>OZ008355.1:4265581-5579992 GCA_963931975.1 Cataclysta lemnata | reverse complement strand
CCATCACCTTCATGTTACACCTCACACAATCCATCCATCTTTTCAATGGTCTTCCTCTACTTCGACATCCATCGTCGACAACACGTCTCGTAACATATACATACCAAGCTAAACGGCTCCTTTTCATCTTCTCTACCACTGACAGGAAATAATCTATCATTAAGGAATTTGTGGTTAGACTGCGCGCCAGATAAGTCTGGGCGCGATGGGTGGCGCTGTTCGGTCACATTGACACTCATACTGCCGCACTCAGAGACGTCAAATAACTTTAATGAGTATTTAATGTCAAAAATGTTCATTTAAATCTAGACCATAGACCCGGCAAGAATAGCGACAAGTTTTGAATTGTAATTTTTTGACGTTAAGTACTCAATAACGTTATTTGACGTCTCTGAGTGCGGCAGATAGACAAACAAAATGGCAGGCGGAATTTTAGTTCCAATTTTGGCCACGCCCAGACTTATCTGGCGCGCGCTCTAGATAAAGTTCGATGCCGTGTGGTGACGGCAAAGTAGAATACAATTGTCACCACTCCAAGTCTTTCCCATGGGTGTGGTAAAAGGCGACTAAGGATAAAACAGTGATGAGGAATGGTCCTTTTATAGCACCTAGCAAACTGCGACTTTTGTGCCCGATAAATAGCAATAGGCCACCTATTACGTTCGACCTAACGTAATTAGCGAAAAGTGGGTGTTAATTCACCTGCCTAGTGCCTACACCGTCAGGAATATAGGCATTTATGTATGTATGTATTGTTACGTGATGGTCGGTTTGGTCGAATGGTCAGATCGCTGGCTGTCGGCCAAGTGGTTCCGGGTTCGAATCTAGGTAGGGGCAAATTTTGTAATGACATTATGTCGTCTTTCTCCACTCTCTTCACGTCACTCGTCATCTTCTTATCCACACCCATCACCTTCATATCCTCACGCAATCCTTCATCGAAATATTGTTCATAATTGACCACACAGACTCAAGATTTTTGAACAACTTGAGTTTGATGATAAAAAAAAATCAGTCCATTGGCTCGAGTCTTTTTGCATCAGGACTTATGGAATTGTATGCAAGCGCGGTCGCAGGAAGCAATTGTATGATGATATGGATAACATTTACAGAGAACGCCGAATATCTGAACGCGATAGTCCGTCGGAGCGTAAAGAGGATGAAGACGAGGGACGACCAAACAACATTTCCCCGCACGATATGGATAAGTTACATGGTACGTTTTTAATGTTATGTTTCATTGTGAGAAATTAGTCAGAGATTCACACTATTTGTAAAAAGAACTAGACGAAACACGTACTCAAGTACTCACCTACACGAGTATGTGTTTAAAGAGACATACTATTCATTTATTTATATTATTTAGAAATACATACACAATTACTTTACCAGACAAATTAGTACCTTTCATTCGAATATGCAGTCATAGCGCGCTTGGCCTGCAATGGTCGCCATTTATTATTACGAGGTCCTCCGTGCTTCGGAAGGCACGTTAAGCCGTTTGGTCCCGGTTGCATCTGCAGTCGTTAATACCCACCAACCGCACTGGGCCAACGTAGTGAGTTATGGACCCAATCTCTCTATATTCTTTCATCTATAGGGAAGGCCCGTGCCCCAGCAGTGGGGGCATTAAAAGTCTGTTGAAGACGATGATTCGAATATGAGGAAATATCAGATAAAAAGTATTTTTGTTAGCACATTTTTTCCCCAAAAATATGTTTTCACTTTTCACCCTATTTATCGTCATTGTGACAGGTGCCCGATCCCGTAAAGCATCCGAAAGCTCGGCGGCAGGTGGCGGCAGCGGCGCAGGCCCTGGAAGTGGCCGCAGACGACGCGCACGTCGCGACACCGACGACCATGCATCCGGCACGCTACAGGCATCTCTCAAATACAACTTCTACGTAGACCTTGGTCAGTAGTATCCAAATAGGATTGATGTTTTTTTTTTGTTAAATTCTCCCTATATTGTAGGGGAGCAAAGGGTCTAGCCCATACAGCCATGTCTTTAGTGAAATATATGAATGAAATGAATTTTACGTTAAAATATGAGTGACACTTTTTAACTCATTTAGGGAGTGCTTGGCGCGAATTGAATGGTAACAGAGGGTTGGTGTTAGCACAGTATATACCCAGAACAGTTTATCTGCGGCCTGTCGGCGAGTTATTAGCCCACTCTGTGTTGACGCTAGGGTTGTAACCAGTCTGTCGCAACTTCATACAGAAAAAACGTTCTATGAAACTTAAGTGAATTTTAATGGCGACTATATCTGTCTCACTCTATTCTTCAACTTTTCTCGTTCTTGGGTGAAAAGTCATTCATCTGTCAGCGCAACGGTCGTTTAGTCGTATAGTTTAAATAAAAAACAATTATATTATATCAAAGTCTGTGTTGATCGGCAGTTAAATGTAATTGCAAATTCTTAAGCAGCTTCTGAAAGCGTGTTATATAAACATAAATATTGGTAAATCTTCTTCAGCATGAAGTATAAAAAGTGTGAAATTTGTGGTTTGAAATCTGTACAAAAAACAACACAACGGTTTTTAAGGCCCAATTTACTCTGGATGAGCTTCGGTGAGTAGTTCATTAACAATTTTACATTATTTTGTATTTTTTATAATACAATTGGATGTAATATTAATAATTTTATTCAAAACATTAACCTGTGCAAAAATAGTGATGTTATGATCACATGGTTAAAAATCAATATCGATGCTTTTAATTAAAGTTGTAAACTAGAACAAAGTCTTGGTAACAATAATAATACATAATAATTTATTCATTTTACGTCATCAAAGCTAAACTTAATACAATTTGATTTAAATAAATAAATAATTTGTTTAATTACAGATGTTTCGTGCATTTTTTCGGTTTCTGAAGTTCGAGATGAATCGAAAAAATTGAGATATGAAAAAAGAGTAAGGTGTTGCATGGTTAAAATCTTAAATATAATATTTATTAATTATTGGTATTAAATATAGTTCTTTAATCATTTATATTTATTTAATTTCAGTTTTAAGAAAGCGACGACCTAAGTCAAATTCTGAAACTTCTAACATGCAGTTAACTCCTTGAAAAAAGAAAGTTATTTGAAAATTAATAAAAAACAAACATAGATTATAAACAGTACAACAGAAAGTTTTTTTATTTCAAATATCAAAGTGAACACATACTTCGTTTTTTAATAAAAGTACTGCCCATAGATTATGGTTAGCCTTGATAATTTATTTATAACATCTACTTGTTTGATTCAGTACTTTAAAGTTAAAAAACGAGGTATAGTGTCTCAGTAGAAATTTTAAAATTATTGTTTTTAATAAAGTGCAGGTCGATGCGTTCATCGATATCGATAAAATTTTGAATAGCAGGTGGTACATCTCTATTTTGCCCTTTAGGTTGGCAGAACTCTTTGTTTATCAGTTTTTAGGTTGGCTACGTTGAGGTACTTAATTTTGACATTTGGTCGGATTAATTTTGCTCTATGGAGTCCCGTCTCTTCTTACGTAGTATTGTATTCTCTTTGGTTGTAACTAAAGCGACGGCTGCGAGCGCGAATGTGCCGGGTGGGAGCGAGAGCGAGCGAACGTGCAACCTTGATCACACCGAACCCATATGCCCCCGTATTTTGTCAATGTGTGCGTTACAGTGCGTGCCTACACGGCGCCGAGTACGAAAGCACACATTCTAATGGGCAGCGGCCAGTTTGTATGAAGACTTATTACTATTTTTATACTTTGGTAGTATCTAAAGAGGGTTACAAGAGGGTGTTACGTCAGCCAATCTCTCTCCGTTCATGGATCTCTTGACATGGCCCTTTTTTATCACTTTTCTAGACATTATTATATTCATCACTAACACATACCATCTCGGTGTGATCAATGATATGAATTAAAATGGGTTGAATGGCATGTAGATGTCTGACCGATATGAATGGAAGAGGAAAGATTTTGCGCCTACCCTGGCACTTTAGTACAGTTATATTCTTGTGTGTAATATAAATAAAAGGATAATGTGTCTAAACTTTAATCTCCACTACAGATCCATCGTGGGACTGCCAAACTCGAATCAACGTGCTCACATCTCGACTGGCCGACTTGCGCAAGGCGTACCACTCTGTGAAAGCGGAGTTGGCCGCTATCGACCGCCGCAGAAAGAAGTTGCGTCGTAAGGAGAGGGAAGGTAAATAAAGTAATACCTTTTTCATCTTAGGAATTTATATAAAAACATTGTTATAAACACAATTAGATTGATTAAATTCGAAAGAATCTAACCGAGCTAGCTCGGTTAGATTCTTCTAAATTGGTAATTTATGTTTTCTACCTAGGTAGAAAACATAAATTACCAATTTGAAATAATAATAAGTGAACGAATTGAATCAGTGGCATATTTTATAGTTGTGTGCAAATGATGTGGATTTACAGTTTATATAAATTTAGTTGTTATATTTACCATTTCAAAATGAACATTAGTGCAAGCAATCTATCAATAACACTTGTTTTTTTTCACAGCCGTAAAAGCCGCAAAGGCTGCTTGCTCATGATGGAAGGATCATTAAGGCACATGACCTGCTGTCTCACCACAGAAACGACCCTAAATAACATTAGTTTATTCGTTTTAGAATGAACTATATTTATTGATCTGCGGCTCGTCTACAAATTGGTGAAACTGCTATTTGAAAACTGATTTATGTGTATTTTTTGAAAATGAATAATTGCTAATATTAGAGTCAATAATAAGTACAGTAAAATTTTATTCCAGCTCATTCAGACTGCAATATAACTCAATTTATACACATACCACACCTATATCCCCGAAGGGGTAGGCAGAGGTGAATCAACATTCATCATTACTTTGTTTTGGTGTTAAGAAGGTCTTTAGTAATTGAAATCAATTGTAAAATTGTTGTTTAATAATAAATAACGTATTATTTAAAACAACTATTTTAACACAGCATTTTTACAATCTACTTTTATGAATATGGCAGTTAATTTATTCTGCTTTGCAGGCATTTCTTTTAAAAATGAAGTTACGGTCAGAAGTTAGAATTCATCATTCAATATTTTTTCAATTGGGAAACTGCATAAAAATCACGTTTTTATTGATGATATTGACCTGTACAATCTGATACAGTAATTTTGTGTTATAATTCAGATGGTATATTATTATATTGTAGATAAAAGTAGACAGTATATGTAGTATATATTGACCTGTATTTTAAGTATTACGTACAGATAATATACATTGTGGTAAGCGCAGAAGCATCACTATGACAAGGAGTATTCCTCGAAAGACTGATGGATTGAAATAATAGTATGCAATGTTATGTGAGAACTGTATTTATTTCCAAAGTATGTAATTTCCTCAGATTTATGAAATTGTAATAAACATTCAAGAACTACGCTGTTTTGTTACAATTATACAAAATAAAAATTTCCGTAGCTCTTAAATGTTATCGTCATTAGACATACATACACATAACCTAATATATCTTAGAAAATATAAGCGGAATATCACACATGTCTAAACCGCTTCACTAAAGTAAACATCACATACAATTACAGTTAAAATATCAGTGTACTCGAAATAATGGAAATTTTAATTAAACCTTGTGGGTTAACCACAACAAAATTTGACAGTCAGGTTACATACAAGATATGATTATTAGGTTTGCTTTTAGTAGATTCACCTATTGGAACGATAATTAAAATTAAATTAGAAACGACATAACATCTCGCTTAAGTTGCAATCAACTATATTATTTAGCACAACACTTGCAATATTATAAATGTTGTAATTTTGTAAGTAAACTTAGACATTGAGCGTGAGAAACGAACTAAGGACCTGTTTCACAATCGACAAGAAAGTAACGAGTCTGATTAATAATACCCTAAATCTACATTAATGTACCTTGCTGTAAAACTAGAACATTAAAAAAAAAGAAGACTCAATACCAGCAATGCAGCCCTTTAGTCTACGGGGGTACACTCATTTGTAGAATTGTAACATTTGTAGAAGTGTAACAAAGTATCTCGACAAGACAAAATGACGTGAATAAACCTTTATTAGAATAGATTATATTTTAAAACAACTATACAGTACACACAATCACATAGCAAGTGCAAGCAATAAAATATTGAATTAATAAACATTGTATTTGATGCTTATTTATTGTATAATGTAGATACTATGTGCGAGCCAAATAGTATAGGGATCGCTCTTGCGGAAAGCATTACACTACATGTTAAAAATAATCACTAAATAATAATAAAATAAATTGATTTGCTAAGATATTACATTATTAGCCTAAGAATAAATCTGATGCTTAAAAGTTTCTAATAGTAGGTGTGTAGTTAACGAAAACCAACATTATTTATTATTGCAATAAAGATCATTAATATTTTCGGGAATTCATTAGTTTTATTTTAAATTTTAGAAATGCATAGATCAAGATTTTGTTTAGATGCTCATATTATAAACAAACTTTTTGTTTTAAGTCTCAAGTCTCAATACAACTTGAGACATTCAGTGAATATTATCCAGATTACTTTAAAGTTCGATAACTAAAACATTCTATGTGGCTTGGGGGAGGGTTCATAATATAATATTAATTTAATAACTTTACATTTGTAATGTGATTCTCATTACATCTACACTTCATCAGTTAAGATACAATATAATCTTAGATGTAGAAATATAGACCAATAACTTGTAAGCGAATGATTTCTCTAAAAAATATTTTGATAGTTAGATTTAAACAAAAAGTAATTTATATTTGATGCTTGATTTTTGTACAAATGATAATTATTTATAATGAACGAAGCGCTTATTAGTGATTAGAATGTTACAAAAGAAATATACCTAAAAGGCCAATATTATTGTTGTTTTATCACAACTTACAACAATATTATCGAATATTATCGAAGTTCACATGTTGTGGAGACAACATGTGAACTTTTTTGAACGAACGCCAATCCCATTTCTGAGTACTATACGGTCCACCGTATAGTACTCAGATATATTAAATCCTCGGTACAAAAAGGTCACAATAGATCGTCTTGTGATATATCAGGAACAAACTTTTACGTTTGTTATTTTCCTTCAGTTTTAATTTCTTGCAGTTTTTCTAAATTGTGACTATGTAGCACCCAGGATGTTATATAAATCCGTCCTGTTGTACCATCAAACAGGTCAAGTAATAATGTGTCAAATTTCTCCAAATGGTTCTTAAACCCAACAATGTAAACTTCAAAATCAAATGAAGAAATGTGAGACTTCTATTCAGTATGCTTGTTTGTGTAATGTAAAAAAATATGGTTACAAACAGCTAGTTTACTCAAGAAAATAACTTACCTGTATGGATCATGTTAATTTCGTCTCTAAATTGCGTTATTGGTGCGCCAAATTTATTGTTATTGGTTTATTTTCACGACTAGACTAGCTGTAAAATGAATGAAACTCGCAATGCTTTTTTCGGTCTATATTGTTGCATGTATGTCATCTGGGACTGACTTCCTTTATATAAAACATGTAGATGTAGACAAGATACACATTCTTCAGTGCCTTTGATAATATTGTAACTTGCACCCGCAATGTGTTCAGTGTACTGGCTAGTGATTCACCTGGGCTTGAGGCAAAATTTAAACATCATAAAGAGATATATCAAATATTTCTTAATCTACAAAATGCTCTTAAAACAAGAAACATGTATTCTATACATCATTAATTATAGACAAATAAAACTGTTAGCTGCTTTGAAATATTGGCGTTACACTTTTTATTTTTGTATTTTATACGAAATGTCACATCAAGATTGTTTACATTTTGTCTCAAGACCAAGCGAATGGGGTATAGTGGTGTTTGGACTGTCCTAGTAGTAGTTGGGATACTGGGGCCAGGGCGCATGGTGTTGGTAAGGTCCGGGCGGCTGCTGGTATCCCCACGGCGGCTGGTAGGGTTGCGCGTACGACTGGTCGTACGACTGTGCGGTGGCCGCCGGCGTCTGATAGTACGAACTGCTACTGCTCGTCACCGCGCCCGAGCTTGTGTTGCTGTCCTTCTTCTTTGCGCTCTCTGTCGACGCCGAACTGTAAATAGACATACATAAATAAAATAAAGTAGCCTTTATTTCAGAAACCTAATATTTACAGTTTTGTTTCTATTTCTTATTGCCGCACTCAGAGTCGTTCATTAAATTAGTGATAATGGGTATTTTACAAATTATCATTAAAACATCTAATTGACCGTTCCTCTCAGAGTCCAAAATAATTGATTGATTAGTTATGTGACAATTTTAAGTCTGGTTAGTGCAGTGCATCTATAAATCCAGTGTTATCGGTAAGTGCGGAATTGCCACATGCAAAAAGCCATTGAATTGTTTCAATGGCTATTATTAGTTTCACTAGTTTTTATAACACAAAAGTATTGTTTTCCATTAGAATTAGTTACTAATAGTTATTTACTATAATTTTAACGTAAAAATCCACAATAATAATTTAATTTAATCAAACTTGAACTGTAAATGCCAGGACTCTTTAGATTTGGCAACACCGGACCAAAAGTCATTCTAATAAAATCAAAAAGTCAATGTCAACAAACAAGAAATACCCTAAATAATTCCATGGAAATACCAAACAAAAACATATCAATATCAAATCTATTTATTTTGTGATCAAATAGAAAAAGGCACTGCAAGTGGAGTCAGCCTGGGAAATTATTAACATACAAAAGTCTGAGCGGCACACTCGATATTGGCGAAATCATATAGGAAACGCCATAGAAAAAAGAAGAAGAAAAAGCCACACAAACCCTGTCTTCATTCAAATAATTGATTAGTACTGTGATTGTCTTGGTAAGTATTGATGATTTCTTTGTTACATGCATGGGGCTCGATCGTTCCGGGAGTGGAATGACTGAGGAATTTAATTCTAATGCATATGAGCACAGTATTAGTATTTTCTTATATTTTTTTGTGTTTAGATTATAGAATTATCCTGTATTCTAAGGTGCATTATTAAAAAGTAACTAATATTTCTTTGCAATTTGCAGCGTGATACAATAACATTGAAAAGAGCATGGGACAATCTTAAGGCCATGACCTGTAAACCTACAGAGCGAGGGAGTTTAATAAAAAACTGGAAGTGGTCCATAAAAGCCACCACTTTCCCCACAGCAAGGAGCTATCATAAGCAGTAGAGGAGGTAACATTTATTTTCCACTAATTAACTGTTAAGAAAGTATAACAATTTATATAAATTATCTGTAACCTATCCTTATTTACTTTAATATTATTAATCAGGCTGCACCTTCAATATGTGAAGTGCAGAACAGACTATAATCAAAATAAAAGAGTAAAAAATATTTGGGACAAACGAAATTATGAATACATATTATATTTCATACATACAATCACGCCTATATCCCCGAAGGGGTAGGCAGAGGTGAACTAGCACCCACGATTCGCCAATTATGTTACGTCCCATGTAATAGGTGGCGAGCCTATTGCCATTTATCGGGTACAAAAGTCGCGGTACATTGCTAGGTGGTATATGAGGAACGCTGCTGCCCATTCCTCATCACTGATTTATCCTTAGTCGCCTTGTACGACACCCACGGGAGAGATTTGGGGTGGTGACAATTGTATTCTACTCTGCCGTCACCACACAGCCTTTCATAAGATTTTAAATAAAATGAGCACTTGTTTAAAAACTTGTTGATATGAATCAAGTTGTTTTTATGTTACTTTAAGGAAAATTTTAAAACTTGGTGCAACTGGCTATTGTGTATATAGTTCAATCATATTATATAGTTACTATATACACTGTATATAGTTCAATCATAACATGCAATTAGAAAAATGATTTAAATTAATGATATTATACTTATCTTTTTCAGATCATATAGATATAATTATTAGATGAGGGCCATATTATCAAACAAATCTAAAGACTGACGATTACACACCAAGTCAAAAATATTTTTTTACCCTGAGAATCAAGTTAAAAAGAAATGTGCTGCTGAAATAGAGGAAGAGTGGAGTAAAACTCTTTTGAAAATTTTCAAATTACAGCTTAAGGAATCATAAAATAAATTGGAACTGAAAATAAAATATTTCTTTTATATCTACTAGTTTTATTAAAAAAAAACAAAATAAACCCCAAGCCATGAAAATGAATTAGCAGAAAAATAAAGAGATAAAAGAAATTCATTATATTAATTTAATTTTACAATTATTAGCTTTATTCTGTTTGTGTCCTCATCTGTAGAAGGGAATTTTACAAAGTCTTTCATTGTTCTTGCTTAGATAGACACTTTGGTGACAATTTGTGATACTGACTGTTGACCTAATAATATTTATCCATATTCCATCACATTACCACCTATTTTCTGAAATAAATGTAATGACAGATATTGAAAGTACATGGATACATATATAAATCATGCGTATATCCCGAAAGAGTAGGCAAAGGTGAATTAAACACCCGCTATTCGAGAAATAAGTTAGGTCTCGTGTAATACGTGGCGAGCCTATTGCCATCTATCGGGCACGTAAATCGCAGTATGTTGCTAGGTTGTAGAGGATTGCTGCTGCCCATTATTACTCATCGCTGTTTACCTTCAGTTATCTTGTACGACACCCACGGGAGAAATGGGTGTGGTAACAATTATATTCTGCTGTGCCATCACCACACGGCTCATTGAATGTAAAGTAATATTTAACTAACCTGAAAAATCCCAGTGGCTAAATACCGCAATGTTATTAACAGTATTACTTCAGGGGCAAATGGCAAGCCTGTCATGTTTCGGTGCTTTTTAAATCAGGTTCCAAACTTGGGAGTAAAGTATTTTTTACCGCCTGGAGTGTAAATCTACCTTGCATGAATTTCAAGCACATAGCTGAAAGTATCAGAATAGTCGCGTAAATAGAATCTAGTTTGTGATTGTCTAAACCTTCTTACGTAATCTCTAAGCTCCACAAAATCCAAAACGTAATTTATTATAAATTATTATTGAAAATATCACTATGAATGCACTGAAATTTATTTACAACAAAAGATATAAAGATAACCCTACTTTTGAAATGTCAAACAGACGTCACATAAGATCTAAGTAAGGGTCATCGGTTACTCAAAATTTAAGTTTCATTAGCGTCACTATTGACCCATTATCTGGCTCTGAGAGGGAATTTTATTTAATGTTTACTTAAATGTCATTTAATGATCATTAAAGCGACTCTGAGTGCGGCAGTTAATCTATATATATCACGTGTCTGTGAGATCATTTCTTTCTACCTAAACCGCATCCGTGGTCTAGTGGTTCGCCCACCGAATTCAAGATCCGGAGGTCCCGAATTCGATACTGGGTATCGATTTGTACTCGATAGTGGTAGGACTTCTTTCAAGATCACCTGGCTTGCTAACCACCATCTTATCAAAATCTGTCGCTTAATAATAATGTTCACAGCATTATTTATCCGACAATGTGTGATAAGATATCCAGTCTGTGTGTCATTGTGGTTGAAGGTTCCAGGTGAAGCTCGATTTAAACTCCGGCCCTTATCGTCACTTACCTTCAGGTGAGATGAAGGGCAAGAGCTTCCCTGTCTAGCATAAAAATAACCTATGTGTGGCCATGACTATTAGCAAGAGTGACACGAAAGAGAAGAAATGCTGCCCGGCTAGCATGACCACCGAAACACGATATGATAAAGCCCTTTATCGCGTTGGGCTTACAAAAATCATTACATTTTTGACAGTACTAAGCGATAAATAGCTATATCTATATTTAACATATAGCCTTTAGGCCTTGTGGGTCGAAAGAGGCAACTTTTTAAACAATCTGAGACATTTAACATAGTGTTTACAAGTCTGAAAAAAATATATGTATAAGTTAAGTATTTATTCTAGTCAAATTCGCATTCACTTATAAGATTTAATAAACTTCACTCGATAGAAAAAAATCCCAAAGCAACCCCTTTTTACTAACATTTTTTCAATATTATGACGAAACTACTGATAATTTAAATTTAATTCTTGCGCACAATTAATGATATTTATAGACATATTCGCAGGGTTTGACTTGATAAAATAATTGTTTTAATTATAATGTTTAAATACCTATAAAATGCGCGAACGCAACAGCTCGGCAGGCCAGATCAGTCGCACGTTGGTGCTCACGGACGACGGACCTGTGCCAATTTTTTGAATTTTTTCCGCTTCGCTTTTATCGTGCACCATCAATGAACTTCTGACGTCATGCCTAAAATACTATTATAGTGCCTTAGTGTAAGAATATCGGCAGATGTTATACTGAAGATAGCTACGATTTTTGATAATTCATATTTTGTCGAGCTCGCTAGCGAAGTGGTATAGAGCGCTTGGCCTGCGATTACGTAAACTAAGCAATGGTTCCTAAAGCCGTTCATTAGATGGGTAACCAAAATGTTAATATCTGAATTCCTTCGTGTTAAGGAAGCACAGTGTGTGTTTGGCAGTGTTGGGCAAAATTACGTGCTTGACTCAAGCTGATTGATACTTGAGTCAAGCATATTTGTGAATTGCTTGACCTAACAACATGTAATGAACAGAAACACATAGAAAATGAACGTGCTTGATTCAAGCTGATTGATGCTTGAGTCAAGCATTATAAGATTTGTGATTTGTTTGACCTAACATGTAATGAACAGAACACATAGAAAATGATCGTGCTTGGCTCAATCTGATTGATGTTTGAGTCAAGCATTATAAATTTTGTGATTTGCTTGACCTAACAACATGTAAGGAACAGAATTTGGTTTTGAATCGAGTCTTATCTCAATAACTATTCCCATTTGTAAATTTTATCATACGTCTCAATCTGTTGAGACATCAAGAAGTAATGGTGGAATTTTAGTAGTAATTGAGACCCAAATAAGTATTACCTATAGTTAATAAACAATAAAACGGCCGTGTGGTGACGGCAGAGTAGAATACAATTGTCACCACCCCAAATCTCTCCCGTGGGTGTCGTACAAGGCGACTAAGGATAAATCAGTGATGAGGGATGGGCAGCAGTGTTCCTCTTATACCACCTAGCAATGTACTGCGACACTTTTGTGCCCGATATATGGCAATAGGCTCGCCACCTATTACATGGGACCTAACATAATTGGCGAAATGTGGGTGCTAGTTCACCTCTGCCTACCCCTTCGGGGATATAGGCGTGATTTATGTATGTAATAAACAATAAAAATACATTAATAAAATGAACATAGCTACAAAATAACATTATTATTCTTATATTATTATATTCTATTGCTCATTTTTATACTGTGTCACTGGAGAGGGCATTTGCGAGTTCACCGAAGTCCCGGCGGCGCGAAGTAACTTCCGCGCGGCCGGGACGGCGCTAAATACCTATTTGAGCTGAATTCAAATGAGTCTTATTCAAGTGTTAAAATCCGTTAATGATTTTTGGACCGTTCAACGCGATAAATGGCTATATTATATCGTGTTTCGTTGGTTATGCTAGCTGGGCTGGTTTAAAAATCCGTAGCAGCACTACCAGTAAGTACGCTAAGCTCACCTGGGATGCGGCGGCGGTTCGTGTTTCTCCTTGCGCGCGCGCTTGCGCAGGTGCTTGGCGAGCGCGCGAGCGTGCACGTACGCTCGGCGGGCGGCGGCCGCGTCGCCCATCTCCTCGGCCAGCTCGCGCCGCCGCCACGCCATACTGGCGCTCATCTCCACGTCCGCGCCCTCGGTGCGCTCGTACGTCTGCACCAGCTCTGTCGCAAGAATGCAGCCGCCGTTAGGACAAGGGGCCATTTGGATCGGAAATAAATAATAATAACGTTAAGTTCTTCTCACAGAATATAGCAGGTACAGACGCAACAGCACGTCAGACTACCGCAAAATGTTAAATTTTCTCCCTCGACTTTTGGCTCTACTGCCAACAAGATAAGGTTGACAATCGATTGAAGAAATTTGACAGTTTTGGGAAGTCTGAAGAGCCGTTGACTGTACAATGTATATCGAGGCAAATACAATGATTTTAGTGCAGAACTGAAATGGGTATTTTTAACCTGTTTATCAGATCACCAGGCTGGCTAGCATGACCACCGAAACACGATATGATATAACCATTTGTAGCTTTTAACTGTCAAAAATCTATGGAGTTGACAGTTCAACGCGATAAATGGCCATATAATATCGTGTTTCGGTGGTTATGATAGCTGGACTGGGATACTTATAATATTAGTTGCTTATAATAAAATAATTTTAAGCAACTGATATTGAAAGTATCCTTGAAAGTAATTTATTTAAAGTGTCTTTAAAACATCAAAGATCGAATCCGAATACAAATTTAACATAATGGCTAAGTTCTGAAGGGAGAAAATTTTAAGAAGGTACTGTTTCCATATTAACAAAAAAAATGTAATTCAAATGACAACACATTGTTATACCCTCAAAATTAATCATTATTATTAAAATTTGTCCGTCATCTCACTAGATGACCAGGACACAAGTGCTTATGCTATTTGGGTTAGATGTAACGAGTGTAAAGAAAAGCTAACCTTCCAACTCCTCAAAAGTGACACCGGGCGTGTGCAGTGCCAAGTCCACTCGCTGCATATGCAGCCTGTAGTTGAGGGGGTCCTTCGCGACGGCGTCATCCAGAGCCTTCCTTGCTGCCGTTACATCTTTTTTCACGTGGAATAGGAATCGAGCGAACTTCACCGAAAGAGCGGACGCTATTGCTTTGTTTTTAGAGGCTGCGATGTAACCCTCGTATAGCTGGACACATTTTTCATAGTCGCCGCGACGGCGTTCGAGGTTTACACGCCTGAAAGACACATAATGTGATTTTAAAAAGTTTAATAATTTATTATGTCCTTGGAATAGATGATAAATATGAGAGAACAGTATGGAACATATATTATCCAATTTAAAAAAGAATCATATATAATTTCCTTATATCCTCAAACATATAAATATGGGTAATTGTGGGTAGGCTTAAAAAAGAAAAGACGCAAAATTTTACTCTCTGTATTTTAAACAAAATTAAATATTAAAAACGATTATTTTTTAAACTATATGTACATATAAACAGTGAAAACCTGCCTACTTTCCTTTGAATATTCCCGTTTAACAAAATTGTACACTGCACTGATGGCTGAATCCCTGCAACAATCTCTGGAGGAGGTGATGGAGATCTTTTCGTCCAAAATGGCTGAGTTTCAGACAAGCCTTGACAAAGCCACTTCCACCACTACATCGAGCACCACTGTGGCATCCCTGGCAGCAGACTTCCAATCATTTAAGAAGTTTGTGATGTTATCTCTCTCAAATCTCCAACGTCAAGTTGACCTGATTGGCCAGGAGTGTGATCGTCTGGAGATGCAGGGCAGACGCAAGATTCTTCTAGTCCATGGTATGTCTGAGGCCCCCAGTGAAGACTCAAGCAGTGGTTTCCTTAAAATAGTGTGTGATCGAATGAAATTGCCACTAACCCGGGAGGCCTTAAGCCGTGTTCAGCGGTTGGGCCGTGCTTCTACTGACAAGCCTAGGCCGTTGCTGGTCAAGTTTCGCCAGGTGGAAGACAGGGATAAAGTGTGGTTTCAGAAGACTGTTCTAAAGGGCTCTGGTGTCACTGTATCCGAGTTCTTGACGCGTCGACGTCACAACACTTTCATGGATGCCAGGAAACGTGTGGGTGTCTCCAGATGCTGGACGAGGAGCGGTGTCATCGTCGTTGCTGGATCGGACGGCAAGCACCATCGAATTACCACTCTGGACGAACTAAATAAAATCTGTCCTCAGTGTAGCGGTGGTCAGCTGGCGAATGCAGTAAAAACTCACGATGCAACTAATGTCGGACGGTCAAAGCGTAATAATCGCAAATAGTGACGTGTTAACTTTATTTCTTGCAGTATTCTTTTATTAGGTGTATTGTTATTTACCCTCAATTATTTTATTTTATCCGTTTCTCGTTCTCTGTTTGTGTACCGTCACGTCAATGTCCCGTGTCAATACAATACAATTTTTATTATAGTCAATTGTCGATGTCAATGTCAGTCGACTGACATTGACATTATAGATAAAATATTCCGCCGAACGTTCCGTTTCATGTTTTTTTATTTTTTTATTTCATTTGTAACTCGTTTTATTTATTAGTAAGTTGTCGTCAGTGTGCTTTGTGCTTTATGTGTACATTATGTACATTTTTTGTTTATACATTATTTTTATGCTTTTGTTTCTGTTTGTGTCATGTTTTGTTATTATTTTAAGCGTATCTTCTTTCTGGCGGGTATAGGAAATGCTAAAGGTATTTAATTAGCACACGGTGCTATACTTTTTAAAGAATTATTAGTTTTTTATTTATTATTATCATTTATTTTATTTATACATATTTTTATTTATATTATATTTTCTTATTTTTATTATTATTTATATTTTATTTATTCGATGGATTTGTCTGACACTTTAACTGCTGCAAGTGACCAGCATAGTGATGAATTCTGCTCTCTCTCTTCTTCTCTAGACGATAGTTTTCACTCTTCTCCTTTGCCTCTCTATGATTTTCTAGAATCGACCTTTTCCACTGTTTCTAAAAACTTTAATATCGTCCACATTAATGCTCAGAGTATTCCAGCTCACTTCCCAGACATGTTGACGGCTTTCGACAATAGAAACATACACGCGGTTCTGGTGTCGGAAACTTGGCTCAACCCCTGTCTTCCTTCCACATCTTTCTCCCTACCAGGATTCCAACTCCTTAGGAATGATCGTATCATCCGCTCTGGTGGTGGGACTGCAATTTATATTCGTTCCCATATCCCATATTCTATAATAAATGTGTCTCCTCCATCCTCTTCTTCAGATCTAGCGCAGCACCTCTTTATTGAATTGACTCTTTCTCACACTAAAATTCTCGTCGGTGTCTTCTATTGTCCTTCCCTTAGAGTAGATTACTTCTCCACATTTGAGAAACTGTTAGAGGACTTAACTCCCCTGTACAGTCAGACTATATTAATGGGAGACTTCAATACGTGCCTTCTAAAGGACGACTCTCGTTCCTCTCGTCTTAAATCTTTAATTGATGCTAGCAATCTTAACATCCTTCCACTTCACGCTACTCATTTCTTTCCCAACTGTACACCATCTTTATTGGACCTAATAATTGTTTCTTCAATTGACCATGTTGCGAAACATGGTCAATATGCTGCCGATGCCTTCTCCTACCATGACCTAATATATCTTTCATACAAAATCCGTCCTCCAAAAGCTAAGGCGAAATTGGTTTTACAGCGCAATTTTGGTGGCTTGAACATTAATGAACTGCGACATGATGCATTAACCATGGACTGGGCTGTGATTCAAAATGCTCTCTGTGTTGATGAAAAAGTGAACCTGTTCAACTCTCTTCTTATTGAGCTTTTTGATAAACACGCCCCTGTTCGCGCAATTAAGTTGAAACATACTCCGGCACCCTGGCTTTCTTTAGAATTAAAAAAATTGCGTAACAAAAAGAATGCGGCAAAATCTCGGTTTAAATTAGATCCATCCGATAAAAATCGAGAAAAATACAGGTCTATTAGAAATCAATGCAATAGATTGTGTAGAGATGCTCAGCGACGTCACATTCATGAATCTGTCGAGAACGAAAATCCAGCCAAGGTCTGGAAGTTTCTCAGGTCACTTGGAATCGGAAGTAACCGTAATAACTCTCTTCCCAAGGACGTCAATTTAGATCTTTTAAATAAACATTTCTCCTCGTCTATTACAATTGATGGGACTTTAAAACATGAAACTCTCAATGAACTGTCATCTCTTCCGATTCCAGACTATTCTTCTTTCGCTTTTAGTCAACTATCCGATTGTGATGTTAAGAGAAATATATTGGCAATAGCCTCCAATGCTGTCGGCAGCGACTGCATTAGCCGTAAAATGATCACTCCTCTCCTTGATATATTGACTCCTATCATCACGCATATCCTCAACCATTCGTTATCTACAAGCACTTTCCCTACCTTGTGGAAAGATGCTCAGATTATCCCACTCCCTAAAAAATCCAATCCATCATCCTTCTCAGACTATCGTCCTATATCCATCTTACCTTTCTTATCAAAAGTTCTTGAGCGTGCTGTTCATAGTCAGCTCAAAATTTTTCTCTCCAAGCATAATCTCCTCAATCCTTTACAATCCGGTTTCCGTCATGGTCATAGTACGGTTACAGCTCTAGTCAAGATCACAGATGATATCCGCCATGGCATTGACAGTAGACGTCTCACTGTGTTGGCGCTGCTGGACTTCAGCAATGCCTTCAACACTGTTGACTTCGACATCCTCCTTGGCAGGCTACAGTCTCTTAACATATCTCCAACGGTGGTTGACTGGTTTCGCAGTTATCTATATGGACGCCGGCAACGCGTCCGTGTAGATGATTCTCTCTCTGCTTGGTGTGACATTAACGCCGGTGTTCCTCAAGGTGGTGTCTTGTCTCCTCTTCTTTTTGCAACCTTTATAAATAACATAACTCACGGTCTCACTTCTTCATACCATCTCTATGCAGACGATCTTCAACTGTATACGCAGGCTACCCTTGATGACTTGCCCAATGCTGTTCGTAACATTAATTTAGACTTGGAACGTATTTTGAATTGGAGTAGGGCATTTGGTCTCAAGGTTAACCCGAGCAAAACTCAAGTTATGATAGTTGGTGGACCACGATTGATTGCAAGACTAGATTGGGGATCTGTGCCATGCCTAATATTTGATGGTATTCAAGTGCCTTACAGTCGTGCTGTTAAAAATCTGGGTGTGTACATGGACAGTTCTCTAACTTGGGATAACCACATTGGCGAGGTTAGTAGGAGGCTGTTTGCTTCGGCTAAGTCAATAAGCAGACTGCGTAACTTTTTACCGATACCTACCAAAATTGCGCTGGTACAGGCACTATTATTGCCTGTTTTAGACTACGCTGATTGCTGTTATCTGGACCTTCGCGAAGCATCCCTCGATAAGCTTGAGCGTCTCCAAAATTTCTGTATTCGTATTATCTTTGGTTTGCGTAAATACGATCACGTTTCCGAGTACCGAGCTCAGCTTAAGTGGCTTCCTATACGTCGTCGCCGTGACTTACATGTTCTCTCTCTTCTATATTCTATCCTATTCAATCCCTCAACTCCTCCTTATCTGAAAGAACGTTTCAATTTCATGCAGTCTACCAGGAGTTGTGATATGCGGTCATCCCGACAACTTCTCCTCGCCTTTCCTCCTCATTCTTCGAAATCCTACTCTGAGTCATTTACCATTCAATCTGTTCACCTCTGGAACTCACTCCCTTTATCTATTCGACAATCTCAGTCCCTTCATGTTTTCAAGACCCGAGTGAAATCTCATTATCTGGTATGCTGATTTCAGCATCCATCGCAAGTTCCTTACACTTACATTGTTGTGAGAATACCATTTATGTTTATTTTGATATTACTTATTGTAAGTTTATCAATAAATATTTGTATGTTCTTATGTTATTTATATAAATGTATATGTTTAGGTATATATATGTTTATATATTTGTATATTATTATAAATATTTATACAATTACATGTATTTAAATGCCTTGCACTGCCTTACCTTCTTCTTTCTCGTATTTCCTCTACCTGGAGGTTGTCTGGAAGAGATCGCTTTTAGCGATAAGACCGCCTAAATTGTATGACTTCATTAACTATGTCAACTAATTTTACGAAATTTCTAGTGCAATAAAGTGTATTTATTATTATTATATAAAGAAGTATATTTTTTTCTCTCTTCATATTTTTTAATGAGACATGTTAATATAAATCGCAATTCGCAACGAATACCACACGCTTCAAAAATACATTTTACTGAAATTTAATTTAAACAGCAAAAAACAGTTTAAGCATCACAGCATTGTTAATCATACAGTTTAAATAAAGTCATTATAGGTATCCCCGAACGAGATGATACAAGATGTATATGTCACAGCCAACTAGCTTTTTAATTTGTGCTATTATAGAATTAGTAAAGAGGCTAGGCTGTTCATTGAATGGCTAATTAAGATAGTTGGCTGCGACATAAATACACACTAAAAACAATATTTAAAGACATTCTACATTTTATGTCATTTGACAAGTGCGAAGTATAAAACATATAACTGTTCACCTAACTAAACCATAGTACCAAAAGCACCCCCATACCTGTACTGTATCTGAACGATGTTGGCAGCGCCTGGGACTTGTGACCCAAATATAGGTTTGGGTGACAAGCCAGGCGCTATCACTGGCCATAGTCATAAAAGACTCTACATTTTATGTAAAAACCATAGAACTGTTCATCTAACTAAACCATAGTTAAAAAATTTAATTCTTGAATTTACAGTTAATTTTAATGTTAATAACTTTAGTTAATATTACTTAATTGTTTATATTACTTAAATGTTACTTAATTACGTTGATCTGTTCCTTGATAATGTTGTGTCACCTACAAAGGTGTATGCATCAGATTATTTCCAGATTCAATTATGTTTATTCAATTTATTAATGCTTGCACTGCTGGTGTCCTAATAAATAAATAATAAGACCCCCATACCTGTACTGTATCTGCACAATGTTGGGGCAGGTCTTCTCGACGCGGTCGAGTATCTCGGCGGCGCGTGTGGGATTCCCGTGGGCCTCCTCGAAGTGCGCCCAGTGCAAGTGGAGCTCCGGCTTGTCCAAGTGGTGGACGGTGCACGCCCGTTCCAACACCTCGCGTTCTACCGCCACCAGCTCCGGATCCGAATCAGACTTCTCTTCGAGGAACTTTATCAGCTGCAAGCAAATGTTAGAAATGTTACACGCTATATGCTGATGTCTATACTAAGTGTAACAGACATGTGCAGTCATATTTATAGGGGTTATTCAGGCCATCAAACTGAACAACTTTCGCTAAGGGACCAAAATTGAAATCTCAGAAAAAATTCACTTCATACTAAACGGAGAACTAGCTGACTCAGTCATCAGTTTTTATGGGTTACACCTACCTCTCTGTTACATCTTGTATACTTTTATCTGTCGCCATAATAATAATGTTGACAGCATTATAGTATTTCGAGTATGTGTGATAGAATCTCCAGCCCCTCTGTGGTTGAGGGTTAGGGTTAGTTAAACTCAAAAATCGATGAAGTTTTGACAGTTCAAAGCGATAAATGGCTATATCATATCGTGTTGCGGTGGTCATGCTAGCTGGTCTGGTGAAGCTCGATGTAATCTTTAGCCCTTATTGTCACTTACCATCAAGTGAGATAAAAGGCAAGAGCTTTCCTGACCAACATAAAAAAATACTCACCCTCATCCAAAACTCCTCGTAAAGAGCGCAGGCGATGAGGCAGCGCTCGTGCAGCACAAGCGCGCGTTTGAACGAGCCATGCTGCTTCTCCCACTCCAGATAAGCTTTCCAGTTCTTCAGCTGGCATCGCTCCAGTGGTTTGACGTGGAAGTAGGGGCGCTTGATCTGAAAATGTATTTTTTTATTTATTCCATGCTAGCAGTTACAGAATTTCTAACATCCGTGGCTGTGTGGTGACGACAGAGCAGAATACAATTGTCACCACCCCCACCTCTCCTGCGGGTGTCGTACAAGGATACTAAGGGTTAATCAGTTATGAGAAATGGGCAGCAGTGTTCCTCTTATGCCACCTATTAATGTACTCCGACTTCTGTGCCCGCTAAATGGCAATAGGCTCTCTCCACCTACGTGGGACCTAACATAATTAGCAAACGTGGGTGCTCGTTCACCTCTGCCGACCCCTTCGGGGATATAGGTGTGATTTATGTATGATGTATAACAAATAGTTTGTATGTTTTGAAAGCATATTTCGAAATATTTATTTCATAATATGAGAGTTGAGTGAGTTTTCAACCTTCTTCTTCCAGCCCTTATCCCGCAGAGTCGGCACAGTGTGAGAGTTTAGTAAGTTTTAAGCCTATTGGATTAATTTACCCCTTCTTCGAATGTCCATCTGGATGCGACCTCCTCGCCAGTAGTCTTGTGCACCTTCCTTCGAGCTGCGATTATTCGTTCTTTAATAGATTGTGCTTCTTCGTCAGATGCCTGGTGAATGAAACAATGAAATGTTGAACATTATGAGGTAAATACAAATGTTGCTTAAATTGTCGCCGAATCCAATGGAAATATATTTCCCTTAATAAGGTAGTAATCCACCTTGTTAAAGTACTATGGCCCAAAGATCTTTCTACTTAAATACACCTCAGAATTAAGCAGAGTTTTTCTTTGTTATTAGAGGAGCTTGCTTGCGCAGTGGCAAAGCGCGCTTGGCCTGCGATTGCTTTAATTAAGTAATGTTGGCTAAGGCCGGTTATTGGATGGGTGACCAAAATTTTATTATCTCGAGTTCCTCCGTGCTTCGAAGGTACGATAAGCCGTTGGTTCCGGCTGCATATGCAGTCGTCAATACCCACCAACCAGCACTGGGCCGGCGTGGTGTGTTATGGCCCAGTCTCCCTATATCCTAATATTACACGTTTAGTTTGTGACGGACCGGAACATTTTCCTATGAACTCTTTCATAAAAATTAGGATCATCACGTTGTTTTTCATAATACCGATGTATTTTTTTAAATTTTTTATTACTTTTGAGAGAATTTTATCAAAAGAGATAAATCACAATAAAATTTTTAAAATACAAAAATCAGTTCTGTTCGTCACGTGTAAATCTGTTTTGAAAAACGCCTAAGTACATACCACGTGATCGACAGGCTCGTCTTCTCCCGGTGGCAGGTCTAACTGCGGCTGGCTGCCGGATGCGTCTCGGACTTCGCCCCTGAGCCGCACCAGCTCGGACTGCTCCACCACACCGGTCACCGGCTCTGACATCACATGCTCCTGGAAGCTGAACGGTCGGAAAATTTGTATCTTTAGATCGCATAAGCAGAATAAAGGTGATATAAGCATTGTGTCTGTATATATGAGGTCTGTATATATGATGCCTCAGTAGTGGGGACAATGATTGTTTCTTGATTGCATTCATATATTCTAAAATATACAATAGTATCCTACTACCATCTTCTATATCTGTTCGTATGTCTCGCTAAAACTCGAGAACGGCTGGGCCGGTTTAGCTGATTTTGGTTTTGAAATTATTATCTTCGGCCAGCCAAGGCATAAAAGATGAGAAAGTATGGAAAAATTGCGAGGAAAATAGTAAAAACAACAATTTCATTTTCCCATATAAACTGCTTTCCTGTCAAACGTTTGACGTTCGTCCGTTCGGTCCGGTCTTTGGGCATGACAACCCCAAATCAAGCAAAGCCATATAAGTTATTCCATGGCTACGGGAATAACTCATATGGCTTAACAATGTATGCTGGGTCAGCTAGTATTATAATAAAACTTATTTTTCTTGATTGAAATAAAAATATCTTTGTTAATTACCTGGTGCTTTATCTAGATTTAATTTTCTTAAACAAATGCGTTAGTTAGTGTTTAAAAACAAAAATAATAAACAAACTTGTCGAAGTGCGAAGTGTAACCGAGCGTGGGTATCGCCAGCAGACGGTCATAAATGTTGGTAACATTGAGAGCAGATCCATTTTCTGCTTCCCATTTTATATAAGACTCCCAAAGACGATCCGAGCGAAACTCCAAACCACATGCCTCTGTAAGCAAACCATTAGATTAAACAATAAAATTTAAAAATGTTTACCAGTATAACGAATAAATTATTATACTAGTTGTAACAGAAAGGGCAGTTGTATTTAAAGAGGTTATTCAGGCCATATAACTGAATAACTTTTACTGTGGATCCAACATCAAAATCTGTTTAGTATGGGGAAGTGATTTATTTTTCGAGATTTTGCTGTTGGTACTATAGTGAAAGTTGTTCAGTTTGATGGCCTGAACAACTACTTTAAATTTCATGGCACCTTTCAGTACTCACCTATGGCCCTCTCATATTGGGACCTGAGATAAGCATGGTCTTCGGCTCTAGTCGATTTAATATGATTCAGGTAGTGTATCCATAAATCCACAGACAGAGGAATGGCTTTGAGCCCTCTTTCCAATACCTGAAATACAACCCACACGTCAGCGGAGTGCCGAAAGCGACTGAGCATTGCCGTACTCTCGACAACACTATGAAGCAAGGGAATAAAACAATAGCATTATATGTTTCACATAATGTTCAATAGGAAAAGCGACACGTTGGTCCAGATGTAGATAGAGGCACGCAACGTGTCACTTGTCACTATACATATCATATAAAATGTTTATCTGGGCATATTACACCTGTTCATATCTGTCGCCGACGTCCCCTTGTTGCCCTCGGAGTCTTCCTTACTAACGCCATTCAATGGCTAAAGATCGGCTGCGCTCCATGCTACCATGGATTAGTTTTACATAGCATCCTTAAGTAAGACCACTATTTAAAATCAACGCACTTAAATAATATACATGATAAACAATTACAATACTTCATGCGTGTACAAAGAATCATAAATATAATATCAAATATACACCACAAACAAAGAACCACTAAAATCAAATATATGTGATGGTAATACAACGCTCCGGTGCGAACGGACGACTTTGCCTTACGAACATCGTGGACCTCGACGCACTGTTGGGAAAAAAAACAATTGCAAAATACCAGTTATGACTAAAACAATTCAAATCCAAGTGAGTAACACATTTATATAGAAAGTCATCAGGTGTATTATATTAAGCATTACCAACTCACCATTAAACTTCAGTAATAAATTAATTATTATTGTGTTCAGATTCTAATGGGTACTTACCTCGAGGCACTTCTTTTTACTTCCTTTGCGTTTCTCGTAATCGGCGTACTTTCGCCAGTAGCCATAGCAGTACGGATAATGGGACAAGAACGCGTCGTACGCTTCGCGAGCAGCCTCCACCTCGCTCTGCCGAGTGTGTAACATCATTAGTACCATATCGGTGATTCAAATTTGAACTGCCCATTAAACTATGCGCTGTCAGATGGCCCTTGCCAATCCACATTTAATTCAGTTCTCATTGCTTCATAAAGCAATAAGATTAGCAAAACATTTCATCATTGTAATAATAAGCAGTAAAACTAAACAATAACAACACCACCAATAGAATTACCTCTTGGTCAACATATTGCAGTAAGTATGTCCAACCAGTAAAGTCAGTGGGGTCATCATTGACCACTTTCCAATACTTGTCTAATTCTGGTAGAGTTTTCTTCTTCGGCTTCTCGTCAATTGAAGTCCTTTTCTCAGCTGGGATAGGTTTACTCTCCCCATTCTGAAAGGTACATAAAATATCCAAAATATAAATAACAAAGCCCAACAAATAGAAGAAGACATAACAGCACAAAATTTAGGCATATCAGGTTAAACTATTTACTTCCACACACAGATAGATCGTGAGCAGAAACAATTACATGCACTAATTATATAGAATGGAATGCAATTTACCAGTTATGTTATGAATAAGTTCAACATAATATTTGTTTTTTATTTCAACAATACATAAAAGTTAGAACCGGCCGTGTGGTGACGGCAGAGTAGAATACAATTTTCACCACCCCAAATCTCTCCCGTGAGTGTCGTACAAGGCGACTAAGGATAAATCAGTGATGAGGAATGGGCAGCAGCGTTCCTCTTATACCACCTAGCAATGTACTGCGACACTTTTGTGCTCGATATATGGCAATAGGCTCGCCACCTATTACATGGGACCTAACATAATTTGCGAAACGTGGGTGCTAGTTCACCTCTGCCTATCTCTTCGGGGACATAGGCGTGATTTATGTATGTATAAAAGTTAGAAATAATGACAATAAAAAGAGGTTATAAAATATT
The DNA here is from genome assembly GCA_963931975.1 of Cataclysta lemnata. NCBI lineage: Eukaryota > Metazoa > Arthropoda > Insecta > Lepidoptera > Crambidae > Cataclysta > Cataclysta lemnata. Next base: position 5,554,148 of record OZ008355.1, on the reverse strand, counting down.
CGAAAAATTATGTGCTGATGGGGCAAAGAACGCTGGTTCGATTCCCGCATCAAGACATAAATTGTGTGACCTCTGTTTCTGTATTTCTTCTAAGTTCAACATACTTTTGTGATAGCCTGTTTTTTGTTAGATGATTCGCCTTCAGATGTTGGAGATCCAGGGTCATAACCATCCCTTTCTTCATCAGGTTTCCGTTTGCGTGACTCCTTTGATTCTTTGTCTTTAGATGGAAGCTCGTCTTCAGACACTACCTGAAAATTGATAACATTTATGAGATTTCACTGTATAATATGAGGCTATAAAGGTAAATAATATAAGACTATAAACTATTGCTGCATTACCCCTTTCCATTGTTTACAACAGTTAACAATCAAAATGAGTCTTCTTCTCCCTGCCCTGTTCCCAGTCTATCTGGGGTCGGAGCAGAATGTTTCCTCTTTAATTCATATCGGTCACACGTCATCAAACCATCCAGTCCCTTTTGATTCATATCATCAATCACACCGTAAAGATGCTACTGATGAATGAATGTATAGAAAAGAGACATGTCGAGAGACCGATGAAGGGAGAGTGATTGGAATGACAACATTCCAATCATGTGAAAGAAATTTGTGTTTTATAATACCTCTGTATCATCTGGTAAGTCTGCTGGCTTGGGTCCAGGCAACTCATCATCGGAAACATTTTCTGCATCCTTTACACTTGGTTTCTGAACTGTTGGCAATTCATCCTCAGACACAACTTCAGTTTCTTCTGCACCCCCAGACTTAAAGGAAAGTTATAAAGCTTAAAACGCGGTGTTAAAGTAGCAAAATAAAATTTTAATACAAAATCTATACTAAACATCTTTTAAGTCTTCTTGTAGGCCATAATGATCAAAAATATTTCTCACCCTCTCCGTTTTCTTATTTGGTGTTTGAGAATTTTCTGATTTAGGCAATGATTGAACTACATCTTCGGTTTCCATGCTCTCCGAAGCCTGACATAATGTTAATCATTTCCATTAGACATCTTTTACACAAACAGCATGTAGCAAAATAGCAAAATCAATAAGTTAGGAATACTAGTTCTAAACCTATCGTCATCACCGTTCTGTGTGCGATCAACTGCACTTGACGTAGTGATGATTACTATTGAGTTGATGGCTCCAGTTACCTCTGCTGTCGACATTGTCAGCCAGTGTATAATGAATTTATAAAGCCTAAGTTAGCCATTCACTTGGGCTTGAGACAAAATGTAATTTAATTAATCTTGATAATGTCTCTTAATTGTCATTTTTTATTGTCTCTGTTGTCATATATGGATCAGAGTGTTGGGCTATGAAGAAGCCTGATGAAAGAAGAGTGCATGTGACAGAGATGCGTATGTTAAAATGGATGTGTGGTGTGACACGGAGAGATAAGATAAGGAATGAGTAAATCGGGGGAAGTTTGAAAGTAGCGCCAGTGACAGAGAGACTGCGGAGTAATAGACTTGGATGGTTTGGTCATGTTATGCGAAGAGATGAAAGCTATGTTGGAAAAAGAATGTTAGGCATGAACTTGGAAGGACGTAGAAGGAGCGAGAGGAGTGGATGAGAAATTGGTGAAGGATCGAAAGGAGTGGAAGAAGAAGACATGTTGTGCCGACCCCGGGGATAAGGGCAGGAAGAAGAAGAACGTCTCTTTATCTAGGAAATACTCTTAAAATCAAGAAATGTGTATTCTAAAGTACATCATCAATTATAGACAAATAAAACTGTTAGCTGCTTTGAAATATTGGATTACACATTTTTATTTTTGTATTTTATATTAAAAGACACATCTAGATTGTTTACATTTTGTCTTCTTCTTCTCTCTGCCCTTATCCTACTCTAAGTAGGGTCGGCACAACATGTCTTCTTCTTCCACTCTCTTCTATTAGATGTGAGCTCAGCATGAACTCCCCTCTTTCCAATATCATCTTTCACACAATCCATCCATCGCTTCTTCAGTCTTCCTCACATTCTAGGTCCGTGTATAGTATAGATGTGATACTTAACGTACCTCTAGTTACGTAACATTCATCCCTCCTCATTACATGCCCGTACCACGCTAACCTGTTACTCCTCAATTTTTCGATCATCGGCATCTTTCAAACTTCCTCTAATGTACTCATTTCTAATCCTGTCTCTCCTAGTCTCAACATTCTCATTTCCACTGCATGCATTTTTCTTTCATCCCCCGCTTTCGTTGCCCAACACTCTGATCCATACAATACAACAGGTCTTATTATAACATACATACATACATCTTGGGGGTTGTTTACATTTTGTCTTAAGCCCAAGTAAATGGGGTATAGTTATTAAGTCTGATAAAGTGTGTACTGTGATTAATTACGCTAAGGTTAAGAAATTAACATAATTTTAAGATAATCACACAATCTATAATTTTTTTGACTGACCTGTGATATACATGCTGGATCTCCAGATTCAGTTATTGCTTCAGGCTGTTTATCAATAACTTCAGATTCGCCATTAGCTGTTTGGGTAACCTCACTTTCAATGACAATGACAGTATCTCCACTTTCAATGCCCTCATTAGATTCCTCAATTTCTATGGTTTCAGTTGGCTGTTTCTGAGGTTCTACATCCTATAAAAAATCCTTATTTATATTATCAAAAGTTTAAATCTTATAAAACCATTGAACACTGAGACACAACAGCAGAAAATAATATAAAACTACACTACAACTTAGAACAAAAACAAAATTAAGCAATTTGTATGCAAGATCTGACATACCTCAAGATATCTCAAGTATTTAATATGAGAGAATTTTTTAGTGTGTGTTTTAAATAAATTAATTACACTGTATGATATTACTATTGTTGATTTGTTACTTTCTCTGAAATATTATTTATCAAATACAAAATGATATCAGAGTACTGGGAGGACTGTGAATATTCAAATAGAATCCATTATTAAATGTAGTATTTGCTACCATTAAAATTTTGAGTAAAATAGTCACATTCATTTGCTCATTTAATACAATAAAGATACAACTCAAAGAATACTTAAGAGACATTGTGTGATCTAAATTAATGACTTACTGTTGCAGGAATGCAATTTTGAATGAAATGTCTTTCGTATTATTGAAGCGAATATCAATCTAGACATTTTTTATTATCAAGCATGATTAATTACTTCCCTACACCTGCTAGAAATTAGATGGTATATATGAAAGGGCAGCCAAGTCAGAATGAAGGCTGCTAGGAATAATGACCTTAGCATTATTTGCTCTGTAAGGTGAACTTACTTCTCAAGATACACATCCTATATTCAAATAGGAAAACCTAGGAATACCCATTATCCCTACCTCTCTAAACACTCTCCAAACTCTCGGGCGTGTGGTGACGGCAGAGTAGAATACAATTGTCACTACCCCAAATCCCTCCCGTGGGTGTTTTACAAGGCGACTAAGGATAAATCAGCCATGAGGAATGGGCAGCAACGTTCCTCTTATACCACCTAGCAATGGTACCTACTGCGACTTTTGTACCCGATAAATGGTAATAGGCTCGCCACCTATTACATGGGACCTATCATAACTGGCGAAACGTGGGTGCTAGATCACCTCTGCCTACCCCTTCGGGGATATAGGCGTGATTTATGTATGTATGTATGTAAAATATGTTTTCTCCCCTAAGGGGTAAGCAAAGATTTTATCACCCGCATTTTGGCCACCTTATTTCAGGTCCCATAATACGGAGAGAACCTATTGCCATTCTTTAATCACAGTAATTTGCTAAATGGTGCAACACACACTGCTGCCCATTCTTTTTTACTAGAACTCTTAGTTGCCTTGTATAACACCCATGAGATAGGGAGGGATGGTGAGAATTGTATTCTTTTCTGCCTTCACCACATAGCTTCTAATAAATATTTAAACATATTTACATAGCAAATATAATAAATGGCAATAGGCTCCCTATAACCCTTTACATGGGACATAACATAATCGGCGAAATGTAGGTGTTAATACACCTCTGCCTACGCGAATATAGGCGTAATTTATGTATGTTAAAAATATCTTCCTGCAGTGTGGTGAAGGGTCGAATTGTCCTTAACAATATATAATATTTAAGTTTAATTGGTGACACATATCTGTTAATCTTGTTATAGTTCCAATCACATGTAAGAATAAGATATACAGGATGGAAAGTTGAGATGGGACAGTAAGGACAGCTACTAGATCCCTTGCTGCCACTCGAAAATGGTCTTAGGAGACCTCACCCAACTTTTTGAGCGAAGACAATCGACATTCATAGATTTTTGATAAAATGTACAGTCAGCAAGAAAATCGTCATAATTGACAAAAAAAATGTTATGCCAACCGATCCCATTCCCATAGAGGATTAAAACATTCTTTGTGACCAACTGAGGTTAGAGTACTAGAAAACTCACAAATTAAAGAAAACTTTCTCCATACATTTTAGTAGGGTAAGGAAAAGTTAAATTTTCTTAAGCATAAAGATCATTCATTTTTATCAGGACAACTTCCATAAGGACATTAAAAATGGGATTTGTGTGGCAGCAAGGGATCTGGTAGCTGCTCTTACTGCCCCATCTCAACTTTCCACTCTGTATATAGTGTCATTCAACAATTGACTCAAACTTACCTCAGTAATATGGTTTTCTACTTCCACTATTTCTTTTCGAACATCAGCAGCATCCTAAAAATAAAAAACACATTGTCATTTTAGAAGTGAAACCTATTTATTACACTTTTTACTAACATTATTTATAAAATATAATTAAATCTTCTCTGCATTTAAAGATAAACTTTAAATAAATGTCTGTTTAGTCAATATTTCAAGTCCTTTCAGAAAAGTAGAGGATATTTTGGTCTAATTGTACAAAAGAGTGTATGAAATTTTGCTGTATTTGTAAATTTTTTAATGAAAATTTTGACTCTTGTTTTTATTATGGTAGAGGGTTAGAATAAAGAGAGACAATAAACTTTATTTTATTGTCATTATTACCCTCTATCAATCAATAATCTTATGATAGTAAGACAATAAGGCTGCAATTCCATAGAAGCGGAGCTGAGCTAAGACTTACAAAAATTGACCAATGATATTGCTCAAATCACACATCTCATCATCGCTCTGTAACATCATTGGTCAATTTTCATAGGTCTCAGCTCAGCTCCACATAGCTCCGCGTCTATGGAAACGCAGCCTTACTGTGTCATTCTGTCAATAATTTGTCTTGTCTATTTTGTAGATATTGTAATTCATAGAAAAAACAATTACCTTTTTGTCCAATGTGTTACTATCATGGGGTAGTAAACTATTATCTGTAGATTCACTAAGTTTTAAATCATCCGTAACACTTTCGTCATCTAATCTCAGTGGTTCATCATCGGGCTGTTCAGACGTAACATCATTGGACATTTCACTGACAATCTCTTGATCAAAATCAGTTACTTCCTTGTGCTTCTCACTCTCTGTAACATCACCATCAATATCAAAGACGGTCGATTTATCGACAGAATTGCTCTGCATCGAGTCGCCATCGGAGAGCACATTATTCAGAGAGTCGCTTGGGAAAGTTATTGCATTGTCGCCGACGTCGAAAGAATCTGCGTTGAAACCCTCCACATTGTTAGTCAAGTAGTCTCCCACGCTACCCGCTGACAACTCAACCGCATTGAGGAAACCTTGATTCGATGCCGACGACTCATCCGCCACTACTGCGTCGACACTGTTGAATTCTCCTTCAGTAAGCAAGTGAGACAATCCGTTTGAGTTTTCATTAATCAAGGGTCCTTCATCTGTGTCCATCGGTGCGTCGTCAGATAAACACTTCTGAAAAATTATAAAGTTACTATGAAGACTTAAATAAAGCACCAACAAAAGTATTTCCCATAACCTCTACAAACCTGATAATCAGAACTAATTTCGTCATCCATTTTTCTTTTCACTTATTAGAAACAATTGTGAATAAACTATCATAAACGTAGTAGTGATTCTTCCTTGAATTCTGTTCACAAATCACAATCGAAAAAATATTTGAAACTGCATCAAGTCAAGTAAAAAATGGTGATTTTCACCATAGATTAAATATAGATGCCATTAGATACATCCTCAGAGTAAATAGGAGACTATAGCGACGAGACTATAGCGCGAAATTTGAAATTGTAGTCTGCTAAAACATGAAATTAAAAGTAAATAAATATCAAATCTTATAAATTATACTTAAAAATGAAATGTGACGCCATCTTTTTGAATACTAGATGTTTTCGACTTTTTTTTACAGTAAAAAACAGCATATGCAGGCATTTTAGTGGGAGCTCTGGTTTTAAAATGGCGGCTCAACTAGTTTTATATTACGCATAGGCATCCGATGCTTGTGCGTTTGGCAGAGGGGAATGTTAGGCAAAGGCTACTCCAGCCCTATTTACTGCATCGCATCACACGCGTAGCCGCTCTAGTACTGCCAAAAAATAATACTCTGTGGCTGTACTGATCAATTTTATACACATCCCAAACTCACCCGTGACAAGCCGTGACAATAAATGAGGGCGCTTTAATTATAATGCAGCAACATTTTACACTCTGACCGAAAATGGTTGATATTATACAGCTGCTGTCTCCGCTGCTGCATCACCAGAGTATATAATAAACTACGTTTACTGCATCACCTTCGCGAATAATCTACTATAATACACTCATAGAACTAAATAAACGAGCGATTTAGACTAAAAAAATTGGTCGGACGCAATTACCGAACGAACGCAGCTAAAAAGTGTCAGTTGACATACTGTATAGAGTGCGGCCAGAAAGGTAGGCGCGTGGTCAAAATTGGAACTAAAAATTCGTCTGCTATTTTGTTTGTCTACGAGTGTCAATGTTAGCGAGCAGCGTCACCCCTCGCGCGCAGTCTTATCTGGCCCGCACTCTAGTCTATCTATGATATTGACTTCCGGATCGATAATGGCTACGTTCCGTTGAACGATAAAAACGATTATAGCGCTCACAAATGTGGTCTGTAGAACCGTTAGCGCGTCTACGATAGTCCTTGATGACACATCCACCGCCGCCATCTTTGCGCTCACAACGCCCATGCTATACATCATACTATTGTCCTATATGCTATACATGGTCGCTGTGAGCGATCTGTCAAAATTGACAAATAGCATTACTTGTCATTTGATTTGATTTAAAATCATGATCCAGAATCTGAGTCAATTGTTAAAATTCAATAGTATTAGTAAGGGTGAAAAGAAGTTGCTGATCCATTTTATTTTCCAAAAAACCCACGATGGTCCACAACAGAAGGAAAATTTAGAAAAAGATACCAAAACCGCTCAAACACGTAAATATTTAGGTTTTGAGTGACGTTTGTTTGTGATTCGAATTGTGAACGCGTCTATTTACCGTTCCGATAAACTTAACGCGATATCTGTCGTTATCGCGCTAAATTTTAACGGACCGGCTGTGAGCACTGTGTATCCGTAGTATTATTGTCCTCTATGGCACTGTGAGTGGTCATAGCGCTTTTATCGTTCAACGGAACGCAGCCAATATCGGAGAGGTGTTTGGCGCGTTTCGTGTTGTCAGTCAGATTTATTTTCGCTTATTCAAAAATTGTTACAGAGTGGATTTTGTGCAGTGAAAGTGGTGTTATTTTGATGCACAAGCATCCGTGTTGATGTGCAATTATCCAGAATCATTGAAAATAAGTGTTGTGATGGGTTCGATGTTGTGGTGAAGATCACTTTAAAAAGTGGTTTTGTCCACCTCATCACCATCATGAACTCTGTTACCATTAAATTCGTTCCAAGCACTCCCTAGATTCTATAAAATGTGTGACACCCATATTTTAACGTAAAATTCTTTTCATTCATACATTTCACCTACTCATTATTTCATAAGACTACAGATAAAATATACACTAAAGACATGGTTGTATGGGCTAGACCCTTTGCCTTAATACACACGATAATATCGGAGGCCGGAGGGGAGGGAGGTCCGAGTGGCGGACGGAGGTCTGTCTCGAAAACTGTCAAGGAGTGTTTGGCGCGTTTCGTGGTGTCAGTCAGATTTATTTTCACTAATTCAAAAATTGTTACAGAGTGAATTTTGTGCAGTGAAAGTGGTGTTATTTTGATGCACAAGCATCCGTGTTGATGTGCAATTATGCAGAATCATCGAAAATAAGTCTTATGATGTGTTTGATGTTGTGGTGAAGATCACTATAAAAAGTGGTTTTATCCATTTCATCAAGCACCATCATTAACTCTGTTACCATTCAATTCGCGCCAAGCAATCCCTAGATGCGTTAAAATATGTGGCACCCATATTTTAATGTAAAATTCATTTCATTAATACTTTTCACCCACTCATTATTTCATAAGACTACAGATAAAATATACACTAAAGACTTGGCTGTATGGGTTAGACCCTTTGCCTTCCCTAAAATATAGGGAGAATTAAAAAACAATCGAGGAGAGTGTTTGGCGCGTTTCGTGGTGTCAGTCAGATTTATTTTCACTAATTCAAAAATTGTTACAGAGTGAATTTTGTGCAGTGAAAGTGGTGTTATTTTGATGCACAAGCATCCGTGTTGATGTGCAATTATGCAGAATCATCGAAAATAAGTCTCATGATGTGTTTGATGTTGTGGTGAAGATCACTATATAAAGTGGTTTTATCAATTTCATCAAGCACCATCATGAACTCTGTTACCATTAAATTCGCTCCAAGCACTCCCTAGATGCGTTAAAATGTGTGACACCCATATTTTAACGTAATATTCATTTCATTCATACATTTCACCCACTCATTATTTCATAAGACTACATATAAAATATACACTAAAGACATGGTTGTATGGGCTAGACCCTTTGCCTTCCCTAAAATATAGGGAGAATTTAACCCAAAAAAAAAAGCGAGTGTTTGGCGCGTTTCGTGGTGTCAGTCAGATTTATTTTCACTAATTCAAAAATTGTTACTGAGTGGATTTTGTGCAGTGAAAGTGGTGTTATTTTGATGCAGAAGCATCCGTGTTGATGTGCAATTATGCAGAATTATTGAAAACAAGTCTTATGATGTGTTTGATGTTGTGGTGAAGATCACTATAAAAAGTGGTTTTATCCATTTCATCAGTCACCATCATGAACTCTGTTACCATTCAATTCGCGCCAAGCACTCCCTAGATGCGTTAAAATATGTGACACCCATATTTTAACGTAAAATTCATATCATTCATACATTTCACCCATTCATTATTTCATAAGACTACAGATAAAATATACACTAAAGACTTGGCTGTATGGGCTAGACTCTTTGCCTTCCCTAAAATATAGGGAGAATTTAAAACTAACTAAAAAAAAAAAACGGGTGTTTGGCGCGTTTCGTGGTGTCAGTCAGATTTGTTTTCGCTAATTCTAAAATTGTTACAGAGTAGATTTTGTGCAGTGAAAGTGGTGTTATTTTGATGCACAAGCATCCGTGTTGATGTGCAATTATGCAGAATCATCGAAAACAAGTCTTATGATGTGTTTGATGTTGTGGTGAAGATCACTATATAAAGTGGTTTTATCCATTTCATCAGTCACCATCATGAACTCTGTTACCATTCAATTCGCGGCAAGCACTCCCTAGATGCGTTAAAATATGTGACACCCATATTTTAACGTAAAATTCATTTAATTCATACTTTTCACCCACTCATTATTTCATAAGACTACAGATAAAATATACACTAAAGACTTGGCTGTATGGGCTAGACCCTGTGCCTTCTCTAAAATATAGGGAGAATTTAAGAAAAAAAATAAAACAATCGAAAACTGTCAAACCATAGAGGACAATAATACTACGGATAGTCAAACACAGACCACTGTCAAACTACTGCAACACTGGAAGTAACCTATAATTTTTTTAAAATAATAAATTTTACAGTTCTAATTATTATTGTGGACTAGACAACCATTGTCTTGAGTAATAGTGTTCTGTGACCATTGTCCTAATTAAAATGTTAGGTCTTTCTTCAATTATTAGAAACACATTAAATTATGGACAAAAGCTAATGATGATACAAACTAGGGTAAATAAAACCTTTTTCTAATATAATTTCTTAACTCTATTGAATTGTGTTAAATGAAAATTACCTTTATTCGAGAATAAATGACTACTTTCAGAACACTTTTATATTAAAAAGGCGAAATCCCGTACCACTTCATAAAAAGAACAAGCCACCGAAAATGAAATCAAGACACTTCGTCTACGATTTAGTTCAAGATACCATTCATGTAAAGAAACCCGACATACAGGTTGTCCTTAAAGAATTTGTAGATGGTAAGATACTTAAATTTATTTAACAACCTACTAAATACAGTTAAAGTATAAAATAACTATATAATAAAGTTGATAAGGGTTAAGTGGTATGTGTCACTATCCGGATCTCCTGTGGTCAAATCAATATAAAGACGAGACAATGTTATAATGGATGAATTACATCCCATTGTTGTCCTCCAAATTCTCTTTTTGATGCATGGATACAGTGACACTCGAGTTGGAATGTTAAAGTTAAAATTAAATCATTTACTAGTTTGAGACTGTTAATACAGGTTGCCACAACACACCTAGTTAATATATGCGTTTGATTTTAGGTGTTGGTAAGGCTGGGGATATATTAACATTAAGACCGAATGTGGCTTATAAAGACTATCTGTTACCTGGACTTGCTACTTATGCCAGTCCTGAAAACGTAGTTAAATATGGTGGCGCTGAAAAAAATAGTAAAGAGCTTGATGTTTTCAGTTCCCCATACATCCCAAGAGTAAGTAATTCCATCAAGTATAAATTATTAATTTTATAACATCATGGATAGTCTGATAATGATTCAGATCCACAGTAGACAATGTGTAAATTTAATTGACTGTTTTAACAGTATTTTTGGCAATGTAACTAAAACAGGCCCTTAGTGTGCTACAAATTATATTATTATTTGTATTGTCTTGTAAGTTGTTAACTTATTATTTAGGCTAACTGAAATGATATATATTTATGTAATGGTTATTGATAAGAGTCAGTTCCTGTGGTCATGTGGAAATAAGATGACAGTATCTCTTTCTACTGCAGTTGTTAGCTGTACCAACTACTTTAAAGTAATGGTAGACACATTTACAACCACAGCTTTTTATATAGGAATACAGTGATTCTTAGACAATAATATTTTGTTACCTCCAATAATCATCATATTTTTATTATTATATATTTTTAATTGTTTTTCTTTCATATTTTTCCTAAGTACTAATAGATGACATCACCAAAAAATAAAATCACCAAAGATAGACAGTCAATTGCACCAATAGTTGACATGCTACTTGTTAATGATGACAATGTTTTCTTCTAATATTGCTAATAATCCATCAACCTATAAAGCATTATCGAATTTGTACTTAAGTCCATTACTTATATAATGATTTTTGATACTTTAATTACATAATTAGTAAGTACTTTGATAGGTACAGGCAGTTGATATTGGTATAAATATTGTCTGCATTATTTAATAGCTGCTTTCGTGTCCCATTTGGATTCGGAATATGTTCTTGAATAGCTGCTTCCATGTAAGATTCGGAATCACGGAACATCTGTCCTTTTATTGGCAGCATGATTTTCGGTCCGAAACAATAGAACTACCTAATAGTTGACATCATGTATACCCCAATAATAGACACTGTCTACCTTTAGTTAAAGTGATCTATAATTATTGATATTTCTACAGTTATGTTTTAATTAAGAATAGTGATCAACATCATATTAAAATAAACTTAAAAATTCAAAATTTTAGAACACCAATGGAAGACAGGCATGTCAACTTTTAGATTTTCACTTATCTTTGGAACTAATAGTAAACACATCATAATTTGTTAGAAAAACGAAAGACGAAACAAGAAAAAGACGTTTATCACTCTTCTAGAAGTAACATTGAATACCCTCGCAAACAAAAAGGTAATAAATATTTATTCAAAACTTACCTTCAAAATTGTCTGCCTCCTTAGCCTACACAGTAAGGAATCGCGAAATTAATGTTTCCTTAGTCACTTGGTTCACAAGAAGTGACACAATTTTTGCATTTCATTCCCAATTGTTGGAAGCTTTTGAGATCTATTCATAAATGGATGTGGAAGTCCTGCGATATTCACATTAGATACATATTACTTAAATTATTCTTAAAACAGAAGGTTTTTTTGGTAAGTGTCATCCTTTAGTTAGCTGTCGGTCATTAGTGCTTTTACCTTAAATAGTCAATTTTTATGTAGTCAATTTTGAATGAGAATGAAATAAGTATGCATGAGATTGTGCAAGCATTGAGACTGGCGTAAAGCCGTCATTGTGCCACTGTACAAAGGTAAAGGGTCGCAGCTGGAATGCAAAAATTACCGTGGTATTAGCCTTCTCAGTGTTGTCGGCAAATTGTATGGAAAGATTTTGATTGAAAGGATTATGAAAGAGACTAATGATAGAATATGGGACGTGCAAGTAGGGTTTCGAAAGGAAATGGGATGTACGGATCAAGTCTTTTCTCTATGATGCATTACTCAGAAATGTCTGGCTAAAAGCCAACGAGTATATTGCGCTTTCGTAGACTTAGAAAATGCTTATGACCGAGTGGTAAGGAATGAACTGTGGTCGATTTTGTCGATGTATGGGGTGAGCAGCAGCCTGATACAGGCATTGAAATCTCCCTATGAGGATTCCAACGCTTGTGTTACGATAAATGGCGCATACCATACACAGAGTCGTTTCGCATCGGTACAGGTGTGAGACAAGGATGTGTAGCGTCACCATGGCTGTTCAACTTATACATGGATAATTGTCTGACGAGACTGAAAGAATTTTATTGTGGATTACGAATGAACGAGTTACTTATCAAATGTCTGCTGTACGCTGATGACCAGGTTATATTAGCGTCATCAGAAAAAATCTGCAGGAGATGGTAACAGTTATGTGTGAAGCTCTGACAGAGAAAGGTATGAAAGTAAATGTAAGTAAGACAAAGGTCTTGCGAGTTGGTAGATGTAATGACAAGGATTGAGAAAGGGATGCTCGCATGGTTTGGTCACGTCGAAAGGAGAATGACAAAAAGGATTTACATTGCGAAAGTGAATGGAGAAATGGGAAGGGGAAGGCCAGGCGGATCTTTCTTAATCAAATTGAAAGTCTATTAAAAAAGGGCCAGGTCAAGAGTACCCGAAACCGACGGGCATGCATGAAGAGATTGATAAGATTGGATGAAGCCATTGAGTTATAAGGTAAACTAGAGACGCTATGCCAAACAAAAATATTCTCCCAACTCGAATCTACCTACGGTGGCGGGGTGTGCGGGGCCAGCGGGCGAGCGTGGCGTGGAATCAGTTATATGCTGCAGCGCTAAACAAACAACATAAGCGCTAACACAATTAGCAGTCGATTATCGTCTAACCAAAGTATTAAAACATGCAGCGCTGATCGTTGATAGAATACAGTTTTCTCGCGGCCAAAACATCGTAAGCGCCGCCGATTTCACGGCGCTTACGCGTTTCTTTCAACGCAGTGTAACAAAGTATCCTTATAGATTAGATTATGCATCGCAAATGTGGAATTATGCTATTAAATTAATATTTAATATGTTTTAATTAATATTTTGTTACAATTAACGATGATAAGTCACACCACTATCTTTTTGTTTTGTTTTTGATTCATTGTTGCATGATTTTAACACGCAAGAAGGCATTTTTAGATCGATCTGTAGCCACAATTTGGCAAGCAGTCGCTTCAAGCGTTGGCGAATGACTAAATGAGTTGTTGCTCCGGAGCATCAACGCACGGCTTACATTTCTTGTTTGCGGTGTCGCTTCTATACGCTACTAATAATAGTTCAATGGATGAAGCGAAAGAAGTATGTAAGGATCGTAGCAATTAGAAAGAAGTGATCTCTGCCTACCCCTGTGGGAGAAAGGCGTGATATATGTATGTATTTTATATGTACAGCTCAATATACATATTAAGATTTTGAGGTATTGTTTGCATTACAAACCTGAACACTATAGGTGATTATAAATAAATTGATTAGGTTAGAAAACTGCAATACAATTTGTTATCTATGTTTTAGGAAATGTATCAAATTCCACTCTTTGACATTCAAATACATTTTAAAGCAAGAATTTCTTAGATAATAATTTTTCATAACATTAAAAAACTGATTCATTAAATGATTTTCTTTTATTACAGACAATGGGGTGTCTTTCTCGACTAGTTTTACAAATTACAATGAGCAAACTGCAACCATGGACTTTAGAACCATGGCATATCAGAACATCATTTAGAAAAGCGGGCTTTGTTGTTCCTGAACATGCTATAGAAATGCCTCCTGTAATTATTAAAGGTCCAGATCTATCATTGGAAGAGAAAGAATTCTATGTGACTATTACTGTAAGTATTTTAATTGCTGGAAGTCCTGTATTATATGACTACTTTTCCATTTTATAGACAACATACTTGTAATAAATGTTTAATCACCTGTTAGTCTACCTACACTAATTGGATGTAGTTAAGCAAAACAGAACCACAATACAGACACCAATTTATTTATGGCAAATCACTCTGTATTTATTACAAATAAATAAAAGCAATAAATATAAAAATAATTATAAAATTAAAATAAAATGATGAAAAATAAATAATTAAAGGTAAAGTTTTAAAAAAATGGCTATTAATATGTTTTCTCAGTTAATTTACGTAACTTTTGAATTACGGGCCGTGTGGTGACAGAGTAGAATACAATTGTCACCACCCCAAATCTCTCACGTGGGTGTCGTACAAGGCGATTAAGGATAAATCAGTGATGAGTAATGGGCAGCAGCGTTCCTCTTATACCACCTAGCAGCAACGTACTGCGACTTTTGTGCCCGATTAATGGCAATAAGATCGCCACCTATTTTATGGGACCTAACACAATTGGCGAAACTTGGGTGCTAGTTCACCTCAGCCTACCCCTTCGGGGATATAGGCGTGATTTCTATGTATGTATGAATTACGGGGAAGGGGCTATTCATTTATTACGTATGACGAATTTTGCTAGTTTTTAACCCCCTTCCTTATTTTAAGAAAAATAAGAATAGAATAGTAAAATATGAATACACTTTTGGTTTACCTATATGCATCCGAGCGAACCTCGGTACTAGCGTTGTTCGCGCTCGGTTGCTCGCGCTTTTTCAAAGTATAGTATAATTTTAACTTTGCGCATTTTTGTGATCTTGCTGTGATACTATACGTAGTATGCTATCCTCTGTGTGATACTATCGAGACTCCCTCCCACCCCCATGCAAGAAAAAGTAAGTGAATCTTCGACCGCCCTCCCTCCCTAAATCGTTTTTGGTAATAAATGAATAAAAAATAAAACAATTGTTAAAAATGAAACTCGTGTATATTTAGCAGAGTTTGTGTCTTTTCAGATTAATAAAACCGAGAAAGTTAATGTGAGATGTCGTATATTTCATTGGGCTACAGGCTTAGAGCGACTTCCAGCGGTTGCCTTCCATTGGAAAAAACCACGCGAAGCACTTATCCCTGAGCAAGCTGAAGTTTTATCAAGTTTACCTTTGATTCAATAATTTTATTATTTCTACTGTATTAGTGTTAATTGTAAATCAAATATTTTAATAGATTTAGGAACATTTAATAAATTACTAAATAAAAGGGTTCTTTCCATTTCATATCATAAAACTATTAACATCAATAACATTATTATCAAATAGGAATATAGACATAAAATTTTCTTTGCCTATTTGGCAAGACAACAACAATGAAAATATATCTCAGAGAATTACAAATAATATTATTTTTTAATAATATTGCATTCATTTTGTTTTTGACCTAGCTTGAAGCTTTGAAACTCAAAAACTAAAATAAATTGTTGAAATATAATATATAATTTAATATAGTTGGTTTCGTGTGAATTTACATTTTATAGACAACATTGATTTTCTCTTGTACAGTGTATTTTTTAATAGTAAAAATTTGTACCTAATTCTAAAAAAAAGCATTTTCTACTGAAATAAATATTCAGAAGCGAATAATGTACCGCTAATTGAAAGTACCTACATGATTTTGACGCAAATTTTTTATGAAGTGTTGATTCCTTCATTATTTTCCTTGGTAATACTTTGAGCATGCAAAACTTTTTCTATTTCTCCAGTTTCAATATTTTCATCTTGTTTCTCTGAATATCCTTTCTCATTGTCCAATTGTTGCTCAACATAATATTGTGGCGCTATATTATCCCCGTTTTCATATGTACCATTTTGATGAACTTCTGCAAGGCCTTGTTGATTCATGTATTCATGGCCCTGTTCAGCATAAACTTGTTCACGTCCCTGATCAGTATAATTTGGTTCTTGGACTTGTTCAGAATAATTTAGTTCTTGACCCTGGTCAGAATAATGTGGTTCTTGACCCTGATCAGAATAATTTAGTGCTTGACCCTGGTCAGTATAATTTGGTTCTTGACCCTGATCAGAATAATTTAGTGCTGGACCCTGATCAGTGTAATTTGGTTCTTGACCCTGATCAGAATAATTTAGTTCTTGACCCTGGTCAGAATAATTTGGTTCGTAGCCCTGTTGATCATATTGTTGGTCGTACTCCTGTTGATTATAAGTTTGTTCAGTATACTCGGCGCCGTATTGTTGGTCATAACCTTGATCGTAACGTTGTTGTATTTCTTCATTTTCATTTCCCGGCACCAAACCTTGGTCAGCTTGAGGTTCTTCGTAATATCCAGCATATCCTTCTTGGTTAAAGTTCTCTGTAGAGACCGCGTATTCTCCGTTATAATTTTCTACTACTGCACCGTCTTTGTTATATACGTAATTTTCATTAAGTTGCTCATTCATTTCAGGTCTATTAGTTTCAATACCATCATTTTCATTGGCGTTAGTACACTCTGCAACAATAGGATCTAAGAAGGCGACTGTCGCTTCACTATTACCCACATCTGTTGCAACAGGTGCATCTGTGTTTATAGAGTTATTATTTTCAGTGACCTTAACTTGGGGCTCTAATTTATTAAGTTCGGTATTATTTAACTCTGATTCGTCAGAGGAATGTAAATTTTGAGAATTTATTATTTCCGACTGATCAATTTGTTCTAGTTCTTCCGTGGTATTTTCAGAATAAATATCATTGTTGATTGCGCTTGCTAATTCGCTACTATGTACTGTAATTGGTTCTTCTACGTTTGACTCTCCGGTAAAATAATTTATTGGCATGACTTGTAAATTTTCACTTGTATTATCTCCCAGGTCATATTTGTTAAGCACAACTTCAGAGTTATATTGATTTTCGTTGGTATTGATATCATTGGCATAAATATTAAGGTCACAGGGTTTGTTTGTATTAAAACTGATGGCACCAACCTTATTTTCCTTGGAACCTGATGTATCATCTGAATTAATATGTTTTGTTATTGGTGATTGATAGCCATTAATAATAGCTGTGGCCTTGTCTGGTTGACATCTTGTTTTTGTATGATTAATATCTTTGTCTATAGAACCATTATAATTATTTTCCACTAAATTTTCAGTAACGTAAGAAACTGATTGATTTTTCTTTGGAATATCGCGTTTATTCTCATAAAAAGATTCAGTACTTTGATTTGTCTGAGGAATATTTATTGTGTCTGAAGACGTATCTTTTTCTGCTTTGCATACATATGGGTTCTGTTGTTTATTTGGTAAGATTTCCTCTTTCTTTAGTTGCTCTAGTATTTCATACTTACTTTTCCAATCATTGTTTTCCTCAATTTTCGGTGATACATTTTGGATGTAGTCATTACTGTAAATTGATCTTAATTTGGGAATGAGAATGTAGTTTTTGCTGATTTCCCGTAATAATATTGTTTCCTCTTGATGTTGTATATGTCTTTGGTTAATAGAAGGGACTAGAGGATTTTCCAAATTTGGTTTGGTTACATTGTTGAGTAATGCTATGTTATCGATTCCACCCTGAAAGCAAGATGAGTTAAAAATTAATATTTTGAAAATATAAGAAAAAACGGAGGAGGTTACTCAATTAGTACCCGTATATTTTTGTATGTTTGTTTTGATAATCTAATGAGACAATCACCCGTATAAAGATATAAAAATCAATGTCTTGCTGTTTACATTTTGGTCATACATGATTGTTTCAAATAAGTTAAAAAAAACTATTAAAGCTGACTAATACCTATTGATGATTAATATGATGCAGTGTTAAAGCTGTTTCTAATTTTTTAGCAATTTAGCATTAAAAAATATATACCTTTTGCTAATAAAAAATCAATTTAGCATAATATGCCTGCGTATACGGGCATTAAATTGATCAAAATAAAGCTTACTGTTTTCCGGACGGGTACCAATGCTGTGCTATAACGCATTTTATCCATTTTTTCCAAAATATATCCATTTCGCTCCTTCCTCTTCTTATCCTCCTCCAAAAAAGCATCGTATTTCTTTTTTATTGCATTTATACGTTCGGATTTGATCCTGAAATTATATTAACGGCACATGTAGGCAAATTACCAAGTTATTAATATTGGCATTTTTATAATCAAGACATCACTTTTTATCTGATCTCCCCATAAGTTGTAAGAATATGTTATATCTTGCAGAGATACAGTGTTAAATTCACTGGTTAGAGATTCGCATGGCACCGACGTAAACAAAGCAATGCCATTCCGACCTTCGCGAAGGTTTCGCCGGCTGGCGCAGGTCCAATATGGTTTATACCTGTGTATCTAAATAGATTATCAATTCGCTTGCACGATATGATCGTACATACAACGTGGAATTATTCATAACATTATTCCGACCAATTTACAAACATGATTAGGAAGGCAGTTAGGCCAGATCATGGAATTGATCACTTCATGATGTGGCCGACCATTTCATGAAATGGTTGCATTTCATGAAGTGGCCACTTAAAACTGATTACATATATTACGAATATTTAAGTTTACCTGTACAACATGTAAAAGGAATTACACACCAATGTCATATAAAAACTATGGTGATATCAAAAAAATTAAATTGTAAAACTAATTTTAGAATGTTCCATACATTTTTGCTCTACTGACCGTTTAATTTGCATTGGGGGAAGAAGTAACTATGTATTTCGTTTTTTTAATAACGCCAACATAGCATTTATATGTATGTATGACTTAGCATGGGTAGTATTCCGGGTGTGCGTTATTTCTGTTACGTTTGTATGATAATAGGGATGATGACACTAACAAAGAAATCAAATCAAATCAAACTTGTATTTGCTTACCAAGTCTCAAGTTTCAAATGTTTGTGGTAATAGATTTGTGTATGTTTTAAATAGATTGCGTAGAATTTCAAATACTCCAACAGTGCTTTCCGCGTATCATGGATACATTGCCTCAATTCTCCGATATGGTCTACTATTGTGGGGAAATAGTCTTGACATTAAAAGAGCATTTATTTCCCAAAAAAAATGTATTCGCGCAATATGTGGTGTAGGTTTTTATGAGTCATGTAAGCCACTTTTTGACACACTAAAAATATTGACACTCCCTTCAATGTATATATTGCAAGTAGCAACTTTTGTCAAAACTAATCCTCATTATTTCACTAGGGCTTTTGATATATATCCTAGAAACACAAGAAAAGGGGAAAGATTAGTGCTTGAACACAAATTTAAAACTATGGCATGTCAAAATAATTGCTATGGTATCTGTATAAGGATTTTTTACAAAATACCTGAAGAAATTAAAAAGTTACCCCCAAAATATTTCAAAATTAAATTAAATAAATGGCTTCTTGGCAATAGATTTTATGACTTAAATGATTTTTTAATTTTAAATTTTAATGTATGACATGTTAAATATTTAAATTAAATTGACCTATGTAATTACATAATAATTTTAAGAATAGGTACTTAAATGATAAAATTAATTAATGATTGTATTGAATGTTTAAAATATATAATTAACTTTAACATACATCATGTTAATGCATTGAATGCTTTGATAGCAGATCACAGTAGGATCAATTTATTAATGTAACACCAATGTAACCTGTGTATCGCAATAAAGAAATTTGAATTTGAAAGTCTACAATAGGTGTAGATGTTACATGTTTGGTAGGTACTTTAGACTTGGTTACCGTTTAGGTGTTGCAAATTGTTTCGTCACTGATATAATACATACATACATATGTCACGCCTTTCTCCCACAGGGGTAGGCAGAGATCACTTCCTTCCACTTGCTACGATCCTTACATACTTATTTCGCTTCATCCAATCTCATCAATTGCTATTTTGGCGCTTTGGCGGAAATTTTAAATTGCATTATTCAAAACATGATTTTTCAAAGTTTTTACAAAAATATAATTTATTTTGGGTAAAGTTATCACATAGTGTAGTATTTCAAAATTAGTCATTATGCCTATTGTATCCCAATTTAAATATCATCGGTATAAAATAAAATATTATGTACGTAAATATAAGTAATTCTGTCCGGCAGTACCTATATTGGTACTCAGGTTTTTAATATGCAATATCTGTAAGCTGCCTGGTGGTACCAGGGGACATCGCCGCCGATGCCGTAACGTCAACAATCTACCCTACCCCCGTGCCGTGAATTGCGTGTTAGTCAATTGACCTTCGACCTTGTCTTTCGAGTCACGAAAAGTCTCCCAATGTAAGTACAATAGTGATGGGTATATATGCAAATATATTATTTCAGTTCTGTGTATCGCCCGTTACAATTTTGAAATTATCGTTCCACGATTCAATAACATCACTAGGCAAAGCCTATGTATGAACTTTTGAGGTTGAACTTGCATCCTGCGGTCATGTCAATTTAGGGCAGGGATTTTTGTTCCATAGTTGATTCAACCAATTGTTAAAAATTGATACTAATGTTTAAATATCATACATACATACATAAATCTTCTATGCTGGCCTGGGAGCGAACAAATAATAACGTAGAATAGGCCAGCTCCGACTCATCCCATGGGTGTTGTAAAAGTCGACTAAGGGAGATAGCCCGGTGTAGACCAAAAGGCACCTTGGGGCACCCGAATGGTGGAGGGCAAACCACCAACAACAGCATACCCAAAGAGGGTTAGTGTCAGGCAGGCGGCCGGCTGTAAAACCTAAACCAAAACTTTGAGCGGTATGGATTGGAATGTTGTCATTCCAATCACTCTCTCCGTTCATCGGTCTCTCGACATAGTCCGTTCCGTCTCTTTTCTATACATTCATTCATCACTAGCACCTTTACGGTGTGATGGATGATATGAATCCAAAGGGAGTGGATCGCTCGATGACGTCTGACCGATATGAATGCAAGAGGAAACATACTGCGCCGATCCCAGATAGTCTGGAAACACCCTGCCTTGTTCGACGACATACATACATAAATCACGCCTATATCCCCGAAGAATCTCATCTTAACGCGCCAAGCATTTATAATTTTAGTTGATCGGGGCATTAAAACGTATGACAACCATATTTCAATGTAGGTATAATTCAAGAAGTCAAGTTCAATTCAAGCGGGCTTTCAATGGCGTCAGTCAAATTTTTATTTCAATCATTCAAACATTGTTTCAGAGTGGACTTTGTGTAGTAAAAGACAGTCTAGTAAAAGTAGTGTTATTTTGATGCATAAGGATCCGTGTTGATGTTCAATTATGAAGAATCATTGAAATAAAAGTGTTGTGCCGTGTTTGAAATTGAGAATTTTATAGTGGTTTTCACCACCTCATCGGTCACCGTCATGAACTGTTACCATTTGACTCGCGCCAAGCACTCCTTAGTTAAAATGTGTTTCACCCATATTTTAATGTAAAATTCATTTCATGCATTAAGATCATTCATTCATTTCATACATTATTTTCATTCATTCATTTATCATTCATTCAAAATAAGAAAAGTAAACGAAAGTATACAAAGACAGTTCGGGAGTGTTTGGCGCGTTTCGTGGTGTCAGACAGATTTATTTTCACTAATTCAAAAATTGTTACAAAGTGGATTTTGTGCAGTGAAAGTGGTGTTATTTTTATGCACAAGCATCCGTGTTGATGTGCAATTATGCAGAATCATTGAAAATAAGTCTTGTGATGGTGTTTGATGTTGTGGTGAAGACCACGTAAAAAGTGGTTTTGCTCACTTCATCAGTCACCATCATGAACTCTGTTTACCATTCAATTCGCGCCAACACTCCCTAGATGCGTTAAAATGTGTGACACCCATATTTTAACGTAATATTCATTTCATTCATATTTCATCAACTCATTATTTCATAAAACTACAGATAAAATATACACTAAAGACATGGCTGTATGGGCTAGACCCTTTGCCTTCCCTAAAAATAGCGAGAATTTAACAAAAAAAAAACAAAAACAGTTCCTAAAATACTTGTATCCAGGAACGTTAAGCCAATTAAAAAAAATAATTGAAGAGTGTTTGGCGCGTTTCGTGGTGTCAGTCAGATTTATTTTCACTAATTCAAAAATTGTTACAGAGTGGATTTTGTGCAGTGAAAGTGGTGTTATTTTGATGCATAAGCATCCGTGTTGATGTACAATTATGTAGAATCATCGAAAACAAGTCTCATGATGTGTTTGATGTTGTGGTGAAGTTCACTATAAAAAGTGGTTTTATCTATATCATCAAGCACCATCATGAACTCTGTTACCATTCAATTCGCGCCAAGCACTCCCTAGATGCGTGAAAATGTGTGACACCCATATTTTAACGTAAAATTCATATATCATATTTTATTCATACATTTCACCCACTCATTATTTCATAAGACCACAGATAAAATATACACTAAAGACTTGGCTGTATGGGCTAGACCCTTTGCCTTCCCTAAAATATAGGGAGAATAAAAAAAAAACAAGTCGATGTCAAAAATTGTGTGCCTGCTTTTTCTTGTCTTGAAACATGAAATGAAATCTATAACCAAACCAAAGTTTGAATCAAAATAATACAGGATTTACAGTAAAAGTTGAACATTTATAACCAAAATATTAATAATATGTCTATTCTTATTCTTGTGTCTAAAAGAAGATAGACTGGAATAATGATTTACAAATGGTGGCACCAATTCGTCCGTCGGAGAACTAAACCTATACCCGAAGAGACTGCTATTAGATGGAAAACCCGACTTAGTTTAGCATATGGTTTTTTTGCATGGAACGCGTTTGGTTTAGTTGTGTACAATATGTATCAAGGAAAAGCAGATTGGGCACATTATTACGGTCTCAAAACTGACGATGAACGAAATATGCCTCCAGGTTATTACAGATTCACTTTTGAAATTATTATATAATGGTTATTTAAATTCTTCTAATATGAATAATTCTCATAACCCAATCTACTCATTAATTTTTTAATAATTGTTTCAGCACTAGCATGGTCTAGAATACTTGGCATAAATAATGCTAAGGTTTATAAAATATCTGGACTATCTAAAGTTGGTGAATATGATATAGTAGATGGTGAACAAATACTACCTGAGGGTAAGAGTAATGAATCTGCCAATGATAATGATCCCGTGGATTAGCTACTATCTGAATGTAATGTTGTAAGTTGTAATAGGTAATTTATGCAATACATTAGACAATAAAAAACTTTTTGTTAAAGGCAACATGTTTGTATTATGAACCTTATTAATTTTGGTTAAGTTTTAGTTATCTACTTTTCTTTTTATTTAAATTTATTTATGCATGCATACTTGCTTTTAGCACCACAATCTTTTAGCTGCAGAAGGACCGTAGACAAATTTTCAACCCCTAAGTCTTAAATTCGTGAATAGAGTTTGTGTTTATATTACATACTTTTAGTCTACATTTTTAGGCACTATACATTTACACAGGCAATGAGAACTGAGGGTGACATGAATGACACAATATTAATTATTTCTTTGAAGGCAATCTCACTATTTGCTAAATTGGTCGGGACAGGGATATTTGAGTGGTGGATACAAGACATGCCCATGCAGTCTATGCGATAAAAGCCTGCCAGAACTGCTTAAACAATTAATAATAAAGAATCTACTACATTTATAATTCATGAGTAATGATTGTTTACTGTGAAACTTTACTGTGCATATTATCCTGGATTGGGACATTAATAAAATTTAAAATTCAATTTTATCTTAAAATATTTTTATTGTTTTATAATTGTGCCAAAATAATAAAATTTTAAAACATCACAGTTTTGGACCTAATATTAATAATTTTCTTATGCTGTAAAAATATTTCATAAAATACTATTCATTTATTTAGAATTATAATAATTAATATAATAATATAAAATGTATAATTTAATATTGTCAACAGTCTATACTGTAAGTAGTTCATCTACATTGTCCTTAAATAATATCTTATCATTATGATCACAGCTCAGTAAGGCAAATGATTAATGACATTATTGAAATAAATTAATGAGCATGGTATGATGCTTGCCGCCTTCTTTCAATTTCTTGCAACAGTGCAGACCTGGAAATAATAATTACAGCGGTGTGTAGGTTAGGTTATAAAGTAACAAAGTTTAAGGTAATTTCATAATTCAACAAAATTAGGATTTTATAGTTTAGAGTAGGCACTGCAACTTGCATCGTTCGCGTCATGCTGCGTTATGCAACATACTCTGAATTCTCACGATGAAATGTGTATCTTATTGCGGAGTAAACAAATTTAAATTCTGAGTCGCTATTAAAATGTGTCGCGTCGCGTCGCATATCGATATGAATTGACCCTAACATCAAATTTTAATTTTACATTTAATTTGATAATGGCATGGCAGAGAAGAATACAATATTATACTGAAGATTGGGCAACAGTGTTTAAGGTCCACAATCTAGCAAATTATAACCCCTATTTCATAGGCTCACCCCCTATTTCATGGGACCTAGAAAAACCTGGCGAAACGCAGGTGTTAAAACATCTGCCTAACCCTTATGGGAGCCAGATGTCACTTATGTATGCCTATGGTTTGTTTTCTAGCCATTTGCAGAAAATGAGAATTTTTATTCTGCTCAAGGTATTAGTGTAATGCAGTGTATATACTATACCTGTATTGTTCATATTTCATAACAATCAGCTGCAGCTCTTGCTTGTAGAGGCGTGTCAGCATATCAGAGTAGCAGTCCAGCTCGCTCAAACGGAACATGTCCCACCGGAGCTTGTGGTCTAGCTCTTGATCAGCTATAAAATAAATTGTGATTGGAATCTGTAATTTATGCAATTCAACGAACATAATATTGAACTTGGACGGAATTCGAGAACGGACAACTCTATTATTATGGGGATGACCGGCGTGTGGTGACAACAGAGCAGAATACAATGGTCGCCTCCCTCATCTCTCCCGCGGTGTCGTATAAGGCGACTAAGGGTCAAAATAGTGATGAGGAATAGGTAGCAACGTTCCTCTTATACCACCTAGCAATGTACTGCGATTTCCGTGCCTGATAAATGGCAATAAGTTCGCCACCTATATATACATGGGACCTAATCTAATTGACGGAAGGTGGGTGTTAGTTCACCTCTGCCTACCCCTTCGGGGATATATGATTTATGTATGTTGGTCTCTCCTGTATTAAAAGAGCAAAATGTGCTTTCCATCGATACATTGCTTAATGGTTAAGGAAGTTGCATTAAGAATAATAAGTATTACAAAATACCAACCTTTGGAGTACACGATGAGCCAATCTGGTATTTCTTCCAATAAGTAGGGGGGCACGAGTGTAGGCACGTACGGGCTCACTAGGTAACAGCCGCCCACCAGGCACGGGTGTGCATATGTCGTCTGATGGGTTATCTCACTGAAAAAAAAAGAACAAATAAATACAAAATACCCTACCCTTAAGACTCTTCGTGGTGTCGTCGTGCAAAGTGACTAAGGCATCGTCCTAATAGAACGCGGTTGCGCGATCATCGCAGGTTCGCGCGAAATTCACTCTTACGAACGCGCGATCAAACATATTGAACCCGATTAGGAGTCCTATATTAGGACTCCTATTCGAGTTCAATAGGTTTTCGAATAGTGCGATCGGCAGTTAGGACTCTTAACTGCCGATCGCACGATTCTAATGTTTGTACGCGTACACGCGATGGTCGCATCGCTTACTCGCGCGATGATCGCACAATCGCGTTCTATTAGGATGATGCCTTAGTTAGGGAAAAGATGTTTTTTTATGGACTTAAGCAGTTGGCCGAGAGGCCTTTACAGAATATACAGGGTATTTTGAGAAAGGCGAAAACCTTGAACAGCCGTGTGGTGACGGCAGAGTGGAATATAATTGTGTTTAAATAAATAAATAAATAATTGTCACCACCCCAAATCTCTTCTGTGGGTGTCGTACAAGGTACATACATAAATAAATCACGCCTATATCCCCGAAGGGGTAGGCAGAAGTGAACTAGCACCCACGTTTCGCCAATTATGTTAGGTCCCATGTACTCGTACAAGGTGACTAAGGATAAATCAGTGATAAGGAATGGGCAGCAGCGTTCCTCTTATATAGCACCTAGCAATGTACTGCGACGTTTGACGACATGAGACCTGACATAGTTGGCGAAACGTGGGTGCTAGTTCACCTCTGCCTACCCCTTCGGGGATATAGGCGTGATTTATTTATGTATGTATGTACTGACTTGAAATAGTAGACGCCGTGGTGCGGCGTGGAGACCCTCTGCCAGGGGCGCGGCACGCTCTCCAGCGGGTGGGTCCAGTGCGTGGTCTGTGTGTTGTGGTCCATGTAGTAGCGGCGCCCGCGGAGCGTGCGGTCCGCTGACCAGCCCGGCGGCAAGGGCAGCTGGCACTCATCGGAGCCTGCATATGCGTGGTTTATCTAGAGGTATATATCACTTCCTGCCCGGCTAGCATGACCACCCAAACATGATATGATATAGCCATTTATCGCGTTTGCCGTGTGGTGACGGCAGAGTAGAATACAATTGTCAATTGTGGGTGTCGTACAAGGCGACTAAGGTTAAATCTGTGATGAGGAATGGGCAGCAGCGTTTCTCTTACACCACCTAGCAATGTACCTACTGCGACTTTTGTGCCCGATAAATGGCAATAGGCTCGCCACCTATTACATGGGACCTAACAAGGTGGGTGCTAGTTCACCCTTCCCCCTTCGGGTGATTTATGTATGTATGTAAAATCCAAAGATTTTTGCGATAAATGGCTATATCATATGTTTCGGCGGTCAAGCTAGCCAGGCTGAACCGGTAAACGTTGTTTTGCACTTATTGCCTAGGAGTATAAAGAATAGCCATTCTGAGACCTATCATATACACAAAAAAAAAAAATGGTCAAACTGTTTTGGTGGTGTTCGATAACAAACACTGCTTCATGATTAGATTACCACCAGGTCCCAAGGTCCAAAGTAGGTAATACAATGAGATACAATTTTTGGACCTTTGGTGGTCACTGCAGCCCTATCACGACATAACACACAAAGTTTCATATTAGGTTATTGAATTGGTCGGAGTAGCAAGTAGTTCATATAACACAATGCACCTACCTTGAGTTGTAGTGATGATATTGCTCCCAAGGCTTTTGCTTGAGTAAGGGACAACAGATGTGTTCATGTAATTGGAGTAAATTGGCGAAGATTGACTGCCCGACGTGTAAGCTGCAACATAGTAGTTAATATTATCAGAATTCACATTAACATCAATACCGAAGAAAAGAAGCTATTACTTGTGGCAAAAAGTGACAAATAAAATTATCTATTAGTTACTAGAAAAATTGGTCAAAAAACTCTCTGTTCTTTTACTATTATTCTTTGTAATGAAATAATGTTCACCAAGGCAGACATTATATTAGGTAGGTTATAAAAAAAATCACATCCAGGTCAGCATGGAGGGCCATGC
The DNA here is from genome assembly GCA_963931975.1 of Cataclysta lemnata. Lineage (NCBI taxonomy): Eukaryota > Metazoa > Arthropoda > Insecta > Lepidoptera > Crambidae > Cataclysta > Cataclysta lemnata. Next base: position 5,526,239 of record OZ008355.1, on the reverse strand, counting down.
TGACCTGGGTGCCTGGGTGGATGTGATTTTTTTTCATCCACATGAGTAGGATTCCTACAACCACTCTTATTTACCTGAATTGTTATACAACCAAGCTACAGCAAGCATAATAATTATAACTAATCAAAAGAAAAAAACATAATTACTGTCTGTGCATGCTAGAAGACGTATAGAATGTGGAGATGGAGGGTGCATTCTCGGTGTCAAACTCATGTTGGAAGACAACCGAGGCATACTCGATTCCCTTGAACCGTACTGCTGCTGCTTTTGTTGCTGAACCTATTAAAAATAAACATTCTGTCTACAAAATAACACAGGTAAAATTGTTACAAAAATGTTAGATTGTCTATGAATATGTATGTGAGTCATACTGTTTCTGCACTGCATATTTATGCCCAAATTCCTGAATGGTTGATCAGAGCTGAATGAAATGTAAAATAATTAATTAATTGCTCTAGTAATTTAATTTTGACAAAGGTATAACTAATTTAATAACGAGATAGAAATTATTTTAGTCAATCTTTCATTTCACTATAGATACCTTTTGATAATAGTAGTAAGCCTAATTATCAATCCCTTTTTTCCTACCACAAACCTTTGTGTATGAATATTGTAAAAATTTTTGTGTGTAGAACAAGCACTTATTGCAATTAAGACAATGGTTATTTGTTTGTTGAACAGTGGTATAATTTGTTCTTATATTTTGTAAGACACTCATGTTGCACACTGGACTTTAAGCTATGAGATTAATTTGTTTGTATATGTAATGATAGAAATATACTCTAAATAATTGGCTAGCTAAAACATAGTCATTTAATTTAAATTTAATTGATTATAGACATTAACATTGTACTTTCTTTACCTGTTGTTGGTTCTGGTATATAGGATCTTCTTGTTGAGTTTGTCTATAATATCTGTAGCTAGTCTGCCTGCTAAATGAGTCCTCAATTTCATTGAGTGTAGGATGTGAAGCCTAAAATATATGGAATGAAATTTTCTGTGCACATGTTGGTAAAGCATGGGATCTAAGCAATGTATGATTAGGCATTTTAACATACAGTTATTATTGTATAAAACAGTTAAATTAAACCCTAAAAAGAACTTACAACATTGGAATCTAAGTGATATTGTGAATTGTAATTGCTGGAAGTGCTAGATGTATCACTAGCGCCTGTTGATAAATAGGCAAACCTGTAGAATAAAATCATAATAGTAATAACCAATCAAACCAAATGTATCCTTATAAAAATTTTTGTCCATTCATTACCTATGGGCTAAGTTCGACACAGATTCACTGGGTGTATATTTTCCAGCATGACCACTCATAGTCTGAGCTTTACCAAACTTGTTTTCATGGCTTTGAGAAGTCATGTCGCTTGAGTTAAAAGGTTGGCTTCGAGGTCTTCTGTTGTGACCGGTTGTCCAAACATTAATAACTGAAATGTATAAATGATTTGTTAAATTTTATGATATGCAGTTTGACACTTTTCATTCCATAAATCACCAATGCTGTTCATATTTCATGCAAATCATTCTTTGTACAGAGAAAAAATTGTACTGCTGAGATTAGTAAAGTATATTTTAACAATGTTACAATGTAAAGTAAACTTACTAGGTAAATCAGGTGGCGTATCTTTTTTAACATATTTACCCACGACCCCTTCATTCATAGCTTTTTGTCCTTTTCTCGAAATCATTTTCTTATACTTGATATAGTTTGTTTCTACAATAGATATAAACTATTGTTTTGAAATTACATAAAAATAAAAGTACAAATTTCTAAACTCTTTATAGCAAAGCAATCCAGTTCGACTTCAATTGTTGTCAGTTGTCACAACTGTCAGTCTGACTTGTTACTTTTTAATTTCTTCCATTTGGAATGTGAACGGTAAGTAGCACAGACAGCACTTATGTCAGTCAGATTTTTTTCATGATAATTCAAAAATTGTTTCAGAGTGGATTTTGTGCAGTGAAAGTGGTGTTATTTTGATGAAAAAGCATCCGTATTGATTGAACCATTCAACTCACGCAAAACACTCCCAAGATGCTTTAAAATATTATTTTATAATTCTCATTTTATAATGTAAAATAAAAGAAAAATAAAGTAAAGATTTGGCTATATCCCTTTGCTTTCACTAAAAAACGGAGAATTAAAAACAACCAGCTGTTGTCAAATATCCTCAAATAACTTTGTGCTATAAACCATAATGATGATAGAGTTGATTATCGTTTGATGATCGATGAAATAATTGTCAAAAGTCAAATTCTCATTGCATGCATTTTCGCATTTTGATTGTTTTGGTTTTGGGATAATTTTTGTACTACCAAAATTTATTCAACAAAACTTCATTTGTAAGAACCAAGTGTTTACTATTGTCATGTTTTACTTGATAGGATTAGGATTAGGCGATGCTAAAGACATAACAGTTAAAGGATTGGAAATTATTAGGAAATGTGACAATGTGTTTTTGGAAGGTTATACCTCAATACTAACTGTAGGTAAAGATGAATTGGTAAGAATTTAATCATATTATACAAATACTAGAATAGTTAAAATTAATACTACCAAAAACATTTATTATGTAAATAAAAGAATTGTTTTGAAAACGGATTTTGGTTTGGGGTTGAAGGGGCAGGTTGCTATCGGCCAAGAAGTCCCGAGTTCGAATCCTGGTAAGGGCAAATGTTTGTGATAAACACATAAATTTGTTCTTGAATCATGGTTGTATATTGAACCATTGAACTACTATTACCGTAACTACCATAAAGTTCCATGATTATGACTATGTATATGTAATACAATTTGTCCCTCATGTAGTACCCATAACTAAGTGCAGCCACACTTTGGGTTAGATAATATATGGGAGTGTAAGAAATATTTATATATTTGATTAATATTACTCTTCATTGAATTTAAATTATATTTTTACTTCATTTACAGTCATTTACCATGTATTAAGTTACTTATGCTAATAGGTATATTTATAATTGTTTCAGGAAAAGTTTTATGAAAAAGCATTGACTATTGCTGACCGGGAATTATGTGAAAGTGGTATTGACGAAATACTATTAGATGCAAAAGAAAAAGATATAGCCCTCCTTGTTGTTGGTGATCCCTTGGGTGCTACTACACATACCGATATGTTGCTTAGAGCAAAAGAGCTGGGTGTAAAGACACAGGTCAAATTTTAGTATATAATTAGAGCTAAGAGTTTTTGTTTCACCTTAAAGTACTAGTTATATATAACATCTTCAACAATTGCATAAATTTTATAAAAGTATATGACAAGTGCAGCATGTTGACCTAACCGCATCAATTACACAAAATATGGAAATAGCCCACAGGGTGCGCCTCGCGGCGTAATGGTGCGTGGTGTAACATATTCTGAATTCTCACAATGAAATGTGTATCTTTTCGTGTAGTCAATTTTGAGTCACTACTAAATGTGGTGTCACATTGTATCTCAGTGTAAACTGACCCTTAACACACAGGGGAAATTGCATGTCTATTCAATTAACCTCCATTGTGTAGTATGTCAATTTTGAAAACAGTACTGAAGGGCCAAGCTTGCAGTGGTTTATCTCTTAAATAATGTAATTTAAGTATCTTTATCCCACAGTTGTATAGTAAGTACTTACAAATTCAATGTAAGAAAGAATCTTGGGGGTTTACGTTGAAAAAATAATTTGTTGACATATTTTAAAAATATTATTTAAATCTGCTTTTGATTAATAAATAAATTGTACTTCAATGTAACTCTGTACTTGTAGATTGTTCACAATGCCTCAATTATGAATGCTGTTAGTTGTTGTGGTCTTCAGTTGTACAACTTTGGGGAAACTGTGTCAATCCCTTTTTGGACTGATTCATGGAAACCAGATAGCTTTTTTGAAAAAATTTTAAACAATTTCTCAAGAAATTTACATACTTTATGTTTATTAGGTGAGTTTGTGAATATTAAATCAGAAATAGTCATCATTCGTTTTTGACCCCAATAATTCAATTCATTGTTTTGTTTGCTTTTATTACACAGGCTATGAAATGTAATTTAAGCCAGAACCAAGTAATGTTGGGTTACATTTTGGTTGCAGATATAAAAGTTAAAGAACCGACTGAGGAATCCCTAACAAAAAAGATCCGTCAGTTTATGGAGCCCAAATTTATGTCTGTTAAAGAGGCAGCTGCTCAGCTAATAAAAATAATTGAGAGCAAACCCAATTCAGGTAATTCACATACATTTTTTTTAACTTCCATATACAAACATCCAAATTAAATTATTTTAATACAGTAACCAAGAAAGGTTTTGTAATAACATACAAACATAAATCACGCCTATATCTCCGAACGGGTAGGCAGTGGTGTATGAAACGCCCACTTTTCGCCAGTTACGTTAGATCCCATGCAAGTCGTATTGACATTTATAGGTACAGAAATCGCTGGTATTGCAAGTAGGTGATCTAAGAGGAATGCTGCTACCCAACTCATGAATCAAAAAAGAAATTAAATTGGAATACATTATTATATATTATAGCAATCGGCCGTGTGGTGACGGCAGAGTAGAATACAATTGTCACCACCCCAAATCTCTCCCGTGGGTGGCGTACAAGGCGAAGGATAAATCAGTGATGAAGAATGGGCAGCAGCGTTCCTCTTATACCACCCAGCAATGTACTGCGACACTTTTGTGTTCGATATATGGCAATAGGCTCGCCACCTATTACATGGGACCTAACATAATTGGCGAAACGTGGGTGCTAGTTCACCTCTGCCTACCTCTTCGGGGATATAGGCGTGATTTATGTATGTATGTATATTATAGCAAAATGGGAGTAGAAAATAGTAGTTTTATCTTATTTTATTATCCTCAAACTTTGACTTTAAGATCAAAGTCCTTTGGTGGACGTGTGCATTGCTCTTAAGCCCTGTCTCCACGAGCGAGAGAATCGCGACGATATTATCGTCGTGCCACGTATTTCTATATCCTGTCTATGAGCGCGTCTCCACACGGCGATGTTATCGCGACGAAGCGACGAGTGAGTGGCAATGTTTGCGCAAATGTCTTGTCGTATCGCCGCTCCTCGCGGAACTTCACGCTCTCGCAGTGAGCACATCTCTTTCAACAAATAATAGCTCAACGCGTCCTCAAGAAAATGCGGCGATTTCGTTACGAGTCGCCGCGGACACGGTTGATTCCGTCACGAGTCGTGACGAAATGCTGGCGGAACAATCGCTCGTTCGTGGATATTACCAGACTATAGAAACGCAGACTCGTCGCGATTCTCTCGCTCATTCAAAATCGCCAGGTAACTTTATAACGTTAATTATGCAGGTATCACAGAAAAGTGTACTTCAGTGGGGTTATCAAGAGTTGGAGCAGAAGATCAGAAAATTGTCGTGAAATCTTTGGACGAAATGCAACATTACGATCTCGGGCGGCCGTTGCACAGCCTAGTCATTGCCGCTCCAGAGCTACATCCGTTAGAAATTGATTATCTCGCTCAATTTAGATAACAATTATGAAGTGAGACTTTGTACATAAAATGAAACAAATATATTTTTAAAGTAATATGTGTTTATTATTTACAATAATTATATAATTAAAATCATGATATAAACAGAACTGAAGCTGCTAGCTACCATGTGATTAAGAAATAACATTCAAACCCATTGTTGGCCCACAAAGCTACCATTACACTACAACATAAAATATTTAAATATTTCGAATTATAAATGTTAAAAGGTACATTAATTATTATTTGGTCTAAGTTTCACAATTATAAATAATGAACATTATTATTATAATACACAAATAACGGAATGTAGAATATACCAAATTGTGGATAAACAACAGGTCATCTCTAATTGGTATATACAAACACTTTTCTAGATAAAACTGGAAATGGTGGGTCACATTATTATTACATTAATTAATATTTAGAGGCATGGCTTACATAACAATATGATTTTTTTACACTTTATAATACTAAGAAATTGTCTTAATTATACAGTCTTTAGACTTAGCTGTAAGAGTACATACAAATAAACAAACATGATATTATATTATAAGAAATTTATATAAACATGTGCTTTCTATTCGTCGAGTGAGATTACAAAACAGTGAACTATATAAATAGACATTGATTTAGATAGAGTATTAATAAAAATGTTTAAACAGCCGACACCTGTTGGTCGTCGTCGTCGTCGTCTGGCGTGTCGTGGTAGTAGTCGTAGGGGCGCGTGACCCCCTCGTGCGAGTGCGCGCGACTGAGGCGCTCCAGCCGCGCCACCTGCGCCGCCAGCGTGTAGGGCTGCGGCATGCGGGGCGGCGGGATCGGCCGGGCGCACGCGGCCGCCGTGCACGACCCGTGGCCGCTGTCGCTCGACGTCGCAGACCCAGTCTTTCTCAATGGCAAGTTTACTAATGACGTAACGCTACTACTCTCTGCCGATAAATCGACGGGCAACGGCGTGGGGGTGTCCGAGTGAGATCTCTCGTGAGCCGTCCGGGGACAGCATATTCCCGGCGCGGGACCATCGCGGCGGTGGGAACACGGCGACGGCCCCGGCGGCGGTGGCCTCGGCTGATGAGGCCTGGTCTTAGCTGGCTCCGACAGGGCTAACAGCTTTCTCACAGCCTGAGGTGACGCCGTACCGAACTTGTTGCCGGCGAAACTCTTTTTACTCTCGCTTGCTGAAGACGCGCTACTCGTGGTAGACAAGGAGGGCGACGGGTGTCGCCGGCGAGGCATCGCAGGGGCCGGCCCGGCTCCCTCGCACTCGAGCGATAACGAGTGAAGTCGTTCTTCGTCGGTCTCAACATGCATACGGTTCAGATACGCCTTGACTCTCCGAACCATTTGCGCTTCTTCAAACATTTTTTTAGGATTTGGTACGTTTGACGATTTCTTTCGCCGTTTAACAGTCACTTGACCTTGTTGTACACCTCCAGTTGTTAACTGATTCAATGCGACCATGGCGGTCGAGGGTGGTTGCTTTCCTAATTCTAATAAAGAGAAGAGATCATATGGTGAACTACACATATTAGTCAGGGTCCGAACTTCTTTAGCTATCATGCGTAGTTTTTCAAAATTAACCATACCTTCAACTTTAGTATCATTGCCTAGATGAATAAAGGTAAGATCTTTTTTGACTACAGGATAAAATGGGATGACAGGTGATCGTCCTTGTTCAGTAGTGACCAATTGTCTGTATTTAGACATATTTCTAGATGGGTCCATTAAAGTTTGCAAATCTGTGAACAGTTTATAATATTTGGTAGGTAATTTTTCCCAAGTCATTCGAAGTCTAGAAACTGCACCATGGCCCAAACCAGATATAATAGCAAACATGGAGTTGAAATTCTTACACTCTTTACAGTGACGCGCTACTTTTATAAATTGTTTTATAATTTTATATCGACGTACAATGTTTTGTTCATTCACAACTTCAGTCACCACCCAAAACATTTCTTTGTTGACAAGTTCAGCAAACTGTGACAGCATTGGAGTACCATATCGACTCTTCAATTCAAACAAGTCATCAACATATTCAGTGCTTTCTATTTGTCGGAAGATGCAAAAATCTTGCAATGTCAATTGTACTGCAACTTCTACTGCATTTAACTGCAAAAAATGTACAACACTCTCCCTCAAAAGTTCTGGAGCCATTTCATCAGGTACTAAAGTTTCACTTATCCCATTTGTTTTTAAATAATATCTTGAGCTGAGGCCAATTCTTTCAGCAAGATTTTGAAGTTGATCTGGTAATCGGTGTTGCTTGATTATGCCACCTTGTGCTACTGACAATTCACATAAAGAAAAGTTTGAACTGGGATCAGTGATACCAAATTCCTGCAGGGTTAACATAACAACTTCCCTGGCTGTTGTTTCTTTATGCACTAATAAATATTTGCAGGTTTGATCAGCTCTATATACTTTCAATACATGTTCTGGATAATCTGACGACTGATATTCATCATAGCAAATTGATATTAAATCTGGATTGCTGTGAGAGTTGTAAAAGGATGTGCTTGAATTAGCTTTATTAAGAGATTCAGAGTTGGATAAAATGCTGTCATCACTATGTAAACCATCAGTTATTGTATTTTTAGGAAGAATATTCATTTTCATTAAAGCTTTTTGTAGTCTACGTTTAGGACCTAGTGTCATGAACCCTTTTTGTGGTTCTTTTTTGACACTGAGCTGTTGCGGTTTTTTGGTGGGAGATTGGAATACAGGTGGTAGAATGATAGGATCATCACTCAATAGCTCAGCAGTTGATAATCTAGCCCTTGGATCTGTTTGCCATCTTGCTATATTTGCACAACCACGCTGACGTGGTGAATTTTCAGGCATTAATAACATTAATTTAAAATTTAACAAATTGCTTTTTACTGTGATGCTCAAATGTGTAGAACCTGTAATAATTTCCATTGCTTTTGCATTACTGACATGTTGAAAAGATTGTCCATTAACTTCAAGTACTTGATCTCCCCTTTTCAGACCCACCTCTTCAGCTTTAGAATGCTTTTCAACTTTTAATATAAATATTCCATAGCCCCTTTCATAGCCTCCCAGTATAGTAAAGTTCAAAGGTTCATCTCTGGATGGACGAGACAGAGTAACACTTCTTGTCCGAGCTTTTGCAGAGCAAGCTATATGCAATAGTCGTAATTGGCTTTCCATCTTATTGGTTTCCAAAACAGTTTCAAAACTCTCCAGAAAGTCCATCATATTAGGATCAGTTTCAAAGTCAGTAAAATGATTATTAACCCATAATAGAACAACTCTCGTAACTTTATCACGAACAGAGGGTTCAGAGAACCATGCCAGTAATTGTTTTGCAACTACCAGAGGACTTTCAATAAAAGTTCTGTGTGTCAAAAGAAAATCTTCAACATATGTGGAGTCACGAGAGTTGTCTTCTATAAGTTGTAACATTAAATGTTCTGGTGTCCCTCTTATTACCACATGACCTTGCTGATGGCCAGATTCTCCTGCTGCTCCTCTAAACTCAGTTACTAATACCACAACACCATTTTCATTTTCATGCCGTCTAATATTCTCTTCACCTTGATGCAAAATACGATAATAATCGGTTTGAGTTATACAAACAAATTGACAGTCATCACATCTGGTAGTCATAACTCCTCTATGGTACAATTTTTCAAGAGTAGCCTCAGCCATTCCAAAGCTGTCACCAACATTAAGATATTCTATTTCACCATTCTGATGTTCAATTCCAACATGTCCATTTATAAGGACTGACCATGAATCATGTTCTTCCCCATCATTCATGACAACTGTCCCTGCTTTTTCAACAACTGCAAATACCATTACTGTGCAAAATGCCCGGCGTACTGAATGTGTCATGTTAGTAAAGGCCTTAAGATGCTGAGTAAATTCCAAAAGAATTTCAATATCATCATCTGTTCTCTCACTTGGATCTTTTTCTAGACATTCACGTACAGCATCACGTACAGTGAGGCTATCCATACTTTCTTCCAAATCTTCCTCCTCATCTGAATCTACAATAGACTCCAGGAGACCAGAAAGATCTACCTCCATATCCATATCAAGGGAACTGTGTACAGAAGTCATTGTGTCGCTGCCACTGTAGGCAGAGCTGGTGTCACTTGCACTGGAGCACTTAATTGTGTGAGAGTACAGCTCCGGACTGTGACGGCCTCCACGCCCACCTCTCAACATTGTGAAAATTCTACTCTAGCTGGATTTATCTTCCACCTGAAATATTACAAATGTTATTAAGTAGCTAAATTATAGACATATTTTCCTCTTACTCATAGATACTACTAAAGAAATAAATGTATGTAAGTATGTCTATAAAGGGATACAATATAATAAATATTGTTTTAAGTAATAGAATAACACAAAAATCCGTATAACCAATTTATTTAAAAGTTTACTCCCCATAAAATTATGATCATATATATTTATCCTGATCCTGAAACTTTGGCTGATACTTTAGGTCCAAGTGGGATTAAAGCAAACAAATTGTAGGAAAAAGATATATAGTGATAGTTTACAAATAGGAGATATATTATTAATTCTATTTTGTTACAACTATTTACTCCAATAATAATATTTTTTTAATATTTTGCACACATCATAATCGTTATCACTTCAAATTAAAATTCATTATATTGATGGAATGTAAAAGCGCGAACTTATCTGTTATTATGTATGCTAGTCAACTAGGTTTAGAACTTTTTTATTAATATAAATACTCCAATTTATTGTATAGGTACCCAAGATTGTATTCACTTGATCGCGTCGCCCTAAGTACGTACGTACAGTGCGTATTTGATGAATACGTTTCGGGAATAATGTAATAGTGATATAACATGTTGTTCTTTTTATATTACTTCAAGTATATTCCAATTTAAAAAGTGATAATAGTTCACATTATGTACCTTTACATCCCAATTTCTATTTATTTTGCATTCATGGCGGAACTGTCATCGCTTCCATGTTGCTTTCTAAATTGACTGACTTCGCTCTTTCACTAGTGTATTATTATAAAATTCCTATACACTAAAAGTAACGCACATCGCTCTTATGTTGATTCAAACCTTTACTGAATACGATTAGCCACAAATTTGTTGCAAATCGGAAAATATTGATATGAAATCTTTAGAAAGCCACTTTCTCAAAGCTATGTCTATAGACAATATTTAAATTATTTTATTGGTTTTGGTTTGGTATTGGTAGGCTATGGTTCCTATTCTATACCATAGATCTTTGTTTTTATCATTAATTATTGAGGCAAAGAATTTAAAATGGATTAAAAATAATTATTGAAATTGGTTTTATTAAATAAAATTCTTATCATTAAATTAAACATTGTGACATGTATAATTCCGCTTTGGAATTGGCCAAGAAGACTAGTGGGTGCCTTTTCGAGTCCAAACGAGACTTAACGCAACGTTAATTACAGATCGTAGAAAATAAAAGTGTTGAAAAGTGGAATAATAATGAATTTCACTGAAAATATTGTTTATTTAGTCACTTTATCTAAGAAAAACATTTAAATATTTTAGAATATTATCTATTTTTAACCATAGACTAACATTAAGATCACCAAATTGAACGTTGCCAATTCTATCGGAAAAGGTGTAGTAACTAAACTTACCTTTTAATATTTATTTACTTAATTATAAAGTTAGGGTATTAAAATAACAAAATAATGTTTTAAAAATTGTAATTTTAATTTAGCAATAGTATATAAATGGAATTTATTGAAAAAAAATTAAAATGTGTGTAAGTTGGCCAACCGAACATTTTCTATCTCCATCTATTTTCAGATTTAGGTACTTTTCTACGAGTGTAGCGTTTTCGCAGCAAACCAGTGATGATAATCTTTTAGTTTAATTTTGTAAATTGATCGTTTCCAACTGTGGAAAAAGTCAAGAAAATATATATTTATGCCTGTGAAAGTGTAATATCTTAAAATACAGTTGTGGGTAGCGTTAAAATGCGTTCTGTTACAGTGTCGAAACGGATGGTGAGCGATGGCGAGAATACGGTGATAGATTTTTGATGTTAAATTTTACTCCGTGTCATCGTCGCTTCAGTTTTCGTTCACGTTTTACAAGAGTAAAAACCATTTTATATCGCGATTTGAAGTGTTATTATTATTAAATCTCCCATTAACTCTGACGATTAATGTGAAATAAATATATTGTCATTGACTGACCGGCTGATATTACACGAGGCTTGTATGTATATGTGACTTCTGCCTTCTGCTATAATCGTGACACGCCTCAGAAAATAAAGTTGGATTTGTGACTCGAATTATTTCTTTTTGTTATTGTGTCATTTTTGTGATAAAGACGTTTAGAAATTACGTAACTGTTGTGGAATCTTATGTGTTTAGAGAATGGCCTGAGTGTGACCACTCCATTACCGTCATGTGTGACGAAGGAATGTTTGTTTAGGCTATAATATTGTGCTGCGACCTTACGGGAAGTGCGCGTTCGTCTCGTAAACTGGACTGGAACATGACTCTTCCCGAATCAAAACAAGTTACAAATTGATCACTATCGACGTATTGTCATTTGGGACACTTAGTATAAATACACACAAAATGTCTTCGGGAACGTTTGTGGACAGAATTGATCCTTTCGCTAAGCGATCATTGAAGAAAAAGACGAAGAAGTCTCAAGGTTCATCTCGTTATCGTAACACTCAAGACGTCGAGTTACAGGCTCTACCCCTTCTGAAAGGTAAGCTACTCCCATCAGATTTATGTCAACAAACATTCCTTAAATATTTTATATACTATTTTCAAAATCTTTGATAGTTCAGTGACCCATAATAGAATCACTGTTAATAGTTATAATTTTGTATTTACTATTTCATATACAATAATTTATATAATTATTATTATATTGTTACATGACTAAAATGAGAAAAACAATTTTTTATTAAGTATACACTGGTAAACAATAAGGCCTGAATAACAGTAGTCATTTTAAAATTTTATAAACACTTCTAATTTCATCCTTTTAAACATTCCCTCTGCAGTGACTAGATTTTTATTTTTCCTTTAAGTGGTATGATTTCATTAAATATGCCATCTGTTATTCTAACCACTGAATATTAACAGTCACAATATGATTGAATTTGTTATTTATTTTTAAGAATAAGTCAATGTTCTAGGAGTACCAAAATATGTACATTTGTTCATTATTTTACTATAACATCTGCAAAATCTCTGTTATTATATTATTTTATTTCAATGTTTTGTACTAGGAACCTTATACAATAATAAAATATACCCCAATCACTTGAGCTTGAGACAAAATGTAAACAATCTTGATGTATCTTTTAATATAAAATACAAAAATAAAAAAGTGTAACACCAATATTTCAAATCAGCTAACAGTTTTATTTGTTTATAACTGATGTATTTTTTTGTGTGTTTTTAAAAGCATTTCATAGATAAAGAGTCATATCAAGATTGTTTACATTTTGTCTCAAGCCCAAATGAATGGGGTATAGTGCCTAGGTGAAACACAAAATCAACACCTACATGTTTGTTGAGTTCAACAAATTATAAACTTCTGCCTGCCGGTATCCTGCTCTAGGTGGGGTCGGTTCAACGTGTTTTCTTCTTCCATCCTTTACCAATTCTCATCCACTGCTCTCTCTATCAATCCTCCTTTACACAGTCCATCCATCTCTTTAATGGTTTTTATACCTAACATTCTTCTGCCAACACAGCTTTCATCTTTTATCATAACGTGCCCAAACTCTCCAAGTCTATTACTCGGTAGTCTGTCAGTCACTTTTAAAGTTCCCCTGATAAACTCATTCTGTACCATATCTTTGTCACACTACACATCCATCTAACATTTGCATGTCTGATACATGCACTCTTCTTACATCAGTCTCCTTCATAGCCCAACCCTCTGAACAATATATTAAATAATAATGACTGTAACTTGTTCTAATAATAGAAGAGTGTAACAATGTTGTTGGAATGTTGAAAGTTGTAAAAACTTTCAGCATTCTGTTATAATGTAGGATACTATATTACTGCGGAGAGGGCTGTCCCTTTCGCTGCAAAATGTATGCTGCTAGAATGGAATAAAAAGTATGCTCATTATACTTTTTTCATTGCATTTTAGTAGCATACATTTAAATGTTAACTACTTATTTAAGATCATGATGAATCAGATTATGTATAATAAAAATGGTATTATTTATGTCAACTGTGTATTCAAATTCAATGATTACCAATTTTTGTCATGATTTCTTATTTCCAGATGTTCCTGGTACTGAACAAGAAGAACTATTTATTCGCAAGCTACGACAGTGCTGTGTTGCATTTGACTTTATGGATCCCGTGGCGGACTTGAAAGGGAAAGAGATTAAACGTGCCTCACTGAGCGAGCTTGTAGAATACATTACTGCTGGGCGTGGGGTGCTTACTGAGCCTGTCTACCCAGAGATAATTAAAATGGTAAGATATGAATCTAATTACTATCAAAGATTAATGTGGTTAAAAAAATTTTGAAAAATTATCTAGTCTTGATGTGGGAACCACAATATTCTTTGTAGTAATTTTACTAACACTTATATAATGTTCAATTAAAATCAAAATACTACAATAAATTAGTCAAAATAGTATTATCAGGTTAATTTTTATTTAATTATTATCAGATTAACAATTCTTGATCATTATTTGACCCACAAACAATTATTCATATTACGAAAACTTTTTACATTCCATGGATATCGACCATGTGTGTGGATGGTCCATATTGTTGCAGACAGAAATATCAGTTATAATATGCCGTATTTATTCCTGACAATTCAGAATTGCTTGAAGCAATATCATGTTGAAACATTTTCCTTATAAAAAGCTTAGTACCTACCTATTTCAAAAGTATAAGGAAACAATGATGACAACATCTTATCTGTTATCATTGCCAATTGAAGCCTATTCAATTACAAAGTGACATATTTATTGAACTTATGAAGCAAAAGGTTAGGTCATTTTTCTTTAATGTGAAGATTAGCTTAATTCTCATGTTTCATACCATTTATTTATTCTGATGGTTTTGACTATGTAAATTATTAAGGGCATTGGTCAAGATTTTGACTTTTCATGTCACACATTGTACGGGCAATCTCCCTTAGTCGACTTTTACGACACCAATGGAATTAGACGGGGCTGGTCTATTCTAAGTTATTTGGTCGCTCCCAGGCCAGCATAGAAGACTTAAGGTAAATTGTAATAATAATATGTATTCGAGATAGGATATTTCCTATCTCGATTTCTATCTCTAATATTATGATTACAATTTACCTTGGAGTCAGTATGTGTGGAAGAGTTACCCCATCCATCCATAATTTTTTAATAATCTCTTGTTCAATGTAATAAATCATTACAAGGATATTCAGTAAAAAATATATTTTTGAGTATAATTTGGGTTATGGCATTTGTTACTTAGATCAAATTTAATTTAGTTTAAGTTTCTTTTAATAAAAACAGGTAATAGTGTACTCTTGCAATATGCAATAATATTATTATACAGCTTAACATAATCATTAGGCAAATCATAACCCCACAGCTGGGGTACTAACATTTATTTTTAATAGATAAGAGTGAGTTATAATATAATAATAATAAATATATGTTTATAATTTACTGTTCCTATGTTTGTAGGAAACAATAAAATAAGAACCTCAAATTTATAACCATAACCAACAACCCAGCCCATTGCAGGTTGTATTAATTAGCTGTAAATTCTGCTGGTAACAAGAAGAGCATAACAGCTAAGACACCTGGGGCCTTACCACCAACTCTAAACACGACTCAATTCCCATTACCATTCCATACTTGATGGTACGGCCACTGATGATCGGCGGATCACGAAACAGTATATTTTTGGTTACCATGCTAAACTTCTTTTACAGAATATGCCTGTAACTTTAATATGTGATTTCATTAAATCTGAAACCTTGGATAAAATATTTTAGTGTGTCGTCAATGAAATTATGTAATTAAGTAAATAGTCTATACTTCGCATTTTGCTGCATAATTTAAATTCGGAGCAGACAAGGAGAGCCTTTATATAATTCGTTTCTTAAAATATTTATATTCTTCTAATGTTTTTAAACAACAACCACAAGGAAGGCTTATGCCTCAGAAGTGAGAATTTTATAAATCTAATAATAATCGAAGTATAATTATCATACCCCCGAATACAGAAACGCTACTCAAAGTTTGAGTGCTGCTTAACATTTAAGTATTCTCAAAATTGACGTTTTGATAGGTAGTGTCACTTAACTTTATAAGCAGTGCTTAAAATTTGAGTAGCGTCTGTATTTGGGGGATAAAGTCTAATATTCAGAGAAGTTACAAAAGTATATTCCTTAGAAAATAAAATATTCACTAAAAAGTTTACCAATGCTAAGTATGTTCCAATTTAACATTTTTTTTTTCAATAACATCTTTAGAGACACGAACCCCCTAATACAGAAACGCTACTCAAATTTTAAGCACTGCTTATAAAGTTAAGTGGACAATACCTATCAGAATTTACAGGGAAAAACGTCAATTTTGACAATACTTAAATACTTAAATGTTGACAGTTGTAATATGAAGTCTTAGGGCCTGTTTCACAATCGACAAGTAAGTTCGAAGTAGCTTACTTTGCAGTTCAATTGACATATATATCATATTACAACTGTCAAATGATCTGTGAAGTAAGCTACTTAGAACTTACTTGTCGATTGTGAAAGCAAAGTAGGCTGCTTACTTACTTGTCGATTGTGAAACAGCCCCTTACTGTTTTTGTCTATCAAAATAACTAAAAAGAAGTAGAAGAAAGAAGTGATTCTATTAATTTCTTTATGGCATTTGACATCAGATTCCATCAAGTCTGATTTGTTTTGGAATTACGAAGTAAAAAATTTAATCCAAGGATATTTATGAGTATGATTTGATTTTTATTTTAACATTATATAAATGTTAGAGAAAATGTTACAAAGAAAATAAACTCATCTGCCCGGATTGCAGTGGACGCGGGTGTTCATTTCCCACATCAGTACAAATCAATTTCTTTATTGTATTAGTTCCATTATTCAGCTGCGTAAGTTATGTGTATACAAAAAATTGTGTTCTCTAATATTGTTTGCTGTTGGTTGATACATATCTAATTATATCGTAATTTGTATTATCAGTTTCTAATATCTTTTTAATTAATGAAGCAATTATCAGGAAACATACTACTTGTATTAGTCTTCATATTTAGAGAATTTTATAAGACGTAGGTTTATTACTATGATTTCCTGACTAGTTATTTCCCTAAATTGCCCTGCTTGGAAGTATTATAATGAAAGGCGCGAATTGATCTAGTTTGCAATCAAAACGGCTATAGCTTGTTCTCTACTGCGCAGACAAATTATGCCTTGTAAAAGTGGTACACGTGTATCCTCATTGGAAGTATTATTATGATATCATTTTAGTGATCTTTTTGTGGTCAAGAAAGTAAAGATCTTTAATAATTTGTTGGAGATCTTATTGTTGTAGCTTATTCCAATTGCTCCATGTCTACTGATCTTCAATCTCTTTTTCATTTTCCCTTTTGTCCAACTGGTCAATAACCAATATCTCCTAACTCTACTAACAAATCTAACCTACACACATACATAAATATACTATACATACATACGTAAATCACGCCTATATCCCCGAAGGGGTAGGCAGAGTTGAACTAGCACCCGCGTTTCGCCAATTATGTTAGGTCCCATGTAATGGGTGGCGAGTCTATTGCTATTTATTGGACACAGAAGTCGCAGTAGGTACATTTCTAGGTGGTATAAGAGGAACGCTGCTGCCCATTCCCCATCACTGATATATCCTTAGTCGCCTTGTATGACATTCACGGGAGAGATTTGGGGTGGTGACAGTTGTATTTTACTCTGCCGTCACCATACGGCAACCTTGAACGAAATCCTCGGCGAAATATAACCTACGTATCTCTAATATGTGTAGATGCAGTAAGAATGACTTGATCCTCATAAGACAATCTTTGAAACCTCTAGTTGGTGGATTATGTTGGAGATAAATTTGTAACGAAAAATAACACTCGCGCGTGGTTTAATATTTAAAGAATACAACTATAGAAAACGAGAATGTTATTTGTGACAAAAGGAAAGTCCTGTAAATGCTACGTCAAATAATGCTTCGTCGTTGTAATATAGCGACGGGGTTTAATTGTTCAACCAATTTGTAAATGATAAATGCTATTCGCCACATACCACTTAAGACTTCTTGAATGGGATTTGGTGGCTACTCAACCAAAGAGTCAAGTGGAAACAAGTAATGAAACTTTAAATCCTTATAATAAATTTTTTCCTTATAATCAAAATTATTGCATGGTTTTGATTATAAGCAAAAATTTTAAGAAATAATTTTGTCAATATGTTAATTGTTTCTCTTGTCCAAAATTATATCTTATCAGTTTCAATGTTATCATGGTATTTTTCGTCTTTATTCAGCACCAATTTGATACCTCCATGGCACTTCTTTGGCCCTAATTAAAAAAAAACGGAGGAAGTTACTCAATTTGTACCCGCCGTACATGTTATTTTAATATAACATTAATTTAATTGGCGAAACCTCGGTGTTTATTCACCTCTGACTACCCCTTCGGGGTTAATAGGCGTGATTTATATGTGTATGTATTAATTTAAATATACCAGGTTCATTGCTAGTCTCAGTTCATTAGTGAATTAAATTGTTATCTTTATGCTCCACCATCCATCAGCAATCAACAACAGCATACCCAAAGAGGTTTGGTGCCAGGCAGACGGCCGGCTGTAAAACCTAACTGTCGCACTCAGAGACGTCAAATAACGATAATGAGTACTTAATGTCAAAAAATGACAATACAAAACTAGTCGCTATTCTTGCCGGGTCTATGGTCAAGATTTAATTGATTTTTTTTGACATTCGGTACTCATTAAAGTTATTTGACGTCTCTGAGTGTGGCAGTTAGCCAAATGCATCCTCTTTCATCCATATCGATTATGACATCATCGACAATCAACTCTCGTTTAGAGCCTCTTAACTAATTCGGGAAAGGTGCTAGTATGTATGAAAAACTTATGAAAAGGACCATGACAAGAGACCTATAAACGTAACTTAGGTAAATGTAATAATAAAAAAAACATGTAAGAGTAACTTAGGTATAGATGCCAACATTTCGATCCACACTGGTCTTCTATGCTGGGCTGGGAGCGAACAAATAACGTAGAATAGGCCAGCCCCGACTCATCCCATGGGTGTCGTAAATGTCGACTAAGGCACCTGAATGGTGGAGGGCAAACCACCAACAACAGCATACCCAAAGAGGGTTAGCGTCAGGCAGGCGGCTGGCTGTAAAACCCAAGCCAAAACCGTGAGCATTATAGATTGGAATGTTGTCATTTCAATCACTCCGTTCATCGGTCTCTCGACATGGTCCGATCCGTCTCTTTTGTATATAAATAATATTCATTTATCACGAGAACCTTTCCGGTGTGATGGGTGATATGAATCAAAAGGGACTGGATTGATTGATGAGGTCTGGTCGATATGAATGGAAGAGGAAACATACTGCGTTGACCCCAGATAGACTGGGACCAGGGAGAAAAAGAAAGAACAAGTACAAAAAAAACAGTAATTAAGAATAAATCTTAATACAATATGTAGTCCCAAATACATACTATCAATATTTCCTTATAACAAGTAAATTTTTGGGATAAAATAATCCGTCGATTCCTGAATTGCTTTATGCCCTAGCTAGATATTAATAAGTTTCTTTGTTATATTACTAGATATCGGCCAACCTATTCCGCACTCTACCGCCAAGCGAAAACCCCGACTTTGATCCGGAGGAAGATGACCCAACACTGGAGGCTTCCTGGCCGCATCTTCAACTAGTCTACGAGTTCTTCCTGCGCTTCCTGGAATCAACTGATTTTCAGCCGACGATTGGCAAGAAAGTCATTGATCAGAAATTTGTATTGCAGGTATAATATTCGACAAAACTTAACCTTTCTATTTGTTAGCAACGTCAATTTTGTTTTTCTCGGGACTGTGAGTTTAATATATTACTTACTGACTCGCCAAACGTTGTTTTGCCCTTACCATCTAGGGATATAAAAAATAGCCTATTCTCAGACCTACCACACAAAAAATTTCATAACAATTGGTCACGCCGTTTCGGAGCAGTATTATAATAAACACTGATTTTTATATACTATTAGATTTAATTTTAGATTTTGTTTATTCTAATACATAGTAGTCATTAAAATATATCGCAATTTTAGATCTTTTGCTTGATAGCTGAGATTATCTGGTAGTTCGAAATAGTTATTAAAAGTTCAGCTTATCGCATTCCTATCGAAGTACCGAATATTCAAGTAGGCACTTAATTGCATATTTGATATCAATTCTAGGGCGAATCCATCGGAATTTTTATCATTGTAATGAAATTATTAGTTTCAATGGTTCTTACATTCTGTAATATTATTTTTTCAGCTTTTAGATTTGAGATGAATGAAATTATTAGTTTCAATGGTTCTTACATTCTGTAATATTATTTTTTCAGCTTTTAGATTTGTTTGATTCGGAAGACCCGCGTGAACGTGATTTCTTGAAGACCGTACTTCATCGCATATACGGGAAATTTTTGGGGCTGCGCGCCTTCATCCGCAAACAAATTAATAACATATTCCTGCGATTCGTCTATGAAACTGAGCATTTTAATGGTGTGGGGGAGCTCTTAGAAATATTGGGAAGGTTGGTATCCATAGTTAAATTCCTATCAATGGTTGTTATAGACATTGTCATGTCATGATCAGTTTTTAATTGATTGACTTTAATTTACTAATTGTTATGATACTTTTGTTTGATTCAACATTATTCTCGCTTTGCTTTGCTAGTTAATGAAGTGAGAATACCCCTTGTGTGCCATGTTTATATTTGATAGTCCAAGTTTGATAAGACAAAATATAAAGATAAGATTTGTATTGCGACATAGCTCTGTCGAATGTAGCGGGTACACTAACTGGCGTAGCGCCAGCGCTGAATTCTGCTGACTACAATTATTACTGTCTTTACCTTGTGGTCAGATAATCATATTTAGTTGTAAAATATGAATTAGAAAATATTATTTTTGTTATAATTTAAAAAAATAACACAGTTCACCATCTGAGACATTTCTAGTAATTACTTGGATCGAACCACTATTCAAGATTTATCGATAGTTACCTCAAGTTTCTATTTATAAATCTTTCTCACACTATCACCTATAATCTTGCCCAAAAGTAAGTAGCATAAAGCACATGTTTTGGATACTAGATAACGGACATATTTAATACACAATCCCCTACCGTCGCATTGCTGATGTGTTAAACATTACTCATACATACACAAATCACGCCTTTCTTCCCTAAGGGGTAGGCGGGGGTGTTTTAACACCCGCATTTCGACAACTTATTTTAGGTTCCATGTAATAGGCGACCCTATTACCATTCATTCGGAACTTTAATCGCAGTAATTTGCTAGATGGTGTGCCAGGAACGCTGCTGCATTATAATATAATAATATTATAATATATTTTTATGTATCCTTCTCTGCCGCCACCAGCAATACGGCACACTAAACATTTCCACCATTTTTCTTTCTTCCAGCATAATAAACGGGTTCGCCCTGCCCCTTAAGAGCGAGCACAAGCAGTTCCTGGTGAAGGTGTTGCTGCCATTGCACAAGGTGAAGTGCCTGTCGCTGTACCACGCGCAGCTGGCCTACTGCGTGGTGCAGTTCCTGGAGAAGGACGCGACGCTCACCGAGCCCGTAGTGCGGGGCCTGCTCAAGTTCTGGCCCAAGACTTGCTCACAGAAAGAGGTAACCGTCAACTTTATTTTGCCAGCACTAATCATCATCATTCAGAGCCGTGTGGTGACGGCAGAGTAGAATACAGTTGTCACCACACTGCGTGGTGTAGTTCCTGGAGAAGGACGCGACGCTCACCGAGCCCGTCGTGAGGGGCCCTGCTCAAGTTCTAGCTCACAGAAAGAGGTGACGATAGCGTCTACGTTGTTTTGCGATAATTCGACAACTTCATGCGCGATCTTTCTGCGGTATGAGGGGTGGTGGCGGGGACGGGGCGCTCTGGATGTTGGCGGGGGTGGGTGATGTGGGGAGGAGGGAAAACTCGCTCCTCTCCGCCTCGCCCGCCCCCGCTAGCATCTACTGTGCCTCGTCCCCGCCACCGTTTCGTACCGCAGGAGGGTCGCGCACGAACTTGTCGGACTATTCTTTCAAGGTTTCATCGTAGAAATCCTTCTTTAGTAAAGGACAATGCAACTGTATACTGTATGGCCCCATAGTAAAAGTTGTTATGGATGATTAGTACTAACGTTTGGCATAGGTTTCAATTATGTACATTGAGTTTCATATTTTTGGGCCAGCGGTCAAAGGAGAAGTTGCATTGTCCTTTTGCTCTTGTCAGAGCAACGTTCAAACAAAAAATTTTGATTTAATGTCATTTCAACAAATAAAGAAATGAGTTCCATCATCAAAAACTGATTAATAATTCTCTTTGTTATTCTCGATGCGTCATTTTGCATAATAACTTTTAAAAGGTAATAAGTAACTTGATATGGCATTTTTGACAGTGAAAAAAGTGTGATATAGAATCTAATTTAAAAACTGGTATACATTTTCTGACCGCGACCGTACATAAAACACGCCTATTTTTCACCGACATGGTGGGTAGGCAGTGATGAATTAACACTCACGTTTCGCCAATTATATTAGGTCCAATGTAACAGGCGGCGAGCCTAGGAGCCGAGGCACATAAATCGCAGTATATTACTAGTATATGTGCCCCATAAATTATGTAATGTATAATATTGTGGTTTGACTTGTCTCTTAGTTTTAAATATCAGCAATTTTATAAAGTCTATAATGTTTACTTCGAAGATGGTTTGTCTTAGATTTCGAAACCATTTCTTTCTTTTCGTTATATAGTTACGTTTGATTTACGTAAAAACTCACTCCAGGTGTACTGTAATAAAATCATCACTATAATATTAGCATTTTAGCGTTTTGTTTGATTTTTTCCAGGTGATGTTCTTGGGCGAAATAGAAGAGATATTGGATGTAATTGAGCCGGCTCAATTTTTGAAAATCCAAGAGCCACTGTTCAGGCAAATAGCTAAATGTGTATCCAGTCCGCATTTTCAGGTGTGTATTTATTTATATATTTTTTTTTATATCATTTTGTGTATGTGTGTATTTACTTACCTTACTTACCTTTTAAAATTTTCTATGGTCATCTCATTAATGAATCGTTTAAATTAAATCAAGTTTTATTTATCCCTATGAATGACACTACTTAAGCATATGATCCAACTTCCTGCACTTAAGGCCAAGTGTTAATTTGTTGTTATGCATGGGGCAGATTGTAATAATATCTATGATATCTGTGATTGTTAATTTCCTTATAAGACTCAAATTGTCAATATCTGGTTTGAGAGCAGGGTGGATCGAATTATCAGAAGCGCTGGTTATCATGTCTGTGCTATGAATACTGATGTTTGTTTGCAACACAGGGTTCTTTATTTTTAATTAGTATATTTTCAGTATTTATTCGCACCTTGGGCAACCGAATTGCTATGATTATGATCATGTACAATTAACCTTTATCTAGTATCCATCCATACCACATGTTTATCGAGCTAGATGTGTAAGAAATATTTTTATTTTATATAAATTGATTCCTTGAATTCTCTTAGTAATCCAGCATTAATTATAACTGTAAAAGATTATTTCATTTACTATGAAAACCAATTATAATGTGTTCCATATTCCAGGTCGCAGAGAGAGCACTGTATTTTTGGAACAACGAATATATAATGTCCTTGATGGAAGAGAACAACCACGTGATCATGCCGATAATGTTCCCGGCGCTATACCGGATTAGCAAGGAACACTGGAACCAGACCATCATTGCACTTGTGTACAATGTGCTCAAGACTTTCATGGAGATGAATTCAAAACTGTTTGATGAGCTCACTGCTAGCTATAAGGCAGAACGCCAGAAGTGAGTCGCTCGTATCTCATATTATTCGTCTTTGCTAACATAATTTTTATGGTACTTACTATGTTATTGGTAAAAATATTAGTTTCATATTTGAATATTACTAAGGCCAACCAGGATGTCTAGGTGGCTCGAGTGGTATAGGTAGCCAATTACTCGGTATATTACTTTGATTTTTATTTGAAGATTAGCTAAGTAACAGCTAAGGCCGGTCAATGGATGGATGATCAAAAATGTATTATCTCGAGCTTCTCCGTGCTTCGGAAGGCGCGTTAAACCGTTGGTCCCGGCTGCATCTGCAGTCGTTAATACACACCAACCCACACTGGCCCCGCGTTGTGCGTTATGGCCTATCTCCCTATATTCTTCCATCCATACGGAAGGCTCATCCCTCAGCAGTCCCCAACATTAAAGGGCTCGTGAAGATGATGATAAAAAAATATTACAAAGGCCAACCAGGATGCCTAGGTGGCTCGAGTAGCTTTAGACAGTCAATTACTGGGTTTATTATTTTGATTTATATTTGAAGAATATTTATTGCAAAGAAAAAATAATATTTCGAAATTTTCCTGACCATTATTTCTTTGTTACTCTGTATGTTTGTAATCCTTAGTCCTAAATCCTTAGTGCATACTCGTGGGAGGAAAAGATGTGCACTGGTGCAAATTGTCTGACAATGAGTGAAGACGAGACGTTCGCTTGTCGGTTGCAGAGAGAAGAAGCGCGAGAAGGAGCGCGACGAGCTGTGGAAGCGGCTGGGAGAGTTGGAGATCAGCCACAAGCGGCAGGCTAAGTGATGCCCCGCGCCGCTCGCCTCACGCCTCCTACAATACAGCGCGAATCATTTCACATTCAGTTATGTATTGATATTTTCTATTCGATTACACTTTTGTTAATGTCGTTATTAATTTTTTATACCTCTGATGATTCGTTCGTTCGGGCGCGCGAGCCGAGCGCCCGGCGCCGTCGATGTGTCCTCGTCCCGAATGCACCCTCATTACTACTGTACTAGAATTTTATATACATATTATTATACGTTCACGTAGGACACTAGTTTACTTTAGGGTTTTAATATTGTTAAATTGTTTATCTAAGTTAAAAGTTGTATGTATTATTGATGCATGAACGATTGTTACGCATTTTGGAACACCGATTGATTGTATCGATCGGGCTCCCGGCTTTGGCCGAATATGATTGTACAAAATTAATAGGAAAATTGGAAAATGTAATTCGTTTAGTGTCGCCCGGGGCGGGCCGCCGCCCCGCGGTCCGTAGTTCGTCGTGTAAAATTTTCATTTGAAATTAGACGCTCGTTTCAACAATGTAATTTCGTCGTACTATCATTTTGTATAGTTACATAGTGTAAATAGGCATTTATTTATTATAAATTTTAGCAGTGTGATTTTTATACATGGCGGCGGGAGTGGGACACTAATTAGGCAAAAACGGTCCGAGCGAACCGGAGACTATTCATGTATCATGCGTACAGCTCGGCGAACTAAAGCGTTCATTTCATCATATTGGAGTAGAACAATGCTAAAAGTAGATATGATAATTTGTAAGGGAATAGTCATTAATTTGTATGATATTACTGTAGCCATTAATTTTTCTATCATCACCTGTAGAGAGGCGTGGCGCGGCGTGCGCCCCTCTGCACTGTATCTATGTACACTATGGACATGTTTGTTATGTAAAATGTATTAACATTGCAAAAATTATTATATGATCTTATATATAAATTACTATTATAGAGACACAGTATGAAAATAAAAAAGTTAACTCACATGAATTGAATTCTTTAAGTATAATGTAAGCGTAGGCGCCCCGGGCGACTAGTAGCGAGCACCGACCTCGCTCGCCCTCGCCGTCACCTACTGTCCTGAGCTAACGTTCCCCTAGTGATTACTCGGTTGCGCAACTGCATTGGAAAATACACGAGAAATTTTCACATTACACAGTTTTTCATTTTAACAAAGTGTAGCCTGAATCCGTATAAAAAGGCTTGTACCCTTATAATGCCTATAATATGCCTATAAAAAAACATATACATAGTTGTGTTATTTATTGTTACATCATAAACAACAAGACAAGGTGTCTTGAACACATGCCAAAATTACTTGCTAAATGCGCCTGACATAATCAGCATTGAAGTGTCGCCTACCCTCGGCATTGTGTATAGAAAAAGAAAGTTATAATAATAGCCCAACAACCTCGAACTCCAAACATGTAAACACAAAGTGCATTGAACCGGTGGTGGTGGATCGATACGCGCTGCTGATAAATTCAAGTTCAAGTTGCTGTATCGCCATGGCTACCAACCTCAAACAGTACCGCCGATAAGTACCACACCACACCCTTCTTGAATTTCTGCGATTACTTGAGATTTCTAATTTTGTAAAACTGGTAGGTATTCTTCGAAACTACTTAAATAATATGATTGTGTTAATATGGTTCAACTTAATTAATAATTGTCGTTAACACTGCTTTTAGTTCGCAATGAAACTTAGTCCAATGGCTGTTCCTAAGATGCCCCCTGGTCTCATAGAATTAATGGAAGGTCTAACAAAGGATGTTCTAAAAAATAATCCACCGGATGTCTATGTATTCTGTGCTAATCATATAAAGACGTTGTTGGAATTACGGGATGGTACATGTAAGTTATGTTTCATATTGATCACTAAATCATTAATTATCGCTCTTAAAGTGTACCTAATATTATAAGATTATAATTGACAAAGTATTATAACAATTTTGTCACTTTCAGTGTTTGTGTTTGCATTGGATTTTAATTATGTTATCTTGGATTTGAGCCAATTACAAATAAAGTGATAACATAAACTGTTACGCATACCCTTGTATTTTATTTTTCATATAAGTCTACGTGACTACTTAATAATGTGAGATGTTACAAAAATAGATTACATTACATTTATTACATTTATAGGACCAGTGTCTTACAAACAATTTGTACACTTTTTTAGTTAAGTGGTAACATAATAATGTGTTTCAATTATAAGTTAAAATGTACAGTAAGGTAAAGAGATTACCACAATGATAAATAAATCACAGTTTTAAGTGTACTACCAACAACATAATTATTCACCATTTACAAATGGATTTACTGCAACTTGTACAAGCTGTACTTGTAATAGTAAAGTTAGTGAAATGCAATAGTATAATAAAAATATTTTGATCATTTTAGCACGGTATAAGGCTTTAGGTGTAGAACAGAAAATAAAACTTGCACAAAACATAGTTAAACAAAGAGCTGAGCAGCGCTGGTTAAAGTATCAAAAGGAGTGTGTTGTAAATGATGAACCAGATAGTTCTAATTTACTTGACGAAGAGAAGTGCGCTGTAGAAAAATCAACTGACGTTCTAAACGATAATATTGTTTTAAACCCAATACAAAAAGAATGTGATTTGACCAATGCATCAGAAATCGAAATATCTTGTGGACCTACCTCTACTAATATTGTAGCTGACAATATTAAAAAAGTAATTGAATCAAGTGCATTTGCGGCTGTATACACCGATGTTGAGTCAGACGTTACAAACGATTCAACAATTCCAATAGAAAACGAATCCCGGGGAACTGTTGAAGTTAACGATACACACGAGGCATCAATGATTGATGAAAAAATTGAAGAATCATTTCCTACTCAAGCTAAAAACATGTTCCCAATAGAAGAAAGTGAATCGCCAAAAAAGTCTGCTAATAAACAGATCGACTCTAATGTGGTAAATTTTCAAAAAGAAATTGAAATCGATGTTCCCGATAAGTCTATGAATGATTCGGACAAAGTTTTACACGCCTCAGGAATTGGTCAAGATTTGGTCGATGTTGCCAAAGATGATGAAGACCAAAATGAAAATGACATTAATAAGTTGAACATTGAAGACCCAGTTGTTTCAAGGGATGATATAGAAGTGAGAGTCTACAGTCCTGAAGTAGACGGAGAAACCGATAAAGTTGATAGCATTGAATCTAACGTTTCAGAAACAAGTACAAAGGTGACAGACAATATAAAAACTGACAAAATTACTATCGTCCAACAAGCAGACAACAACGGCCAGATTACAGATAATCAAAATACTGTCATTATATCAAAAGAAGAAATAACCATTGACGA
The DNA here is from genome assembly GCA_963931975.1 of Cataclysta lemnata. Lineage (NCBI taxonomy): Eukaryota > Metazoa > Arthropoda > Insecta > Lepidoptera > Crambidae > Cataclysta > Cataclysta lemnata. The sequence continues at coordinate 5,498,476 of OZ008355.1, read as the reverse complement.
TGGTATAAATAATAAATCGTCTTGTGAAACAAGTGATTTAAATGATTTAGATATAGACCAAACCAATGAAAATGCCCCCAATAAAACAACACAGGAAGCCAATATAGAAAAAGTAGACGCATCTTATCAAAGTGACGAAAAAACAGAAGTCTCATTGAGAATCGACAATTCAAATGAACTTGATAATGACGTAGAAATTATAGAAAGTCCAGTAAACTTGATTGAAACAAGTGATGATAGATATCAGATGCCTTATAAAGATAACACAATAATAATCGCAAATTATGTTCAAGTTGATGATATAGCTTTGAAACCATTAGACTTAGAAAGCGTTTCCCATGTTGAAAGTCTAGTAAGTGACCACCACGAATTTCTAGAAGAAACGACAAATATGTCCAATGCCCTTCATTCAATAGAAAATAGTAATATTACAACGGTAGCAGATGATAGTAATGGTAACAATAAAAACGAAGATGAAATTAATTCGCTTACTTTTCATAATTTTGAAAGTAAAGGCAGTAACAAAATGTTTGTTGAAAGTGAAGATATTTCAGAAACCATCAACGGCAATGTAAATAACGAAACAACTGACACTACTGTGCAAGAAAAAGAAGAGTTGTTTAAAAATATTGATTTAGTTTTAGAAAATAAACAAGATATTGTTGTTGCCAGCGCTGATAAGCTCGACAGTAGTGTAGATCAGAGTACAGAAGAAACAATTAGCACCATAGAAGGTGTTGTTACGGATCACTCTGATGATACAGGGCTGAATGATAGTGCTAATACTATGGACTTGGAAACTGCCGCAGTTACAATACAAAAAGTGTTTCGTACATTTCTTTTCAAAAGTAGAGCTTCGACGTTCGATGACTCTACAAATGACGACGAAAATTTATTATATGACGATAATGAGGAAGACAACAAGGTAAATTGCCACTTATTGTTCTTTATACATCATACAAATATCACTCCTATTCATTAATTTGACAATTATAAATACTCAATTTGTGTTACGAATTGTCGACTATACGGATATTACTAAATATCCGTATATTACTAAATATCCGTATGGTCGAAGTATCTGAATTTAATGCAACACTTCAATGTCACAATCAATTATAAATTAATAAACATCGTCAGCAATACAAAAGTTTATCGACTGATATAAAATGCTGTTTACATTGAATGTATCGATATTATTAATCACTTTATTATAAATTAATATATTTCTTGATTATGGCCTTTATTTCTAGGATTCACAAATATACTTACCGTCAACATTAAATAAAGACAGGAGAACGTTAGGCATAAGTCGAATGGATACTGTTTTACAAACAGTAAATGAAGAAAAATCTCTGTCCTTGTCTACTGACGATTCGTCTACATTGTCTAGTGCCGCCACTATCATACAAGCCCAAGTTCGAGGATTACTTGTTAGAAATAAATTAAACTCCGCAAAAACCGCGTCCAGTAATAATTCACTTATCAACTCCGATGGTATTAAAACATCATTGGAAGGGGACACAGGTGAAATAAAAAATAAAACTGTTCTGAATATCCATATCGTCCCTGAAAGCAATAATTTTCTAAGTAGAGATGAAAGTATGTTTACATCTATGGATTTATCCTTAGACGGAAGCCCTCCGTCTTCTCTTAACCTGCACCCCCTAGGATTTGCTAAAACTAACGAAAGAAGAAAGCAGTTGAAAAGAGAAGATGCAATACAGTCTATTTCACCGCCTAGTAACAATAGTGGGAAGTTAAGCGACGATGTCAATGAAAATGTGAATATTTCAGTAGACAACGATACAGCTACTGCAATATTAATGAAAGACACCAGTCAAGATACTGAAGTTGGTAGTATTGACACTACGCCTACTAATAGCGTAACCGTGGAGACCGTTGTTGAGGACTATGCATCTAATACGGAAATATTCAGTAGTCCAGAGCCTATAAATAAAAAACGGACATTATCAAAGCAGAGCTCAGACGAAATGGATGTCATAACACCTAAGACAAATTACAGATCACAGGATGACGAGGTGTCCACGAAGCTGTTGCATTCAGGAGAATTCCATGAAATGGTGATCCCCACGAAAGTGTCCCGTAGTAACACGCCCGTGGTTAGTGGTGAGTGAAGACATCTTCTATTATCAGGTGATAAACCTTTCCCTACTTTCAAGGCCATCGCATGAGTGCTTAGTTTAGTCACCATTCTAGCTAGTTGTCAGCTAGCTACCCAGCGTGTAAAGGTCGAGATAGACCGTTAATATTTATTTGAGCCTTGGCAGTTTTGAAGAGTAGGTAGTTAGATATCTTAGATTAGAGTAGCTAGAAAGAGAAATTTCAAAGCAAACTTAAGTATTGTAGTATCGTTGTTGTCATATAAATCACGTATGTATAATAATAATGACTGAATATGGTTAGAGAGAAGTTATTTAATTTGACATATTGTTTTGGCCACTGAACAATGTTTTCTTTATCATGTTTGTAGTTATTTATTATCATTAGTTCTTAAAAGTATAACCCTTTGTCTGCTTTCACAAATGTGCGACGATAATGCTATTGCTGCCCTGCTGTTTACAGTTTTAATATATGTTTGTATCTTTAACAGTGAAGAATTGCTCACTAAAACTACCAAAAAACAGGCAATCAATTAAAACAAAGTGGGATTAAGTTGAAATAAAAACAGAGTTTTATTACATTTCATGTAATATAAATAAATAATACGTGTTGATGAGGAGAGAACCTAGTTTTTACAAATAGCATAATAAGATATTATCCTTTTTTCAGAGTTCAAGAATGTGCTGGTGTGCTTTTTGCTCTGGAATAATTAAATGAAATTAATTATGCTTAATATTATGATATAAAAATAAATGTTATATTAGAAAATGAGGGTTTTATTCGATATTTTAATTACTAATTATTTTCAAACGCACACTGTACCCCATAGGCTTAGTTGCTCTACATTTGGTAGTTTTATCGATAACCGTAAGGACATCAGTCACAAAATAAAACTGGACCAAATAAAAAAATGTATATTTGGGTACACTATCTCATAGTGACGAAGAGTACACTACAGTTTTCACATTCCGTAGGAGTCGCAAGAGGCGATTAGGGGGAATTTTTTGAACCCTTATCATCGCTCTCGATGAGTGAACTAGTCGTGGAACATTTCATAAAGAGCATGTGAAATATCATATGAATTGATTTTCATACGTCACACCTGCTACGTCGCTTCACTTACTGCCGCACTCAGAGACGTCAATTAACTTTAATGAGTATTTAATGTCAAAAATTTTCAATCAAATCAAAACCATAGACCCGGCAAGAATAGCGACTAGTTTTGAATTGTCAGTTTTTGACGTTAAGTACTCATTAACGTTATTTGACGTCTCTGAGTGCGGCAGTTAGACTGCTATTTATCACACCCTGTGAAATCGTAGATCGTTTCGTATTTCATTGTTGAATGGCTGCGATAGTGCGATCACAGCGAGAGCGAGCGAGTACTTGTTAGAAAAAGACAAACATATTCATGACGGACGACACAGGACATTCATGAACTTTAAACTTAGCGTCGTAAAGCTTAGATTTCTTTGCGATGATTCATACGAATAGCAGGTTCAAACGTGCTCAACTGCTCAGTTGTTTGTTGAGTTTTAAACTAAGCGCCGTAAGATTTCCTTGTTATTATTTCACCCTACATCTGTGTTTTGTTTGTTTGTAGTGATACAATGAAAAATCATTAGAAAAGAAATTTGATAATTTAAATAGCACGAAAATCAAACGATTATTATGTTACGTTTAACCTCAGTATCAGTGTATGTATCAAATAAATAATCACTATCACTCGCCATAATTCATACTTCATTACGAAGTCATAATTCATACTTTATCGCGAACAAAAGTTGTAGCAACTGTGGCCTAATGTCACAGTTAATAATAATAGTTAATAGTACATTATTGACAAGGCCACAAAATAACAATGACAGGTCGAGTATTATATAGGCGAGGGCTTCACTATACTCCGACAACTTGGTGCGCGACCCTCCTGTCATACCGCATGAGAGACGGTGGCAGGGACGAGTCACTACAGATGCCAGCGGGGGCGGGCGATGTGGGGAGGGCGGCAAACTCGCTCCTCCCCGCATCACCCACCCCCGCCAACATCCAAAACGCCCCGTCCCCGCCACCGTCTCATACCGCAGGAAGGTCGCGCACGAACTTGTCGGGCTATATAAGGCAAATGCCATTTCGGCCGAGGCATTTATAGTGCGTTTCTCGAAAGAATGCAGGGAAATAGAACATAATTTTCATAATATACATTGAATTGAATCGATATGGACGACGCCGTGGCAGCCGGGCAGCGCGCTGGGCGCCTACACAATAACTTAGCACGCCGTTTTATACAATATTGCTGGAGCTCTGTAATGTTCCAAGTTCAAAAAACGCGCCAGTAATGCGACAGCACCGTGCTCTGTCCGGCCTGCGACCTGCAATTGCCTATTTCGCGGCCTTTGCAATAATTTGCTATTATTAAGGTATGAATGTAAAAAAAAAAATATTGTTTATAACATCCATATTATTAAAACATTCATTCATAATAATGTGAAATGCGTAAGAGGCCTTTTTCCAGCATAGGGATCTTATAGGCTAATAAAAAACTATTGGTAGCTGTGCCCACGTTGTTTGTCTAGTTTAGTTTTTGGGGTGGGCGAGGCACCAACATGCTAGGACGACAATGAGGATGACTTTTAATGTTAATTAAAGTCGGTCGTCATCCTCATAATAATGATTTACATTCGTACCTCATGTATCACGAGGCCTACATAAATATAACGAACAAGATTACATAAATCACGCCTATATCCCCGAAACGGTAGGCAGAAGTGAATCAACACACACAATTAATGATTGATTGAATATTTATTCCATTGTCTATAATAATATACCGACTTTTATTTAAAAACAAGCTGTTGTTGGTTATAATTTTCGTCAGTGTAAAATCTATAAAATAGATTGTTAGCTTCTCCATACTCCTCGGATAGATCCTGAAACGCTTTGGGTTATAAAGTGAAGTATTAGTCTAAGGAATATTATGCACTCTGATTCAATGTTGGGCGGCACTTAGTCCAACGTCCATACAAAAATGTATCCCCTTAAAGTCAGTATTCTATTTTCATTTATGTTATAAATAATTTATTGATATTCATTTCGATACGCGATAACCGTCTTATGACCCCGGCACATTTTTGAAACGTGACGCGACTCCTTGTGTAGACACCCAACAATCCTGCGTCACGTCGGATGTTCATAGGTTGTTTCTGTAGGCTTATTCGCTAACTTTTTTTGACAGCTGAAAGTGATGATCACCGAACTATTTACGTATCCATTACTACTTTACTATAATGCTATTGTGATCATCACTTTCAACTGTCAAAAAAAGTTAGGGAATAGGCCTACTGGTCATAGAAAACCAATTCATTTGATTCGACTCGCACACGCAGATTTATTTTCGCTAATTCAGAAATTGTTACAGAGTGGATTTTGTGCAGTGAAAGTGGTGCTATTTTGATGCACAAGCATCCGTGTTGAAGTGCAATTATGCAGAATCATTGAAAATAAGTCTCATGATGTGTTTGATGTTGTGGTAAAATCCACAAAAAAAGTGGTTTTGTCCACCTCATCAGGCACCATCATGAACTCTGTTACCATTAAATTCGCTCCAAGCACTCCCTAGATGCGTTAAAATGTGTGACACCCACATTTTAATGTAAAATTCATTTCATTCATACATTTCACCCACTCATTATTTCTTAAATTACAGATAAAATTACACTAAAGACTTGGCTGTATGGGCTAGACCCTTTGCCTTCCCTAAAATATAGGGAGAATTTAACGAAAAAAGAAAAAAAGGGAGTGTTTGGCGCGTTTCGTGGTGTGTCAGATTTTATTTCGATAATTCTTAAATTGGTTCAGAGTGGATTTTGTGCAGTGAAAGTGGTGTTATTTTGATGCACAAGCATCCGCGTTGATGTGCAATTATGCAGAATCATCGAAAATAAGTCTCATGATGTGTTTGATGTTGTGGTGAAGATCGCTATAAAAAGTGGTTTTATCCATTTCATCAAGCACCATCATGAACTCTGTTACTATTCAATTCGCGCCAAGCACTCCCTAGATGCGTTAAAATATGTGGCACCCATATTTTAACGTGAAATTCATTTCTTTCATATATTTCACCCACTCATTATTTCATAAGACTACAGATAAAATATACACTAAAGACTTGGCTGTATGGGCTAGACCCTTTGCCTTCTCTAAAATATAGGGAGAATTAAAAAAAAAACAAGAAAAAAATAATAAACAAAAACACTAAAACAAAACGACTTGTTTGACATTTTCATTTCATGCATTCACTTTACCATTCATTTAAAATTAAGAAAAGTAAATGAAAATATATGAAGAAAGATCCTAAGACTTGTATCCAGGAACGTTAAACCTATTTAAAAAAAAATTGTTTGACATTTAAGAGAGATTATCTTTTTGTTGTAAATAATTTTCATTTAAGCTCAGCATTTTTTCTTGAATGCAAAGTAAATAAATCGTCATGCCCCTTCCTCCGGCATTAGCAGCGAGGCTCGCCAAAAGAGGTATCTTGAAGACGCCTGCAAACAACGTTGGACAAGAAGTCCCTGTACCAAGTAATGAAGAAATTATTGCCGAGGATTATGATAACAAACCTGATAACCAAAATAGCACTGAACATTTCTGGGAGGGCATTGAAGGAGTTAATGTTGATCCCATAAAGGGGCACAAAGGTTGCCCAAATAAATACAATATTTACCATGAATGCACAAAATTCTGTGTTAAAACATGGAAGCAAGGTAAAGTAGTTCCTGATGAGTATTATATGGAAAATAAGCGTCAAGTTCTAGAACTCTGGCCTTTACCACCTGGCTGGGAAGAAGTGTATGACGAGGGCTGTGGTCAACATTACTATTGGAATGTACATAATAACTTGGTATCATGGTATCCACCTTCCCATCCACGGGCAGCACCCACTGAAAGCGCTGCCCATTTGAGAGAAGAGAGACTATTAAAAGAAGGTGACGAAAGTGAAAACAGCAGTGATGAGTCTGACCAAGAAGTACCTCAACAACCTACTAAAGAAAAAATGAAAGAGCGTAAGGAAAGGGAAAAAGAAATGGTACATCATAGAGACAAGAAAAGGCTCAGGGTGAAGGACAATGACTTAGATCCCATGGATCCTGCATCATATTCAGACATTGCTCGTGGCAACTGGAGTGCTGGTTTGGACAGGCATGCTAAGACTGGAGTTGACACAACAGCATCGGGATCTTTGTACCAGATGAGACCTTATCCTGCCCCAGGTGCAATTCTTGCAGCTAATGCGAAACAACAATCACCTCCACCTTCACCTTAAGTTTATATAACCTGTATAATTAATATGCAGAAATACACATAATGAATATTGCATTACATGGTCAGTCTTTTACTTTTTGTTTGTGTATGTTTAAAAATACTTGGACTAGAATTTTACACAAAAAGTAAAATTCTAGTCCAAGTATTTTCCATAATGTGACAGATGGAAGTCGCTAGCAGCACTTGTTGCTCAAGGGCAGGTTTACGGGAACCATACACAACATTTAACATGACTTGACCCCATATTGAGATAGCTTTAAGGCGGCCCCTATACAATCAATTATATTGTGCTATATAATTTAATAATTAGGCAACATATTGAAGATTGCGCAATAATTGAACAAAAGTTTGAGTGAGTTTATTTTTTTGGACCATATTTTTCATTGCATCATGTAGGGCCAGTATTGCGCAATATTTTTTTTGTCTGTGTTTCATCCTGACGCGGAGTAAACACATGCAAAAAGAGAATCGAAAAGTTAAGGACAGAGATGAGAGTTTATTGTCAAATGTATTCAGACCATCTCTGTGAAATGTCAAGAGCAAAGAATATCATGACTGTGATGGAACACTAAAACATTGAGCAGTTCGTATTTTTGTACAATATGGTTATCATTTGGATGCAAAGCACCTTCCTATCTTATCGTACAATAAAATGTATTGCACAATGTTATTGTAGGTCTAGAGGTCGCCTAATATTGCCAATAATTTCCAAAAAGTGCGAGTTCATGTGAAATTCTAGCAATGTGTTGTTTACAAGCTGTAGAAAATGTTTGTTTCCGAGTCATGGTTATGTATATGTTTATGTAGTATATTTTCAACATTTATATACATAATTATATTATTAAAAATATGTCCGTCATCTAGTATCCACAACAAGTGCTTAGGCTACTTACTTTGGGCTAGATGATAGGTGTGAGTGTAAAAAAACATTATTATTATTATTTCTAACATTTAACCACCAAGTGCGCCATTCACATTCTGATCAAACGTTTTCCCAGCCTGTCTACGTTTGAATACTATTAATTAAATGCTCTACTTTTGTCTTTACGTAAATGCCGTGTACTGACCAACTGTCTAAATTTATATGGTCACCCTACAATAATTTCGTATATGAAAACATTAAAAATGGATTTTCTCTAAAAGTATAACATTTAGAAAAACGGAAGACATCATAAATTTTAGTAAAAAAATTCTAAAAACTATTAATCTAAATTTAAATCAGCCTACGAGGTTTTTTCTTCTGTAATATTCTATGCTTATATGGAACACTCAATCCAGACATTTCACAGAAATTGTATTTACGTTTATTTTAAATATTGATTAGAATGAAAAATGACTTTAAACTGTGTAAATACTCTGTGATATGGATGTGTAAAAGGAGCTTAAACTTATATTGCATTAGAAAGTGCCGGGTATAATGTTAATAAAATATTCTATGTACACTACCTACATACATACTTAAATCACATCTATCTCTTACCAAAGGGTGTACAAAAGTGTATTAAACCCTACATTTCGCTAGCTAATTATTAGTCCCATCGTGGTAATTTGCCAGATAGTGCACTAGTAAGCTTTTGAGCCATTATTTCAGTTTTAGAAATTCGTAATAGAGTCAACTACACGATAAGTGTTATTTTAATGTATTTCTTCCATTAAACCCATATTTCGGAGATCACTCAGTTCAGACATGTACTGAATTGAGTGTTCCAGTTAAACCGCCATAATGTTGGGGATGAAAGCCAGCAACAGTTACCAACGTAGAGCAGAAATAAAATAATATCAGGTTAGAGCTTGCAGTTTATTCGTACACGTACATTTGTTGGCACCGAAGTAAACAATAAACAATACGGTATCCAAGATACCTTGCGCTGACACATATTCATATGTAGATCACTAACCTATGACCAGTTACAAATTATAACCGCAAAGGTAACATTATCTTACACGCCCCCTTAATTTGTACCGTCATAACAATTATATTAAGTCAAAACATAACATACCTATAAAAATAAAAAGCCAACCTAAAGAAAAACATTATCAAAAAAAACACATTATTGAAAGATACCTAATCCTTTCAAACAACGATAATGTCCCTCTCTTGGCAATGCCTTCGTTAGTACATCTGCTACCATTAGATCAGTACTTACATGTTTTAACTTAATGTTCGTATTAGTTTTAAGAACACTTCTAACAAAATGATGCCTTATATCAATATGTTTGCTCCGAGAATGGAACACTGGATCACTAGCCAAATAGATTGCCCCTTGATTGTCTGCATGTAATGTCACCTCACAAAATTGCGATAACCCTATTTCAGTGACAAGGCTATTCAAATACAAGGCCTCCTTCATGGCAAGCGACAAGCTCACATATTCTGCCTCACATGTAGAAGTCGCAACACACCGCTGTTTTTGCGATTTCCAACTAATACTCGCGCCCCCTAAAATAAAGGCATACCCAGAGTATGAGCGCCTATCTATCAAACAATTTCCCCAATCAGAGTCACAATAACCGATGAAAGACTTACCAGTTTTTCTATAACATAAGCCATAATGCGACGTTCCCTTTAAATAACGCAACACACGCTTCGCTGCTTTCCAACACATCTCATTTGGTTTATTCGTAAATTGTGCTAACTTGGTAACAGCATTCGATATATCGGGTCTCGTTCCTGTAGCCAAATACATTAAAGAACCAATTAATTCCCGATATGGTCGTTCTTCGCTACAATTAACGTCTTTCTCGCTATTCATGAATTTTTGACTCACCTCCATTGGAGTTATTGCAGGATTACAATTTTCCATATTATATTTACGTAAAATATCCGATATATATTTTGGCTGGCATAATGTTATTCTTGAATTGTCACTCCTGACAATGTCAATTCCTAAGACAAACTTGGCGATTCCATAGTCTTTTAATTCGAACTCTTCCGACAATTTTTTCTTAAATTTCACTATAGAATCTCTTTTCTGTGATGCCACAAGGATGTCGTCTACGTAGACCGCAACAAAAATATTTGTGCCATCCTCTTCCTTTTTATAATAAAGACACGGTTCGTTAACTGATTGCCCCAGTTGCATTTTCTTCAGCGTCTCGTCCAGTTTAATGTTCCACTGTCGACCGGCTTGTTTTAAGCCATAAAGTGATCGCTTAAGTCGGCATACGTCACCACCAGCTTCCAAATCAGCCAACATTTTTTCTGCTCGCCTCTTCACTTTGACATCTTTGTCACACTCGCAAAGTTTCTCTAAACATGGCTTCAACACCTGAGGGATCTGCATAAAAATTTCCTCCTCTAACACACCATTCAAATATGCTGTGTTGATATCTAGCTGATGTATCTCCATGTCGAGCTCAACTGCAAGAGCCGCTAATAATCTGACTGTGTCAAGTCTAACAACCGGTGAAAACGTGTCATGGTAGTCAATGCCATACCTTTGACTAAAGCCCTTCGCAACCAATCGCGCCTTTTTCTTTTCAGTTTTGTCTATATTCAGCTTCGTTGTAAGCACGTAGCGACAACCCACTACCTCACGATTCGCTGGCTTTTTGACAATATCCTATGTATCATTCTTCAACAGACTTCTGATTTCTGATAGGATTGCATCCTCCCATCCATCTTTCTCAGAACCTGTCAAGGCCTGTTTCAAGCTAACTTCAGCTGCGCCAATAAATTCATCGCCTGTGGTCTCCTCTGAGGTTTCATTTACCACTCTCTGGTTTTCTTCTTGAATTTCTGGTTCTACTTCAACCATTCGAAACTTTCTTTTCGGACGACCTACTTGACCTCTTTGTAATCTTGGCCTACCAGACCCTCTCTTTACCACTTTCTCGCCTCCCGCTGGCTGTACTACAGCGTCGCCGCTAGATGGCATATGGTCAGAAGTCGAATGCCCCTCTGGTTGCGAGATAGCTGAATCCAACATTTGTTCTCCAGCTCCAATTTCAGCATTTTCAATAATCCTGGAAGGGACTATCCCTACTAATCTTGGTTCATCCACTTTCGTTTCTGCTTGTGGTGTTTCTAATTCAAACGGATCGCTATCAGAGACAAACTGCTTAGAATTATCAGATTTACTTACGATCTTACTCTCGTGAAATTTTATATCTCTAGTAACGATGATTTTTCTTTCATGTGGTAACCAAACTCGAAAACCCTTCGTGTCCCTTGGGTAGCCAACGAAGATTCCTTCAACACTCTTTGCCGCAAATTTGTCCTTTCCAACTTTATTGTCTAACGCATGCACCTTGGATCCAAACTTCTCTAAATAATCCAGCTTAACAGGTAACTCATACCATTTCTCAAACGGTATTTCACCTCCAAGGCTGCTTGTTGGACATCGGTTTCGTATGTGGCATGCAGTCACTACAGCATCAGCCCAGAAACCTCGTGAAAGTCCTGACGACAAGAGGAGACATCTTGCCATCTCTACGAGTGTCCTATTCATCCTCTCTGCAACTCCGTTCATTTGTGGAGTATGGGGAATAGTCAATCTTCTCTTTATACCCGCTTGCTGTAAGAAATCATCAAACTCTCGGTTGCAATATTCCCCGCCATTGTCAGTTTGAAGATATTTAATCTTCTTTCCTGTCAAATTTTCTGCAAAGTTTTTGTAGATCTTAAAAGTAGTAAGAACAGAACTCTTCTTACTTAATAGAAATACTTCACACCACCTTGTACTATCATCAATAAAAGTGACGAAATACTTTGCACCACCAATGGCTGTATTCTGGATAGGTCCAACTACGTCGGAATGAACTATTCTAAGTTTCTCATTACACGGTCCACTAGATTTCGAAAAAGGTAAAGCACTCATTTTTCCCTTTGCACACACATCACAATCATAAAGCACCCTAGCATCTGTCAGCTTTATATTCTTACCGCAATGATTTAGAAGATTTGAGAGATCTTTCGCATTCAGATGTCCCAAACGTTCATGCCATGACATCACTTCATCATTCTTCATCGAAGAAACTACCGAAGCATAACAACTATTTTGTTCCCTAAGATAATATAAATCACCTATTCGATCCGCTATACATTTGATTTTACCATTACTATCAGTGACTAACGCTAATTTATTTTTAAAAGTAATATCAAATCCCTTATCAGTTATCTTTGCCACTGAAATCAGGTTATTTCGCAAATCAGGAACAAATAAGGTGTCTGGCAAATCTAGAACCGTTTTTGATGTGTCATTACATGCAAACAATCTTACCGTACCCTTACCTCGTACGCTTGTGCTCGAATCCGTGGCTAAATTCAGCTTACCATTAACAGGTATCAAGGTATCAATGAATTTGCTAGTGTCATTACATAAATGAGATGTGCATGCACTATCAATGATCCAGTTTCCATTTTAGTTGCAACTAGTATTACAACAATCTGAAAAACAATTAAATGTTACAAAACTGGTATCAACACACTCAACATTTACATTATTAGAAAATACGCACTTTTCACTTTCTTTACCCTTTTTAGCCTGGGTACATTCAGATGCTTTGTGTCCATATTTGTGGCATTTGTAGCATTTGAATCTAAATTTCGCTTCTCGAGTGTTATCTCTCTTTCCTTTATAATATTTTTCCTTAGCTTGGAAAGCACTCGATTCTGGTTGATGTCGTGAGTTACTCTCTTCCAGTATTTTTACCTTTAAGACTTCAGAGTTCGGTAGCTCATCTCGAGATTCAATCGCGCACCTGAAATTCTCGAAGCTCGTAGGTAGACTATACAATAACATGATCGATAGAAGATCTTCGTGAATATCAACACCCATGTCATTCAATTTGTCTTTCGCCTCGAAGAATTTTGAGATGTGTTCTCGAACATCGTCACCCTCACTCATTCTGGTTCTACTTCAACCATTCGAAACTTTCTTTTCGGACGACCTACTTGACCTCTTTGTAATCTGGGCCCATAACCATTTGTTGGGGATGAAAGCCAGCAACAGTTACCAACGTAGAGCAGAAATAAAATAATATCAGGTTAGAGCTTGCAGTTTATTCGTACACGTACATTTGTTGGCACCGAAGTAAACAATAAACAATACGGTATCCAAGATACCTTGCGCTGACACATATTCATATGTAGATCACTAACCTATGACCAGTTACAAATTATAACCGCAAAGGTAACATATCTTACACATAAATCTGTAACCTCACATCCTAGCGAGCTGGTAATTTCTTAAAATACTTTAGGAATTAGAAACCGTTATTATAAAGTTAGTACTTTCTTAGATATCAACTATGCCCATGTGTTGAAACGTCTGGATTGAGTGTTCCAGTTTTTTGGCTATAACTGCTTTAATTCAAGTTTTAGAAATTTGTGACCCCATGCAATAAGTTTTTAGAATTTCTTACTAAATTTCCTATAAATTTCGTTTTATTTACTTAAACTTGAAAAAAAGAACACTCTATGCAGATGCACATACTTGTTTGTAGTAAAGCACAAAGTCGATTGTGAAAATTATCCATTTTGTGGTAGCCTGACATGCTGTTGACTATTTCAAACCCATAAGTCATGGTAAACCAGTACATCAGTATGGTAATAAGTAATGCTAATTTAACAATTCCAATGTGAAAATATGCTTAGCAAAATATTAGAAACAGGTATTTGTTTCCATTAGAAATGGGGTGAGAGAAAATCCATTTTAGATTTTAAACTATTTTAATATTTTGTAATAAATACAGTCATTAAATTCATCATCCAATCAAAACCTCTTTGAGCAGTTTATAACCAATTACATATTAATTTCCTTGATAATTGTCATAAATAAGAATAAGTAATCTATAATATTATGGAAGCACCAATTAAAATTATGATGTTGGACTTCTTATTTATAAAGTCCTCTGAAAAAAATATTTTATTTCAAATACCAATAAGGTATTTTATACATAGTTCTCTTAATAATAAGTACTATATTTCACTGGAATATTTATCATGTCTTAAAATTCCCTTTATATTCATTTGCCATTAACTTGTATTTTTTCTGATGTAGTGTGCAGTATCAAGTCTTCAGATGTGATGACTCCCACAGGTTTATCTGCAATATATTAATATTATTATTTGTATACATCTCACATATATTTTAATTAGCACTTTAACTAATTTAACTTTATACCGGATTTCTTTAACAGAATGGTTACGGTGAAACATCTCATCTACTTTTCTTTGTTTTACCTTTGCTTTAGTATTAAACAAATAAAGAATTATCAAAATCGGTCTATAAACGACGGAGTTATGCGTGGTCTAACATAAAAATAAACATACTGGTATGAATTGAGTAACCTCCTCCTTTTTTTCGTCGGTTAAAAATATTGAACAAGGGATAAACTACAATAAATATATATTTATTGGACTCAATCTCCCTTATTATAAAACATGGACTTAAGTTAGTCATAGTTTAAAACTGATGCTGTCACTTTTATTTGCTTAATGAAAGACACAAGTTAGCATCAATCTTAAACCATGACTAACTAAGTCCATGTTTTCTACTAGGGGGATTGGATTTACATAATATATCACGCCTATAGCTCTAAAGGGGTAGGCAGAGGTGAATTAACACCCACATTTCGCCAGTAAGGCTAGGTCCCATGAATAGGTGGCGAGCCTATTGCCATTTTCAAGGCACGGAATTAGTAGTACATTGCTAGGTGGCATTAGAGGAACACTGCTGTTCATTCTTTATTACTGTTTTAACCTTAGTCGCCTTGTATGACACCCGCAGGAGAGATTTGGGGTGGTAACAATTGTATTTTACTCTGTCGTCACCACACGGCCACTTTAAATCTCAATTAGAATCAGTTGTACAAAGATTTTGGGGTTAGAAAAAGAATTTCGAAAAATTATGATCTTGAGGCGGGAATCGAACCCGCGTCCGCTGCTATCCGGGCAGGTGCCTGACCGCTCGGCCACCCAAGACACTAATTAACTTGCCGAAATTCTTCTAACCTTTACACTTCACGTTGTAAGCCAACGGGTACCCTCGCAATGTAGAAATAAATTTCAAACATTCCAAAAAAATTATTTCTACATTGCGAGGGTACCCGTTGGCTTACAACGTGAAGTGTAAAGGTTAGAAGAATTTCGGCAAGTTAATTAGTGTCTTGGGTGGCCGAGCGGTCAGGCACCTGCCCGGATAGCAGCGGACGCGGGTTCGATTCCCGCCTCAAGATCATAATTTTTCGAAATTCTTTTTCTAACCCCAAAATCTTTGTACTAATTTTTCTAACATTTATATAATGTTAAAATTAAAGTCGAATACAATCAGTTGTATCAATTACAAATTATCCTGCATTATTCTAGAGCTGCCCGGCTAGCATGACCACCGAAACTCGATAAAAATCATTGTATTTTTGACAGTTCAAAGCGCTAAATGGCTATATCATATCGAGTTTCAGTGGTCATGCAAACCGGGCAGGGTCATAGGTTTAAAGCCCAGTACTAGGTTTTTTATATGAAATAAGCATGCATATCTATATGCATTGAAAATGTAGGTACCAGATTTGACGACAACGACGTATGGTGATATGTCTAGAAGCCTCGAGACAAGTCCCAAAGTAGGTTGCTTCTCGAGGTCTACACTGTAGTACTTCTTCACGGTGAACTTCTCCAAGCCTTCGGCTGTGGAGCCTGCAAGGTTGGCCAGCCTGCGACGCGCGTTGTCGGCGGTGAACACCCCGACTATTGAGCTGTAACCACAAATATGTCAGCTCAGTAAGTAGTTCATTACCTCATACGCTTGTAGCATTTTAAACTTTGCAATTCAGTAGTGGCTGGCCCGCATAAAATATACACGACTTAAAATTAGCAGACCAAGTAGGTACACCTATATAGTCAAATCCACATAATATGGACTGCTGTTGGTCCATAGCTGGACATGGCTCCAGTCAGGGCCATTGCAATTTAACTGTATTTTAACTGTACAGCCTGGTTTATACAGGCTCAGTAACAAGGCAGTATATACAGTGTGCTTGTCAAGCGCTGTCTTGCTACTGGCCTTGTCATAGGGGTTAAAGTATGAAATTGCCGATATTCCCTCATTATTTAGTAGTAGTTTATAATTCCTTTAAAACAATAGTTATGTCCATTCTTTTTTTTATTTTAAACTTCATTTCAAGGACTTATATTTATGTATAAAATTTTATCTTATTTTTATTTATTTCAATAAATCTTCAAAAACAGCTCGTCCTAAGTACCACTTAGATCCACGGACACGGACACCAGTCCGTCTCCGTTATAAAAAAAATTGTCTAGGTATCCCTATAGCTTGAATGTTATCTAAATATACCCACAAAATGATATAAAATTTAGATTTGTTCCTTAAAAAATCGCAAATATTCTTGTATGGAAAAAATGATTTTTCGCTAAATTCTCCATACCAAACGGCAATTTGATACTTAAGCTTCTAATATATATACCTAGTTTCAAGCTAGTCCAGCGCTGACTTCGCGCTCACAAGGCAGTCTAGTGACTACCCACCCGTTCTATTTTCGGGGCCAGTAAGTTCAGTGAGATTGGCGTTGCATGAACGCGTTCGTTCGGGCAGTCACTGCCAGTTATATACATACACAACTCACGCCCACATCCCCGAAGGGGCAGGCAGAGGCGAACCAGCACCCACGCTTCGCCAATTATGCTTGGTCCCATGTAATAGGTGGCGAGCCTATTGCCATCCATCGGGCACTCGCAAAATCGCAGTACTTTTCTAGGTGGTAGGTATAAGACGAACGCTGCTGCCCATTCCTCATCACTGATTGATCCTTAGTCGCCTTGTACGACACCCACGGGAGAGATTTGGGGTGGTGACAATTGTATTCTACTCTACCGTCACCACACGGCCAGTTTGTTGTAATATTTTCTTGTACTGAACTCATTGTCACCACAGTCCAACAGTAACCACCACCACCACCACTGTCAACTGACCTACTGTCTGATCCTGTCTACATGTAGCCAGTTACTGGGTCCAAAATACCGAATCACTGAGTCCAGTCACTGATCCCGTGTAAACCATGCATTACACAAGTGCTCTTTATCATCATCATCAGCCCTTTTAAAGTCCCCACTACTGGGGCACGGGCCTTCCTTATGGATGGAAGAATATAGCGAGATTGGGCCATACCCACCACACTGGCCCTGTGCGGGTGCTCTTTATAAAGACTGTCAATAATGATGTATCTAGTGAATTTTAGTGTATAACTCCCACAAACCTGGGGACCTAATAAGGCCGCGTTACGCAATATTGCTAAAATATAATATAATATAATAATTTGTTCGCAATTCCAAACAAAATTTTATGGTGGGTGCACACTTTGGTGAGACATTTTATGATTCGACTTCATGGCTCATTTTCCAATATACAAGTTGGAGAATTCCTACGAATTAGTGTCACTTTTCTTCATTAACTATCTGGTCAAACAGTAAAGCTACCAAATATATGAATACTGCGAGACAGAGAAAAAGGAAAATCATTAGAATTACTCATTGAATTAATGTGTAAAAAAATCAAAATTTTGAAAGTTTGTTTACTTTGACAAAGACATGACAGCCACGTGACTTCTAATTAATAGAGTATGAGAAATAAGTCAACTACAAACTCTTTAAACGTATGGTTTTAAGCCTCACTCAAACAGCAGCGGTCGCGAAGGCGATCCCGAACACCGCGCTGTCACATTGAGTTATAAGGTAAACTAGAGACGCTATGCCAAACAAAAATATTCTCCCAACTCGAATCTACCTACGGTGGCGGGGTGTGCGGGGCGAGCGGGCGAGCGTGGCCTGGAATCAGTTATATGCTGCAGCGCTAAACAAACAACATAAGCGCTAACACAATTAGCAGTCGATTATCGTATAACCAAAGTATTAAAACATGCAGCGCTGATCGCTGATAGAATACAGTTTTCTTGCGACCAAAACATCGTAAGCGCCGCCGATTTCATGGCGCTTACGCGTTTCTTTCAACGCAGTCTAACAGAAATATCCATATATAGATTAAATTATGCATCGCAAATGTGGAATTATGCTATTAAATTAATATTTGATATGTTTTAATTAATATTTTGTTACAATTAACGATGATAAGTCACACCACTATCTTTTTGTTTTGTTTTTGATTGAAGTTGCATGTTTTTAACACGCAAGAAGGCATTTTTAGATCGATTTGTAGCCACAATTTGGCAAGCAGTCGCTTCGAGCGTTGGCGAATGACTAAATGAGTTGTTGCTGCGGAGCATCAACGCACGGACTACAATTCTTGTTTGCGGTGTCGCTTCTATACGCTAGTAATAATAGTTCAATGCGCTGTCAACAGTTTGTTCGGGATCGCCACCGCGACCGCTGTTGTTTGATTAAGGCTTAAATCTTCCTTTACAAAAGCCAAAACATTATTAATAGTAACTTTGGCGATAGAAGACAGAAAATCCAAATGATCCTTCTGATCAATCAACTACCCCCGATTTCATTCCACCTAAACGTGATATGATATACCCATTTATTGCTTTCAACTGTCAAAAATCTATGGAGTATTGACAGTTCAACGAGATAAATGGCTATTACATATCGTGTTTCGGTGGTCACGCTATCCGGACAGCTTGTGTTGTGTGAGACTGGATGTTGAATGTTTTATTTTATCAAATATGACTGTCAATGGGTAGGTATAGCGACAATAGGACAACGGAGATAGTGATACAAGACAAAATGGGATGACACTGGAATACTGGATGAATGTTAGGATGTTTACTTACCCGCTGTCATTAGTAATAGCGAGCAGTGGAGCGCGAGTTTTCTTTAACAACGCAAGAGCTTCTGTCGGCGTGCTTTTCTGTGATATAACTTCCGCTGTCTGCGATACCTCTTCTGTCACTGGTTTGTTCCACCACCTACGAAGAAAAATGGGAAATGTGTAATTACAATTAGATTATGGAGAATCCGGTTCATTGTTTAAAAAAAACTCGTTTGCTCTGAAGATGAGACTAACAAGAGATAATATTCATTCGTCCTTGTGCAGTGCCCTTCTGTGTTACAAAAATAGGTTTAGAAAATTTTCAGCCCACTGTGTGAAACATTTGATGTATTTTAATTGCAATAAAGAGTATGTATTATTGACCTTAGGTACCTAAATTATTTTATTGTAAAACTTCCAGTGTACACGCGAATTTCAAACTTTAATCAGTTACTTGGATTCCATTGAAAATAAATGTTGGTTATGAAACCGGTGTATATCGCTAAGTGGCATTAGGTCACGTATGTTTATCAATCAACACTGCACTGAAATTATCTCATCCGTGCGTGCAATTTGCAGCATTTTAATAACTATTTTTATTATATAACTATTTGACGGCCGCCTTGGTCGAATGCTCAGATCGCTGGGTATTGGCTAAGAGGTCCCGGGTTCGAATCCTGGTAGGGGCAAACTTTGTGATTACCACACATCTTTGTTCCCGAGTCATGGTTGTGTATATGTTTATGTAGTATATTTTCAACATTTATATACATAATTATTTAAAAATATGTCCGTCCTCTAGTATCCATAACACAAGTGCTTAGGCTACTTACTTTGGGGTAGATGATAGGTGTGACTGTACAAATATTTATTATTTACTATTTATATCCATATATTTTTGATGATTTGTCACGTTATTTAATTAAGAATACATATGTTATTGAAATGGATAGAGAAATAACATTGTTTCTTATTCTTAGAAATTTGCAATTTCGCTCTATCTGGCCCATTGGTGTATTGCCCAATTTAAGTTTAACATCAACCATTTTTAGCTCATTAAGGACTGCAAAAAAATTTCTTTTCCCTAATTTTGAAATGTTTTTTCTGCTATACACCCATCGGAGAGATTTGGGGTGTCGACCATTGTTTTCTGCTCTACCGTCACCACACGGCACAGCAGAATTATATTTTCCATAATTGGATTGCCGGAATTTGCCTAACGCTGTAGAATAATAAATAAAACATTGCATACCACAGTTTACTGTTCTCATGCTGTGATTTGAAGTTGCGCGCCTCCATCCACTGGTCTGAGATGAACTTGGTCATGTAGTTGCGGATGCTGTCTGGCAATAGGACCACGCATTTTTGGCCGGGCTTGAGCGAGCGCGCCGCCTCTATGGCGCCCCACATTGCCGATCCACTGCTGCCACCTATGCGGGGTTAGTAAGCCTCTTTCATTCACTTTCGTCTACCTGTCACTCTCACTCATTGAGAATAATCGCAAAGTGTGAGAGTGACAGGTAGGCGAAAGCGATTGAAAGATGCTCACATAATCGGGGTTCTGTGCAAATGCTATTTGTTTACAAATAAAAAAAAAGATCAAAAAAATAAAGGGAGTCGAGCGGGGAATTCACTAGTCTTTAAGGGGAAGTTTTGGAAAGACTTTAAGGGTACTTTAAGGGAAATTTGCTTATTATTTACCTATCAAAGAGAATAAGGACAATACAGACACCCTGCGAGCACACACACACAGAGAGAATGACACTTGAGACACAAAACTATTTAAAAACATAATTGGCGAAATGTGGGTGTCAATTTACCTCTGCCTATAACCATTAGGGTGTGATTTATGTATGTTATGTTATGTATAGTTACCGCAGAGAAGTCCCTCTTCTTTGATGAGGCGACGAGCCATTGGCAGTGAGCGGCTGTCGTCACACTTCACCCAGCGGTCTACCACCGATCGATCCAACGATCGCGGCAAGAAGTCATATCCGATGCCCTCCACCTACACACGTTAAAAACATACGGGTACGAATTGAGTAACATCCTTCGTTTTTTAGTCGGTTAAAAAATGAGGTGACCGTTGTGTAGTGACCGGAACCATTGCTGCCCATACCTCAGGCCCAAATAAAAACATGGCTGCACACCAAAACTGAGGAAACCCACATTAGAGAATGGATAAACAGTGACGGGTGTAAGCAAACAAAGAATGCAGTTCCGGTGGCATCAAAAAGATTTGCTCGCAACCTCATAAATTTAAACAGGGACAAGCTCCGAAAGGTGATAGGCATAATAACTGGCCATTGCTCCCTAAGCAAGCACCTATTTACCATTGGGGTGACAGACAGCCCTCTATGCAGAGGATGCATGGAGGTAGAAGAAACGCCACAGCACGTGCTTATAGAATGCAGGAGCGTGGCAGATCAACGGGCAAGGCTTCTCCAATCCCCAGTATCGGTCCCAGAAGCTTGCAGCAGTCTGAAAAGACTGCAAGGTTTTGGGATAATCTGGGATGGTTGGAGTAGCAATAATAGGGAGACACGTACAATGGCCCAATCAGGGGGCTAAGTGCGGATAAAGCCCAGCTAAACTAAACTAAAATGAGGTGAGACTGGGTTCATAGTGTGGCTGAGGGGAGGGGAAGTCAGTACCCAGTAGGATTTGTGATTTGTTATAAGGCCCCATTACAACATGTCAACACTCACCCTCGCCACCCCGACTCAACAATATCAGTCTGATATTGTTACTAATTGTTAAATATCAGTGATTTTCAAAGATAAGTAATTTTTTTTTAACAATTGGTTAACAGTTAACTATACATCAAAAAACCGGCACTTAGACACAGCTATTATGTAATATTAGTGGTCGCCCGCGGCGTCGCTCGCATTAATGTCGGAAATGGGCTATCCAACACAAAAATAATTTTTCAATTTGAGCCGGTAGTTCCTAAGACTAGCGCGTTCAATCAACCAAACAAACAAACTCTTCAGCTTTATACTATTAGTATAGATTATACGAAGTTAACATTACGAAGAAAACATTACAAAAAGACATAAAATAAACAGCGTAACCATTAGAAAGACCACAAAAATTGAAGACGCACTGACACGGGCGCTAAAATTAAAGTGGCAATGGGCAGGACACTTGGCTCGCACAAAAGACAAGAGATGGTCAAAACTAACAACTAAGTGGAAAGGCCCAACAGGGAAACGAAAAGTAGGTAGGCCTATAAAAAGATGGTCAGACGACATCACACCTATATCAAAGACCGAATGGATGGATACAGCACAGAACAGAGAAACTTGGAGAAGGTTGGAGGAGGCCTTTACTCAACAAGGGTCCCAAATTTATGAGCAACAATAAAACTAAAATTTAACACAACTAACCTTAGAGAAATATTATAAACATACACTAACAACAATAACAAAAACTCTGTATAGAAATAAGTTTGGGAAATAAAAAGGCTTATTATTATTATTATTATACGAAGTATAAAAGCATTGTGTAATTGGACGAAGTTAAACGAAAAGGAACCACAATATTTGAAACCAATTAATAAATTTATATATCCGATATACGGCATTAAGCTAACCCATAGAGGGTTAGCGTATATGACACCTAACATAATTGGAGAAATGTGGGTGTTTATTCACCTCTGCCTATCGGGGATAAATAGGCGTGATTTATGTATGTATATAAAATGAGTATTGTAAATATGTAGAATTATTTTTAATTTATACTGTTGAGTATTCTTTTTAGGTTTATTGGGGTTATCATCATGACCCTGCTCGGGGTCAATGACGACATCCTAATTAATGACATCAATAAGATTGAATGCTCTTATTTTGTGAAAAACAAGGAAATGCTGCACTTATTATAAATCAAACATGGTGAAGATATAATAGTTTTATTACCAAGGGTGGTAAAACAGCAAATGTTCGCAAGTAGGTATTTGACGCCAGTTTTTCTTTTTTACCGCCCGAGATAAGTACAAAATTGTATGTCACCTCTGACCAGGAAATGGGATTTTCAGTACCCGTAGGTGCCACACTGCATGTCAGGTGTGATATAAAAGTATTGTGCAAATCGACGTGTAGCATGTAGGATATTGATATTTATAATAATAGCAGTTTCATAATAAATTAGAAAAAAATTTTTGATGCAACATATTTAGACATTTTTTAAAGATCACGTTCTGTTAAAAAAAACTATTAGGCAAAAATAAAAAGTATGTATGTAGCAGTGGCGAGGCGTGAAAAAAAAAGTTAGGCAAGCCACAGTAAAAATTAGGACCCACAAAAAATGGGTACTCGCAGAAACTTTATTTAAAGCTCGTAATTACTCAAATATAATAATGTTTCAGTATAATTACCACGATTATCCGAATTTACACTTTCGTCGTGCCCGCGAAACGCTAATTCTTGTTTACCTAAGATAACAACTGTGTCTATGAAACGTTTTAACAGAATATGATTACGCTCGATTTTGCGGTTATGAGCGTCAAAATTATTGTTAAAATAGTTTTCTATTCTACTATTTTCAAATTCATGCAACGCTAAACAACTACGCATATGTTTCTCACTTTGAACATGTTTTTTAGCAGAGTTTGATAAATTATTTACATCAGAAAATCCCGTTCGATTCCAAACGCTGCTTGAATCAGAAAACAAAAGACACGGAAAACAAAACATTTTATATAATAAACAACTGCCTGTAAGCCAACTATATTTATCTTAAAGAGAACTGTGGAAATGCTTGAAAAAACCGTCTTTACGCTTGTAATCTATTGACATATTTGGACGAGCTCGAGCTAACCGTATGACATATTTTTTATTTTCAAAGGACAACTTTGAAAACTGCTTTCCTTCACTTAGCAAGAAATCGGTAAGGCAACAATCTATGTGCATCAAAGCGGCCATTATTGTGCCGAGAGAGAATAAACCAAAATTATTTAAAAACTAAACTATTAAAAAAAATATTTAAAAATAAAAAACTAAAACCTACCAATTAAATCCCTGCAGAGCTTACACAATTCACAAAATAACAATACATATTACATACACCTTTAAAACAACAACACAGGTTAGTTAAATTTTACTATTTCACTGAATTATTGCTAAAAATACAATAAAACTAATTAATTACGTTAAGTTTAAGTGAGTATAAGCAAATTTCAAAACAGAATAAACTATTTCCAATCAGATTAGATGAGAGGTCAATATATAAATAATCACTGGCTAAGTAGGACAGAGAATTCGGGCGGCATCGGTAAAGAATATAGAATAATTTCTCAGCAAGGCCAGAGTATAACCCCTAGAGGTGAGGCGTATTTACGCGACCAGGTTTTGAACCCTGGTTTTTGCTTCGAAGTACGAAGACCAGGGTTCAGCCCTGAAATACTTGCAACCCTTCAAGGTATTTTTACTAGAACGCGCTCGATCGTCTGTCAGTCCGGCGCGGCCATCTAGTATTTTGAGCCCTTTAACCGAGTAGTAGGAAATTGAAATTTATTACTAATAGCATAAGGAACATAATCGTATAAGCTTAAACAAAAACTTGCAAAGCTTAAAAGTATTTTTTTTTCCAAAGCTATTTTAACCCATATGTGTATTGGAGTGGAGATTAATTTGGAATAAATTACTATGAAAGTATTTTACTTGATGGCTGTGGCTTCGGCTTGGCTTGTAGGCATTGAGTTATAAATTAAACAGTAATAGTAGTTCAATGCTTGTAGGTACTTTTGTCTTCGGTCGGGCTCGCTCGAAAACCACGTCGCAGAATGAGCGAGACAGATATCTCACTCTCGTTCTATCTAATTTAACCGAATTTCGACTTTAACATAAGCGTAATAAATAACAACATAATGCGCCCCAAAGTGTATTTACTACATTAATATGTTTGCGTTCTTTATGGAACTGAACTATTCTATTTGTACATCAATAAAGTTCATTATTGCGCGAGCAATATACCTAGATAATTTTGTAATACAAAATGTTGTACTGCCACACTCAGAGACGTCAAATTACGATAATGAGTACTTAATGTAAAAAAAAAATGACAATTCAAAACTAGTCGCTTTTCTTGCCGGGTCTATGGTCTTAGATTTAATTAATTTTTTTTGACATTAGGTACTCATTAAAGTTATTTAACGTCTCTGAGTGCGGCAGTTAGACAAATATACAAAGGACCTCGCTAGCGTAGTGGCATAGCGCGCTTAGCCTGCGATTGCGTAAACCAAGCAATGGTCGCTAAGGCCGGTCATTGGATGGGTGACCAAAAATTTATTATCTCGAGTTCCTCCGTGCTTCGCGGAAGGCACGTTAAGCCGTTGGTACCGGCTGCATCTGCAGTCATTAATTAATACCCACTAACCCGCACTGGGCCAGCGTGGTGGTTTATGGCCCAATATCCCTATATTCTTCCATCCATAGGGAAGGCCCTTGCCCCATCAATGGTCTCCCCATTGATGGGGCACACAAAAAGGGCTGGCGATGATGATGATGGTGATGAAGATGAAGACAAAAACTAATAAAAAAATCGAACAAAACATTATTCTGTTCTATTCACGCGATTATGTTCCTTATGCTAACAAGTTAAGGTCTAATTTTTTTCCTACTTATTGAGTAAACGAACGAGGTCAGTGGCCCGAAATACTTTTAAAGTATTTTACTTTCAATACTTTTATAGAGGTGAGGCGTACTGGTTTTTGCTTCGAAGTTTTGCTACGAAGACCAGGGTTCAGCCCCGAAATACTTGCAACCCTTCAAGGTATTTTTACTAGAGCGCGCTCGATCGTCTGTCAGTCCGGGGCGTCCATCTAGTATTTTGAGCCCTTTAACCGAGTAGTAGGAAATTGAAATTTATTACTATTTGCAAAAGAAACATAATCATATAAGCTAAAACAAAAACTTGCAAAGCTTAAAAGTATTTTTTTTGCCAAAGTTATTTTAACCCTTAAGTGTATTGGAGTTGAGATTAATTTGGAATAAATTACTTTGAAAGTATTTTACTTCATGGCTATGGCTTCGGTTTGGCTTGTAGGTACTTTTATCTTCGGGCTTGCTCGGTCGCTCGAAAACCACGTCGTGTATGATCGGTAAGGACGATTCACGGGCCACCGTGTCTCGACCGGATCGGACCTCGGTCGTGCCCCAGACGGGACTCGGTCAAACGTATATTGCATACTTTTTGTATAAGTCATTCATGCAAACCGTGGCCCACCCGTGTTCATGCCGTGCGTCGACGGGGCCCGGCACGCCGACGAATTGTCGGTGGGTATTGTTTCCCGGCTCCGGCCCGGTCGCGACACGGTGTACCGTGAATCATCCTTTATACCACCTCAAGGCAGGTGCTGGGTCTAAGGTCTAGATTTGAATGAAAAATTTTGCCATTAAATACTCATTAAAGTTAATTGACGTCTCTGAGTGCGACAGAAAGACAAATATACTGAGGACCTCGCTCGACAGTAAGACAAATATACTGAGACCTCGCAGCGCGCTTAGCCTGCGATTGCGTAAACCAAGCAATGGTCGCTAAGGCCGGTCGTTGGATGGGTGACCAAATTTTTTTTTAATTTATTTATTATCTCGAGTTTCTCCGACTCTCCGTGCTTCGGAAGGCACGTTAAGCTGTTGGTCCCGGCAGCATCTGCAGTCATTAATTAACTATAAAAATGGTTGGCGATGATGATGATGGTGATGGTGATGATGATGGCGATGAAGATGAAGACAAAAAGTAATTAATAATCGAACAAAACATTATTCTGTTCTATCCACGCGATTATGTTCCTTATGCTCCCAAGTTAAGGTCTAAATTTTTTACTACTTATTGAGTAAACGAACGAGGTTTATGGCCCGAAATAATTTTAAAGTATATTACTTTCAAAGTGTCAGTACTTTTAAAGTATTTTACTCGCTGCCAAGCCCGGTCGGGTGTATACATGCGATTATATTCCTTAGTGAAAGAAGTTAAGGTCTATTTTCCTACGCACTAAGAAAATACTTGCAAGTATTTTGAACCCTGGTTTTCAGCCCTGGTTTTTGTTGGCTGGCGCACCAGGGCGCCCTGGTACGGGGTTTTGCAAGTACGACCCATGCCTAATAACCCCGGGTTATACTCTGGCCGGCCCGCCTGCCGATACAGATGGTCACTCCTGGAGTGTACGTGGTGGAAAGGGGTTGTTTAAGTAAAACAACTTCGTTCCACAATAAAAATTATATGAAGCGTCTTATGGTTTAAACATAAACTTTTAACACCGCCTGCTAGGACACGGCTACAACTGTTCAACGCCATCTAGTGGCGAAGCGGAGAACTACGTTGCGCCGCTTTTGCGTACTTTGTGCTTTGTTTTATACAGCCAGAAAGAGAGATCATTATACAAACAAAAGCCGTGTTAAAAAGGGAAGGACGATTCAACCCGGTCCGGAGCGGCTTGTTGGAGCGGCGCCGACCGCGATATTGAGTGCAGTTCAGTGCAGTGAAATTCCGCTTTTATGGCTATTGTAATAAGATCTAAAATATTTCCTTTTGACGGAACTTGGTTTCGTGGGAGTTTATCACTAATGTGTGCGTGAGTCGTAGTGAATCGATGCATAAGCGCGTAGGCTGCCGAAATGCCGGCTTGTAGGCAATCTTTAGGTACTATTTCTCGTTGCGTACGCCTGACAAGACTACGCTTGTCTGTGTGCGTGCTGTATCGCAGACCTTCATAACTCGATATTTAGCGAGTTAGTTGAAGGAATCTAGAGAGCGGGAGCGAATTGTATGTGTTGCATATTATTTCGCGCGGGTTTAATACTGTTATGATAAGATTTTATTGATGGATTTTTTTTATTTGTTTATAAAATGGTATTGTACTTGCATTATGGTAATTTTTTTTTTATGCTCGCTCGTTTGGTACGGCTGTTGGGAATCGGGTTATATGGACGCTCCGCCACTGGTATGTAGATATTTATACCTCTAGGTCTACTATTTGATTTTAATTTTAACATTATATAAATGTTAGAAAAATTAGTACAAGGATTTTAGTGGTTCATATCGGTCACCCAAGACTTGGGTGGCCGAGCGGTCAGACACCTGCCTGGATAGCAGAGGACGCGGGTTCGATTCCCGCCTCAAGATCATAATTTTTCGAAATACTTTTTCTAACCACTAAAATCTTTGAACTCTAGGTCACATAAAGTACTTAAGCAAATAATTGGTTCAGTAATTTTTTTTTTCGATTTGGCTGTTAATTGTATATGCTATTTACAATTGCGTTGAATCAGTAACATCTGTTAATTAATTGAAATGATTTATTCACGCCAATTGTTCTATCATAAAAATTATTGAAATAAATGAAACAGCTGGCGCTAAAATATATTTTTTAAACTAAGAACGTATTTAAGATCTGCAATGTGTGCTTGGTTGTGTGGATACGGCAGAGCAGAATACATATAATAGTATATTTTATTATATTTTAACTTTTGATTAAACAATCGGGGGATCCGTCCCTATCAGTAGTTCAGGACAAAGCGATATCTAACATTTGGTCGGTATTTTTCATTAGATATAAACATTAGATAGTTACGCACGTCAGTGCACATATAATATGTTTGTAACCGATAATTCTGTTTATGTTATTTGAACTCAGCACTGGCCACGCAATAATGTATTAGCATACATCATACTCGCAAATGTATACGTTATTTTCCCGATAATCTAACTATGTAGTTTGCTTTTTATGTTAGAGATTTTTATCGCAAGCGTAATACTTCAGCGATGAACGTCACAATGAGAAGTAAGATAGGCACGCAACATTCTTAACATAGTCATCATTGTGTTATGCTTATGCACTATGCTGACCCGTTTTCCTTAGTTAGTATATCAACGCAGTTTTTTTTGCCATTTTATCCTTAACCATAATCATGAATTGTGACAGAAAAATTAACTTCCTTTAACATAGAGATTGTTTATTTCCTGATTTTTTATACTTCTGCCATTAATAATTTTAGGTAAATCAGTTGAAACAATCATACGCGGGCCTACAGCCTTTCGATTGGACCAATTTGTTTTGCTAGTTTATGTAGTTATTACACAATATAAAATATTATACCTATCAAGAGTGGTAATACCTAATTTCTGTTCAATTTTATATAATTGCAAGTGATTTGCTCATTAATAAAATGGTGCAAAAAATTATGTTTGATTTTTGCTTCACTTCGTCCAATTATGGTGCAAGCTAACCCAATTAGACCATAGATCTATAGATAATTAAGATCATAGATCTTATCTTATCATTTAATGGGGAAATGTAAGGCATAGAAATTCTTTCGATAACCGCAATTCGAACGGTAACCTTATCTCAGAGAAAGTGTTAGGTAGCTTACCAACTTTTTGCCTAATGAGCAAATTAACGAGTACTGAATGTAAACAGAAGTCTAACTCAGAACAAAATTAAATCGTACATACCTACATATAACAATCACACCTATTTATCTCCGAAGGGGTAGGCAAAGGTGAATTAACACCTACGTTTCACCAACTAAGTTGGATCCCATTTAATATATTTAATATTAGGAGGCGGGCGACCCTATTGCCATTAATCGGGCACGTAAATCGCAGTATATTCTTAGTTGCTAGGTATTTTATGAGGAATGCTGCTTGCTACCCATTACTCATCACAGTCTTTATCCCTTACTGCCGCACTCAGAGACGTCAATTAACTTTAATGAGTATTTAATGTCCAAAATTTTCATTCAATTAAAAACCATAGACCCGGCAACAATAGAGACTAGTTTTGAATTGTCATTTTTTGACGTTAAGTACTCATTAACGTTATTTGACGTCTCTGAGTGCGGCAGTTAGTCGCCTTGTACGATACCCGCGGGAGAGATTGGGTATGGTGATAATTGCATTCTGCTCTGCCGTTACCTACCACACGGCATATATTACTTAACCTCATATTAACTAGTATAACTGTGATCGGTATACTGATAACCGATATAATATCACTGTCAAGTGATCTAATCGAGTAATTATTTTACATTTAATATGTAACTAAAATCAAGTTATATAATATATTGACTTTAAAGTGTATTTCGTTGCCTGCACTCGTTTTGATTTGGTAAATTATCAATACGCTATGAACTTAACACGTTTATCATACTATTATACTACGATACTCAATCAAGCAAGAGCAAAGATAAGGGTTGCTTGACAAAAACGCCATAGGTTCTGATAAGTCTCAATTTCTTATGACAGATAACGATTTAAGCTTAGTAACAATTTTATTGTTAGTTTTGTAAACAGTCAAGATAAGCAACATTAGGTTGCCTATTGAAGATAATCCAGAAGTTCCTAGAACTCACTCAGATTGCTACAAGGTTCTAGAACGCTGGTTGGCAAGTTTAGAATCAGTACCCAAAGTATTATAGCGGTCAATGTTAATATAACTAAGTAAACTACTGTGTACTACTTACCTCGTAAAATTGCACATCTGTTTTGTTAATATGTTCTGGTACAGCAAGTATGGAGCCATAGGGGTCAACCCCAACGATGACGCATTTGGGGCAGCGCTCCTTGATTTTGTGGCCAACTCCAGATACTGTGCCGCTGGTGCCGGCACCCATAACCACCATATCTACATCATCATCGAGGGACCACAATATTTCCTCTGCAGTACCATCGTAGTGTGCAAGGGGGTTGCATGGGTTATTATACTGTGCAAAATTAAAAATGCCGCATCAGAAAATTTATCACATAATTTTCCTTTTAAACAGGAGAAACAATTGGAAAATGAAATTAAAGTTTTGACATACCTGATCTAAAATAACTCCATTGGGTATCTCTTTTGAAAGCCGATGTGCTACCATGATGTTGCTATCAGGGTCACTGGACGCTGCTTCGGTGGGTGTTCTTACTATTTCGGCACCCAATGCTAACAAGGTGTTCACCTTTTCATCTGACATCTTCTCTGGGAGTACTATTATACATCTATAACCTGTATATTTATGAAAATGGTGGTCATCTCTATACCACAAAAATCAACTTTAAAAAATGTAGGCTAACTTATATTGAAACATTTTAAATTGTTTTTAGAGCATAATAAAAATATTCGAATATTAGTAATTAAAATAAAAAAAATAAAAAAATAGATTAAGGAAGAAAAAGGAAATAATAATTGCCTTTAACAGCTGCTGCTAGCGCTAACCCAATTCCTGTATTTCCAGATGTTGGTTCAATTATAACGGATTTTCCAGGAGTGAGTAGTCCTTTTTCTTCAGCATCAATTACCATACGGTAAGCAATACGGTCTTTGACGGATCCACCAGGGTTTAAGAATTCACATTTAGCATCTGTAAAAGAAAACTACATTTGATAAATTTGCTATTACATTTATTTGATTATTTTTTACACATCAAATGCCTAGTTTTGTGTACTTGATATTAGTTACCACTTAGCAAGTTAAGGAAAAATATAGGTAGGTATTTTATTAGGTTAAAAATTAGTTTTTATTGTAAAAAAAAAATATGTATTATTTTGAGGACTAGTGTTCAATACCCAACTTACACATTTCGCATTGGATGCCTTCATCTTTAGGAATTTTGTTGAGTTTAACAAGAGGAGAATTTCCAATAACATGAAGAATATCAGGCTGAACTTTCTGGTGTCTGTCTCTAAAAAGGATAAATTTTAATTAAATAACTGTGTACAATTATTTTGGTTACTTACTTTTAGAATTCCCAAAATAAGTATAAAATACTCACAGAGGTTTTACATGATGAGGTAGGTCCTTGAGGTCAAAAAACTTCTCAGGTTTTAGAGGGATAATTCCATTTTCCACACGGTTAGACATTTTTCTCTCACGATAGAAACCCGGTTTAGCTAGCACGCTGTGTAAAAGTAACTTTTATAAATAGATCATAACATAAAACTACAAAAAAAACAAGTTTTGCAAATATGTACCTACCTTTAATATTAGATACAAATATGAACAAAACTAGTTGAAAGCAATTTTACAACTTCAGTAATTTATTTGATTACACTTGCATTGCACGCACATACACTTCTCTGGAACCGCGTGAATTGAATAAATAAAATAAATTGATCGAATGGAATGGAATGGATGGATTGGCTGTCTGTTTCAAAGAGTTGTTGGTCTGTTTGACAGCGATTGTCAATTTCGAACGAATGATAAAGGCGCGTTGTTTACACTGCCCGATTTGACTCGGACCGAGTGCATTCTTAAACAAGTGCGCTCGTACGAGTGCACGCGGATTGTGGTCTACGAGCTCGTATATAATTGGGTGGATTATATTATGCATAATACACTTGCACTCGTCAGTGCCGGCCACATTATGGCGTATAGAAATTCAAGCACAACCCTTAAATCTACACGAATAACTGTCGTCACGACACAGTGCGAACGGCTTGTACGGCACCCACGGGAGAGATGGGGTGTTGACAAATGTGACAATTGTATTCTGCTCTGCCGTCACCACATGGCACAAACCATAGAGGACAATAATAGTAGGGCACAAACTATCTACCTACAAACTATTTTAAAGATATGTAGATAGATACTCAAACAATGCAATGCACTCGTATGGTGTGGATGAGTTTATTGACGGTCCACTACATTGAACTACTATTACTACGTAGTCCACTAGACCGTTATTACTTCACTCACCGGCCATGATACCTACATGCATACAGATGTCGAATCGTATATTTTGCTGGTGTGGTGTGACGGAACCACAGATAAATGAATATTAAATTAAATTGATATCATCATCAACCCATGTTTGTCCACTGTTGGACATAGGTCTCTCCTAATGCACGCCACTGCTCCCGATTTTCGGCCACTCTCATCCAGCCCACTCCAGCCAGTCTACGAATGTCATCATCCCATCTTGTCGCAGGGCGTCCTACATTACGTTTACCGAGTCGCGGTCTCCACTCAAGAACTTTACGGCTCCAACGGCCGTCAGTTCTGCGGCTAATGTGACCAGCCCACTGCCACTTCAGTTTGCTGATTCGGTGGGCTATGTCGGTAACTCTGGTTCTCTGACGGATTACATCATTTCTGATACGGTCCTTCAGAGATACTCCGAGCATAGCCCTTTCCATAGCTCTCTGAGCGACTTTAAACAGGTGGACTAGTCCAGCCGTGAGTGTCCACGTCTCGGCGCCGTATGTCATAACTGGTAAGACGCACTGGTCGAAGACTTTCGACTTGAGACATTGAGGGATGGGTGACGAGAAGACTTGACGAAGCTTACGAAATGCTGCCCAGCCTAACCGAATTCTTCTATTGGCTTCTCTCTCGAAGTTGTTTCTGCCTAATTGGAGCGTTTGTCCGAGATAGACATATTCTTGAACAACCTCGAGAGGTACTCCATTAACAGCCACCGGACCCGGATCAACGAGCTCGTTGAACATGACCTTGGTTTTATCCAAGTTCATCCGGAGACCGATGCGTTTAGAAGATTCGGCCAGGCTGCTCACCATCTCCTGTAGGTCTTGCAGGGTCTCAGCCAGGATGACGATGTCGTCAGCGAATCGAAGGTGTGAGATGTACTCGCCATTTATATTGAGTCCACGTCTTTTCCAGTTGAGCGTTCCGAACATGTCCTGCAGCGCAGCGGAAAAGAGTTTCGGGGATATTACATCCCCTTGCCTCACACCGCGGCGCAGCAAGACAGGCTCGGTCTGGCCATTCCGGAGTACGACGGACATATTAGCGGCGTCATACAGACATCTCAGCACCTCGATATATCGCCAGTCAACTTGGCACCGCTGCAAGGCCTCAAGAACAGACCAGATCTCGACGGAGTCAAAAGCTTTCTCATAATCCACAAACGCCATGCATAGGGGCTGGTTATACTCTTTGGTCTTCTGTATAACCTGCCTCACTGTGTGAATGTGGTCCATGGTGCTATAACTCCGCCGGAATCCCGCCTGCTCCGGCGGTTGTGCTTCGTCAAGTCTTTGTGCAAGGCGATTCGAGATGACTCTTGAAAACAACTTATAAACGTGGCTCAGGAGTGAAATTGGTCGATGACGGATCATCTCCCTCCCTGAAGTACATAAGATGGCCAGACTCCAGGGTCAGCGTGTCCTCGCCCTCTCTGCGGACTTCGCTCAGCCCAAGCACGTGCCATCTTATGTGCTTCAGCTCCTCCTCGAGTTCAGCTAGATGCGAGTCGAGCCGTAGCGTGCGACCGTTATATGTCGCCAAGTTCAATGTTGTGTGGCGGCCTACCGTAGCCCGGAGATTCTTAGCACCCCCTGCCCTGCCGTAACCGAGACCGCCGCCTTGGCCTGGAATAGCAGGGCTACCGGGAACTGGGGGCCGGGGCAATGTTGCGTTTATCATGAATGGAGGGGTTTGGACCATAACCCACCACGCTGGTCCAGTGCGGGTTGGTGGGTGGTTTTGCCAGGGCCTCGTCTGTTATACAGCAGGACGCACCGCTTGCAGGGGAGGTTGGCTTGGGACTCGAAAGATGTTTTGTGAGCCCCCTTGCGTCCCTTTTGATATATATTATTTAAATTATAAATTGATATATATTATTAAATTAATATATCTTGTCAGAGACCTTGACTTTTATTGTTACAAATTTTTGAAAATAGTTGCGATATTTTCTTTAATTTAAGGTAATAATTACCTACACCATACTTCTATAAAATGTTGACTTATTACTAATACTAAGTTATTTATTTGTCAATAAAAATACTACAGGAATTAAAAAAACATTTGCTTGTTTGATAAATTTATTAACAAACCTTAAATTACTTTATTTTGTATTGTAAAACAATACCACAGGACACATCGATGAGTACAATTTTATCTGTTCGCCAGATATTATAGCCTACAAATAAGTCAACGTTAATTAAGCTAATATTTACAAATGGTTTAACAACTTAACTATCAATTCTAGAATAATGCCATCGTCCATTTCTTTGCAAAAGAAACGGCGAAAGCTATCCCTATCAACATCTTAATACATTTATAAACTTATATAGGATATAACATTTTACTTGTGGAATTCCACTCACTTTCACAACATATAAATTACAGTTTTCTAATAAGCCTCCGTTTGCCATACCGATGGCATCGTCCAGAATAGACTGAAATCCCGACATGGCCAGTCCAATAAAACAAAAGATTCATAAAGAAATTTTCCACAAAGTTTCCTCCAAAAATAACGCAATTAAGTACATTGTACAAGATACTACGATATGCGTGATTAAAAAATTATAATTGTAGGTAAAGGGTCGAATGTTATTTTAGCAGACTTGAAGATGGAATATAAAATGGCGTTTAGAAGCAAAAAATTTAACGGCAAAAAGGTACCTTTTGAGTATTATGTTAAAGCTTTTCTAATACATCGAAAGTAGAGCTCATTACTAATTTTTTTTAGTTCCATTCGAAAATCTATTAAGATGTGCTAATCTTATTTTTTACCTCTGAATACGGCCCTCATAAGCTAAAAAGCTTTATCTCAACTAAATTTCAAGAAAATAAATTATTGCTTAACAACTTCATTTAAAAATGAGGTAACGTACGCATAAGTTGTTTTGAGATAGAAATGAGATGGACAATAGGTATATTTTGTGTATTTTCGATACTTTGTTAAATGTTACGTGGTTTAGCTCATTATAAAGATAATTAAGTAACCTATTCAGTAAAACAGAAATAACAAAATTAGATTTATTTGAGATACCGGTTTTTGGCTTATGTCGGGTGGAATAGTCTTCGTATGACTCCTCTATCACTTCAAGTGTTAGTAAGGACGATAACCATAAGAACTATCACTCAGCGACGGTATTGCACTACCGTACGCATGTATGTACCAACTCTCACATCTTCGCATATTTCTCATAGAGCGCGTCCCAAAAACGGATTCGCTCCGTCTCTGGCTGGGTCAGCATCGTGAAGTTACCGTCGATGTTTAGATAGTCCACGTGTTGTGTGTCATTCACCGGCTGCCACTTGAAGTCTATCACCGACTCGTAGTCCACAGGTGGAGTTGGGTTTCTGTAACATTAGTTTGTTTATTATTTGATTTTTATTATTTTTAACAATTGATAATTGTAACAAAACATTATTACAAAGAAAAAGTAGTCAGACGTTTTTCTACTTTTTTCATTAAAAATGTATTTACTTTTAATAAACTGCACAACAACACCAGGTATGTTACAACCACAACCTGATTGGCGAC
Source organism: Cataclysta lemnata (assembly GCA_963931975.1). Taxonomy (NCBI): domain Eukaryota; kingdom Metazoa; phylum Arthropoda; class Insecta; order Lepidoptera; family Crambidae; genus Cataclysta; species Cataclysta lemnata. Next base: position 5,462,094 of record OZ008355.1, on the reverse strand, counting down.
TTATTCAAATAAATAACTCGCATTTTTTTATTTATTTAGGATTATAAACAGTTACACATGTTGCTAACCAGTAACCACCACTGTCAATATAGGATTATTGTAAGTCGGTGACCTTACTTCATTTTACACTAGTACCTTATTGACTTACCCGGTCTTAGCAAAGTTGGTCCACATCTGAACCATTCGTCTCGAAACAGCAAGCTCTGTGGAGTCGTCGTCTAACCGGTAGTTGAGCCTGGAGAAATAGAACAGGTATCCCATTTCGTCCCCGTGGCATGCTCCCGGGTGGGTTATGCCCAACATCCGCTTGAAGAGACCCAGTGCCCCGTCGAATGCAAACCGGTACAAGTACGTGGGGCTTGTCCTGTTGGTTTTCTCTTGCAAACGCACCATTTCCAATATCGGACGCAGAAACATGACGTCCGTGAAGAGCTGTGGACACGAACATTAAATATTCAACTTATGCATTGCAAATAAATAGTTATTTGTTGTACGTGAGTGCAAAGTTGTTTTTTAACCGCGTGCTCAAATTTGATGACCGAGCTAGCGAAGGATTCTAAAATTGAATCACGAGCGTAGCGAGTGATTCAAAAATTAGAATCCTAAGCGAAAGCGAGGGAATCAAAAGAGCACAAGGTGAAAAATCTTTGCACTCGAGTGCAACACGTAACTTTTCATCCCTCCCAACGAGGAAATTGCAAAATACAATCACAACAGTTTCTATTTTCACCCAGAAATTTCCACAACACAATGGGAGGGCCCATTAACCCAAACACACTCTCAACACCCACCCAGAAACACCCACAACATTCACACCCGCAATACACACCCATCCACTCAGACACACCCAAAAAACACCCATTCACCCAGAAACACCCACAAAACACCCATTCACCCAGAAAAACCCACAAAACACCCATTTACCCAGAAACACCCAAAAAAACACCCATTCACCCAGAAACACACATAAAACACTCATTCACCCAGAAACACCCACAAAACACCCATTCACCCAGAAAAACCCGCAAAACACCCATTCACCCAGAAACACCCACAAAACACCCATTTACCCAGAAACACCCAAAAAACACCCGTTCACCCAGAAACACACATAAAACACTCATTCACCCAGAAACACCCACAAAACACCCATTCACCCAGAAACACCCACAAAACACCCATTCACCCAAAAACACCTACAAAACACCCAATCACACCCAAAAAACACTCAATCACCCAGAAACACCCACAAAACACCTAATCACACCCAAAAAACACCCAATCACCCAGAAACACCCACAATACTCACCCATCCATTCAGACACACCCACAAAACCCATTCACCCAGACACACCCTCAAAACACACATTCATCCAGACACACCTGTAAGTACCTAATAAAAATTACCGTCCCTAATGGAGTTCCGAGACGGTCAATCAGCTTGAGTCAAGCACGTTGATTTTCTGTATGTTTTTGTTCCGTTGCTAGCGTAAACAAATCAAACAGACCTAAAAAGCTTTTAAATGCTTGACTCAAGCATCCAGCAAGCGTTGTAGGCGATCAAAATGTTTGAAGCATTATAAAGATTGACGCCAAGCTGATTGACCGTCACGGAACTCCTAGGTTTTTACAAATATATGACGTGAAAAGAAAATGGCGCGCGCAAAGCAAATTACAAAAAAAGTACACCAAGAAGGTTCCGAGTCTGAGTTTTTAACAAATTAAAATAGGTTGCATGACAATTTCGGCACCATGGAGGTAGAAATAAATATGTATAATGATGTTTTGAATTCACAAACTCATTGCACACGATGTTCTAAATTCAAATTTACTTTAACCTCTAGAGGATAAAAACGGCTTTTGCACTCAGATATCGAAGAGCAAAAACGCTTTTTCCGAGATGGTGGGATGAAAATAGTATTTTTTTTGCTTAAAAAATACATACATACATAAATCACGCCTCTAACCCGAAGGGGTAATCAGAGATGAATAAGCACCCACGTTTCGCCAATTACGTTAGGTCCCATGTCTTCTTCTTCTCCCTGCCCTGTTCCTAGTCTATCTGGGGTCGGTGCAGTATGTTCCCTCTTCCATTCATACCGATCAGACGTCATCCAGCCATCCCTTTTGATTCATATCATCCATCACACCGCAAAGGTGCTAGTGATGAATGAATGTATAGAAAAGAGACGGAACTGACCATGTCGAGAAACCGATGAACGGGGAGAGTGATTGGAATGACAACATTTCAATCCATACTGCTCAAAGTTTTGGCTTAGGTTTTACAGCCGGCCGCCTGCCTGATACTAACCCTCTTTGGGTATGCTGTTGTTGGTGGTTTGCCCTCCACCATTCGAGTGCCCCAAGGTGCTTATTGGTCTACACCGGGCAATCTCCCTTAGTCGAATTTTACGACACTCATGGGATGAGTCGGGGCTGGCCTATTCTATGTTATTTGTTCGCTCCCAGGCCAGCATAGAAGACGTTAGGTCCCATGTATCGGGCACAAAAGTCACAGTACATTGCTAGGTGGTATAAGAGGAACACTGCTGCCCATTCCTCATCACTGTTTTATCCTTAGTCGCGTTGTACGACACCCACGAGAGAGAATTGGGTGGTGACAAATGTATTCTACTCTGCCGTCACCACAGGGTTAGAACAGTGATGAGGAGTGAGTAGCACAGCAGCGTTCCTCATAAACCACCTAGCAGTGTATTTTACTGTACGGCGACTTGTGTGCCCGATGGATAGCAATAATGGCTAACATGAGGAAATGTAAGTAAGTAATAATAATCCTGTATACTCACGTCGATAAGGCTGTTGATGTTACGCGCGTCCACCGTCCGATGCTGGAAGTAGAACGCCCTGATGGCCTCAGTGATGTTTCCTGTGGTCTCTTCGGAGCCCGACTGCAGTGCTGGCGGCACAACGCGTTTGAACTCCCGCTGCAGCTCACTCAGCAACTTAGGGTCTCGCTGGAGTCCTGGCAAAAATGATAATTACGAGCATTCATAGCTACGTCACCGTGTGGTCAAGTGTGGTTATGGCAAGAGCAGAAGCTCCCCAGAATTTCCCGCGAGTGTCAAGCGGGTACAAGCCGGCTAACGGCCTGTTTCAATATTCTATCAAAAGTTAAATCACCTTGTACGAAATCCGTGGGACAGGATGTCGTACAAGGCGACTAAGGGTTAAGACAGCAATAAGTAATTGACAGGCAGCAGCGTTTCTCTTGACTGGTGAATTGCCGCGAGGCAGATCCCAGACTTTCCCATTGCTGATGCTTCGTGCGCTGAGCGAGTCCCACACATGCCAGTCGCCTAGCTAACGGCTGGTATGGTGCGTAAAAGCATTCCACTCCGACAAAAAAAAAAAAAAACCAGCGTTTCTCTTATGCTACCTAGCAAAGTACTGCGATTTTCGTGCCCGATAATTGGCGAAACGCGAGAGTATTAGTTATTTTTGTATGTATGTATTATCTAAATCAGAGGTTCCCAAACTTCTTGTTCTCATAGACCACTTTCAAAATTTTTCTGGTTCCGTTGGACCCCCTGCAGCTGCACTATATTCCCAAAACTCGACCAAAAATGTGAATATTAGATCTAACTATGCAAATTTGCCCCAACCACAAATAAACAGTTTTCGAAAAAAAAGTGACAATTCATTGGTTAATTAATTGATTGTGCTGTGAGTTGATATCCAAGTTTTTACAAGTAACAGTCGTTGTGATTCTTAAAATATTATCTGTCGACACTTCACTGATAGGCAAGCCAACATGTTAGTTCTTTTAGTTCTTCGGTTGAGCGCTTTTGATAAACTTCAATGTTTGCGAGTAGTCTATATTTTTATTAAAACGACTAACCAAAATATAATATTTAGGTACGACAATTTTCAGATCAGTCTGTTATTCGTTCGTATTAGTCTACGAATAATATGAAATTCGGATGTGGTAAGCCTGGGAAAACAATGAAAAATCTGCGTAGGTAACTCTTACGTGACATGAAACAGTTATGTCCTCTTCTAGAAAGTGGCACTAATCTGGTACAATCGCATTTGTTATTGCATTATGTAAATAAGGCCGACACAATCGTAGCAGTGCCATTAGTTTGACATACCGTTTATGTAACAAAGGTTACATAATGAAAAGAACAAATCGCACTTCCTCGTTAATTAGTATCTGGCTAACGGCGAAAGCCGAGGCTCACTGTATGCTTCAGCAGATAACGTAAATAGTAGTTTGACTAAGTCAGGTAGGGGAAGGCAGCCCTAAGCAGGTATACTGTCTATAACGGGCTATCGTATGAAAAAAATGAGATCGTTGTCAGCTTCCTTGATTGGCCAAGTGGACATTTAAGAACCCATCTATCTTCTCAGATATTTGAATAACTTTATCGCTGTCTTTACCCTTAATCGCCTTGTACGACAACCACGGAAGAGATGGGGGTGGTGACAATTGTATTCTGCACTGCCGTCACCACACGGCAGATCTTCATAAGTACCTATACATATTTAAGCAAACAGTTCCACTACAAGCGACGTGCGTCAAGTTCCGTTCGCTTGCGCAACCCACGCCCGCCGGCAGCCTCCACTCTGTCGCAAAGGAAATCCGCGTACTTGTGACTTGTGAGTGGAAAATACTCTGACTCAATTACCAGTTTGCGGCTGGATGCAAAAACCTCATTACACCAATTATCTGCAGTTTAGTCTACGTGTGTAGCAATCGACTAGACCACAGGCTCTTATGGGATGGTGAAATAAATAAAAATTATCCGGTTATCCGTGAAAATTGCACAAAACTTCCTAATAATATATTTGAAGCACTGTGGGGTAATGATTCAGATATAGCAACAACTATTTACTAGATTGGACTCAGTGGCCGTGTTGTAATAGTATTACAGTGATATATTTTGCATTTCTACTATAAGTGGCCAGTTTTAGAAAATATCCAAAAATATCGAACAATTTCTTAGGGTTTTAGTTTTGGATACTAGCGTATGTTCATCGTAGTGCATAGTTACAATACTGTTACTAGGCATATCCGTTTTCCGAAAATTTGTTGGGTTATACATATGATGATAAAGGTTCGAAACTATGTATATCGTATTACAATAATAAATTTAAAATGATGTAATCTATTTATCAGACTGATACTTCTTCAGGTTTCTTCAGGATACTTCTTCTTCAGGTTTGATAAATTAGATTTAAACCCTTTCAAGTGCACTTTGAAAGCTTTCAAAGTATGTACCTTAAACAAGTTTACATAAAAATCTTACACAGTGACATTATTTTCTCTCTAAAATCTCATCTTCGCAGCCAGGTAGAGCAAACTTCTAAGCTGCGGCACAAATCAGTCGTATTATTCATAACAAATGTCAGTTGACATAGTGAAATACAAATATTAGTAGCGCGCGCGGTTATTTTTTATATAAATTCATGTACTAACATTTTTATCATACATGCAATACAATACTTTCACTATTATTATTTCCTACAATTGATAACAATGTGAGAGATTATAAGCACAATTTATTTCAATGTAAATTCGATACCAAATTTGAATAACAACCGACTATTACCTATCGCCTAACGCTGACTTCGCCCTAAAACAATTACGTCATTCAATATGCATAGAGCACTTACTTCGAAACAGTATAATGCCTTCTTGCGCGTTGTACCCCGTGAGGAATGGTACATTGGCCCCTGGCAAGTTTTCCCTCGGCGGTGAGGTGAGGAACGCATCAGGATGGTCAGGCTCTACCGCGGGCAGGAAAGGCAGTGCCACGGTACTCTGAAGGTCCGCGCCCTTTCCGGGTGCACTTGAAATTCTGGCGCCAGCTTTGACTATCAGCTCACTTGGTGTAGCACGAAGATAGCCTGAAGTTAATAAACCACACATTACCATAGATACAACATATTTACACAAGATACCATCTACCTCACTCTTCAGGGTTATTCTTTACTTATTAAATATTATTATAGTAGGTATATCGCGCAACTAGATGAAGGGTAGTGCTATTCTTATTTTTTCAGAAACAACTAACACCCTGTCGCATCTGGTAATGCATTTCAGTATTTTTTTGCAGGGGATATAACAAGGAGCGATTAATAAAGACAAACCTTATAACGCCATCTAAAACCCAGATTTTATGTCTGTGGAGGTAGATGTAGTAAATGTAGTAAATAAATGAACAAACTGAGGAAATAGGCATGACTTGGTGAAGTGAAATCAACCCCAGTTTGAAAGTCAATGCTGCGGCAGAACAGGCCTAACGAAGTTATGTATTTGTTCTTAATACGCTGAGGTGAATCAACTTGTATGTGTCAAATACCTTGATTACCTAATGTATAACGCAACCCACCGGTGAGTTTTCTATTTCTTACTAATTGACCTGTACATTTTTGGTCATAAAGCATTTAGAAATTTTATCGATTCTCTTTGATTGAGATCTGAATTTAAATAGTTCTCTTGAGAAAAAAAATCTGATTTTAATTTCTTTGATATGTAATAATTGTCCTTATTAATATCTATAAAAAAATTAATAAAAATGTTACGAATTTATTGAGCCCTCGTTTAGGTATTACTTTTAGCACTGGCGCGACACTTCGAAAGACATACATGCGGCATGTCTTCTTCTTCTCCCTGCCCTGTTCCCAGTCTATCTGGGGTCGGCGCAGTATGTTTCCTCTTTCATTCACATCGGTCAGACATCCACTCCCTTTTAATTCATATCATCCATCACACCGTAAAGGTGCTAGTGATAGATGAATGTATAGAAAAGAGACGGAACGGACCATGGCGAGAGACCGATTAAGGAGAGAGTTATCGGAATGACCAGTTTCCAATCCATACTGCTCAATGTTTTGGCTAAAGTTTTACAGCCGGCCGCCTGCCTGACACTAACCCTCTTTCTCCTTGTATTTTATTAAAAGATTCAAAGTTCGTTACGAGTGATTAAAGATGATCTGTTACGAGTGAATAAAGACGAGTAATGATGTCTATTGTTAACGACTTGTCTTTTAAAATTGTGAGGGACCTCTTGGGTTATTGCGAGTAGGTAATGTTACAACGTACATCGCCATCATAATATTCATCAGGCTTTTATTGCACATTATCGAACTTTTGCCGAATTCCTTTAACAATTATCTTATCTAACAAGTACAATGTCGCAAGACATAAAACAGGTAAAATACGGCCTCCAATTCTACTAATCTAACTCGTAATTGTTATAGGATTCTAATGCCATGTTATGACTGAGTAATAATCTCAGGCATGTATTGTAAACATAAATCTAATTTGCGGCATTTTTGTTTGTGTGTGTGTGTGTTTTATTACTCATAATAAAGGATTATCTGTCAATTAAAATAAATAAATAAATTTAATTTAATGAATCGTTTTTATATTAAACGACAATTTTAATGGCTACCCAATTTGATTCTTAATAAGCCTTAACAATTAATTTCACGTAAAAAGTAAAAGTATTGATCCAGTTTCATTTAAGGTAGGTAGGTAATTAAAAACCATTCTAAAATCAATCAAGATCTTACGTAAATTTAGGTCATATAAGCTCTTTTTAAGGCGCCTACAGGTTTAATTTAATTATAATCTAGAACCATTTTATACGGCAGATTTTTTGATGGAGTGATCAACATGTCAGGACGTCAGGCTAACATATTGCCAACCGTTGAATTTCTCCGAAATGTTTTTATAGCGCGGCCTGCGATTGCGTAAACTTAGTAATGTTCGCTAAGGCCGGTCATTGCATGGGTGACCAATATAATTAAAGTAAAATTTATCTCGGACTCCTCCGTGCTTCAGAAGGCACGTTAAGCCGTTGGTCCCGGCTGCATCTGCAGTCGTTAATACCCTCCATCCCACACTGGGCCTGCGTGTTGGGTTATGGCTCATTCTCCCCATATTCTTTCATCCACAGGGAAGGCCTGTGCCCCAGCCTTGGGGACGTTAAAAAGGATGGTGATGATGAAATGTTAAATATTTTAAGGTTTAATATCTATTGGAAAGTTTCAACAGGATTGTATAGTAACGCTTGATATTGACTATACTGACTTTTAAATTGTAATAATTATGGATTCTAAGGCATTCCATAGGGTTTTTTTTATTAGCCTGTAAGATCCCACTGCTAGGATCTGACAGGTTGTAACTTAAATCTTACTTCTTCCTTTTCATTTTGCTCTTAAATTATTTACCGTCGTTGGTGCAGTATCATTTTGTTATAAGAACTTATTAATCCAGCATGTGGATAGATTGTAATGGTCCCTAGGAAATGCTACTTTAGGTTGTTCACTCGCGTGGATGTGAGAAATTCTGTTAAGACAACAAGATTACTGGCTCTTACGATACCCACAGAATGTACATACATACATAAATCACGCCCATATCCCCAAAGGGGTAGGCAGAGGTGAATTCTCACCCGCGTTTCGCCAATTATATTAAGTCCCATGCAATAGGTGGCGAGCCTATTGCCATTTATCGGGCACAAAAGTCGCAGTACTTTGTCAGGACGGTAGTATAAGAGGAACGCTGCTGCCCATTCCTCATCACTGATTTATCCTTAGTCGCCTTGTACGACACCCACGGGAGAGATTTGGGATGGTGGCAATTGTATTCTACTCTGCCGTCACCCACAGAATGTAGCGAGTGAAAAAATATTGTGTACTTGTTCACTGTCATAAATAAATAGGCATGAAAATAAATTAAAGTAGGTACTTTTTAGTAAAACAATAAACAAATGTTTATGAATTTGGTTTAACAAATTATCTCACTTTGGTCTCTTATTAATAAGTAACTTTCACGTATCGGCAAACATTAGAAATGTTCTTAATAGAGTTTTACAGTCGATTCCGATGTTTGACGAAGCACAATATTTATTCTGTTGTAACTGTACCAAACCTATTACTACTTTACAAACTTGCAATGTGCATCGTTTATAGCAGCAGCGTTCGCATAAAAAGTGTCTGCTTAGGAGTATTTTACTGACATAAAAATGTGAAGTGAAGAAAAATGCGGTAAGAGAAATCTAGGAGACCTAAGAAAGTGGATTTTTTACACAGAAAAAATGTATTTTTTTTCATTTCTTCGACATATTTAGGATCTTTTTTGTTTGTCCGAACCTCATAAAAATATAATTAAAAACATAATACTTATAAATACAATTTCAGGACTGTGACATAAAGTTAGGGAGTTACTATTCGAACTATATGTTGATTATAGTAAAAAGAATTCTGATGATGACCGATAATTAATCATCGATTCGTCTGGTAATATTTGGTTGTAAATTAGAGCCTAGAATGTCACGTAATGTTTGGACACACACAAATGTTTGTTTCCGAGTCATGGTTGTGTATATGTTTATGTAGTATATTTTCAACATTTATATACATAATTATATTAAAAATATGTCCGTCATCTAGTATCCATAACACAAGTGCTTCGGTTACTTACTTTGGGATGATGATAGGTGTGAGTGTAAAAAAAAAATGTTTACTTTAAGAATTAAGAAGATCGGTAATAATTACCTACCAATCAGTTCAGCAGTGTTGTTGGTATCGATGCCCAGCTCGCGACCAAGCTCGAAGGCACGCGCTCGCGGCTCGGCAGCAATCGCCCACGGGGACACCGCGAGGCCACTTTGGGCTATGGCACCGTGGAACAGACCCTACGAGCAAATAAATAAAATAAAAATAAGTACAAAGATTTTGATGGTTAGAAAAAGTTGGAAAAGTGCCTTGGTTGGCCGAGCGGTCAGGCACCTGCCCGGATAGCAGCGGACGCGGATTCGGTTTCCGCATCCATAATTTTTCGAACTTTTTCTAACCACCAAAATTTTTGTACATTTATATAATGTTGTAATGAAATCGAATTAATAAAAATAAAATAAAATAAAGATCACAAAGAAAACGTGGGTGCTAGTTCACCTATGCCTACCCCTTCGGGGATATAGGCGTGATTTATGTATGTATGTATGTGTGTCACAAAGAAACTTGTGGTTAGAAAAAGTTCGAAAATTTTTAGTCATGATGCAAAAATTAATAAATCTCGGAAATTTCATGGCACTTGGTAGAGGTCATTTTGGTACATTGGGAGTTAGGAGGTTTCCCTAAAAATCTTATAATTAAATTTAGCTTATAATTAAAAATTTAGCTTATAACAACAGACGGCACGTTACACTATTCCGATACTGATGCATTAAATCAATATAGGACCAAGGCAGAACTCTACAAAGCTTAACACTGCACTGCACCCCAATTAAAACTTTTTTAACCGTATAGAGCAACAATTTTTTTCATTGGTTTTAAAGGTTTTGACAAAATAATTACTAACTGCCGCACTCAGAGACGTCAAATAACGTTAATGAGTACTTAACGTCAAAAAATGACAATTCAAAACTAGTTGCTATTCTTGCCGGGTCTAGATTTGAATGAAAATGTTTGACATTAAATACTCATTAAAGTTAATTGACGTCTCTGAGTGCGGCAGTAAGACACATTACGAAATAAAATTAAATTAAAAGAAGCCGGGGTGGGATGGTAATGGTAAGTGCTGGCTGATATGTGTGAAGTTTCGGATTCATAAACCAACACTTGGAGTCTGCACCCACACTATGGACCCGACACCCGCACGGCGAATCCGCGGAATGCTAAGAATTATCGTAAAAAATAATGAAACGTTAATAAACAATGACCATTCAATTTTTATTCCAACCATCATTTAAGACGATATGAGTGTATTTAAATATTATTATTATGGAGACAAGTTGAACCTAACTTTATAGGTTCTTGAAGCCAAATAAACTTGATAGAATTGCGTAAACCTATTTGCTGTCATCTCTAGATAGGTACTACAAATATCATATCTCTTGTGAGTCCTGCGCATAGATAAACCGATTTTGAACCTCAGGGGGCCTACCGCCTAACTCGATTGCTAAAGCAAAAGCTATAGTTTATAACGTAATACTGTCATTTCGCACTAAATGTACCTAAACTATTAGCGATAGCTTTGAACGAATGAACACCGAATAGTTTTGTATGAATTTGGCACAAAATCCGTGCCGCCTAAAAATTTAGGATGGCTGCTATAGCCGTAAGCAGTGCATTGCAATATAGCTATCATCAGCAATCGAGGTAGGCGGTACTTAACCTTCAGACGCAAATGGTTATGCTATAATGTCGTCGAGATGACGACTGTCAAGATATTGTTTTAAATCCTTGAAACGGTTTGCACTTGCAGTGACATACATACCAAATAATATCAATGTTATCCTCATGTATGCTTTATAAAGTATCAGTGTTCTTTGTTCAGGTGTTAATTTAAGCAAGTGGTCTTGGAAACAAATGGATACATAGATACATGAATCACTCGTATTTCCCCGAAAGGGTAGGCGGTGGCGAATTAACACCCACGTTCCGCCAATAAAGTAGGTTCCATGAGTGACGGGCCTCTTACCATTTATCGGGAATGGAAATCGGAGTACATTGCTGGTTGTTCAACGCTCTGCCCATTACTAATTGCTGTGTTAACCCTTAGTCGCCTTGAAAATTGTAATTATATGTAGGTAAATATTAACTGCCGCACACAGAGACGGCATATAACGTTAATGAGTACTTAACGTCAAAAAATTACAATTCAAAACTAGTTGCTATTCTTTCCGGGTCTATGGTCTAGATTCGAATGAAAATGTTTGACATTAAATACTCATTAAAGTTAATTGACGTCTCTGAGTGCGGCAGTAAATATAATTTTCGCAAGCCAGAAATGGTAAATGTGCTGTGCTGTAGCGATTATATTATGACACCATACTCCTTAATGATACTTGTGCGAATAAATGATTGGATTTGTACGACACTTACGAGAGAGATGGCAGTGGCCACAGATATATCAATGGAATGACACTTGTATTCTACTCTGCCGTCACCACATGGCATACTTTAATATAATTCGGATTTAATAAATTACCTCAGAAGCTTTAGATAGCATATGCAAATGCACAGACGCAGCACCAGCAGACTCCCCGAAGATCGTGACGCGGTTCGGATCCCCGCCGAAAGCCTCAATGTTGTCGCGGACCCACTTAAGGGCCATTACTTGGTCCTGTGAAAAATTATTCATCTTTAATGTCCCCACTGCTGGGCTATGGGCCTTCCCTATGAATGGAAGAATAAATGGGGGATTGGGCCATAACCCACCACGCGGGTTGGTGGGTATTAACGGCAAATGCAATCGGGACCACTGGCTTAATGTGCCTTCCGAAGCACGGAGGAATTCAAGATAATAAATTTTTGGTCACCCATCCAATGATCAGTCATAGCGAACATTGCTTAGTTCACGCAATCGCAGGCCAAGCGTGAAATGCCATTGCGCTAGCGAGCTCCTCAAATAATAATTGCGAAAAATATTGCAAATTCTCAAACAAATATTGCAAATGATCAACCTTCCATGTCGGCGTGAGAATGTAAAAAATAAGATAGTGTGCCAGAGCCAGTGTTCTGGTGACATAGGTTGTAACGAAACTTAAAACCAAAATTCAGGGCTATATGACCTAATTAGGTATTTTATATTACGTCATCGTCATAGATATAGAAAATATAATAAAATAATAAAAATTGTATTTGGTTTTGTTAGTACTGCATAAAAGACATCAACGCGCGCCTTGCACAGTTTCTTTCACCTTCCGTGTGACTCAATTTGCCATTGCCCAAATCCCATCAATGGATTTACTATATCACTTTCAAATTTTATTAATTGAATTACAAATTTTAAACTAAATATTTTATTTATTACTAATATTAGACAATATCGAGTAGTGAGGCTAAAAAGTTTGAGTACAAAAAATGAGTGGATTATTGTTTACCGAAACTGGAGATTCGTTTAAAAGTTTTGATTATTAAAAGCTGGACTATAAAGCAATTTCAATAGAGTATTCGGATTATTAGGTTAAACCTAATGAAAATAGAATGATTAATACAATATACAGCGTGGAAAGAAAGAGTGGGCCCTGGAGGGAAAGTACCTTAAATCTTTAAAATAGCTCAATTTACTGAAAGGAAACATTCCTTTATTTTTAAAAAGTAACATATCTGCATTCACAGAATTCTCTAAAAGCTTACCTGACCCGAGAATCGAACCTTCTAAAAAATAAAGAAAATTAACACTCGCGATTTTATTTTACTAATCGATGCAGTCGATGTTAACGATAATTTTTCACTCAAAAACATGGGGTCTTAAAAAAAATACTATGAATTTTACTCTCGAATCAAATCAAACCTTTATTTTAAGATTGTTGCTCGCGATTTCTGTTGGTAATTGGAGTTAAAAAACTATAAGTTTGAAAATGGTAAGTTTAATTTGTTTACGGTGCAGCATTTTAAGTCAAGTTTGAAATTCTAACGAACATCTTGGTAATTTTTATCGATTTTGTTTTTATTGTTTTGCCACCATTTCGTAATAAGTATTTTGTGATATTAATGACATATTAAAACAATGACGTATCAAGTGCAATTGAAATAGAATAGAAGCATAATACATTTTAAATTGCAACGATTACTATTTAGCCATTCAGTGGTATGGTGAAAGGTATCCGAATTCACTATACTACTGATGGGCTAAATTCTTGCTTCTATCAAATTGAATTGCACTTGATACGCCATTATTATTTAAAAATAATTATCATGTTTCTGAGTCGACTGCATATATTAGTAAAATAAAATCGCGGGTGTTAATTTTTATTATTATTTAGTAGGTTCGATTCTCGGTTCGGGTAAGCTTTTTGAGAAATCTGTGAATGCAGTTATGTTTCTTTTTAAAAATAAAGGAATGTTTCCTCTCAGTAAATTAAACTATTTTAAAGATTTAAGGTAATTTCCATCTAGGGCCCACTCTTTCTTTCCACACTGTATAATAAATATTTAAATATAATGTTAATAAAAGACTGCAGTTTTACATTTTGTAGTACTACGGTAAATAAAAGTGAAACATCAAAAACTATTCATAAAGAATGTCCAATGGCTTATTAATTATCAATTAAAGCCTCATATAAACTCGGAAAATGCTTCCACTTAAGGTCTCTGTATACGTAACGAGATAATACCTCGGACGGGACGGGGACGTAACTGCCTCATTAGAAACGCCCCGTAAGTGCTATGTTCACGGACCGTCAGTGACTCCGTGACATGTCCTTCATTAACCTTTTGTATGAAACGATATTTCTAAAACTGCCCGTCCCGTTCCGTTTATATAAAAACCCGTTTCGTATGCAGACTGCAGTCCTTGATATATTTCAAAGAGTTAAACAGGAACAGTTTATAAGTTCCTTACCTTCAACCCCATGTTGCCTGGCAACTCATCGTTCTCCAGACTGAGGAAGCCGAGCGCCCCCAGGCGGTAATTGAGCGTGACCAGCACGACACCAGCGCCCACCAGGTGGTCAGGCCCATACAGGAACGCGTTGCCAGAACCCACGGCGAAGGCCCCACCGTGGATCCACACCATCACAGCCAGCTTTGGATTGTATCTGGTTGATCAAACGATTTCCGAACTGTATTATTTACATACTTTCATAAAATGTGATTAAGTACATACGCCTATATCCCCAAAGGGGTAGGCAGAGGTGAACTAGCACCCACGTTTCGCCAATTATGTTAGGTCCCATCAGTGGCGGAGCGTCCATATAACCCGATTCCCAACAGCCGTACCAAACGAGCGAGCATAAAAAAATCATTACCATAATGCAAATACAATACCATTTTATAAACAAATAAAAAAAATCCAACAATAAAATCTTATCATAACAGTATTAAACGCGCGCGAAACAATATGCAACACAGGTACATACAATTCGCTCCCGCTCTCTAGATTCCTTCAACTAACTCGCTAAATATCGAGCTAAGGAGAAATTATGCCTGCGATACAGCACGCACACAGACAAGCGTAGTCTTGTCAGGCGCACGCAACGAAAAATAGTACCTAAAGATTGCCTACAAGCCGGCATCAAGCCGGCATTTCGGCAGCCTACGCGCTTATGCATCGTTACACTAAGACACACGCACACATTAGTAATAAACTCCCACGAAAACAAGTTCCGTCAAAAGTAAATATTTAAGATCTTATTACAATAGCCATAAAAGCGGAATTTCACTGCACTGAACTGCACTCAATATCGCGGTCGGCGCCGCTCCAACAAGCCGCTCCGGACCGGGTTGAATCGTCCTTCCCTTTTTAACACGGCTTTTGTTTGTATAATGATCTCTCTTTCTGGCTGTATAAAACAAAGCACAAAGCACGCAAAAGCCGCGCAACGTAGTTTTCCGCTTCGCCAATAGATGGCGCTGAACAGTTGTAGCCGTGTCCTAGCAGGCGGTGTTAAAAGTTTATGTTTAAACCATAAGACGCTTCACATATAATTATATTTTCACTTCTCATGCTCTGAAAGTGCTTGTTTGTGCAGGATATAGGCTGCACAAAATCGAATTTTGTGCTCTAGAGCATTAACGTATCTAATCATAAAAGTATCTATGTTAAGGCAAAGAAAATGAGCTATGCAGCCAAACTCAATAAGTAATTCAGACATAGAATTTGTTATTTTTTAATATTTACTTAAATTTATTTGCCTAATGTGTTTTTTAACACATAAAATATATTAAAAATTTAATTCAAGTAGGTACGGTAAGTATTAAATTAATTTAAGAAAATTATTATTACAAAATTAATTTAATACTTGGCTGTATAGGCCTGCAGCCCAAGCCTAATATCAATGGGAAAAACAATTTCCTTTAGTATCAAAACTGTTCTAATTTTAGTTTGAATTTTAAGAAATGTTAAGATAAATTACTATATAAACAGTTTTATTTCCTCGCAATCGAAGTGAAAAGCAGAGTTTCTAACTCGTCCACAAAACTATTTTTATCCTCGACATTACTATCAGCCCTCGCCTTCGGCTCGGGCTGCTAAGAGTCTCGGACAAAAATGATTCGTTTTGTGCACTTGATGGAAAATCTACTATTATTGCTATTTAGTGAAACAAAGTTGTTATACTTAAACTTAAACAACCCCTTTCCAGTCTTTCCACCACGTGCACTCCAGCCAGGAGTGACCCTCTTATCTTAGGCGCTGCCTCCACGGGCGAGAGAATCGCGGCGATATTATCGTCGTGCCACGTATTTCTTATGGAGCCGTCTCCACACGGCGATATTATCGCGGCGATGCGACGAGTGGCAACGAGGGCGCGATACGTCATTACATCGCCACGAGCCCGTCGCGACTAGCAGCGGGCCCGCCGCGCGCTCTCGCAACCAGCGCGCAGCGGGCGCACTGTCAAACGCAGCGTCATTTCAGCGTTGCCTCTCGTCAAGCAAGGACATTTCGACAAGTTTTTTAAACAATAGTACAATGTTTGACATTGAAAAGTTTATACTTGAAGTGAGAGAGAGACCTGCCCTTTACGATGTTCAGTTGGCTGAGTATCGAAACAGAGAAATTAAAGCAAAGTATTGGTATGATGTGGGAAGTGCTATGTTCACAGAGTGGGATGATCTAACCTCTAAAGAAAAAAAAGAAAAAGGTAAGCGTACAATTTTATTTATTTTTAGGTAATTTTTGTTGTTATAATTGTTAGTTTTTATTGTCTATGGTGTAACAAAATAAAATACATTCGTCGGTACGAAACCGTTGTTTCAACAATAATTATTATTATAAGAAAGATAATTTTCATTAAATGATGTAGTCTTTTTGCCAAGGAACCGCGCCCACTGTGTTAAAATAATCTTTAAATAAGTTTCGAATATGCAACCCCGAATTCCTTGTCCTTTGAAGTACGGGTGTCATATTTTGTTGATTGGATATGTCTTCATTTTCCCCGTCAGTGGCATTTAATGCTCGACGCTTTATGAAGTTGTGCAAAACGCAAGCTGCTTTTATTACAAGAATTGAACTGTCTGGTTGAAGATTTATTGTATTATGAAATATGCGAAATTTTGAGGTGATTTGTCCAAAGACACATTCCACGTAACGTCTTGCACGAGACAGTCTGTAGTTGAAAATTTTTTTATCCGTAGGAAGACATCGACCTGGATACGGTCGCATTAAATTTCGATGAATGCCGAAGGCCTCATCAGCTACAATCACATATGGCATTTTGGGTCCGCCAAATACCAGTTCTTCTTCTTCCGGCAAATCAAGAGCTTCTTCATTTAGCTTCTGGCCTAGAATTGAAGATTGAAATATGGTAGAATCATTTTCACGACCATAAGAACCTACGTCAATCACAGTAAATAAATAATTCGAATCCACCAAAGCCAATAAAACGATTGAGTTGTACTTTTTATAATTAAAGTATAGAGAGCCGGAATTCCGGGGGCACTGAATTCGAATGTGTTTGCCGTCTAGCGCTCCCAAGCAATGTGGGAAATTCGCGTTGTCTTTAAATCCCTCTGAGATTCTTCTCCATGATTCTTTGTTCGGGGCTGCCATTTCTGTAGGTGCTAGCACTTTCCATATAATTCCACATGTTTCTTTTATTAATTTTGTCAACGTTTTTTTCGAAATTCTGTACTTATTCTGAAGGCGTTTATAACTTGTTCCAGAAGCGAGATATCTGGAAAATGACATTATATTTTAAAAATATACTTTATCATATATTTTTTTTTATATAGAATAGGCTCGCGTTTGTTTGCAATCACACCTGACGGAAAGTTTATTTTTAAATGGGATGAAAAACGAAGACTCCATCAAAGCGTTCGGATTTATTAATCTGTGTTGTTTTTTTATTAAAATACATAATAGTTAATTAATATATGTATACTTATATATACTTATAATATTTAAATTAAAAGTTATTTCTTTGCTTCAGGACTTGAGTTAATGACAAAATGGAAATCTTTAAGGGATCAATTTCGTAAGGAGTTAAAGTTGCAGCAATGTTCAAAATCCGGTCAAGCTGCCTCAAAACGACGAAAGTATATTCATTATGATGCATTACTTTTTTTAAAGAAACACACAGAACACGCTTCAACATCGTCAAACATGCTCAATGAGGATAGTCAAGATGTTTTTGAGGACGACGACAGTTCGGTTAATACCACCCCCAGTGTCACGGAACCATCCACGTCTAATAAAAAGAAAACATTAGTACAAATGTTTCTGGAATCTAATAAAGAGATATCGAATGTTATGCGCGAAAGTATAGATATACAAAGAAATAATGTTCAACCACAGTATCGTGACGAGCGTGGAAATGAGGCATTTTTCCGTTCGTTGGTACCACTTATGGACAAAATAAAAGAAGACTGTTTAATTGATGCCAGAACTGAGATTATGGCCGTAATTAAGAAATACACACCATCATCACATACACTGCTAGACTCTTATTCTCGTACATCCACACCAACAAGCGAGGACGATATTGCTCAAATGTTAGAACACTTTGATGAAATGTAAACTATAAGTTTTGATTTTATGTAAGCGTTTAAGTAAAATAAATCTGCTTTAAACTTACTGTAGTGTTACTGCTAATCTTTCACATGGCCCGATACTTTTCCTCATATTAGTATCTTGCTTTGATAAGTGTCTTGATAGTAAACTTAACAGTTCATCGAAAACAGGAATTGGCATTAAATATTCATCTTCAAACCATTCTGGATGATTTCGATATTCTTCATAATTCACATGGAAATGTCCATGACTTTCACGACGTAGCAACATGGGATGTGTCCACCAACGGCGCTTTTTTTTCCTTCTTAACAATAACAATAACTGCATATTCACTAGCGTACTTGCAGAAGCACCCCACAACACTATATCCATAATAAAGAATTATTTTATTGACTGAGACACTACTTATTTCGCTCTCGTTTTCCGTTACGAGTCGCGACGATACGTGGCGTAATTATCGCTCGTTCGTGGAGATTCTCCGACGATAAAAGCGCGGACTCGTCGCGATTCTCTCGCCCGTGGAGGCAGCGCCTTAGTCTGACTGAATCCAGGCCGGGAATATACTCTGGCCTTGCTGAGAAATAGCGGTCTTTAGTTCTTTACCGATGCCGCCCGCCGAATTGTAATTCTTTCTCTGTCCTACTTAGTCAGTGATTATTTATATATTGACCTCTCATCTAATCTAATTGGAAAAATAGTTTATTCTGTTTTGAAATTTGCTTGCACTCATATAAACTTAACGTAATTAATTAGTTTTATTGTATTTTTAGCAATAATTCAGTGAAATAGTAAAATTTAACTAACCTGTGTTGTTGTTTTAAAGGTATGTATTGTGATTTTGTGAATTGTGTAAGCTCTGCAGGGATTTAATTGGTAGATTTTATTTTTTATTTTTTAAATATTTTTTTTAATAGTTAAGTTTTTAAATAATTTTGGTTTATTCTCTCTCGGCACAATAATGGCCGCTTTGATGCACATAGATTGTTGCCTTACCGATTTCTTGCTAAGTGAAGGAAAGCAGTTTTCAAAGTTGTCCTTTGAAAATAAAAAATATGTCATACAGTTAGGTCGAGCTTGTCCAAATATGTCAATAGATTACAAGCGTAAAGACGGTTTTTTCAAGCATTTCCACAGTTCTCTTTAAGATAAATATAGTTGGCTTACAGGCAGTTGTTTATTATATAAAATGTTTTGTTTTCCGTGTCTTTTGTTTTCTGATTCAAGCAGCGTTTGGAATCGAACGGGATTTTCTAATGTAAATAATTTATCAAACTCTGCTAAAAAACATGTTCAAGTGAGAAACATATGCGTAGTTGTTTAGCTTTGCATGAATTTGAAAATAGTAGAATAGAAAACTATTTTAACAATAATTTTGACGCTCATAACCGCAAAGTCGAGCGTAATCGTATTCTGTTAAAACGTTTCATAGACACAGTTGTTCTCTTAGGTAAACAAGACTTAGCGTTCCGCTGGAACGACGAAAGTGTAAATTCGGATAATCGTGGTAATTATACTGAAACATTATTATATTTGAGTAAAAACGAGCTTTAAATAAAGTTTCTGCGAGTACCCATTTTTTGTGGGTCCTAATTTTTACTGTGGCTTGCCCAACTTTTTTTTTCACGCCACGCCACTGGGTCCCATGTAATAGGTGGCGAGCCTATTGCCATTTATCGGGCGCAAAAATTGCAGTACTATTGCTAGGTGGTATAAGAGGAACGCTGCTGCCCATTTCTCATCAGTGATTTATCCTTAGTCGCCTTGGACGACCACCGGAGAGATTTGGGGTGGTGACAATTGTATTCTACTCTGCCGTCACCACACGGCATACATACATAGGTAGGTACATAAATCACGCCTATATCGTAGGTAGAAGGTATGTAGGCAGAGGCGAATTAAACACTCACTTTTCACCAATTAAGTCCCATGTAATAGGTGGCAAGTCTATTGCCATCTATCGGGCACATAAAATCGCAGTAGGTTATTGCTAGGTGGTAGGTATAAGAGGAATGGTGCTGCCCATTTATTTTTTCCCATTGTCTTTACCATTAGTCTTATTATTACGTCTTCTACGACACCTACGAGAGAGATGGGGGTGGTGACAATTGTATTCTACTTTGCCGTCACCACACGGCACTATTTTATTATTAACCTTGCCATAATTGTACGACCCGACTTTCATTTAGTTCCTTTATAAATAAAGTCAATACAATTTACTTTATTTAAATTCTATGCATATTTTGATTACTTTTTGTTAATTTCATTCATTGTCACTCTTTATAATTGTTCCTCTGTGTGACCTGTAAAGGTGTTCTTACCTAGCATAAGGCATCAGTAAACTTTGTATGTACAAAAATATACAACGTTTGTAATGGGAAATAAATTTATTGATCAATTTATTTCCGTCACCATACTTAACAGCAACACCATTACTGACATACTTAATCACGAAACTGACCACAGCTGTTAGTTTTCTTGATAGTTTAAGTTACACTTACAAAGTTTGTTCTTAGCAAGTACTGACAACATGACGTTTTATTTTACATTTTTATACACGATTTAACCTTAATGCCATGTAGTAAGGGTCACATTTGAAGTAACGCCCCATTGTAAATATCAACAGCCATTTTTATCGGGGAGCGTGATGGCGTAAGTAGCTTGAGCGCTCCGATTTCAATCTTGGAGACAAGGCAACTTTCCCCTTAGTTACAACAAAGATCGGTGACCTACATGAGAGATACTCAGTGGACCTTGAGGCTTTGTGCTCTCAAGGGCCACTGTCCCGCAATCAACACACTATACTATGTGTAATTTATGCTTCCTTTTTCCATATAAGGTAATACATACAATTAGATAAATAACTCACGTCTTACATCAGAAGGGGTAGCCACGTACCGTTTTGTAAAGGCACAGGCGTTTCCTATGAATGGAAAATTTAAGGGAGAATGACCTCTGCGGTTGTGGATTGGGGATAAGAAGCGGTCCTCCTATAGGAGGTGCATAGGTGGTATACCAACCTAGTATTAATACTGCGATTATATTGTGCCCGATATATGCGGTGCGCATAGGTCAACTTATGTGCCGGGTATTTTATGTATATGTAAACTTTCTTCTGCCAACATAGCTTTCATCTCTGTATGTATGTAAACACACAGCGAAAAATGGTGAAAAATCATACCCTGTAAGTTTGTCCGGCAGCGCCGGCGTGTAGACGTTGAGAAAGAGGCAGTCCTCGTCCCCCTTGTAGGTGTCGAACAGCATGAACCGGTGTGGGCACACCGCGCCCTCCTCCAGGGCGTCGCGCACGCCGGACCACGGCTCCAGCGGGACGGGTGGCCGGAAGCGGAGCGAGCTGCGCGGTGGCTGAGCATATCTAATAATAATAAGAAATTTTTAACACTCGCACCTATCATGTAGCCCAAAGTAAGTAGCCTAAGCACTTGTGTTATGCATATTAGATTAGATGACGGACATATTTAAAAAAATATCATAATTATGTATATAAATGTTGAAAATATCCTACATAAACATATACACAACCATGACTCGGGAACAAATATTTGCCCGTACCATGATTCGAACCCGGGACCTCTTGGCCAATACCCAGCGATCTGATCATTCAACCAAGGCGGCCGTCAAATATCTATCAACAAACACAATATTTCCTTGTAACTATTTTTATTTGTAAAAAAAACTATATTTTATACCTACTGCCGCACTCAGAGACGTCAATTAACGTAATGACTAGGTACTTATTACAAAAAAACTGTCAATTCAAAATTAGTGTCTATTCATGCCGGGTCTATGGTCTAGTTTTGATTGAAATTTTATTGTATTAATTAACGTAAATTACATCTCTGACTGCCGCACTCAGAGACGTCAAATAACGATAATGACTTAATGTCAAAAAATGACAATTCAAAACTAGTCGCTATTCTTGCCGTGGTATGGTCTAGATTTAATTGAAATTTTTTGACATTAGGTACTCATTAAAGTTTTATGACGTCTCTGAGTGCGGCAGTCAGAGATGTAATTTACGTTAATTAATACAATAAAATTTCAATCAAAACTAGACCATAGACCCGCAATGAATAGACACTAATTTTGAATTGACAGTTTTTTTGTAATAAGTACCTAGTCATTACGTTAATTGACGTCTCTGAGTGCGGCAGTAGGTATAAAATATAGTTTTTTTTACAAATGTGCGGCAGTGAGTGTGGTAGGTACCCCCGAATACAGAAAATCAAAGTTTGAGTCCTGGTTAACATTTAAGTACTGTTAAAATTTACGGTTTTCCATACAAATTCTGACAAGTATTGTCCACTTAAAATTTGAGTAGCGTTTCTGTAACATTGGACTCAACCCGAGGAGCAGAGCAGCGAGGCTACCTACATACAGAAAACCAAGCGCACCGCCGGCAGTTTACACCCATGAGAGACATACAAATAGCCATCAATGTGTACAGACCATGTAAACCAAATAAATACTGTAATTATTTATACAATAAATCAGATTCCAATCGGCCGTGTTGGGTCTCACTTCTTCCTCCCCGCTGACAGCCAGGGCTACTCCCTGGGGTACTTCCTACCATATACCAGCTACTTGCCAACGCTACTCCCTGGAGTAGTTCCTATACACCAACAATTTTGTACTCGCTCCCCGCTTGTATACAAATGCGAAAGTTATAAATGCGTGAGTTTGTTATGCTTTCAAGCCTAATTAGACCACTTAATCTATTTTAAAAATTACTTTATCAATAGAAAGCTAGGTATGTACATTATTAGCGAGTTGTATTTTTTTAGATCAGATCAGATCCCAATAAAAATTACCAAGATTCTGAAAATTTTAAAATTGTTTTCTTTTTTAAATACGTTGTGCGTTGTGCTTTTGTTATTTCTCATGTAAATTAATTTGACAGTTATTTAAAGACATCAACGCGAGCAAAGCCACCAGTAAAAGATAGAAAAAAAAAAATAAACACGTCAGGATCCTAAATCTAATTAGATTTAGATCTAGATTTAAATAGAATGGGCAGTAAGCTTTCGAAATAGAATAAAAAGATAAGTTTATGTACATAAATAATAATAATAATTGTAAGTGAAATAGTTTCTAAGTCTTCTATGCTGGCCTGGGAGCGAACAAATAACGTAGAATAGGCCAGCCCCAACTCATCCCATGGGTGTCGTAAAAGTCGACTAAGGGAGATTGCCCGGTGCAGACCAATAAGCACCTTGGGGCACCCGAATGGTCGAGGGCAAACCACCAACAACAGCATACCCAAAGAGGGTTGGTGTCAGGCAGGCGGCCGGCTGTAAAACCTAAGCCAAAACCTTGAGCAGTATGGTTTGGAATGTTGTCATTCTAATCACTCTCTCCGTTCATAGGTCTCTCGACATGATCCGTTCCGTCTCTTTTTTAGACATTCATTCATCACTAGCACCTTTACGGTGGGATGGATGATATGAATCAAAAGGGAGTGGATGGCTTGATGACGTCTGACATATGAATGGAAGAGGAAACATACTGCGCCGACCCCAGATAGACTGGGAACAGGGCAGGAAGAAGAAGAATTGTAAGTGAAATAGTTGTTAGCAAAAATAAAGGCAAATAAATCTAGTAGATACCTTTTAGAATGTTATCTTTTTTCTTTATGAATGACTAACACGGTGGTATAAAAGAACACGAGGTAGAAAATAAAAATTATACCACCGTGTTAGTATAGCGGGTTAGTTACACCAGACTTTCAAGATCGGGTCACGTTGTCGGTCGATGTTGATTGTGGTTAGTATTTACGAGTGTGTGCGTCTTGCATTGAAACAGGTTGAATATTGAATATTGATCTCGATATCTCTTATTTCGGTGAATTGTTTGCCGGAAAGCCTTTCGCAATTTCGCCTTTCGAGTCATTTCAGCAATTATTGCGAATTATTTGGAGTACCGTACGTTTTTTTATGATGCCTATCGTGTAATTGTTCCTCTTACTTTTGTCCTCGAAGTTCATTATTTCAAGGTGTGATGTTATTCTAATTCACATCTTTGTTGTTTTAATTGAAATAAGTGTATAGTCTTTGTACATAAATAATACAATTTTTACAAGGATTTTGGGGTTAGAAAAAGAATTTCGAAAAATTATGATCTTGAGGCGGGAATCGAACCCGTGTCCGCTGCTATCCGGGCAGGTGCCTGACCGCTCGGCCACCCAAGACACTAACTAACTTGCCGAAATTCCTCTAACCTTTACACTTCACGCTGTAAGCCAACGGGTATTTTAATTTTAACATTATATCGAATAGTTTATAAAGCAAACCCAAGCTTAATCGAACGCACGGTATTTGTAAAAATATCTGCTTTGGAATGTTTGAAATTTATTTCTACATTGCGAGGGTACCCGTTGGCTTACAACGTGAAGTGTAAAGGTTAGAGGAATTTCGGCAAGTTAGTTAGTGTCTTGGGTGGCCGAGCGGTCAGGCACCTGCCCGGATAGCAGCGGACGCGGGTTCGATTCCCGCCTCAAGATCATAATTTTTCGAAATTCTTTTTCTAACCCCAAAATCTTTGTACTAATTTTTCTAACATTTATATTATAATGTTAAAATTAAAATCGAATAGTAATACAATTTTATTTCTATGTTTTATTTGTAAATAAAACAACAGATTCGTTTGTAATATCTCCTCTAAATAAACAAAATACGATTTGCGTATCATTAATGAAATTTACAAATTATGCCCATTGTCAATTGCCCTGCGATCTATTTGGGGAACTTCAATAGATTATTGATATCCCAATGGAGCGCCGGGTTAGGTAACTATAGCAACTACTCAACGTGCCTTCGAAATTCAGACGAATTCGACGCAATAAATCTGGCCCATACTAAGAAGCTAAGTTCTTGTGTTATGGATTCTAAACATAACTATATATATCTACTTGGTACTGTAAACATGTAAATAAATAAACAACCATGTTTCGAAAACATATAGTAATATGTATGTTACAGGACACTGTTCATTGTTCAACACACAAAAACTGTCTTGTTCATACTGTTTTTCGAATCCGGTACCTCTCATAGTCGATAGCCAGTGCCAGGTAGGAGGCAAAATCTTGAGCACTATGGATTGTAATGTAGTCACCCGAATGGTGGAGGGCAAACCACCAACAACAGCATACCCAAAGAGGGTTAGTGTCAGGCAGGCGGCCGGCTGTAAAACCTAAGCCAAAACTTTGAGCGGTATGGATTGGAATGTTGTCATTCCAATCACTCTCTCCGTTCAACGATCTCTCGACATGGTCAGTTCCCTCTCTTTTCTATGTACTATACATTTATTCATCACTAGCACCTTTCCGATGTGATGGATGATAGGAATGAAAAGGGAGTGGATGGCTTGATGACGTCTGACCGATATGAACGGAAGAGGAAACCTACTGCACCGACCCAATAGACTGGGAACAGGGCAGGGAGAAGAGGAAGAAGAAAACTTAATTCGGTATCTTATACCTTAAAACTGAAATAGGACGACTGTTCAGTGGTCATCGTGACAAGCTTGCGCCGGCGCAACGCCCCGACCTGCGTGAACACGATAGGCCCGCCGCCGACACAAACATTGTTCATACTATTTTCCGAATACGGTACCTCTTAACTGATAGC
Organism: Cataclysta lemnata; assembly: GCA_963931975.1. NCBI lineage: Eukaryota > Metazoa > Arthropoda > Insecta > Lepidoptera > Crambidae > Cataclysta > Cataclysta lemnata. The sequence goes on along the minus strand of OZ008355.1, from coordinate 5,436,015 downwards.
CATGAGCATTCAGCAAACCTGTCATTTTAAGGTAGCCAATCGGAACATTCATCAAAACCTGTCGTTATTTTGACGGCCGCCTTGGTCGAATGCTCAGATTGCTGGGTATTGGCCGAGAGGTCCCGGGTTCGAATCCTGGTAGGGGCAAACTTTGTGGTGACTACAAATGTTTGTTTCCGAGTCATGGTTGTGTATATGTTTATGTAGTACATTTTCAACATTTATATACATAGTCATATTAAAAATATGTGCGTCATCTTATGGCATACACGACAGGTTACAATCATAAGATTAAAACCAGATATAAACCCAAGAATTATATAAAAATAAAATATATTGTAATAAAATGTAATTCGATACCTTATCCCTTTGAAACTGTAATAGGATGACTGTTCAGCGGTCCTCGTAACTAGCTTGCGCCCGCGCAGCGCTCCGAGCTGCGTGAACACGATAGGCCCGCCCCCGACGCGCATGCGGTCTACCAGCGCGTGCACGAGGCGCGCGGCGCGTGCGGGGACGGCCTGCAGGCGTCTCAGGGCGTGCTTCAGGCCGACGCTTTCGCTCACTGTGCTGGATAGCCGACGCCAGGCGCCCGTCACCTGTCGACATGGTGGCGGTGGTGGTTTAGTGGCAAGAGTATAATAATAATAATTATTTTTGCACTTACACCTATCATCTAGCCTAGTGATTTTTAATATGTGGGTCGCGACCCACGGAGCTTTGGGGGGTCACCGGCAAAAGGAAAAAGCGAGGTTCTATACTATAATACAAAACATAGCTTGAGTGAGAATAAACTGAAATAGAGACTAATTTTATGTCTGTCTATTGCCAAAGGGGATCGTTGAATTTTTAGGGGGGATCTGTAAGGGGGTCGCGTATTCCTAATACATCATAGTCTTGATGCGGGAATCGAACCCGTGTCCACTGCAATCCGGGCAGGTGCCTAAACCGCTCGACCAACCAAGGCGTTATAAATACTATTTATTATACTTCTTCTCCCTGCCCTGTTCCCAGTCTATCCGGGGTCGGCGCAGTATGTTTCCTCTTCCATTCATATCGGTCAGACGTCATCACGCCATCCACTCCCTTTTTATTCATATCATCCATCACACCTTGAAGGTGCTAGTGATAAATGAATATATAGAAAAGAGACGAAACGGACCATGTCGAGAGACCGATGAACGGTGAGAGTGATTGAAATGATAACATTTCAATTCATACTGCTCAAAGTTTTGGCTTAGGTTTTACAGCCGGCCACCTGCCTGACACTTACCCCTTTGGGTATGCTGTTGTTGGTGGTTTGCCCTCCACCATTCGAGTGCCCCAAGGTGCTTATTGTTCTATACCGGGCAATCTCCCTTAGTCGACTTTTACGACACCCATGGGATGAGTCGGGGCTGGCCTATTCTACGTTATTTGTTCGCTCCCAGGCCAGCATAGAAGAATGCTATTTATTATACATTGTTACAAAAATATCCACAAAGAATAATTTGTCAGATTATTGTTTTTGAATTTCATTGAAACATTAAAAAAAAGTACCTACTATAGTTAAAAAAAGTTCGAAAAATTATAGTCTTGATGTGGGGACCGCAGGTGCAGAGGCGAGTTTCATACGACAATTTGTTTGACCCCTTATTCTTGGTAATAATTATTTTTCTAACATTTATATAAAAATTGTGTTCAAATAAAAATCTAATACAAAAAAATCTCGTGTCGACACGGCTTGACCGATTTTTATGTTCTTTTTTGTGTATATTTGGTAGGTCTGAGAATATATATCATGAGCTATTTTTTATATACCCCCATTTATATAGGCTCCCATTTCCAACAATATCCATATAGATTCGGTGATGTACGGTATGATAGTCGGATGGTCTAAAATGCGTCGTGAATGCAATGCAGTTCATCCATGCGCGACATAAGGTTAAATTATTGCCGCAGACAATACCTATTTGAACAAATTTAGCACACTTCTAGGATAAGGACATAAAGGTGTTTGGGTAACTTTGTATGGACTAGTGGCGTCATTTTTTTTTCAGCGGCAACCAATATTTTTCATGTCTCATTATTGTCCCCTGTTAAGTATGTACATATTTGCCTAATTATTTTCGTCATAAGTGATATCGAAGCTGAGATATTCACATTTGAAGATCGCAATATTACACGAACAATAGTGGCCCAAAATAGCTTCTAGCCCTTGTGTAGCTGTTTCTACTTGTTTACACTCGTAATATTTGCCGTGTGGTGACGGCAGAGTAGAATACAATTGTCACTACGCCAAATTTCTACCGTGGGTGTCGTACAAGGCGACTAAGGATAAATCAGTGATGAGGAATGGGCAGCAGCGTTCCTCTTATACCACCTAGCAATATACTGCGACTTTTGTGCCCGACAAATGGCAATGGGCTCGCCTCCTATTACATGGGACCTAACATAATTGGCGAAACGTGGGTGCAAGTTCACCTCTGCCTACCCCTTCGGGGATATAGGCATGATTTATGTATGTACACTCGTAATATATTCGTCTAGCTAGATGACTGCCTGGATCGGATTCTGCCTCTAAGAAGTCACGGATCATTCTAATTTAAGGTTTCCGGCGAGATATCAATAATATTAGGTTCTCTGCATACTTCAATCACATACGAGTCATCATTTTTTACATGTTTCCTGTAGTAGCTGCGAGCTTGTTGTACTTGATACGTTCCAAGTGCATAGATAATGGCTTATGTTAAACTGATCACGTGATTTAGTAAAATATCACAGGCAACAATAGTTAATAATCACCAGAATAAAAAAACCGCATTTTAATTTAAAACTATAACCAAAGTTTGTACATCTTGCTATCCTAATAAAGCAAATGACTCGTAAAAAATTATAGTTGACCCAAAAATATTAAATGATCACCAAAATTAAAAGCGCAGTTTAATATGAAATTATAACCAAAGTTTATACATCTTGCTACTCTATTATAGCAAATAATTCAATCATCGGCACTAAAAAAAGGAAAGTCATCCGGACTAGGAACTTGAACATTCATGTATTCAAAATAAGCCCTTCTTCTATTCAGATTATTCGCAATTACATACTCGTTTAGTTGATTCCGAAGGCTATGGTGAGATATACGAGAGATGTGTACCACTCCATCAACCAGATATCGCGCATTCGGTTAGGAAATACGCTACAAACCTTAAAGAGTGTAGTAGATTAAAATAACTTCTTCGATTTTAATGGTTAAAACTAAGACAAATATTTCCGTTCCGATGCGATTTATAGAAATTAGTCCATAACGGTTTTTGATAGTTAAAATCTGTTATTTATAAATATCCAAGTTATATTACTGGCCGCTTAACTTCAAAACAACATTACATTACTCACAGTTCATAATATTATTATATAGTCCTTAAAATACGGTAAAAAAGTTAAAATATTAAAAAAGTCAAGAGTACCCGAAACCGACGGGCATACATGAAAAGATTAATGAGATTGGATAAAGCGAAAGAAGTATGTAAGGATCGTAGCTCGTTCGTAGTAGGTTCGTAAGAAAGAAGTGATCTCTGCCTACCCTTGTGGGAGAAAGCCGTAAGATGAAATGTAAGTATGTAAATACTTTACTATAAATATGGTAATTATAGATATTCTTAATACATTTTGAGAAATAATAAACTATTAATCATTTTTCATATACTTATTATATACATTTTTGCAGGTAGGTGCTATTCTTGCTTAATAATTCGTGTTTTTGAAAATGAACATGGATCACAAATAAATATAACTTGTTTGTATTTCTACATTGATCACGTTTAGGCACAATGATTTGTAGGAATTATAAATAGGCAATTTATAGAAATATTCCTGACCTATTTCTTTGTGCTGAACACAACATATGTAATTAAATCATACAATTTATTTACGTTTACATACGACGTTTATTAAATAACTCCGACTGACAGCGCATGTAATGCCTCGAACTGTGACAATATATTCGATTCGCGAACCAGTTTTACGGGCACAATTTCTTTTATTCAATTAACCCTTACAGCAACTTCTTCAAACTGTCAATTGCAAAACAAAATTACATGCAAATTAAAAATGATTGATTTGTAATCATTCTCCATGCGTCTAAACCGGTATTTTGGGAATATAGTACTTGCGTGCACATAAACACAGTGATCAAGTGATTATGTCAAATTGTAAACATTGCCACTTGGTAAGATAACAGACCACACGGTTTGGCCCGTCTAGGATGCTTATTAAGCTGTCAAGTCCTCCTTAATTTAAAGTTGAGATGTTTAAAACGTGGCAATTATATCGGCCGTGTTAACAACATTTCTTTAACAACTTTTCCCAATGCTACAAATATTAAGGGCAATATTGTGTAACATTGTTTTTATCAAAATTAAAAATACAATTAAAAAAAAAAGAAAACACACAGGTGACATAATTTTTGTTCATTTTACCAAATAATCTTTTCATTTCATTACATGCACATTGTAAGCCAACGGACCAAATACTGCGCATAAAGTTATGCTTGGAACTGATTTTTAATTATAATTTGTTTGTAGTGTAACATAAAAAGAAAATAACTTACTTAGCTATGTTCAAAAAACAAATAATAATCTTTTTTGTCGTTTTCAAAGATGTAATGAGATGGGTGACCAAATATGTAGTATTTGGAACTACACGCACGTCGAATTCCATGCGAAAGATGGAAGGTCACCCCAGTATTGGAGACATTCAAGGCTGATGATGAAAAGAATACGAATTTAGATTGCAATGCATTGCGTTTGACTTTCACAATTTATACTGTTTCTTTTATCAATGATAAATCGCTTACAACTTTTAGAGATCGCAGTGTAATATCTTGCTCTATAAATAATTACAGTAGAGAATACTCTGCATTCGTACAATAATTAAAAATATATTCATAGATTGTATATACTGCTAAAATTCTACAATGTTCGCTAAGGCTGGTCAATGGATGGTTGATCAAAAATATTCTTCCTTCCATAGAGAAGGCCATAGCAATAGGGAAATTTTGCATTATGCGGCTGGCGATGATGATGATAAATTAATCTATTTTTTTTATGTAAACATTATTAGAAAAGACGACAAGTTTGTGAATTGTAGAGATTATTGTTTATACTTATATAAGGAAGAGAGATCGCAGAAGATGATATATTTAATTAATTATTTTAATGTAATGTACAGTCAACAGCACGCCAGACTACCACAAAATGGCAAAAATTCTCAATCGATTTTGTGCTCTATTATTACCAAGTTAAGGTTGACACTCGATTGAAGAAATTTGACAGTTTTGGGTAGTCTGGTGCCGTTGACTGTACCTAAAGTATAATTGGCGAAACATGAGTGTTATATCTCTGCCTACCCCGACAAGGATAGGCGATTCAAGAATGTAAAAGCGTGAAGGGTGTAAACGTAAAGGGAGTGAATAAGAGAAACAGGCAATATTTAAAATAATTAATATTTCATATAGTGAGTGCCCAATTTAGCAATAAACGACCTTTTCTGCCCGACTGTCTGTCCGTCTGGTTGAGTAACAAACGATATATTTGACATTAAAGTAACGGCCAAGAATGAATTGATTGTACTCTGATGATGTAAGTGTAATAAATGTTTGCATGCAAAAATGCAATATAATTATATATAACCTTTGTTAGATCAGTGATTAATTTTTATATTTACATACATAGGTCACGCCTCTATATCGCCGAAGTCTAGGTATCTAGATGTGTATAGACACTTCTATTGTCCATATTCTTATTATGCTGGTGGTTTCCTTCCACTTAGCCCTTAGGTTTTTAGGTATAAGGGATATTTTTTTTTAGAAAATATGCACTTTTTATATACCACCATAAAAAGATGTATAATATTGAGGTGGCAACTTTTTCGTATTTTTAAATAGTTTAACATTTTTAATAAACTTTTATAGTTAAACTAAGAGTATATTTTAAAAACAAGATAATACACTTCTGATAAAAAATATCCAATTCTACAGAAACATATGATAAATACTTAATTTTTTATGTTAAAACAACATTAAAGTTCAGTTAATAAAGTTCCGCGGAATAAGGTAAAGAAAAATTTCACTTTTTGAATTTAGAAATAAAGTAGGTATCGTTCTCTGGCTTACACGTCATGTACAAACCACGTCTATTTATCTCTGGGTAGAGGTGTATTACACCCAAGTAGGTGGTGAGTCTATTGCCATTATATCAGACACGTAAGTTGCAGTTACTGCTAGGTGGCATTAGAAGGAACGCTGCTGCTCTTGCGCTGTGCCCATATTACTCATCGCAGTACGTATTGACCTTGTACGACTACCGCGGAAGAGATTTGGGTTGGTGACAATTTATTCTGCGATGCCGGCACCACACGGCATATTTACCTACACCATTCTCAATTTTATTGTTGTTATACTTACTTAACTTATAATAATCAAGTTGTATTAAAAACAAAAAAGTGTTGAAAATGAAGTTGTTTATCATTTACTTTTTTTACTTAGCGGATTAATTATTATAATTTACCAGGTAATTTTAATAAATAATAATCCGATATGCAATTTAATTTAATCTTATGACTTTTACTGGCCGGTATTCGACGACAATTACATTTCTTAAAAGAGAAGTTAATCGTTATTTCGTCAGCTGGCTTTTATGAGTTAATCGCACTACAATAGTCTTCGTATAATAAATCGATTACTTGTCCATCGTTATGGTATGTAGGCCGGGGCACCAATTTTGTTGTGAAACTCACCATTAAATGTGTGTTGATAAAATGACGATCCCTAAAAAGGATATCATTACAAAATAAAGTAAAATCTTCAAAATAAACGTCTAAGTACCTATCTTTTTTATTGTGTATAAGGTGATTTTAATGGAGACCTAATAATTTCGTAATGTCCTTCTAACATTTGCGGCCATAGTCATCCTCTGATAATAGATTAGCCTGTAACTAGCCAAGTGGCAAACAATCTTTCCTATCCAACAAATTTATTGGAATTTTTTGACAACTACTCTTACATTTGACATGAGGGTATGCACCCACTATGGCTCATTCTCCCTATATTCTTCCAGCAATGGGAACAAAAAAGTGCCGGTGATGACGATTGTGCTGGAGAAAAAGAATTATGACTAAAAATATTTCATAAATTTTAAATGCACTGTTATTCCTGCAGATTACAGAATGCAATTTAAAACAATCAAAATAATATTTAATTATCCTATTACAAATATTTTATAATAATAATATTTGGTGACATTCATTTTTAGCAGACATAACAACAACAACAAACAACGAATTGTATAAAAATTGTACATACGATGCTGTATATATACAGGCAGATAATTCTTAAGAGCCCTATTTAATTACAAATCTCACAGAACACTACTCCTAGCGGTTCAGACGCGCCGTCTCAGACGGCGTGCATCGCAAATTTTGCAGTTATATATTTATCGTGTTTATTGTGAAAGGCTTATTAATTCTTGCTTTAAAATTATAACATGTTTATTCCTCATAAGGAAACAATTATTCTAGTATAAATTGTGCTCAAAAATATTATTGTAGAAAAGAGATATTCACAGTTTACTTCAAGCTCTATTTTCGAAGTTTTTTTTGTTTAGAATAACATTTTTTTCTATATTAAATCAATGATGTTTCAAAATTCCGAGGCCGCTACGAACTATTCAACTATATATACTACAGATATTCATTTGCGTAGATCAGTAGTTCACTCAAGGGAGCTCAAAAAAGGGGCTTCGTGCATTTCATAAAATTCTTTCTCTACAATTTTGGGTTTATTAATAAGTTAAACAAAATTTACAAAAACCGAGACCCCTACAAAATATGTTAATATTCTACCCTATTCACTAAGTCAAAATTGTAAATCTATTTTTGTTTCTGAGATCAAGAACGCCAAAATTGGCCATTTTACGCAAAAATCAAAAGAGCTTAAGACATTATGTAAGAATTTCAATAGTCCGTAATAAATTTAAGAAAAAATATATTGTAGGACAACACAACACATTAATCTTCACTAACGAGATAAAGATACTCCGACCGCCTTTTGTGTTATGTAAGACGACAATCATCGTACAATCTGGCACTATAACATTTAACAGGTAAGCTTTACTTCGTGTCGCCCATGTCAACCATAGAATTGTAGTGTGCTGTAACAGTTTGATAACTATTAGGTGTATTAATAGTCCAAAACGAAATATAGACATGAAAAGTTGAAATATAGCTATAATAACTACCATTCGATGTTTGAATATTGAATAGTACCTACCTACTTGTTTACTTACAAGATAGTACATGGGGACTACTAACATAATTATATAGCAAAAAGTGGGTATTGTTCACCTCTGCCTGTCCCTCCGAGGATAAATTCGCGTGATGTTTTTATTGATTTTTATTAATTTTGACTTGAGCACTTTGACTAAATAAGAAAATAAGTACTAAGTCAGTATAGGTCAAAATGGGTAGCAAATTATTATGGAGGAGGCCAGGGAGAGGTGTATTAACAGTGCAGTGAGGTGAGCTAATATGAATCGCTGTTATTTTAATTTATTAGAAAATTAAATAAAACGCGTAATATTAATTTAATATTCCTCAAAGACCTATGCCGTGAATGAGTATAATTTTATTATTACCGAACTACTTATTTAAGAAAATATTTATTATTAATTAGTTCAAAGATTTTTGGGGTTAGAAAAAGAATTTCGAAAAATTATGATCTTGAGGCGGGAATCGAACCCGCGTCCGCTGCTATCCGGGCAGGTGCCTGACCGCTCGGCCACCCAAGACACTAATTAACTTACCGAAATTCTTCTAACCTTTACACTTCACGTTGCAAGCCAACGGGTACCCTCGCAATGTAGAAATAAATTTCAAACATTCCAAAGCAGATATTTTTACAAATACCGTGCGTTCGGTTAAGCTTGGGTTTGCTTTATAAATAATAAAGTTTGTACCCGTTGGCTTACAACGTGAAGTGTAAAGGTTAGAAGAATTTCGGTAAGTTAATTAGTGTCTTGGGTGGCCGAGCGGTCAGGCACCTGCCCGGATAGCAGCGGACGCGGGTTCGATTCCCGCCTCAAGATTATAATTTTTCGAAATTCTTTTTCTAACCCCAAAAATCTTTGTACTAATTTTTCTAACATTTATATAATGTTAAAATTAAAATCGAATAGTTTATCAATTAGTTGTTAACATAGTTGAATTTTTCTGTTAGCTTAAATATTTAATAGTGTGTTAGAATGTGTGCGCGTCAGTCGTGTCATTTGCTGATCAGGGTAATTTCTGATTTGATGACAATCCCTGCCCGGCTACCTGACCACCAAAGCACGATATGATACAGCCATTTATCGCGTTCAACTGTCAAAAATCTATTGAGTTTTGACAGTTCAATGCGATAAACGGCTATATCATACCGTATTTCGGTGCTAATGCTAGCCGGGCTGGATAACTACAAAAGTGGTGTAATAAAACGTGAGCTAGTAGGTACAGACGAATCTTCAATGTTATGGCAGAATTGACTTCGATATTTAGGGCATGCGCGTTAAGTTACATTGTGTCGCAAAAGCTACGTGATAACGTTAGAGCACACGCAAAGACAAAAATGATGCTTTGTGCCATTTCAGTAGATTTTTAATTCTACCCTTGTATTGAAAGAGATATACGTTTGACACATACTTACGCATGAGGAGCGATAACGCAGTGGCTTAGCGCGCTCAGCCTACGATTGCGTAAACTAAGTATTATTCGCTATGGTGATCAAAATTATATTTCGGAATAACTCTGAAGGTACGTTATACCTAGCAGATAACCCGAGCAGATATTACACTAAACTGTGACCTTTTTTTAACAGCTGCGACACCCACATGCTCACTATAAAAAATTAAAACGCTTACCCCCGAATACAGAAACGCTATTCAAAGTTTGAGCCCTGCTTAACATTTAAGTATTGTCAAAATTTACGTTTTTCCATACAAATTCTGACAGGTATTGTCCACTTAACCTCATAGCAGTTCTTAAAATTTGAGTAGTACCTAACTCTGTATTCGGGGGTTAAATGCTTGGCTTGTATACCGGATAAATATGATTTGTGTAGTTTCTGTTGTGATATGTTGAGTGCCCTGTGTATTTGTTATGTACGTGTGTGTAGTGTTGGCAAAATAAAAAATATTAATATATTCATTCATTCATACCTGTCCGCATTTGCAGACGTGATTGCCCACCAATTCGCACCATGCCAGCGTGGTGGGATATGGCCCACATTCCCTATTCTTCAGTGGGGATATTAAAGGGCTGGGTGACGCATAGGTACACCATGCCTAAACAACAACGAGTGCGAACGAAAGCCAATGGGCAGCAGCGTTCCTCTCATACAACCTAGCGATATACTCCGATTAACTAATCCATTAGAAGGCAATGGCTCACACTATTACATAAATGGGACCTAAAACAATTGGTGAAACGTGGGTGTTAATTCACACCTGCCTACTTTAGGGATGAGTAGGCATGATTTATAATTATTATTTATTACTATTCACCTGTAAGTGTCTGTTACACCTAGATTTAGTTGTCGATGTATGATTTTTATTAATGTCACTGCAGGTGGGACAACATTTCTCACTACATAATATTCTTAATTAAAACAATATTACGACTCTAGGTTGTCTATAAAAGATAATAATTTAAAGAAAAAGAAGTTGATTAATATAAAACTTGATCCTTACCTTCATAGAATTGAGACTAGTTGCAGCATTAGCAACGACTTCCCCCAAAGTTGCTGGTGGTAGCGCATCGCTGGTCTGTGTGAGTGCGCACGCACACAGCAGCACTGCACGCCACAACACAACACGCATTTCCGCAACTTTTACAAACTCACTGCAGTCTTCACGTCACTACTCATTGGCTAAGTTTAATTATTGTTTTCATCTGAGGCACAGTCTTACTAGTTAAAAAAAAACTGTAGACGAATTGAGAACCTCCTTTTGTGAAGTCGATTGAAAGGAGCTAGACATCTGCTTTCGATAATACCGGAATTACTATGACGGCTGTACCTGGAAATAATGAAATGGGATCATTAGATCTAATAAGGGTAAAAAATAACAATAATTAATAACCAAAATTTAATGAGAAAATTATATAGTATCTAAGCGAATATTAAACATTTGAACAACTATCCACCGAATACAGAAACGCTACTCAAATTTAGGGGACTGCTTAAAAAGTTAAGTGGACATTACCTGTCAGAATTTGTATGGAAAAACGTCAATTTTGACAATACTTAAACGTTAAGCAGGACTCAAACTTTGAATAGCGTTTCCGTATTCGGGGGTAAGGGCCTGTTTCACAATCGACGGGTAAGTTCTAAATAGCTTACTTGGCAGTTCAATTCACATATGTTTCATATTACAACTGTCAAATGACCGGCCAAGTAAGCTATTCAAAACTTGCCCGTCGATTGTGAAACAGACCCTAACAGTAATTAATGTGGCAATAGGGTGCCTTAACAGTAAGTTGGTATGCGGGATGATTTACAGGATGAATTTGAAATCGGTCGACAAAATTTCACAGGACATTTTAACCGCTATAATGATCGTTATAGTGACAATAAAAATTGTAATGAATCATTAAGTAATAAAATACAAGCACGCAATTATTAGATTTATTAGATGCAGTCGACGCACTTTGCGCGTGATTGTAGCTACTCCCACCGCGTTCTACTACCCAGCCGCGCGCACCAGTCCGCTTAGCAACCCGCAAATTACGAACGATTTTTTTTATTTTATTTAACAATAAGAATTTTATATAATATTTTTCTTAAATAAATATTAATCTTTTAAAATATTTAATTTTTTGTTGTTTTATGTTTTTAGTCTGTTTTCGAGTAAAAGAAAATGAAAATATTGATGCTTTTTTTGTCGACTTAGATTTGTTTTTAAACCTCATTAATATAATCTTTAGCAGCACTAGACTTGGACAATCACACTGTTATATTGATGGTATCCCAACTAAATTAATTAAAGAAAACTCGAAGTTCCTTGCTCTACCTTTGACATTTATTATAAACTTGACTATTAAAACCGGAATATTTCCTAGTGAATTTAAGACGTCAATTATCAAACCAGTCTATAAGAAGGGAGAAAAAAACAAACGCTCAAAACTATAGACCTATTGCACAGTTGACAGTCTTCTCTAAAGTATTTGAAAAAATTTATCATGAAACTATCTATAACTTTTGTGAAAAATATGACATATTAGCAAAGGAACAGTTTGGCTTTCGTAAGGTCAGAAATACAGAAATGGCAATTTATGGATTATTAAACTTAATTAAGGACTCTACTGACAAAAGACAACATATCTGTGCTATCTTTATGGATATGACCAGTGCCTTTGATCACGTTGATCATAAGTTGCTATTGACCAAGCTCTATGCATATGGTATAAGAGGTGTACCTCTTAAATTGATTGAATCATACTTGTCTGAAAGGAAACAATATACTGTTATCACCCAACTTTGCAGAAAGACAAAAGTGATTAAAGAATATGTATCTTTATGTAGAAATGTAGAGACTGGGGTGCCTCAAGGTAGCATTTTGGGACCGTTACTGTTTAATTTATACATAAATGATTTTCCAAAATCCGATGACCATTCTTTAATATTGTTTGTCGATGACAGCACGGCTGTAATAAAATGTGATAATAACTTAACTTACGAAAACAAAATTAATAATGTTATGGAAAATCTTAATAACTGGTTGCTCAAAAATAATCTGTGTCTAAACAGTAAAAAAACTAAAATAGTGCATTTTCGACAAATGACTGAAATGCCCTCAGTGACTTTAGTATGCAATGGGGAAGAAATAGAGTCCGTCCAAACTACAAAGTTTTTAGGACTGCACATAGATTACCAAACTAATTGGAAACTACACACTGAGAATCTATGCAAAAGAGTTAATAGCTCTGTTTATGCTCTCTATAAACTCTCCAAAGTCACAAATCGAGAGACTATATTGATCGCCTACCGTGGATACGTCGAATCCATATTGCGCTACGGAATCATATTTTGGGGAAATTCGGTTGGTAAGAGACTAGTATTTAAATATCAAAAAAGATGTATGAGGGCGATTACTAATCTCAAGCCAACTGACAGCTGTAAACCATATTTCCTGCAAATAAAAATACTGACTCTGCCATCGATATACATTTATGAAGTGGCAGTGTTTGTCATGAATAATGACCACCTTTTTATTACATTTGCAGAAAGATATCCAAGTAGGAGTCACCGTAATGCGAGTAAGATATGTGCATCACAATTCAAAACGAAGCATATTAGTTATAGCTTCTTTGGAATGGCTCACAAAATCTTTAATAAAATTCCTAATGGTCTTAAAAGCTTGCCAATTAAACATTTAAAAATCGTCTTATTGCATTACTTGCTAGCAAAGCCTATTACTCAGTAGAAGAATTTCTAAATGACAAATCACTGAACTAATTTATTCAATTTCCTCTTTTAATTTATTGTTTTATTTTGAGTATTAATGACAATAGTAATATTTTAATCTGACATTGAATAATTTGAATAAATGACATTGTATTTGAATATTTAGGACATTTTAAGGCTTTAACAAATAAAATAATAAATTAATTATGTATGTAACAAATATCTTGATATTCGTATTAAATAATATGTATATTAATGGTTGACACACATTGATATAAATTATTATGATGTTATGATTGCCTTAATTTGTTATTGCATGATAAAATTATTGACTTTATTATTTGTATACCTTCACAAAAAAGGTAGAAATGTAGTGGTACTAACAAACTCGACGACTTCCATCATTGTAAAACTAACCTGCATTTCACAAATAAATTCTATTCTATTCTATTCTAGAACCCCCCAAAAAAAATTGTCGATTCATTTCGATTTCACCCTGTAGATTCATAACTTAAAAGCAGGCAGCATAAGTAATTCGTTTGCAAAAGACGAATAATATGACACAGACATTTAATGGACTATAGCTTCGGGTATACCACATATTCTAGCTGCTATGACCGATTGCTGTGACCTAAGTCCACTTATGGGTGTTTGGCTAACGTTTATTTTTCTCTAGTGATTTAATATGCAGGAGGAGCCTTGGAGGGGCCGCAAATATAGGTCGTGAAGTCAATAAATACCTATCTACCTTGAAAATTGCTCAATAATTCTTCTCAAAATCTTTGATTATTTAATGTTTACTTTATTTATATGTGTATAACACAGAAAACAGTAAGTGAACAGATTTCGCAAGTTCATTTTGGCACATTTTTATTACTGAAGTAGGTATTAGCGGATGATGCATGAAATTACAGTTACAGTCACCAGCCCGTCAGATTGTTAAATATCTCCAATCGATTGTCAATTTTATGATGTGTTGCGTAAAGAAGACTGTTGGCTGAGAAAACTCTTGACATATTGTGGTAACTTGACGTGCTGTTGATTTTAATATGTAGAGTTATTAAAAATACTAAAATGATATTTGACAAGTTGTCATAGTTCAAAAAGTTCATGGTCGATTATGTTTGTTACAGCAATACTTAAAATAACTTTGCAGTCTTTAATTTATAATTTAATACACAATAGTTTTTTTTTTATTGGACAATCACACTGTTATAAAGTGTTAAATCAAATTGATATATCTGTGGTTTAATCGCACGATGTGTTCTTTGATTTTACAATCAGAATCGAGCGGCATCTGTTGTTTGTGACATTTCGTAACTTTATTGTATCTACAGGATCCCTTATGAGTTAATCAGACACTGATTCACTGTTGTCTGTTCACAAATTTCCAATGACGCTATTACGAAAACTACTACGGTGGCGGGTTTCGCAAAGATGAGACATGTTGATAAGCTTTATGGAAACAACCAAGCAGGAAAATAATTATCCAAGTCAACATTAAAAAAAATTATGCTATCAAGCTTTTACATAAGCGGATATTATTTTATAATTTTTAATTTCGCTTTTATAATATTGATACAGCCAAAAATTACTTAACCTGTTTCAAAATTAAACGTTGGTTACAACATCACTAAATGATGACTTTTAACAAGAACATTGATGACTATGATATTGACGAGACCAATACTGCGACTGGAACGTGTGCCGTAGGTGGTGAGAAGTGAAGCAACTAAGAAACAGAATGTTAGGAAATAACTTACTACACTATTATGAAGCAAGCTTCCGTTTCTTAAATTCAAAATAAAAATACAGAAAGAAGAGCAATATCTGTCAATATTCCCTCTGTTAGCAGCAAGAAAGAGACGATATCTCTTAACATTGCATGCGTAGAGGTTCCAGGTCCATAGTGCGGCAGAGAGGGAAGTCAGTGGGAGCGCTTATTGCGACTTGAGACCCAAATGTAGGTTTAAACGAGCTCCTTGAGCAAGGTTGTTTGACGTAAAATGCAAAATTTATTGGTTTTTTGTCTGTTTGTGATAACTATGGACAAACATGATTAAAATGTTTCATCTGTCCCCTGTTACCGATATGGGGACAGACAGATAAAACATTAAGGGAGAAATAAAGTTCAAACTTTCCCTCATCGCTAGCAGGGGGACATTTCAAACTGTTTTGTCTGTTCTGTCACCTAGGGGGACAAAACTGGATCGGAATAACTCATATGTCGTTCTTGTGGAGGGACGTTAAAGGGAAAATCGGCTATAAATAATCTACTAATACATAGTGCGGGTATAGTGTTAACCACAACTGATGCAGCCCCTACCAACGGCCTAACATCCTCCCTTCCAGATCCATTGTTGTCATTTTATCCAAATTAAACCAATAAAATCAAATTATATATCGAATAATTTTACATATATACATACATAAATCACGCCTATATCCCCGGAGGGGTAGGCAACTAGCACCCACGTTTCGACAATTATGTTAGGTCCCATTATTTTACATATTCATTTATTATGTTTAGAGGAGCTCGCTAGCGCAGTGGCATGGCGCGCTTGGCCTGTGATTGTGCTTAGTCATTGGATGGGTGACCAAAAATCTATTATCTCGAGTTCCTCCGTCCTTCGCAAGGCACGCTAAGCCGTTGGTCCCGGCTGCATTTGCAGTCGTTAATACCCACCAACCCGCACTGGGCCAGCGTGGTGGGTTATAGCCCAATCTTCCTATATTCTTCCATCCATAAGGAAGGCCTGTGCCCACTGCTAGGGTCAGCAGTGGGGATATTAAAAGGCTGGTGATGGTAATAAAGATTAATTATGTTTAAATATTGTTTGTTTGGCTTTAGGAAAACGCGGCTTTGAGGATTTTTCTACGTGTCTGCATCTATCTAATAATTATTAGATTCTACTGTAACTTGACGCTTGCAGAATTCGTACTTACTACGAGAAGCCATGAATAAAATAAAGAAGAAGATCAATGATTGTAGTAGTACTCATAGAAAAATTACGGGAGGTACTACTATACTAACCCTAAAAATACAATAATATGTATAAACGTAGAAAAACATTAGCAAACTCAAGGCTGCACTTACTCTAAAACATTTTTTTTGTGATGAAACTGTACTTTCTTCATACAGTAATTATTTAATATAAGTTTACCCACACTTACTTCCTGGTACGCACAAGACAGTGCCCACTGCACATGCCCTTTCGTTATGTAACAAGCCAGCGAAAGCTGTGCCAACATCGCACTCTACATAACGCTAAGCTCTTTTCGGTAAGCCAATAAAATATTTTAGTGGATGAAAATGCATATTGCATCGATTGCATCCAAATTAAAATAATATACGCAATCGATTATAAAAAAAAGTTATGGACATGGACAATCATGTCCATAACATCCATCAACAATGATGGATTTCGAAGTAGAGCCCTGAAAAGACACATGGATTGTGTGTAGTATGTTATGGAGATGATGAGAAGATGTCGAGTGACATAAGAGAGTGGACGCGAAAGAGGAACGGAATAGGTACTGCGCCGACCCCAAATAGGATGAGATGTGGGCAGTGAAGAAAATAATGATGATGCCTGCTAATAAAAAGGGTTTACAATTTTAATTGTTCACTATCCTAAACAACAATAAACATAAAAACGCACCGCTTTCATACTTAGGTAAACTATTGTTTGTAGATGTGATAACCTGAAAGATTATTACAAAGAAAAACGAAAAATGGATCAGAAAAATTACGAAAAATTATTGTCCTGATGCGGGAATCGAACCGGCGGCGTCCTCCGTAATCCGGGCGGCTGCCTATACCACCCGGCCAACTATTAGGACGTTAGTTAATTATCTTGTCGAAATATTTATAATTCATTATAAATAATGTTCAAATAAAAATTATAAATAATTATATCCGTGTAAAAAACTACTAAAAATTGAAAACTTCTGCTCACAGACGTTATTATAAAGTTATGGGTGCTTAAAGTAATTTAGTCTACATTTGAATCATTTTTTGTAGTAAGTGATCATTAATTGAAATGTTTAAGTACGGGTGTAAGTGTAGGTACCAATTGTAATCATACCATATTTGATTGATTATGGAGTTATTTTGCAGCCAATTACCAGAATCCGAGAAGTAGTAGGTATCCGAGGAGAGAGAGAGACATGGAAATTTCGGACATAAACATCACGTTAAATTTAAAACATTAACGTCGCACAAATAAAATTACCTACACAAACACAATTTTGAAAATATAATATAAAACAATGATTTATATAACACTAATGAACTGGTAGCCAACATATAACTTAAAATGTGCCCGATCCAACTTAGGGTTGTTGTAAACATCGACCAATGGACATTGCCGGGTACTGACCAAAAACACCTTGGGGCTACCGAATGGTAGAGGGCAAACCACTAACAAGAACAAACCCAAAGAGCGTTGGTCTCAGGCATGCGGCCGGTTGTAAAACCTAAGCCAAAACCTTCAGCAGTATGATTGGGATTTAAATCCATATCCAAATCATATAGTAATTTTGACCACTTTTCTTATACATTCATTCATCACTAGCACATTTCCGGTGTGATGTTTTATATAAATCAAGAGGGGGATCAAGTTACCCGGCTTGATGACGTCAGACCGATATAATTGGAGGGAAACATACTGCGCCGATCCCAGGATAAACTAGGAACAAGGCAGGAAGATAATGATGATGATCTAAAATGTTGTTCATAAAGAATTTATATTATACATGTTTAATATTTATAAATACAATACCGGTTTGGTATTTCTATTAGTGTTATATTCAATACACGGGACCCTTCTAAAAAAACCGAGATCTTCGAAATAAATCAAAAGCTAGATTCCTTTACATGTTGGCTATTTATTTACACATTAATTAAACTAAACTGTTTCTGTCATCCTGCCTAGTTAGTTACATACTTGGTAACATATTTGCCGTCTGTTACATAATTTTATTAGTAAACATCCTACCTATTTCAGTATTCGAAGCCGCATCCAGTCGCCATTTCGGTTTAGTAACGCACCCACAATAATTCTGGTAACGGTTCTAGTTCAAATGAATATATTTCTCGTGTCAGTATCGTTGAGATGTGTAGGTATTCGAGTGTTGCAAAACGTGAAAAGTTTATTCGAACGTGCGCGCGCGGTTTGTCGTGGAGTGGGTTCAATGTGACTGCCGCTGCAGACGTCGCTTGCGCGTCGCAGCGCGTCGGTTACCCAACATGGCCCACCACCGCGAACCAGACTATTATCCAACAATTCGGTCGTTTCGACAAAAACCGAAAACGTAGCACGCGACGCCTCAATATCGATGTGTTGCTGTATCCTGGTGATGGGCGCTCGCTTATTCCGTAATTTCCTGACCATTTCTTACACATTTTATTAGCTAGTGCAAAACAATTAGGACTATTTATGACCAATATTATAGGTAATGAAGTAGATGATCGAAGGTAATGTAAACAAAGAAAACGGGATGATGCATTCAATTCAAAGGTCACACGAAATCGCGTATTGTCAATTTTCATAGATCCTTTCATTTTAACGGATAAATTTGTAGCTCGGAGGGGAGGGAGAGCTCGGAGGAGCTCGTCACTACGCAGTAGCATAGCGCGCTTGGCCTGCGATTCCGTAAACTAAGCAATGTTCGCTAAGGCCAATAATCGGATGGGTGACCAAAAGATTATTATCTAGAGTTCTTCCATGATTTGGAACGTTCGTTAAGCCGTTGGTCCCGGCTGCATCTGCAGTCGTTAATACCCACCAACCCGCACTGAGCCAGCATGGTGGGTTATAGCCCAATATTCCCAATATTCTCTCTAAACAGTGTGGCCAACTAGCCTTTAATTACTGCATGCCAGGCAATTGCTTAGAGAACATACTGACTAAATTACTACAATACTCATTTGTAAAAACTGATACAGTAATTATATTTATAGGAAATAGGAGCGGAGAAAATAAAAATACTTTCAAAGAATACATTTCTAAATTATCTTTGTTAAATGTCAAACAAATTATTTTATACACATTGCCATACAGTAATAGCCTGTCATCAGAGGAAAATAATAAAAGATACAACTTGAATTTAAGTCTGCATACCATGACACAGTACTGTGATAAGATACATGTCATTGATACTAATAAAATGACTCATAATTTTCGTATAACGGGGGGTAGAATGTTTCTATCCAATTTTTATAAAAAACAAATAGCAATCTCGCTATGCTATACTTTAAAAACATTTCGATTTTAATTTTAACATTATATAAATGTTAGAAAAATTAGTACAAAGATTTTAGTGGTTAGAAAAAGAATTTCGAAAAATTATGATCTTGAGGCGGGAATCGAACCCGCGTCCGCTGCTATCCGGGCAGGTGCCTGACCGCTCGGCCACCCAAGACACTAATTAACTTGTCGAAATTCTTCTAACCTTTACACTTCACGTTGTAAGCCAACGGGTACCCTCGCAATGTAGAAATAAATTTCAAACATTCCAAAGCAGATATTTTTACAAATACCGTGCGTTCGGTTAAGCTTGGGTTTGCTTTATAAACTTTTCGATTTTAATTTTAACATTATATAAATGTTAGAAAAATTAGTACAAAGATTTTAGTGGTTAGAAAAAGAACCACTAAAATCTTTGTACTAATTTTTCTAACATTTATATAATGTTAAAATTAAAATCGAAAAGTTTGTAGCGCATTAAGAAACATTGGTAGCGCCTTCAGCAGAAAAACTGCAATTAGAGGTGGTTCATTAATAGCATTGCAAGAGGGACTAAAATACAAAGAACGAAAAGATATTGTACTATATTCCATTGAACAAATAATTGAAGTCTCTTGTGTAGAACTTGAGGAACTGATTGTTGTCTGTATATACAGGCCCCCTACGGGGAACTATGATCTTTTTGTGCCGTGTGGTGACGGCAGAGTAGAATACAATTGTCACCACCCCAAATCTCTCCCGTGGGTGTCGTACAAGGCGACTAAGGATAAATCAGTGATGAGGAATGGGCAGCAGCGTTCCTCTTGTACCACCTAGCAATAGCAATGTACTGCGACTTTTGTGCCCGATAAATGGCAATAGGCTCGCCACCTATTACATGGGACCTAACATAACTGGCGAAACGTGGGTGCTAGTTCACCTCTGCCTACCCCTTCGGGGATATAGGCGTGATTTATGTATGTATGTATGTATGATCTTTTTGAGTCTTCCATGGAAGGTATACTTAATAAACTGTGCAATAAAAATAAAAAAATTGTTGTCTTTGGTGACTTTAATGTAGATATACTAGTTAATTGTTCACAGTCAGAGAGATTTATGAACTAATTCGGATCCTTTAATCTTTTCTATACTTTTTATGAACCGACTAGAATTACTCCAACGTCCGGTACTTGCTTAGATAACGCCTTTTGTAATTGTAATATATTAGATAAATCAATTATAAATTGTATTAATTCAGATCATACTGGCCAAAAAATTATTGTTGAATATCAAAATGTTCATATACCTAAAAAGATAATATTTAGGCCAATAACACAAAAGCAGTTGCAGTTATTTGGAAATAATATTATTACTAGACTTAATTATCTAATAAATGACACCAATGACTGTCCTGATTTAATGTACAATAATATGTTTAATTCTATTAAAGACGAATATCATAAGATTTAAAAAAAAATCCTTAACATTACACTCTAAAAAGAAATTCAGTGACTGGGCTACCCCAGGAATTTATATAAGTAGAAGGAAACTTTATGACTTATATAGCCAAAAATATACGTCTGTTGATTCAAAATTTATAGACTACGTCAGGAACTATTCTAAAATATTCAAGAAAGTCTGCAACACTGCGAAATCGATCTTTATTGGCAATAAAATAAAAAAATCGGACAATAAAATAATAAAAACTACAATAATAAAAACTAAAAATATAAAAACTACATGGAAAATTATTAATTGAGAAAACGGAAAACTTAAAAGCAGCGACAGGTCGTTTAAATTAAACATAGATAATAAGGTTATAGAATCCGATGATGCAGTTGCAAATGCCTTTGAAACTTTTTTCACCGACATCCCTGCTCGAATAACTAGCAAGCTTAACTCTTGCACCAAAAGAGCTCTGGCTCTACTAGAATCAAGTACAGTCAAATCCAATATATCTTTTAATTTTCACAAAATTAATGCTGACACAATTATTAAAACTTACAAAACCTTGAACATGAAGAAAACTGAAGATTTGTGGGGTCTATCAGTCAGTATTTTGAATTCCATTATTAATATTATCGCCCCTCAATTGATTTGCCAGGGGCAAGAAGTATAATGCGACTTGATGTGGTAATTAAGTCTGTTTATTAAAGATACAAATATGGGCTTATATAGTCATATAGTGCGTGTCTAAAGTTAACTTACAAATGTGATGAATCTTACTACGTGTATTAATGTAGGACATGCTGTGATGTCGCTAAATAAATGTATAGATGACGGCTGTTTTCCAAATTTAATGAAGCACAGTAAACTTATACCCTTGTTTAAATCTGGAGACAAATGTGAACCCAATAATTTTCGTCCCATTTCCATATTACCGTCCCTTAGTAAAATCTTTGAAAAAATTATGCTAAACCAGCTACTTTCTCACTTTACATCTAATAAACTTTTACATGTTAAACAGTTCGGGTTCACGAGGGGTAAATCCACCACTGACGCTGGCATAACTCTCATCAAACACATATTTGATGCTTGGGAAAATCGGCAGGATGCTTTGGGTATTTTTTGTGATCTGTCAAAGGCATTTGATTGTGTTTCACATCAAACATTATTAGCGAAATTACAACATTACGGTGTATCCACTACCTCATTGAAATTGGTAAAGTCATACCTGAGTGACAGGACTCAAAAGGTAGTGATTAATAAAGCCGAGTCCTCGGGTTCACGAATGCGAATGGGTGTTCCTCAAGGATCAATACTAGGACCATTGCTATTCATAATATATATATATAAATGACCTTCCCTTCTATACAGAATCTCTATGTGACACGGTGCTATTTGCAGATAATACCTCATTAATTTTCAATATAGACAGAGGTAAAGATTATTATGATGACATCAATATAGCAATTTCCAAGGTTCTAGATTGGTTTACAAATAACAACTTGCTACTCAATTCTAAAAAAACAAATGTATTAAATTCTCTTTACCAAATGTAAGGCAAGCTAGTAGTCAGATTGCAATTAATAATGAAACAATTGAATGTGTCAATTCTACAGTGTTCTTAGGAATAAGGTTAGACTCAAGATTGCAATGGTATCCCCATATTTCAACTCTATCCGAGAGATTAAGTTCAGCAGTATACGCCGTAAAAAAATACGGCTATTAACTGATGTTCAAACAGCCAGACTTGTATATTTCAGTTACTTTCATAGTGTTATGTCGTATAGTTTACTGCTTTGGGGCACAGCTGCTGATATTCAGGATATATTTATTCTACAAAAAAGAGCTATACGTTCTATTTATCAATTAAAACCTCGCGACTCACTAAAAAATCTATTTAAAGACATTAATATCCTAACTCTTGCTTCACAGTACATATACGATTGCATTCTATACGTCTACAAATATCTAAAAATGCTAGAAATAAAAACAAACTTCCTTTCCTAGACTAAGATTACACAAAGTAGCTAATACTTTTGTAGGTAAATGTATACTTTTTTATAATAGGATTCCAGATTCTGTGACTGAACTGCCTTTACACAAATTTAAGCCCTATATAAAAAATATACTCCTGAAAAAGAGGTACTATAAAATTCAGAACTATTTAGATGACAAAGATGTTTGGAATCAATAACTTTTACATACATAATATATAAATACTAAATATCTTTATCCAGTATGATTAAACGATTGCCCTTGAGTGTTCTTTACTTAAAATAGACATTGTGTTCGTTGTAATGAAGGATGTTGATAACTTCAGAATTTGTATCTTAATTGACATACTATTACTTGACGTTGTAAGTTATTGACACCTTTCAATTTCCAATTTCCAATTTAAATTACTTTTATGTAAAGGGAGGAAAAAACCTGACTGAGTTTCTTGCCCGTTCTTCTCAGGACAGGGCCTCCTGGTAGTTTGCGAACGGATGGCGTAAATTTCTTGTCTTGACGATTCATGAGTGTATTGTAATCATACCAGATATGAATAAACGAATTTTGATTGATTGATTAAATTCGTCTATTCATACGAGAGGCCCGGGCCCCAGCAGTGGGGACATTACAGGGCTAGTGGTAATGATGATGATGTGTAGCTACATTCATTAACTTAGTAGAGTGGTAAATAAGATGCAATTGCATATTGGCTCTTTGAATTTATAACTTTTAGAATAAATTTGAATTTTATCAAAAGATATCCTCCATTTTGGTCCAAAATCAAAAGTGCCGGGCAATAAAAAAAAGTGTTGTATCCTGTCAGAACATGTCGGCCTTAGCATTTGTTAATATGGCACCAAAGCTGTAGCACCAATATTAGTGGTGCTATACAGGTTAGAAAGTTGAGATGGGGCATTAAAGGCTCCTGCACACCAAACGCAGGTCAGTAGCAGCGCAGTTTGAATGCGGTCCCGCGCAAGTTGTAATACAAGAAACTCTTTGAACTGCGTTACATCAAATTTTAACGCAGGCGCGCGCTCAAACTGCTCAGCGCCGCGCCGCACTGCAACTGCCGGAATACACCCCAGGCGGCGCAGGAGCAGTTCGAGCGCAGGCCCGCGCTGTTGTATCACTATGGCGGTCATGTTAGCATAGCTCACCGGGGCAGTGCAGCGCAGCGCGTCGTCGTCTAACCCGTCATACTAAACGCGGTCCAGCGTTGCAACTGCTTTGAAACTGCTGCGGCGTTCAATGTGCCGACTCCCGCGCTGCTACTGACCTGCTCTGCTCCTGACCCGCGTTTGGTGTGCAGGAGCCTTAAGGGCAGCTACCAGTAGGCCTATTCCCTAACATTTTTTGACAGTTGCAAGTGATGATTACCGAACTATTTACGTATCCATTACTACTTTACTATAACGCTATCGTGACACTTGACCTGTGATAACAGCTGATGATGTTGAAAGTGATGTGATGATCATCACTTTCAACTGTCAAAAAAAATTTGCGAATAGGCCTACAGATCCCTTGTTGCCACGCGAAAATGGTCTTAGTAAACCTTTCCCAATTTTTTGAGTGATGACAATCGACATTCACTGATTTTAGATAAAATGTACAGTTAGTAAAAAATCGTCAGAATAAATAGTCAGAATTGAGTTTTTTTTAATGCCATTCGACCCCATTCCCATAGAGGATTAAATCACTCTTTGAGACCAACCGATTAGAGACGATTTTCTCGCTGACTGTACATTTAATCAAAGTTCTACCTACGTATTGAGAATAGAATATAATTATGTCAGGATTTTCAAGATAGAGAATGTGCCTAGTAACCTATATATACCTACCTAAGTCACGCGGCACTCTTATACTATGTTTATGTAAGTGTACCTACTAGGCATAAGTAGGATACCTAATACGATACCCGCGGGATAGAAATCAATATTCAGTTGGCGAATAAAGTGCATTTTGTCAAATAAGATAGGCGTGCCGCAATTCCCTTTCCCTATCCACACGTTTGATTTGTGATGTCTTGCCGAGGTTTGCCAAGCGTGTGGATCCGATGAATCACGGGAGGAATATGGCTTGTGAAAATATGCCGCATTCACATTGAGACGCCAAATATAATTTAGTTAATTTTAAATTCTCCCTATATTTTAGGGAAGGCAAAGGGTCTAGCCCATACAGCCAAGTCTTTAGTGTTTATCTTATCTGTAGTCTTATGAAATAATGAGTGGGTGAAATGTATGAATGAAATGTATTTTTCGTTAAAATATGGGTGTCACACCTTTTAACGTATCTAGGGAGTGCTTGGCGCGAATTGAATGGTAACAGAGTTCATGATGGTGACTGATGAAGTGAGCAAAACCACTTTTTACGTGGTTTTCACCACAACATCAAACACGTCAAAAAACTTATTTTCAATGATTCTGCATAATTGCACATCAACACGGATGCTTGTGCATCAAAATAACACCACTTTCACTGCACAAAATCCTCTCTGTAACAATTTTTGAATTAGTGAAAATAAATCTGACTGACACCACGAAACGCGCCAAACACTCCCCGCCAAATATAAACTCCAAAGAGTATATAATACACTATCTAACGACTGTATTTTTATTTAATTCTCCCTTTTTTTTAGGGAAGGCAAATGGTCTAGCCCATACAGCCTATATATCATATATTCATTTCATACTTTATTTTCATTCATTCATTTATCATTCATTGAAATTTAGGAAAAGTAAAAGAGAGTATACAAAGAAAGTTCCTATTCTAGTTAGCCATTTTTTGAAGAACTCTACGTTATTTGACATCTCTGAGTGTGGCAGTAAAGGTCTGAGCATACGTAACGGGAAAGCACCCCGGGAGGGAAGGGGACGGGGCCTCTCTCGTACAAAAAGCCCCTTGTGACATATGTCACGAAGATACGTACGGAGATTTTTGTACGACAGAGGCTCCGTCCACGTCCCGTCCAGGAGTTTTTCTGTTACGTATACTCAGATCTTAAGACTTACCCCCAAATACAGAAACGCTACTATACCTGTCAGAATTTGTATAAGAAAAATGACAATATTTTGACAACACATAAATGTTAAGAGAGGTACTGTACACAAACTTTAAGTATCTTACTAGCGTTTCTGCATGTTTTTGTATTCGGGGAGTTAAGATCTCTGCATACGTATCAGGAAAATTCCCCGGACGGGACGGGGACGCGGCCTCTGTCGTACAAAAAGCCATGTGTGACATATGTCGGCCGCCTTGGTCGAATGCTCAGATTGCTGGGTATTGGCCAAGAGGTCCCGGGTTCGAATCCTGGTAGGGGCAAACTTTGTGATTACCACAAATGTTTGTTTCCGAGTCATGGTTGTGTGTATATGTTTATGTAGTATATTTTCAACATTTATATACATAATTATATTAAAAATATGTCCGTCATCTAGTATCCATAACACAAGTGCTTAGGCTACTTACTTTGGGCTAGATGATAGGTGTGAGTGTAAAACTATTTATTTATTATTATTATTTATGTCACGGAGATACGGACGGGACATTTTGTACGAGACAGGCCCCGTACCCGTCCCGCCCCGAAGATTTTCCCGTAACATACGCGGAGACCTTACATCAAATGTCCCTCCCGCCAAAAGATTTCACATAATTTCTTTGCTTCTTAGGGAAAGCAACGGGATCTAGCCCAAAAATCGAAACTTATAGAAATGTCACTGTTAAACGTTTCAATATCTGCTGATTCTGCTAATATTGTATAAAAATCGTATAACAGCTGTGTTCAAATATTGTAATGAAACCTTAGAAAAAACTTATTACAAATACTTATTACCTAACTAATCTCTGTGAATTGTGACTTTTACATACATTTAGATTATATTTCAACATAAAAGAGAAAAACTAAAAACCACCACGAATAGTTTATCAAAAACATGAGCAATGCTAAATCGAGGCATTATAAGTCCTAAGTTCTTTTTTATGTATGCATCCAGGCCCCTTGGCGTATATTCGTTATAAAAAGGACCAAAGTGAGAGAGTGTTTGGCGCGTTTCGTGGTGTCAGTCAGATTTATTTTCAGTAATTCAAAAATTGTTACAGAGTGGATTTTGTGCAGTGAAAGTGGTGTTATTTTGATGCACAAGCATCCGTGTTGATGTGCAATTATGTAGAATCATCGAAAATAAGTCTCATGATGTGTTTGATGTTGTGGTGAAGATCACTATAAAAAGTGGTTTTATCCATTTCATCAAGCACCATCATTAACTCTGTTACCATTCAATTCGCGCCAAGCACTCCCTAGATGCGTTAAAATATGTGGCACCCATATTTTAACGTAAAATTCATTTCATTCATACATTTCACCCACTCATTATTTCATAAGACTACAGATAAAATATACACTAAAGACTTGGCTGTATGGGCTAGACCCTTTGCCTTCCCTAAAATATAGGGAGAATTTAAAACTACTACTACTATTGGCGCGTTTCGTGGTGTCAGTCAGATTTATTTTCAGTAATTCAAAAATTGTTACAGAGTGGATTTTGTGCAGTGAAAGTGGTGTTATTTTGATGTACAAGCATCCGTGTTGATGTGCAATTATGCAGAATCATCGAAAATAAGTCTCATGATGTGTTTGATGGTGTGGTGAAGATTACTATAAAAAGTGGTTTTATCCATTTCATTAAGCACCATCATTAACTCTGTTACCATTCAATTCGCGCCAAGCACTCCCTAGATGCGTTAAAATGTGTGACATCCATATTTTAACGTAAATTTAATTTCATTCATCCATTTCACCCACTCATTATTTTATAAGACTACAGATAAAATATACACTAAAGACTTGGCTGTATGGGCTAGACCCTTTGCCTTCCTTAAAATATAGGGAGAATTTAAAACTAACTACTTCAACTTCAACTTTTTGTAGTATGGCAAGCAGTCGTTTGCATGATATAAACCAGCCTGGCGAAACTCCTATACTGCAGAAAAAATGTATGGAGTTTAGGCAAATTTTAATGGCGACTTGTTTTGTCTCTTACTTCCGATCTAACCTTCCTTGTCTCACGCTGCCGGAGTGTGTCACTAATGTCAATAAGTCACTATGCCGTTTTGAAAATATAAATTAAAGCGTTGTTTTAGTTTAGTTTTCCATCTTGTGCCTATTTATTGTCTTCAGTGACTTATCATTAGTGTATATCTACTAGTTTGTGTCATTTATTTATGTGCATAACAGCAAAATGTTTTACAAAAGGTGTGAAATATGTTGACTAAAATCTGGTAGGAAATTAAACCAAAAGAGGGTTTTCATGGCCAATTCCCACTAGATGAGAAGCGGTAAGTAGTTTTCCATGTTATTATATAAACGCTAAGTAATTAGAAATAAGTTCTGGTCACTTTAATCAAAAACCATATGCGCCGTAGCGATGTCCTTACTACTTACCAGATTATCGATAAAAAATCTATTTTCGTAAATTTGAGTATCAAATGTACTTGAGATGTTTCATTAGTTTAATACATAATTGTCTATTGCAATATATTATAATAAAGTATATCATATATAGGGTTATTTATAAAATAACAAAAACCTCCCATGACTAGATAGCTAACATCATTAACAACAAAGTTTGTTGTATGAGTTTTAATATAATGCAGAACATTGCGCAAAATTATTCGCATGTGTTCATCTCTCAATATCATCATCAAAAGTTCTTCTGTGTTCAACTCCACTTATTTTTCAGATCACAGCGTGACTTGTTGAAAGGCGATGAGAGTCATGGCTGCAAAGCATATAAGAGTGGATCGGCATTAACCCCGTTGAAAAGCTGTTTCGGTTTGCGACTGACAGAGATGAATATAAAAAGCTGACGGCTTATCTTCCGAATTGAAGAGGCACTAGAAGAAGAAGAAAGCGTGACTGCCGCCTTGCTACACGATGCCCGTCGGGTGTGATCGTTGCAACCGCATAAGCGCCTCTATTGGTAAGCTACATAACCTATCTTTCCGATATGGTTTGATAGCTCAATTCCTGAAGCTAATGAGTATTTTATTTCAGAACCAGATTTCATTGATTGGGCAGACCTTCGGGCGCGTTACACATAGTCCGCTATGGTAAGTGGTGAACAATAAATTGAATTGATGATGACCAGCGTAAACTCAAACGATATATTTACTAATCTCTATTTATTATTTCAGATCTAAATGTCCTGCTTACTTGCTTACACAACATTGCAAAAACGTGTGTTGATCGATCAGCTAACATCTGAAGACTCCGCCTAGAATATGAGATCAGAAAATTACCAACAATTTAATTTCCACATTGTAAACATAACTTTTATTTTTTGTTGTTAAATAAATTGTATTAATTAATTACACGTAATTGAATAATACTCAATATTTTCAAACGAACAGTGCTTTTTATTTTGCTTTTGTAGGATTAAAAAACCTGTCTGCAAGTTCTGCAAGACAGGGGGGGGGGGGGTACCCATTCGTTTCTATCGATATCGACACATTCTGTAGCGTACACCACATCCTTAGTTTGCTTTTGTAGTATGTTGGCATTACTTTTTTATCTGTCTCTGTTGGTTGGTACGAGATCTGAGCCTAAACTGCGAGTCAAAATTATCAAAAAGCTTGTTTGAAGTCCCGACTCTTAAACGTAGTGTATTATATACTCTTTGATATAAACGACCATTACTGCCAACGTCAGGTTAAGGAGATCACTTGTGTTCGAGGTTATCCGGTAGAGTTGCTTTTTTAAAAGAAACCTGGTGATATTTATTATTTTGTATTACCTGAAATAACGACACAAACATTGGACGTACACAATATATTGCACATTAAAAAAAAAAAAAAAAATGTTAGAGAATAGATATTTAAAGGGAAACATAAGTAGATAAAATTAGCCTATAGATAGTAAAACTAACTAACTAGGACCAAAGTGAGTGACAGTGACAACTGTAGGTATATAACATGAATCATGTGACGTCATGTTTTCAATTTCATGTTTTCTCACCAACTTGCATTAATTAACGCGCAAAATCTACCAAAAATTCTTGTTCAACGTTCTTAACATTAATGTTATGTGTTTGCTGTAATTCGATCAATTAAGCATTTTATTCATTGGTGCTGTGATACGCTCATTTCGTCCATTGTCTTTTTTAATTAGTTAGGTCACAACAGGAAAATGGCTAGTAATCCGACCCCGGTTGTTTCTGCACCTGAAGACTTACCACCACCGTATTCTGCAGTTGTTGGCAATACGCAATATGGTTTCGTAGTTCCTGGGGGAGAGCCGCATTCTTCCGGAATTTATCCGCACCCACAGCCGCCAAAACAATTTACTGCTCCTGGTGTATACCCTCATCCACCCGTTGTATTGACAAACACACAGCCGCAGATGGCAGGTGTACCTCCACCGCCTCCTGGTGTACCTATGGGCGTCGTCTTGCCTCCCGCTGTTGGGACTGAACCGACCACAATTAACTGCTTTAATTGTGGAAAAACTGTAACCACTAGAGTTACTTATACAACAGCTTGGCACACTCATCTTGTTGCTGGTTCTGTCTGTGTGATTACCATGTAAGTATTTTTACACTAAGAATATCTACTCTACAAAAGTATTGTAGGTATACTTACTAAATTGTAATTATTGCTTTGTTTATTAACTTATTATGTTTTTCCAGGTTCTGTTCACTTTGTTGCTTGGGGCTGGTGCCTTACTGCTTTGATACTTTCAAAGATGCCGAGCACTACTGCCCTAACTGCAACACTTTTATTGGTAAAAGTAACAAATGCTAATGAAACATTTACCTACTATATACTACAAACTATTACTGTGTCATAATTTTTGTGACTATTTTGTTGTTGAAACAGACACAGTGAAGCCATTAGGAAGTATACCTATTTAATTTTAGAATTTGTATTATGCAATTTATTGTTGGTATGAAATCAGTTGTGTATTAGATGGCAGAATGAACAGTTTATAGTTCATATCAATTTGACTTTTTAATTTCAAATTTTGTTGTTTACAACTAAATGTGCAGATTGTATGTACAAAAATTAGGTGATTTATTCCTTCCATAATTGTTTTATAGTATTCAGTTTTGATTGGTTGTGTTTTATAGCAAATAATTATTGTATACAGCTTCCTTTTACATATTTAGCACATTTTTGCAGTCAAAAGTTTGTCAGACTGCAACAAAAACTGCCAAGTAACCTGATTTTCCAAATTTCCTCGTAATATTGTAATCTGACAGGCTATTGACTACATTGTCTTATTATCTAGGTAATTAGGTATTTTCTGTAAGTAATAAATTAATATTTTTATATTATGCTAAAATAAATTATTTATTATGAGTAGTGTGCCATGGCCAGCCTATGATATTGTATAAATTGGTAATTTTTGTATTTTAAATGCTGATCCGCCACATTCCTGGGGTTTGCCCCATGAAAAACTTACTAAAGCAATTTATCAATAAGATTAGTTTTATGTAAAGTAAAATGGCCATACCAAATAACAGATCTTAAATGACTGAGATTTTATCAGACTGACTATTTTAATCAAAATGAATAATATATTTATTAATAAGACTAATACAATCTGAACCTCATTGGAATGTATATAATTTATGGAAATTAATTTGTTATTTTTATATGCAATAAATTGAAACTCTGGCAAATTGAAAAGCTGGACTTAATCTTAATCATATAATTCAGTTACACTGAACTTCATGAAGACTAGTTTTGTCAATTGATTAAAACATCTTATTTAATATACCAATTCTATCTAAATTTATGCAAGTCAAAAAAGTCATATGACAACAATATGAGAGTTATTTTTTATGGCCATAATTATCAGTAATTTAGTTATAACTTGTTTAGATTTAATGAACCCTTTTTTGATTTCGAATTATTGTTCCTTCTATATCATGGATCAAATGTTATATTAATAAACACTGTCATAATGTCTCTATTTTATTATTTTTGCTAGTAAACAATTTATTACTGTAGCTTCAAATCTATATCAGCCCTAGTTTAATATATAATTTCCCGAACACAAATTTTACATATAAAAACAAAAAAAATGTACCTATATCTATATCCTTATCTAGAGGCCTGTTATCATGAAGATAGTTAACCAATGTTACAATAAATGATAAGTTTAGTCCATAATCTATATTCTCACACATAATGGCACAGGTACAGTTAGTCGTATAATGACTAGCGGTAATCAAGTTCTTAACAATGTAGTAGTGAGTGGATTGACAAATCAAATGGAGACAGTTAACTTTGTTAGGCAACCACCACCTTCATATAATGAAATTCAAATGACAAGTATTATTGAAGAAACTCCTCCAATAATCAACCAAGTGCCTACAATCATAGTTCAAATCCCTTTTCAAAATCAGCCAATGTATTATAATTGTAATGTGTGTGGAAAAAGAATTTTGACTAGGGTAGAGTTTGTGAATACACGAAGAACTCATATGTTCGCTGGTTTTATATGCGGCCTGACATGGTAAGACTGGCAGTTAGAATTTTATTTTATAAAACAGACTATACTATATACAGATTTACTCTTTGTTTTCAGTTGGTGTATGTTATGCTGCTTAGGAGCACTGCCATATGTAATACCAACATTTCAAAAAGCCCAACACTACTGTCCTAACTGTAGTAATTTTTTAGGTGAATGTCAGAAATATGACTAAAAATATTTATAAATATTATTTACAAAGTGTCTTGATTGAATGTATCAAGAATATGAAAAATTGGAATGTTACAACAAAGTGAAAATAAAAATTACATTGAAAACAGGTGATAGTTTCTAACAAACCCATTTATAGAAGAATATACATGCATGTACATAAAGGATGGCCTTTTTGTCTGGGTTGTTGTCATATTAATATTTTAGGTTTATTAGAACCATTTTTGGAATAAAATTAATGAATTCTTCAAAAGAGTGCTGGCTGAGTGATTTTCGAGTGGTGGACTGCCTGGAATGCAAAGGATGTAGGTTCGATTCCCGTATCAAGACTAATTTTTCGAACTTTTCCTAACTTTTTTTTGTATTGAAATCAATTGTCAAACTTGTTTGATTAGACATCTTATTTGCTCACTCACCCCATCAATTGTCATCATAATCTTGTTTGATGTTTTAAGAAATCTTTGCACATTGCATTGAGGCATTAATACTACGGGTAGCACATTGTAATAACCTGTGCTTTTATCTGTCCACTGAATTATAATTTTAAAATTGGTAATTATTACGTAATAATATTCTTTAAAACTGAGGTATATTGAAAAATAAATAGAAGCAGTTTCTAAGAATCAATTTGCAATGACCATGTCTTTATTTTAGCTATAGGGAACTTGAAGTCTAAAACAATCGGATGCTATCTTCCACTTTCCGTCTACGGCGACAATCAAAAATGTTTGTTGAAAAGGTTTCTTGGTTTCATCATTTTGGTAAGTGACATCCCCACCAGCTTGGATAAGATATGTAAGCTTATGTGAAACTAGGCTGTCAGAAATAGGCTGGGCATCTAGAGTCTTCAATACATGATTACTTGCAGGCAAATCCATGAGGAATTTCTGTATTTTGTCATTTCCATTAATTCCGTTTCCATTCCATACTAATAACCCAGTGTCTAAATACAACTTTGAGGTTAAGTGGCGACTGTTATCCATTTGTTTGTAGAATACTCTTGTAAATTCTTCGGCAGTTTCACATGCATTATCAAGATTTTTTGTGATAGCTTCAGTCATACTGTGTAGAAAGATTCGTATTAACAAATAAATAAAATTAACTTATTGATGATTTTAATTGTTTGAAAATACCAAAATGACGTTTGTTTTGTTGGGTTTTTTTTTAGTTAGTTTTAAAATTCTCCCTATATTTTAGGGAAGGCAAAGGGTCTAGCCCATACAGCCATGTCTTTAGTGTATATTTTATCTGTAGTTTCATGAAATAATGAGTGGATGAAATTATGAATGAAATGAATATTACGTTAAAATATGGGTGTCACACATTTTAACGCATCTAGGGAGTGCTTGGCGCGAATTGAATGGTAACAGAGTTCATGATGGTGAATGAAGTGAGCAAAACCACTTTTTACGTGGTTTTCACCACAACTTCAAACACCATCACAAGACTCATTTTCAATGATTCTGCATAATTGCACATCAACACGGATGCTTGTGCATCAAAATAACACCACTTTCACTGCACAAAATCCACTCTGTAACAATTTTTGAATTAGTGAAAATAAATCTGACTGACACCACGAAACGCGCCAAACACTCCGTTTTTTTTTGTAAATTCTCCCTATATTTTAGGGAAGGCAAAGGGTCTAGCCCATACAGCCATGTCTTTAGTGTATATTTTATCTGTAGTTTTATGAAATAATGAGTGGATGATATTATGAATGAAATGAATATTACGTTAAAATATGGGTGTCACACATTTTAACGCATCTAGGGAGTGCTTGGCGCGTATTGAATGGTAACAGAGTTCATGATGGTGACTGATGAAGTGAGCAAAACCACTTTTTACGTGGTTTTCACCACAATATCAAACACGTCAAAAAACTTATTTTCAATGATTCTGCATAATTGCACATCAACACGGATGCTTGTAAATCAAAATAACACCACTTTCACTGCACAAAATCCACTCTGTAACAATTTTTGAATTAGTGAAAATAAATCTGACTGACACCACGAAACGCGCCAAACACTCGGTTTTCTTTTTTAATTCTCCCTATATTTTAGGGAAGGCAAAGGGTCTAGCCCATACAGCCAAGTCTTCGGTGTATTCTTTATCTGTTCTGTAGTCTTATGAAATAATGAGTGGGTGAAATGTATGAATGAAATGAATATTACGTTAAAATATGGGTGTCACACATTTTAACGCATCTAGGGAGTGCTTGGCGCGAATTGAATGGTAACAGAGTTCATGATAGTGACTGATGAAATTGATAAAACCACTTTTTATAGTGATCTTCACCACAACATCAAACACATCATAAGACTTGTTTTCAATGATTCTGCATAATTGGACATCAACACGGATGCTTGAGCATCAAAATAACACCACTTTCACTAGACAAAATCCACTCTGAACCAATTTTAGAATTATTGAAATAAAATCTGACTGACTGACCCGAGATACTTATTAACTTGGGTGGCCGAGCGGTCAGGCACCTGCCCGGATAGCAGCGGACGCGGGTTCGATTCCCGCCTCAAGATCATAATTTTTCGAAATTCTTTTTCTAACCACTAAAATCTTTGTACTAATTTTTCTAACATTTATATAATGTTAAAATTAAAATCAAATAGTTTATAAAGCAAACCCGAGCTTAACCGAACGCACGGTATTTGTAAAAATATCTGCTTTGGAATGTTTGAAATTTATTTCTACATTGCGAGGGTACCCGTTGGCTTACAACGTGAAGTGTAAAGGTTAGAAGAATTTCGACAAGTTAATTAGTGTCTTGGGTGGCCGAGCGGTCAGGCACCTGCCCGGATAGCAGCGGACGCGGGTTCGATTCCCGCCTCAAGATCATAATTTTTCGAAATTCTTTTTCTAACCACTAGAATCTTTTATTCAAGAGTTGTTAATTGTTTATGTAGTGTATTTTCTATACTTAAATATGATTACAAATGTGACGGGGCGACATCCCCCGGCCGAGATTCCGCGTAAATAACAATAAGAGGTTAAGGAAATAACATAAAATCATTACATTTACAATTTGTTTGTTGTAAGGAAAACTCAATATTATGATTAAGAAATATTTTATTTGATAATGTCTTTATCTAATATATTAATTATCAATTTATTATACAAACTGGCTTATCTATTTTACAAATAAATTGATTGATTACAACTAGTGCTATGTTTAATTTCTTGCCTATTTGACACAATATTTTCTCATGTGATGTTTAATGTAACAATCAACTGTATCGAAATAAAATAATGGCTTATTTTCAACAAGCATTTGTTTTTATTATTACTAAAACTTAAAACAGTCGACCATTTAAATCCAAATCTTACCCTAAGGCACTGCTGAAATTATGCACTAGATATAAAAAGATACTTTATATATAATATAAAATCTTAAGAGTAAATAACATCCCATAAAAATCGTAGTATGTCTTATTTTACTTTTGCAGCTGCATAAAATTAGAACAACACTCAATCTATAGTGAAGCTATTATAATATTTTTTTTTTAAAAGATGCAATATAAAAGCGTGGGTGAGTCATCGGCTTCAGATAAGTCACAAACGAATAGAAAAAATGAAGTTGTAAATTTACTATTGCAATTACGTAACACATGGTGCTGTTATAGTTGCTGTCGCATGAGCATCAAGCCACCGAATACACCCATAAATTTAAACGTCTTTTTACTTCTTCTATGTATTAAAATAATATAATTTATTGCACACCTTTAAATACAAATAGCCACTGTCAGTTATTTCCTCTATGCGTCTTTCTCAAAACAAACTTCACAAGGCATTTATTCGTTTGTTATTTTAACATTATAATGTAAGAAAAGATAAGACAAAGAAAAATAGATAAGAAATAATTCACGAATATAACGCGACAATTTGCTGACTTTTATTTCTTTGTAAAACTCATCAAGTGTTTATTTGTTATAAGTTCAGAACATAGAAGCAATAATAGTATTAATAGTATAATCACAGCTTAATAATAATTAAAGAAGTCAGGGAACATACCGTCTTGGAAAAAAAGGAAATGAATTAATTGGTGTAATACATACATACATACATACATACATACATACATAAATCACGCCTATTTAATCTCGTAATGAGAATATAACAAAAAAAAAATGCACTTATGATATATTGTCTTATCTTTATAATCATTACATGCATCGGAATACTCTAGCCTATATGATTGATTTATTGTGGTGGACAATCAACAGCACATACATCAGACTAAACTGTAAAATTGATCCAATTTCAATCTTAACTTCAGGTGCCAAATTGATTTTAAATATTTGACCATTTATAGTAATGTTCTGGTGACTGTACCTAATTTGCACTAGTCCCATAAAAAGTAATAGAAAATAAACATATTATAGTAATTTTATATTACAATAAAATAACTAAACATGTTTCTCAATATTAATTGCAAACTTGATATTATTACACTATTGTTTGCATCACTATCACTAATTATATTTACTTTTCACTGATGCCTATATTTTATTTAAACATACTATATTTTATTAAAGAAATCAAAGGTGATTTTGAATTACTAAAAAATACTAAGCAGTAGACTTACATAATAATAGTATGCTATCTATCGTATCGCACTATACAGTCCATGGGATCATTAATACCAGTTGTTAGGAATCGTGATCTCAAATAAATTAATCCATCTACCCAAAACAATGCAAAATACTACGAAGTACAAACAATAATGGTGAAAGAATCTAACAAACTTATATCACGTACTTTCGATATTGTACTAATTGCCAAAATCACATCAAGTGTCACTACTACTCTAAGTTGAGCATTTTTGTATCAGTGGAAGTGCACACAGCAGCAGCTAATGCAATATTTATTAGCGCACATTCACATCACTGTAGTAACAATCTATTGATATACATATACACTTAAGATTATATTTTTAAACATCTAAGGGAGGTTTCATAATTAGCGCCCAGTGGATTTTACTAGACAATCAGGTTACGATATATGACCTAATTAAACTCATTTAAGATATTTTTGCTATAGTTACTTTTTGACAATTTTGAAGTTCACTAGCAACTATTCTAGGTAAATGTGATGTCGGCGTCGCCTAAGCGGCGCGCACTGTCGTTACCTGCGCGCGTTTTCACTCACTACATAGGAATGGCATTTCGATAGTGTTGTGCGTGATCTTATTACTGTTAATTGTTATTTTTCTTCTAAGCCAACCTGAAAATAATATAATTATTATAAAATTAATATTTCTTATATTCACACCTATCATCTAGCCCCAAGTAAGCAGCTTAAAAACGTCTGTTATAAAAACTATTATGCCGATATTGAAAATATTCTATATAAAACATTTATATAGGGTAGTACAAATATTCTTGTACGTGCAAATATTATACGTTAACAATAAAATATACAGGAACAAAATATCTGTGTATATCACACAACATTTTACCCCTACCAAGTTTCGAACCTGAGACCTCTTGGCCGATATCTATCATTCGACCAGAAGACTGTCTTTACTTTATTTCTTTAATTTACTAAATATAGAAAAGAATATATCATATAAAAATTATCATTGAATAGTGTACCTGTAATGGACCATTGCTTACATCCACTCCAATTTTATCAGCTCCTACTCCCAACAACCTGTCCTGTTGAAATGCAATGCTGGTTAACTTTACATTCAGAAACACAATAAAATAATACCCCATCTTAAAAACATACTTGAGTGAGTCGCTCAGTGTCCAGAAAATTGTTACTATGATTTGACCCTTGAGCAAGATCCAATTGTTCTTGTAAGCTGTCTATTTTTTTCTGCATCTGCAATAAGGACAATGGTACAATTCAAAGAAAAAATTATGACATTCCAATTGAGGCCATCACCGTTACACTTAGAGCGGTTACGCACTACGTCCGATCCGAATTCGTTTATTGTTTACGCACTACTCAGATCTCCGATACAAATCCAAGCAATTCAGGAACCATCCTTTGGAATACTTGATTTGACGGAAAGAAATCGGATTACGGAGATCGGATCGAGTGCGTACGCTACCATAGACTTCTATGGCTACTACGGACCACATTTTCACGGATTCGGATCGGACGTAGTGAGTAACCGCTCTTTGAACTAATTCATGAACAGTATAATAAAGAATAAAACTGACAATAGAGCTACAGAACCTTAGGTTGACAAAACAAAACAAAAGGCAACCATATAGGACAGATAAGGGGAGAAATATATATTTACTGTTATAGTAAAAATTTGAATTGACTGCTTCAGATATTTATAGTTATGGAAGAAAGAACAAATAACAGCCAACACGTTTACGCTGGTACATACAACACATAGACCCATAGTGTAGTGTTGGTTATACCTCGTCAATGATCGTAGATAATGTTTTCTCCATGCAAGAGTATGCGAACGCCAGAGGCTCCTATGTAAAGTAAAATTCTATTTACAAGTGTATTATTACGTCAAGTCACGATAATGCTACCCTCCACCATTCGGGTGTCCCAATGTGCTTATTGGCAAAACGGGAAATGTCCAATAGTGGATTTTTAAAAGGGTGTGAGTTGGGACTAGCACATTCTACGTTATGTTTCGATACCAGGTCAGCATGAATGGGCCAAGTCCAGAATGGAATGACACCTGATATTATAGAAATGAAATAATCCTACAAACACAATGGTCTTATTGGCCATGCATTCTAGCTATTGGGAACAGTACACAGCGGGAAGTTGGCGTTGGGCACCAAAATGTCGTTACGTTTGGTGTGGGTGACAAATTCAAAACAAACTTCACAATGTCAACATCAGCCCCCGTATTATGTAAGCCGATTTTAGTTGCTTTGGTCTTCCCGTTACTCTGACACTTGGCTTTTATTTTCAATGAGTGCGAGAGACAGGTAGACGAAAGCAACTGAAATCGGCTTACATAATACGGGGTCTGGTACATACCCACAGCTACATAGAATCAGACACATTGTTGGCTTACACTTTTTCTTCTTCTCCCTGCCTTTATCCTACTAGTAAGGTCGGCACAAAATATCTTCTTCATCCACTCTCCTCTATTAGCTGTGAGCTCAGCATGAACTCCCCTCTTTCTCATATCATCTTCTTTCACACAATCCATCCATAGCTTCTTCAGTCTTCCTCTCATTTATTGGCACTTACACAATAGTAGATTCACTGTCGTGTACCTACGTCTTACTTGTACCACTA
Source organism: Cataclysta lemnata (assembly GCA_963931975.1). Lineage (NCBI taxonomy): Eukaryota > Metazoa > Arthropoda > Insecta > Lepidoptera > Crambidae > Cataclysta > Cataclysta lemnata. The sequence continues at coordinate 5,395,925 of OZ008355.1, read as the reverse complement.
CATTATAGTTATCAGATGATAAGAAGTGTCATTTGTAGAAATAACAGTCAAATAAATTTGTCGTTAGAAAAATTTCGAACAATTATAAGTCTTATTGAACAAGGAAACGAACCCGCGTCCTCCGCATTCTGGGCAGAATGGTGTCATAACCAAGACTATAATTATTCGATTTTTTTTTATGATACAAATTTCTTTATGATACTTTTTATCTAACATTTATATAATGTTGAAATAAAAATCAAAATAATATTTAAAAGACAATTTAAATATCGCAAATACCTGGTGCATTGTGCGCGTGCGCAGCTCGTCAAGTTCCCGTTGTTTATCGGCGAGCTGAATGGCCCAGCGCTCCTCCTCTGAGCCCACGTTCTGCTGTAGCCGACTGAGCACACTTTCCTAGAAAATAGCAGAAGTACAATAAATTAGAAGCTCGCTAGCGCAGTGACATAGCGCGCTTGGCCTGCGAATACGTAAACTAAGCAATGTTCGCTAAGGGTGTTACCACACTAATCGATTGACGTCTTCAATCGACGTATAATTGTAATAGTGGACGTCGACCAAAATTGCACAAGCTTACCGCGTAAACCAGTGTGATTAAGACCATTAAGGTCGACTATTGGACAAAGAAACCGCTTCCGTTCGGGTGTTGTATTTTAAGTCTCAATGAGACACAAAGAAAAATAGGTGAATTCCGAACCATACCAATCGACCGACGTCGAATGATAGTATCGATCGACGATCGATCGATTGGTGTGTTAACACAGTAAGACCGGTCCTTAGATGAGTGACCAAAAATGTATTATCTCGGATTCCTCCGTGCTTCGGAAGGCACGTTAAGCCGGTGGTCCGGGCTACATCTGCAATCGTTAATACCCACCAACCCGCACTGGGCCAGCGTTGTGGGTTATGGCCCAATCTCCCTATATTCTTCCATCCATAGGGAAGGCCCGTGCCCCAGCAGTGGGGACATAGGGCTGGTGATGATGATAATCGAATTTTACAGATAGACCAACCAGACTACTTACAGTGTCGTCTATAATCCTCTTGTACTTGTCTACGAGCCCTTGCAAATGCTCGTTTTGCGCCTGCAACTCCTCCAGCCTCGAATTCGGCACCGAGGAGACTTTCTCCACCGTCTTCACGACGACTCTCTCAGTTTTCTCCACCTTGTCCAGATTTCTCTTCAGGTTGTCCGCAAACGCGTGCAGCCAGTCCTTGCTGGCTGCTGTGTTCGGCGCCGCGGCAGGGCACGCCTCTCGGAGGACACTGGCTACTTCGTTGTATTGGGCCTCTTCTGCCTTTTGTATCGCCTCCTGTGAAAATTATGATTACATAATAATGCTGAATGCATTACTTTGTAATATGTATAGGAAAATATTAAGACATAAATAAATATGAGTATAATAATAATGAATACACAATACAATATACGTCTATAATATTACCAAGAATTATTACAATAAAAAATATGTCAGATAAATTTCTATAATTTTTCTTACATACATACATACATAAATCACGCCTATATCCCCGACGGGGTAGGCAAAGGTAAACTAGCACCCACGTCTCGCCAATTATAATAGGTCCCATGTAATAGGTGGCGAGCCTATTGCCATTTATCGGGCACAAAAGTCGCAGTACATTGCAAGGTGATATAAGAGGAACGCTGCTGCCCATTCCTCACCACTGATTTATCCTTAGTCGCCTTGTACGAAACCCACGAGAGAGATTTGGGGTGGTGACAAATGTATTCTACTCTGCCGTCACCACACGGCAAATTTTTCTTATTATTACTTATTTGTTTTTATTAAGACTACAATAATTATACACTGTCTATGTGTAATTATTTTATGCTACTCTTATCCAATCAATATTGTGATTGACATAATTATGATAACAAGCGAATGACATGCACCATAATTTAATCTTATGAAAAGCATGTCTTACTTAATGAACAGCATCGTTTATGCAAATGTTTGTGCTAATGCAGAAAACGAATATTTTACTTAGCTGAGTTTACGTATTGAATACAACATTTACATATATATTATTACGCAGAAGAGGCATGTACATTAAATGTTAAAGCGCAATGATTTTTTAATGGTATTGTTGTTGGTCGAGAAGCAAAGCCGGCCGTTGATTCAATCGCCAGTGATTGTTAGTCAACTGCCCGGCTAGCATGACCGCCAAAACACGATACGATTTATTTTATCGCTTTGAACTGTCAAAATTCATTCAATTTTTAACAGTTCAAGGCAATAAATGGCTATATCATAAAGCCTTTACGGCTAAGCATATAAATATAGCCATTTATGGCGTTGAACTATCAAAAATCGAATGATTTTGACAGTTCAAAGCGATAAATGGCTTTATCATAATAATATCGTGTTTCGGTGGTCATGCTAGCCGGGTTGGTGTGCTACATTATTACAAAGCGGACTTACTCGCAACGCGGCCGACAACGTACTGGATGATTTCGTCTGGAGAGCTTTTTCGGTAGATTGTAATGCTTCCATTACTTTCCAGTTTTTAGTTCGCAACTCCTAATCGGAGAGTGAAGAATATAAAGAAAATGGTTAGAATAAAAAAGCAAACTCAATTAAGTAATACATAATATGTTAATTGTTATTTCACCTAAAATGTCCAAAGATTAGACAAATAATAAGTGCTTGAAAAGAAGAAAGACGATAAAATCAGAGTTTATAATATTATAAAAATTAAATTTTAAGAGATCATTTACAACTAAAAGAAAAAATCCTAACTTAAGATCAGTATGGGCATTTTAGAATACGAACATGTTTTTTTAATTATAGCAGCCTAATGGACTGATATAATTTTATTATTATCAAACATAATTATAATTGAAAAATACAATTTTGCTTGTTCATGCCTCGCAGTACGAAACTGTTTAAAGCATGTAAATAACGAATGTAAAATTACTAGTATTGAAGCCTTTTCGTATTGCAGTGCCAGGCTACTACAATCAAGCATTTTATAAATATTTAATTTTCCAATATTTATCACAAATAAAAGTTTTAAACTGTAATAACAATGCACTTAAATTAACAAGTTGAAAGTCGAAGCTGCGGTAATAACACAGTCATAAGCACATGGGTAAATAAACTGAACAGAGAATAAGCTTCATACAACCGCACGAATCGCATGCATGGGTGTGCGTGACCACAACAACTTTTCAATATTAAATCACAAAAATTATTTTGAAAATTTTTCATGCTATAGATTATTATTAGAGATTAGAATGATTATCGTTGCTGATCGATGCATAATATATATCATATAATTGTATAATATTTTAAGCTGGCAAAACACTAAGGAAAATCACCGTCCGACGAAATAATCACTGATATTTATATGGTTATTATACAAGATCTTTGGTATCAAGCCGGCACCTATCCATGTTAACATAGTCATATCATAAATACTATGGTGACATCAAAAAATTTAATATGTAAAAAAAAATGAATTCTCCATACAAATAGTTCGATCAGAAAAACAAAATATTGAAAAATTTTAAATTATTTTGAATTTTCAATATCACCATAGTATTTAAATTACCATGTTAGCAGGGGTAGGTGCCGGCTTTGATACCCCATGTACCAAACACCTTGTATATCATTAAATACGTTTTTGCGTGCGCATGCGCCTACTTACGTTGTTCTTCTGTTGGTAAGCGGCGAGCTGTTCCCGCAAACGCACAAGCTCGTCGCGCTGATCGCGCACGTCGGTCTGTGCGCCGGCGAGCTCGCCGCGGAGCCCCTCCACTACCGCCTCCACCTTGGCAAGTTCCGATGCCTGCGTACCGGATATACATTATTAGGATACTTGTAGGTACAGTTAACCGTGAAGATTAAGGGCCTGTTTTAAGTTTGTAAGTTATGGATAGATTACTTGGCAGATCATTTGACAGTTGTGATATGAAATTTATGTCAATTGAACTGCCAAGTAAGCTATCCAGAACTTACCCATCGATTGTGAAACGAGCTTTTACACTGTAAACTGAAGAAATTAGACAGAACGTAGTTTATAATGTGGACTTTTCCGATATGCGTACGGAAAACCCTACTTCCTGGTCAGGGGTGACATAAAACTATGATCTTACTTTGGGCGAAAATAAAGAAAGTCTCAAATCTCATATTTACCCTCATATCCTTGCGATCTGAGATATTCTTTGTTTTATCGCCCTTGGTATAATTTACTATTATATGGTTTGGTATTATAATTCAATTATTTTTATTCTAAATAATGGTGTCGATATATTTTTTTAATTAACGAAAAAACAATTTTGGGACGGTTTTTGTTAGTCTCCTTGCCACAACACCGGATTATATGATAAATAAGACTTTTGGTGTACCACCACATGCCATTTAAATTAATTAATAGTACACATTTTAATATCAAATAACCACAAACCTTGTGTTGGTCGTTGGCGGGCAGGCCATTCTGCGTTGGCACCGCCTTTAATTGTTTGAGCTCTGCTATCTCCGATTCGCGTCCCTCCAACTGAGCTATGACCGTTGATAGCTGTGAAAATTAAATATAATTAACATGCTGGCATGGGAGCCAAAAATAACGTAGACTAGGCCAGCCCCGACTCATCCCATGGATGTCGTAAAAGTCGACTAAGGGAGATTGCCCAGTGTAGACCAATAAGCACCTTGGGGCACCCGAATGGTGGATGTGACGAAAGGGAGTGGATGGCTTGATGACGTCTGACCGATATGAATGGAAGAGGAAACATACTCCGCCGACCCCAGATAGACTGGGAACAAGGCAGGAAGATGAAGAAAATTAATTACGCATTTAGTACAACGCATTCGCATGCGTCTGCGAAACACAGAAAATTTGAACATGCTATGTCTCGCCCTGTTATTAGCGAGATTAACTAGTTTCGTCCTTGTCTATACTGTTTCGCAAACAGCTGAGAAATGTTCGTTACACAGACGCTTCGTACACCGACGCGTTCGCACGCGACGCCGAAACACCGAAAACGCATGCGAATGCGTTGGTGTACAAAAAAGGCGTTATAGTTGGGAATTGTAAAAACATAAAATATTTTAACGGTAGTTTACAGAATATAAGGACACCAGCCCGGCTAGTATGAAAATAGTGAAGTTGTTTGATTCAAAATGTTTAGTGCTCATGCAAATTTATGTGTACATTATACATACTTGGTGTTTCTGCTTTTCAGTCTCTTCCGTTAACTTCTCCAGGCTGCTCTCTGCCGTCTGCGCTCGTGCCGTCAACCTTTGCACTTCACTCTGAAGCTCGGTTGCCGCTAAAATATAAATCGAAATAAGTTACTGCAATACTACATAAATACATAAATCCCGCCTATATCCCCGAACGAGTAGGCGGCGGTGAATTTAGCACCCACTTTTCGCCAATTAAGTTAGGTCCCATGTTCCATGACGGCAGAGTAGAATACAATTGTCACCACCCCAAATCTAAGGATAAAACTTTGATGATTAATGGGCAGCAGCGTCCCTCTTACACCACCTAGCAATGTACTGCGACTTTTGTGCCCTATAAATGGCAATAGGCTCGTCACCTATTACATGGAACCTAACATAATTGGCAAACCTGGGTGCTAATTCACCTCTGCCTACCCCTACGGGGATATAGGCGTGATTTATGTGTTTATGTATGCAATATTTTTACTTTTATTTTTTCTCTTTTTCGATTACAGACCAGTCCCAACGTGACTGTTTCTTAGTATATTAAGATCTAATAGCTACGCTTTCCTTTCCAAATTTGTAAATCGACAAAGGTTTACTATTTATTACGTTAAAAGTCTCCAACACATTACCACTGAGTCGTTCCTGGGCTTGGCGCAGTTCACGCTGCGCTTGTTGTTCCCCGTGTACAGCGCGTTGCCTCTGTTGTTCGAGGTCACTGTACGCCAGGTTGGCATCCTGATAGTTAAAAAAAACAATTAGAAGCTATATCATCATAAATCATTATCACATCCTATTTGGGGTCCGTTGACATACGGTACATTTTGGTTGCGTAGGTATTGCACTTTTGTATGAAACAGCTGATTTTTATTTCGCGACTTCGATGTTGGTCCCGTAGTGAAAGTTGTTTGTTTCGGCTGACACAATCAGCCCTTAAATTGTTTGTAGTGTATAAAAAGAAGTATTGTATAAAGTCTGTTCCATCTAACTTATCTTATTTGGTAAACAATTTTAGCACAACTTTCTCACTCATTTATAAATAAAATAATAACAAAGTCAATTTATTACAATAAGGGCCTGTTTCACAACCGACAAGTAAGTTCGAAGTGGCTTACTTGGCAGTTCAATTGATATATATTTTGTATTACAACTGTCAAATGATCTGCGAAGTAAGCTACTTTGAACTTAGTTGTCGATTATGAAACAGGCCCTATATCGTTATTATAGACTGAAGCCTATTGAATCTAGTTATCAGCTTTTAAGAGGCTCGCTAGCGCAGTGACACAGCGCGCTTGGCCTGCGATTGCGTAAACTAAGCTTTTTCGCTAAGGCCGGTTATTGGATGGGTGACCAAAAATTTATTATCTCGAGTTCCTCCGTGCTTCGGAAGGCACGTTAAGCCGTTGGTCCTGGCTGCATCTGCCGACTGCAGAGTACCCACTAACCCGCACTGGGCCAGCGTGGTGGGTTAAGGCCCCAACTCCCTATATTCTTCCATCCATAGGGAAGGCCCGTGCCCCAGCAGTGGGGACATTAAAGGGCTGGTGATGATGATGATCAGTTTTGAATGCTGCATTTTGTATTAAAAGGTGTGCCAAGATTGTTTAACTTGCCCTAAGTTAGACGGAACAGAGTGTAGTGAGTGGTGTGAGGTACGGCACCTGCAGCTGCTTCGCCAGCTCGGCGGCGTGCTGTTGCGCGAGCATGTGCGCGTCGCGGGCGGCGACCGCCTCCATGCGCGCCTGGCCCGCCTCCAGCATGCGGCCGTTCACCTCCGACTGGAGGGCCGTCAGCTGCTGCACCAGCCCGTTCTCCGCCTGGAACGGGATCACAATAAGCCCGGGCGCATACTATCAGAAAAATTCTAACGCTCGCCGGACGCACCGTGCACATTATCAGACATTTCGATCCGGCAACTTTTGAGCCCAGTCGCGTTTCAGCTGTCAAAATGGATAAAGATACGATATTGCTATTGGCGCTATTATTTTGATTAAAGAACAAAAGAAAAATAGAGCGTCAATATTGGGTTCACCCTCTTAACATTGCAAGATTAATAGATAGCCAATTTTATTTAAAACACGCCAGATTGCGAGTCTACCCTAGTAAATTTTTTTCATTCTATAGGATGTCTGTCACATCATTTGACGAACTCGTTGGTTTATATTTGCTCCCAAGCTAATTCTCTCTGTATCTTGTTCTGATAATTTCTATCATCAAGGTTCCATACGCATGGATATTTCTGTACCTCTGCTATCAAATCTTGAATTTTGTTTTTTTTTTTGGAAAACGTAACGTACAAAAGAACGGTAAATACGTGTATAGCTTGCGCCAGCGTGCCTGCACTGACGCGAATGTCTGGTAGTGTGCGGAGTCTAGAACAAAATCTATGGCACACACGCCTTCCGCCATTTCCGTCAGAAAAAATTCTTACGTCCGGCTGAGGTGACATCCGGCGTGCATCAGAAGCGGACGATCGATCAGAATTTTTCTAACAGTGTGCGGGATCTAATACAAAATGTATGCAGAGAGTGCCTTCCGGCGAGCGGCAAAAATTTTCTAATAGAAATTTCTGATAGTGTGCAGCCGGGCTAAGACGTCGTCATTCATCCACCTTTTTTTTAAATATGTTGGAAAGTCCTTTAGGAACTGTCTTAGTGTGCGGGCACGAAAGTGAAAATCGCCACAGCTGACCGATGGTGCCCGCGGGACGGCGCGGGGCGGGGCGGGGCGATGAGGAGTAGTATTTCGCGTGGGCACGAAACTATCGATCGGTCAGTCTGTTTCAACACAACAATAATGTAATCGCGAGCGATCAAATCAAACTAATTTGTTATGGTCGCTTCCACGCCGCCTTCGCTCGTTTCGTGCGCGTCACCGTAAATGTGCATGTTGTTGTGTTGTATGCATCGCTGCCGATCCGCCGTCACGTCGCCGTCGCTCGGCGGTCGCCATTGTCGTGCCCGCACACTTAGTTATTATACTTTCGTTTTCTTGTATTTTACATTAAAATAGGGGTGACACACATTTTAACGCATCTAGGGAGTGCTTGACGCGAATCTAGTGGTACCAGAGTTCATAATGGCGACTTCATTCATCCACATTATGCGAGTCACACAAAACAAATATAATGTTGATTATAGCGTCTAATATAAAGATATATTATCTTAAACAACCACACACAAGTAAGATACTGTAATATATCGCAACTACGGTATTGTATCGGTAGCCGACGGCTATTCTTCGACGGCCGTCTTGCGAGTCTCCTGATTCGTTCCATATCATAAGATAATATTTCGTGTCATACTTATTTCACCAATTGTGTTGGTCCCATTTAATATCGGGCACGCCAAACAAATTACATTACTCGATGGATTTAACAGGAACTCTGCTGCACATTCCTCATTCCATTTTTAACCCTTAGTCTCCGTGTACGACATCCGTGGGAGAGATTGGGGATGAGGACATCTATTGTGTATTCTTCTTTGCTATCACCACATGGCACCTTCTATAATAAATTGATCTGTATAGATATAAAATATTTTTAAAAATCACTTATTAATTTTACCTCAGTGAGTCTTTGAATGTGCACCTCCATCTGGACTCTCTGGGCTTGAGCTTCTCCCTCGGCACTGAGTTGAGTTTGAAGCTGCAAGGAAGGTAATGGGTATTGAATAACTACTAAACTAATTTTAAAAAATTACACCATATTGTTTTACGAATGATGAGCAGTTGCGGGCTGCAGATGAGTATGATGGATGGTGTAGGGATTGCTTTTTTATTACTTCTGAGTAGATGTTTGGAGCAATCGGTGTTTTATTATTGCATATTAGAAATGTGTACGGAACTATTGTTTTTTCGTGTTGCGGTGGTCATGATAGCTGGGCTGGTTTGTACATAGCACAGGGGTCGGCAATTTGCGGCTCGCGAGCCACATGCGGCTCTTTTGATGTGAAGCGGTGGCTCTTTAGATTTAGATTCTATACGCAAATATTATTCATTATACAAAAAAATATATGTGTTCTGAATCTATGACCAACAATTAGGCACCATTTCTATATCTCGGCCATTTGTACTAGCTTTTCACGTCTCGTCTCACTGTCGTCAGTCAGTGTCAGTCGTCATAAAGTTTCTGAAAGTACCTACTATTTATTGTTAGAAAGAAAACTTTTTGTTGCTCTCTGAAAACTTTGAAATGTTGTAAATAATATTTTTTGACTCTCGACAAAAAAAAGGTTGCCGACCCCTGCCATATCAGATTATTTTTCACTGGGCCGCCGCGTAGACCGTCAGCACTAACCTCTATTATACAAGTACGCTGGACTGAAGGTTGTCGTCCAAAATATGAAACCAATTTGATTATCGCCATATTGGCGCTGATGGCACTGGTGTATGAAAGTGAACGTCCGCGGAACTAATACAATAAATGCATTTGTAATGTCTAATACAAGCAACAAACGTCAAATTTAGTACCCTTGCCGCTCGATGGGGCGCTTCAAATCGGCACACGAAACATTTGTCATTTAAGTAGACGTAGGTACTCAGTCCAGCGTATTTCGGTCAGTGACCGTCAGATACTGACCATGTGTTTCTCCTGCGCGAGCGCCTGGTTCTCTTCAGCGAGCCTCTGCAGTCGCGCCTGCAGCGTGTGCAGCTCGGCGCGGTGCGCGCTCGCCGACTGCTCGCTTGCGCGCGCGCTCGCCGCCGAACGACCGCGCTCCGCGTTCAGATTCACCCTAAAGCAATATTCAAACGTGTTAGCGAAGCGCTCTTGTCATTGTACTTTTATACAATTTGTATGGTAGATTCTAAATGTTATTATTATTTGGTATGTGTTATAATTTATGTAAGGTAGATTCAAAATGCCGTGTGGTGACGGCAGAGTAGAATACAATTGTCACCACCCCAAATCTCTCCCGTCCCAATCCTACCCCTTCGGGGATATAGACGTGATTTATTTATGTATGTAGATTCAAAATGTTACTAATAATTGGTACCTATGTGTCACTGCGGCAGTCTGCGACCGTCCGCCTCACTGTATTCGTGTTTCTTGTGTGTGTAATCAGGAAAGCCTCTTCTCCTGGTTAATATTACCGTTTTTTCCCGGAATATTACAAGATGGGACCTACATATACTGGGTGTAACAGAGAGGTGTACAAACTGATGTCGGCTGGTTCTCGGCTTAGTACGGGGAAGTGATTTATTTTTCCTGAGATTTCGATTTTAGTCCCTCAGTGAAAGTTGTTCGGTTTGATGGCCTGAATAACCCCTTTAAATATGACTACACCTATCTGTTACACCTCGTATACAATCATTTTACACATATACAGCACCATATATAAAAAGTATTTGCTTGAGGAGTGATATAAAAAGTATCACTCACCTGAGTTCTTTCAGTTTAGCATGCAGCGCTTGGCTGGCCTCCACTTCGTCAGCAAGGGCTTTCTCTTTGTCTGCCAATTGTTTCTTCAACTTTTGCATTGGATCATTAGGGCCCTGTAAATAAAATTATAATATTGTTATCACATAAACCGCCGAATACAGAAACGCTAATCAAAGTTTGAGTCTTGCTTAACATTTAAATGTTGTCAAAATTGACGTTTTTCCATACTAATTCTGACAGGTAATGTCCACTTAACTTTTTAAGCAGTCCCCCAAATTTGATTAGCGTTTCTGTATTCGGGGGATAATGTATTAAACATACTGATTACTCTTTTAGTTATTCGCTAAGCTTCGTCATTGTTTGAATTGTAGTGACAAGAATCTCTCAATGTTGTGTGAAGATGTGAAGAGTAAAATGTAGGAAATATGGTACTTAAATTTTTAATCCACAATGAACGCGCTTTATCGTAAACATCAACTACCCTAGTAATACTACAGGCTACAAAATTTTTAACAACTCCTGCCGTTCCCGTGGGAAATGCCATAGTAACTGTAACCATGGCAACCTCTTCAATCTATACAGAAGAAAGAGAGTTTGGCGCATTTCAATGCAGCCAGTCAGATTTTATTTCGTTAATTCAAAAATAGAAAAGTAAATGAAAATGTAATGAAGAAAGTTCCAAAAGTACTTGTATCAAGGAACGTGAAAGCGATAAAAAAAACAAAAGGGAGTGTTTGGCGCGTTTCGTGGTGTCTCTCAGATTCATTTTCGCTATTTCTAAAATTGTTACAGAGTGGATTTTGTGCAGTGAAAGTGGTGTTATTTTGATGCACAAGCATCCGTGTTGATGTGCAATTATGCAGAATCATTGAAAATAAGTGTTGTGATGGGTTTGATGTTGTGGTGAAGACCACTTTAAAAAGTGGTTTTGTCCACCTCATCAGGCACCATCATGAACTCTGTTACCATTCAATTCGCGCCAAGCACTCCCTAGATGCGTTAAAATGTGTGACACCCATATTTTAACGTAAAATTCATTTCATTCATCCATTTCACCCACTCATTATTTCATAAGACTACAGATAAAATATATACTTAAGACTTGGCTGTATGGGCTAGACCCTTTGCCTTCCCTAAAATATAGGGAGAATTTAAAACTAACTAACAAAAAAAAGTTACCTCAGACCACTCGGAGTGCTCCGGCAGCGGGTCGTGGTGTTTGTTGAGCAGGGCGTCGGTGAGCACTTGTATCTCGTTGCGGGACAGCACCGCTTCGCGCACAACGCGCACTAGCTCGCCCACGTTCACGCCGCCCGCATCGCCGGCTGCTGTCAATCGAGCGGGAAAAATTTTATTGAAGCGCCGACGGAACAGCGTTGTGTTGCCAATTATGTCATCAACACATCACTATGGGGAAAAGACGGACAACATAAAAAAATAAAACAGTAAAAGCAAATATTATGTGCTAAAACTTGAGTATACAGATATATGTCTGGTTGTAGACAGTAGGTATAACATAAATGCCTTTCAACATAGATAATCAAACAGACTTCGTGTGATAGAGTATCTGTAACGCGGGCTAAGAAATTTAAATTCTATAAAAAATTAGAAAGCAAACTTTAGCGGAAATAACTACAGTAACTGTTTTCACTACTCATGTAAAATAGAGAGAATCAATACAGAAAAATGTAAGGATTCCAACACCATTGTAATAAATTGACCTTTTTATTAATAAACACAAACTCCTTGCACGACCTTCAAGTGTTGCATTAATTGTTTTAATGTTATTGATGTCAGCTGAGCAGTCAGTAACAACTGTTATCATTGTGGTAAAGTTAATATTTGCATGTGCATTTAATTATATGAGAGGTTGATAAATAAATGGTAAGATACAACAGAATCTAACCCATGAGACTAAGGACATTAGGTTCAGTTTTCTTCTTCTTGTTCTTGGTGACTGGAGCAGTTGCAGCGGGTGCTACTGTTGCGGGGGCGAGGGCTTGTTTGAGAAGTTTCTCAGTGGTGAGCTCGCTTGGTTGCGGCACATTCAAAGGGGGCACCTGTTCTTCTTTCTCATTCTCTGATGCTTCTTCGTGCACCTTTTTGTCGCTCTTTTTAGCTGTAAAGAGTATAAAAGATATACATACATAAATCACGCCTACCCGTTGGCTTACAACGTGAAATGTAAAGGTTAGAATAATTTCGGCAAGTTAATTAGTGTCTTGGTTGGCCGAGCGGTCAGGCACCTGCCCGGATAGCAGCGGACGCGGGTTCGATCCCCGCATCAAGACCATAATTTTTCGAAATTCTTTTTCTAACCACAAAAATCTTTGTACTAATTTTTCTGACATTTATATAATGTTAAAATTAAAATCGAATAGTTTAAAAAATACTTCAATAGTAACTTACGTTTGCGTTGTTCTTTGGGTCCTTCATTGCTATTGTGCCTTACACGAGTAGTTTCCTCCTTCGCTGGTTCAACAGGGGACACAACTTTGGCTGTTGCCTTGTTTCCTTTGGCACTCTTTGCAGGCTTAACATCCTTCTTTTCCACTAACTCGTCTTTCTTCTCTGCCACCTAATATCATTTAAGGGATGAATTAAAAAAAATTTATTATGTTATTAAATTCTACTGATAAATGCATATCAATTGACTTTGACATTGCAGTTGCGAAATAGTTATTATCAGTGCCGTGTCAAGGTCAGGTTAAGTTAATCTAAGTTAAAAGAACAGTAAAATAATGTGGACATGTTACAACTAGTTCATGTAGGAATTCATATTTTAAAATGACCTTAGAAATTAACTAACTACAACAGTTAAAAAGAATGAAAGATAATAAATAAATATTTCTAACATTTAGCTTAAAGTAAGTAGCTTTAGCGAACGTGTTATTGAAACTAGATGGCTGACTAAATACATTATAATCAATTATAAATATTATTATCTACTACATAAACATATAAACAACCATGACACAAGCATAAATGTCTGTGTTCATCACAAACATTTGCCCATACCAGGAATCAAACACGGGAACTCTTGGTTGATAGGCAGCAATCTGACTATTTTTGACCAAAAAGGCTATTAATAAAATTTGTAATAAAATATTTTTATTTGATTTGCTTGGGTAAAAGCTTACGCCACTTTATTGCATGGTAATTAAAATATTTAGAACAGAGAAAGAAAGATGAATTTATTGAGACAATACAACTAACAAAAATATCAAACATAGTAATATAAACTTATATCAATTAGTCTCAGCTCAACATATTACCAGCCTCAGAAGTTAGGTTGCCAAGGGCCAATTACAAGCTTCCACTAATATAATATATACATTCATTATAATAACAGCTCTATAAATCTATAAACATTATCACAATACATACTCTCACATTGTTCTGCAAAGGAGTAGGCATTTGTGAAATTGGTAACTATGACAAGTTCTTATTATTTACTTTACTTCTCTCAACTATTGTTTTTTTTCATACATTTTAAAATAATGCATAAGACGGATGGATTAAATGGAATTGGTGTCCGGTATTTTATAATACTTTCCTTATTCTCGTAGTCAATAAGAAGAATGACACTAAAAAATAGAAATACAGTCACACCCACATCAAAATATTTAGGTGGTATATTGGCTGGGTCGGTGACATCCATTTTAACTAGAACACAGGATTATTTGTTATCTTCAAACAGAATATGACTTTGCTTGGCATAAAAAAAGATGTTATAATCTTAGATTAAAAATTGTGCCAAATGACTGCTACTAAATAAAATGGGTTTATATCCAGGGTGATTATTATTAGCATTTACAAGTAAATGTTTTAAGATCCATAATCCTATATTATTAGCAGTTACTTTGTTGTAAATAAGGTACCTATTTATAATAAATATTTAGTTTAGTTTTCTTTAACAATACACTACATACATTAATCACCTATCCCCGAAGAGATAGGCAGGTGATTTAAACACCTACTTTTAGGTAATTAAGTTAGGTCCCATGTAATAGGTTTAGGTAGCCTATCTATTGGGCATATAAATCACAGTATATTGCTAGATGGTATAAGAGGAATGTGCAGCTCATTGCTGTTTTGCCTGTTTTTATTCTTAGTTACCTTATACGACATCCACACAGAAGAGATAGGTGTGGTGACAAGTGTATTCTGCTCTGCCGTCATCATACGGACTTATCATGATCATTGATTGTTTTATGTTAAGATTAGATTTTATAAAAGCTATAAGAAATAGGTGCAATGAGGGTGTATATCTCAATTTATTGTGGAATGTAAGTACTAAATATTTCTGGCCTTTTTAAATTCCATCTAACATTAAAATTATAATTTTGACATCTCCTTCTGATAAAATACCACCAATATTTTCAAATTGTTGCTTTCACAGGTGTTTTATGTTAGAGATAAGCTTTCTTAATGTTAATAATGGTAGTTTATTTTCCATCTTTCCAAATGGGTTTAAATAATTAAATATACTTGGACCATTGACATGCATTGGTAGGACAAGTTAATACACTAAATAAAATTACAAATAATGTTACTAACACAACTAGCAAAATAATTAATAAATTATAATGCAAAAGTGCAACAACACAACACAATTTGAGCTGTACACACTCACTTTTTCAGTGGCAAGAGCTGATTGTAATAATGCAAACTCGTCCTTAGGATGCATCTCCTCAAAATGATTGGATACAGTTGCTGTTGTAGGCAGTGAGCTGGGATCGCTAACACAGCTTGGATCCTCTTTATTTACAAGTATTGGTTTTACTTTAGGATCCTTGCCGCGTTTGCGAATCTGTACAGACATTTTTTTCTATACTGTTATTCTAAAGAAATGTATAAGATAAGAAATGAGTACATAAGAGGGAGTTGAAAATGGCGTCAGTGACAGAAAAGTTGAAAAGGAGCGGTTAATTTTGGTCTGGACATATTAAAAGACGAGATGGAATGAATGTGACTATAATAAAAAGATATTGAAGAAAATAATACATAAACTGCGCCATCTCCAAATAGGATGGGATAAGGACAGGGTAATGACTATATAAGTAAACAACAACCTCCAAACATAGCAATAACAAACAAAATCCTTTAGTATGAAACTTATTAACATTATTATTACATTGAAAATAAAGTAAGAAAAATGTCAAAAAAATATTTGTCCATATGCGGTAATCGAATCAACATCCACTGAAATCCAGGCAGATGGCCTATACCACTTGGCCAATCAGGATGTTAGTTAACATGCCGAAATTTCCCTAAACATTCAACTTCACGTAGTAAGCCAATGACTACACTCACAATTTAGAAATTCATTTCTTACCAAAACAGGTATTTCAACAAATATCATGCATTTAGATATGCTTGGGTTTGGTTTACTATTCGTTTGTAATATTTACATACTATTCAAATAAAAATCAAATTACACTATAATTGTTAATCAATTTGTGTAATTTGTTTGTAGTTATTATTCAATAATATTCTCTACAAAATAATATTCATGCGAAAGTGCATTTGAAAGTCCATTTACAATAATGACATATAATATACTCATTCGCAATATACAATGAATAGGCTATTTTTTTAATATAGTAAATATTTATTTTTACAGTTTAGGTATTATAATCACATTTCACCAACTATGTTAGGCCTATGTAATAGGGGGTGAGCCTATTGCTATGTACTGGCCACATTAATCACAGTATGGCTAGGTGTATAACAATATAACTGACTCAATTTGTACTAAACATATTATTATATCTTACTTATGTATTGTTAAATATGGCATTAATTTATTCATTCACAAATTCATGTGACCTGAAACACCAATTGATAATCCATACTTTAATTATTTTGCTATTAGTATCTTAGAAATTTTAATTGTTATACTATACATACCTTGGCAGCTCCTTCTAAAGGAACATCTACAACAACAGAGGGACGAAACTCCACATGTGGTTTTTCGGGTGGTACAGAGTCATCCTCCACACTGCTCTCAACAGGTGCTTCACTTTCTGGATCACTCCCACTTACAGCTGATGTGCTGTCTTTGGTTTTTTCTTTCTTTGCCAACTATGAAATAGCTTATGTTATAAATAAAATAATTAAATTGACTGTACAATTTAAAGCTTATCTGTGCCATTAACTATCTAAAAATATTTTTTTAAATTGATAATTATCTATCCTTTAAAGTCTATAAGCTCTAAGAACTATAAGCTTCGTAAGAAATAGTATTATTAATTTTCATATATTATTTATTACTGCATAATAATTAATTTAACATTAATTAGGTTTCTAAATGTTACAAAATAGTGGGTATTGTTTGAACTAATACACTGCACCAACCCCAGATAACCAGATGACCAGGGCAGGAAAATAATGATGACCTTGTGATAAATTACCAAT
Source organism: Cataclysta lemnata (assembly GCA_963931975.1). Lineage (NCBI taxonomy): Eukaryota > Metazoa > Arthropoda > Insecta > Lepidoptera > Crambidae > Cataclysta > Cataclysta lemnata. The sequence continues at coordinate 5,378,930 of OZ008355.1, read as the reverse complement.
ATAATTACTAGATACCCACTGTTTAACCTCCAGATGATATTTCTTTATTTCTTAGTATACAGAATAGACTATAGACATACCTTCTTTTCTTTTTTCTCTTTCTTATTGGACTTTTTATTCTTGTTTTTATTTTCAGCCAGGGCCAGTAATTCTGTTGTAGCCTTACGCTGTAGAGCTATAGCTTCCTCATAGCTAGTGCCAGATGTTGAAAACAGCCCCATAACCAGCAAAACAGCTGCTACTCCAGCAACTCCCACACAGCATACAAATAGTAACCCTTGCAGTTCCATTGAATCTACTGAGATACTTGGCCAGCTGGATTAAAATAATCAAAGAATATAACCAAACAATTTTTCATACAAAATTAATTTAGAACTTATTTTTTTAGATACCTACATAGAAAACAATACATTTATATCCGAAAAACCAGATCAAAGGGAACTTTAAGGGAGTCAAAAATAGGAGCGCCGCCGGCACAAGCGCACCAGTAATGTATATAATTTGTGGACATAACATAAATATTACCAAATTAAAGGCTTAAATATTACGAACCTTTAATAGAATAATGTACGCTACAACTGGCCGGTGCTAAGTGTACATTCTTGCGAGAAAGAAACAGGTTCTCAAAATGAGGGAGGACGAGCAAAGCAAAGTCAATGTAAATGTAAGCTGACACGTAAGCAATGACACATGTCAAAGGTTATTGACAGAGTTGCGCTCGATGAAATTCTATTACAGTAAAGAGTAGATCGCATGAATATCAATAATACTATTAATCAGAATAATAATAAATGCACTTATGAGAAACTTCTATATTAAGTTTAAAAGGGAAATACTATGATTACAATAAGCTAAAGGTGAAACTGTTGACACACCAAATAAAATGTATATCTTTGTGACTTACATGAATATTTAATGAAAGAAAATACTTTGAAAAATAATTCTTAACAAAAAACTAATGTTGTATTTTACTTGTAAAAAGACATTGACATTAGAACAATAGAGTCAATTGGAAATACATGGGTCATGGAACCGAAAGGCCCACTTCACACTCATTTACTTCACAACTTCACCAATCACAATCGGCAATCCGTCAATTTCATCCGGCTTTTTCAATCTACAGATAAAAAAACAAGTACCAAATGAAAATTATTGGAAAGCAAAGGGACAACAACCAACAGCCCGGAAAAAATATTGTAAGTAATACGATTTGTTTTATGACTAATTCAACGTACATAGGTACCTACCTAGTTATATTAAAAACAAAATATAGCACACTTTCATGATTTGTGATAAAAATCTTTGTAAAAGATAGTTAGGTATTTAAATTTTTATACTTACACGATATGTGGTAACTGATTATTTTGAAATTTTATTGTGAAAGTTATCTATTCTGAAAATTTATAATTAAAATTGTCTATCTGAAATTTTAAAAAGCTTTATCATAGAAGAGAATAGAATAGAAATCTTTATTTGCTTAAATACTGAGTTACATATTGATGGTAAAATACAATGTAAAATAGGTTACAGTTTGATCATCAGTATCATACCTTAATTTTAGTAGGCATGCAAATGCTTCCAGAATTGGGAATTGAGAAGTTACAATTTATTTATTAATAACATATTAATTAAATACAATTTTAGCATAATAACAATGCACTTAAAGTCCGTATCCAATATAAATCATTAAATGTCACAATTAAAATTATTTCTATGTCATTTCTCAAATCAATTATATCTAAAAATCAAAGAGAATACAATACTATAAGAAGTCAAAATATGTACAGACAGTCATAGATTATGGTACATAACAATAGTATTTATGTCACATAACAATGGTACTAATGGTAAGCCGTGTGGTGACGGTAGAGTAGAATACAATTGTCATCACCCCAAAACTCTCCCGTGGGTGTCGTACAAGGCGAGTAAGGATAAATCATTGATGAGGAATGGGCAGCAGCGTTCCTCTTATACCACCCAGCAATGTACTGCGACTTTTGTGCCCGATAAATGGCAATAGGCTCGCCACCTATTATATGGGACCTGACATATTTGGCGAAACGTGGGTGCTAGTTCACCTCTGCCTACCCTTTCGGGGATATAGGCGTGATTTATATATGTAACAATGGTACTTATGTCAGATGTTCACACTTATTCCTTATGTTCTAAATATTCTTTTATTGAGTAAAAATTTTTGTCATTAAGCCAGCGGTTTAAATTGTTTTTAAATTTATTATTATTCATAGGTAAGTTCCTGATCCCTGCGGGCAGCTTATTATAGACTTTAATAGCCATGAAATATGCATTTGTCTTAAATAGAGTTAAGTTACATTTTGGATTAGCTAGCACATTTTGTCTGCAATTTCGAACATTTACCTTTATCTGGCTAAATTGAGTAAAGAAACTAGGGTAGTTTTTTACAAATAAGCACATTCCTGAAATGTATAAACATTTTGGGTTTAATATGTTAAATTTTTTAAAAATGGGCCTACAAGAGTCTCTGCTGCGAGCATAAAGCTCATAAAATAATAATTTGGGTGTTTGGTTTTATACTGTTTGCCTTAAGACTTTTATTTGTCTTGTCTGTGCTTTGCTGTCAAACTTGAAACTTGTCTATACAGTGTTCAGTGTACTGCAATTTTTTGTCAATTTTCATAAACAGCTGTCCCCATTTCAACATAAATACAAGATAATTCCTTCTAATCCTAATTAAATAAAAATATTCACTCGAAAAAACATCTTATGAATCTTTAACAAAGAGGGTGATAAGTGAAAGAAAATAAAACTGTTGTTTTTCCTGTGAAGCAATGTCCATTCCTCCACTCGTTTGTAGTACTCCTCCACCACCCGAACAGTGCGAGGACGACAAAGACCCTGAAGACTTTGATATTCAATACCATTGTAAGTAATGTTGAAAATATTTACTGAATATTATGTATTTTTACTATTGCTATCTTTGTAATCACATCACATTTGCATAGTTTTAGAAAGATATTATTATGAAAGTTTAATGTTAAGGACATATTATAATATACTACGAACCTACATTATGATATGTTGTTTTGTTACAGTGTCACAAGATGATGATGATGATAATGATTTTGGATATAGAGATTTTACAGGTTTCAATAGTTCTCATACTGAAGCTGTTGAAAATAGCAGTCATGTAAATTTATCAAAACAAAATTCAGGTGATAGTTTTGAAGAATCCAGTAAAAATTCTAATGAAGGCAAGCTACAGATAACATCTGAAAAATCTATAGAACAATTAAATCCAGAAGTAATTTTAAACCACAATAGTGATATACCATGTGAGGATGTTAATATTGAAGACTTAAATTTAAATGTTACTGATGATTCTATTAGTAATTCTATAAAGGATAATTTAGAAATTAAGGACGTAATATTAACAAATGTAGATACAGATATCAATAATTTAAAAGACTTACAATCCCACATTCCATGTACTTCAAGTGATATTGATATTAGTCAATGTGATTATAAAATTAGTCCTGAAACATCTGCAGAACCATTAAATAAATCCAATGTGGTAAATGAAGAAGAGCATGATAGAATAGACGAAACAAATACAACTATTTTCAATATAGATTCTATAGAGAAAATTGACACAGAAGAAACTACTGTCAACGCCATTGAAAATGATTTTGAAGATTTTGATGACTTTAAATTTATAAGTACTGATGATAAACCAACAATTGTGATAGATGTAGGGAATCCCTGGCAGAGTAATAATTTTGAAGATGCAACATTTGGTGATTTTACAGCAAATTTTGAGGAAAATGACAATAAAATAGTCGAATCTCAGGAAAATTCTAATGAAACGTCTCAGACAATTGAAGAAAATATTGATGATGCAGATGATGAATTTGGAGACTTTGATGAGTTTAAATGTTCTTCAACAGAGGATAAGGTTAATGATAATACCATTGAAGAATTGACTACAAATTCTGTGCCTGTTATAAATTTTCAAGTTGAGAATGAACCACAACTCATAGAAAGCATTAATAAAGTTATACATTCTATATTTAAAGAAGAAATTTCCAATACAGATAGTGAAATTTGCAGTAATCTTGAAACTTCTCTGGGTGAAACATGGGGGCATTTAAAAGAGACAGACACTAGGCAACCATATATTGTGAACTGGAACAACTCTTTGGCACAAAAGACACTCCTTAAATCTCTCTGTATTGACTCTAGGAATATAGTAAGTTTTTAATTATTTCTCACTGTTCATTAATAGCATTACCTCCAATTATAGTAAGCTGTTAATTTAAATGTATATTGATTTATATTAAATTTCAAATTTTCAGTTGTTTGGACCAAAATGGAGTTGTAATATGCCCAAATATGCTGCCAATTTGAGTGTAGCTCCGCTATTGCCTCAGAAACAAACATCACAAATTGATAGCCTTAAAAATGACCAGTCAGCTAATCTTGATAAATCAGGAAATAAAGGAGCATGGGTGGATCCCTTCACATCTGATGGCCAGGAATGTAAGTAATATTTGTTAATTATGCAAACTTAAATATAGGTATATGACTGTACTACCAAGTTAACTTGGAAACTTAAAAAATGTTACCACAGAAGTTATAATACAGCAACACTGCACTGTAATATAATAAATGTTTCATTTGTCACAGAAGTGATTTATCTACAAACACATTCATATACATATAAACATAAATCACGCCTATATCCCCTGAAGGGGTAGGCAGAGGTGAGTTAACACCCACTTTTCGCCAATTCGGTCCAATGCAATAGGTGGCGAGCCTATTGCCATATTTTATATCGGGTGCATAAATCACAGTACAATTTTATATTGCTAGGTGGGTGGTATGAAAGAAATGCTGCTGCCCATGACTCATTGCTGTCTTAACTCTTAATCGCCTTGTACGACATCCACAGGAGAGATGGGGGTGGTGACAATGGTATTTTGCTCTGCCATCACATATTATTATTAGAATTGGCATCATATATTAATAGTTCTTAGCATAAAGCATCCTAAATATCAGCCTATAAGCCAGAATATATTTTAATTTGAATGTGTACTATATGTGGAAATAATAAATAATTAAATATGCAATATATTGGTAAAATTATGAGTGGATGAATGTGGGTAGTGAATGGAAAGAGCAATTTTTAGTTGACTATATGGTTTCAATTTCAAAGCCATACAGGCTTATGAGGTTATGAAATAGAAAATTAACAATAATAGCAATAGCTAATTTTTGTCACTCTCTATGGAAGAAAGAAAAGACTATAATATGTATATATATATCTGATATAGATACTAAATAAGGTGCTCTCATAGCTACTTCTCAGTGTCAAATTATTTCCCATTCTAATTTCTTAATAAATATAAAATAGTAACCTTTAGTACTATGTATGATCTAAAAACTATTTATATATAGGTCACTGTGATAGGTTATTTTTCAACTTCTCCATTTATGACCTTGTTGCTACATTATTAAAACTTAAAATTATACACAATCAGTTTATGATTCTACAATTTACAAGTGTTTGTAACTATAGTATCTACAAAAGAAATAATAACTAAGTTTTTTATTAAGTGAAAGTTACTTAAAAAAATTAAAATTAAGTAATATACAACCATTAATATGCATTCAAAACATTTCGAAATGTTATTAAATTATGGATTTCAAACTTTTAATCCCCTATAATTTAACCTGGTTTCTGTGTCTAGTAGGTAGTAAAATCATCTACCTCATAATGACTTAGGTGCTTAATGAAAATATAAAATAAATAACAAATTACCAAATATTCATATCATTCAAACCACGTCAAACAATGAAAAACTATTGCACATGCACCTAACAATTTTAAAAATGTATAGATCTAAGCTAATCACAGAATTAGATATATTAAAAAATGACACTAATCTGCTTCATTATATTATTATGCTCACTGTTTGTAATTTTTTGCATGTCTTGCACATGGACGAACCCTTACACATAACATCCTGCTTATCCTAATCCTATTTAGTCACCTACGCCGAAGCCCTACTCCTAGATTTAGAACACCTTATGGCTACCCTAGACCAAATGGCCCACAGTCATTCCTCCCTGAAGATCTCTGAATTACTATCAACAGGTAAGTTGGTTAGTAGGATTAAAATGTTCTGTTTAAGTTTATTCCTACATAATTATAAAGATAAAAAGTAAACAATGTATTCTGTACAATATATCCTTTATTTTCTGTCTAATTTATATTTAAAAAAACATATACAAACCAAACAAGAGGTTTCGGTTTTCGTTATCTTTAAGTTTATGTAGTAACATTCAATATTTGTTTATAATTTGTGTACCTACTTACTTGAAATAATAAATAACTTGTAGGATATACGAGGGCGGGTCAATAAGTCCGTGACTTTTTGAATTTTTGAACCTCTTTTTGAGCCTAGACAAATAATATTTTTTGGAAGGGATAAAAAAATTGGAGAAGCGTTGGACAAAGTGTATTGAGCTCACGGGAGACTACGTTGAAAAATAAAATGATTTATTTATCAAAAAATCTGTGTTTTATTCCAAAAGTCACGGACTTATTGACCCGCCCTCGTAGGTAACCACAATCTAGTATCCGTAGAACATGCATTTGATCAGCTTGGTTTGGGCTAGATTATTGGTGTTATTGTAAGAAATATTTATTACCTAATTTATTATAAAAATCCATGGCACGGCTTTTATTTCCAGGGCGTATTCTGGTAATAAGGGATATAGTTAAAAATCTATTTCCAGTTCCTATTAGAAACAAACAAGACTTCAATTTCTAACTGTTTGAATAAAACTGAATTGAGCTAACATTTTTTCTTTTGATGTTTCAGCTTGTAGTGTAGATAACGAGAATGAAACCGGACCCACTGATCTCGACGTTTTTGAAGCAGCGTTGTCTACAAAAACTGATAAGATATACTCAAGCACATTGAACATTCAACCAATACGTCAAATCAACTTGCCCGACACTCATATTTTCACACCAACAGATTCTGAAACACCAAGATCGAAAACAATACATTACGACACTGCTCATACCATACTCATGCCCCAACAAGTTACTGCTTTAAAACCTTCCTCAGAAAGTTTTCCTCCAACGATCGAAAATAGCAATACGCCCGAAAGTGACGATTACTGGGAATTTCAAGGTTTTAAAGGAACTCCTGATATAAGTCGTCCAATTGAGAATAAAACTGAAGACGATAAGAGCACTGATACTAATTCACAAACACAAAAACCTATTTACACGTATGAAACACAAGTTTTACAGCCAATTAAGTTGGAACCTATAATCCCTACATTAAACTGGCCTAACCCTGGCGAAGTGAAAGAGACCTTTGAAGACTTTACAGATTTCATCTCAAAAACTGCACCTGTCACTGATCCTTCAATATCAGCAAACATTCAACAAAATATATTAAATACCGGAGAACATTTTAATGGTGAAAACAAAGACAATTTTGCAAATTTTACTACTAAACAAATAGATGATTTTGATACATTCCAATCTGCATTACCTTCCGCTACAAATCTATTTGAAACGGTCAATGCCGAATCAGTAAATGGTACAGTTATTCAAAATATATCAGATTTGGAGGTAAAATGTCCTAAACATGGCCACGGTAAGTCTAATAACATATCAATACATACAAAAAAATCTACTGGAGATAAGAATCAAACTGAGGATACAAAAGAAATGGATAGCTTTGATACTTTTCAATCTGCTGTAACCTCACCCACAGATGTATTTGAATTTGTTAATGCCGAATCTGCAAAACGTACAGTAATTAATAATATATCAGAATTAGACACAAAATGCCCTAAACATGGCCATGGTAAGTCTAATAACATATCGCTTAATAGTAAACAATCGACTGGAGATAAGAAAATAACAACTGATACTACTAAACAAATTGATGGTTTTGATACATTTCAAAGTGCATTACCCTCTCATAAGAATGTATTCCAATTGGTACATTCTGAACCAGCGAACGGTTCAGATATTCATGATGCATCTGATTTGGAGGCAAAATGCCATAGACATGGCCATGTTAGGTCTAATAACATATCACTACCTAATAAAAGACCTACTGTTAATAAGAATCAAAATACGGATATAAAATCAGATGATCCTAAGTTTACGGCTTCGTCTTTTGTGAAGCCAATAGCTAATTCTCATATATTACAGCCAACTACTTTAACACCGGCTGTAATACAGCCAATGCAACAGACTGGTCAGATATTACAACCATTATCGCTGGAAAGTTATTCTCAGATTAACTGGCCCAATCCTGGGATAGATTTACAAGATTTATCGCGATTCAATCCCGTTGAAAGTCTTCAGTCGTTAAAGACTGAAATGAATACTCAAAGTAAAAATTCTTCACCTATCCACCATCAGAAAACTATTACAAATCACCAAGGACCAGAGGAAGACATATGGGGCGAGTTTGTATCTAGTGCCCCCAAACCACAAGTATTATCTAAGAAAGCAACTGCATTCGCGGATGACGACGAGTGGACAGACTTTGTATCAAGTCCCAGTAGCATTCCCCAAAATGGATTGAACACTATTAGTTTGAATGTCCATACGAATTCTAATATTCAAAAGTCTAGTAGTTCTAGTAAATACCCATTGAAAAGTAACGAAAATCAACTTGAAATTCCTGCCTTAAATTATATAACGCCTAAAACCAGTACTCATAAGAATTATAACGAGAAACATTTCCAAAATTTATAACAAGACATAAAGGTTTCTCACTACTTAATATTTGTATAATGTACTTAATTAGATACTGTAGGTATATATTATCTTACATTGTTATGTACATAATGTGGTGGTGGTTTATGTATAGTAGTGATATTTTATAAATATTTACATGTCATATGAATACTAATTATAAATTTGTAAGAAATGTATGATTGAAAATAAATTATTGAATGCCTGTAATGAAATATGTACACTGCTTATGAGGTGCAAGTAAAAAAAGCGTTAGAAAATCGTCTACGATGGCACCGACGTAATACAAATTGTAATTAATTATTCAAATTCTAATTGGTCTCTACCATAGATAGTATTATTTTGCCACCGTTATCAAATGTTGGGTTTAATTTTTTTTAAACAAAAATCAACCGGATTTTTTTTTCTACGATTTGGGTAAATGCACTCGGTTTGACGGTAGGCGGAAATAATTTACCATATTCATTTTGGTACGGCCAAAATTATTTAGTGAAAAACACTTTTTTGCCTTTTATTCAAAATCGTAGCAACTATTACTGCTCATGCGCTGTACCTACTGCCCATTGTATGATTTAGGACTAAAGTGTTATCTACTTTTTATGTTGACCGTACAGATAGCATAACGTTTGAACCATGTGATATGGCAAATTTCATCTATTTTGAACATTAACATGTAGAATCAAGGGCATAAGTTTAATTGGTAGATTTCAGCGTTTTTCGTAATCCGTTCTAAGTTTTCAGCTTTGGCAGCAAATTGTAACCTGTATAATTTTACAATTCTTTTCATCTTCCAAGTCTTAAATGAGTGACTATCTCATTCTCAACTGTTCCTTATCGAAAGGTTTTCTTTGAAATTAAGGCAAATGCCTACACCTTGATTTTCTATCTACTTTCTATCTATCTTTCTACTTTTCACTAAGTCATTTTCACACAACGACCATGGAATTCCTTCCATCTTTCTAAGATGTCTGATACATCATATCTAGATGCACGTCCTCTATCTCCCTATTGCTTACAATTTATAATTGATGATATGATGATGGTAAAATCCCTGATGCTTGACTCCATCCATTAATTCTGATACAGTTGCTTGTGTATATAAGTGTACTGATGATGATTTATGAAGTCAATGGTTAATTGAGTGTCGGCATTGTTTCTGTGGTAGAGCGCATCCACGTCATCTTAAGGCCGGTTTTTTATGCATTGTTAACTCAACGAATGGTTACTATGATTAAATATTAGACTGACATTCAACAATTAATAACAATTGGTTGAGTTAATTATGCATCAAAAAAATCTGCCCAGCATGAGAAACTATGTAAGGTTGTCCCTATGCGCTTGAAACCCTCACTGCCGCAATCATAGAGGTCAATTATTTTTAATTACTCATGTACTTAATGTAAAAAAATTGCAATCAAATTTAGACCATAGACTTGGCAAGAATAGAGACTAATTTTGAATTGTATTTTTTTTTGTATTATGTACCTACTTACTCAATAACGTTTATTGACATCTCTGAGTACCTACGGCAGTCGGTAATCAATGACCAATCTTCGCCAGTCAATGCATTCATTTATTCTATTATTCCTTTCCCTATATTTGAGTCTTTCTACGAAGTACCCTATGGCAGATCAAAGTTTCTTTTAGTTAATGGAACTTTAGGCTCTCTTTCCCAGGTTTGGATTATATCTACTTGTGGATTCCGTTGTACAGGTTCCTAAATAAATTTTATTAGGCCTACGTTCTATAGTCACTGTAAATTTTTTACTGCCGCACTACTCAGAGAGGTCAAAGTACTTAATTTCAATAATAGACACAGACATAGGTAACATCTAATATGACAATGTATGTCTGTTCGCATAATCCTGATCAATTGATTTCTTCATTGTGACTTGCTCGTGAACTGCCTTCAGACCACCCAAGTAGTTAAGATAGGGATGGCCCCAGTGTCGGAAAGATCCCAAAACAGTCAACACCATTTATCGCTTTGAACTGTCAAAAATCTATGGAGTTTTTACAGTTTAACGCGATAGATGGCTTTATCATATCGTGTTTCGGTGGTCATGCTAGCCGGGTAGATCCAGTGACTTGATGTAGGTACAGTCAACAGCACATCGGGTTACTACAATCTGTCAAATTACTCCAATAAATTTTCAACCTAAATATCCTTATTATAAAGTTCAAAATTGATTGAATATATTTGACAGTTTGTAGTAACCTGATGTGCTTTTGACTGTACATACAAAAAATCACGCCTATTTATCTCCGGAGTAAATAGACAGAGAGGTGTTTCCACGTTTTGCCAATTATACCTACTAGGTCCCATATAAAAGGTGCTCGCCACCTTTTACTATTGCCATTTATCGGGCACGTAAATTTAAAGTATTACATTGCTAGGTTGGTATATGAGGTACGCTGCTGCCGATTACTTTTTGCTGTTTTTACCCTCGGTCGCCTTGTACGACACCCCTCTGCTCTGCACACTTGATGATGTGATGTTAGATTAATTGATATTTTAATGATTGGTTATCACATGAACCGTTGCTGTTTGATGGTAAGCGAGAAAGGGGGTTTTATTCATATATGAATTACATCAACATAGTAACATTTATTTATAACTACCTACTATTTATAACATTTCTTGTTATTGTAAAGCCGGATCCAGACGAGTGTAATGTAATCTAACGTGTAATGTAACACGAATTCCACACTACGAGCGTTATATGTAACCTTTTAAACGTAGAATTCGTGTTACATTACACGTTACACTTGTCTAGATCAGGCTTAAGAAGATAGGTTGTCAGCAGTCTATTAGCCTTCTTTCTTCTTTTTTCTTTTATGGGAACAAAAACTGATTATGCCTAACGTCCGTACACAGAGTCGTTAATTAAAGTTAAAGAGTACTTAAGTATACAAAAAAAAATCTAGACCTAGTGGAATATACCAAAAACACGCTAAGGAACCCTTTAAGTTAAAGTCATCACTCTGAGTACGGTTGTTAGTGTGTAGGTATAGTAAAGGTATTTTTGTTGTATAGTTATGTTTAGGTATTGTTCAATTGTGTAAATACGCGATTTAGGTGTGAACGGAAATATCAAAAAAAATGCATCACTGCATGTGATATGCTGTCTTATATTCTGAAGCAATATTATTATTACGAAAAATAATTATTAAAATAAGTAATCTGTATATAAAAGTTACATAACACCAATAAGCGTTTAATATAGTAATTATTTTGTGAAATATATTTCCATGTCTAGTTTGAGTCGAGAGCGTAGGTATTTATTAATAGATCTAAAGTTTATTGTATGTATGTTTATTATTGTATAATTTTAGCAACTATTATTATAATTAATTTGTCAGTATTTTTTATGTAAATATTGCATACTCATGTAATTATATAGAGAGTAGGAAAGTATTACCAATATTACTTATCCTTTTCTGAGCACGAAAATTAAACAGCACTCGTGTGCGAGTACAGACCATATTTTCATAGTGTAGTACTAGTTGCTAGTTTGTAACCTAGCCAACATATTTATCGTTGTTTTTGTGATGAATTTTATACAAGCAAGGATCTCGATATCTATTTCACTTTAACGTTGGAAATGGTATATATTACTACGTAGTAAAAATAATTTTAACTTTCGTTTTATCTTTCGTCGACATTTTGACAGTGTTCAATTGTATTTAATGTATAGTTAAATGTATTAAATATTCTAAATGCTGTATTTACAATAGTAATGTAAAATATTGTATAGTGAGAAAATGAAAATAATTTTATCCATATTAAAAAATTGTTTTATTGTTCGAAAAACCCGTTCTAGTTCTCCACTTCTGTATCTGAATGTTCGACATCGTCTATGTGTGTTCCGATATTGTCTTTATCATTATCGAGATTTATCACGAATTTTGGCAAGTTGCTTTCCATTGTGACTTTGAAGGGACATTGTTCAAACTCGGGCCACGACACGAACCTGAAAAAATCAATAATTACGCTGAATAAAAATTATTCATTATCACATTCATTATACTTTGTGTTCAATTTAGGCACGATGGAATGAGTACTATATGGTGAATACATGCGCGGGTGTAAATCGTCTCACTGGGTCCGTTTATGGATTTATTATTATATTATTATTACTTACAATATATTCCCACAGAAAATTATTATGCTAAAAAATTTCTAACTTGGGTAAGTACCAAATTGTAATATGGGTATCAAATTATCAGACTCCTCACTTATCACCTTTCGTAGTTGCATGCGATAGAACAGAAGTCTTGTCATCTCTCTGTTCTAAACAGCCTTATTTTAGATTTGTTTCACACTACTTACTTTTTGAACACAGTAATTTTTTGCTTAAGAGTTAAATCACCAAATTCAGTAAATATGGTCATATGAGGGAGTTCAGCGTCATCCTTTCCAGGTGCTATTTTCTTATTAGAGTCCGGTGGATCCTGACCTGTTATTAGCCACACGCCGCATCCTGGTATCCATTGTCTGAAACAATTGAAAACAATGAATTCTTAGGATTGCTAACAGTATTGGGGAACAATCGATAGTTTACATCGAAAATCTTGTACCCTATCGATAGAGTGCGCGTCAGATAAGTCTGCGCGCGATGGGTGGCGCTGCTCGCTAACATTGACACTCCTAAACAAACAAAACAGCAGGCGAAATTTTAGTACTCTAGTATAGAAACTATCGATAGCACAGAACAAGGCAATACTATCGAATGAATGCAATACTAGTTTAGTTGTTAATAACAAACTATTGATAGTATCGATACTGTTGATTTTATCTGCAACAATAGGTACTATCGATAATAGCGATTGTTTTAGACTATCGATAGTCTGCCAATTTGCTATTCATTTGGTAGAGATCACGTTAGCGGTGGAAATTAAAACGTGCGTAGGTAGTAGTAGGTATATCAATAATATGTATTATTATATTATATATAATAAATAATAATACTATAATATAATACTATATAATACTATAATATAACTATAATAATAATAATCTTGAAGGCATCAAAACGGGGTATTTATAACAACCGACAAATGTCGTGTAAAAAAATAAAATAATAAATAATAATACAATATAGTATACTATATCGAAATTAGCACTCTTATTTAAAACTAGTTTAAAGTTAGCATTTAGTACTTAAAATAATGTATGTAGCTTAAGCACTGGTGTTGTGGATACTAGATGATGGATATATTTTTTATAAATACCGAAAATCTTTTCTAGTGTCATGGTTATTTATTCTCATAATTTAACAGAACCAGCCCAAAAATAAATCAACTGTTTATTCCCCAGTGTATTAATACCCACTAGCACCCAATAGCTACATGGTTAATTAAAGCTGTTATTGGTGGTTTGTCCTCCTGCATAATGTGCATATTATTATACATGGGGCACACTCCCTTAGTTTCCAATTAGAGACTATATGAAACAATCTGTTATTTCAGGATGTCTTACCATTTTCCCCACAGTCTCTGTGAACTAGGGGAAAATGCATATGAAAGTAAATGGAGATGGCTCGGAATATTCAGTAGTAGAATCTGTAACAATGATAGTGACACTTACTCCAACTTTGGTATTATTTTTGTCTTCACAGAAAACATTTGAGGTCTAAAAAAATACCACAGAAGTGGTAAGTATTCAGGTGGACACGGTAATTTTTCTTTTTGTGTTATGTTAACTAGGTACATGTTATGTTCATCTATCTGCAAATGGCAAAGGTTATCAATTATATAATAAATTAAGCAAAACAATATGTTTCAATTGTATTTAATTGTTCTTTTAAATTGGTTCTTTGTTTTTTTTTTCTTTCTTCTTTAACACAAACAATTTTTTGTGTTAAACCTTTCAACTTACCATTGTAGTTTTCTTTATAACTGGGGGGTGAGTCCATGGTAAAAAATGTACTTTAGGAACTGTTGCCAATACTTTAAAATCAAATAATAGTTGAAATAAAGCTGGTATTGACTTGTATTTCCTTAACTCTATCTGGTTGTCTGTAAGAAACTATACAGATTGAATAATAATCGAATGTAGAATAGGATGCTGATATTAGTATGTGCAAATATTAACTTTCTTACCTTATAATGATGTCCAGGCATTGTTATAAATAGATCTGGTCTGCCAAGTTGGTTTTGTGAGTAGTGAAAAATTATATTATGCATCAAATGCTTAATATAATTTAAAGTAGGCATAGAGCCAATTATTTTTACTATTCTATCTAGAAAATGGACAAAAATATTTTAGATAATAAAATAAAGGAAAAATTATTAAAACTATATCATTATACTTATTTTTTTATGACTTACTGTCATCATCTGTGGAAAGGTTTCTTAATAAATCTTTAATTCTGTTTCCATTATCTGCCTTGTCTTTAAATGCCAATTTCCATAGTCCAAAAAAATCAGCATTTCTGTATATTACTCTGTCAGGCCATTGATCTTGCAGTTCCTAAGATATTAGATACATAAATCACGCCTATATCCCCAATGTGGTAGGCAGAGGTAAATTAACACCTACTTTTTGCCAATTAAGATCGGTCCCATGTAATTAGTGGCAAGCCCATTGCCATCTATGAGGCGCAGTATATTGCTAGGTGGTACAAGAGGAATGCTGCTGTCTATTACTCATTGCTGTCATTACCCTAAGTCGCCTTGTATGACTCCCACAGGAAGGATGGGGTGGTGAGATTTGTATTTTGCTCTGCTATCACCACACAACTTTAACCACCTAAGATAAGACTATAATATACAAAAATACATCACCTGTATTTGGTATCATAAAAGAAGTCCCTTGGTTTAACTCTTAACACTTTGAAATAGCAGCAAAGATAATGTTATAGCAAGGACATATTTTGTGGAATCAATTGTGGTGGTATCACAATGAGGACCAATACTAGAACAATAATTTGTAATGAAGTTTTCCATTGAGAAAAGAAGAATCTACTATATTCTTCTTTTGATTATCTAAAATTACGAAATATTATTTAAGGGTAAAATATTTAATAGGATATATAAACATACCTTAACATATGGGGAAAAAAAATTGTTGGTTTCATACATATAAATATTGTTTTTGATATTCTTGAGTAACTCTTCACTTAATAAACCAAATCCTGGATTAACTTCAACAACAGGATTTTCTGGTAATATATGTGATTTTACAGTTCTTGCAATGTCTTCCGCAGTTTTCTTATTTATTATATACATGTTTTCTGGGGTTCGGTATTTTTTCAACAAATTGGCAGGTATTTTTTCTTTTAAATTACTGTACTCAGGGAAGCTATCTAGATATTTTACAACATCAGTTGCTGTTTTTGTATTCTCAATATCGGTAACTAATTTATGGCTGTACCTCACCAGGCTTTTTAAAAGCAATTTATGTTGGATACACATTTTTATATTCAGTGTAAAATTACATGCCATGCAAGGCAATACATACATTTTCAATATTATTCTAGTAGTATATTTTTATACCTTAATATACAAAGACCAAGAAAAAATATTTGTCACTAAGTAATTTATCTATCTTTTCGTATGAATAAATGGCCTTTCTTTACAAACTATGTTTTCTTCTATTTTGAACTTTGGAAATTGAATGTCTGTCTTTTTGAGTTTGAAGAAAGAAGAAAACAAAGAGAATACACTAAACCAAAGAGTATATAATACACTACGTTTAAGAGTCGGGACTTCAAACAAGCTTTTTGACGATTTTGACTCGCAGTTTAGGCTAAGATCTCGTACCAACCAACAGAGACAGATAAAAAAGTAATGCCAACATACTACAAAAGCAAACTAAGGATGTGGTGTACGCTACAGAATGTGTCGATATCGATAAAAACGAATGGGTACCCCCCCCCCTGCCTTGCAGAACTTGCAGACAGGTTTTTTAATCCTACAAAAGCAAAATAAAAAGCTCTGTTCGTTTGAAAATATTGAGTATTATTTAATTACGTGTAATTATTTAATACAATTTATTTAACAACAAAAAATAAAAGCTATGTTTACAATGTGGAAATTAAAATTGTTGGTAATTTTCTGATCTCATAATCTAGGCGGAGTCTTCAGATGTTAGCTGATCGATCAACACACGTTTTTGCAATGTTGTGTAAGCAAGTAAGCAGGACATTTAGATCTGAAATAATGAATAGAGATTAGTAAATATATCGTTTGAGTTTACGCTGGTCATCATCAATTCAATTTATTGTTCACCGCTTACCATAGCGGACTATGTGTAACGCGCCCGAAGGTCTGGTTCTGCCCAATCAATGAAATCTGGTTCTGAAATAAACCACTCATTAGCTTCAGGAATTGAGCTATCAAACCATATCGGAAAGATAAGTTATGTAACTTACCAATAGAGGCGCTTATGCGGTTGCAGGCAACGATCACACCCGACGGGCATCGTGTAGCAAGGCGGCAGTCACGCTGTCTTCTTCTTCTAGTGCCTCTTCAATTCGGAAGATAAGCCGTCAGCTTTTTATATTCATCTCTGTCAGTCGCAAACCGAAACGGCTTTTCAACGGGGTTAATGCCGATCTACTCTCATATGCTTTGCAGCCATGACTCTCATCGCCTTTCAACAAGTCACGCTGTGATCTGAAAAATAAGTGGAGTTGAACACAGAAGAACTTTTGATGATGATAATGAGAGATGAATAATAAAACTCATACTCAACTTTGTTGTTAATGATGTTAGCTATCTAGTCATGGGAGGTTTTTGTTGTTTTATAAATAACCCTATATATGATATACTATATTATAATATATTGCAATAGACAATATTTATATGTATAAAACTAATGAAACATCTCAAGTACATTTGACACTCAAATTTACGAAAATAGATTTTTTATCGATAATTTGGTAAGTAGTAAGGACATCGCTACGGCGCATATGATTTTTGATTAAAGTGACCAGAACTTATTTCTAATTACTTAACGTTTATACAATAACATGGAAAACTACATACCGCTTCTCATCTAGTGGGAATTGGCCATGAAAACCCTCTTTTGGTTTAATTTCCAACTAGATTTTAGTCAACATATTTCACACCTTTTGTAAAACATTTCGCTGTTATGCACATAAATAAATGACACAAACTAGTTAGATATACACTAATGATAAGTCACTGAAGACAATAAATAAGCACAAGATGGAAAACTAAACTAAAACAACGCTTTATTTTATATTTTCAAAACGGCATAGTGACTTATGACATTAGTGACACACTCCGGCAGCGCGAGACAAGGAAGGTTAGATCGGAAGTAAGAGACAAAACAAGTCGCCATTAAAAATTGCCTAAACTCCATACATTTTTTCTGCAGTATGGGAGTTTCGCCAGGCTGCACTAAACTTGCAAATCTTTTCTTTGACACTTACTGTCATCAGCGTCCAGCGTCAGTTGTCTGTCACTGTCATTTAATTTTTTTTTAATTCTCCCTATATTTTAAGGAAGGCAAAGGGTCTAGCCCATACAGCCAAGTCTTTAGTGTATATTTTATCTGTAGTCTTATGAAATAATGAGTGGGTCAAAAGTATGAATGAAATGAATTTTACATTAAAATATGGGTGCCACATATTTTAACGCATCTAGGGAGTACTTGGCGCGAATTGAATGGTAACAGAGTTAATGATGGTGCTTGATGAAATGGATAAAACCACTTTTTTGACTTTACTAGATTTTAGTAACGCATTTAATTCTGTCGATTTTGATGTTCTTCTTGGTGTTTTGAGTTCTCTTGGCATATCTCCTATCGTAATTGACTGGTTTCAAAGTTACCTGTTAGGGCGTCGGCAGCGCATACGCATTGATGATACTTTCTCGGCGTGGTGCAATATTAATGCCGGCGTTCCTCAGGGTGGCGTCCTGTCTCCTCTCCTTTTTTCAATATTTATTAATTCTATTTCTCAGTCGCTTTCATGTTCCTATCACCTGTATGCTGACGACTTACAGATTTATGCCCAGGCACCATTTTCTGACCTTTCTGATGCGGTTACCCTTACTAATAAGAATCTCACTATTATCGATGGCTGGAGTAAGTCTTTTGGTCTTGTTGTCAACCCGCTTAAGACAAAATCAATTATCATTGGCAGTTCTTATTACATATCTAGGATTAATTACAGCTTACTACCAGCAATTGTTTTCAATGGTATTCCTATTCCGTTTGCCAAAACAGTGATAAATCTTGGTGTTGTCTTTGACCAGTGTCTGACGTGGCGGCCTCAAGTTGAGGCTGTTAGGAATAAGGTATTTGCGGCGTACAGTTCACTCAATAGGTTTAGAAACTTTTTACCAGTTAAGACCAAGATAACCTTGGCTCAGACACTTCTACAGTCAATTATTGATTATGCTGACGTCTCGTATGCGGATCTTTCGGAGGAACTTCTTGACAAGTTGCAGCGTCTCCAGAATTTATGTCTACGATTTATATTTAATTTACGTAAGTTTGACCATGTTTCTTCCTATCGCTCTCAATTAAATTGGCTTTCAATTCGTCGACGTAGGGACTTACACGTTCTATCTCTTCTGTACACTGTTCTATTTCTACCTACATCTCCGCCGTATCTTCAATCTCTTTTTAATTTTCGATCTTCTTCATCGAGTCGTACTTTACGATCCAATTTTAATCTTACCTTGGACATACCGACTCACACTTCCGATTTCCTTTCCTATTCCTTTTCTGTTCATGCTGTCCGGTTGTGGAATTCTCTCCCCGAGAGTATCAGGTGTGCTCGCACATTGGAGTCCTTCAAAGCTCAAGTTTGGAATCATTTTATTTCCTCTTGTCCCTAAAATGCTATTTCAATTTATTTATTACTTTATCTAATATTTCAGTATTAATTATATATTTAATTTTGTTAATGTTTTTGTGTATTGGAGCAGTACAGATGTATATTAGTCACTGTTTTCTAATTCTGCACCCATACCCTTATTACTTTCATATTTTTATTTATTCTTTTTACCAAGGTTGCCTGGAAGAGATTGCTTGTAAGCAATAAGGCCGCCTCTTGTCTGTCTGTCTATGTTTATTTATATTTTTGTATTTTCTTTGTGTGTGCAATAAAGTAATTATTATTATTATTATTATTTTATAGTGATCTTCACCACAACATCAAACACATCATGAGACTTATTTTCGATGATTCTGCATAATTGCACATCAACACGGATGCTTGTGCATCAAAATAACACCACTTTCACTGCACAAAATCCACTCTGTAACAATTTTTGAATTAGTGAAAATAAATCTGACTGACACCACGAAACGCGCCAAACACTCTCCATTTAAATTTCTTGTCGCATTTAGGAAGGCAAAGTTTTAGATGTTATACAGCTTTGATATTTAATTATTTCTATTCGATTTTAATGTTAACATTAAAAAATGTTATTTGTCTTGCCAGGTCTATGGGCCAGTTTTGATTGACATAGAATATTGTGGTTAGAAAGGGTTCGAAAAATTATCTGTCTGAAAATGTCTTGATGCCGGAATCGAACCCGCGTCCTCTGCAATCCGCACAGGTACCTAAACGTCTTGGTTGGTCGAGTGGTTTAGGCACCTGCCCGGCCGGATTAATGATTAGGTGCCTACCGTATTTTACTTGCATACATTTAAAAATCACGCCTATTAATTCCCGAAAGAGTATGCAGGGTGAATTAACACCCACGTTTCGCCAATTAAGTTAGGTTCAATGTAATAGGGGGTGAGCCTATTGCCATCTATCGGGCACGTGAATCGCAATATATTACTAGGTGGTATAAGAGGGACACCATTTTTTACTCATACATACATAAATCACACAATCCAGATGCACATAATAACAATGAAGGGTTAAGCAGAGGTGAATTAACACTTACCTATGTAATGTCTTAATAATTATGTAATAAGTGGCGAGCCTACTGCCATTTATCGAGCACGAAAATCGCAGTAGGTAAGTTGCTAGATGGTACAGGGGAAAGCTGCTGCCCATTACCTACCTACTCAACGCTGTCTTAAATCCATAGAGTCGCTTTAAGTCGCGGGAGAGAGATTGGGGGTGGTGACCTGCCCGCCGTCACCACACAGAGCTATGGTATTTTGAACAATCACTAAATTGGAATCTGTAATACTTATAATGATGAAAGCAATTATTTGGAATATATCCTCATCAAGAATAAGTTACCTAGCGAATATGTATACATCAATGACGAAATAGAAGACGTCAATCAACGGTAGATAATAAATTAGCAATTAAATAATAAAGTAATTAATCACCAATGCAATATTTTGTGTTGAGTGATAATGTTATCTTAATAATGTTAAATTAATCACTCTGTCTAAAATTATTACGCTAGAACAACTTTCAGTCTCGTCATATTTTCGTTTATACATCAGCACTTGTTACACGTTAGTTATGTATTTGCAAAAGTTTTCAGTCACAATATTATTGACTACTTTCCTCTCAACAGGTGCTATATTTGAAGATTGTGGTAAGTCTTTGTTAGGGCTTATCTATGGTAAAACTAATCTATGGTGTGCTCAGAGTAAATAGGATGGTGTGAGATCAAATGTTTAGGTATATTAGTATGTGTACCTTCTATCTCTTTAAGTATATTGTACACAGCGGTCAATTCCTGGATATAAGTAGATAAAATTTTATTACATGATGACTGGCCAACCAAGACGATGATTTATATTTTATTTTTCTAACATTTATATTAAGTTTAAATATAAGTCAAAATAACAATTAATACAGAAAATTTGATAGTACACCTACATATAAATTTGCAAAGTCATTGAGGAGATCCCACTTAGTTATCGATTTACTTACACTTGGTCCAAAACAATCATTTGCAAAAGGCAACAATCAGCGCAATATTTTATCACAAATTGCAAGATAGATTTACTACACCGGGTCGAGGTCCGCGCCTTTAGGGCACCCAAGCCCCCTAGCACGGGATATGGAGAAAAACTCCTCGGGGAAAAGAAAATATTTACCTCTCGCTCTAACTCCCACTAAATCCCGAGACAAAACACTGTCAAGTGGTGGAGAGAGGCTTTGTCCACGTCCCGTGCTAGGACTACGAAATGGCCTGAGATTGCCTTGCCCCCGTAGCACGGGACGTGGACAATGTCTCCTCGGGGAAGAAAATGTAATAATCCTTTAGCTCTAACTCCCACAAATCCCTAGACAAAACTAGGCCTACTGCTATAGTTTTCGCTTTCCCCGGTAAAACACAATTTTGCAGAAATTGTATTGTTTCGGGTATCTGACCACCTACCCTCGCAGGCACGCACTTCACATGTACCCATTGCGATAATAAATAAATAATATTTTTATTGCAAACTCAATGGGTACACGCAATAACACGGCTCAATATTACACCAAGAAACATTTCAATTCAAGTCTCGCTCCTCTCCAATCCTCCATTTCCAACGAATATGTGCTAGTAAAGAAATGAAAATGCAGTTATTTTTTATCATATTAACAATAACGCTGTTGATTCTTCTTTACCTATCTAAATATAAAATATTTAAAAAAATAAACTTAATTCTCGTCTCTTCTCGCCTCGCCGGTATGGAATAAGATTTTTTGTATAGTATAAAGAATATTGTGGTTAGAAAAAGTCCGAAGAATTATTATAGAATTATAGAATTATAGTCTTGATGCGGGAAACGAACTTTTTCTAACTACAATATTCTTTGTACTAACTTTTTAACATTTATATAATTTATTGTGACGAGAGGTGAATTCAAATTAATACCAATCCCCCAGGATCGGCTTATGAATTAATCAGCGTTAATATTGGAGGATGTCAAAGCCCCCCATGCCCTGTTACCTTGGGAGCCAGTGTGCCCGTCAGCATGGAGTTCGTCGCTGGTAAGATCTACCAATCATACAATCGGGTATTAATAGTATTATATTATACCTAGGGCGATAAAACAAAGAAAGCCTCAGTTCGCTTTGTTTTTTTTTTGTTATATACATATACATACATAAATCACGCCTATATCCCCGAAGGGGTGGGCAGAGGTGAACTAGCTAGCACCCACGATTCGCCAATTATAGTAGGTCCCATGTATTACATTACTATATAACTATATTCCCTATAACTTAAATATTGTCTAGGTCAGAGTCAGACAATAATAGCAGATCTACTTAATACCTACATAAATCACGCCCATATCCCCGAAGGGGTTAGCAGAGGTGAACTAGCACCCGCGTTTCGCCAATTATGTTAGGTCCCAAGTAATAGGTGGCGAGCCTAATCAATAAAATTGTCTCATTTCAATTTCAGATTTCGTGTGTGATCGCCTGGTGCATGACGTGGTTATAAATATAAACTTCATAAATTTACGACCTCAAGTCACTCCAGGTAGGTGCATACATAAATCTTTTTTCTTATTAAACATATCTTGCATGCTTGCATGGGAGTGAAAAATAACGTAGAATTGGCCAGTTCCTATACTTACTCATCCCATGGGTGTCGTAAAAGTAGACTAAGGGGGATTGCATAGGAGTGGCACCATTGAACTACTATTAGTAGCGTTTACTTTATAACTCAATGAGTGGCACAAATTAAAGCTTTCAAAATTGGTTTAATCGAATGAAAAAGTGCATTTACGCAAAGGGAGAATAAATATTATTTTGAAAAACAATAAATTATTTTTTGACCTTTAATAGTATTTTTTTTTTAAACTTTTAGTGCGCCCCATGTATTACTAATCTGCATAGTTTTTGTCCTAACAACTTTCACCCTTTACATACATACATAAACACGCCTATATCTCCGACGGGGTTCCGCCAACTAGGTCAAGTCCCTTGTATATATGTGTGTAATAATATATAATGTATGTAAATATTATATATATTAATATATTATCATTTATCGAGCACATAAGTCGCAGTACATTTGCTAGGTGGTATAAGAGAAACGCTTTTGCCCATTTCCAATAATTCCTAATAATCCTTAGTCGCCTATTGTACGATACCCACGGGAGAGATTTGGGGAGGTGACAATTTGATTCTACTCTGCCGTCTCCACACGGCCAACCCCTTTCTATTTTCACTATTTTTCACCCTTTCTATGCAGTTTATCCCAGAGTTGGAAAGGCAGAGATGTAATAATAGCTAATAGCCAAATTTCGCCTTTCGCCAGCACTGTTAGGAGCCGCTTCATGCGGTGACCCATCACAACGAATAAACCACTAACATAATCTAAAATTGTCGCTAATCGTCAATATAAACTTAAGCCAAACAAGACGCAATGAGAAGATTGAAGAGTATGACAAAAATAATATATATGCTGGAAGTGAAAGGAAAACACGGAAGGGGATCAACATAGGCAAATCTCCAGAGTACCTACCCGAAACCGAAGGGGGGGATAGAATAAATTTAACCGATAAATAAGTATTAGCCTCGAGTTCACCAAAACGTAAAACAATAGTGGAGTGCCTTTAGCCGAAACCTCGGAACCCAGTTAGGTACCTACTTTGACCAAATTATTATAAGAACTACATAAGGGATTGTGTTATTAATAAGGTATATTACAAACTACCCATTAAAAATCTTTTATTTTTATTCCTTGTTATTTTATAATAAAACAAATAAATGAACATATACATTACATACATACAGAAATATACAAAGTATCCCAAAATTCAACGATAATCGGGGTGATAAACAGGTCAAACTTGATGATAGACCGGAAACATGACTACTCGAGGAAACATACGAAGAAAAATATACCAAACTCCATTTTATTTTAAAATTTACAAAAAAAAATTTAATTGTTAAAAATTTGGCACCCCTAATATTTTTAACTACTATCCTCCACAATTTTTTGACCTAAGTTTTCTGTTTTGTTTTTCCATAAAAACCATCAAAAATTATTTATTTCTCTAAAATTTTAAAGCATTTTTCTTTCATTCCACTTTTACTGAGCATTGTGAAAAAAATAAGTATGGTCACTAGCACAGAACAGTAAGTCACTAGTGACAAGTTTTGGTTTTACAGCCAGCCGCCTGCCTGACACGTTGAGTAGGTACCTATTAATGTTGTTGCCCTCCACCACTCGGGTGTCCCAAGAGGCTATTAGTGTACGCCGGGCAATCTCCCGTCGAATCGATTTTTTCGACACCTGTTGTGGTTTGTTAGAATCAACAATATATTAATTTTGTAATTGCACCGTGGTTTTATTTAATCGGTGTAAAATAATAAGTAAAACAAACAATGTCTGGTTTGGTATTACTGAAAAGACACTATTTATTCACTCGTTTTTCCTATGTTTTTAATTTACAAAATGTCAAAGTATTTTAGACTAATAATTATACAAAAGAGGCCGTAACATCCTCCAACGGCAACAAAAAATAGAAAGAAAAACATATTTATATAATACATGAGAGCTTAACCTAAAAACTATAGTGCGAGTGTTATTTTATTTTTCACATTCTAGTGGGTATAACTTTCTAACCGTTCGGGTTAAGACCCCTGTAGCCGTCTTTACTGTGGCCACCCTACACACACCGTCTTTGCCTATATGCAACTCTAAAATACGCGCTAATGGCCATAGAACCCGTTTTTCCGGAGTTTCTATTAAAACGATATCACCCACTTTTAACGTATGATTTCCGCTCTTACCCTTTAATACTAACAATGCTAGATATTCATTTCGGAAACGCACTTTCAAGTCATCTCTCAATTTTTGCAAGTATTTGACACGTAAGTTAAGACTTTTGCCGTCCAAATTATCTAAATCAGCAACATCTGTACAACGCAGAGGCTGCAAAAAATATGCTGGAGTGATAGGCTGCAACAAAATGTCTACATCATCAACAATATAACTTAGTGGTCGAGAATTGACAATAGCTTCGCACTCAATTAAAATTGTCTCTAACTCTACATATGTCAGAGAAGCTCGACCAAGTATACGTCTTAACAACTCTTTTACAGTCCTAATCATTCGCTCATACCACCCTCCCCACCAAGGTGATCCTGGAGGGATCAGTATCCATTTAATACCATGAATTGTAACCGCTGACACTATTTCTTTCCAATCTATAAATTTGAATAAATTTCTAGCGCCGACGAAATTTGTGCCATTATCTGAATATATAGTTGAAATTCTACCCCTTCGGGCAATAAACCTTCTAAAAGACATCAAAAAATCAATAGTAGATAAAGAAGTAACTAACTCTATGTGAATAGCTCTATAAACAGCACATGTATACAACACCATCCACACCTTATCTCCATTACGTAAAATAAACGGACCCGCCAAATCCACGCCACTGATTTCAAATGGTTTACCAGCCTCCGTTCTGTCCGTGGGTAGAGGTACGAGTGGTGTCAAACACGATTTTCCCTTTTGCTTCCTGCAAATGACACAACATCTGGATATTTTCCTTGTTAAATTTCTAACACCCGTTATCCAAAAATGTTGTCTTAGATTCGCTAATAATGTTTGCATTCCTGCATGATAAAGTTGCTTGTGTTTATCTGAAACCATCCTCTCTACTATCTTATGTGACCCAGGTAGTAGAATGGGAAATCTGTAACTTGACGGAATATCATCGGAAAATAACTTCGTCTTCACACGTATAAGTCCATCGGCATCGACTATAGTACATAAATCTTTAAAAGTTTTCTTTTCTCCAAACGCTTCTGTTTGTAATAACTTAAATAATATAATCTCAGCCCTGTCTACGGTCGCCATCTTATTGTTGTGGTTTGTTAGAATCAACAATATATTAATTTTGTAATTGCACCGTGGTTTTATTTAATCGGTGTAAAATAATAAGTAAAACAAACAATGTCTGGTTTGGTATTACTGAAAAGACACTATTTATTCACTCGTTTTTCCTATGTTTTTAATTTACAAAATGTCAAAGTATTTTAGACTAATAATTATACAAAAGAGGCCGTAACAACACCCATGGGTGAGTTTTGGGCTGGCACATTTTAAGTTATTTTTTCGCTCCCATGCCCAGGCCAGCATGGAAGAGTAACGGAAGGCTTAACGTATATACGTTATGCCTTTTTGCTATACCTACCATTTTAACGATTCGAAAAATTGTAATAAGGGACATAATTCTGTTTATTATGTCATCTGACATACCCAATATTCATCTACCATGTGTACACAAAAAGTATTCGGCTAAAATCTGCAACAAATCTATTTAGTTACATTTAATGATATTTATTGACGTGTAAACGGAATTTGCAACTTGACAAAAAAATCAGGAGTTTTGGTATGCTTTGAGAATCAATATTTACTGACACCGGTATCATGATATTGGATGGCGATATTTTTGACTGTCTAATCCTTGCCTTAGATAATAATTCCGTGATTTGATTTAATCTTACCACGTACGGCGTTTATACTAGCGCATCCCATTGAGTTATACTATTCAATGAGCGCATCCTATGGTGTCCAACATTTGTCCATGGTGTTTCTATCTACCTCAATGCGGACAATCTTTGTACATTATACATACTACGTATAGTTTTTATCAAAATACTTTCAGTTTAAAGCACAGGTGTCTCTGACACAACAAAATATGTAGTATGTAGATATATTGTTTTGGTTTTGATATGCATCGATAGATAATAAGGATTATGTTTAATCACAATACACCAAACATATTGTTTTTAAAATTCTTAAAATGTGTCTGTAAAAAAGGTAATCAAGATTGATGCTATCTAATATGCATACGTACATTATATTTATAAATATTAGCGTAGGATATTCCCCAAGCTTATCACCGGTTACTATGAGGGACTACCTACTTATTTGATAGTACTTTTATCTAGTGTTTTGTGTGTAATATTACGTAATCAACCTACCGCCTAACTCTATGGCTGATGATAGCTTAAAAGCAATGTACTGCTAAAGGCTATAGCAGACATCCTGAAATTTTAGGCGGTACGGAATTTATGCCAAATTCATACAAAATCATTCGGTGATCATTCGTTCAAAGCTATCGCTAATAGTTTAGGTACATTTGGTGCGAAAAGACAGCACGACGTCATAAACTATAGCTTTTGCTTTAGCAATCGAGTTAGGCGGTAGGCCCCAAAGAGTACAATGTAGTAGGCCCCCAGCTTTAAAAATGTGTTTTTCGCCTTCGCGCGACATACATTACCTACTTTTAGTAAAACACTTCAATGTTTAGGTAGGTAGTATTGTGCATAATATTATTATACATTTTGCGCATGTATTTAAAAGTGATATTCGCACTGGCTTAAGAACCCAAGTTTTAACATGTCCTTGTGTTGTTTACAGAACAATGTGATCCGAACCTGTGCCCCATGTTAGCAAACGCTCCCTCCTCGCTTACGACCATCATGTCAGTGCCAAGAAGCATAGCAGTGGTAAGACTGGATAAAATCAGATATATAATTATTTATGTCCTATAATTAAAAAACGAAGTTACTGGAATATTCATTGAGAAGATAAAATTACCTATTAGTAAGAGTATTTGAACTTTTAAAAAATAGCTGTCGGTGGTTCTGTCAGCGTCATAAGCTCACTTTAGCACCCTGTCACAATAATTATTTATGCATAAATATTATGCGCTCTCCTTAGTGAGATAGAGCAGGAAAACTCAGTGCAACTTGTTTAATTTTAACGATCAATACAATTGATACCTACTTTTTTGTTGAGTGATGTCATCCAAGTGATAATAATGGATAAAGTGAGGAATGACGATAATATAGAGTCAGTCTTTCTCAAAGTGGTTGGTGACGCCCCCATGTGGGCATTGGAGACAAATACATACATACATACATAAATCACGCCTTTATCCCCGAAGGGGCAGGCAGAGGTGAACTAGCACCCACGTTTCGCCAATTATGTTAGGTCCCATGTAATAGGTGGCGAGCCTATTGCCATATATCGGGCACAAAAGTGTCGCAGTACATTGCTAGGTGGTATAAGAGAAACGCTGCTGCCCATTCCTCATCACTGATTTATCCTTAGTCGCCTCGTACGACACCCACGGGAGAGATTTGGGGTGGTGACAATTGTATTCTACTCTGCCGTCACCACACGGCAAAGACATATAGGACGGAGACATATAGGGGGGCGTTAAGGGACCCAGAAAAAAATGGGGGGCGTTGGCGTGGTGTAGGTGGACGATGATTTGTTACTTAAATTTTACTCAATATCTGTGACTGTTTTTGAGTAAAATTGAACCTGATATCAACAAACTTGTTAAAAAGCATTGAGTTATAAAGTAAACTAGTTCAATGTTAAAAAGCGTCAAATTCATCCATCTCATTAGATTAGTTGCGTTTTAATTGCAACAAAAGTCAGAACCGACTATTTAAAGCATGCACACTATAACTAAATTAATCAAAGTAATGTATTATGTATTTTAAGTTTTAGGAGTGATAAAAATATTGGGGGCGCTGAAAAATAATTGAATTTCAAAGGGGGCAGTAAAGAAATAAGTTTGATAATCTCTGATATAGACGAAGATAGAAAGTAGAACCATTGCTGAGACGATAAAAGGGAATAGTTTGGCTTTTTATGGGCATGTTATGAGAAGAAACGACATTCAAAAGGGTGATGAACATGAATGTTGAAAGATGGAGAGGAAGAGAAAGACCGCAGAAGAGATGGATGGATTTCGTGAGATGGTGTGCGTGAGATGGTGGATTTTCGTGTTTCAAATGTTAATGTGAAAGAGGAGATGATGTGAATGGAAGGAAGAAAACACACTGCGCCGACGCCAAATAAAATGGGATAAGGGCCAGAAGATGATGACGTCATCCAAGTTAACTAAACGTAACTGTGCGCTAGGCCGAGATTGGAAGAAACCGGTTTCGCTCGTACAGCCAGTTGATAAGCTTTTACTCTGTTCCGTTTATTTACTCATGTGCTGTAACTATTGTTTGTAGTAGGTAGGTCGGTTTGACCATCTGTGGTTTGACCCAAGCACTTATCAAATAAATTGACAATGAGGAAAACAACAGTTGTCCGTAGTCCGTGCATTTTAATGGATTTCGTTGATTTTGCAGAACCAACGGGGACACCTACGGTGGCGAGTGGTAGATTCCTTCGGGCGACAGGTGCTTTGCTACTCTGTACTCGTGCAAACTCAAAATTCGATACAAAGCCATATCCGGGACATCTTAGCTAACTATACATTTGCTCACACACTAGAATGAAATTTATGTTAAGCAGTATGTTAGGGGTTTAAAGTATCAAATTTAGCGAAAATTCATTTTTCCATACAAACATATTTGCGATTTTTTAAGAAACCACAAATCTAAATTTTATATAATTTTGTGGGTATATTTAGACAACATAAAGCTATAGATTTTTGACCTATAGATTTTTTTTTAAAACGGATACGGACTGGTATCCATGTCCGTGGATCTAAGTGGTACTTAAGACGAGCTGTTTTTGAAGATTTATTGGTAGTGAAAGAAATAAGATAAAATATCATACATAAATATAAGTCTTTGAAATAAAGTTAAAAATAAAAAAAGAATAATGGACATAACTATTGTTTTAAAGGAATTATACACTTCTACTAGATAATGAGGGAACATAGGCAATTTCATACTTTAACCCCTATACGTCGAACAAACTAATATTTACAACTTTTTTATGATTAATTTTATTATGACTGTGTAAGTTATTGTTATCTATTAATGAATAAAATCTGAAAATCAAACTATAAAATTATTTTTATTATTTATTTCTAATTTTGTTTAGGTATTTGGGTACAAAACCTCTCGGCAATTCACAAAGAAAAAAATCACGTGTTTATAACAACATTTAAGCGGTTTTTTTAATAAAATTGAAAAAAATACAGATCTGATTACCATATTGACACCCTTACCTTATATTCTGATTTCTAATAAGGGCCGCGGTTTTATGATGCATAGTTAACTCAACCAATTGTTAAAAATTATTACTAATTATTACATATCAGGCTGATATTTAACCATTTGTAACATTAGTAATTAAATTTTTTACTAATAGTTCAATATGAGACTGATATACAACCAAAGTAACAATTTTTAACAATTGGTTGAGTATGCATCAAAAAACCGGCCCTAAGTAGGTCAAAAGATTAGAGATATCGATTTTTTCGATTGCATAAATCTTAGAACTTGCGATTATCTTACTTTTAAGAAACTTTTAACGGACTATAATATTCTATGCAGTACGAGAGAACGTGATCATGATAATAATTACTTTATATGTCTTGATATTGCTGTAACAACAAACATAGTACTACACAGGACTTGGTCAGAGTAGCGAGTTTAAAGCTTTATGCCGGTGTTAATAGAGGCAAGTTTAGTTTATTTAATAGAAACTGTGGTACCAGTTTTTGAGTGCACACGCGGAGCATTCAGTGATCAACAGATCAACTTACGTTACTTACGTGTGTATCGCATCGCCAGCCAGCGCCCGTCAGACGTAACGATGGTGTCGCTTAGCTTGGTCGTATTAGCGCTGGTCGCTGCCGTTGGCGCCACAGACGTGCAGCAATGCCCTAGTGAGTGTTTTTTTTTAATTATAAATAAAAAATTAGCAAACTTACTTACACTTAATAAGCTTTACCCCCGTCCAAGCAAACATCAAAAATCAACCTGGGGAATATCAAGCAAGTTTTAAACTTTAAAGCATTGTTAAACAAATACGATGCCTTGCTATTTTTTTGTTTCAATGTAAATGGTAGGTTGGCATTTGTCACAGCAGTATTACTCGGAAAATACCTAATGGTCTGATTCACGTACGGAATCATACTTAGTTTTTTTCTTATTTTTAACCAAAGTTTTTCTTGGGGGGGTAATTTTTCCAATTAGAATAAAACCGCGAACATTTTTATGACGGGGTACAATCAAAAGCATATCAGGTTAGAAAAAAGTAGTATTCGTCAATTGGTTTTCAACCTTAACATGTCTGACGCAAAGTGCATTGATGAATAACTGATCGTTTGTGATAACTTGGCGTGCTGATGACCGCATAAAGTAGGTTGTCTTTATGTAAGCTAGTCGACCTGCTTTCGTCTCATTTTACACAGACAATAACATGTCGAAGATGTACCTACATAGGTACCTACCTACCTGTAGTATCTATTGTTCTATTTGAGAATCTACAGTTAATTCATTCATACAGTACCTATGTACGCTATATTTTTACCCTGCCTAGTAAATGAACTTCGCGTACCTAAATAAGTTTAGCCCAAATTCTATTAATCCACTGATTAGCATTGCGAATATGTTTTGCGTTACTATCTTTAGTGGGCTACTTAACAGCTCAGTAACAAAAACGATTATAAGCATTTAAAATAGGTAATCTCCAATTAGGATATGAAAAGGTTTTAAAACTTATTTAAAGTTAACTATAAGGTGTAAGGCTTTTAAAATTACAAAATATAAAATTAGAAACCGTGTCATTAAAGACAAATAACCATAAAAGTGTAACAGTTAGGTATTTCTAATTAGAAACTGCAGTTGTTCATCGCAAAAGTTATCTTAGTAATGACTAGCACATTTACAATGGCCAATGTCTAACAACGGGTAATTCGTGCTCTAGCATTATCATTGTAAATCGATCATGCAGCGAATTGTATTTATTAAGAGACAACAATGGAAAATATACTCTATTAGGTACCTCTTATATAGTGCAGTATTACTAACCCATGTTTTATTTTCATAGAAATAACTCATCAGACTAGGTATTCTATATTCGACATTATAGTATGGCATTAATTGACATATCCTAAGTAGAAAATTCGATTGTGTGTGAGTAGGTATTATTTTATTATACAGTTTGGTGATAATCCGATCATTAACTGTGGGTTTTACCCTCAGAAACTAAGTCATGTTCTGTGATGTGAATAATTTTGAAAAATTTAAAGTCACCATCCATGTTTGCTAACCTACGTCACAGAGGATGGCAATAGACTGCTACAATATCGTTAAATCTAACGTTCTCTTGGTTGATTGAAAAAATAGTCTATGAAGCCTATTAGGTACCTATTATATTTATTTTAGAAAAAAAAATATCCAGAATAACTGTTTCTGATGGTAAAGTTAAGAAACATAATACTGTCCGTATCAACGTTGCGCCATCTCTCAACTACAATAACTTGTGAGCATGGGTGCAACTTAAAGTAGGTACCTACTTATAAATGATAAATAAATAATATGTTTTAATAAGTAAATAAAATAAAAAATCTCCCTCTTATTCTTCCATCCATAGGGAAAGGCCTATGCCCCAACAGTCGGGACGTAGAAGGGTTGTTGATGATGAAATATGTTTGTAAATCCGTTACAAGACCTATGTATGGTGCGAGGCCATGGTTTAAAAAATAGATAAACGTAATATTAAAATAACATGCAACAGAAATGATAATAAATTAAAATATTTTTCACTTCGCATGCTCTGAAAGTGCTTATTATAATTTGTGTAGGATATATAATATTACTTCGATTTTCACAAAATTTTGTGCTCAAGAGCATTAACGTATCTACTCATAAATGTATCTATATTAAGGCAAAATCAGCCATGCAGTCAAACACATTTTGTTATTTTATAATATTTACTTTAAGTGTTTGGACATGTTATGAGACGTGATGCCATGAATGTAAGTAAGAAAGTTATGGACATGAATGTTAATGGATGTCGAAGTAGGGGAAGACCACTGAAAAGATGGACGGATTGTGTGAGGTATGATATGAAGGTGATGGATGTGAATGAGGAGATGACGAGTGACAGAGGAGAATGAAAAAAGAGGACATACTGCGCCGACCCCAATAGGATGGGATAAGGGCAGGGCGATGATGATGATGATTTACTTTAAGTGTTTTGTAAGACATAAAAGATATTAAATATTATTAGTAATTCAAGTAGGTACGGTAGGATATTTAATAAATTTAAGAAAATTATTTAATACAAAATTATTATAATACTAGGCTGTATAGGTGTGCTGCCCAAGCCTAGTATTAATGAGAAAAACTATTTCCTTCAGTATTCAAAACTTTAAATTGAATTTTAAGAAATGTTAGGTTAGACTACTGTTTTATTTCTTCACAATCGAAATAATTTAAAATTAAAAAGTTGAATTCGAATTTTTTTCTATTGATAATCAAGTCAAGCTATTCTGGACGAGATCAATTTATTTCGAAGGAAAACCGTTCGAATTACTTCGAGTGGCCGGCAGCGTTTAAAATTTAATTCCGAATTTCGAGATTTAGTCATCGAAATTAGGGTTCGAAATTCTAAATAATCTTGTATATGGCGAGAATTGGCCCCCAGCCCTCCCCTCCGGCTCGGGCTGCTAAAAGTTCTCGGGTAAAAATGATACGTTTTGTGCACTTGTTGAAAAATCTACTATTTTATGTCACACCTGACCATAAAGTGGCCATTTCCGCCCGTTACGCGTACGGAAAATCCCACTTCCTGGGCAGGGGTGACATAAAACTATATGATCTTACCGCGGGCTATAAAACACGCCTCAGATTGCATTTTAAACATTTTTTGTTTTATCGCCCTTGGTATTTAATCTACTATTTTTACACTCACACATCTAGCCCAAGGTAAGTAGCATGTTATGGATACTAGATGACGGAAATAAACCAATTGTTAATTTTAGTTACCTACTGATGTTACTAGAGGGGTATATAGTGGTTAAATATCAGCCTGTATTTAAACTTTAACAATTTTTTAACAATTGGTTGAGTTAACTATGCATAAAAAACCGGCCCTAAAGCGTTCGTTTGTATTTATTAAGGATCGACCTCTTTGGATTAGAGAACATGCATAGGGACCTAAAATTGACAGAGCGCAAAGGCTTGCCCCTTAGAATTAAATAGGTAGGCTTAATTTATGAGTAGGTAGGTACAAGATCTACTTTAATGTTTTATTTTATTTTTCGGCTATACTATTCGGTTATATTATTACTAATTGAATTTTTATTTTACAATATATTTATGTTAGAAAATTTTTAACAAAGAAAATTCTGAAATGGTGGCAATAATTTTTCGAAATAGTTTTTCAGAACTATTCTTTGTGTAGGTAACTAACATGTTATCTTTATTCTTTATTTTTTATAGACTTATTAATTGGCGAACGTTATCAGTCCCATTAATAACAAATTGTTAAATAAACGAACTTGCTACTTGCTTTATAAATATATAAAATGGTTCTTTTCTTTCAGTATTAATCGATACCCTAAGGTATAATGGGTCTAAAAGTAATCAATTTTATGCGCATACGTATTTTAAATAATATACCGGTTTAGGTACTGGCTGCCGAAAAAAAATTCTGTCGAATTCTCCAAACACAATGGGAAGCACCCAGAATTCCTGACATTGATGTATTATTCAATGCGTTCTGAGATTTATAATTTATGTATTTTTTGTTCTTATACTTTACCTGCAATCTTAATTAATGTGTCCTTGTCCTCAAATGCCGCGAGCGCCCGTCATGCAGCAGTTTTGTAAAAAGAAAACAAATATCAAAGGTCGTTATTGCTTTATCACCAATATTAATAGATATAATTTATTAGTGATTTATGTATGATAAATTGTCCAAGACACATTATAATTTTTGACGTCAACTAATAAAAAACTATACTCTTTAATCTCATCATTTCCAGTTATGCGATATTATTAGAAAATTTTATTTTTAGATTCTATTAAATATCAACGTTAATTATTCGGGTGACGTGTGGTGTAGGTAGGTCTTGTAATTATTCACGCAAAGATAATGCGTCGGCGATGCGCAGCTCTCCACGTCAGACGTGTGGTTTTTGGTTAATAGAAATATTAGATAATAATATAAAGAGGTACTAAGAGAATTACAGAAACGCTAATCAAATTTGGCAGTCCCCCAAATTTGATTAGCGTTTCTGTATACGGGGGATAAAGAGGTAATATATACTACTTAATAAATAATAAAGCTAAATAATTTGTTTGGTTGGTTGAACGCGCTAACCTCTGGAACTACTGATTCAAATTTAATCATTCTTTTTTTGTTGGAGAGTCCATCCATTTACTGAGGAAGGCTATACAATATCACGCTACGACCAATAGAAGCTGAGCATCAATAAAAATTGTTGCGAAAACGGGAAAAAAATATTCATTTTAAGAGCTTTCATTGCGTATACTGCGTAAACGGTTAAAGTTTGATTTCAATGAATATTCTCAAGATATATTAAAGAGAGATATAACTATGATATCTCCTTAGAATATTTATTCTATATTCTAAGGAGATATCATATTTTTTAAATAGCTCGTAAGAAAATAATTATCAAATACCACGCACGTATTTATAATATCCAAGGCAAGCCAATGTATTAAGTAAATAGGACTGTATGTAAGTATATGTGGTTAGGAATATATAAATACCTATACGAAATAATTGCATAATATAAAAAGACAATGTGTCGTTTACATCTTTATCAAATCATTAAGAAGAATAGCTTTAGTGTATAGGTACCCTAAAGGTGATGATAACACAACGATTATTATCTTTCAAGAGACGAAAAAGGTCTAAAATTAAATCAGTAGACAAGTCGTGTTTTCCACATTAAACGAATATTGATTGGTGCATGGGATACTTTAGAAAAGGCATCCACGCGGTGGGCGACCCGGGGCATCCCAGTGACGTGCGACTAAGGGGGTCCCTGCAGCGTCCACCCGCGCGACGAGGCGGTGCCGGGTTTGTCTAATGAGCTGTAACCTTAATAATGCTCCAGGTCACATAGCACCTAAGGCTACCTACACACACACACACACACACTAAATTCGCCGGCTTTACCCTTGTTTTGCGAAAATCGTAGAAGACAAAAAATGTTGGTGTGTGGGAAAAAGTCCAGACTAAAGACTCCTAATTTTACCACAGCCTGGCTGTTTTATGACTCATTGTCGCTTTTTACAACGGACTATTGTATCAAATATCCCTTATAAGTTATAACATAACCCGGGTCTTTTTCACATAATAATATGGGTTATTAATATTTAAGTATTGAATAGCGAAACAAATTTTTAATAATTCAAAACATTAATTAATATATAATTACTGTAAGAAGAAAGTGTTTTATGAAGTGTTTAAAAATTAGTAGGCCTATTCGCTAACATTCTTTTGACACTTGAGAGTGATAATGACTGAACTATTTACTGATCCATTACTTCTTTACTATAACGCTATTGTGACACTTGTCCTGTGAAAACAGTAATGGATAAGTAAATAGCTCAGTGATCATCACTTTCAACTGTCAAAAAAAGTTAGCGAATAGGCCTACTGATGTTGTCTCGTTTTGGTCAATAGTTTGTGACGGAGATAGGATCTGATATATATGTCGTGGCCAAATCGTAGAATTGATCACTTCATGATGTGGCCGACCATTTCATGAAATGGTGGCATTTCATGAAAGGGCCAACTAAAACTGACCATATCATGATAATGGTCTGGCCAGATCAATGAATAAACAACGTTTAACGATATGAACAGCTAAACGCATGGCTATTTCATGATATGGCCAAACAATATTAATCATATCGTAAAATAGTTCATTAACCACCGTAAGAGGCGCTTATTTCGATTTGTTTTTGTGATGCATCATGGCGGCGGACAATTAACCTATCAAACAAACTAATAACATTGTTGTAATAGAAGATAAAAGTGCAGTGAAATGTCGTTACGTCATCAAATTACAAGAATTTTACGTTTTAAGTCACTCAAAAAACGAGCGCAACGTAAAAATACCAAACATTTACTACAGTAATGATATGGCCAAACGTCGATGGACATATCATAAAACGTTAACGTTTCAACGATATGGTCAGTTTAAGCTGGCCATTTCATGAAATGCCACCATTTCATGAAATGGTCGGCCACATCATCAATTCTATATGATCAATTCTACGATTTGGCCACGACAAATACACTACTTCATCGTGTTTTAAAAAAAATATTTATTAAAATTAACGGTGCGGTGCCGTGCCAGAAATGACTAAAACCAATAGATCCCAAAAATAAGGCTCAAGTTCACCAACACGAAAAACCAGCGACGAAAAGTTAATCATTTGTTTTGGACAGTTCTTCTATACAATAAAATGTCAAAAACTGACTGTTAAATAATAATCGTCTGTTTAGGTGTTGGTGAACATCAGCCTTAGGCCCGAGTTCACCAACATTTAATCAGGCGATAATGATTTAACCGTCGATGTTTGACATTTTATCGTATGGAAAACAGACAAAAACTTACGATTATCTATTAATCGCTTGATTTACGTATTGGTGAACATAGGCCTTAGTTTATACTATATTTATGTGTGTCATAGCAAAGTTGATATATTAAGTATTATATCCAATACTTTTGCAATGAACTGGCCATGAAAATGCACTCTTTCTGCTTCAGATACAGCTGCAACAACTATGTAGGTATAATTACTCGACAATTATGTGTTTATTAGAATAAATGAATGAATATAACCTATTAGATAAAGTCAATAATATTATACGTGGAATTATCAACATTGCTTATTTTACACTTGGTATACAATGTTGTCGGATGTAGTATGTCATTTAACTTGTAAATTGCTAGTCAATTTAGTTCAGCGTCAGAGGTCATGGTGAACATCTATAAGGATATACATAAATGTATGTATATTTTTACTGAAAGGTCTTGATAATCTTAATAAATATTATATAAAATAGAACATAGAACGAATACATTAATAAGGAAGATATATTCTTACTTGGATATATTCTTGATTGGGCCATATATAACCCACCACGCGGGCCCAGTGCGTGTTGGTGGGTACTAACGACCGCAGATGCAGCCGGGACCAACGGCTTAACGTGATAATAAATTTCGAACGAACTCGAGATAATATTTTTTTTAGTCACCGTTGTACGGGGTTAGTACCTACCTACACTACCTATACCAGGGAATGCAATCTCGGTTTACCGAAATCTGGCATCAATCTTCAAATACCAATCTCGCATCGAAAACAGTGCGAGATCCATGAATTGCCCAAACATAATAATCATATCGTAAAATAGTTACATTAACCATCGTTAGAGCAAAGTTGAAATAATCATCCATGACAACTTTTACTACGAGGCCAAATAAATCTATCCTATTAAAAAAATATAAGTAGGTACAGGTTAACATAAATATTTGAAAAATGTGTCGATTTAATA
Organism: Cataclysta lemnata; assembly: GCA_963931975.1. Classification (NCBI taxonomy): domain Eukaryota; kingdom Metazoa; phylum Arthropoda; class Insecta; order Lepidoptera; family Crambidae; genus Cataclysta; species Cataclysta lemnata. The sequence continues at coordinate 5,339,974 of OZ008355.1, read as the reverse complement.
AGACTTTAAAATAAACAAAACCTTTAGGCCCGAGTTCACCAAAACGTAAAACAAGCGATTAAAAGATAACCGTCAGATTTTTACAGTTCTTCCATACGATAAAAAGTCAAAAAGAGACGGTTATATAATAATCGCCTGTTAAATGTCGGTAAACTCGGGCCTTAATTAGTGATAAAAAATTGGTACTTTTTCAAACAATTTTGCTAGCCCGTATTTTTTTTTCCAAGAATAGATTTATTTGGCTCCATAGTAAAAGTTGTTATGAATGATTAGTACGACGTTTGGCATAGGTTTCAATTATTACATTGGGTTTCATATTTTGGGCCAATCAGTTGTATAAGTTGCACTGTCCTTTATAATTATAAGACACAGGAAGATAATAAAAGCGTTAATAATTTTATGTTGATGACATCCACGGTCCACGATCCTTTCTATTCTACGTCTATACATTTATTGATCACTTGTGATGGACGATATAAATTAAAAGAAGTGTATTGCGCCGCCTCTAAATAACCTAGGAACAGGACAGGTGGTTAAATGACACAATACACTAAAATTATTTTTTAAAACTTAAAAGTCTATGTTCCATCCAAAACATATCATAATGTTCAGTCAATACCTACAAAAACAAGAGCTGTGGAGATAAAACGCTTCAAGAATTTAAAATAAGTGTTGTAGTCGTTACGGCTATTTCTAAGGTAATTTTGTATGCTAGTCTCACCACTACCGCAAGGTATAAAAACATATAGGTATAAGTAGGTACTTACTACTACATAAACTGATTTATAACAATATACATTTTTCGAATACGAATGAGAATTAACGTTGGCAGTACATAATTATAATTGAAGTACGGTCAACCTCATAATAATATGTATGAGACCGGATTTGTGCAGTAAGTAATAGTTTCCACTGTTCGCTATTAAACAATATAAACTACTAATGCTGTTTAATAGCGAGCAATGTATAACGAAACTCGTCTCAAACGCGCGTTTATCTGAACGGGGTCTAAGGCCCGTGTTCTGAAACGACACTTGGAAGTGAATCACGTTTTAAAACTAGATTTACATGGACCCTTTATTCTAGAACAATATTTAAGGGCCGATTTCACCGCAGAAATTAAACGCGATCAGTTGAAATTGAACTCGGTTTATGCTCTAGACTGAGTTCCGCTACCAAGTTTGCATTAATCAAAACCAAGTTTTATTAAACTCAGTTTCTATGAGAGACGATGAAAGCGTCCCTAAAGTGCCGTTTCTGAATTCGGGCCTAAGAGGTTAGATACGCTGCTCGCATCGCAGTCTTTGCTCGCCTTGTACGACGACACCCGGCGGGCGGAAGAGATGCGGGGGATGGTGACATTTTGTATTCTACTCAGCCGTCACCACACGGCTTGCTAAATTGGTTAAATTAGCTAATTAAGGCTGGAGTTCACCAACCTTAAACAGGCGATTATTGTTTAACCGTTGGATTTTGACATTTTATCGTACGGAAGAACTGTCGAAAACTGGCGGTTATTTTTAAATCGCTTGATTTACGTGTTGATGAACCCGAGTCGAGCCTTAGTATACAAGTACCTACAACAATATCATGTTGTTATTTTGGCAGTGGATTTATGTGACTCTAAGGCCCGAGTTCACCAAGACGTAAATCAAACGATTAAAAAACCGGCAGTTTTTGACAATTCTTCCATAAAGATAATCGTCTGTTTTGTTTATGTGTGAACACCAGCCTTAGAGCTAGCGCACTACATCCGATCCAAAACCGAGATTTTGACCGTCCGTTGTAGCCACAGATATATCTGTGGTTGTAGCCGTAGAACTATTTCTATGGTAGGTACCTTATACGCACTACATACTATCTCTGTCCGAGTTTTCGAGACTACTAATTTTTTGACGGATTCGGATCGGATGTAGTGCCCAAGCGCTCTTCTATTGCGAGACGATACACAACGGTAAAAAATTAAGACGTCACGTAAGTCACATTAGTGCACGTGGACGCATCCAACCGCCGTACCTATTTACTTTACACGTGTGCGTTTTATATACTTCATTGCTTTCCTATTATTTTTTTAACCTCACATGAGCGTGAATATCGGTACAAAGGTCAAGATCTAAATACTTATACGTATCGTCGGCCTCAGGACTATGTCATCAAGATAATCATCGGATAACAATAATTATCTGATGATTTGCCCATATCACCTGTCACTTATCAATCCTGCCTAACCAATAAAGGTTAAAACGGGAATTAACGCGATGATGTAGGTATCTATCTACATCATCGCGTTAATTCCCGTTTTATCCCCGTTTAATTCCCTGCCTAACCACTTCAGAAATCCCCCTCAGTCTTTCGCTCCCTCGCTATGTTTGATTTAGCTATTCACTGGCACCTATGGCACTGGCTATACATAATTAAAGGCCTTACCGAATGGTAGTCCTCGCAGAGGGCCCTGCCACCAAACCGGATTTGAGCTAGATGTGTAAGAAATATTTATTTTCATCCCACCATCTCGGAAAAAGCGTTTTTGCTCTTCGATATCTGAGTGCAAAAGCCGTTTTTATCCTCTAGAGGTTAAAGTAAATTTGAATTTAGAACATCGTGTGCAATGAGTTTGTGAATTCAAAACATCATTATACATATTTATTTCTACCTCCATGGTGCCGAAATTGTCATGCAACCTATTTTAATTTGTTAAAAACTCAGACTCGGAACCTTCTTGGTGTACTTTTTTTTGTAATTTGCTTTGCGCGCGCCATTTTCTTTTCACGTCATAAATTTGTTAAAACCTAGGAGTTCCGTGGCGGTCAATCAGCTTAGCGTCAATCTTGCTTTAAACATTTTGATCGTCTACAACGCTTGCTGGATGCTTGAGTCAAGCATTTAAAAGCTTTTTAGGTCTGTTTGATTTATTTACGCTAGCAACGGAACAAAAACATACAGAAAATCAACGTGCTTGACTTAAGCTGATTGACCGTCTCGGAGTAATTTTTATTAGGTACTTACAGGTGTGTCTGGATGAATGTTGCGGGTGTGGCTGGGTGGCTGTTGGAGGTATGTCTGGGTGAATCGGTGTTTTGAGGGTGTGTGTAGGTGAATGGGTGTTTTGTGGGTGTGTGTGGGTGAATGGGTTTTTGTGGGTGTGTTTGAATGGATGGGTGAGTATTGTGGGTGTTTCTGGGTGATTGGGTGTTTTTTTGGGTGTTTTGTAGGTGTTTCTGGGTGAATGGGTGTTTTGTGGGTGTTTCTGGGTTAGTCGGTGTTTTGTGGGTGTTTCTGGGTGATAAGGTGTTTTTTTGGGTGTTTTGTAGGTGTTTCTGGGTGAATGGGTGTTTTGTGGGTGTTTCTGGGTTAATCGGTGTTTTGTGGGTTTTTCTGGGTGAATTGGTGTTTTGTGGGTGTTTCTGGGTGAATGGGTGTTTTGTGGGTGTTTCTGGGTGAATGGGTGTTTTGTGGGTGTTTCTGGGTGAATGAGTGTTTTGTGTGTGTTTCTGGGTGAATGGGTGTTTTTTGGGTGTTTCTGGGTAAATGGGTGTTTTGTGGGTGTTTCTGGGTGAATGGGTGTTTTGTGGGTTTTTCTGGGTGAATGGGTGTTTTGTGGGTGTTTCTGGGTGAATGGGTGTTATTTGGGTGTGTCTGAGTGGATGGGTGTATATTGCGGGTGTGAATGTTGTGGGTGTTTCTGTGTGGGTGTTGAGAGTGTGTTTGGATTAATGGGAGGGTGTTGTGGAAGTTTCTGGGTGAAAACAGAAACTGTTGTGATTGTATTTTTTTTGTATTTTGCAATTTCCTCCTTGGGGGGGATGAAAAGTTACGTGTTGCACTCGAGTGCAAAGATTTTTCACCTTGTGCTCTTTTGATTCCCTCGCTATCGCTCAGGATTCTAATTTTTGAATCACTCGCTACGCTCGTGATTCAATTTTAGAATCCTTCGCTAGCTCGGTCATCAAAATTGAGCACGCGGTTAAAAAACAACTTTGCACTCACGTACAACAAATAACTATTTTATAGAGCACCGGCAGAATGGGTTCCCTGATTTCATTCCCCGACCGTAAACGCAGGCTTTGCCTAGCCAGCCACCAAAAACTCAATAGAATCATAATGATGGCAACTATGTATAGAATAAGTGGCTAAAATAGAACACGAAAAGGGTTACTTGAATTTCAAAAACCGAGCTTTTTAGTAACGGACTAGGCGGTTAAATAGTCCGGTTCACGGGCTCAATCGGTCTATAGGTCTTATTAGGTTCTAATCCTGCTTAGGGCAACTCTTTGTGTGATGAAACAGGATATTTTTCTCGAGCCTGAGCCTGAGATGACTTAACACCCACATGTTTCGCCAATTATATTAAATTCCACGTAGGTACGTAATACGGGGCAAACCTATTGAATCTGGCACGTAAACCGCAGTATATTATTGGTAGGTAAGAACGCGCTTACTCTTCGTCTGCCACACGGAATATATTATTACCTTGTTAGTTTTTAATGAAACATGATTAATTTGGCGACAGCTGAAATGTGTTGTTGGTTAATGTCACTTTTAACTGTTCTGCCATAGTCGCTTTTACGACACCCGAGGGAGAGGGGACGGTGACATTTGTATTTTGCTCTACCGTCAATAATTTTACAGTTTCTAATTAAATTTATAATTGCAGAAAGGTCGTTCCAGGGTCTCAGTGAAAACGTGCAGCTATCACCGTGCAAAAAACCTCCATGCCGCCTTAGAAAGAAAACTAAACAGGAGATTACTATAAACTTTGTACCGGGTAAGAAATTTTAACTATTTAAAAGTCATCATCATCACCAGCCCTTTAATGTCCCCAATGCTGGGGCAAGTATATGATAAAACAAGAGGGAGATTGGGCCATACATGACCCACCACGCTGGCCCAGTGCTCGTTGGTGGGTATTGCCGACTTGCAGATGCGGCCGGGACCAACGGTTTAACGTGCCTTCCGAAGCATGGAGGAACTCGAGATAATAAATGTTTGGTCACCCATCCAATGACCGGCCTAAGCGAACATTGCTTAGTTTAAGCAATCGTAGGCCAAGCGCGCTATGCCACTGCGCTAGCGAGCTCCTTTTCTCTTCTCCTTTTATCTATAAGTATATGTCTATTATTGTAGACACCTCTAACTCTCTCTAAGCTAGTGCTATTCTAAGTAGGTAGTGTGGCTTACCTATAACAGTGGGAAGCCGGTCGATGCGGGCAGCACAGGCCGATCGGTTTGCAAATCCTTGGGGGAGGCCTTTGCCCAAGAGTTGGCGTCTCTCGATCTATAATAAATAATGAACCAACGTATTCATTTTTTTTTCCCCTATATTTTAGGGAAAGCAATGGGTCTAGCCCATACAGCCATGTCTTTAGTGTATATTTTATCTGTAGTCATATTAAATAATGAGTGCATTATGTAAAATTCATTTCATTAAATGCATGAATGAAATGAATTTTACGCTAAAATATGGGTGACACACATTTTAACGCATCTAGATGTGTGCCTGGAGTGCTTGGAACGAATTTAATGGTAACAGAGTTCATAATGGTGCTTGATGAGGTGGACAAAACCACTTTTTATAGTGGTCTTCACCCATAGAATACATTTTCTTCACCACAACATCAAACACGTCACGAGACTTATTTTCAATGATTCTGCTTAATTGCACATCAACACGGATGCTTGTGCATCAAAATAACACCACTTTCATTGCACAAAATCCACTCTGAACCAATTTTAGAATTACCTATCGAAAAAAAATTTGGCACGAAACACTTCCCTTTTTTTTACAGAAAAGGACCTAACTGACGTTGTGAACCACGTGGAAGCTGTGGTATTAGGCTTGTCTCTGCCTTTCGTGGGTGTCAACGGCAACTCGATCTGTGATAAAATCTATTTAGAAAATGGAGAGAAGAGTTCGTGCCCTTTGAAAGCTGGCACTAAATATGTCTATAAGGACTCCTTCCCTATCCTCGAGTTTTATCCTTCTATCAGTTTGAAGGTTCACTGGGCCCTTGTCGAGAGCGGCAAGGACATAATATGCTTCGAAGTGCCTGCGAGAATTTCGTAAAAATTACCTAAACATAGAAAGTAATCATTGATGGTCATCTCAATTTAATCTAAGTATAAATAATAATCACAAATTATCTACTATCTAGGCCTGATAAAACAGATTTGTAATAATAATTATAAAATCATTGGCCACGACTTCGCACTAAACATTAATATTTTGGTAAACCCTAATTCCTTCAATCTTGTAGTTTTTATTACCTGACATTGTTAAATATACATTACTATTTATATTTAGCTTGTCTTTAAGAAGGTTCAACAAATTACTCAGTGAACGTTTGTATATAAAGACTACCTATATGTTGGTTAGAATGATCACTAAAAAGCATTGTTTTGGTTGCGTGCAGCCAAGATAATTCTAATTATTGGCATAATTATCAATTTTAGTCGGTATCGTGATAATGATTTCTTCTTGGTATGTACTGACATACTTACTTCACGCATCTACAAAAACTGTGGTTTATTGCAATAAGATCAACAGATCTTAGGCAAACCTGTAACAAATAGGCTATTAGCCGCGTGAAATACCGACTCGTCAAAGGGATTATCTATAAACCCATGATACAATAAAGATGCAATTTAATTTGATAACACTTGACTTTTAGTGAATAAACATTAACATTTAGTATTATAATTATAAGTAATCATCTCGCTTAGGTATAAGGATGTAGGTACATAACCATGTATTTTGTATGACCTTTATAAGATCCTAAATTTAGCTCTTGCTTAATTCAATTTTATGTTAATGATCTCAGTGAACAACTGTTTAGCTCTAGCAATTGTTTTTTTAAGTTTACCTTGAAGCAAAGTTTTATTTTTACAACAGTTATAATTTAGGAACAGGTCAAGTTGAAAGTTAATTGTCCTATCTAAGATATTTTTGTATTTTTTTCTTTTTTGAAGCTACATTGGCTCGATCAAACATGTGCTCAACTTATTAAAATGTGTTATTTTACTATTAAAAACTTTTGTATAAGCTTTGTTGTTTCATTATATCACGTAAAAAAAATAAGCATTTTTCGAGAATTTAATGTACCTACTACCTACATGGCATTTGTACAGAGTGACAAACATTGGGCCTATCAAGTTTACGATATTAAGGGCCTGTTTCACAATCGATAAATAAGTTCCAAGTAGCTTACTTCGCAGATCATTTGACAGTTGTAATATGAAATATATGTCAATTGAACTTCAAAGTAAGCTACTTCGAACTTACTTGTCCATTGTGAAACAGGCCCTAAGGGCCTGTTTCACAATCGATAAGTAAGTTCTAAGTAGCTTACTTCGCAGATCATTTGACAGTTGTAATATGAAATAAATGTCAATTGAACTGCGAAGTAAGCTACTTCGAACTTTCTTGTCGATTGTGAAACAGGCCCTTACAGTTTAAAAAAAATTGAAACTTCTCAAAAAATATAAGGAACGGTCAAAAATGATTTCATTTTTTAAAGCAGTTAATCGATTTCATTTCCATAAAATTATACAATTTCTGTAGGTACTCATACAATTTCATAAAAGTTCATATAACTCCATTATTAATCTGTAAAAGAAATTCTTATCTTCGGCATTATAATCTAGAGCGTTTTTGCAAACTATAGGCGTCATTCACACCTATGTATATTCTTAGTCATACGTCCATACAAAAAGCGGCATTTGTCCTTTAATATAAATGAAAACGATGTATGCTTACCGAGTTATAGGGTATTTTGAAACTCCTTTCCAATTTTTCAATGTGCATTATCTACTTTGATAAAAATTAAAACCATTTAATTGTTGTATAAAGTTCATTTTTATTTCAAATTGCTAAAATAAAAAACTTATTATTTACCTTACATTAGTAAATATCAATATAAACCTGGAACCTCGTCCTATTTACTCTGAGCTCACCATGAACTTTTACACGGACTCAATTTACCTGCCCGAAACATCAAGCAGTGTCAGTAGAATTCAAATTTTCGATCAGTGCTTCACTTTTTATTAGAAAAAACAATCACAAAACCCTCCCTTGACTAAGCTATACTATACTTCCTACGCTGTGAAGGCGACAGCGGTGCCCCCATGTCAACCAAACTTTTTATTCCCATTTGTCTCTTCGAAGTACAAAGCAGTAGGTATATAGGCCTAGCACAGCACGTGTGGACAAAGTCTCTCTCTACCGCTTGACAGTGTTATGTCTCTGGATTTAGTGGGAGTAAGAGCGAGAAGAAAATATTTTCTTTCCCCGAGGAGATTTTGTCCACGCCCCGTACTGCGAAGGCAGGGTGACAGATAGGAATACTTTTGTGTCCCGCATTATGGGTCTTGTTTTGTTGTTGTCCGTTCAAGAATTAAGTACCTACCTATATACCTACGGAAATAGGAATTTACAGGATCATAATTTATGGCCAATGACACTACTATCATTGCTGTTGATATTATATTTAAAAAGAGGTAGATAGGTTACATGCTCGCAAAAAGTGCGATCCTAAAAGTAAGCTAATTAGCCCACCCGAGCTCAGTCCAAAGAGTACAATGTATATACAGAAATAGTATGTATCTCATGCTCAGTCTCACGATGACAGCGAAGGCGTTGACAGTGTTGATTATTCCCGATATTTATTACAAAAATGCCGTCTTAAGTTATGCGACGCTGTAACAACTACACAAGTAAACCTCCAAAAAGGCTGGGGATCACGTATCATGCGCGTAGTATACATTTATATATGATTTTCGTTGATATTCGAAACGATTAAATAAAATATATAATATTCAATGATATTATATTTAAAGAGAGGTAGATACGTTATACGCTCACAAAACACATACAAAATATGTACCAAAATGCTGTAGCAACACACAATGACACTTTTATTAATTAACTAGATTGCCAAGAATTAAAAAAATATGGCATAACTAATTTAATAGGAAGAAAAAAGACAGCTAGTTATCGTCATTGTGCGAAAATTGTAGGTCAAGATACGCAGCAAAGACTAACAAAAACTGAAGGTTTAGTAGTAGGTTTCGTGAGCTATTTTATGGATTCTTTATGTATGGATACACTTTTAGTCAGATGATAAATATGTTTCATGTTTTATATCCCTGATAACTTTAACTTTCTAATAAAGTTAATTTCCAAACATCATAGGTAGACATTATGTTAAATATTGAAATTGCATCATTGAAATGTACCAAACTTATTCTATTTAAGGTATTTGCCTGCCAATCTTGTTACTTTCTTTGTCTATGCACAAAATTTACTCATAGGTTTCACCTTAATTAATTTGCCGGAAACCTATAAAAATAACAAAAAAAACTTAATACTGATAATTCGCCATTCAGGAACTGGGACTTGAGGATAGTCCGGCGCCTTACTTAGATACCTAGTCAAAAAGTCGAGTTGTCTGGTCATCATTCTAAAGGGAAATGTAAGCTAATGTGTAGACACTATCATGGGTAGGTATGTCTCATTTTGTCCGTTCGGTTATATTTTAATCTTTGACAACCATCCCTCTTCCACTCGTTGCGCGCTGTATTTGCTGTCGCACTCTATCTTAAACTGATACATTTCTAACTAATATTATTTATTTTCTTAATAATATTAACGAAAATCAAATAAAAATGTATACTACGCGCATGATAAGTAATCAACAGGCTTTTGGAAGTCTATTGGTGTAGTTGTTACAGCGTCGCATAACATAAGACGGCATTTTTGTAATAAATATCGGGAGTAATCAACGCATTCGCTGTCATCGCGAGACTGAGCTCGGGTAGGCTAATTAGCTTACTTTTCGGGTCGCACTTTTTGCATGCAACTAACTTATCATTGATAATATTAGTTAAAAATGTATCATATTAAGATAGAGTGCGACAGCAAATACACCGCGCAACGAGTGGAAGAGAGATGGTTGTCAGATTAAATTATAACTGAACGGACAAAATTTATAATACCCATGATACAATTACTTAACATTTCCCATTAGAGTGATAACGAGACGAGTCGACTTTTTGACTAGGTATCTAAGTAATACGCCGGACTATCCTAAAGTCCAGTTTCTGAAAGCCGAATTATCAGTATTAAGTTTTTTTGTTATTTTTATAAGTTTTCGGCAAATGAATTACATACATATGTCACGCCTTTTTCCCACAGGGGTAGGCAGAGATCACTTCTTTCCACTTCCTACGATCCTTACATACTCCTTTAGCTTCATCCAATCTCTGCATGCACGCCCGTTGGATTCGGGTACTCTTGACCTGGCCCTTTTTTAATAGACTTTCAATTTGATTATGAAAGATCCGCCTAGGCTTTCCCCTTCCCATTTCTCCATTCACTTTCGCCATGTCATGTAAATCCTTTTTTTTTTCATTCTTTCATCCATTCTTTCGACGAATGAATTAAGGTGTAGGTATGCAATTGCGTAGGCAAAGAAGGTTTGGCGACCAAGTAGAATTAATTTGGTACATTTTAATGATGCAATTTCAATATTTAACCTAATAACATGTACCTACTTACGTATGATGTTTAAATTAAAAGATGGAAATTTACTTTATTAGAAAGTTAAAATTATCAGGGATATATCATACTTGTCATCTGACTAAAAGTTTATTCATCATCATCACCAGCCCTTTATTGTCCCCAGTGCTGGGGCACGGGCCTTCCCTATGGATGGAAGAATTTAGGGAGATTGGGCTATAACCCACCACGCTGGCCTAGTGCAGGTTGGTGGGTATTAACGACTGCAGATGCAGCCGGGACCAACGGCTTAACGTGCCTTCCGAAGCACGGATGAATTCGAGATAATAAATTTTTGGTCACCGATCCAATGACCGGCCTTAGCGACTTAGTTAGACAATCGCAGGTCAAGCGCGCTATGCCTCTGCGCTAGAGAGCTCCTCGAAAAGTTTATTCATACATAAAGAATCCATAAAACAGCTCACGAAAACTACTAAAGTAACCTTCTGTTTTTGTTAGTCTTTGCTGCGTGTTTATCTTGACTTACACTTTTCGCGCAATGACGAAAACTGGCTGTCTTTTTTCTTCCTATTAAATTAATTATGTCATCCTTTTTCAATTTTTGACAATTTAGTAAAATAATAAAAGTGTCATTGTGTGTTGCTACAGCATTTTAGTACATATTTTGTTCGTGTTTTGTATGCGTATAACGTATCTACCTCTTTTTAAATATACATTATCATTGACTAACAGTGGATCATTCCACATCCATACTGCCGCGCTACGATTTTTAGCGGAATCGAGTTATATACTTACTTGAACTCAGGAAAACAAGCTCTATAACTTTCCCATAGAGAACATTTCAATGTGTGACTACAGTACATATTACAATTTTTACATCAATAACTAGCTTAGCTCCGGACATACAAGTAGGTATAGGTACCTACTAAGAAAAAAAACTTTAAACGTTTTTCTCTGAAGTTGTAAAAATATAGATAATGCGTTTTTCGTAAGCGCGGCAGCATAGCAAAGTGAAGAAACGTCTTGACATACCTAATTACAAGACCGACTTAATTCTTCTTTCACACCTATTCTAAAAGCTCATGGTATAGGGATTTGTTCACATATACGATAAAATAAAAAGAATTTACAAATTGTGCTTCATCGTGTATGCTTTAGACTTAAAACTAATACCCGAAAATATAGGAAGGTAACAACAGTTTGGATCAGATTAGGCAGAAATTCAGAAATTTTAATTATACCTCTCATAAAAACTTTGATCGTAGGTATTGGTCTACCAAGTTTAATAAATTGTAAGTGATATCTGTAAGATTTTGACTTCATGTTTGGCACACTATTCGGCACGATAAAATTGAATGGAATTTAAACTAAATCAGTGCATTTATTTCTTACGATTGCATTTTTTAAGAAATAAAACTCTACCTTTTTTAACATCAAAAATGAAGAAAAGTGAGAAGTCGGTTTCGGTTAGAAATACCTTTTTACGTGATTCCCGAATAAGCTCCAACAATATCTAGGTACGCAATTATGGCCCTACGGAAATAAATATTTGTATCGAAGTGGCGGCGCTCTAGCAACAAGTTGATTGAGATAGCTGTATTGTGCCGCACGGTCTCGAAAGCGAGACAGAGACCGCAGCGTACCCTGCTCAGTAAATTTGACGTAAGCGCCAAATCAAACTTCAATTAACTGTGACTATATTAACAGTTTTTATTCAAATTATCGCCGAGCAATACCTATGGAATTATATACACTTTACATTGATACAAGTCTCACCTTTCAATGTATAGCAGTTTAACTGTAATATTGAAAAAATTTAAAAATCAGAGGTTACTTTGAATTTTTTTTCTATCAAGGAAATGTTTTTAAATCGCGTAACGGACTGTTCCACGCCCTTTCATATATGCCCAATTTACACAATTCTGAGTATCAAATACCTGCTTATAATAGATTACGAGATGAATGCATTTGAAAAGCCCTTATTTTTTTCCGTAGGGCCATAAGAGTATAGATAGTCATCTGTCTGTATCGCTACTACATACATACAGGCATCTGTATCGAACTCTAATTAAAACGAATCATTTGACGATATCGGAAAATGGCTTTAACAAATCAACTAGGATCTGCGATTAAATCTCACTCAGCAAGGCCACATTGTTTAACATTGTAGACTAACCGTTTTGTCTATCAAGGTTTTACTGTGCATAAAGTATTTAATGCTTAATAATAATTAAACAAGAGCTTAATTAATAGCTTAAACAAGAACTAGCACAAAATAAAACTTATACAATATTGTCGCTATTTTAATGGAACTTTAGACCAATATTTTCGTTCAAATGTTTGAACTGTTCACAAAACAACTTTTGTTGTTGATTAATTTGTTGGGATTCCTATCACAGCCTTTTCCGTTTAGGACATAGACAATAAACTATTGAGATTCAATGTACTAAAGCTCTCCATGCTGCCGTATAAATATTTACATATTAAGGTAAAATTATAATGGATTTTATATGAAGTTATCTGAGGTAAGTGCGTGACAAATATTACACAACATATCAATCACATAAACCGAAGAAAAATATGTACCTAGCTACTATTTGAACTATTAAAAGCCTGTCTTGTTTGATTTGCAAGCAATGTTTAAATACCCGTACTTAGCACTTCTGGAGATATAAAGAAAAATTTATAACATTGAAGTAATTATTAGATTCGAAAAATATTTATATAGTTAGGCATTACTTCTACCTAGTTACTTACTTCAAAGTAAAATTCCATTCACAGAACACGGCTTTCTTTATTTGTCTGACATTTAACCGCAGATATATATATCTGTGCATTTAACGTCGTGTCTCGCCGTAAGCTGACCCTAAGTGGTTCCGCCATCTAAATGTGCTATTGAGATCGATAATTAACAAAGTGGAATCGAACGGAGGTACAATATAAATGAGAAAAACAATTACTTAAGCTTAGAACATTGAAAAGGTACAAATGGCAATTATAAACAAAGTAAATGATAAAATAATATACTTTCTATAGAGCAATGCCATACATATATTATTATTGTAATGTCTTGAATTTATCTTAATTAAGTCATAAAAATTAGGACTGTATGGTCTAAGTATAACATTACATATTGTAAATTTCAGTTGAATTGGATTTGTATCAGTAGCATCACTTTACTAATTTTATAAAGTTTGATGCCCATTTAATTTTTTTTTAATTCAATAAGTTTCATTACCCTTAGAAACTATAATTTGTTAGGTTTATTTATTTTAAACTTAAGTGATTTTCGGAATAATCAAACACATGCTATGCTACATGGATTGTTTACACGAATTATTTCTCTTAAAATGGTTCAAGTCTAGTGAGTCAATGAGAAAATCTAATACATAATAGCTATCTGGGAGGCACAATATATAATTCATTAAAAGTCCTAATAGGTACACGTAGAAAAGCTTCTTTCAAATGCCCACAATTTGAGGTTGGTGCTTCAGAGAAATACCTGTCCATACTATTAAGCAAAGTATGTGATGGATTAGTTCCAAATAAATACTCATCAATTGCCTTATATATTGCCTGAAAAAAAAAGTTTGTATAAATCTCAGGAAGCTATAAAATTATTTCCTGAAGTGATTATTATTCAAAAGGCGAATATAAAAAATACCTCTGAACTATACAATGGTAGCATTCTGTAATTACTTTCTGTATCATTAATAAAAAAAATATGGTGACAGTCGTAATTATTTTTACCTGAAATGCTGGTTGCTTGTTATTATGGAAAGCCTTCCTACTGCCATGCAACAACAGGATTCCGTTTTTCGTTGCATCTAGGCAAGCGTCACCATACATGCATTGGTCCGCTCTGTAGTTGTAGCGACATGACAATACAAATACAGCTCTCTCGTGATAGTGAAATATTATATTTATTATGTCCTGTTAAAATTTTTATAATTTTAATATATCACAGAAGATTGCTAAACATATAATTAATGAGTATAGAATAGAGAACAGGTTTAGTAATTTGTATAAAAAAACTTCTAGAGTGTATTAAAATGATGCATAAATTAAAAATATCATTGGACAGCCGGCTTGGTCGTATGCTCAGATTGCTGGGTATTGGCCAAAAGGTCCCGGGTTCGAATCCTGGTAGATTGCCTCTACCAGGATTCGAACCCTGACTTTGTGATGAACACAAATGTTTGTTTCCGAGTCATGGTTGTGTATATGTTTAAGTAGTATATTTTCAACATTTATATACATAAATATACTAAAAATATGTCCGTCATCTTAGTATCCATAACACAAGTGCTTAGGCTACTTGCTCTGGGCTAGATGATAGGTTTGAGTGTAAAAATATTTATTGATTTATTATTATTTCTATATCTTTGACCAAAGTTTTTTTATGATTTCATATCATTTAATAAATTCTAATAAAAAAATAATTTTTACATTTATTATACTAAATATAATTTTAATCATAATTCTAGTTACAGTTCAAGCAAAACTATTCAAAATTTTTACCTGATCCCCCCATGGAATATACAATTTCCATTTCAGCATAATTGGTGTTACATAATCAACCCAGCCAAAAGTCCTCATTCTTGTTAAATTCATCAACATAACACCGGAGTTTAAGCCTGTAATATATTGGAAAAAACACAATGAAGCAAAAAATTTTTGAACATTCTTATTGACACTGACAGATTTTGCTTTAGACAAAAAAATCAAATAAAGCAAATGGTTTGATGGGCTGTCTATCAGTGAGGTCCAGTGTTCCAATCCTGATAGGGGCTAACATTTGTATGGAAAACACTGGTATTTATTTTCATAATTTATCTTTGTTGTTTATGTAGAATATGTTCAGTATTTATATACAAATATTATGGTTCCTACTTTTATAGCACTGGGGGTAACTAAAGCATCCAATTACATAGGCTTCCTCCAAAATCACTTCGCATTGCTCCTAAATTCTTTAATATCAGTGTAGACCAATAAATACCTTGGGGGGCACTCAAATAGGATGGCAAACCACCAACAACAAATGGTATATCTATACATTCATTCATCACTAGCCCCTTTTTAGTATTTGATGATTGAATAAAACGGAAGAGGATACATACCGTACCAACCCCAGATAACATAGAGACCGGGTTGGCATCTTCCTATTATTATTTTATATGATGATGATAATTATTTTATATTTATAATAATGATAGTATGTATATTATTTAATAAAAACCCAAGACATTGAATATTTGTTGCTTATAACTGTATGTTTATCCTTCAAATATTAAGTTACCTCTGGATATAACTAAATCAGAAAAAATAAAATATTACCATATTTTCCATAAAATGGGTGTTTAGCAAATCGGGGGTACCATGATACATTAGGATTATCATCTTCCAATGTCATGGCAGATATTTGAGAACTGTTAAACTTGGTAAAATATTCCCACAGTTCATCAACAGGTCCCAAAAATAATGTGTCAGTGTCCACATAAATCATAGCATCAATGTGTGGTATCAATGCCTAAAAATAACAAAAATAATTCTTATTTATGTGATCTATCTTAAAACTAAAAACTTATGAACACAATTAATTGGAAGGGGCATTTCACCAGAGTTATCATTATTAAAGTATTATTTACATAAAAATAAATCTTCTATGCTGGCCTGGGAGCAAACAAATAACAGAATAGACCAGCCCCGACTCATCCCATGGGTGTCTTAAAAGTCAATTACAGCATACCCAAAGAGGGTTAGTGTCAGGCAGGGGGCCGGCTGTAAAACCGAAGCCAAAACTTTGAGCAGTATGAATTGGAATGTTGTCATTCTGATCACTCTCTCTCCGTTCGTCGGTCTCTTGACATGGTTCGTTCCAACTCTTTTCTATACATTCATTCATCACTTGCACCTTTATGGTGTGATGAATGATATGAATCAAAAGAGAGTGGATGGCTTGATGACGTCTGACCAATAAGAATTGTAGAGAAACATACTGCGCCGACCCCAGATAGACTGGGAACAGAGCAGGGAGAAGAAGATTTACATAAAAATATATACTTAAAGAAAATTGAAAAATTGCCAATTACATTAAAGTTTTTTTTTATTCCAAGTAATCAGACCTATACTTCTTTCAGTTGTAATGAATTTGTATTCAGTTCAGATGGGGAATTAACAAAAATAGATTTACAAAATATACTTAGAACCATACTGGAATAAATAGTCTCTGGGCTGCACATTTACTGAATAAATTCATCCAATCCTCCTTATGTGCTTCTGGGAAGTGAATTGGATGTAATTCAAAATCTAGTTGATTTTTTGACAGTTCTTTCCATTTTGATAAAGTTTTGTTGAATAGCGGCCTAAGTTTATCATCAGCAAAAATGACAAAATGTATAGGCGTTCTTGTAAAGATTATAGCAGATTTCATAACATTCAGGGATTCGTTGAATCTTGAATCACACACAACAAATGAAACCACAATCCTCTCTATCAACTTAACTGGCGGTCTAAAAATAACACGCAAATAATAATTAGGAAACAAGAACACATTGATTGATTAAGGCACATGATCAACGAACTAAAAATAAAAAAAAACTTACTTTATCGTTATCGCAAGACTATTTTCATTAAAAGTTGTCTGACGATTAATATAATATAAATAAAAAAATACAAAAGTGATAAAAACAGAAAGTAAACATTTGCAAAGACTTAGTTTCCTCATAATAACAATAGAATTAAATTAAACACTTAATCTTTTAATGGCTACTACAAATGTAAATTTTCAAAATATATTAAATTGTAATGCATTCGGTTTTCAGTGAATTAAAATCCCTAATAAAAGTTCAATAGGTACCTAATAAAAATAATGAATTTCTGTCATTTCAAGTTAGTTAGTTAGTTTTAAAATTCTCCCTATATTTTAGGGAAGGCAAAGGGTCTAGCCCATACAGCCAAGTCTTTAGTGTATATTTTATCTGTAGTCGTATGAAATAATGAGTGGGTGAAATGTATGAATGAAATGAATTTTACGTTAAAATATGGGTGCCACATATTTTAACGCATTTAGGGAGTGCTTGGCGCGAATTGAATGGTAACAGAGTTAATGATGGTGCTTGATGAAATGGATAAAACCACTTTTTATAGTGATCTTCACCACAACATCAAACACATCATGAGACTCATTTTCAATGATTCCACATAATTGCACATCAACACGGATGCTTGTGCATCAAAATAACACCACTTTCACTGCACAAAATCCACTCTGAAACAATTTTTGAATTAGTGAAAATAAATCTGACCGACACCACGAAACGCGCCAAACACCCACCTGTCATTTCAAGTTCAACTCTCGTTTCAGACCCAAAGAGTATATAATACACTACGTTTATTTCAGACCTACAGTGACGCCAGATAAGTCTGCGCGCGATGGGTGGCGCTGCTCGCTCACGTTATATACTCCAGACAAACAAAATAGCAGGCAGAGTAGAATACAATTGTCACCACCCCAAAACTCTCCCGTGGGTGTCGTACAAGGCGACTAAGGATAAATCATTGATGAGGAATGGGCAGCAGCGTTCCTCTTATACCACCCAGCAATGTACTGCGACTTTTGTGCCCGATAAATGGCAATAGGCTCGCCACCTATTACATGGGACCTGACATATTTGGCGAAACGTGGGTGCTAGTTCACCTCTGCCTACCCCTTCGGGGATATAGGCGTGATTTATGTATGTATGTATGTAGAGTTTTAGTTCAAATTTTCACATAATAATAAACATAATTTTTCAAATAATAGTACTCTTCTACCTACTACCGAGCTAGGTAGGACGATAGTCTATGGTAGGACGTAGTATTGTATCATTTGTATCCACTTTGTAGGTAAAGTAGGTAGAGTAAGGTTCGGTAGGTTTTCTACCGATAAAACTTCGCAAACTTATACAATTTCTAAAATGAGTGAATTATCCGAAGATGAATTAAAAGAGAAAATTCTCAATGTAGCTAAAAAAAGTCCAAAAGGAATTTCAGATAAAGATATCACTGCAGCTATACCAGAAATTACTTCGGCTGTTCTTGTCTCAACAATAAATAAACTATTACAACAAGGTTGTTTCGATATTTACAATCAAGGCGGATCGCTGATATACAAGTATGTTCATAGTCTTATTATTTATTTCTTGGCCTTATCAATTATTTTAGGAATAGACAAATCCTTTCATATTTTTAACCGACGAAAAATTGGAGGAGGTTACTTAATTCGTACCTTATGTTTGTTTTCGTAGAGAGTAGAGTTGTGGAGTAGAGAGCTGTAGACCGAACTTTGAACACTGATCCAATATTGGGTTCAAATAATATTCTTGACAAGATTTAAATAACAGAAGAAGTGAAGTTTAGCTTATTAAGATCCTCCACCTCATAGCCTATCATAATGGGCAAGAATACATATTACTTAAATCCATCTTTAAAGGGGTTAAAATGTCTTTTTCCCTTTAATGGCATTTACAAAAAGCCTACCATTAAATTAAATTATCTTGTAGATTGAAAACACAGGCGAATAAACAAGCGGTGAAAGGAGCTGATAATGAAGAGAAAGTGGTTTTTAATTTAATTTCAGAAGCTAATAACAAGGGCATTTGGATAAGAGATATTAGACTACGTTCAAATCTTGCTAACACACAATTAACTAAAGTATTAAAAAATTTAGAAAGTAAAAAATTGATAAAAGCTGTAAAATGTGTTAATGTAAGTAATGCAACTATTAATATATTGATTAAAATATTATTTTATGCTTGTAAATATACTGTAAAGCAGTAACGAAATATATGTTACAGGCTTCAAAAAAGAAAGTGTACATGTTATACAATTTAGAACCAGATAGATCTATTTCTGGCGGAGCCTGGTACCAAGATCAAGATTTTGAAACAGAATTTGTAGACATTCTGAACCGTCAATGTCATAAATTTCTGCAGCAAAAAGCTGATAAAATAAAGAGCAATCCTAGAGGACCAATAGTGGGAAGAACTCAGTCATATGCTACTGCTTCTGAAGTTCAAAAGTATATAACAGATTTAGGAATAAGTAATGTAAGTATTGCCTACTGTTAAATTAGAATATAGTGTAATAGATTCCATTAAGATTTAAATAAGTATAATTAATTTCATCACCTATTATTAGTTTGAATATAAATGTTACTATAAATGTCTTACACCTCTTATATGTAAAATACTGGCGACCTAAAGTCTTAAAGGTTTGAATTCTGTTAATAAGCTGGCCTGGGAGCGAACAAATAACGTAGAATGGGCCAGCCCCAACTCATCCCATGGGTGTTGTAAAAGTCGACTAAGGGAGATTACCCAGTGTAGGCCAATAAGCACCTTGAGGCACCCGAATGGTGGAGGGCTAATCACCAACAACAGCATACCCAAAGAGGGTTGGTGTCAGGCAGGCGGCCGGCTGGCTGTAAAATCTAAGCCAAAACCTTGAGCAGTATGGATAGGAATGTTGTCATTCCAATCACTCTCTCCGTTCATCGGTCTCTCGACATGGTCCATTCCGTCTCTGTTCTATACATTTATTCATCACTAGCACCTTTACGGTGTGATGTGGATGATATGAATCAAAAGGGAGTAGGTGGCTTGATGACCAATATGAATGGAAGAGGAAACATACTGTGCCGACCCCAGATAGACTGGGAACAGGGCAGGGAGAAGAAGAATAATAATAAAATTGTTTATTTGCATAAATAAGTTACACTACAGGGTTGGAAGCAACACATGCTTGTGATGAACAAACACATTTGTACAAAGATTTTTCTAACATTTATATAATGTTAAAATTAAAATTGAATAAACACATTTGTTCTCTTAGTCATGGTTGTTAATATTTTTATGTAGTATATCACAAATATTTAGTCCCAGTCTCCCAGCAAAAATAATTTCTTGTCAGTATAAATCTCGAAAATCAGTGTTGGTATCTTCATGACCCTGCTAATTAATTGGGAAACCAAGATACTTCAGATATGTTCATTGGAGCTGTTGTGCTGGGATATTTGATAGTGTTATGTGGTATACATATATTACCTTGTATATATTAGCATATGTTATCATTAAACCTACACTTGGGTCACAAGCGCTGCCACTGACTCTCCTCTCTGCCACACTATGGACCCGGCCCCTGCATGGTGAATCCATGGAATGCTAAGAGGTTTTGTCTCAGTCTCTATAATTATTATGATGATAATGGTGGTGTTGGTGTGAGAATAAGAACTATTTATTTATTAGTTTAATAAATAGATAAAATATTTCAGGTTCAATTGGAAGTAGAAGATGTGATCACTATATTGAATACTTTAGTTTATGATGGAAAAGCGGAAAGCAGTGTATATCCAGATGGCAGCAAGGTATATCGCGCTATAGAAGCTCTAATACCATCGCCAGGATTAGTTCAGGTACCTTGTGGTGTGTGTCCACTTGTCCAGAAGTGTTACTCTACTGGTCTAATTACACCTCAGGAATGTACATATATGTCTGAATGGCTTGAATAAAACACTGATTTCTTTGGAGTATCAATTATTTATCTTGACAGTGAAATTTTACCAAAACCTAAGAAAGGTACTTAATTACTAAATAAATTAACTCAATACTATCTAAAACACCTGATGTTATTTTACGAATTAAATAAATTTTCAAAAGGTTGCCTGTCTTTAATTTAGTAATAGTACACTTTATCAAGTGGGTGTTCATAGCTAAGTCTGACACTAAATAATAGTGAAATAAGCTCAATAAGGCCCGATTATGATGAAAACTATAACAGCATTGCTGTATGCGCTATTGCCTAATGTAAGAACCTCTGAGAATGTTTGACGTGTTTTCAATGGTTTCAAACATTGTTTTCAATAATTGTTTCAGAGAGGATTTTGTACATTGAAAGTGGTGGTATTTTGCTGCACGCGTTGATGTTAAATTATGAGGAATCATTAAAAATAAGTATTATGTATGTATTTGACGTTGAGAATTTCATAGTGGTTTTCACCACCTCATCAGGCACACAATCAATTAGTGCCAAAATGTATATAAAATGAAATAACAATACTAAAGAAATGGCTGTATGATCCCTTTGCCTTCCCTGAAAAAGCAGCATTAACTGCCGCATTCAGAGGCGTTAAATAACGTTAATGAGTACTTAACGTCATAAAATGACAATTCAAAAGACTCCTTTATTATGTCATTGTTCAAAACTAGTCGCTATTCTTGCCAGGTCTATGGTCTAGATTTGAATAAAAAAATTTGACATTAAATATTAATTAAAGTTAATTGACGTCTCTGAGTGCGGCAGAAGAGTGTTTGGCGCGTTTCGTGGTATTAGTCAGATTTATTTTAGCTAATTCAAAAATGTTTACAGAGTGGATTTTTTGCAGTGAAAGTGGTGTTATTTTGATGCACAAGCATCCGTGTTGATGTGCAATTATGCAGAGTCATTGAAAAATAATCTTTTGACGTGTATGGTGTTTTGGTGATGTAGTATACGCGTACTTAATTATACTTGCACCGTAACTTAACATTACGCTCTGCAACATGACGTATATCGGTGATGAAATACTATTAGTGAATTAAATATATTCTTGTAATTGTATGCATTTCTCTCTCTTGTGTTGTAACCTTCAACAATACAACATGTCACCACTAACTACTGAGTTTTATTAAACACTACCTGTAGGCCTATTCCCTAACTTTTTTTGACAGTTGAAAGTGATGATCACCGAACTATTTACTTATCCATTACTACTTTACTATAATGCTATTGTGACACTTGTCCTGTGATAACAGCAATGTATTTGTAAATAGTTCGGTGATCATCACTTTCAACTGTCAAAAAAAGTTAGGGAATAGGCCTACTGAACAAACTACTTCATCGTATTTGATGGCGACCCTGCGTGAAACGGATTTGGAGTTAGAAAAGAAATAAGAAGAAAATGAAGATTGCCAATGAATATTACTAAATAAAAGAAACAAAGAAGAAAAAAAATACAAAAAAAATCCTTATAGAAGAGAAGAATATGGATTATGAAGACACATCATGAAGAAAGAAGCGTACGGGTCAAGGATGGTGTCCAGGGTATAGCCCGGCCCAGTTGGAGTGGAGTCCAGGGAATATCCCGGCCCACGGAGTCCACTTTAAAAAGTGGTTTTGTCCACTTCATCAGTAGGCCTATTCCCTAACTTTTTATGACAGTTGAAAGTGATGATCACCGAACTATTTACTTATCCATTACTACTTTTCTATAATGCTATTGTGACACTTGTCCTGTGATAACAGCAATGTATTAGTAAATAGTTCGGTGATCATCACTTTCAACTGTCAAAAAAAGTTAGGGAATAGGCCTACAGGCACCATCATGGACTCTATTACATCGCCATTACATTCGCTCCAAGCACTCCCTAGATGCGTTAAAATATGTGACACCCATATTTTAACGTAAATTCATTTCACCCACTCATTATTTCCTAAGACTACAGATGAAATATACACTAAAGACATGGCTGTATGGGCTAGAGACTTTGCCTTCCCTATAATATAGGGAGAATTAAAAAAAAATAAGAACTTAAAATTGATTGGCTTGGCGCCAATAATTTAGATTTTGTTGCGTGCGGCAGGCACCACAAAACAATATCTTCTTTGTCACACTAAAATCTGCTATGTTGTGCACTTTTTTAAGATTCCAACATTTTGACCTTAGCGGGTGCACTGTGCACCACTGCAGTCTGTCGCAACTTCATACAGAAAAAACGTTCTATGAAAATTAAGTGAATTTTAATGGCGACTATATCTGTCTCACTCTATTCCTCAACCTTTCTCGTTCTTGGGTGAAAAGTCATTCATCTGTCAGCGCAACGGTCGTTTAGTCGTATAGTTTAAATAAAAAACAATTATATTATATCAAAGTCTGTGTTGATCGGCAGTTAAATGTAATTGCAAATTCTTAAGCAGCTTCTGAAAGCGTGTTATATAAACATAAATATTGGTAAATCTTCTTCAGCATGAAGTATAAAAAGTGTGAAATTTGTGGTTTGAAATCTGTACAAAAAACAAGACAACGGTTTTTAAGGCCCAATTTACTCTGGATGAGCTTCGGTGAGTAGTTCATTAACAATTTTACATTATTTTGTATTTTTTATAATACAATTGGATGTAATATTAATAATTTTATTCAAAACATTAACCTGTGCAAAAATAGTGATGTTATGATCACATGGTTAAAAATCAATATCGATGCTTTTAATTAAAGTTGTAAACTAGAACAAAGTCTTGGTAACAATAATAATACATAATAATTTATTCATTTTACGTCATCAAAACTAAACTTAATACAATTTGATTTAAATAAATAAATAATTTGTTTAATTACAGATGTTTCGTGCATTTTTTCGGTTTCTGAAGTTCGAGATGAATCGAAAAAATTGAGATATGAAAAGAGAGTAAGGTGTTGCATGGTCAGTTAAAATCTTAAATATAATATTTATTAATTATTGGTATTAAATATAGTTCTATAATCATTTATATTTATTTAATTTCAGTTTTAAGAAAGCGACGACCTAAGTCAAATTCTGAAACTTCTAACATGCAGTTGAAAGAAGAAAGTTATTTGAAAATTAATAAAATACAAACATAGATTATAAACAGTACAACAGAAAGTTTTTTTATTTCAAATATCAAAGTGAACACATACTTCGTTTTTTAATAAAAGTACTGCCCATAGATTATGGTTAGCCTTGATAATTTATTTATAACATCTACTTGTTTGATTCAGTACTTTAAAGTTAAAAAACGAGGTATAGTGTCTCAGTAGAAATTTTAAAATTATTGTTTTTAATAAAGTGCAGGTCGATGCGTTCATCGATATCGATAAAATTTTGAATAGCAGGTGGCACATCTCTATTTTGCCCTTTAGGTTGGCAGAACTCTTTGTTTATCAGTTTTTAGGTTGGCTACGTTGAGGTACTTAATTTTGACATTTGGTCGGATTAATTTTGCTCTATGGAGTCCCGTCTCTTCTTACGTAGTATTGTATTCTCTTTGGTTCACTGTCCTACCCATCTATCGTATGAAAACAGCCATGTGCGTGAGCAATATTATTTTGTCGCACTACGACCTCTTAATAAAATATGCTATGTGCAGCGGCTAGAACATTGTCAAACATGTTTATTGTAAATACCTTAAAAGTATACTTTTCCCACATAGCAGATTATGGTTTGACAACGACGGTTATCTACCTACCATAGAGGCGACGCGACTCCCACGTGTAGACAGGCACCGAACAATCCGGCGCACAGTGGTCCGGATTTAACAAAATGCGGCCCTAGAGATAAAAGTCATCAAATTGGCTTGAAAAAATTCCATATAATAGGAAATCAGATTAATAATAGAATTTACTATGACCATTTTTCATTATAAGCAATGGAACTTGGTAAAAAAAATCGGATCGGAAAAAATGTATGGAGTAAAACTGAAATTTTTTTTTTTCTCGATGTTTACAAAAGTGTTCACAAATGTACTATTTTTATATTAATGAGTGATGCCTATTCTTGTATTTCATAAATAAATTTCAAGCAGAACCTTGCAGTCTTGGCGAGCATAAATCATCTAAACTCAGTTTTATAATTTTAAATACCTACGTCTGTTTCTTAATTATATTTGCAGGTATGCAGTCTGTTTTACACATCAGACAGATGTTGATGTAGTTTAAAATATTAAAATTAATTTAATTATAAATGCGTTTCCTTCCCCCGTATAACGTGTATGTTACAGAAATTTGTTCTTTTTTGAAACATTGAAAACATTTGCTAGCTCTGAAAAGAGCTTTTAAAAAGCCCTAAAAAGGGCTGTTTAATAACCCATAAAGAGGCTTTTGGATAGTTTTGAGAATGAAGAAAAGACAAGAAAATTTTATTTTTTAAAAGATTTGGAAAATCATGAAAATTTCATTCCAAAGGATCAGGAAAATTCCAAAGGATCGGGCACATTTTCTGTAGTATTTGCCAGATCCTCAACTTCTATCAATTCATCACAGATCAATAACTGCATAGCTTCGGGAAACAAGCTTGATGTCTTGAGTTTTGCATATTTAGGTCTTATATGAGATATATAAGGATCCGATGTAATCAAAAAATTATGTAGAATGTCTTCATTGTTTTGTAATCTTCCTATTTTTCTTGTATGACGCTCCCTAGTATTGCGAAAATCTTTGTTTCTCGATTCAGCTGCTTCTTCTGATAAAATTCCAATTGGGAGGCAAGAGAAATGTTTACATATATCAGCACCATGAACGAGCAACTTATGTATGCTAGATGGCATATTGTACCAGGGGTAATGATGTAAAAAAAGCTCAGCTGTCCCTTTACAGTATTCTCTGAATCTTTCGATGTTGATAGCATTCCCAGAAGATATCACTTGCAATATAATTGCAAAGCGCTTAATCACATCTACATCTATTTTTGTGATTTGAGCTGTCTTCTCGTAGTTCTGAAAAAATCTTCTTGCCGTGTTTCCATCATTGGTAGTTCCGAACCCCTGTTTGACGAAATCAATTAAAAGTCCCATTTGTTCTTTAAACTCAGATTGCACCATGCTCTTTCTAAGCTGCCTGAGATTCTTATTCTCGCCTCGTGCACACCACATTTCAAAATCTAAATTATATGATATGTGTAAGATACACTCCATGCTTCGGATCCACATATGAAGTGTTGAGAGTCCATACTGATACACGTCATCTCGAACAGGTCTCGAATACATTTGCGATAGGTCATTCATCTCACTAGGCTTTGCAAGACATATATTGCAAGTAGCCGCAGATGAAGTATCGGTAATTATAGTACTCACTTTGCCATCAATCATAGTCATGTGCAGCTCGTGGCTTATTTCAAAGTTACCGCATCTTGAAACAGATAAATTTCTTATTTCTTCCTTGAGTTCAGCTTCTTCTTGCTTAACAAAGTCAGTTGTTTCCTTGGCAAACTGAAACTTGACGGGTCTGCAGTAAAACGTTGAAGAAGGCGTCGGATTTTCCCATAAAATCACATCGTCCGACTCGAGCTTCAAAGGAACAAGACTTGTCATGAACACCGATGAGTCATCAAATCCACTTCGCTGCTTATAATTGCTCTGTGCTGAAGAGCCATCGAATCCCCACTTGCTAGTTAGCTTCAAACTTCCACTGGAAATATTGGAGGTATCACCAACAACTTGCAGGATCCTTTGACTAGTCAAATTAAGAAGTGCTTGTAGGTTAACTTTAACTCCGGCTTCTGATATTTCAATGTCTCTGGAATCTGGATAGCATCTTTGTTTAGCTTCTAATAGTTTGTGGTATGATGGAAACTGCAGAGAACTCTTGCAATGTGAGATCGCAGACCTTAAAGCTAGGTACTTCCACTTTGATAGGTCCAATGATGTCGTTAGAGCCAAAGCTTGATCTTCTTGCATTGTATCCTTCTTTTCTTTCTTGTTTAAATATGAATGAACGTCTTCAACTTCTTCGGGATTTTTTATGAGATGATCGATGATTCGGGCAAGTACGTCCTTCCCGCTAGATTTAAGTTTTGCAAGCAAAGCAAAACACAACTCCTCTTCTGGATAGTCAATTAATGAACCCGACCGCCTTTTCTTCTGCTTATTCCCCAAGTCTGTAAATGGTTTTCTTGTTTGAATTTCAGTAGAAGTTCCCGTTTCACGTGAGGTGGAAGTTGATGCAATTACGAGCTCATTGCGGCCTGATGGTTCGGCTGAACGTTGATCTTCTTCGTTAACTTCTTCATAATTTTCATATTCTTCAAAGGCTTCGTTGAGGTTGACGGATTTACATTTCGGCCACTGGATTCTTGTTTCTAACCACTCCTTATGTTTGTTCATGAATGATTTCTGGACTCTATGTGCCGCAATCCATCTGCGGTTTAAGTTGACTGTGAAAGTTCTTGCAAATTTCGATAACATCTCAGAATCTTCGTGTGTAATTTCGAGTGAAATGCAGTCCAAAATTGCTTGATGTAGTCGTTTGTGGTCCTTGAGGTCCCCTTCCCGTAGTAATACGTAGAAGTCCAGGTAAGTGCAAAATCGAGCCATGATTTGAATTGGTAGGTTATTCAGGAGCGTTTCAGTAGTTGTTTCTTCAAAAGTTGGATATCGAATGATGCGCTACTACGATATCCCGTTTGTTATATGTGATTCATAGGTTTTCACTTAGCATGAGTTTCAACCATCTTATTCGGCCAATCAGGATCAAGTATTGAATGAAAAAGACAGAGTATTGAGTAAAGAGTGAAAGAGATAGAATCAGATGTGAAACAGATGTATAGATGAAAGAGATGGAACAAATCAAGAATTGAATGTCTTAAACAGAGTGATATGTTAATGCATCAGTAATGCTTACTATGGTACGAGAAACAGAATACTAAGTTGTGGTTTCCTATATAGTTTCTGTCCTCTTAAGGACTTTTTTGTGAATTCTGTCACTATCCCTATTGATAAACTGTAATACTGGTTGAGAAAATAAGCAACAAAAACCTTTAATGTCAAATATAATCATAATTATAATATTGTAACTTCAGATCGGTATTACCGCCAAGACTGCAAGTTCCTGTTTGAAATTTCTTTATCGAATATAAGAATAAGCATCACCCATTGATATAAAAGTACTAATATTATGAACACTTGTGTACACATCGAGAATTTAAAAAAAAATAGTTTTACTCCATACATTTTTTTCGATCCGATTTTTTTTTACCAAGTTCCCTTGCTTATAATGAAAAATGGTCATATTAAATTTTATTATTAATCTGATTTCCTATTATATGGAATTTTTTCAAGCCAATTTGATGACTTTTATCTCTAGGGCCGCATTTTGTTAAATCCGGACCACTGTGCGGCGTCGCGTCGGATGTTCATAGTGTGATTCTGGTCATAGGAAACCAATACATTTGATTCGACTCAACACGCGTCGCGTTACATCGGGTCGCGTCGTGTTTTAAAAATGTGTTTCTGCCTTAATACTACTACCTACCTACGTTGTGACGTTTACCTAGTCGTTTCGTTCATTACTATTAGGTATGCTAGAAACACATTTTAAAACACGACGCGATCCGATGTAACGCGACGCGTGTTGAGTCGAATCAAATGTACCTATTGATTTTCTATGACCAGAAACACACTATGAACATCCGTCGCGTTTCAAAAATGTGCCGCAGGTCTGAGGCATCGTCCTGATAGACCATCGCGATGGTCTATCAGGACGATGAATTTTACTAGTATGAACTCGCGATCAAACCTATTGAACTCGAATAAGGAATATTTTGGGCGGAAGGAAAGCATGCCCTGCGTTGATCACTTGAATAGTCCGACGCTTGGACTACCAGCTGATTTGGGTGATGGGAGTATTGTTATAGTACCGCATCGAAGCGTCCTTCACGTACTGCGCTATCGGGAGATCGAAATCGCGGTGGTCTTTGTTGAGCAAGTACTCAACCATGGGCACCCGGTGGCCATATGTATATTCGTTAAATTTAGGTTGATCGCTGTGACAGCAAGCAACAAATATCAAACTGCTATATGTGCGAAAAGGATAGACAGAAATTTGTATGAGTATGACAGCTGTCATATCTTTTCCATACTATAGAAAAGGATTTTGGATAATACTATAGAAAAGGAACTTTGTGTGTCAGTTTATTTACACTGTTTGCCTAGAAGATGGTAGAGTCTTCCAAGTACATAGTATGCCCAGTTTCTGACCGTGTCTATATGCGATGCGAATGATAACCAACCGGGTGACTAGAGGCAGTGTGGGGGACCCTCTCCGAAGTACATGGCTGCACTTATCAGGGTTGACATCTATCCTCCACTTGTAGAACTAGCGAATAGCTCGCTTTGACGAGCCGCTTTTATCTCCCTACTAACCTAGAAAACTTTTATTTTTATGGTTAGATTTTGGTGGTTAGAAAAAGTTCGAAAAATTATGGTCTTGATGCGGGAATCGAACACGCATCCACTGCAACCCGGGCAGGTGCTTAAACCGTTCGGCCAACCAAGACGCTAACTGGAATATATTAATCTTTGTACTATTTTTCTAATATTTGTATAATGTTGAAATTTAAATCCAATAGTTTATATTTTCTCTTTTTAAGGTACAAGTGAAGGTTAATAAATAGTTCTAATATAATAGATTTTTATTTAATATTGATTTCAAAGTTAAATAACAACAACAACAAAATACTATAAAGCGGTAGAATATTCCTACTAGCTAAAAAAATAAAACATATTTACATCCCTTTAAAGTAACTCTAATCATCACTTTCTGCACATATTCTAACTGTTAATACTTTGTAGTGGTTCCTGTAAACTACAGCTTGTATCTATTTGACATTTGTTCAATCCAAGATAATCATATCAATTATTATTATTTAATTTAAAACAAACTTCTGAAGTTACTCTCTAAATTGTGTAAAGTTTCTGACAATAGGCCAACTTCATGTCTGTGCTGTTTGTGAAACATTTCAGTATTTTCTTCAGTGTCTTTTACAACTTTATCATGAAATAGGGAGCTAAGGACATCCATTTGAATATAATTGAGTGATTGTAGAATTATACCTTTATCTGGATATGGTGTATATGACACGTCATTCTCTATTTTAGCAACATAATTTATATTTTTTGGTGTTGGATTTATTGTTGAGATGGTTGAAGGTTGTTTTGGTGGTTCGCTTGGAGCTGGGCTAGGTATGATTGGAGTTTTATTACCACCTATACAAAATAAAACAGGTTAAAACAACAGACATTGATTAAAAAACAATAATTATATGGACAAACTTACTTAGGGAATGTATAACTCTCTCCATTTCTCTCAGTTGAGTTTGTTGTTGTTGTACTGTAAAATACAGGTCTGTAATTGTACCTGTTATATGGTTCATTTCTTCCATTCGTTTAGATTCTTTAGCTGCTTCTTTATTACTTTGTCTAAAAT
Source organism: Cataclysta lemnata (assembly GCA_963931975.1). Lineage (NCBI taxonomy): Eukaryota > Metazoa > Arthropoda > Insecta > Lepidoptera > Crambidae > Cataclysta > Cataclysta lemnata. The sequence goes on along the minus strand of OZ008355.1, from coordinate 5,309,450 downwards.
TATAAATAAAATCAGTTCCAGTAACATTTGTTTAAAAAATATTACATTTAAATACAAATAACTACACTCAATATAATTACCGATTATATTCAATTACTAATAGTCCGGCACCAATTACAAATATGACGGATTCTCCAAGTAGATTAGCACCTAGTTCAATAGCCATTTCTTGACTTAGCACTGGAATATTAACTGGTTTCCCTAGATTGAGGATCCACATCTTCGCCTTGATTTCACACCAGTTATAGACTGAAAGTATGAAATATGTATAGGTACTTTATTAATAATAGTGTAACTAACCATACTCGAGTTGAGTTGTGATGAACCAATAATAACAATAACATACACTGAGCTGGAGGCATACAGACGTAAGTCCTAAAAAACGGACTATCTTTAGCTCGTAATTTAATAGCATTGGCTATTGGTTTACTTATTTGTTTTATAAGTAAAACGGATAATTTAGCAATTGGAAAGGCTCCTACGACCATTTCGATTTTAATCTAATTCACAAACTTTAGAGACATTAAATTAACGCAATTTATTTCGCAAATTTTCAACTCGTCACAGATAAAAAATTTTGGAATCACTAAACACAGATTATTTTAAATGTCAATTGATTTGCAGATAAGCAAGAAAAAATCCAAGATGTTTGAATCAGTGTGGTGTCAGATTTTTTGCAATACTTCAAAAATTGTTTTAATAGTGGATTTTGTGCAATGAAAGTTGAGAATTTAATAGTGGTTTTCACCGCATCAGTCGCCATCATGAACTCTGACTAACTCTATTACCATTCAATTCGCGCCAAGCCCTCCCTAGATGCGTTAAAATGTGACACTCATTATTAAAATTCATTTCACACATTCATTATGAAATAAATATACTATTATTAAAGACATGTCTGTATGGGCAAGACTCTTTGCCTTCCCTAAAAATACAGACAATTAAAAAAAGTCGAAGATTATCAACAGTCAGCAGCTTTGAATCTTGGGTCTCCAAAACGGTCAAGCAGCTTCACGTCAATCACGTAGATTTTCTGTTCTTCTTTTCCCTGCCCTGTTCCCAGTCTATCTGGGGTCGGCGCAGTATGTTTCCTCTTCCATTCATATCGGTCAGACGTCATCAAGCCATCCAATCCCTTTTGTTTTTTTTTATTCATGTCATCCATCACACCGGAAAGGTGCTAGAGTGCGGGCCACATAAGGCTGCGCGCGAGGGGTGGTTGCTGCTCGCTAACATTGACACTCATAGACAAACAAAATAGCAAACGAATTTTTAGTTCCAATTTTGACCACGCGCGGACTTATGTGGCCCGCACTCTAGTGATCAATTAATGTATAGAAAAGAGACGGAACAGACCATGTCGAGATACTGATGGACGGAGAGAGCGATTGGAATGACAATATTCCAATCCATACTGCTTAAGGTTTTGGCTTAGGTTTTACAGCCGGCCGCCTGCCTCGCACCAACCCTCATTGGGTATATTTTACACGTAGATTTTCTGTTGTACTTGTTAAACAGTGTGATTCAAACGTCTTACGGAGTATTGTATTCTCTTTGGCCTGTCAAGAGGCTTGACCATAGACTATACATACATTTAAAATCACATCAAGTACAAGGTGACTAACTGCCGCACTCAGAGACGTCAATTAACTATACGAGTGTATATGAGTATTTAATGTCATAAATTTTCATTCAAATCTAGACCATATACCCAGCAAGAATACCGACTAGAATTCTAGTTTTGAATTGTCATTTTTTGACGTTACGTACTCATTAACGTTATTTGACGTCTCTGAGTGCGGCATTAAAACAGTGATGAGGAATGAGTCTTACGTAGTATTGTATTCTCTTTGGAATGGGCAGCAGCGTTCCACCACCTAGCAATGCACTGAAACTAGTAACAGACTTTGTAACATAGTTTCAAAAGGTACAATGTGCTCGCGATTATTATCTACGTCACTGTAACATAAAATGCGGGCGCGCGCATACACAAAGTCCGACAGTGAAAGCTCACTACAATGAAACACTGGCCGCTGGCCCGCGCGCCGACCGCGACCGTCACACGCAGGCCGCGCGGCATTTGTCAAGAATTTGGCCGGTCGGGCGTGTACAAATACCTACGCAACCGGCCAGTTGCGTTTTAATTACCTTTTGAAACTATTTTACAAAATAAACTCGCACACACACATATAACTAGGTATTATAGCTGTGCTTGCCTGCTGACAACCACCAAACATTGGTTAAGCCACAGTTAAGCGGGGAATTCACAATCACGGCCATGCCCGCCGGACTTTGCTTCTATTGTAAGACTGTCACAGCAGTCTGGCCTATCTGCGCGGGCATATCCATATCCTTGTCTTGTTGAATGCTTTAAGCTTACGCAGTCGTAATTCGCAAGACCTATCATGTATGGCCCACTTTAGAGACTTCCTCCTCCCCTCAGGCCTGTAATCTCTCTGCGGTAAATACTTACTGAGAGAATTTCTTTACGACAGACATCTCCCTTCTCCCGTAATGAAATTCTCTCAGTAGGCTCAGCACGGGGCGTGGACAAAATCTCTGCACCACTTGACAGCGTTTTGTTTCGGGATTTAGAGCGAGAGGAAAATATTTTCTTTGCCCTGGGGAGATTATCTCCACGTGCCGTGCTACAGGGCAGGCAAGGGTGCTCGAATACAAGCTTCGAGAACCCATCAAAGATCTCGCCTTCTGAAAAAAAACCCAGTACCTATATGCTGTAAAGGATCGTCGGCCAACAGTCTAGGTCCTTCAAAAAAATCCAACAAAAAGCATTAAAAGGATTGTACAGTGCCAATGCGCGGCGCGAGTAATGCCTACATTTTCGATTTGAATAAGTACTTATCGAGAGCGATAACTTTTTCACTCCCCTAAAACTATTAAAATGAAAAAAATTTGGTCTTTTTAGGTTTAGTACACCCGCGGGAGGCGGGATCGATTGCTGCTCTGCCGACAGTTTTCTGAAAAATTAAGTTAAATTTTTTAAAATTATTTGCAGGTTTACTTGACATGTTCTGTTTCATGACAGGTATATAAAATACTTGAGGGTAAAATAAATACATTTTATTTATAAGTTGAATTTGTACTGTGTGATGCTTGCTGTATCAGGAAAACTTGTGCGTAGTATAAACATGTTATTGACTTCAGGAGTTGAATTCAATGTTTCTAAAAAACCAAACCAATATATCACTAATCCGGGCCCAAATCTATTCCAGTAGCATAATAACTGTTCTTTTAAATATCCCGAATGATTTTCTTCATCACCAAACAGAGCTTTGCTTTCAACCCAATTAATTATAAACCCATCAACAGCAATAGGAACATCTAGTTTGAAGTCAGGAGTTTTGTCATATCCTCTTGAACGAAGTACATTTTCGTCCGAAAATGTAATGTTTAATAATCTTAATTCTCTTTCCAATCTTAGTTCATATTCAAGGCCTATGGACCTAAAATAATTACATAATTATCAATAACACAAACCCAAATAGCATTCCATGCCTTAGTTATATTACCAACTAACCACTATTTGTTACATTCAGTTATAGATTAGGTTGAAATAAGTAAAATGTTGAGGAGCTCGCTAGCGCAGTGGCACAGCGCGCTTGGCCTGGGATTGCGTAAACTAAGCAATTTCGCTAAGGCCGGTCATTGGATGGGTGACCAAAAATTTATTATCTCGAGTTCCTCTGTGCTTCGGAAGGCACGTTAAGCTGGTGGTCCCGGCTGCATCTGCAGTTGTTAATAGCCACCAACCCTCACTGGGCCAGCGTGGTGGGTTATGGCCAAACTCCCTATATTCATCCATCCATAGGGAAGGCCCGTGCCCCAGCAGTGGGGACATTAAAGGGCTGGTGATGATGATGATGAAGTAAAATGTTATCAAACTCCACTTTTTATGTAAACATACAAACAATTATGCAATATTTGATGTAATTACATGTTCACAATATGTTGTAACAAAGGTGGTAATTCATTACAGAGGTAATGCAGATAGACTGTTGGTATGTTGGGTTGTCGACTATGTTCATCCATGTTTTTTATTGAATTTATTTATATAATAATTTCAACCACTAATTACATTATATAGGTTTAACAAAAGACATATTCCAATTAGTCATTGCCTTAAATATAAATAGTACTTACTGTTTGATTATGTCCCCATATGGACCATATTGATTGTCATTCATAACACCCTGTAAATGTAAAAATAAGCCACTAAATAAAATATGTGCCAAAATTTAGTTAAAGGATAACACAATTAAAATTACTTATATACCAAAAAAACATGGTATGCAAGATCCTTATCTTCAATAAGAGTTGTATCTTTCATGCATCTTTTAGTCATATTGGAATCACTGTAGACATTTTGTAATAAAGATCTTGCAAATAATGCTGGGCTTATTCCTTGACATTCAGATAACCTGAAAAGTAGAAATGGTGATTGAACATTGTTAAATAAATAGAAAATACCAAGGGCGATAAAGCAAAGAATGTCTCATATTGCAAGTATTTGATACATACATACATAAATCATGCTTATATCCCCGAAGGGGTAAGCAGAGGTGAACTAGCACCCACATTTTGCCAATAACATTAGGTCCCGTGTAATAGGTAGCGAGCCTTTTGCCATTTATGGGGCACAAAAGTCGCAGCACATTGCTAGGTTGTATAAGAGGAATGCTGCTGCCCATTCCTCATCACTGATTCATCCTTAGTTGCTTTGTACGACACCCAGGGCAGAGATTTTGGGTGGTGACAATTGTATTTTACTATGCAGTCACCTCACACAGTATTTGATGATAATATGTGATCTGAGGTAAAATTTCCTTATCGCCCAAGGCAAAATCATAATGGGATTTTCCATTTGTGTAGCAGATGGTAAAAACACTCTACGGTAAGCAGTAACATAAAAGAACTTACTGTAAAATAACATTGGAGCATTTATTTTCCTTCATAAGTTCCTCGTACAAATTGTGATATCTGTTTGATATAACAGGAGATTTTCTGTAGTTAAGTTTCATGGATCTTTGCACTAATAAGGATATAATGCTTCCTACTGTTGATGCTGGTAAGCTAGAAAATTAAAAAGATAATTTAAACCAAAACACAAGTAAATAAACTTACATCATTTGTAAAATATTGAAATTTTTTATCTCCTCTCCATTATAATTAAAAACAATTAATATGTAAACAATTTTGATTTGAAAAATTTATTCTTAGACTGTTTGAAGCCACTGGCTTTAATTCATTTTTAATTCATGTCATCACATCATTAGGGTGTATAATAGCAATAAAAGTATAAAAATCTTTTAATTCAATATGCTTGAATGGTGCGTTTACTGAATTTTGGCTTAACTATACTATTAAACGGTGCAAGCAAGTACCTCTTATATTTACGTTTGATTTCATTTTCAGCTTTACGACTAAAGCAAGTAATTTTATTGAAATCTTCAACTATTGCATTGTAAACCTCTACTTTCAAAGGTTTTATTTCGGTCATATTAGATTGATTTTTCGGTAAGAACTTCAGACTCTCCGCGGGCGGCCCAACTTTATATTAAACTATCTCACTATCTGTATAAATCTTTATTAAATCCCGAGTCCACGACCGATTATAGAAACGCTAGGTACTCAAAGTCACAAGTCAACACTGAACACTATCCCCCGAATACAGAAACGCTACTCAAATTTAGGAGACTGCTTAAAAAGTTAAGTGGACACTACCTGTCAGAATTTGTATGGAAAAACGTCAATTTTGACAATACTTAACTACTACTACTTTTAAATTCTCCCTATATTTTAGGGAAGGCAAAGGGTCTAGCCCATACAGCCAAGTCTTTAGTGTATATTTTATCTGTAGTCTTATGAAATAATGAGTGGGTGAAATGTATGAATGATATGAATTTTACGTTAAAATATGGGTGTCACATATTTTAACGCATCTAGGGAGTGCTTGGCGCGAATTGAATGGTAACAGAGTTCATGATGGTGACTGATGAAATGGATAAAACCACTTTTTATAGTGATCTTCACCACAACATCAAACACATCATAAAACTTGTTTTCAATGATTCTGCATAATCATACATCAACACGGATGCTTGTGCATCAAAATAACACCACTTTCACTGCACAAAATCCACTCTGTAACAATTTTTGAATTACTGAAAATAAATCTGACTGACACCACGAAACGCGCCAAACACTCTTTACAATACATAAGTAGTTAGTAGTTTTAAAATTCTCACTATATTTTAGGGAAGGCAAAGGGTCTAGCCCATACAGCCAAGTCTTTAGTGTATATTTTATCTGTAATCTTATGAAATAATGAGTGGGTGAAAAGTATGAATGAAATGAAATTTACGTTAAAATATGGGTGCCACATATTTTAACGCATCTAGGGAGTGCTTGGCGCGAATTGAATGGTAACAGAGTTAATGATGGTGCTTGATGAAATGGATAAAACCACTTTTTATAGTGATCTTCACCACAACATCAAACACATCATGAGACTTATTTTCGATGATTCTGCATAATTGCACATCAACACGGATGCTTGTGAATCAAAATAACACCACTTTCACTGCACAAAATCCACTCTGTAACAATTTTTGAATTAGTGAAAATAAATCTGACTGACACCACGAAACGCGCCAAACACTCTTGACAATACTTAAATGATAAGCGGGACTCAAACTTTGGATAGCGTTTCTATATTCGGGGGCATAGACTATACAGTATGCAAAAGTCAAGTGTTTTGTTAATATTATTATTATTTTTAATTCTCGCTAATATAGCGAGGCTTAGGGAAGGCAAAGGGTCTAGCCCATACAGCTATGTCTTTAGTTTATATTTTATCTGTAGTCATATGAGATAATACATACATACATACATACATAAATCACGCCTTAATCCCCGAAGGGGTAGGCGGAGGTAAACTATAGTGCGTTTCATCTTATAGTTCCTATGCCGTCATGGTGGTAGTATTGCAAGAAAATGATACCATGTCAACTTTATTGTCTTACATTTCATTTATATATTTAACCCACTCATTATCTGATAAGACTCTAGATAAAATTTACACTAAAGACATGGCTGTATGGGCTAGACCTTTTGCCTTCCCTAATAGAGGAAAAAAACAAAAACAAATAATGCTATGAGATTCCAGTAGACCTATGACCATAGTCAGTCTGTCGCTCACTCAGAGTAAATAGACATATTTTACTGCCATTTTTTGCGAGGGGTGAGGTTACTACTACACTGAATGCCAGCACACAGAAACAAAAACTTTTTGCGTATTTACAAACGCACACATGCATAATACGACACACATTTTTTGCTATTGTATTCATAAAGACTGGGAATTGTTAAACACTGGGAATTGGTAAATTTTAAGGGGAATCAAAAATCAAAATATGTGGAATTTAATAGGTAATAGTAAGGAAGCTGAGCGTGTAATTACCAGTTGCATACGACGTTTTTCAACACAATTGCGAGGAAAAACAAACATGTATTCTATAAAATCTTCTTCTATTGTTAGATAATTTCTGAAACTGAGACGGCTCAAAATTTACAGAACATATAGTACTTGTTCTTGTAAGTGCCCAAGAGACGTGCCTATTACAAGCATCAACCCATTTTTTCGTATGCTGTATTCTTTAGGAAAACTAAAAATAAAAATAAAAAATTAGATGTTTCGGGAATGTGAAAGCTTACAGTATAAATATCAGCAATTAGGATACCGGCTAGGGGCAGAGGTATTTTCGCTTGAACTACACATACCGATAATTTCTGATTTTAATACTACAATAATATTATATTTCCCAAAAGCTTCATTTATGTACGGAAGACTTTGGTGCCACATACCTAACTCCTAGTAAATCGAAGTATTGCTCTTGGACCACCGGGTTTTTTAAAGGAACTTTTAAATATTAATAAAAAATAAATTTAACTTAAATGTTGACAATGACATTTAGCTATCATCATACCAAATGTCATCAAAATCCGTCTCGTAGTTTATGCATGAAGCGTGCACAAACATACATACAGACAGACAAAATTTTAAAAATTGGAGATTTCACTTCCTCTTCTCTCATACATACATAAATAAATCACGCCTATATCCCCGAAGGGATAGGCAAAGGTGAACTAACACTCACGTTTTGCCAATTATGTTAGGTCCCATGTAAAATGTGGCGAGCCTATTGCCATTAATCGGGCACAAAAGTCGCAGTACATTGCTAGGTGGTATAAGAGGAACGCTGCTTCCTATTCCTCATCACTGATTTATCCGTAGTCGCCTTGTACGACACCCACGGAAGAGATTTGAGGTGGTGACAATTATATTCTGCTCTGCCGTGACCACACGGCAATTACTAACATCATATATGCCATTTGGTTTAAGGTGGACTTGACCTGTTTTATTCTATATCTCTGTAGTTTTATTCTAGGATTTCAAAATTAAAGGAACTTCAATTCATAAAAGTATCATAAATTTAATCCATATTAAAAAATGATCAATTTAATAGTCTGAATAAAATGCCGAAGTTAATGTATAACCTCAGGAACACAGTGTATAGATTTAAATCATAATACATATTTTAAATTTAATGTTACTTTCATTCATTCATTCATTCATTACTCCCTCGTAAAATCGCAATATCGATGACATTAACATCACTAGTAATGAAGTGCAATTCAATTAGGGTTGCTGATTAAAAAAAAACAATTTGTACTGTGGCTCAAAAAAAAATTTAGGTTTCTCAGAAATAATCAGCTGTGCTGGTACCTTTTTACCCATGCTTATTTTATAAAGTCAGGGACGCTGTAAGCATATACAGCATAGGTACTCTTAATGTTTATGAGCGCCGCCCAGCATGAATTAAGGGCAAATAGTCTTATTATTGTTTTATTTTATTAATTTACTTATGATTTTATATTTCCATGTAGTGTGGCAAAAAATAGGCTTCAAGCGGCCCCAAAAGTGTAGGTAGGTATGTACTTAATACTAAAATAAATATAAACACGCAACGTATATTGTTAAAACGAAATTATAATTGGTAATTAATTAATACAAAATGACAAAATTACACTTATTTATTAACAACAAACCTTTTTTAATTATTTTCTAATTAATTGAAATGTGATAATGTTCAACCCAAAGAGAATACAATACTACGTAAGAAGAGACGGGACTCCATAGAGCAAAATTAATCCGACCAAATGTCAAAATTAAGTACCTCAACGTAGCCAACCTAAAAACTGATAAACAAAGAGTTCTGCCAACCTAAAGGGCAAAATAGAGATGTGCCACCTGCTATTCAAAATTTTATCGATATCGATGAACGCATCGACCTGCACTTTATTAAAAACAATAATTTTAAAATTTCTACTGAGACACTATACCTCGTTTTTTAACTTTAAAGTACTGAATCAAACAAGTAGATGTTATAAATAAATTATCAAGGCTAACCATAATCTATGGGCAGTACTTTTATTAAAAAACGAAGTATGTGTTCACTTTGATATTTGAAATAAAAAAACTTTCTATTGTACTGTTTATAATCTATGTTTGTATTTTATTAATTTTCAAATAACTTTCTTCTTTCAAGGAGTTAACTGCATGTTAGAAGTTTCAGAATTAGACTTAGGTCGTCGCTTTCTTAAAACTGAAATTAAATAAATATAAATGATTAAAGAACTATATTTAATACCAATAATTAATAAATATTATATTTAAGATTTTAACTGACCATGCAACACCTTACTCTCTTTTCATATCTCAATTTTTTCGATTCATCTCGAACTTCAGAAACCGAAAAAATGCACGAAACATCTGTAATTAAACAAATTATTTATTTATTTAAATCAATGTTGAATTAAGTTTAGCTTTGATGACGTAAAATGAATAAATTATTATGTATTATTATTGTTACCAAGACTTTGTTTTAGTTTACAACTTTAATTAAAAGCATCGATATTGATTTTTAACCATGTGATCATAACATCACTATTTTTGCACAGGTTAATGTTTTGAATAAAATTATTAATATTACATCCAATTGTATTATAAAAAATACAAAATAATGTAAAATTGTTAATGAACTACTCACCGAAGCTCATCCAGAGTAAATTGGGCCTTAAAAACCGTTGTGTTGTTTTTTGTACAGATTTCAAACCACAAATTTCACACTTTTTATACTTCATGCTGAAGAAGATTTACCAATATTTATGTTTATATAACACGCTTTCAGAAGCTGCTTTAGAATTTGCAATTACATTTAACTGCCGATCAACACAGACTTTGATATAATATAATTGTTTTTTATTTGAACTATACGACTAAACGACCGTTGCGCTGACAGATGACAGACTTTTCACCCAAGAACGAGAAAGGTTGAGGAATAGAGTGAGACAGATATAGTCGCCATTAAAATTCACTTAAGTTTCATAGAACGTTTTTTCTGTATGAAGTTGCGACAGACTGGTTCAACCCTAGGTAGTCTCGTGGGGAGTGCGCTGGAAGATCGTTTGATGACGTCACGGCCGACTTCCCACGAGACTATAGCGCGAAATTTGAAATTGTAGTATGCTAAAACATGAAATTATGAAGTAAATACATATCAAATCTTAAAAATAATACTTAAAAATGAAATGTGACGCCATCTTTTTGAATACTAGATGTTTTCGACTTTTTTTTACGGTAAAAAACAGCACAGGCAGGCATTTTAGTGGGAGCTCTGCACGGTAAGACGTTCTGATTATTGTGGTTTTAAAATGGCGGCTCAACTAGTTTTATATAACGCACAGGCATCCGATGCTTGTGCGTTTGGCAGAGGGGAATGTTAGGCAAAGGCTACTCCAGTCCTTTTTACTCCGAGGATATCGAAAGAGAGTAAGGTGTTGCATGGTCAGTTAAAAAACACTTTGCCTTCCCTAAAATATAGGGAGAATTTTAAAACTCCTTGGGTTACCAGTATCATTTTTATTAAGTGTTTGATTAATAAATTAAACATATTTATTTCAGTTTAATAACTGTAAATAAATAGTACTAATAACGATTTAACGACTGACAAGAGTGAGGAAATGTCAAATGTAGACATGTTAGATGAACACAATTATTGTTAATCATAATAAATATAATATTTTATTATAATTTAACCTTTTTTACTTAATGTGGCTATCCTTCTTACGTCACTACAATTTATATTTATCTGTCTTATTTCTATCATACTATTATTATCATGAACTAACTGTTCTCGCAAACTTAGTACCGTTATAAGTAACAAGATAGATGCATAATGATAAAAATATATCAACTCCATGGCAGGATTTGATACCTTACTATAAGAATAACTGAGCAGTGGATCGAGGAAAGATCAATAATTAATCAATCAAAAGGATCTTGGTACGCTGGTATTAATAAGGAAGTTGGCCGAAAACCCTGGTTCGCTGCATCTGCAAATTATTTACAGAGAAAGTGCATACACAGATAAATATACTGAGATTGGGACATTGCAGATTTAAAGCTTACCTGCATCGTATGCGCCTAATATCCTCACCAGTATGCACTGAATGCAACTCACAGGAAGATCAAACCCTTCTTCACTTTGTTAGAATCTTTAGTTTTAATGGCTTATTTACTCTGTGAATATGACATTTGTATTTTGACAGCCCGCTCTTTTTACTTGTCTTCTCTGGTGTGTGTCAATGAAAGCAAGATGTAGTGTAATACTAAGAAAGTAATAATTAAAGTGTGTCCAATAAACAAAATAATTACTGATTTATTTATTTTGTGCCACTGTGTTGTGTCTTATATTAAAAGGTTATGGGCTCTTCAAATCTGCATTTGCCGCAACTGTCTGCAGAGAACTTCAATCATTGGAAATTCAGAGTACGATGTTTGTTAGAAGAAAAACAATTGTTAGATACATTGGAAGATGAAAAAGTGGATAAGAAAAATGATTCGAAAGCCAAATCTTTAATCGTACAGTGCATAACCGACAGACACTTAGATTTGATAAAAGATGCCGCCACGGCTAAGGAAATGTTTGACACATTGCGTGCAATCTTCGAAAGAAAATCTATTGTTAGTCGCCTCCATATAAGGAAGAAATTAATAACATTAAAGTTGAGAGAAAATGAAAAATTGGAAGAATATTTTTTCAAATTCGAGTCGATTATAAGAGAATTGGAAAATGCGGACAAAAAATTGGACGAGGAAGAGAAGATTACATATCTTTTATTGGGGCTTACTGAAAACTACAGCACTGTGGTAACCGCTATTGAGACGATCAATGAGAAATTGTCGCTAGATTTTGTGAAGGCAAGGTTGTTAGACGAAGAATTGAAAAACACCAAACACAACGATCTATCAGATAATATGGCATTTAAGTTAAGTACAGTAATATGTTATAAATGCAAAAAGGAAGGACATAAAAGTTTTGAATGCCGATCAAATAACAGAGGAATGCATACAAATTACAGAGGAAGAGCATTTAGAGGCCGTAGTCGAGGTAGAGGGTATCAACAAAATCACAGCCATGTAACTACTTCTGAACAGGATAGAGGTGTTGAAAATTTCTCCTTTTTGTCAGCGACAGAGCATTGTCATTTATCTGAAGATAGTAATGGACAGAATATTGAGTTTATTATAGATTCTGGATGCACAGAGCATCTAATACAGTCTAAATATGAAGAAGTTATGAGTGATGTTATTACATTAAAACATGGAATTAAAATCTTTATTGCTAATGGAGATCATGTCACAGCGAAGAAGCAGGGAACCTTAACATTAATGTGTAATGGACATCAATTGTCTATGAGTGCTTTAATTATAGATAACTTATCATTTAATCTTATTTCAGTTAAAAAAATTGTGCAAAATAATTGTTATGTTCAGTTTGATAAAAACAAAGTAAAAATTCATAAATATAATTCAAATGCTTATATTACTGGTCATTGCATAGGTAAATTGTTTATTTTGAAAGCATCTTTAATGAAAGAAAATTTCTGTGGTATTACTTCTGATTTTTTATGGCACAAACGATTAGGACATGTTAACAGGTATGGCTTGCAACTCTTAAAGCTTCCAAGTTCTGAGAAAAAATGTGGACCATGTATGATGGGTAAGTCTACACGTCAGCCTTTTCCGCATACTCCGAAGCCGAGGTCAACCCAAGTAGGTGAACTTCTTCATACCGATGTTGCTGGACCTGTGAACGTAAAAGGAATTAATGGAGAGTTATACTATCAGGTAATTGTTGAAGATTATTCACATTTTGTAGTAGTTTATTTACTTAAAACTAAAGATGAAGCGACACATAATTTAATAAAATATATAAAGAATATTGAGAATCAGCATAACACAAAGGTGAAAAGAATAAGATGTGATAATGGCGGAGAATTTAAAAATAAAATATTAGAGTCATTTTGTACAGATAAAGGCATAAATATAGAATACACCCATCCCTACTCTCCACAACAGAATGGTGTGTCAGAGTGAATGAACAGAACCTTATACAATAAAGCAAGAACACAAATGTTAGAATCAAATCTTCCAAAATATTTATGGGGAGAGGCCATATCAGCTTCAGCTTATCAACTAAATAGATGCCCCTCATCAGCCATTAATTTTCAGACTCCTGTTGAAGTAATGTTTGGATCTCGAGACTTGAGTAAGCTACGAATTTTCGGCAGCAAGGCATGGGCAATCCAAGTACCTAGAGGAAACAAATTTGAAGAAAGAGCTCATGAAATGAGAATGGTAGGATATTCAACAAATGGTTATCGTCTTTGGAACCCAACAGAAAACAGAGTGGAAATATCGAGAGATGTAAGATTTGATGAAGAAGATATAAAGTACAAGACTATAAGCAATGAAGGAACACAGAAAGAACAGAAATATATTTTAGAAGAGGAAAATGAAAATGATTTTAATACAGGATGTGACACAAAAGAACAAAAGGATAGTACAAACTCCAATGAAAATGAACAAAGAGATATTACTAATGATGATACAAGACCACAAAGGACAACTAGAAGACCAAATTACCTACAAGATTATGAAACCGATTTTGATAATAGTAATGAAAATTACCATGATGTTGAATCTAACATAGCATATTGTTTAAATACATATATTGACACTGAACCTATAACCTACAGTGAAGCAATTAAAAATACAGAATGGAAAGAAGCTATAGAAAAAGAGTTGAATGCACATAATAAATTACAGACATGGGAAACCTCAACACTACCAGTTGGTCATAAAGCTATTGACACAAGATGGATCTTTAAAATGAAGTCAGATGGAACAAAGAAAGCCAGATTAGTGGCAAAAGGATACCAGGAAATGAATAGCTATGATGTATATGCACCGGTTGCCAGAATATCCACTATTAGATTGTTAATCAGCATATCACTACAAGAAAATAAACCTATACGGCAGATGGACATACCAACAGCATTTTTAAATGGAAAGTTAGAAAAAGAAATATTCATAAAATATCCAGAAGGTATAAAAAGAGAAGAAGGAAAAGTTTTAAAACTAAGAAAGGCACTTTATGGTTTAAAAGAAGCTCCAAGATGTTGGAATGACCGAGTACATACATTCTTTACTGAAAATAATTTTGTGCAATCAAAATATGATGTTTGTCTTTACTATAAACTGGGTACATGGGTTCTCATATTTGTGGATGATTTTCTAATGATGGGAAATTTTGAAGAATTAAAAGAAAAACTACAGAAAGAATTCAAAGCAAAAGATCTAGGAGATGTGAAGGAATATATAGGAATGGAAATACATAAAAATAAAGATACTGTGTCTATAAAGCAAGAAAAACTTATCAGGAAAATATTAAGAAAATTTGGAATGGAAGAAAGCAAAGAAGCCAAAACACCCATGGAGAAGGAACCTATACAATCAGAAAATGAAGATATAATAAATGTACCATATCGAGAGTTGATAGGAAGCCTTACTTACCTTTCTGTCACAAGTAGACCAGACATAACTTATGCTACTTCATTCTTGAGTAAATACCTGGACAAGCCGACAACACAACACTGGAAAGCAGCTAAAAGAATCTTAAGGTACTTAAAATATACTATTAATAAAGGTCTCACTTACTTTAGGACTGATGAACCAATACAGCTGACCGCATACACAGATGCAGACTGGGGAAGTGATAGAACTGACCGCAAAAGTGTAAGTGGTTGTGCAGTTTATTTTGGTAAAAATTTGATATCTTGGTCATCTAAAAAGCAATGTACTGTCTCACTGTCATCTGCAGAGGCTGAGTACATAGCAGCCACCTCAGCTACAACAGAGCTCATTTATCTTAAAGGTATTCTGAACAATTTTTACAGTCACAATTTTGAAATTAAACTTTTAGTAGATAATCAAAGTGCTATAAAAATAATATCTAATAAAGAAAATGGAAAAAGAACTAAACATATTGATATTAAATTTCATTTCATTAGAGATGCAGTTAGGATTCATAAAATTGATATTCGCTATGTACCTACTGAACATAATGTATCAGATATATTTACTAAACCTTTATGTGAGAATAAGCATAAGTATTTTTCAACTAAATTAAACATTTTGTAATTGTGTAATACAGTGTGAACTAATATATTGTACCTAGTTCAATATTAAAACTTAATGATTGTGAAAGTTAGTAAGTTACCTATTTGTTATGGATGGCATTATGCAACATCAACAACATAGTATTTTGTAGCAATGTTAATATTTTACCATTGAAGGGGGATGTTAGAATCTTTAGTTTTAATGGCTTATTTACTCTGTGAATATGACATTTGTATTTTGACAGCCCGCTCTTTTTACTTGTCTTCTCTGGTGTGTGTCAATGAAAGCAAGATGTAGTGTAATACTAAGAAAGTAATAATTAAAGTGTGTCCAATAAACAAAATAATTACTGATTTATTTATTTTGTGCCACTGTGTTGTGTCTTATATTAAAACACTTATCCAGCATTCAACATACAACGGCTATTATTAATAGACCGGCTCATGAAAACACACAAAAATATCCCGCCTTCAATACAGGAAATCTTAACTTGACCAAAAATTTTATAACTATCTATGACTTTATCAACTCCACCCTTGGAGTAGACAAATTCGGACTATGAGATAAGGCATATGCTTTAACTGGAAATGAGAAAACATTCACATAAAATGTTGAAAAAAATAACTCAAGGTTTGGCTCCTGTAGGCCTATTCCCTAACTTTTTTTGACAGTTGAAAGTGATGATCACCGAACTATTTACTGATACATTGCTGTTATCACAGGACAAGTGTCACAATAGCATTATAGAAAAGTAGTAATGGATAAGTAAATAGTTCGGTGATCATCACTTTCAACTGTCAAAAAAAGTTAGGGAATAGGCCTACTGAGCCTGAAAAATTACATTCATATTCAAGACTTGGTTTAAACCTTATAATCTATCAAACATAGGGAAAACAAAACTCAAGAATTGGCAGTATGGCTTAGACCTTCGCCTGTCCTATTCAAAGGACGAATAAAAACTACTACAACTATAGTGCGTTTCATCTTAAAGTTCCTATGCCGTCAAGTTGTTAGTATTGCAAAAAAATGATACCATGTCAACTTTATCGTCTTACCTTTAATTCAGGGACATTTTTTTCATATAACCATATAAACAAATTATGCATATATCTTCGTTACTTATAACTACTAGCGGTACTGAGTAGTAGTTACATATTTTTTTTTTTATGAAAGTCCTAAGCCAAAGCTCGTGAAAATTTGCGAGAACAGTTCATGATAATAATAGTATGATAGAAATAACTGCCGCACTCAGACACGTCAAATAACGTTAATGAGTACTTAACGTCAAAAAATGACAATTCAAAACTAGTCGCTTTTCTTGCCTTGTCTATGGTCTAGACTTGAATGAAAATTTTTGACATTAAATACTCATTAAAGTTAATTGACGTCTCTGAGTGCGGCAGTAAGACAGATAAATATAAATTGCAGTGACGTAAGAAGGGTAGCTTCATTAAGTAAAAAAAGGTTAAATTATAATAAAATATTATATTTATTATGATTAACAATAATTGTGTTCATCTAACATGTCTACATTTGACATTTCCTCACTCTTGTCAGTCGTTAAATCGTTATAAGAACTATTTATTTACAGTTATGAAACTGAAATAAATATATTTAATTTATTTATCAAACACTTAATAACTGATACTGGTAACCCAATTTAATGGCGGCAATCCGAACTTGTACACACTAATATGGATTATGCGGGACCTCCTTACGTTTTTCACGTTCACAAAACACCTTAGCTTGTAACACAATTACTGCCGCACTCAGAGTCGATTTAATGATCATTAAATGACATTTAAGTAAACATTAAATAAAATTCCCTCTCAGAGTCAGATAATGGGTCAATAGTGACGCTAATGAAACTTAAATTTTGAGTAACCGATGACCCTTACTTAGGTCTTATGTGACGTCTATTTGACATTTCAAAAGTAGGGTTATCTTTTATTGTAATTATATTTCAGTGCATTCATAGTGATATTTTCAATAATAATTTATAATAAATTACGTTGTGGATTTTGTGGAGCTTACAGATTACGTAAGAAGGTTCAGACAATCACAACCTAGATTCTATTTACGCGAATATTCTGATACTTTCACTATGTGCTTGAATTTCATGCAAGGTACAGATTTACACTCCAGGCAGTAAAAAATACTTTACTCCCAAGTGTGGAACCTGATTTAAAAAGCACCGAAACAGGACAGGCTTGCCATTTGCCCCCTGAAGTAATACTGTTAATAACATTGCGGTATTTAGCAACTGGGATTTTTCAGGTAAGTTAAATATTACTTTACATTCAATGAACCGTGTGGTGATGGCAGAGCAGAATATAATTGTCACCACACCCTTTTCTCCCGTGGGTGTCGTACAAGACAACTGAGGTAAACAGCGATGAGTAATAATATGACGATAGATGACAATAGGCTCGCCACGTATTACACGGGACCTAACTTATTTGCCGAATAGTGGGTGTTTAAGTCACCTTTGCCTACCTTTATGTATGTATGCATGTACTTTCAATATCTGTCATTACTGTCTTTATATTTATTTCAGAAACTAGGTGGTAATGTGATGGAATATGGATAAATATTATTAGGTCAACAGTCAGTATCACAAATTGTCACCAAAGTGTCTATCCAAGCAAGAACAATGAAAGACTTTGTAAAATTCCCTTCTACAGATGAGGACACAAACAAAATAAAGCAAAATTTAATCAAGCGATGTCACAATGAATATTACTAATAATAATTGTAAAATTAAAATAATATACTGAAACTCTTTTATAAGCCTAATCTCTTTATTTTTCTGCTAATTCATTTTCATTGCTTGGGGTTTATTTTGTTTTTTTGAATAAAACTAGTAGATATAAAAGAAATATTTTATTTTGAGCTCCAATTTATTTTTTGATTCCTTGAACTGTAATTTGAAAATTTCCAAAAGAGTTTTATTCCACTCTTCCTCTATTTCAGCAGCACATTTTTTTTAACTTGATTCTCCGGGTAAAAAAATATTTTTGACTTGGTGTATAATTATCAGTCTTTAGATTTGTTTGATAATACGGCCCTCATCTAATAATTATATCTATATGATCTGAAAAAAGATAAGTATAATATAATTAATTATGTATAATTAATTAACTATGGGTACCTATTATATTTAAATGTTATGAAATATAATAGGTACCCATAGCAAAGTCTAGGTCAAACTCATTGTCCCAAATATTTTATACTGTTTTATTTTTATTATTGTCTATATGGACAGCACAATACCATCATTATCAAATGGGTTCTGCACTTCACATATAATTAAAGGTGCAGCCTGAATAATAATATTCAAGTTATTAAGGATAGGTTACAGATAATTTATATAAATTGTTATACTTTCATAACAGTTAATTAGTGGAAAATAAATGTTACCTCCTCTACTGCTTATGATAGCTCCTTGCTGTGGGGAAAGTGGTGGATTTTATGAACCACTACCAGTTTTTATTAAACTCTGTAGGTTTACAGGTCATGGTCTTAAGATTGTCCCATGCTCTTTTTAATGTTATTGTATCACGCTGCAAATTGCAAAGAAATATTAGTTACTTTTTAATAACGCACCTTAGAATACAGGATAATTCTTTAATTTAAGCACAAAAAAATATAAGAAAATACTAACACTGTGCACATATGCATTACAATTAAATTCCTCAGTCATTCCACTCCCGGAACGATCGAGCCCCATGCATGTAACCAAGAAATCATCAATACTTACCAAGACAATCACAGTACTAATCAATTATTTTAATGAAGATAGGGTTTCTGTGGCTTTCTCTTCTTCTTTTTTCTACGGCGTTTCCTATATGATTTCGCTAATATCGAGTGTGCCGCTCAGACTTTTGTATGTTAATGATTTCCCAGGCTGACTCCACTTGCAGTGGCTTTTTCTATTTAATCACAAAATAAATAGATTTGATGTTGATATGTTTTTGTTTGGTATTTCCATGGAATTATTTGGGGCATTTCTTGTTTGTTGACATTGACTTTTTGATTTTCTTACAATGACTTTTGGTCCGGTGTTGCCAAATTTAAAAAGTCCTGGCATTTACAGTTCAAGTTTGATTAAATTAAATTATAATTGTGGATTTTTACGTTAAAATTATAGTAAATAGCTATTAGTAACTAATTCTAATGGAAAACAATACTTTTGTGTTATAAAAACTAGTATAACTAATAATAGCCATTGAAACAATTCAATGGCTTTTCGCATGTGGCAATTCCGCACTTACCGATAACACTGGATATAAAGATGCACTGCACTAACCTGACTTAAAATTGTCACATAACTAATCAATCAATTATTTTCGACTCTGAGAGGAACGGTCAATTAGATGTTTTAATGATAATTTGTAAAATACCCATTATCACTAATTTAATGAACGACTCTGAGTGCGGCAGTTAATGTTTCATCACTTTTCTATGTCATGATTTTCTCAAAGATTGTTTATAAAACATAAAAAAACCTGCAACTATGACTTACGGGTTGATATTGTTGACAGACAGGGCAGCCATTATCACGGCATAGGAACTTTAAGATGAAACACACTATATTACTACCTCTATGGACAAGGAGTTGTCACGTTTTATTATTCTAAGGATTTAATAAAACGGCAAATATAGGTTTCTTAGAACATTTACTAGAAATAAAAGAATTGTAATTTAAAGGGGGTATTCATAAAATAATTAAACGACAGGGTCGTGGGTAGGTTGAGATTGGTTGTAGACGACCTAGAACGGCACTCCCCTGTGTCCTACTGTCCTCTTGACCGGCTTGACAAGATGTCCAGTAGGCCTATTCCCTAACTTTTTTTGACAGTTGAAAGTGATGATCACCGAACTATTTACTTATCCATTACTACTTTTCTATAATGCTATTGTGACACTTGTCCTGTGATAACAGCAATGTATTAGTAAATAGTTCGGTGATCATCACTTTCAACTGTCAAAAAAAGTTAGGGAATAGGCCTACAGGTAGGTCCTCGCGGTAAGAATGTCCAGTTCTCCCCCTCTTCCTTCTCGACTGGCCTCTCAAAAAGGGGTCAATGCAGGCTTCACGGCCCAGCCGACGATCAGGCCCGTACGGAGTTCCTGAAGAAGCCATAGACCCAATATTAGCACCAGGGTGATTAAGGCCTGATACTGCCACTTGTAATGCAGACTATGCAAAAGTTTCATCCAGTGTAATTGCAGCTGAGGTACAGTATGGAGTAATTTAAGCATTTTAAATTATACTGGGATGAAGTGGCAG
Source organism: Cataclysta lemnata (assembly GCA_963931975.1). Taxonomy (NCBI): domain Eukaryota; kingdom Metazoa; phylum Arthropoda; class Insecta; order Lepidoptera; family Crambidae; genus Cataclysta; species Cataclysta lemnata. The sequence continues at coordinate 5,288,550 of OZ008355.1, read as the reverse complement.
TACACAGAAAATTCAGAAACGGTTACAAATAGTTACTAACTGATGGCATATTACTTTATAAAATGATATCAGACATAACCATTTTATATTTCTAAAATCATATTAATCTTTATTTCAATATATTCTTCTACTCAACTATACATTAATTATCTTTAATTATATAATCTCTCCATTCTAATCATCTCTCTATTCAATTATTCTATTATTATTAATTTAAAAAAAATCTTTCTATTCTAATTATCTTATCTCATTCTCACAATAATTAAAATACATTTAATATCTTATAAATATTTATGTACGCTTTTACTACCATCCATTCTCTTAGATAATTTTATTTTCTCAACAGTAGGTAATTGCAACTCTTATTTGAACCTTCAACGTACTCTTAATGAACAACGACTTCCTAACATATTATTTTGCTTACTAAAAAAAATAAAGCGTTTCATAATTGCAAAACAACACAAAAGCGTCTACCACAGGAAAAAACTACAAGCCGTTACTATGAAAATTATATATTCGCACAACTTACCCAGTATGGGATATAATTTTAAAACACCACTATTAAATAGCACAGAATCAGCACTTGTCCCAACAGGAGGGAAATAGTAGATTTTTAAGATTTGATTATTATGTAAATTGCTCTAAATTATGAAAAACTGTCTTAGAAATTAGACGACAGACCTCTGTTAGAACGCGACACACGGGCGTTCCCTTACAAGCTTGCGCAGTGCCTGGCGAGAGGTCAAATTTAAAACCGATCATCCGTTACCGTGCCGGTTTCCTCCCGCGACCCCTCATGTCATCGGCTGCGCGAGCGGAGCGTTCCATTCAACGACTGCAAAGTACCTACTATATAGATTCGACATATATAGATTAATATTAAACCATTAAATTATTAAAAGGAACAGAACTAACATTAACGAACGTTACAGCTTGGCGGGCTTTCAATGGCGTCAGTCAAATTTTTATTTCAATTATTCAAAAATTGTTTCAGAGTGGACTTTGTATAGTAAAAGTGGTGTTATTTTGATGCATAAGGATCCGTGTTGATGTTCAATTAAGAAGAATCACTAAAATAAAAGTGTGGTGCCGTGTTTGGCGTTGAGAATTTTATAGTGGTTTTCACCACCTTATCAGTCACCGTCATGAACTGTACTATTCCCAAACTTTTTTTGACAGTTGAAAGTGATGATCACTGAACTATTTACTTATCCATTACTACTTTACTATAATGCTATTGTGACACTTGTCCTGTGATAACAGCAATGTATTAGTAGTTCGGTGATCATCACTTTCAACTGTCAAAAAAAGTTAGGGAATAGGCCTACAGTTATCATTTGACTCGCGCCAAGCACTCCTTAGATGCGTTAAAATGTGTTTTGCTCATATTTTAATGTAAAATTCATTTCATACATTAAGATCATTCATTCATTTCATACATTATTTTCATTCATTCATTTATCATTCATTAAAAATTAAGAAAAGTAAACGAAAGTATACAAAGGCAGTTCCTAAAGGACTTGTATCTAGGAACGTTAAGCCAATTAAAAAAAAATCTTTTGACAACAAAGATGACTTTTTCCATCCATTTATTTTTATACATATAAACGTGGAGTGTTTGGCGCGTTTCGTGGTGTCAGTCAGATTTATTTTCACTAATTCAAAAATTGTTACAGAGTGGATTTTGTGCAGTGAAAGTGGTGTTATTTTGATGCACAACCATCCGTGTTGATGTGCAATTATGCAGAATCATCGAAAATAAGTCTCATGATGTGTTTGATGTTGTGGTGAAGATCACTATAAAAAGTGGTTTTATCCATTTCATCAGTCACCATCATGAACTCTGTTACCATTCAATTCGCGGCAAGCACTCCTTAGATACGTTAAAATATGTGACACCCATATTTTAACGTAAAATTCATTTCATTCATACATTTCACCCACTCATTATTTCATAAGACTACAGATAAAATATACACTAAAGACTTGGCTGTATGGGCTAGACCCTTTGCCTTCCCTAAAATATAGGGAGAATTTTAAAACTTAACACATATAAACGTAGTGTATTATATACTCTTTGGATACATAAAGGACAATAATTTAAAATAGAAGAAAGTCTAAAAAGTATAAAGTCTATAAAATAAAGTTTTAAAGTCTATTTTCGTCATATTATTGTTTACTAAACAAAATTTTTGCATGTCCTGTCAATTTAGTATCATAAAAAAAATGATTTATCTTTCCTAAATTACTTACAATAACATAACATAAAATGAATAAAGAGGAAGCTAACATTTCCGATCTGACATGGAATCGTGCTGCTCAAATATTAAATAAGGTAGGTACGTACGTAACAATCAAACTGACCAGAAATGTAGTACTTGTCCCCGGTACTCCGACAAACGTTTTGCAGGGCAGTATCGGACTATCGAATTTGTCGAATTATAGAGTACCTACTGCATGGACTCCCCTATACTCCGGATTTTTTATAAACGAGTACCTTGTAATCGGACAAATTACAGATCGAAACATAAGAATACATTCTGAAGAATAAATCATGTATGTCTAATTTAGTAAATTTAACAACACAATAGAAAGTTTAATAACCTTACATTTCGAAATAATTGTGTACAAAAAAATGTAGGTCATACTAATTAATCAAACATTTTGTACAAAATATTCATGTCAGATTACAGGGGGTGCCCGATTAGCCAGGGGCCGGATTACTGGGGGTCCACTGTAGTAAATTAAAATTACTCTATTTATCTTTTACATTGTTCTATGTTCTATATCTGAGATATTGTTTTTTAACTTGTAGACCATGGTTGAGTTTAAATATTAAATGTTTCATGATTACATTATTGTTTTTACATACCTACCCTGATTCTTTTACTTTTGTACTGAAACAGAAATCTTTCTGTTTATAAGTAAAAACTTTTTCAACAAGTATTAAACTATAGACACTATTTTACAATTAACCTATAAATTATTTTAGACAGGCTATATGGATGGCGCATCTGATGGACAAACTTCAGCCTTTCAAGCAAGCTTCAATGTAGGCTATACGCTGGGATTCGATTTTGGCCTTCAGTTAGGGTTTCAAGATGCATGTCTCAGGTAGGCTGCTATTAACATAAGTAACTTCAAAAGTTTGGGGACTTTCACAACATTTAGTCTTTTACAGACAAGAAAAAACTATAGAGAATTTTTATACTGTTTATTTATATACAGTAAAATCAACAGTAAACCGGATATAACGACATTAATTTACATTATAAGCCATAGACACAAGCACGTAAGGATTCGGCCGTGACCTTGCCATTCTGTTGTAATAACTGATCAGTCATTATTTCTGGTTTTGACTGTATATCCTTAAAAGTTTAATTTGTTTCAAATAAAATTGAGTAACCCTGTTGATTATAAGTAAGTTACTGACCATAGCTGTATCAAATCAATGTACTTATTCAATTAAATACTTCTCATTATCATGAATGCATCATACTGTTTCACATTGCTAGAATTTGTAAGAATTTACTCATGGTGACTGACTAGTTATTGATATATGGGTATTGATACATTCAATTTTGACTCAGAATACTAAATTTTAAGATACATAATATTAATAAATATCATAAATATGAATTCTGATTATCATAAATTCTAATGATATGAAACAATGAAAGTTAACCTTATAAAACTACTAGCTGATTTGGCAAACATTGTTTTGCTATTATCATCTAGGAGTTTAAAAAACAGCCTACAACCTATTCTTAGATCTACCAAATACATATACACAAAAATATCATAACATATGGTCATGCCATTCCATAACGGCATGACCATATGTTATGATATTTTTGTATCAGTGTTTGTTATAAACTCGTCCATATGAGTTTTATAACAAACACTGTGACACACGATTTTTATATATTTGATATAGTCAACCTAAAAAAAATTAAAGTTGCCTATAATTGAGTTTAAAACATTACAGGAGGAAGAAGGGTTCTTGATGCAGGCAACATAATCATTTCATATGTAAAGGCCTATGTATTATCCAAATCAGTACTTTTTATGTATAAAATATTGATCAAAATGTTTTGGTACCATAGTAGGTATATAATGGTCATTTCAATTTTTTCTTTGTTTCAGTTTTAAGGGCCCAACACCAGCAAATGTTGGCTTAAGAGATGCCAGAAAAATTAATTGCCATGTGTGTGTAAATAAAAATATGCAAGACAAAATTGAGAACTTATATAATTTACAGCAAGAAAAGAATACAGAGTTTTTTAATTTGTGTAAAAGCAATACTTGATTTTAACTTTTTTTAGTAATAATTATTACTTTATTTTTATTAAGTTATGGATGTTTAATTAAATAATATTAATACATACTACTGTTTATATCTTACAACTAACATACTCTAGGTTTTTTTTCAGGAGGGGGTTTCATATTCTCCTGCTTGATATCAGTTTTGATTTCTATGTGGCCAGAAATACCACCATTAGTATTCTCGGAGTTTGAAGGATCTACTGGTTCCTGTTTTATTGTAATGTTACCCAAACTTTCTGAGGATTTATCTGAATTCTTATCATTAGAATTGTCCGATTTGACAGAAACACCGTTTGGCTGTAATAAGAACAAAATTAATTGTTGTTTTTGCATATCCCAGAAATAATATGACCCTACAGGGCCTACAGCCACCATAAAATCAATGGTTTATCCTACATAACTGTGAGTAAAATTCTATCTTAAAGTTGATACCACAAAACAATATTTATAATTCTAGATTACACTCAACTGTTGTATGATCACTGGGACACTAGCAAAAATATTTTTCAATATTGAGTGACACATTCAGGAATTACTTAACACTGTACATTCTACAACATTGCTGTATTGTTTGTGTTAATGTATTGGTCTACACTGGGCAATCTCCCTTACTGCCGCACTCAGAGACGTCAAATAACGTTAATGAGTACTTAACGTCAAAAAATGCCAATTCAAAACTAGTCGCTATTGTTGCCGGGTCTATGGTCTAGATTTGAATGAAAAATTTTGACATTAAATACTCATTAAAGTTAATTGACGTCTCTGAGTGCGGCAGTTAGTCAATATAATATAATGTAAGTAATATATTATATTTCAAATAATGAATATGGTAAGTGACCAACTCTACTGCCTGACTGCCAGAGTGATCTACAGATTAACTGTATACAATAGAGTAATAAAAACATTTTATAATTGCACAATATAGAAATTACCTGATTGGACGGTGTTTGTGTAACAGGTGGTGGAAATTGACGTACCAACTCTGCCAACAACATATCGACCCTCTGGCGTTGAAATAATGTTGATGGTTCTTCCTTAGGGGTACTAGATGTCTCTTTAGGAGTGCTTTGGGCAGTGTTAAATGGACTCAAACCTAAAATGATAATTTAAGTGGTATCTAGGGGGTATAAAGGGGTTCCAAGGCTGTCAATCAGCTTGACATCAACATGTCTATTTTAGCTTGCTTCAAGCATTATGATCATCTACAATGCTTGCTTGAGTCAAGCATTTAAGAAGCATTTTTGTATGTTCGATTTGTTGTACAGACAACAGAAATACATAAAATCAATGTGCCTGGTGTCAAGCTGCTTGACAATCTCAGAACCCAATTAAAGAAGAGACTTGCTAAAGACAATATAAACAATTCACTGAAAAGCTGGCAAATAATTTAAAATGCTTTATTTTTAACACATTTACCTGGTTTAGTTGCTTTAAAATCCCACCAGTACCCTTTACTTGGGTGATATCTTGAATATGACATTGTTTCTTCAAAAGAACACTGGAGATGGTGAACTGATGATAACTGAAAATGTTTTACATTGTCATAAAGTTGTTTTTACATTTATAGTAATGTATATCCCTTCCCCCCCCCCCCCTGGCAGCCAAAGCATAAATTGCAGAAAGATTCATCTAATAAATACTTAGTTCTATATTGCCTTTTCTATGTTATATTATAAAGTTCACTTACCAATCTAGAGTTCAAAACACTAGCTAAATCGGGTGCTTGATATACAATACCAGCAATGATATAATAATCAGCCAAAGGGGTGGCATGAGTTGGATTATGGCGATGTTGCTTGCGAATAACATACAGTATAGGATCTTGTACATGAAGTAAAATATATTCTAAGCCTGTCATATTTCTGAAATAAACAATAATTATTATTCTCATGATAATATATATAAAATAAAACAACATTATTATTAAACATTATACTTACTGTAACTGGTCCATACTTAGACGTTGCATCTTTACGACTTCGTTATTACAAGTACGATCAAAAAAAGGATTAGAACGTTCAGAGAAGTAATCCATTATATTAGATGGATTTAAAATTGGTATCCATGCAGAGTCATGCCATGAAAGTCCTAGAGGGTTTTCAGTAGCCAATGGCAAGTTCCCAATTCGTCCAGGCAACATAATTCTGAGCTAAGAAGTACCCTAATTTCAATTAGTCATTTGAATATTTTATTTTCTCTGCTAATGCATTACAACCATGGACGTAAAATTTTTAAGATTTTAGGTCCGTCTCTAATCAGTTATCACAGACTGACTTTACACTCGCTTCATGCTTGACTAAAGTCAGCAGAATCAGAAAATCAGAAATCACAAAAAAATAAATAGACCGACCGACTGAAGTGGACTGGACTGTCACAGTCAAATTGACAAAGACAAGTGACTTTTTTAATTGGCTTAACGTTCCTGGAAACAAATCCTTTAGGATTTCTTTGTGTGTAATTTTGAATGAGTGATAAATGAATGAATGATATTAATGCATGAAATGAATTTTACATTAAAACAGGTGAAACACATTTTAACGCACCTAGGGAGTGTTTGGCGCTGTGGTGTTCACCACCTCATCAGTCGCCGTAATGAACTCTGTTACCATTCATGCCATTCACTCGCATAAGTCTATTTTTTATTTCAGATACTAAATTCACAGGTGCAAATGTCCTATTTTAATGCTTAGCCAACTCTCAACATTAAAACATGACAAAAATAGACTTCAAAACTTTATTTTAAAGGCTTTACTTAAACTTTCTTTACTTTAAAATCTTTATTGTTTAATATTGACTAAACAACATTTGCACCTGTCAATTTAGTATCCGAGATAAAAGAATAGACTTTACAATAGATGCGATAAAATGCTTTCATTCTTATGAAGAATAAAAAATATATACAAGGCTGTATGGGCTAGACCTTTTGTCTTCCCTAAAAATACAGGGAGAACAAATAAATTGGAGTATTTGGCGCATTTCAAAGTTGTTAGTCAGATAAATTGTTTCAGAGTGGATTTTGTGCAGTGAAAATGGTGTTATTTTGATGCACAAACACCCGTGTTGATGTGCAATTTTGCAGAATCATTGAAAATAAGTCTTGTTATGTGTTTGATGTTGTGGTGAAAACCACTTAAAAAGTGGTTTTGCCCACTTCATCAGTCTCCATCATGAACTCTGTTACCATTCAATTCGCGCCAAGCACTCCCTAGATGCGTTAAAATATGTGGCACCCATATTTTAACGTAAAATTCATTTCATTCATACTTTTCACCCACTCATTATTTCATAAGATTACAGATAAAATATACACTAAAGACTTGGCTGTATGGGCTAGACCCTTTGCCTTCCCTAAAATATCGGGAGAATAAAAAAAACAAACAACAAATAAATTGGAGTATTTGGCGCATTTCAAAGTTGTTAGTCAGATAAATTGTTTCAGAGTGGATTTTGTGCAGTGAAAATGGTGTTATTTTGATGCACAAACATCCGTGTTGATGTGCAATTTTGCAGAATTATTGAAAATAAGTCTTGTGATGTGTTTGATGTTGTGGTGAAAACCACTTAAAAAGTGGTTTTGCCCACTTCATCAGTCTCCATCATGAACTCTGTTACCATTCAATTCGCGCCAAGCACTCCCTAGATGCGTTAAAATATGTGGCACCCATATTTTAACGTAAAATTCATTTCATTCATACTTTTCACCCACTCGTTATTTCATAAGATTACAGATAAAATATACACTAAAGACTTGGCTGTATGGGCTAGACCCTTTGCCTTCCCTAAAATATCGGGAGAATTAAAAAAACAAACAACAAATAAATTGGAGTTTTTGGCGCATTTCAAAGTTGTTAGTCAGATAAATTGTTTCAGAGTGGATTTTGTGCAGTGAAAATGGTGTTATTTTGATGCACAAACATCCGTGTTGATGTGCAATTTTGCAGAATCATTGAAAATAAGTCTTGTGATGGTGTTTGATATTGTGGTGAAAACCACGTAAAAAGTGGTTTTGCACACTTCATCAGTCACCATCATGAACTCTGTTACCATTCAATTCGCGCCAAGCACTCCCTAGATGCGTTAAAATGTGTGACACCCATATTTTAACGTAATATTCATTTCATGAATGAAATGAATATTACGTTAAAATATGGGTGTCACAATTTCATCCACTCATTATTTCATGAAACTACAGATAAAATATACACTAAAGACATGGCTGTATGGGCTAGACTCTTTGCCTTGCCTAAAATATAGTGAGGATTTAACCAAAAAAAAAATATTATTGTTTTTTTATTATCCTCAAAGAGAATACAATACATACCTACTACGTAATTAACCTATCCTATCCTAACTTTTTAACTGCCGCACTCAGAGACGTCAATTAACTTTAATGAGTATTTAATGTCATAAATTTTCATTCAAATTTAGACCATAGACCCGGCAAGAATAGCGACTAGTTTTGAATTGTCATTTTTTGACGTTAAGTACTCATTAACGTTATTTGACGTCTCTGAGTGCGGCAGTAAAAGTTTTTTAACAAAATTAAACATGTCATATACGTTTTTGTCTCAACATGCGTGCGATATGAAAAGAGAGTAAGGTGTTGCATGGTCAGTTAAAATCTTAAATATAATATTTATTAATTATTGGTATTAAATATAGTTCTTTAATCATTTATATTTATTTAATTTCAGTTTTAAGAAAGCGACGAACTAAGTCAAATTCTGAAACTTCTAACATGCAGTCAACTCCTTGAAAGAAGAAAGTTATTTGAAAATTAATAAAATACAAACATAGATTATAAACAGTACAATAGAAAGTTTTTTTATTTCAAATATCAAAGTGAACACACTTCGTTTTTTAATAAAAGTACTGCCCATAGATTATGGTTAGCCTTGATAATTTATTTATAACATCTACTTGTTTGATTCAGTACTTTAAAGTTAAAAAACGAGGTATAGTGTCTCAGTAGAAATTTTAAAATTATTGTTTTTAATAAAGTGCAGGTCGATGCGTTCATCGATATCGATAAAATTTTGAATAGCAGGTGGCACATCTTTATTTTGCCCTTTAGGTTGGCAGAACTCTTTGTTTATCAGTTTTTAGGTTGGCTACGTTGAGGTACTTAATTTTGACATTTGGTCGGATTAATTTTGCTCTATGGAGTCCCGTCTCTTCTTACGTAGTATTGTATTCTCTTTGATGCGTGCGAAACGTAATGACTACCTAACCGTTTGTCCATGTTATTTTTAAGTTGAAAAGTAATTAAAATAAGGTTACGTCACAGACCTACAAAGTGCCTAGTGGTTATAATTACCTCCTATAAGTCCCCAGAAAACTCAAGTTCTAATAATGGCGAAAACAATAAGATTTTATTCTGATATTTTGTCCGAGTCATACAACGGAGAAGGCGTAATTACTGATTCATCATCTGATCAGGTTAATATGTCTACATCATTTAATAAATTAGTTTGTTAGCAGGAATTCATTTTATGTTTATGTAATTCATCATCACCATCATCCTACCCTGTTCCCTGGGTCAGTGCAGTATGTTTCCCATTTTCTATTCATATCAGCCATACATTGAGTCTAAACTTAAAGGGAGTGCATTAGGAATGAATAAATAGAAAATGAAATGAAAACAATTATTGTTGAATGTCAATATTCAACATGGTAGCAGAGCGTAGTTAGTGGCATGATAATGCAAGGAAAAACCCAATTTTATGGTTCTTCACTAAACCAAAATATTTGTGGTTTATGGTGTTTTTGATATTGACGTCTTGTAAATAATCAAATAGAGAAATATACGAATATCGGTTCGGTCGCTACATGGTGATGGTTTTATTTAAAGTTCCTAGAAATTAATACCAATATTTAACAATTATGTTACACCTGACCCTATGTGGACTTTTCCGCCCATTATACATACATACATACACACATAATTCACGCCAATATCCGAAGGGGTAGTCAGAGGTGAACTAGCACCCGCGCTTCGCCAATTAGGCTAGGTCCCATGTAATAGGTGGCGAGCCTATTGCCATTTATCAGGCACAAAAGTTGCAGTACTTTGCTAGTTGGTAGGTATAAGAGGAATGCTGCTGTCCATTCCTCATCACTGATTTATCCTTAGTCGCCTTCTACGACACCCACGGGATAGGTTTGGGGTGGTGACAATTGTATTCTACTCTGCCGTCACCATCCGCCCATTATCCATACGGAAAATCCCACTTCCTGGTCAGAGTCAGTCACAAAACTATATACTTATCTGGGGCGATAGAAAAGAAACACACATATTTATCAAATACTTGCGATCTGAGACATTCTTTGTTTTATTGCCATTCATATAATATAATCTACTAATGTTGCTGCATTTACTTAATTAGGTACAATATTGATATACTTATATATATGTGACACATATGGGCCTTTTGTAATAAACCAGGACTAAACTAAACTATTTAATTAATTACTTTGTTTTAAAATATATATTGCATGATGAATGACATTGGGACAGTAATATAGAGTGCAAACCTGGTCAATAGTGCATATATTTCTAGACTGTAGAAGGATTTACTAACTCATTATCATTCATATACTACTTTATGTGTTTACATTGTTGATGTCCCTAAATAAATAAATTACTATTTTATTACACACAACAACAAGGGAAAAGCTGGAACATTATAATTTTTAATTCATAGCCAATTTGTTACATTTTGTGATAATACATAAAAATAGTAATCATTCTTATATTCTATTGTCTTTGTGTTGCCATAATATTTTATATTAATAATTTTAGATTGATATTGAAACTATGGTCATGAAGATTTATCACCAGTTTGAAAAAGGTGCAGCTATGGACCCTGAATTACCATTACTGTACAGACAGGATCACATTGGTCAATTGAAAAGTTGGTTGATAGGTTTACCAAAGAGTTATGAGTGTTTGGATGCCAGCAGGACTTGGCTTGTGTATTGGATACTGCATTCCCTATGGCTGTTGAATGATATGCCTGATGCTGAAACATTATCGCATATAGTGCAATTCCTATCACATTGTCAGCATGAAGAAGGAGGCTATGGTGGTGGTCCAAGCCAGTACTCTCACTTAGGGACCACATATGCTGCAGTTAATGCCCTAAGTATCATTGGTACTGATGAAGCATACAATTCAATAGATAGAAGTTCCCTACAGAAATTTTTATGGACTGTGAGGGATGTGGATGGTTCTTTTGCTCTCCACAAGGGTGGTGAACAAGATATAAGAGGTGCATATTGTGCTATAAGTGTAGCAAAACTAACTAATACATACACTGATGCATTATTTGATAAGACTGCAGAATGGATAATTAGTTGTCAAACATATGAAGGAGGTTTTGCTGGCTGTCCAGGAATGGAAGCTCATGGTGGTTATGCATTTTGTGGTTTAGCAGCTCTTGCATTATTGAAAAGGACTGCTCTTTGTGATGTTGATGCACTTTTGAGGTGGTGTGTCAACCGCCAAATGCGTGTAGAAGGTGGATTCCAGGGGCGAACGAACAAGCTTGTTGATGGTTGTTACTCTTTTTGGCAAGGGGCTGCGTTTCCTATCTTAAGTGCAATCTTATCGCAAGGTATATGTATAAATTTGTATAAATAAAAACAATAATTCAATTACTTATTAAATAAATAATACAAATCTATGCAATAAGAAATAAAAACACACATCAATAAAACATTTTGTTTTTGGTAGGTAAAAAGGAGATGATTGAATCAGTGTTCTTCAACCAGGAAGCCTTACAAGAATATATACTAATTTGCTGTCAAGCACGCGATGGAGGCCTTATTGACAAACCTGGGAAGTAAGTTCACATTATACAGTAAATTACTTATTACTCTTAGGGCCGGCGCAGATTGGCAGCACGGCATGGCAAGATATTTTTGTATTCAAAAGTCGCAGTACTTTGCTAGTTGGTAGGTATAAGAGGAATGCTGCTGCCCATTCCTCATCACTGATTTATCCTTAGTCGCCTTCTACGACACCCACGGGAGAGGTTTGGGGTGGTGACAATTGTATTCTACTCTGCCGTCACCACACGGCCAAAATAACAACTGATTAATTGTTTTGTTAATTGTGATTACAATTTACATTTAATCAATTGTTATTTTTAATTGTATTTTAAATTATAAATAATGTAAATAATATAAGATGGAGGAGTGGCTTTGGAGTGGAATTTGATCGTCTCAAGACTCAAGCTGATTGATGCTTGAGTCAAGCTGATTGATGTCAAGCATTATCAGATTTGTGAATTATTTGACCTAACAACATGTAATGAACAGAAGCACATAGAAAAAGATCGTCCTTGACTCAAGCTGATTGATGCTTGAGTCAAGCTGATTGATGTCAAGCATTATAAGATTTGTGAATTATTTGACTTAACAACATGTAATGAAAAGAAGCACATAGAAAAAGATCGTGCTTGACTTAAGCTGATTGATGTCAAGCATTATCAGATTTGTGATTTATTTGACCTAACAACATGTAATGAACAGAAACACATAGAAAATGATCGTGCTTGACTCAAGCTGATTGATGCTTAAGTCAAGCAATATAAGTTTTGTGATTTGCTTGTCCTAACAACATGTAATGAACAGAATTTGGTTTTGAATCGGGTCTTATCTCAATAACTAATCCCATTTGTAAATTTTACCATGCGTCTCAATCTTTTGAGACATTAAGAAGTAATGGTGGAATAAAGAAACTCTCGTAATACATATTTACAATACATGAACTCGAAAAACAATACAGCTCCATTTTGGCGGTAATGAATATAAAAATACTGGGTCAAATTTTAGTAGTAATTGAGACCCAAATAAGTATTACAAATAAAAATACATTAATAAAATGAACAAAGCCACAAAATAACGATTCATAAAAAAAGCATTGGTTAATTTGGATAACAATATTCTATTGCTTATTTTTATACTGTGTTACTGGAGAGGGCATTGGTGAGTTCACCGAAGTCCCGGCGGCGCGAAGTAAGTTCCGCGCGGCCTGGACGGCGCTAAATACCTATTTACGCTGACCTACCCTATATTCTTCCATACATACATACATACATAAATCACGCCTATATCCCCGAAGGGGTAGGCAGAGGTGAACTAGCACCCACGATTCGCCAATAATGATAGGTTCCATGTAATAGGTAGCGAGCCTATTGCCATTTATCGGGCACAAAAGTCGCAGTATATTGCTATTGCTAGGTGGTACAAGAGGAACGCTGCTGCCCATTCCTCATCATTGATTTATCCTTAGTCGCCTTGTACGACACCCACGGGAGAGATTTGGGGTGGTGACAATGTATTCTACTCGGCCGTCACCACACGGCACACCTTTACGCTGACCTAGCGGTCCTTAAGGATAGGTACCACGGCATGGTTACTGCCATGCTGAGATTATATGCAGGGATGCCGAAGGATCGCTTGCCGTGCCATGCCGCCAATGTGCGCCGGGCCTTAGATGATTTATATTATTTACTCAGTAGAATGATAAATCGTAGGTACCTATATTAACACCCTCATTTTGCCAACCATGTAAAAGGGCGCGCGCGTGCAAGCCTATTAAATTGTTCATGCTATCTATCAGGTATGTATGAATATCACAGTATAATAACAATGCTGAGAATGCTGCTACCCCATTTCCTCAAATTTCAACCCTAACTACCGCACTCAGAGACGTCAAATAACTTTAATGAGTACTTTATGTCGAAAAATCTCATATAAATCTAGACCATAGACCCGGCAAAAATAGCTACTAGTTTTGAATTGTAATTTTTTGGCATTAAGAACTCATTAGCGTTATTTGACATCTCCGAGTGCGGCAGTTTGGCACCTTGTATACATCCAACAATTGGGGGTTGAGACAACTGTATTATTTGTAGTAAATACTGAAAGTTGTAAGTACCGCCTCCGACATCCCCCAGCCCGGCTATCCCACTGAAAAACGATATGGGATATAAAACCATTGATAGCGAACCGTGCAGTGGACTGTATAACGATGAAGGCTGATGAAGGAAACACTAGTAAATCCAATGAATTGATGTAATATCGGTAAAACAGAGCAACAATACAAAAACGGTAGACAACGCAATAATAATAATGACAACGAACAATATCAAAGTGACGTATTATAAAATACAAGTTATTATAAAACAGTAAAAAAGGTTAGATTGCCAGTCAGTCGCTAACATTCCCACCCCCAGTGGAACACTAACACCTGGTAGTGACTGACTGACTATCCTCCAACATATTTAGTTTACGGACTGGTCGGTGTAACGTAGTTGGGACGTCCACCACGCGAACCACTCCGTCAACTCGCGTAAATGTTGTAGTTAGGGCAACTACAATATAGTGACCACAATCCATTTGAAAGGGATGGATCAAAAATGACCACCACGTCACCCTCACACCCTTTTAATTTTCCTGCTGCCTCCTCTAGCTCGTGTAGTTCAGAGATATTGATTCATGAAGCCATCGTGCCCAGAAATGGTCTGCGAGACGAGCACGGTGCTAATCGCAGCGGCGAACCACCATCTGTATTTGAGTACAATCCGGGGGTCCAAGGGGCATGTAAATAGGGCCACCCACCTCTTGTCACGGCGTCTGTGCATTAATATAAGTAAGGGCCCGAGGTGATCGAGGCAAGCTTTTGATAACGCTCTCTGGTGATGCGCAAGCCGTACCGGAGGCAAGTCTTCTAATCGAGGGTTCTGAGAAGGTTTTTTCCTTTTGTAACAGTCACGAACAACGCTCTTAATTGAGTTTTTAGTTCTTAGGATCGTATACTTCTGTGTCAAATCGATTACTTGTTTGTAGAAACCATGTGCGGTGTTGATGTGGAGATGGAAGATGAGAAGACGAGAAATGTGGTGTCGGTCATCCAGAATGAACGGAGAAATCGTGCTGTCACTCACCCCAGACACAGACCTGATCCTGGTGTCTATACTCATCTCCCCTTCTTCATCCATAATGGGTGCATGCTTCGCACTTCGGCTTTTTCTGGGCACTGGCTGGATCTCTTTCAGTAGCTTGATCTCCCCTGGGAAACATTCCAACTGGGCTTGTTGATAAAGCATCTTCTTTGCCTGTAGCATATGCACTGTTGACAAGATTGAGGGTGATGTGATGTCAAATAAATACAATTTGGAATTTGGAGGAATTGGCCGAGTAATTTTGCATCGAAAAAGATGTGCGCTCTGCAGAAAACTAATGTGATGGGTAAAATCAGAAAAAGTTATTTCATCTCTGTTTTGTGTTTTCAAAGACAATGGCGTAATGGCCCTTGCATGCTCGATCATATAACGGTCGGGTAGATTACGTCCTCGAATATGGAAATTCACATAACCCGCCTTGACAACAGTTGTCATACCGCTCACACCATCAAGTTGCAGATGTTCTTTATAGGTTGACGTGGCACCGATTCTCACAGCTACATCGCCGTCAATGAGAATTGTGGTGCTGCCTTCATCTAGGAGGGCTGTGGTGTTGAACGAGCCACCACTAGAGGGTGTCGTCGTAGCGTGCACCAATTCTCTGCCAAACTTATCCGTGACCACTTTTTGACATGTTGACGATGACGCAGTAATGTCATAGGTAAAGTTGTACTTGAGCTGTCGGTCAGCTTCAAGTAACAGAAATTTTAACAAAGTCTCGAGCTTTGATGTATTTTCTAATGATGGCATATTCTCGGCCGCGTATTCAGAGAATCGACAACGCACATGATCGCTGAGCTTTAATAGAACTGTTCGGAACAGTTCCGGTGAATTTAAATATTCGTACTGGCCTAATATCTTTATTGTTGTAACACAGTTACGAATTTTATTTGCAAGCATGTTAATTTGTTCTGGGTTACTTATCTTTGGGATACTTCGGAGGCTAGCTAACTCGTGTCCCACGAGAATCTCCAGCCGTGCGAACGATTGTTCGAGCGTGCGCATGACTTCTTCTGGGTCCTGTGATCCCCACAGAAGCGAAGCAACGGCTTGGTACGCAGCTCCACGCACGGCTTGGTTATGTCGGGGCATGTTCTCTGCTGGGGAATTAAGGTGTTTAGACCTATTGTAGCTAGACTTGAAGGCCATCCAACATGCTAAGTCCCCAGAAAATACGCATAGTTCTGGTTGTTTTGGGCGATTGGTCAAGGGTGTAATCGCTTTATTAAGCTCGTGTAATGGCGAGGTTTGAGAGAGACCAGTCGGGGGAATGGTTGAGGTTGGACCGGTTTGTGGATCTTCGTATTCTGTGGAGATCGGCCGTAGTGGAACGTATCGAGCAGGTCCCGAAATGTCGGTCGGAGGTACATCTGGGGGACGATCCAACGTGATTGGTGATGCACCATGCCTAGTGTCACGCTGGAATTGAACCTGGTTGCGTACCCACGAACTCGTTTCCTGATCGTTACGAATCGAGTGCGATCTACGATACGACCTTTTTGATCCATCGGAAGCGGCGAGCTTGGCCTGCATGGCCAACTCGTCGGCTTCATCTTCGAGGCGGGCGATTTCTCGCTGCCTTTCGGCTTCGCGCTCTGCAAGCTGCCGTGCTCGCTGCGCACGCCGGCGGACGAGCTCTGCTTCCGCTTCGAGCCTCCTAGCAAGAACTGTGGCGGAAGAGCAATAGGAACGCGAGTGGGCTGAACGTTGACTGCTGTCAGTGGTGGGTGATTTATCATAGTGGGCTAACAGGCGGCGCGCATCGATATGTTGGGTTTGGATGTCACCGCTCGTTAACTTTCGGCCCACAACGGATGGTGGTAAATCACTCACCACGGAGTCTACTTGTTGATCTGCCTTACACTTAGACTTACTGCGTGTTTCCATTGCGTGAATGATATGAAAAATGAAATGGAAAACTGACGTGGCTTATGCTGGAAAAAAAAATGAGAATTTGTAGGATCGTAAGGACAAATGATAGCGAACCGTGCAGTGGACTGTATAACGATGAAGGCTGATGAAGGAAACACTAGTAAATCCAATGAATTGATGTAATATCGGTAAAACAGAGCAACAATACAAAAACGGTAGACAACGCAATAATAATAATGACAACGAACAATATCAAAGTGACGTATTATAAAATACAAGTTATTATAAAACAGTAAAAAAGGTTAGATTGCCAGTCAGTCGCTAACAACCATTTATCGCTTTGAAATGCTAATCAAATTTGGGGCACCGCTTAAAAACTTAAGTGGACATAATGTCAAAATTTGTATGGAAAAACGTCAATTTTGACAGTATTTTAATACAAAGATTTTAGGGTTAGAAAAAGAATTTCGAAAAATTATGATCTTGAGGCGGGAATCGAACCCGCGTCCGCTGCTATCCGGGCAGGTGCCTGACCGCTCGGCCACCCAAGACACTAATTAACTTGCCGAAATTCTTCTAACCTTTACACTTCACGTTGTAAGCCAACGGGTACCCTCGCAATGTAGAAATAAATTTCAAACATTCCAAAGCAGATATTTTTACAAATACCGTGCGTTCGGTTAAGCTTGGGTTTGCTTTATAAACTATTCGATTTTAATTTTAACATTATATAAATGTTAGAAAAATTAGTACAAAGATTTTAGGGTTAGAAAAAGAATTTATAAAGCAAACCCAAGCTTAACCGAACGCACGGTATTTGTAAAAATATCTGCTTTGGAATGTTTGAAATTTATTTCTACATTGCGAGGGTACCCGTTGGCTTACAACGTGAAGTGTAAAGGTTAGAAGAATTTCGGCAAGTTAATTAGTGTCTTGGGTGGCCGAGCGGTCAGGCACCTGCCCGGATAGCAGCGGACGCGGGTTCGATTCCCGCCTCAAGATCATAATTTTTCGAAATTCTTTTTCTAACCCTAAAATCTTTGTACTAATTTTTCTAACATTTATATAATGTTAAAATTAAAATCGAATAGTTTATAAAGCAAACCCAAGCTTAACCGAACGCACGGTATTTGTAAAAATATCTGCTTTGGAATGTTTGAAATTTATTTCTACATTGCGAGGGTACCCGTTGGCTTACAACGTGAAGTGTAAAGGTTAGAAGAATTTCGGCAAGTTAATTAGTGTCTTGGGTGGCCGAGCGGTCAGGCACCTGCCCGGATAGCAGCGGACGCGGGTTCGATTCCCGCCTCAAGATCATAATTTTTCGAAATTCTTTTTCTAACCCTAAAATCTTTGTACTAATTTTTCTAACATTTATATAATGTTAAAATTAAAATCGAACAGTATTTTAATGTTAAGCAAGACTCAAACTTTGATTAGCGTTTCTGTATTCGGGGGTCAGTGTCATATCGGTGTCTGCCGCACTCAGAGACGTCAATGAACGTTAACCTCCTGAGTAGGTACGTAATACAAAAAAAATACAATTCAAAACTAGTCGCTATCCCGCTAAAAAGGTGCGGGATTCCGCGATCGCGGTACCCTACTTGTAATATTGTAATCTTTTTTTAGCTAAATCGTTGCATTGATAACGGTTTAGGCCTTTTCAATTGACCTTTGTATCTGAAAATATTAACAAAAGAATATCTGGCACTGGAGTACTACACCAAACTACACAGCCACAAATTTATGTTGGCAAGACAGCGAAAATTGGAACTGCACTTTGACATTTCTATGACACTCGTTGTTCACCAACCAAAAATGGTCTATATCCTCATAAGCACATGTGACATACTCCCACGTTTCGCCACTTATGTTTTAGTCCCATGGGTAGCGAGTGTATTGCCATCTATCGGGCACGTGAATCCAAATATATTTCTTTAAATATAGGTGGTATAAGAGGAACGTCGCTGCCCATTGCTCTTTTAACCCTTAGTCGCGTTATACGACACCGCCTGTGAGTTCGGGGCGGTGACAGTTGTATTCTGCTCTGCCATCACTACAGGCCGTAGTGGGAGAAAGTCGTGACTACATCTTGTATGATACATATTCTCGTGATAGTCAAATATTAAGATGTTAGGTGGCTGCGTCGTTATTAATTTATTTATTTATTATTTGTTTCAGACCTCGAGACATATATCACACATGTTACACTCTGAGCGGTTTGTCGGTAGCTCAGCATGGGACCGGTCTAGGCGACCCTCTTGTCGCGGGCGCCCCCAGCAACGAGTTAAATAGGGTACACCCTTTACATAATGTAGCGCCACACTTGGTTTACAATGCAGTCCACTACTTCATCAGGCATCCACCGCCAGTCAAGGACAAAAATTAATCGCGTAAGCGCGGAATTAACTACACGGATATGCCCGCGGGAATGCCCGCCGGACCTCGCTTCTATTAAGTCTCTGCGATGTTTGCCTAGTGTAGGTCCGTCATAGTCAGTCTGGCCTATACCTACAAACGAGGTCCGCGCGGGCATGTCTGACAGGCATGCCTGTCTAGAGAATTCCCCGCTTTATTTGGATTAGTCAATCGTTGGTGGTATATGAATATTTGTTAACGGGCTGATATTCTTATCGCTGCAAATGCTGACTGCGAGCATATTTATGATGAAGTATCTATCCTACTTATTATTTTTGTTTGCACGTTATAGAAATATGAGAAAAATTGTGACATACATTTTTCGATTTTTTTCGGACCAATATTTTCATTCCTATCCTGCATATTTATATTTGAATGATTTGATGAAGAACCATTTTTATATAATGATCCCTTAATTTTATTCATAAAGTCAAATTTGTGACATCTGACATTTTATTGCGATTATATTATAGTGCATCGTTATTGCATTAAATGTGTGTTTGAACGGATTTAACCCTGAGTGTTGTCCTAAATACAAACAATATTTTCTGTAGTAAGTAGGTAGGGTTATCAAGGGGCCGAGGATGAATCAAACTGCACCATTTATGCCTACTTAACTTGGTACAGAATGCTGTCTTTTTTATTCCTGAGAGAGACATTTTCTTCGCCCTTGGAGGAGAGATGTCAACCAAAAATAAGATATTTTTCTGATATATTCTCAGTCTTCCGTAGGAACATTAGAACCTATCAGGTAGGTGCCTATTGGTTATCAATACATTACATTACATGCGAACAGCAGACGTTGGTCCTCCTACCTAGTCTAAGTAGGTATATGTGTAATAGGTTTTCGGTCTTCGAGAGCTGCATCTATGCAAATGTAAAGATTTTAGGTACGTTCTTGAACGAATGTGCCATGATTGAATTTGACCTTGAAGTATGTGGCTACGAATATATAATCACGCGGAGGATTCCACACCACTCGAAAAAACAACAGAAACGAACAGAAAAAAAAACAGGCACACAGATACAAACACCCATCCACATGTTCGTGTTTGCTGTTGTTTGCCAAGCGTATGGACGCTGCTAGAGGGCAGTCAGTGGTAGCGCCTGGGACTTGTGACCTTAGTGTAGGCCGCTTGACAACTAGTCAACACTCACCTTCGCCACCCCGAGGACTTCTCTCTCTGCCTAACCTATTGCGCGAGTAGGTACCTACCTAATAAACTGCTGCTACCAGCTCGTCGTCCATGTCCGGCATTTTGCCAATCAGAATAGAAATAATATAGCTGTAGGTAATGTAATGCGAGCGTAGTAGGTATACCGTGTTTGTCGTTTAAGTTTCCTGTTTAACTTTCCGATTGCGACTTATACCGAGCTTGTGGACACGGTAATGTCCCGGCTTTAAACAACAGATAGGTATACTATGTATAGTAAAGTAAGCACAGTCAGCATCATAAGTAGATTAACACTTTATTAATACCTTTTCACAATAGTTGTTCGTACAAATTTGTGGCAATTATTACTGCGCGTTCGTTGTCTTTGGTATGATAGAGAGCTAAAGTGGTAATCGACTTATGATGCTGACCGTACAATACATACATTACTTATTATAAAAGTGAAAATCGAATGTTTTAATTGAGTAAACCTAAACAATTTTTATTTAATGTTATGTTCAATTTATATTGTGTGAATATATCTACTTATTTGCTATTACAGTCGTTATGAAATATTTTGTACATGTTTCATTTTAATTCCCACTGATATAGTTTCGCATCGGTTAAAAACTACATGTCTGAAATATTTTTCTTAAAAAAAAACAATGAAATCCTACTTTTTGTCTGGTTTTTATGGAAGTACCTCTAGGTCTAGTATTAGGAGATTAGTCATACCAACCACTCATAAGAGTAAAATTATATCTAACTACTTTGGACGTTAAAACCTTCAGTAGTATAGGAAAAATAGAAGTAAATCCTCATCATCCATCATAACTACAAAAATTCAACTTGCGGCGCCATTCGCACTGAATCATACTTAACCAGCTTACTGACCTGTAATATAATAATAGGGGTCAATGGACTAGCTGTTGTCCAGCTTAGGCGTAGGATAAATGAATGCATAGCGCAGACAAGTCTGCTGGGGCACATAAATCGTGACAGCGTCGCGAGTGCTTTTCCACTAGAGATGTGCGAGGATGTGTTTGTGAAGAACCAATAGAATCGCACCATTTTCCTTAACATGCAAAAGGTGTCAGGTGTCATGTGTTTGTATAGGAGCGTTTACGCACTATACAACCGATCTGAATCCGTGATTTTCAGGGTCATTTGTAGCCGTCGAACTATTTCTATGGTAACTTACGCACTACTTCCGATCTCTGTCAGAGTTTTCTAGATCAATAATTTTTTATCGAATTCGAATCGAACGTAGTGCGTAGCGCTGTTAAGGTTAACGCTCATCAGAACCACCTGGCACCCGACCCGCGTCGCTTATATTGTGGATTTGTATTGATGTGCCCTCACTACATCAACTCGATAAAGCCTCCGGATGGCGTCGACCGTAAAGCGCTGTCTCCACGAGCGAGAGAATCGCGCCGATATTATCGTCGTGCCACGTATTTCTATATACTCTCTAAGAGCGCTTCTCCACACGGCGATGGTATCGCGACGATGCGACGAGTGGCAATGTCGCGACAGCGCCTAAGGCTTCCACGCGCGGTCAGCGAAGGGACGGTGCGAGGGCCGTGAGCGGTTTAACCTGACTCGTGTTTTTATGATAGTAGAGTTGTGGACTTACGTATTTATACAAAAAATATGATTATAACATTTTATTATTACATTAATAAGTAATATTAATATGAAATACCAATTTATAATTTGATGAACTTTTATAAATAATATTTTGCTACCTACCTATTGATTTACACTGTATTAAATTATATTATTAAGTATATATTTGGTAACAATCATGCTCTCACATACAATAATAATTAAATTAACACAAATTCTTCAGATTCAATGTCTGTGTCACTATCTTGTATATTTGGAGAGACCCAATTATGCTCATTCTCATAAATAGAATACCTTATATTGGGAGGACTCATGTAAGTACTTCGAGAACCATTATGCAATGTGAACATGGGATATTCAAAATTCGATGATACTCCTTGGGGTATTAAGAATGACGTAATTACATTAACAAAAGTTTCAAAATCATTCTGGGTGGTTAGATAAAACCCTATACAGCACGAAGGATCCATTTTATTTAGGGGCATTTTCCTAGGGGAGCGGCAATGAAAAGTTTGCATAGAAAAGTTTGGTTGCCACACATCAACCATCTCTTGACAATAATGTGGGTCTAAATGTATCAGCCTATCATCTTGATAGCCAACAAAGTAGAGTGAGTGCTTAGGTCTACCACCTATTATACCAATACAAAAATCTAAAGTAAGCAGCGATGTGAGACATGGGCCATATATTGGATTAAACTTATCGGTGCCTAACTTTACAGGAACAAGAAGTACA
The DNA here is from genome assembly GCA_963931975.1 of Cataclysta lemnata. Lineage (NCBI taxonomy): Eukaryota > Metazoa > Arthropoda > Insecta > Lepidoptera > Crambidae > Cataclysta > Cataclysta lemnata. The sequence continues at coordinate 5,265,443 of OZ008355.1, read as the reverse complement.
AGTGATTTCCATGAACCATTTGGTATGCGGCAAATGGAATACACATCTTGAATATATATTGTAGAATCTTGAGCAACATACACTTCCAAACTGTCAAATTCATAGTTCTCTTTTGAGGCAGCTGTTACTACAGCTTTTAAACAGTGCGCTACTGAGGCTGGACCATACCAATCTCCTGGTTTTTTTCCTAAAGCTTCACCTAACTTCACCATATGGTGAATAGATAATGGACTATTTGATGAAGATTTGTCACCAAACCATTTTATGATCATTCGATGCAAACAGTCCTCTTGGAATTCTCTGGCATTCTGAATTGTCTTCTCAGGAGTCCACCGCCACGAGCGCCCAAGGAAGTGACAAACAAGGGCTTGGGCAAGTAACATCTGGCCACTTCTTAGCATACAGCCCCAACCACAATCTGTTGTGAAACTAGATCCAGATATTGTAGGAAATTCTCTTCTGTATGTCATCCATATTTTACTTATGAAATCTGATTTGAAGCCTTCAATGCCTTCACCGAAAATTTGTTCCATAGGCTGTTGTGCCGTGGCTTCAGTTCCTATTTCTGTTGAGGACTCCAATGAACCTGTGGGACTTAGTTTGCGGTGATAGCATCGGCCTAAAATCCACACAGGGGATTCCTTAGAAAAGCTTGTTTTTAATTTAACAGTCCATCCGAATTTTACGTTATTCCACATAGACAACAAACGGGATTCAACTTTTCCCTTGAGATCAGATGTATCATCGGAATCCTCACGAACATGTTCTTTAGATCCTTGCGGTTTGGATCTATCTTCTCTTGTGGTAGATGCAGTTTGAGTGCCATCATTACGCTGAGTTGTCAGATTTGAATTAAGTGCTAAACTATTCTTGCTCATTGTATTTCATGCACCATGATACTGCAATTGTATAGCTTCTAATTCATATTCACTGTACTATACAAATAGGAATAATTATGACAGTTATCTTGCCAAAATATCTATTACCACTGTCCACTACATAGTAAAAATATACTGAACGTAAAAGTAGACAGAAAATTAAATAATCCTGTAGTCTCACTCTCTCAGATCACGATATCTCATTGTTTTATCAGCTTGCTGACTTGAATTTGCAATGTTATAATAATTGAGAACTAAGAAGAACGAACAGAAATGTCCAATACATGAGCCGATACACAAGCCATAGAGGACAACACCAGCCTGGCGAAACTCCCATACTACAGAAAAAATGTATGGAGTTTAGGCAATTTTTAATGGCGACTTGTTTTGTCTCTTACTTCCGATCTAACCTTCCTTGTCTCGCGCTGCCGGAGTGTGTCTCTAATGTCATTATGTCACTATGCCGTTTTGAAAATATAAATTATAGCGTTGTTTTAGTTTAGTTTTCCATCTTGTGCCTATTTATTGTCATCAGTGACTTATCATTAGTGTATATCTACTAGTTTGTGTCATTTATTTATGTGCATAACAGCGAAATGTTTTACAAAAGGTGTGAAATATGTTGACTAAAATCTGGTAGGAAATTAAACCCAAAGTGGGTTTTCATGGCCAATTCCCACTAGATGAGAAGCGGTAAGTAGTTTTCCATGTTATTATATAAACGCTAAGTAATTAGAAATAAGTTTTGGTCACTTATATCAAAAATCATATGCGCCGTAGCGATGTCCTTACTACTTACAAAATTATCGATAAAAAATCTATTTTCGTAAATTTGAGTATCAAATGTACTTGAGATGTTTCATTAGTTTAATACATATAAATATTGTCTATTGCAATATATTATAATATAGTATATCATATATAGGATTATTTATAAAACAACAAAAACCTCCCATGACTAGATAGCTAACATCATTAACAACAAAGTTTGTTGTATGAGTTTTAATATAATGCAGAACATTGCGCAGAATTATTCGCATGTGTTCATCTCTCATTATCATCATCAAAACTTCTTCTGTGTTCAACTCCACTTATTTTTTCAGATCACAGCGTGACTTGTTGAAAGGCGATGAGAGTCATGGCTGCAAAGCATATGAGAGTGGATCGGCATTAACCCCGTTGAAAAGCTGTTTCGGTTTGCGACTGACAGAGATGAATATAAAAAGCTGACGGCTTATCTTCCGAATTGAAGAGGCACTAGAAGAAGACAGCGTGACTGCCGCCTTGCTACACGGTGCCCGTCGGGTGTGATCGTTGCCTGCAACCGCATAAGCGCCTCTATTGGTAAGTTACATAACCTATCTTTCCGATATGGTTAAATAGCTCAATTCCTGAAGCTAATGAGTGGTTTATTTCAGAACCAGATTTCATTGATTGGGCAGAACCAGACCTTCGGGCGCGTTACACATAGTCCGCTATGGTAAGTGGTGAACAATAAATTGAATTGATGATGACCAGCGTAAACTCAAACGATATATATACTAATTTAATCTATTTATTATTTCAGATCTAAATGTCCTGCTTACTTGCTTACACAACATTGCAAAAACGTGTGTTGATCGATCAGCTAACATCTGAAGACTCCGCCTAGAATAAGAGATCAGAAAATTACCAACAATTTAATTTCCACATTGTAAACATAACTTTTATTTTTTGTTGTTAAATAAATTGTATTAAATAATTACACGTAATTGAATAATACTCAATATTTTCAAACGATGAGAGCTTTTTATTTTGCTTTTGTAGGATTAAAAAACCTGTCTGCAAGGCAGGGGGGGGTACCCATTCGTTTTTATCGATATCGACACATTCTGTAGCGTACACCACATCCTTAGTTTGCTTTTGTAGTATGTTGGCATTACTTTTTTATCTGTCTCTGTTGGTTGGTACGAGATCTTAGCCTAAACTGCGAGTCAAAATCGTCAAAAAGCTTGTTTGAAGTCCCGACTCTTAAACGTAGTGTATTATATACTCTTTGGACAACACAAGCAATTAGTAAAAAAAAATAATGTCGATATGATACATCGTTCAATGAAAATAAGTATTTTTTTTTAAATTTCTTCTCCTGTTTAGGAAGCCACCTTGATCAAGCCCATACAGCCAGGTCTTTAAAATTCATTGAAATATCGTGTAAAATAAAATATATAAATTATAATATTATAACATTGAAATATCGGTGAGAATATGGCAAATAATACTATATTATATACCAAGGGCGATAAAAAAGGAATGTCTCAGATTGCAAGTATTTGACAAATATGCAATCTGACGCCCTAGGTAGAAATAGTTTTATTTCTGTACGCGTAGCGGGCGGAAAAGTCCACTTTATGGTCACTGGTGTGACATATATAAATTTATCGATATATAACTCTAAATTTTAATGTAAAATTCATTTTATGCATTATTTTCATTAATTCAATAATTTTATCATTCATTCAAAATATTAAGAGAATATAAAAATGTAAAAAGGAAGTTCCAAAAAAAAACTTGTATCCAGGAACGTAAAAGCAATAAAAAAAATAAAAAAAGGAGTGTTTGGCGCGTTTCGTGGTGTCAGTCAGATTTATTTTCAATAATTCAAAAATTGTTACAGAGTGGATTTTGTGCAGTGAAAGTGGTGTTATTTTGATGCATACGCATCCGTGTTGATGTGCAATTATGCAGAATCATCGAAAATAAGTCTCATGATGTGTTTGATGTTGTGGTGAAGATCGCTATAAAAAGTGGTTTTATCCATTTCATCAAGCACCATCATTAGCTCTGTTACCATTCAAATCGCGCCAAGCACTCCCTAGATGCGTTAAAATATGTGGCACCCATATTTTAACGTAAAATTCATTTCATTCATACTTTTCACCCACTCATTATTTCATAAGACTACAGATAAAATATACACTAAAGACTTGGCTGTTTGGTATTTTGGTGTGTGAAAAGTAAATGAATAATCCAACTCACAGTATAACAGTCCAAAGCTTATATTTTTGGTTCTCCAGTAGAGGAATAACATATACACACACAAATACACAATTTACATTAAAAAAGAATTTACAATTAATATTTAAGAGAGAGCAACGTGCACTTCGCGTCGTGGTGTAATTTCGAGAGCTTGTTAATTCGTTGCTAGGCAACGCGATGCGGCGCGGGGTGCGCGTCAGTTACATAAATAGGTTGTATAGGTGATTATTTATTTTATGTGTAATATATAGATACAATGATAAATAGTTTAATAATATATGTAATTATTATAGATAAACTAAATAAATGTAGGAGAGTAGCCTACATCACCCCCCTCCAAAGACCGTCGGGGCGATAAAAAATCAGGAAATTTAACCCGACGTCCAGAACGAGTGATGTAATTTCTTTGGAAATCAGGTGAGGGATGATGGGTGTTGTTGTGATCAGTCAGTATGAAAGAAGGCTTGATGCGGTCTATTGACACTGTGACCTCTTTGCCTTTCAACACGATTTTGAACGTTTTATCCCCCCTAACTAACACCTTGTGAGGTCCTGAATATGCAGGTTGAAGAGAACCGCGTGATGCATCTTCTCGAAGGAAGACGTAATCACTGGTAGCAAGGTCTTTGAAAATGAAAGTTTTAGGATGACCGTGGTGAGATGCTGGTGTGGGGCGCAAATTTTGAATTATAGCCCTGAGACGAGCAGAGAAATCCGATATGTCGGTAGTACCATCCGATGCGTTGTGGAAAAACTCGCCTGGAAGTCGAAGTGATTCGCCGTAAACTAAGTGCGCAGAAGATGATTGTAAATCTTCCTTGAAAGAAGATCTGATGCCCAACAAAACTAATGGCAAGACCTCTGTCCACCTGTCATTACTATGGCAAACTATAGCGGCTTTTAGCTGTCGGTGGAACCGTTCCACCAAACCATTGCACGCTGGATGGTATGCTGTCGTTCGCTTGTGCACGAATCCGGATATCTTAGACAAACACTGAAATAAAGCCGATTCAAATTGACGACCTCGGTCTATGGTTATGTCAATAGGACATCCGAATCGAGCGATCCAGGATGATAAAAGGGCCTTAGCGACAGTTTCTGCCGTTATGTCGGCTATCGGTACTGCTTCCGGCCACCGTGTAAATCGGTCAATAGCCGTTAGACAATACCGATATCCTTCAGAGACCGGGAGAGGACCAATAAGGTCAATGTGAATGTGCATGAAACGTGCACGGGGCAAATTGAAATTGCCAAGAGGAGCGCTGACGTGGCGATTCACCTTGGCCCGTTGACATGCCAGACAATTGCGAGCCCATTCCCGGCAATCTTTCCTCATCCCAGGCCAAACAAATCTTTCTGCGACGATCTTGGCAGAAGTGGTAGTGCCTGGGTGACTGAGTGAATGCAAACTACGAAAAACTTGCCTACGGTAAAATTTTGGGATATAAGGCCTGGGTGTCGGTGTACTTACGTCGCAGTACAGAGGTATACGACTACCAGGTACCTGAAGTTTTTCGAGGCGCAGGGAAGAACTACCAGAAAAGAGTTGTTGAAGTTCGGGGTCGGATGATTGACCCTTGGCTACATCCTCGAGGCTGACAGGCGATTCCAGGTCTTCTATCCGAGATAAGGTGTCGGCAACTACGTTATCCTTACCGGAAATATGCCTGATGTCGGTGGTGAACTGGGAGATGAAGTCGAGATGTCTATACTGCCGTGGCGAGCAGTTCTTTTTCCTTTCGTGGAAAGCGAAACTGATCGGTTTGTGGTCAGTATAGACGATAAAATGCCGAGCCTCGAGCATGTGCCTGAAATATTTGATTCCCTCATAAATCGCCAGCAGTTCCCGATCGTATGGAGAATATTTGACCTGGGATGGGCTGAGCTTACGGGAAAAGAATGCTAAGGGCTGCCACGCACCATCTTTACACTGTTGGAGGACCGCGCCAAGAGCCCTATCGGAGGCATCGGTCACCAGGGCAAGTTTGGCGGAACAGTCGGGGTGGGCAAGCAAAGCAGCGCCAGCAAGACTCTTCTTACACGCATCGAAGGCTGCTAATGCTTCTCCTGTCAAAGTTACTGGATGAGAGCCTTTGACTGCACCTGTCAACAATGCATGTAATGGAGCTTGAATCGCGGCAGCTCTAGGAAGAAAACGCCTGTAAAAGTTGATCATTCCAAGGAAAGCTTTAAGTTGTTGTACCCTGGTGGGAATGGGAAACTCGTTGATCACCTTCACCTTAGAATCCAAAGGTCGAGAGCCGTCTTGTGAAATGGAATATCCTAAAAAAGTTACCTCCTTTGCCCCAAAGACGCACTTGGAAACGTTGATGAGCATACCGTACTCCTGCAGCTTGCCGAAGACTTGGCGCAGGTGCTCCTCGTGCTGAGACTCATCCTTCGAGAACACCAGAATATCATCGATATAACAATAGACAAAATCTAGGCTTCTGGTGATCTCGTCCATGAAGCGTTGAAAGGTCTGACCCGCATTTCGAAGTCCAAAAGTCATAAATGGGAACTCGTACAGACCGAAAGGGGTAGTAATCGCTGTCTTCGGGATGTCGTCCGGACTGACAGGTATCTGATTATATGCCTTCAAAAGATCGATCGTGCTAAACACTTTGCATCCCACCAAATTATGCGCGAAGTCGTGTTTATGTTTAATCGGGTACCTGTCAGGCACGGTTCGGGCGTTGAGCATGCGGTAATCACCACAAGGACGCCAGCCGTTGTCCTTTTTTGGCACCAGATGTAGCGGCGAAGACCAAGGACTCTCGGAAGGTCTGGCAGTTCCACTGGCGATCATTGACTGGAACTCCTGTTGGGCTATTTTAAGTTTATCCGGAGCTAAGCGACGAGGTGTGCTGGAAACCGGAGGGCCTGGTGTTGTGCAGATAAGGTGAACGGTGTTGTGTGGTATCATGCGGTGTATGCCAGTGGGTCGAGTAATATCAGGAAAGTCATCAAGCAATTTGTGAAAATGCGAATCGCCAGTCATAACCTTGACAGAATACAAATTACAATTAGCTAGCTTAGCAATAGCAGAAACAGATGTCGTATTATCTAAAAGACGTTTGTTGCGAATGTCTACGATAAGGTTGTAATGATTTAAAAAATCTACGCCTATTATGGGCTTGGTGACATTGGCAACAACAAAACGCCAGGTAAAAACTCTGCGTAAGCCAAAATCTAAGTTAAAATACACATAGCCATAAGTACTTATACTAGAACCGTTTGCGGCACACAACTTATAGTCCGTACAGGTACGATGATCACTCAGCATGGAACGGGGGAAGACACACAAATCGCTACCGGTGTCGATTAGAAATTGCGTCTTCGAAGTTCGATCCACAATGAAGAGGCGACCAGCAGCAGATGTAGGGCAATCGTCAGTCGCCATTACTGATCGCCCGTGGCGTTTCCCGCTTTGTAGTCGCAAGGGCGGGTGCACTTGCGGGCATCAGCACCGAAGTTGTTGTGGTACCAGCATACTGGAAACTTACGATAACTAGACTGCGATCGTTTTTGCCTCGGCGATGATGTGCTTGAGTCACGAGTACAGCCAGTTGAGCGGGACTGTTGTCTGATATTCCTCTCCATAGCCAAGTTACTAAATTGCCTTCGTAGTTCGGCAACCTCTTTGACCAGGTCACTTAATGCCGAGTTAGACGTCGCCTGGTTGACGCTAACAGCAGATGTAGACGGTGATGCAGCAGCTAACTCGTTAATTCGATCGGCCAGGTCCGCCAGGTCTTCCAACAGCGCGGTAATTGGCTGACCAGCAAGGACGGTTTGAATGCTGTGCGGCAGTCGGCTGATCCAAATCGTCCTCAGGAAATCGTCCGGAACATTGGCGCCAGCGAGACTCTTGAGGTGGCGGAGAAATTGTGAGGGTTTCCTGTCTCCGAGCTCCTCGTGCATGAGCAGTTGCTTCAGCTTTTTCTCATTGGAAGCTGACAGACGCTTGATTAGCTCGGACTTTAGCTTCTCGTACTTGTCGGTTGCTGGTGGACATATTATTATGTCTTTGACCTCCCTGGAATACTGGTTATCCAGTTGACCGATGACGTAATTAAATTTGGTGGCGTCACTATTTATCCCAGCTAAAGCAAACTGCCCCTCAATTTGTGCAAACCAGATTTCAGGTTCCTCCGGCCAGAAAGGCGGAACTCTGACGCCGACTTTAAAAACATCGATATTCTTAGTCGACACTTGTCCCTCACTATTGTCCAGATCAGAGACGCGTGAACGTTGTTCATTCTCCATATTGAAATTTACGGGGTCACCAATTTGGTATTTTGGTGTGTGAAAAGTAAATGAATAATCCAACTCACAGTATAACAGTCCAAAGCTTATATTTTTGGTTCTCCAGTAGAGGAATAACATATACACACACAAATACACAATTTACATTAAAAAAGAATTTACAATTAATATTTAAGAGAGAGCAACGTGCACTTCGCGTCGTGGTGTAATTTCGAGAGCTTGTTGATTCGTTGCTAGGCAACGCGATGCGGCGCGGGGTGCACGTTAGTTACATAAATAGGTTGTATAGGTGATTATTTATTTTATGTGTAATATATAGATACAATGAAAAACAGTTTAATAATATATGTAATTATTATAGATAAACTAAATAAATGTAGGAGAGTAGCCTACAGCTGTATGGGCTAGACCCTTTGCCTTCCCTAAAATATAGGGAGAATTTAAAACTAAACTAAAATAAAAAAATTCAAATGTCATATTTGACATTACTGTGAATAATGTAATTTAATGTAATTTAATAAAATGTTTCGATTCGAAAACATTAATTTTGCAAAGCTTTAGATAGGTACTGAATTCAGTTGCGAATGAATAATTAGATGCAAAGCGTATTTATTTAGAGATACTTTGTTTGTGAGTTGCTGAGTTGTGGACCCGCTAAGATATTATTGTTCTATGCTTGTGGATGTGAGGTTATCTATTTAAGGTTGGTTACTATTTCTACAACATAACGCATTTTTACTAAATGTATTTTTATATTACTCTTTCATATCTAAAAGTCTTCATTTGAAAAATAAAATATCAAGAGTTTGTGAACAGGTGACAAAACTCTCGTGCTTCATTCTTTCTGCTGGTTCTTTCTGAATTTTTTGGTTTAACTTTGCGTCTATGACTATATTTACAGGTTATCCATATATAAACAATATATTTTATTTTAGAAATGGGAAAGGCACGAAAATTCAATAGAAAAGGCAAGCATAAGCTTATGAAATCCAGTAATAAATCTAAGAGAAAAGATAAGCTCACCGTAAACAAGAAAGCTTTATTTAATCGCTACAAAAACAAACAGAAAATTGAAGAGGAAATAGCAAAGAAAAAGGAAGATTATAATAAAGTTCAGCCAAAACAGACCATTTATTCAGATAGTGAAGAGGATGATAATGCATTTGGGCAATTACTGTCCTGTTTTAATAATGCCAATATGAAAAAAAATAAACTAACGGAAAGTGAAGATGAAATTGAATCCGAGGATATAACAAATAATTTTTCAAATGAAGAAGATTTAGATAGTGCGGTAAGTTTCAGTGCATATTATTAACTAAATTTATTTCTAAAATGTTATCTATGTTATATCGTTTTAGGCTAGCGAAGATGAAGACTTGGTAATACAAGACGACATTGATGTAGATGTAGACAATGACAATGATCCATTTACAAAACATATTCAATATGACTTAGGTGACGAATTATTGGTGTCTTTATCTAGTAGCTCCCCTTGTATTGAACAAGTTAAAAAAACATGGCATGTTCTTGGCAATTTGAATATAATTATTCCAAAACCTGTTGAAACTGTATTGAAAAAAGTTAAACCAAAATTTTCATTACAAGAAGAAAAGTGTATTGCCCCTATTGGTACAATACCACAGTCATTTGTCAAAGTTGATGTGGAGAAATTACATATAAAATCACAAATACATGGTAATATAGTGTCCGCTAATAAAAAGAATCTCATAAAACGAGATTTAGATATAACCGAGGAGTTTACTCCATTGCAAAAAGAATTATTTGCTATTTTGAATAATTATCAAGATTTGTATTACCCTGAAAGAACTTTTAGTAATGCTGATGAAATTTGTTACACATATTGTCTCCATGTTGTCAATCATATGTTAAAAACCAGAACTAAAATTATTCACCATAATGCAAAACTATCAAAAAAGAGGGATATTTCAGAAGAGTACAGAGATCAAGGGCTAGTGAGACCAAAAGTAAGTTTCTTCCAAATCTATTTATGTTCTAGAATGAAAATGAATATAAAACTATATTGAATGTTGTTAAGGTAGTAAAAATTCAGGTGTGTTTGAGGCATGGACATGTTATATTGCTGGTAAGCTAGGATTGATGTGCGATTAGGGCAGTGAAAATAATTTATTTTATTTTGTAAGATATGATTATGAATATTTATGAATATATTATCTAATCAGAATAAATAATAATGGTAGCCTCAGCCATAATTCACCTAGAATTTACATAGTATACCTTAAACATAAATTACTGAAAGTATAATTTTTGAGACTTGTTGTTTGATGGCTTGAGTGTTATTTGGTTGGTCATTTATATTATTCAAACTTTATTGATAAATGAAATTATTCCTTTTGTATTTTCAGGTTTTAATAATGGTACCTTTTAAAAGTGCAGCTTACAAAATTGTGAAAACTCTAATTGACATTGTGATGCCTAAAGAATCTGGACAAGTGGTTAATAAAAATAGATTTGAAGAAGATTTTACAGGTGGAGAATTAGTGATGCCAAAAAAGAACCCTAAACCCGAAGACTATGAGCTATTGTTTAGTGGAAATGCTGAGGATACTTTCCGCCTTGGCTTGACAATTACTAAAAAGACATTAAAGGTAACACAAACAATCATTTATAAATTGTGACAAATGTTCATGCAAGACTTGCATGAGCAAAAGATACAAATAAGAAGCTGTTCTATATTATATATTTGTGTGCTAACTTATTAATGTGACTCAATGGAATTAATGTATTTTGTATAGAAATAATTTTACAAAATTATTTTGTGCAAAATTAGTTGTTTCTAAACCATCATATTTTTTGTTCACAGCTGTACACTGATTTTTATTCTTCAGACATTATTATTGCATCACCATTAGGTTTGAGGATACTAGTTGGGGCTGAAGGAGAGGAAGACAGAGATTTTGACTTCCTAGCCTCCATAGAACTGTTGATCATGGACCAGGCAGATGTATTTCTAATGCAAAATTGGGACCATCTGTTACATGTTTTAGACCATTTCCACTTGCAACCTAAAAAGACGCATGGCACTGATTTTTCTAGAGTAAGAATGTGGGCAGCCAATGGTTGGTCGAAATATTATAGGTTAGTGTAAAAATTCTTCCATTATCAACTCTTCTTCTTCTCCCTGCCCTGTTCCCAGTCTATCTGGGGTCGTCGCATATGGGTCAGAAGTCATCAAGCCATCCACTCCCTTTTGATTCATATCATCCATCACACTGTAAAGGTACTAGTGATGAATGAATGTATAGAAAAGAGACGGGACGGACCATGTCGAGAGATCGATGAACGGAGAGAGTGAGATGGTGAGAATGACAACATTCCAATCAATACTGCTTAAAGTTTTGGCTCAGGTTTTACAGCCGGCCGCCTGCCTGACACCAACCCTCTTTGGGTATGCTGTTGTTGGTGGTTTGACCTCCACCATTCGGGTGCCCCAAGGTGCTAATTGGTCTACACGGGGCAATCTCTCTTTGTCGACTTTTACGACGTGAAATGAGTCGGGGCTGGCCTATTCTACGTTATTTTTTCACTCCCAGGGCAGCATAGAAGACTCTTCCATTATCAACTATGATAATATGTTGCAAATTTGAACCATACACATTAACTGTACTTATTTAGTTTTATTTTACAGGCAAACTTTGATTTTCTCTGCAGTATCTTTACCAGAAATTAAATCTGTATTAAGTAAAAAATGTCAGAACTATGCTGGCAAAGTCATTGTTGACAACCCTGTAGAGACGGGCAGTATTCAGCAGGTGGTAATGCAGATCCCACAAATATATCACAGGTAAGTGATATTACATACATACATGTATACAATATTTAAGAAATGAGTTTTGTCTTTAACATTATTAGACGTAAGTTAGAGGTAGTTTTTAAATTTTTTATTAAAAATATATCTGTTTTCATTGGTATAATGATTATTTTAGGTTTACAGCAGATAGTCCTTTAGCTGCTGTGGAAGCAAGGTTTGAATATTTTCTTAAGGAAGTATTACCAAAACACCGTGATCCCCTAATGAGCCATACTCTCATCTATGTGCCAAGTTACTTTGATTATGTGCGAATACGTAACCATTTCAAAAAGGATGATATCGGATTCGTACAAATTTGTGAATATTCAAAGGTACTATGAATTTTTTTAAAAAGAATATTTTCCTATAATTTCGCAATGATCCCGCGACTATCAGTCGCGGGTATCTTTTTTTATTGTTACATGAAGAAAAATTGGGTCGGATGACAAAATTACATTGCTGACTTTCACATAATATTTATTAACATATTGCTAGAAACTTGTTTGACTATACTATAATGAAAAAAAAAATCAATGCATTATTGAATTTCAGGACTCAAAAATAGCACGTGCCAGAGATATGTTTTTTCACACTGAAGCTCATTTCTTGCTCTACTCGGAGAGAGTTCATTTCTTTAGAAGGTTTCGAATAAAAGGAATACGCCATGTTATTTTCTATCAACCACCAACCTATCCACACTTTTATTCTGAGATTTGTAATCTCATGCAGGTATTTATTGTGTTTTTATAATGAATAAGTAGTAAAGAAGTCTAATTATGGTCACAGTCATGAATTTCAGTAAACATAATATAATTACCTGTTTAATACTCTTTGGATTGAGCCAAATTTCGTATGAAATTAGACTATTTATTACGCTATTATAATTGAAATCTTGAACAGGTTAGTGAAGCCCATTGCCGTGTGGTGACGGCAGAGTAGAATACAATTGTCACCACCCCAAATCTCTCCCGTGGGTGTCGTACAAGGCGACTAAGGATAAATCAGAGATGAGGAATGGGCAGCAGCGTTCCTCTTATACCACCTGGCAATGGTACTGCGACTTTTGTGCCCTACAAATGGCAATAGGCTCGCCACCTATTACATGGGACCTAAAATAATTTGCGAAACGTGGGTGCTAGTTCACCTCTGCCTACCCCTACGGGGATATAGGCGTGATTTATGTATGTATGTATGTGTATAAATTTTTGGTCACTCATCCAATGATCGGTCTTAGCGGCACTGCTTAGTTTACGCAATCGCAGCTGAGTGTGTTATCGGGGCACAGTTGCTAGCTATAATTGACGGAAGAATATAGAGATAGAGACAGACCCCACCAATAACCCACCAAGCTCCTCAATAACAATCTATTTATTTATAGGTACACCGACAGATTGTCATCAATACAATAATTAATTATGTATTTTAATTTTCTTTTGTCAAAGGAATCAAACCAGAACAAGTACGGAGGAAGCGAATGCAATATGTCGGTCACGGTGTTGTACAGCAAGTACGACTTGCAGCGGGTGGCGGCGGCGGTGGGTACGGCGCGGCTCGCGCGCATGCTCGCCTCAGACAAGACCGTGCACATGTACATGACTGGAGAATCGCACTAGAAGCACTGACCTCTATTATATAAAATACGCTGGACTGAATGCTTCTACTAAAATGGCAAAATTTTCTTGTGCCCATTTGAAGTGCCCCATCGAGCGGCAAAGGTACTAAATTTAACGTTTGTTACTTGTATTTGACATTACAAATGCACCTCTGTATTAGTTCCGTGGACATTCACCTTCGTAATTTTGTGCCATCAGCGCCAAGATGGCGATAATCAATTTGGCTTCATATTTTGGATGACAACCTTTAGTCTAGCGTACTTGTTTAATAGAGGTCAGTGCATGCATAGGTATACCTACAGATCCCCGCTCCGATTCATAGCACCCTGCGAGGTTCTCTATGGTAGCGGAACTCAGGAGAAACCGTCTCAGGGAATGCTCGAATGCGAGGCTCGAGGGACCCTCAAGGTTTTCGCCCTATAAGTGTGTTAAAATGTTTTTGGAATTTGTTATACATAAATAATTATATTTTGAAAAATCATTTTTATTTCATTTTCAAGATATTTCAATCCGAATCATGTGTATATTTTCAATAGACCCTCTCCAGTACCTACCCTCATTGTATTACGACAGTAGTTTGATAAGAATTTAAAACAACATTAGCACATTATTCCAAAGGCCGCGAAATAGGCAATTGCAGCGAGTATGAATTTGAAGGCCGAGCCGTAGGCAAGGACTTCACTAATACAAGACAGGCGAATGTCATTTCGGCCGAGGCATATAAAGTGTTTTTGTCAAAAGAATACAGGGCTATTTCTCTTTAGTGTCAGTGTGAATTTGCCGCCAACCTCTTCCAAAATCCTACTTTTTGATCAGTGTTGTAATGCAAAATATTGAAGAAAGAAGACTACAATAATATGCATACATCAGACGAGGCAGTATGGGCTGTGCCTTCCCTAAAGATAATTAAAAATAAACAAAAAACAAAACTTACGCGCCATTTTCCAGAAATATTTGGTAGAAAGTGGTCTTACGTAGTATTGTATTCTCTTTGGAAAGTGGTAGAAAGTTGCTGCTGACCTGTGGATAGTTTGTTTTTTCATCGCAATTGTCAAAACGTCGAATGCAACTCGTGTACATTGATCATTACACATTCAGCTTCCATACCGCGTTCGCCTGCTGCTCGCGCTTCCCTTAATGCTTCGTGTGGAATGACCAACTTATTAGCACAATTGTATCTTAAGTAGGTAGGTACTAGGGGTTGCAGTACCGGTACTGAGGACAAAACTAGATTCCCGGTACTGTGCTAACTCTGGTACCGGGAAAACCGGAATTTCGGTACTTTTCGGTACCACTTAATGGGGGTTTATTTTCTTTTTTTATCTTACGGATTAAGCTCAAGAATAGAGAGATTGGTTCTCATTGCAGTCAAAGGTATACTTAGCAAGAGTTCGCCAGCAACACATCGCGAATCTCGCCTCTACTTTTTTCATTATGTTCGATCCTATCTCTCCGTACCTTATCCAGTTTGCTCATGGCGCCCTTATATAGCCATCTGGATCCTGCGGACAATTTCCTTATCACAGCTACCGTCATTGCGAGCCTAGATAGTTGAACTCGCCGACAAACTCCAGGTCTTATAGCTCTGCGTGAGGTTCAAGTTGCGATCACTTATCAATTTGGTTTTGGTTCTGTTGATATGCTTTCTGTTTCGATGAGTTTGAGCAGTTCAGCCATTTCGCTCTCATCACAAGCTATCAAGGTCGTGTCGTCAGCGTAGTGTATATTGCAGAGCTTCCTTTATCCAACTGGCACGCCACCATTCCAATCTTCTGTAGTTTTACGTACTATGTATTCTTCATATGACTTGAAAAGCTGGGGTGACATATTGCATCTCTGCCGGACACCTCTATGTGGTTAATTGGGCTCCGAGCAGCATCGTTCGAGCTTAATTTTCGCTGAGCTGTCTGCGTTGAGGCTTTCCACTAGGTGTGCTGGCGTGCCCATCTTTAGCAGTATTTCTAACATTTTTGGCCATCCAACGCAATCGAATGCCTACGCATAGTGTTTGAAACAGAACGCCTGGGTTTCTTCTTATTAAAAGGTTGTCGGGTTTTTCTTTGTACAGGTCTTCGGTGTATTCTCGACAGCAATTAAGAGCTTCGTCCAGCTTAAGACCTTGCTGCATTCATCCGCGATTTTTCTTTGGCTTGAAATCCCGTGTGAGGGTGGGTCTTCACCTTTTGGAATAAGTCCTTGGTCTGCGCTCTTGTAGCATGCTTTTGAATATCTTCGCATATCTCGTTGATGTAGGTGTTCCGGTCATGTCTGCAAGCTTTTCACTTTTGAGCGGAGCGTTTGATATTGAGCCCGTCTTATATCGTTTTCTAGTCCTTGTTCCTTTAGATTTCCAAAATTTCCAAAAATCGACAAAAAATTAAAGATCCAACTATAGCAATTAGCCCAAATGCCGTTAAGTTTACAAAAAAAAGGGAGAATTGATTGGTTAATTAATTATGATGTGAGTGAATATGCAAATTTTAACAAAAAACAATCGCTGAGATTTTTAAAATATTTTTTTATGGACCGCCGCTTACGAATCGTGAACTCCCATTTTTTTGTCACACCAATGTAGACCCCCGTCGAGTTTCCCGTGGACCACTTTGGGAATCAATGGTCTAAAGAGAGCATAACCGCCCGCGCCTCGACTCCTCGCTTCGACTGTGCCGCGAAGCCGCGCCGCCGCCGCCGCCGCTTCGTCGCCTCGACTTTGCAGTGGGCGACCCGCCTTACGTTCCTATTGGGTTTAAAAGTCTGTGCTTGAACTCTGACATCGGATATTGACTTGGAATTTAGTTTCGATTTGATTTAAAATGGACACCCACCATGAACAACACTCATACCATAAAAGAAAAACGACCATAACAATTGATATAGTTTATTTAAATATTACGTAAATCACAAACGTAGAATTTTATGAAGTACCCTACCTACTACAAAATATGTAAGACTATACGTCGTATACCTACACTATTTAACGCACGGCACGCTAATCTAAGACTTTTTAAAACTCCGGGTTACTAGAATTTTTTCTTTATAGAGATCATAAAAATATCTGAAATAAAAGTACTTGTGTAGGTACTAATTTAGCATGTAGGTATTTTTTATCAAGTTATTCGTAATGTAGGCAGATACTACTAAATATATGCGATTTCTTAAATTACATTTGGTGTTTTTTAACATGCGAAAACTTATCGATGTGAACTATCTACATCAAAAATATTGAAATGACATTTTTATTAAATCTTCGTTATACTTTAGCGTGTATCTACATATCTGTAATCACAAAATTTCACTGCGGAATCCGCGGTGAAATGTCAAAAGTGGAAATATGTCTTCCTTAATAGAGACGCCATGATGAGGAAGCAAAGAAACAGTCCCAATATTATGTCAAAACCTACAGATTTCACATCTCATCTCACTTCAATTATTTTATAGAATACCGACATTGTCACACTGTCGCTTCCATTAGTACCTAAACCTATTTATTAATGTACCTACTTATTGAAGCTAATAATAGCATACATTATTTTACACGTAATATCTGATACTGCCAATTTAATTTCATCACAATTAAGTTGTACAATTTTAACTTAATCTATGATTGAGTATTACCTACTCAATCAAAGTTTAGTTAATATTCTAATAAAGTTATTAGATAAGTTTGTGATTGAATACCGGACTGATATAAGTAGGCTTTGTATACCTAGTAGATTATATACCAAGGGCGATAAAACAAAGAATGTCTCAGATCGCAAGTATTTGACACCCGAGCTGAAGGCGAGGGCGATAAATATGCGATCTGAGGCTTTCTATTTTATCGCCCGAAGTAAGATCATAGTTTTATGACACGCCCTTATCAAGAAATGTGATTTTCCGTACGCATAGCGGGCAGCAAAATCCTCTTGATGGTCAGGTGTGACACAAGCAATAAAATAATTGCAAAGCTGATTGACTAGATACTCTTTAAATTCCACCACTTTCTGATGGTGTACCTACTTAAGTGTTTCCTTAGCGTAATTTTCTCATTTACAATTTTTAAAGTTATATATGTAATCTTACTGTAGGCCTAAAATTTAGTTTAAATTCAGTTTTTCTTGATAAACTATCATACACTAATAATAAATTACATTCGAACATAAAATATAAAGAATTCCTGATTATAACATAACTGCTACTCAATTTATTTACATAGCTACATTACTTAAGAAAATAAATAAAATAGGTTCTTACCACAGTTAAGACTTTTTTAAGACAAATATTAATAAGTAAGTATATTTTAGATAGGTTTATATAAAATAAAATCGCTTACGGACTACACCCGATCCGAATCTGTGATTTTCACGGTAGCCGTAGAAATATTTCTATTGTAACTTACGCACTACATCCGATCTCTGTCCGAGTTTTCTTGACCAATAATTTTTTCTCGGATTTGGATCGGACATAGTGCGTAAGCGCTGTAACGGTAAGTTTGTCTGTGCATTTGTCTTGTACGCAAAGAAACAATATTCATGCATCATGTTAATTTTTATTTCCTATTCTTCTATCAGGAAACAGCACATCAGTAATTTAGGATACCACAATATGTCAAATCTTCTCGATCAACTTGGTACAATACAATGGATAGGATAAAGTTTGATGTGCTGTTGACTCTTAGAAAAGAAATTGGACTGTAAAAGTAAGTGTAGATGAAGTAGGTAACAAAATAAGTTTTGTGTAATCGGTGTGCATATCTAATGAGTTAGTTCATTTGAAGATATTACAATCACACTTCCTAGTCCTATTTGTTCATTAATTACTTATTAATATGCTTACAACTTAACTTAATTATGCTTACGCTTATAATATTTAATTTAATTTAGTACATTCTAATAGAAATTGGTGTTTTAGTTCAGCCTTCCGATGCCAACGGCTTTATATTCTTTTCCGTTTGTAAAAAAATTGTAAAGTTGAGCCATTAAATGGAATAGCCAAAATTTATTTAGGGCGGAAATCACCTAGCTATATAAGTACCTCGTATTATAATGAGATCTATGTACCTATCGCTCGGGAATATAACAAAACCTAGTTACCTATTCAATTAATCCTTTCATTGTGTACCTACCTACTTAGTGAAATAGATATAATTTCAAATGCCACAGAATTTTTCTAGCGAGCTTCAAATTAGGCATTTTAAGTATCCATGCTAAAACTAATGTAAAAGGGGATATGAATATAAAAAAAAATTATGATGCATTTTAAGTATCCATGCTAAAACTAATGTAAAAGGGGATATCAATATAAAAAAAAATTATAATGTAATTGTTGTTGTTGGTAAGCAAGGTTTGCTAGCTGGTAATAATAAAACCGAAACGGCCCGTAAACTTAGTAAGTTTGACTTACTAATTTCTGTTAAGTGAAATCTAATAAATAGGTAGGTCACCAGTAAAATAAGAGGTCAATTGTGGAACTAAATACTAAAGGAAGATGTGTATGCTATAACTGCAACGCGCATTTCGAAGCCAAATGTTATGGTCATGTGACATTGTCAGATGTGCCGGCTCCACTAGCATCGGAAGAGTTGGGTCTGTGTGCGGCTACGGCGACAGGCTCGGTGTCGTTAGTGGACATCTCTATGTCATTGCTGCTCCAAAAGCCGTCGTCGGTTATGTTGCCCAGGGC
The DNA here is from genome assembly GCA_963931975.1 of Cataclysta lemnata. Lineage (NCBI taxonomy): Eukaryota > Metazoa > Arthropoda > Insecta > Lepidoptera > Crambidae > Cataclysta > Cataclysta lemnata. The sequence goes on along the minus strand of OZ008355.1, from coordinate 5,246,178 downwards.
TTGTTCAGTGATGTTTTCGCTCATTGTGGTATTGCTTCCTCCTGTAAATAATGAGTTTCCTGGTTAGCTGGTGTTCGGGTACTTTGAAAGTAATGGTCATCACAGTCATTGGGTCTATAGTACGTTCAATAATTCCTAACCACGACGACGACTTTCAACATGAAAAGAACTTTGAAAATAAGAAAAGCACGTTCCAGGATTCACTTGGAATTGAGTACCTGTGGAACAGCAATTTTTTCATGATTTCACAGTGTCTTCCATAGTATAAGTTGGATGTATTGATATACCTAAGTACCTAATTTAGAAATAATAAACTCAATTAAAAATGTTCACAATTAGTTTGCTATGAAACCAGTTTTAAGTACTTTATTCTATTCAATTATAAGTGAAGATATTTCAAATGTGTATTAAGTCCATACAAATTACAAGAACAGTCGCCTTCCTTATAATCGCTTTTTATTCGTCTTCTGGATCTCTCCCAGCAATTGGTTAATTTTAAGGGCATCTTTAGGTCAGTGACCACGTTGTTACATATAGTGACAATATTCGATGCTTTACGGCTCTGTAAAACTATCGTTATCCTGCACTAGCAACCCGAGATGCTGAATGTCGGAACAGACTATGGTAGTAGGTATTCCAGCAAGTTATATTGTCAAAGCATAGCTATAGGAGAAATCGCCGAAGTCGTAGAACGGATATTCAACAATGTCATCGGCAAACATTAGGTAGGTACCTACACTAAAGTGACTTTTCCTACGAGTCTGATGTTAGAGCGTCTATTATAAGCAGGCAAAGATAGAGAGAGATCATAGGTAGTCGTGCCGCTTTAGTTTGTAAGGCCTTGAGGTTTTTCCATTGAAGAACTCAACGGTTTTTATCAATACACTTTTACGTTGGAAAACAAAAGTACATCGGTGTAACCACCACGAAAATAATTCGCAATAGTTTCAAATCAACCTTGTTGACTTGCTTCCTTGAAAATAAATATGATAATTGACAACATTGCATTTTTTGTAAGGCATTTTTTTATTACATGGATGGAAAATAGACATTTAAAACTCGACACATTTTTTAATTCAAAATTCGAATTCGGATGTAACGAATGCATGGTCCATGTTCAGACCAATTATAGTGACTAAAATACTTAGGCTGGAGTTCACCAACACTTGAACAGGCGATTATTATCTAACCGTCGGATTTTGACATTATCCTGTATGGAAGAACTGTCAAAAACTACCGGTTATCTTTTAATCGCTTGTTTTACGTGTTGGTGAACTCGAGCAGATCAGCAAGTTACTTGGGCTAGCTAGGTAGTAGCCCTCATCACATCAGCCCTCTTAAATAACCTCGTCCATTGTGTTTAGCTCCTGTTAGGTATTAATGTAAGCCTATTGCTAACCACCGAGCACATTAAACGTAAAGCAAACCTGCTGCTGTTTGCTTTATTCATAGTTAATTATAGTATACTATGCAAGAAAATCTGCAAAAAATACGTTGTTGGTTTTCTGAATAAAATAAAATATAAATGACTGAACGCCCGCCGATGCCATTTCCTGGACGTGCTAACTTACTTATAAAGTTGTCAATCGACGTATTGAGGCTTCATCGCGAGGTATGCTCGTGAGCTAATCTAATCGTCGCGGCGCGAGACCGTGGCTTGTGCGGAAACGCCATTGCGGAAATGCTACGGTGGAACTATAAATATTGTAGAGCGGTAGGACAAGTGCATGCGTCATCATGCCTGTTTAACTCCGAAGGGGTAGTGCAATGGCGTAGTGCGCTTGGCCTGCGATTGCGTAACTTAAGCTCGATAAGAACGGTTATTGGATGGGTGACCAAAATATATTATCTCGATCTCCTCCGTGCTTCGAAAGGCACGTTAAGCCGTTGGTCCCGCGACTGCATCTGCAGTCGTTGATACCCACCAACCGCACTGGGCCAGCGTAGTGGGTCCATTCTTCCTATATTGCCGCCTTGGTCGAATGGTCAGATTGCTGGGTATTGGCCAAGAGGTCCCGGGTTCGAATCCTGGTAGGGGCAAACTTTGTGATGACCACAAATGTTTGTTTCCAAATCATACATACCTACATAAATCACGCCTATATCCCCGAAGGGGTAGGCAGAGGTGAACTAGCACCCACGTTTCGCCAGTTATGTTAGGTCCCATGTAATAGGTGGCGAGCCTATTGCCATTTATCGGGCACAAAAGTCGCAGTAGGTAATAGCTAGATGATATACGAGGAACGCTGCTGCCCATTCCTCATCACTGATTTATCCTTATATAGTCGCCTTGTACGACACCCACGGGAGAGATTTGGGGTGGTGACAATTGTATTCTACTCTGCCGTCACCACACGGCTGTTTCCGAGTCATGGTTGTGTGTATATGTTTATGTAGTATATTTTCAACATTTATATACAAAATTATATTAAAAATATGTCCGTCATCTAGTATCCATAACACAAGTGCTTAGGCTACTTACTTTGGGCTAGATGATAGGTGTGAGTGTAAAAATATTTATTTATTATTATTTATTTATTATATATTCTTCTATCCATAGGGAAGCCCTACTGTGCCCCAGCAGTGGAGACATTAAAGGCTGGTGATGATGACGGATAGGCCGAGAGGTCAATTAGCCACATTTCAGATGAATATTCGTGGTAGAGACATTTTGCTGTACGGCTATACTCAGACGGACAATCAACAATTAAAATGGACTGCGTTTTGTTGAACTTATCGATTTAAAATATTTGATGAGCTAAAATCACACTTTATCACACAACATTACAATAACAATTAGTGCTCAGTGCTACAAAACCTAATGTTACAGTGTAGGAAAAGTCAGTAGTATTATCTACACTTTAAAATTAAAATTAGTGCCAAGCCCAGCCTATTCTAGTCATTTCTGATATTATGAATAGGTACAATTACCTAGATGTTTTTGTGTTTAACCTTTTTTTTGGTGAGCAAAATTAACGTTTTTTGATTGTGTATGTAACGTTAGTATGGTGATCAGTCAAATTAAACTACTTATTGGTTACTATTTCTTTAAAGTTATATAAGTGCGCCCTACGTCGAGTTCTGTCTACAGGTTATTTGCATAAGAAACGCGGCTTTATTTGGTATTTATTTCTGCACTGTTCAAGTGTTATAATAGTAAATTATATACCAAGGGCGATAGAACAAAAAATATCTCAGACCGCTAGAATTTTTTTTATTGCCCGAGGTAATTCAATAATTTTATGTCACCAGCTGACCAGGAAGTTGAATTTTCCCTATGCGTAGCGGGCTAACTGTTAAAAGTTAGGTGTGAGGGGCAGTTAAAAAGAAAACCTCATATTGCATTTTAAACGTCCTCGCCTACAGTTCGAGCGCCAAATACTTGCGTTCTGAGACATTTTTTGTTTTACTGCTCTTTGGCATACAAGTAGGTATTACAATCTAATATTACGGGGCTTCAAGCACTGTCGGTTGAGAAACCACCATGTAAGTTTGTCAGGGGTCCTAGACATTTGGCCAAAGTAAATTTTAGACAACTAGATACTCTTACATTTGACACGAACGGTTGAGGGACGGCCTATGTAATATATACATCAAACATAATTAATGTAAACAATGTATAATAACATAAATGTTAAATTTTTTTGATAACTTCAGTTTAGTAGGTACATTTGTATTCTATTTGTTCGAATAGATTGGCGACTTGTCTGGAGTGGCTGAGTAGACTGGTGTTCGGACTCCCACCATTCATGTATGTGTAGGTATACCTATATGTGCGTCATATTTTTTCGAAACAGTCATATTTTTTCGTATGTTTTGGTAAAAATGTAAAGTTAACCCATCCTTCTTTGCGTATAAAACACAAAGCATGGCTTACAATGACCATCGAATAAAGAATCTGCGATTCTCCGAAGCTAACTCCTAAATCATCTCTATACTAGATACTATTCTCTACGAGGCTTGGAGATCAGAAGGTAATTGCCGGATTCCTATTCCTGGATATGATCCGAAATCGCGTGGCAATTTATATCTTATAAACATGATCAGTGAATGGCGGGGTATTGTAGCTACATGCCGGCTCGTGCGGCCCTATATTTAGAGTTAGTGCTGCAGGCGATGGCGCCAGCCGGCCGCCACTCCAGCCCACTCGCACTCAAGTGTCTACGCTGATCTGGCACCAGTCTGTTTCAAGTTCCCTTTTAGCAATTTTAATATAGCCATCTAAAAATCTAGCGGCAAGAATGTTAAAGAGTTATCTTATATTTACACTAGTGGTTGCCCGCGGCTTCGCTCGCGTTAATGTCAGTCGGTTGGTGACGCTCGCCACCTATTACATGGGACCTAACTTAATTGGCGAAAAGTGGGTATTTAATTCACCTCTGTCCACCCCTTCGGTAAAATAGGCGTGATTTGTGTATGTATGTATTTTTTGTAATACTCATTAACGTTAATTAACGTCTCTGAGTGCGGCAGTTAAGTAAATTAATTTAAAATTTCATAACTTTATTCATTCTAAAACGATGTAAGTGCAACTGTAAAATATTTGTGGGTTCTAGGCCCTACAAGTCTTCTTTTTTTTGGTAAATGGCGTTTCAGTAGGTATATTTCACCAGTCTCTAGTGTTTTGAACCCTACAAAAGTAATAAGGAAAATTGACTTCACAACTGTCATGTATTTGAGGTGTGTAGTGGAAGCTCAATAAAAGGCGTCTTTTTTTAGCTTCGTCCAAACTTGTCTTTTATTGTCCTTCGGTCAAAAACGTACATTGTTTTATTCATCGTGTGACAGCATCAAAATTTTAAATATAAAAAAACGGTCATGACAAGAGGTGGCCAAAAAGGTCATAACATCCCCACCCCTGGTATTGCGAGTCAATACCTATGTCTGCTAAGGGAGTCTGATCGGGGAGCCGATGTCAGTCAGTCAAGTCGAGTCAGTCAGTCAAGTCGGTCAAATAGGAGTTAAACTCAAAAAAAGAAAAGAAGGTTACTGTGGTTGAACCTGAGGTTGAACATCTAAGCGGCAAAGTTTCGTCACAGGCCGCTTATAGGTGCCGCTAGCGGTTTTGACGTCTACCACTCGCACTTGTCCGTCTGGTCCCGGATAGCACCTTTCGCCAATCCCTTTCGGCCACAGGTTTCGAGGTTGCTGATCATCACAAACGATAACGATATCATTTAATTTAATGTTCTCTGATGTATTAAACCACTTGCCTCGCTTTGTGAGTGTGGGTAGATATTCTTTTAGCCAACGCTTCCAGACCAGATCAGCCAGTCTCTGTGAATGACGCCAGGACTTGCGTAGCAAGTCCCTGTCAGTAAAGCCATCTATGGTTTGTGTCGTCATGTCAGCAAGTCCACCAAAAATGAAATGGTTTGGAGTTAGTGGTAAGTCGTCGTCGTGGTCTAGAGACACATTAGTCAACGGACGACTATTCACCATATATTCAGCCTCCGCCAAGACAGTCGTAAGAATTTGAACGGTAGGTGTCTGTTCATGCAGTGTCGTTTTGAGCGCTGTCTTAACTGCCCGTACCATTCTCTCCCAACACCCACCATGGTGGGGGGAATTAGGGCAAATGAATTTCCATTGTATGCGACGAACACACAAGAACTGTCGCAATCTATCTTCATCTAAGTTTTGGACATGTCTTTTAAGTTCATTGTCAGCACCCTTAAAGGTAGTGGCATTATCCGACCATATTTCATACGGAGTCCCTCGTCTAGCAATAAAGCGCCTTAGAGCCATAATAGCACTTTCGGATGTCAAATCGTCCACCAATTCGATATGTATAGCCCTGATGGTCATACATGTGAATAAAGCACCGTAGCGTTTTTCTTGTCGTTGTCCTATTTTGACAGACATTGGCCCGAAATAATCCAGTCCTGTAAAGGCAAAAACTTTCAATGGTTTTAAGCGACTAATCGGTATCTGCCCCATAATAGGTGGTCTCGGTTTCGCCCGTGCGTTTTGGCATATTTGACATGTACGCCATGCCGCTTTGACGGCAGACCGTCCCCGTAGTAACCAAAACTTCTGTCGAATATCGTTGTAAACTTTCTCTTTTCCATTATGGGCGGCGTCAACATGGTATTGTGAAACTAATAATTTTGAAAAGTTTTCAGTAGATGCCAAAATAATAGGGTTCTTCGTGTCGTATTCTACATCCGCTGAGTCTATACGACCACGTGCACGAATTAATCCATCTGCATCTATAAATGGAACCAATTGATAGAGACGGCTGGTTTTGTCAACATTACGAGATAACCGTAATGTGTGGTATTCTGATGGAAATGAGCGTAGTTGACTTTCCTTGATTAGCAGCAGCTCAGCTTCTTTAGTCTCTTCTGCTAATAGTTTTCCCTGGCGTCGATTATTTTTGTGTCTCAAATTATGCTTGAACCTGATGATCCATGCGAAGGCTCGTATTAGTCTCCAGTACTTAGAAAAGCGAGTCACGTCAAACAGTGGGTCGCTCGATTCTAACGTCGCGTACACAGCCTTCATTTCAGCATCTTCATACGTTTCACAAAATTTTGACTCTTCTATAGGCCACAGACTCTCATCTTGTCTCAGAAAGTCCGGTCCATTTACCCACCGATCACTATCTTGATCGCTTGCTTTGTCACGAGTGGCAAGGTCTGCGTGATTGAGACTTGTCGGCACCCACCTCCAATCATTTGGGCTGGTCAACTCCGATATCTCGCTAATACGATGGGCTACGAAGGGCTTGAAACGTCCAGCGTGTGATCGAATCCATCTCAAGACAGTCTTAGAGTCAGACCAGTATAAAAGGCGACTAATATTAAGGTCCACATACTGTCGTATAGAACATGCCATTCTCGCTCCTAATAACGAAGCTTGCAGCTCCAGCCTTGGTACACTCAATACCTTCAATGGTGCTACTCGTCCTCTGGCCATAATCAAACTGACGTGGAAACTCCCATCTGCTTGCTTTGTCCGCATGTAGGCAACTGTGGCAAAGGCTCTTGTACTGGCGTCACAAAAGATATGAATTTCGATAGGCTGTGTCGGGCCGGAATCTACATTTAGCATCCATCTTGGGACCTGTACACAAACAGCTTGTCTTAACTCTTGCAGCCACGTCTTCCATCTCATATATAGATCACCTGCCACTTCGTCATCCCAACCTATTTTTGTCAACCAAATCTCCTGCAGAATTATCCTTGCTCTAATAGTGACAAATAACAAAAAGCCTAACGGATCAAAAACAGACATACACACTTTCAAAATGTTTCTCTTGGTCGGGAAGCTATCATTTGGCTTGTCAAGAAGGTCTAAAAGGTTTGAATAAACGAAATTGTCATCGCTTGGTCTCCATTTGACGCCCAAAACACGTTCTATCGGTAAGTCTGGTATCTCTTCAAGAACCTTAGTTCCGGAGGTTGATAGTTTGTCGTGGGGCAGATGCTCTATGATCTCCTTAGAATTACTCATGAGGCTTGTCATATTGAAGCCTCCCTCGGCGTGGATATAAATTACTTCATCAACCAACCGTTTCCCTTGGGCGATATTGTCAACAGAACAAATCAGGTCGTCCATATAGTGATGATCCGTGATAGCTTTGACAGCGTCAGGATGTGTCTCTGAAAAACGAAGAGCATTAACACGATTGACATATTGTGCTGATGAAGGGGAACAGACGGCACCAAAAATCATGACATTCATCTGATACTCGTCATTTCCCCATAAAAAGCGTTGGGCCTGTCGATCCTCGTCAATTATGAGAACTTGGTGGAACATTTCTTGAATGTCTCCCATGATGGCATAGCGATGACAACGAAACTGCAATAACATACCAGGCAATGAATTAAGGAAGTCCGGTCCAGGTAAGAGAAAATCATTTAAAGATTTCCCATCAGACTTGGCTGCCGCGTCAGTCACAAACCGTAATTTGTTGGGTTTGTTGGGGTTAAACACCGCAAAATGAGGTAGGTACCAAGTTTTCGTCGTTCTGTGTCTGACCTCCTCTTCTGTCAACTTGCTGGCATAGCCTTTTTCTTTATAGTCTTGAATCTTCTGATGGTACTTTTCGGCAAATTCCGGAAGTTTATTCATTTTTCTCCGTATACCCTGTAATCTAATAAAAGCTTGATTGCGGCTGTTAGGTAATTCACCAGTGTCAGTGCGCCATAAAAGCCCAGTCTCCCACCTCTTCAAGGCTTCGATGTAACGCGTTGTCTTTCCCATAATTTCAAGTGCTTTGAGATCGTCGCGAGATCGAGGCGAGGTGTGCTGTACACTTACCCCAAAATCCTCAGTGCGGAAAGACTTCTTATAAATTTCATTTAACTCTTCACATGAACAAGTTAAAACTGAAACATTAACCGGAAAATTATTAATCGAAATATTACCATGCAATACATACCCCAGGTTCGTCTTAGAAATTATAGGTCCGTGTCTCGGGCCTTGTATAACTTGTCGCGTCACAATCAAGTCTATGTTGTCTTGCCCTATTAACAAGTCTACTTTATTAAACGTTAAGTCATTGTCACCCATATAGTCTTTTACAAAGTCAAACCTACTTATAACATTTTTATTACATGAACTAATAGGTAAACATAAGTTATTGACAGTACGAACATTAAATAAGTTATAAAAATCACTAGAACTACGACCGCGAACTTTAAAGGATACACAACGTGATGTAGAGTCAACCGATGACATGCCGCGGGCGCCGCAGATACGTAGTGGTCGTGTCGGACCGTCGATGCCAGCGCGCTTGGCGAAAGCAGCGTCAATCAAGCTGACTGCGGCTCCCTCGTCCAACAGAGCAGCAGTCTCAAAGTCTCCATTACTACTGCTGACAACAACTCGAATCACTTTCATCATGACATGATGTGAAGTTCTGTCTAATTCTGGTTGAGTCGTGGTAATAATTGCGTCAGAGGTGTCAGGCATTGAAACCCTCTTTGGTTCGGCGTGCAACATTCGGTGATGAGCACGATTACAATTCTGGACCCCACATGTCATTTTTAATTTGCATAGCTTCAATTGATGTCTAGATGACAGGCAAGAGAAGCAGAGTTTATTTTCTGTCACATAGTCCCAACGATCATCTATCGAGAGCTTATTAAATTCCGGGCAATCCTCCAGTTCATGATTAGACTTGCATCTATGGCATTGTTTATTTGTCTTATTAGTTGTCATAATAATCGGCTGTTGTTTGTGCGAGTAGTGCCCTCTATTATTATAACTGCGTGGTTTCTCAAAGGATTGTGTAATAGGCATTGTTGTAAACTCGGCTGTAGAATTTGCTATCTCCATTAACCACTCTGCTACGTGTTCTAAGGAAACATCGTGCCTTCCTCGGTGTGTCTTGTCAAAACCCCATTGGTACTTGAGGTTCGAAGGCAACTTAGACAGTACTTCACGAATCAAAATAGGGTTATGAAGATGGCTTGTCTGGTCAGTAGAAATCATGACGGCTACATTATTTTGAATGTCCGTAGCATATCGGAGTAGGTGTGTCATATCGTCAGGGCGTATATCACGGTGGTGTCTTATTTTGGATAGCATGCTGTCTATGATGATATCTGCGCGTCCAAATCTCAACTTCAATATTTGTATAATCTTGTCTAAGTTAGAAGCGCTGGTCAGCAAGGCATATACAGAGTCACGCGCTTCCCCACGTAGGCATTTCATGAGACGGGCAATGTTCTCTTCATCACTATAAGTGCATAGTTTTGTGGTAACTTTGTATTGACTGTAAAATAACATCCACTCCTCCGGAGCTCCTGAGAAAAATGGCAGGTCTTTGACAGTTGATTGTCTAGCTAAAAATTTATTTATTTGACAGTTGTCTTGAGTTGGCGAATCTTTCGGAACGTGGGTGGATTTTTGCTGGTGATCACAATTTGTTGCAGAGTTGTATTCTGTCGGATAATTATTTACAGTACATACCGAAGATGCACGAGATCTATGGTGGTGAGAAATTTTATTTGACGAGAGCTCGTTACATTCCTCTAATTGTATAGCTTCTAACTCAAGAGTAGTCTGATCATGTATGAATTGTCTTTCTAGTTCAATTTGTCGTCGATTTAAATCGGCTAATTTTTCTGTTGCCTTTCGCTTCGCGTCTAGAGCTCGCTGTCGGCGAGTCCGCTCTGACATTATAGAAATATTAGACTTTACGGATACCTGTGATGGTGCAGCTGAAGTCGAAGGCATGTCGGACCTGTCGTGGTTTGCTGCGTCGTTAATCACATTTGCACTTTTACTTCTTGTCAGCATTGTGGACTGTATTTTCACGGACTCGGTCAAAGACGGCAAAGAAGGACCACATGTAGTGGAAGCTCAATAAAAGGCGTCTTTTTTTAGCTTCGTCCAAACTTGTCTTTTATTGTCCTTCGGTCAAAAACGTACATTGTTTTATTCATCGTGTGACAGCATCAAAATTTTAAATATAAAAAAACGGTCATGACAAGAGGTGGCCAAAAAGGTCATAACAAGGTGTTTTAAATAAAATATGGATGGCTAAGGTAGGTTTAGTGTTAGTAATCCTACACTTCCATTTTGCCCCATTTAGTTTTAATTTGGAAATATCCACGCGTTAAGTACGGATTGTTGTAGGACCATCACGACAGCTTAACTTCTAAGTACGGGTTCCCCTCTATGTCATTTTTAGTCATCCACCCAATGACCTACTGTGTACATACATACATCTTAATTTACGCAATCGCAGGCTAACCCTATTAGCTACTGCGCCATCAACTTTCTAGCATTACGTTTGATTAGCTATAAGTTTAATTATCTGTCTAAATTAATTATTTAACCATAAAACCGGGGAAGTTCGAAGAATAAACTATGTTAAATACTGCCACAGACGTCCTATATGTACGTCGTCGTATTTAAAGTCAAATAAGGGAGATTGCCATGTGTAGGCACCAATAATCATCTTGGGACACCCGAACGGTGGAGGGAAAACAAGCAACAACATCAGTATTCCCAAATGTTGTCGTGCCAATCACTCTCTCCGTTCATTTGGCTCCCGAGATGGACCTTTGTGTATACATTCATTCATCACTAGCACCATTCCGGTGTGATGGATGATATGAATAAAAAAAGAGTGGATGTCTTGATGACGGCTAACCGATATTAATGGAACAGGAAACATACTGCGCCGACCCCTGATAAACAAAAATTTACCAATTTGATCAATAAAAATAAACTATTCGGGTCACTTTTGCCTACTTAAATAAATTAGATAGATAAATTGATCTCTCTGGGTTTCATTATATTAAAAGAAAATAGGCTTTCCGCCAGAAAATTATTTCAGAGAAATACACTTTCTTCCCCTTTTTGCCAATTTGGCTGTGTGCTCAACACATTTCGAAGTGTTTCGAAAGACAGCTTTAAAGAAAGTGTCGGAAAGATGAGACTAAGACGGATTCACGAGAATACCTTCAACACTCAGTAGAATAGCTACAGTCAATATCGGCATTATCATGAGTTGATATCACAGCAAAGCAAACTACACTCAAGAGCAGAATTTTCTGCACTTTGTGCTGGACATCAAACTTAATTGTTGAGATTAATAATCGGTTGGATATATTTGTCAGTTTTGTATTGTCTAACGTGCTGTAGATTATAAAAGAGCCCAATTATAAGATGATAGAGGCATTATTTTGCTGTGTTTTGAGAAATGTTAAATTATCCGCCATATATCCTTCTTGCGTGACATTCCTAAGCTATTATTAAGCTAAACACAAAAATGGTTGATTTTTTTTTATTATAACAGAAATCACGCACACTCTTAGTACTAACCTATGCTAATATAGTCATTTCAATACTATGGTGTTATCAAAAAACGAAATTGTTACATATTTTTTCTTCCCCATACAAATTGTTTGGTAAGAAAAACAAAATGTATGGAAAATTATACTAAAATTAACTGTACAATTTTCAATTTTTGAATCACCATAGTTTTAATGTGACTAAGTTAGCATGTATTGTATATTCATCAAATAATATTATTGTAAACATATAAAGAAGCGTGTTCAAAGTTTCTTAAAAGCTCCGTAGATAGCATGCCGATATAGATATTATAGGAGGATGCAAAATAACATGGTGAAGTTTCATAAATGAATATTGTTTATGTGTTAATTAATAAGTATGTAGGTACACCTGCCTAGAATTAGTTCCCCTATCGCAGCTATTGTAAACTTACTGTTTGGCTAATGTGATGATTTGTTCCTTGTTATCAAACGGAGCTGGAATGTATTTTTGGTCTAGTGTTATGGTTTTAAATCATAGCGTTGTGATTTATGGAAGTTGGTGAAATACTTTTATGAGTTTCGGCGGTACTGCATAAACGCTTACAAATAGAATAATATTTTCTTTTTAAATGTTATTAAGACATGTTATTTGAGTGGAATGGAGTGTTCTGTAAAAGCCGTGTTTACGTGAGTTTCCTAGTTTGCAGGCATCTATGTGTAGGTATATTTTGTTGTGGCTAGATAGGCATTCAGAAATAGGTAAGTAGTAGTGGTATTTTTATAAAAGGAGGGTCAGAAAGAGTAAGGTAAGCGTGTCGGTGTGGTGACCTACCGGTGTAGGGCACAAAGCATGTGGGCATTGGTGTGGTGCTGGTTTGCTTCTCTACAGTGTGAGACACCTTTCGTTGCGCGTACTGCGCGTCCTTAGGCTCCCAGAAGAACACGTAGTAGAGCGAGAGCATGATCGCGGCGAGCGAGACGCAGAACACGTAAATGATGACAGTGAGGACGCGCACGCTCTTCTTGTCGCGCTTCCGCTCGTAGAGCGCGTCGAGCACGAACTCGTGGCCGACGGTGGTGCCGAGGCGCACGGAGCCGCCGCAGGAGCGCACGCTGCCGGAGGTGCCCGACTTGCCAGACATCGCTGCGGCCGCCCCAGGCGCAATGCACCGCTCGCCGCCGCTCTGACCCAGGGAACTGGGGCACGGCTTATTGATATGCCCCAGTTCGGGCGATGCGCCGCGACACACTCGCGCCGGGTCAAGCCGCCGGTGTCTGACGCTTGACACCTCCTGATGCGGACTGCTGCCTCATAATAATCGCAGCCGAATCGGTCTTCATTTGTTTATCCTTTAATTTCACACCCGCTCCGTGCCGATCTATTGGAGCTCCTCGGCCGGGGCCGTACGGTCGAGAGTCGTCTACCCGGGTAGAGACCGTGAATTTTCATTGTTTAAATTTCTGCGATAGCAATTTCATCACTTACGAATTGGGCCGATGTTACGATCGAGAGTGAATGGCAGTTCCCCACGTGTTATTCGGCCGACAACACTCAACGCAAATGTACACAGCGCACAACAAATATAACACTCGATCGAGACGGATTTGTCGATTTGTGACGGTCGCCGGTTGCGTCAGCAGGGCGGTTAGGTGTAACAATTTGCAAACAAAGTTAATCTAGAAACGTTGGAGCGTTATTGTGACAGCGCTTATTGGAGAGGCGAGGGAGCGCGGCGGGCGGCGCCGCCGGCTACGCCTGTGGCCGCGGGAGGCGCGCGCCGCCGCCCAAGCCTGCCGTCAGCACCGCCAACGCCAATCGATAATGACATCTCGCTATTTTCCTTCAGAATTTGCATTTTAAGCGACTATAAATTGCTTTATTTACATCTCGCTGTTAATAGAGAGTTTAATGTTATGATTTGTTTCTATACTCGGTTTAAATTTTAGTCAAAACAAAAGTGACACCGCCATACCGCACAAAATATTAAGGTTCCCACAATACTCTAAACTACATTAAAAATATATAATACCTACATGAGTGTATTAAGTTAATAACAATTCCTTATTATTATACTTCATTGAATATACCTAATATTCTCAGTCAGTGTATGAATGCTACATGGTTTTACTGTGAAAATTGTTCACAGCACTGCAAAGGTCTCAACATTTATTAAAATTCAATAAGTACTTATTGATCCAATAAAACACCAATGTAAATAAATAGTTCAGTTCTTAAGGCTTTTCCATGTCGCCTAAGAAAACTTTGATAAATATACCCCTATCCACAAGACCCTACTTTTTAAATATGAGTTTGAGGGAGGCTCTGTAACCCACAAAATATTTTTTGTTCAGAGTACAGAATAACCGTGCCGCGGCAGCGGCCAGCGAGTGCCAGTAACTTGTGCTTTTACAGAAAAGTTTACAAGTTAAGGTTAATTTTTATTCGTATTTTGTTTTATTAAACACAATTGCGTTCGGGTGTTACATTAACTGCTGCAAGTTTGGCATTGTATAGAATACCTAGGTAAAGTGTAAAATAAATTCTATTTCATACTTTACCTGCCCGTTTTAGGTATTCTATACATTGCCTAGGTATTGTATACAATACCGGATTATACACATTGCCGGTAACATATACAAAAATAAGGTGTGAGTGTCTTAATAGTAGAATTTTTTTTTTTTGTTATATCGATTGTATATCACTATATAAAACCAAAAATTGTACGGAGACCATAAGCCTAAAGTTGCCAGAAGTTGTTGAATTTAAGGTTTTAGTTTTCTTTATTAGTTAAACTTTTTAGTTTAAGTAACAAATTTTTTTTCAACAAATCCGATATCTCTAAATCTATTAAAATTTTAACATTTTTTTAAATACCATTTTAATTTTATCTAAAATTAAGATCACGATTCCTGAGTGAGTTTTTCTCTAACTCTTATAGTTTAGAATTTCCCCATACTGACCCGAAAAAAACTCATATAGTCAGTACTCAGATGATTATCTCAATTTTTAGGAAAATGGCAATTAAATATATAAGCGTCTTTAAAATTGAACATTGTACGTTTCCCAAATGAATAATAGTTATTTGTTGTACGTGAGTGCAAAGTTGTTTTTTAACCGCGTGCTCAATTTTGATGACCGAGCTAGCGAAGGATTCTAAAATTGAATCACGAGCGTAGCGAGTGATTCAAAAATTAGAATCCTGAGCGATAGCGAGGGAATCAAAAGAGCACAAGGTGAAAAATCTTTGCACTCGAGTGCAACACGTAACTTTTCATCCCCCCCAACGAGGAAATTGCAAAATACAAAAAAAAATACAATCACAACAGTTTCTGTTTTCACCCAGAAACTTCCACAACACCCTCCCATTAACCCAAACACACTCTCAACACCCACCCAGAAACACCCACAACATTCACACCCATCCACTCAGACACACCCAAAAAACACCCATTCACCCAGAAAAACCCACAAAACACCCATTCACCCAGAAACACCTACAAAACACCCAATCACACCCATAAACACTGAATCACCCAAAAACACCTAATCACACCCAAAAAAAAACCCAATCACCCAGAAACACCCACAAAACACCCATTCACCCAGAAACACCCACAAAACACCCATTCACCCAGAAACACCCATTCACCCAGAAACACCTACAAAACACCCAATCACACCCAAAAACCACTCAATCACCCAGAAACACCCACAAAACACCTAATCACACCCAAAAAAAACCCAATCACCCAGAAACACCCACAATACTCACCCATCCATTCAGACACACCCACAAAAACCCATTCACCCAGACACACCAACAAAACAACCATTCACCTAGACACACCCTCAAAACACCCATTCATCCAGACACACCTGTAAGTCCCTAATAAAAATTACCGTCCCTAATGGAGTTCCGAGACGATCAATCAGCTTGAGTCAAGCACGTTGATTTTCTGTATGTTTTTGTTCCGTTGCTAGCGTAAACAAATCAAACAGACCTAAAAAGCTTTTAAATGCTTGACTCAAGCATCCAGCAAGCGTTGTAGACGGTTAAAATGTTTAAAGCAAGATTGACGCCAAGCTGATTGACCGTCACGGAACTCCTAGGTTTTAACAAATTTGTGACGGGAAAAGAAAATGGCGCGCGGAAAGCAAATTACAAAAAAAGTACACCAAGAAGGTTCCGAGTCTGAGTTTTTAACAAATTTAAATAGGTTGCATGACAATTTCGGCACCATGGAGGTAGAAATAAATATGTATAATGATGTTTTGAATTCACAAACTCATTGCACACGATGTTCTAAATTCAAATTTACTTTAACCTCTAGAGGATAAAAACGGCTTTTGCACTCAGATATCGAAGAGCAAAAACGCTTTTTCCGAGATGGTGGGATGAAAAAAATATTAATCCTGTGGACATTATCTGAGTGGCTTACAAGTGAAAATGCGCATTCGCCAAAAGTATATTTAAGACAAATTATTTGAATTGATCCAATTAATTTCATAACGAAATACGTATGTTCTAAAATGAACGTTTCATTTTGCTGCAGATATTAATCTGAACTTTTTTGTAAGGCCTACTTCAAAAAGATTACAAAGTTAAATTACCCAACGCCTGAAAAGGAAATAAAAGCGATACGACAAGGGCAGAGTCCTTTTAATAAAATACAAAGCAGAGAAAAATTATGTTGTCTTCCCATTTACATTTACATGCTTTTGTCCTTTTTTATATAGGATATTTCATAAAAAATTCGAACTATGTTCTAGGCTTATGTAAAATAAATACATAAATGGCTTTTGCTAATATACTACATAAAGTTATTGAACTGAGACTCGAGAACAAATGTACCAGCTACCTATATTTATAATATCTCCATTACAAAGATTTGCCCCTACCAGCAATCGAACCCTGGACCTCTAGGACAATAGTATTTTGTTTTTGTGTCATGAAAATAAAACAGGTCTCCTTTCACCAGGTGGAAAGAGATTATTAGCTATAAAACATAATGCAAAATGTAGGTAATGTCTACAAAGAAAAATAAGTTCCAAAAATGTTAGGCTTGATGCAGGAAAATTTGTTTTGGTTGAACGTTTGTAGCACCAAGACTATGATTTTCCGAACTTTTTCTAGCATATTTTTCTTTGTGATGTTTTTCCTCATCATATTTAATGTTCAAATAAAATAAAATAAAATATTATACAATAAAAAAGGCTGCAGAAATCACACTCTGAAAACAACGTTTAGATATTATTTCCATAATTTTCCATAAGTCTTCTATGCTGACCTGGGAGCGAACAATGTAGTAGAATAGGCCAGCCCCGACTCATCCCATGGGTGTCGTAAAAGTCGACTAAGGGAGATTGCCCGGTGTAGACCAATGGCACCTTGGGGCACCCGAATGGTGGAGGGCAAACCACCAATAACAGCATACCCAAAGAGGGTTACTGTAAGGCAGGCGGCCGGCTGTAAAACCTAAGTCAAAACTTTGAGTAGTATGGATTGGAATGTTGTCATTCCAATCACTCTCTCCGTTCATCCGTTCATCGGTCTCTCGACATGGTCCGTTCTGTCTCTTTTCTATACATTCATTCATCACTGACACCTTTACGGTGTGATGGATGATATGAATCAAAAGGGAGTTGATGGCTTGATGACGTCTGACCGATATAAATGGTAGAGGAAACATAACATACTGCGCCGACCCCAGATAGACTGGGAACAGGGCAGGGAGAAGGAGAGATATTATTACCATAAATGCCATATCTAAGCCAAAACATAAAACCTTAGTAGTACGAATTACGAATTCGAATGTTGTGCCAATAAAACATATCGTTCTTTTAGATTTTCTTGAATATGGAAGCGGTACCATAGACATGCAAAATAAAGCCTGGCCTGGTGAGCTGGCGTGGTCACTATACCTATATTTGAACACCGGGTGAATTGAAACAACACATTTTGATTGATTCATCTAGAGATAAATAAGTTGAAACAGACTTTTTATCTGGTATCTTTTATTGGGTACCTGCGTAGTTTCAAGTCAACCTAAATAGTTTTATAGCTTTATCTCTTCTGGTTAATATTGGTATCACTAGGTTCACCTCTTGTGATTTCGAAAAGTATATTATGATTAATTAAGGTCAATATGCACATTAAAGTTCACAGTTATGAACAGAGAGAATAATAGAGACAGAATCTTATAGTTATTTATTGTAAAATTATTTAAAACACATTTTTAGTAAAAATATTTATATAACTTATTATGTAGTTAGTCAAATTACGGCAGCCGGCCACGTTAAAGTCACGGGTACAAACAATCGGTTTCACATTTCAATATCATCACCTTTCTGCAACGTTCCCAGTTAATCTGGGGTCGGCGCAGTATGTTCCTTTTCTATTCGTATCGGTCAGACGTCGTCAAGCCATCCCTCTTTTGATTCATGTCATTCATCACACCGTAAAGATGCTAGTGAACTAGAGTGATACCTACATAATGTCAAAGCTAATAAAAGATGGGGATACATTATATACCTAAATCACGCCTATTGATTCCCGAGGGGGTAGTCAGAGGTGTACCTAATACAGCCATTTCGCCAATTATGTTGTGTATCATTACCGATGTATCATGTAGCGAGTCAATTGCTTAGCTAATTATTAATAGCTTCAACCCAATACTCATCGACGTCTTAACCCTTAATCGCCTTGTACGACACCCGCGGAAGTTATTGGAGGTAGTGACAATTGTATAATAATCTGCCGTCACCACACGGCAAAGATGGTTCAATAACGTTCAAATAAAATAAAATAAAATATTATACAATAAAAAAGGCTGCAGAAATCACACTCTGAAAACAACGTTTAGATATTATTTCCATAATTTTCCATAAGTCTTCTATGCTGACCTGGGAGCGAACAATGTAGTAGAATAGGCCAGCCCCGACTCATCCCATGGGTGTCGTAAAAGTCGACTAAGGGAGATTGCCCGGTGTAGACCAATGGCACCTTGGGGCACCCGAATGGTGGAGGGCAAACCACCAATAACAGCATACCCAAAGAGGGTTACTGTAAGGCAGGCGGCCGGCTGTAAAACCTAAGTCAAAACTTTGAGTAGTATGGATTGGAATGTTGTCATTCCAATCACTCTCTCCGTTCATCCGTTCATCGGTCTCTCGACATGGTCCGTTCTGTCTCTTTTCTATACATTCATTCATCACTGACACCTTTACGGTGTGATGGATGATATGAATCAAAAGGGAGTTGATGGCTTGATGACGTCTGACCGATATAAATGGTAGAGGAAACATAACATACTGCGCCGACCCCAGATAGACTGGGAACAGGGCAGGGAGAAGGAGAGATATTATTACCATAAATGCCATATCTAAGCCAAAACATAAAACCTTAGTAGTACGAATTACGAATTCGAATGTTGTGCCAATAAAACATATCGTTCTTTTAGATTTTCTTGAATATGGAAGCGGTACCATAGACATGCAAAATAAAGCCTGGCCTGGTGAGCTGGCGTGGTCACTATACCTATATTTGAACACCGGGTGAATTGAAACAACACATTTTGATTGATTCATCTAGAGATAAATAAGTTGAAACAGACTTTTTATCTGGTATCTTTTATTGGGTACCTGCGTAGTTTCAAGTCAACCTAAATAGTTTTATAGCTTTATCTCTTCTGGTTAATATTGGTATCACTAGGTTCACCTCTTGTGATTTCGAAAAGTATATTATGATTAATTAAGGTCAATATGCACATTAAAGTTCACAGTTATGAACAGAGAGAATAATAGAGACAGAATCTTATAGTTATTTATTGTAAAATTATTTAAAACACATTTTTAGTAAAAATATTTATATAACTTATTATGTAGTTAGTCAAATTACGGCAGCCGGCCACGTTAAAGTCACGGGTACAAACAATCGGTTTCACATTTCAATATCATCACCTTTCTGCAACGTTCCCAGTTAATCTGGGGTCGGCGCAGTATGTTCCTTTTCTATTCGTATCGGTCAGACGTCGTCAAGCCATCCCTCTTTTGATTCATGTCATTCATCACACCGTAAAGATGCTAGTGAACTAGAGTGATACCTACATAATGTCAAAGCTAATAAAAGATGGGGATACATTATATACCTAAATCACGCCTATTGATTCCCGAGGGGGTAGTCAGAGGTGTACCTAATACAGCCATTTCGCCAATTATGTTGTGTATCATTACCGATGTATCATGTAGCGAGTCAATTGCTTAGCTAATTATTAATAGCTTCAACCCAATACTCATCGACGTCTTAACCCTTAATCGCCTTGTACGACACCCGCGGAAGTTATTGGAGGTAGTGACAATTGTATAATAATCTGCCGTCACCACACGGCAAAGATGGTTCAATAACATACTTAATTATAAAAATCATAACAACAACTGCCGCGTGGTGACGGCAGAGTAGAATACAATTGTCACCACCCCAAATCTCTCCCGTGGGTGTCGTACAAGGCGACTAAGGATAAATCAATGATGAGGAATGGGCAGCAGCGTTCCTCTTATACCACTTACCAATAGCAATGCACTGCGACTTTTGTGCCCGATAAATGGCAATAGGCTCGCCGCCTATTACATGGGACCTAACATAATTGGCGAAACGTGGGTGCTAGTTCACCTCTGCCTACCCCTTCGGGGATATAGGCGTGATTTATGTATGTATGTATGTATAAAAACAACCATGACTCAAGAAAAATGTCGTTTTCAACACTCTTTGACCCTACCAGAATCCGAACCTATGACATTTTGACAGGTAGCCAACGCATCGGACCATTTAATAAGACTTAGGGCCTGTTTCACAATCGACAAGTAAGTTCGAAGTAACTTACTTTGCAGTTCAATTGACATATATTTCATATTACAACTGTCAAATGATCTGCAAAGTAAGCTACTTAGAACTTACTTTTTGATTGTGAAACAGGCCCTAATAGTCAAATACGCTAACTTACAACTGTATTTTTAAGTGTTAGAACAAATATATTCACCACTTCAATTTAGTGACGTCACAAGCGAATGGGCAATTGAAGTTTAGTTCGGGACACAATTGGGTTAGACGTTAATTGGATTACAGGAAACCCCTCGAGTTAAATCTAATGTGTACAGAATCAGATGGTCTAAGGTGCTGTCCAATAGGCCGTGCGTAGACAAATGTTAAATTTAGGTGTTTTGAATATCTGCCTACGTAATTTTCGTAGCTAGCTACTTACCCTGGGTGACAATATACCAGATATACCGATATACCAATAGTAGCTTTCATTTTATTTCTAACTCTTACTTTTTAACGGAAAATATTATAAAATTCTGCTAACTTTCCTGTCCCGTATCTAGTATAGTTTATGTGGGATCGGCCCAATATATTTTCTCTTCGATTCATATCGGTTACACGTCTTCAAGCCATCAATTCCATTTAAATTCCTATGATCCATCACACCATAAAGGTGCTAGTGATGAAAGAACGTACGTTCACGTTACGTTTACGTGAACGTAAAAGACGAAGTAAAGAATAGGTACAGGTACAACAAAAAGTAGTTGTAATTTTTTACGAAAAAATGGAAAGCAGCACGTTGTTCTTGTAACTTTGATTTTGTTAGGTATTTAATTTTACCACAACGGAGGCGTTATACAGAAATACTATGTCATCAAAAGTTAAGCAAGTTGACTTGATTGAAAAATATTTGAAGGTTCTATAAACAGAAAGGAAGGATTATTTTAACTTGTCTCTACCAAAGTAAAAAAATCCTAAATCTCCAGAATTGATTTCGTAGCACAATCGTAGCAAGGCGACATTGGACTTTTGTTAAACGATTCCATATCGAAAATACACTAAAAGTTACATAAATTATATTAGGTAAACTCTAACATTAAGTGATGTCCATAAACCCTATCCCACCTAAACCTGCAGTAGGGTCCTTGCTACACGCTGTAGACGAGTTATTTCCGTCGTAGCAGGTACGTAGATAGGTCGTAGTGTATCTAAAATGTCATGGAATGTCAAAAAAACTTTTCTGTCACTAGTTAGCAGCTCGATGATACAGAGGCTAGCGCGTTCAGCGCGCGATTGTGTAAATTAATCAATGATTTGATATGGCTAATCGTTGGATGGGTGATCAAACAAATGTAATTTCCAGTTCCTTCGGGCTTTAGAAGGTATTTTAAGCCGTTGGTCCCGGCTACATCTGCCTACGTAATACCCACCAATTCGCACTGGATCAGCGTGATAGATTATGACCCGTTCTTCCTTCATTCAGAAGGTCTGACAGTAGTGGGGACATTGAAACCGCCGGTGATCATGATACAACAATAGGTAAGTCTTTTTCGACGTCTGTCTGTATGTCTTCACTAAAACTAAAAATATCTTAATATTTGGTGCGGTTTTTATCATCAGTTGAAAGTGGTAGGAAAAAAGCAAAATAGCCTATTAAGACCAACAAAAAAGTTTGTTTGCACTAAAGTAATAAAGCTTGACACCACGTGAGAAGTGCAATTTGCGAAAGGCAGTCGGCGCACGCTAACGATACGTCGACGAAGTGGGACGTCTTTGACTCGTTTCCGAGAGCCTCTCTACTCACGTTATAAATATCTGCCTTTATTATCTTCTTTGATACCGTAAACTTAAATTTGAATGAGGAGCTCAGTGGCTAAGTGCGATTGGGTACGATTGTGTAAACTAAGCAAGCTACTGAGGCTGGTCATAGGATTTGTGACCCAAATATATGATTTCGAGTTCCTACTATGAGAGGCACATTAAGCCCTTGGTACCGGCTGCACCTGTTAATACCCGCCTATCACCACTGGGGCAGCGAGGTGGGTGATGTCCATTCACCCATTATTCTTCTATCCATAGGGAAAAGCTCTGCCCCAGCAGTAGGAACATCAAAGGGCTGGTGATGATGATCACTTTATCTTCTGCCTAAGCCTTTTACAAAAAACTGAAACCACTTGTTTCTGATTATTCTTATTTAGATTATTTTTTATTTATTTATAGATATATTTATTTATATTTTTTTTTTTTTTATAATAAAGTAAAAAAACAAATTTTTTTTTTGAAAGATATGAAAGTCATTTTCTTAAGTGGGGCCAGAGTTGGTATATATACAGCGTATATACAGTCGTAACGGACACACGACACCATCTTGAAAATGGATAATATATTCTCATTCTTCTGATTTATGTATGTATTTAATCCAACCAGTCCCGTTGTGTGTTAAGGAGGCATAACTAAACCATCTCTCTCATTGCGTATTGGCACTTTAGGCAATATGTCGGCTTTAGGCCACCCTATGTAACTAAATGAAAAGACGTATTAAAACTATAGTTTTAACTCAAAGATTTTGGTGGTTAGAAAAAGAATTTCGAAAAATTATGATCTTGAGGCGGGAAGATCATAATTTTTCGAAATTCTTTTTCTAACCACCAAAATCTTTGTACTAATTTTTCTAACATTTATATAATGTTAAAATTAAAATCGAATAGTATAGTTTTAACTATTGTAAAAGACGCATTAAAATACACTAATAAATTCATCTCCACCACAAATCTCGACGTGATGTGAAGTGATGCGATTTGAAACGTTTCGAATTTATAATAGGAATTACAAAGAATTTTAGAAATAAATAATTTATGTCACTGATAGATTGTGAAGTAAACTATAGACAGAATCTAAATAAACGTTATAAGGTAGGTTATACTTATGTAATATTTCCAATATCTTGTCTTATTGTTTTTTTAATTGTCTTATCTTATTGAATACGAAAAAACGATTATGATGAAAATTTTAAAGTAGGTATAAAGCTATCATGATGGTAACACCTTCAAATCTATCTACACTAGATACTCTGACAATTTAATTATATTTTAAATATATAAAATATGCTTCCTAATAATAGTAATAATGTAAATAATTATTACTGTGAGAATTAAATGTGTAATTTCATAATATTCTGTCTAACATAATATTCGGATACTTCTTAATTACTGGTATCGTTAAGTTTGACTGCCTATAAAGTGATCTCATAAATCTTAAATAATTTAGGCCTGTCTCTCAGAAGCTGGTTCTTGATAGTTTATAGACCTATCCTTTATTTATAGGGCTACGAATCTAATTAACAAGATTTAAAGCGTTATAAATTAATTCAAGTTTTAATAGAGCACGATGTTGTTCCGAGCAATTGGATTAAAACATTAAAAATTATTATTCTTCTTATACATATATTTTTTGAATAAAAATGCGTTTGTTTATTTATATTAATATGAAATAGTGAACTATACTTAGTAGGTATATTTCCTTTAACATTTACAATTCATTCAGTTAAAAAAATATTTAATGACGTAAAAATTTAGGAATTTAGTTGTAAGTATGGTAGTATTTTTAAATCAAATGATTGATAATCTAATAATCATCATTTCGGTTTTAAGAAATTGTTATTTGTCCAACGTTTTTTAAGAAACTGTTATTTAATTATAGCTTTTATCGTTTAGATTTTTTACTGCCCTTAATTTTATCCTTTGGATACTTACCTACTTTCAATTTGTTGTAAATGTGGTATGTCGTATAAGTAAATATTTTTTTGTCGAATTCCAAAATGTTTAACTTGATGGGAAATATTTTACGTTCTTGGCATCTCCCTAGTTGTCACTTACCATTGCTGATTGCTGAGTATTCGTAGTAGGAGTCGGGAGGTGCTCGCCTCGCCGCCACCTCTACAGTGTCGTTCAGGGGTGGCAGCTCGGGCGACTTCCACACGCACACGTAGTAGACGGACAGCAGGATGGCGGCCAGGGACACAGACAGCAGGTAGGCGAGCACGGTGAGCACGCGAACCACCTTGCCCGCCGCCTTCTGCTCGTACGCTTCCCGCGAGGGCGCGCCCATCTCCTCCGAGCCGCTCTCCTCCTCCGTCTGCGCGCACACAGACATCGTGCCCGTGCGATGCACCTACATGTTTATATTTGCTGTCCAAATATACTTGATCACTTAGTCAGAAAAAGTAAAATAAACTTTTGCGAGTGTGTGGCGCGTGTGGTATTCGCGGGCGGGACGCTCGAGTGCGGCGGCCGTCCGCGGCCACGGCTCCACCGCGCTCTAAGCCGATCAAGCATATATGTACGCGTCACGGATTTACGAATGTTACAGTTTATGTCCCGCCTAAGATGTTCTCTATTAACTTGTGATATATAAAAATTCACTATATGACGGGCGCGATGAAATAAACCTGTTACACGCTTTATTTATTTATTTTGTGAATCGCATTTGAAGGACTAAGTTCATAAACATTATTATTGTAGACTTTCAAATAGTTTACAAAGTTTCGTTTATGTTTCGAATTCTTTTAACACTTTTGTTTGCGAATGTACATAAAATTTTATTTGCGTATAAAATTTTGTTTACGCTCTCCCGTGCGAACAATATGTAATGATCGCTACGAGCTACGAAGCGAGTAAATGCTCCAGTGTTCAGTACCGTGAGTTACCTGAGTAGGTAAATATATTTCATTACATAAAATAATATAGTGCATGCTGCCCTGACTAACCGGCCAACAGTTACATTAAAATTTCAGCAATAAGTACATTGTACGAGAAGAACATGGAAATTTTAAGATACAAAGCAGAATGCCCAATTAAGTAAGGGATTTGGACCATGATTGCGTTTTGATGAAGTTAGTACCAAAGAATGAGAAAAATCTGTAAATTTTGTAAGAAAAATATTATTTCATTATTTTTAGGCAGTTTTGAGAAAACATAATTGTAGAAATCATATTATTTTTTTAAATATTTTTTCACTTCTCATGCTCTGAAAGTGCTTGTTTGTGCAGGATATAGGCTGCACAAAATCGAATTTTGTGCTCTAGAGCATTAACGTATCTAATCATAAAAGTATCTATATTAAGGCAAAGAAAATGAGCTCTGCAGCCAAACTCAATAAGAAATTCAGACACAGAGTTTGTTATTTTTTAATATTTACTTAAATTTATTTGCCTAATGTGTTTTTTAAGACATAAAAGATATTAAAATTTTAATTCAAGTAGGTACGGTAAGTATTAAATTAATTTAAGAAAATTATTATTTCAAAATTAATTTAACACTTGGCTGTCCGCAGCCCAAGCCTAATATCAATGAGAAAAACAATTTCCTTTAGTATTCAAAACTGTACTAATTTTAGTTTGAATATTAAGAAATGTTAAGATAAATTACTGTTTTATTTCCTCGCAAATCGAAGTGAAAAGCAGAGTTTCTAACTCGTCCACAAAACCATTTTTATCCTAGACATTACTATCAGCACTCGTCTTCGGCTCGGGTCTCGGACAAAAATGATTCGTTTTGTGCACTTGATGGAAAATCTACTATTTGAGGTGTATTCGGTTATTACGCAGTGTGGGCTGGTTTCGGGCATTCTCCTTTTTGTTTTTTGTAGAAGGCTACACCGCATCACCAGCCCCGTAGTACGGGACATGGACAAAATCTCCTTGGGGAAAAGAAAATAAATAAATAAATAATAAATAAATATTTTTTTTACACTCACACCTATCATCTAGCCCAAAGTAAGTAGCCTAAGCACTTGTGTTATGGATACTAGATGACGGACATATTTTTAATATAATTATGTATATAAATGTTGAAAATATACTACATAAACACATATACAACCATGACTCGGAAACAAACATTTGTGGTCATCACAAAGTTTACCCCTACCAGGATTCGAACCCGGGACCTCTTGGCCAATACCCAGCAATCTGAGCATTCGACCAAGGCGGCCGTCAAAAAAACTCGATAGTGTATTTTGGGTAATCTATCATATTTTCGAAAATTCATTGTTCGAATATCAAAATTCCGAAAACGGTTGACCGAAGTTTTGAATCGCAGATATATTTCTTGACATAATATTGTATGTAATAAATTTATTTTCCAACTGTTTCATTTTCCAGAAAAACTAATTGCCGATTTTCAAAACTTCTTTTTTTCCTTTTATAGATGTTTTGTTTGCAATAATTTTCTATTCTAGATGTTTCAAATATCAAAGTAACGTATTCTATATTGTTTCAAACACACTTATTTATTTGCCAATATCGTGATATTCTACATAACCAACCAACCAACTAACTAACTAAATAGGTCGAAATGAGTTTGTTAATAAGTTGGTTAGGTTAGGTTTGTACATGAACCAACGAACTGCCAGTAACTTGTGCTTTTACAGAAAAGTTTACAAGTTAAAGTTAAACAATATTATATGTAATACATACTTTTATTTGTGTTTTGGTATTATATAAATCAATTTTTTGGAAAATAAGTCATTTAAAATATGAAATAGTTATCAAAGGTTGAGTGAGATTCCGAAACATATAGAATTTGAAAAAATGCTTTTTTGAAAATCGGATTGTCAGCTATATGTCAAACGTTTTTTCGGTATAATGAAAATATGGTAAACAAAAAAGTGGCGAAACGTTTTCGGAAAAATGAAATTCGAACTAGAAAAATTCGGTAATAAGATAGGTAACCGTATTTTGTTTGTGTAGCGCTACGAGTATACCGTAGTCGGTACACCTTTTTTTATTAAATTCCATGTATAAAAATAGTTTTGTTACTGACCCGTCTTTGCAACGTACCTAGTATAAGTATGATTAAAATGAATATGAATAAGGAGGAGCTCGCTAGCGCAGTGGCACAGCGCGCTTGGCCTGCGATTGCGTAAACTAGGCAATTTCGCTAAGGCCGGTCATTGGATGGGTGACCAAAAATTTATTATCTCGAGTTCCTCCGTGATTCGGAAGGCACGTTAAGCCGTTGGTCCCAGCTGCATCTGCAATCGTTAGTACCCACCAAACCGCACTGGGCTAGCGTGGTGGGTTATGGCCCAATCTCCCTATATTCTTCCATCCATAGGGAAGGCCCGTGCCCCAGCAGTGGGAACATTGGGTTGGTGATGATGAGGATGAAGGAAAATACAGATCTACTATAATTAAATGTAACGTGGGAGACTGATGAAAACTTTAGCTTTCCATAGATTCACCGTGAGTGTGCCGGGTCCATACTTTGGCAGAGAGGCAGTGGCACGCTTGGGACTTGTGACCCAAGTGTATGTTTATGGGACCCTTCATAACATGTCAACAATCACCTTCGCCACCAGACTTCTCTCTCTCCCCGGCCATATTTGGTAATATTCTGTGAGAGCTGCTTTAGACACACATTCTCAGTTTAGAACTCACGAAAGTTCATTAAAATTAGGTACTTAATATTAAAGAAAACTATTAGCCAAATGTAAAAAAAAAATTGTAAGGTTTTTTATTTACATAGGTACTGTAAATTTAATAAATTTAATGAGATTTAAAATAATAAAGATGCTTATCAAAAGGTATTTGATCAAATTCATTAACTGCACACCTTTAGTGGAGAAACATTGATGAGTAATGATGACTTGACGGCTGGATCATTATTACCTAATGTTTTATCTTGCTCTGAGTGTGCAGTGATAACCAAATGGAATCTGAATGATAATTTAAGTTAATCATTGCATGCTTAATTCGTTCATAGTATTTCTGCACCAACGAATGCTTATTTTTATTGCTGTCTATCAGTAATATAATGTATGTAGTCATATCCATAAGAAAACTGATTTCAGTACTATGGTTTCGTTAACTTAAAAAAGAAAATATTCGTAAATCCCCAGTGATATTATGACATAACACGAGTAGCGTGGAAACATAGGGTCGGAGCACATAATAATATTGCGAAGATCAACGCAGAGGCAAATTCGCTGAAATACGCTAGTAACTTCTTAAAACGCAAACTTCCTAAAATCCAGAATTACATGTGTGTAAATCTCTATAATGTAGATCGCATTGTAAGTCAATTTTTTATTAAGTAGAATAATATATATGTCGTGGCCAAATCGCAGAATTGATCACTTCATGATGTGGCCGACCATTTCATGAAATGGTTGCATTTCATGAAGTGGCCAGCTAAAAATGACCATATCGTTGAAACATCAACGTTTGATGATATGTCCATCCACGTTTGACCATATCATTAATGCCGTTAATGTTTGGTATTTTTACGTTGCGCTCGTTTTTTGAGTGACTTAAAACGTAAAATTCTTGTAATTTCGTGTCGTAACGCCATTTCACTTCACATATAACTTCGATTACAACATTACTAACAGTTTGTTTGTTAGCGCCTCTAACGGTGGTTAATGTAACTATTTTACGATATGGTTGTTAATGTTTGGGCATATCATGAAATAGCCGTGCGTTTACCTGTTCATATTGTTAAACGTTGTTTATTCATTGATCTGGCCAGACCATTATCATGATATGGTTAGTTTTAGCTGGCCATTTCATGAAATGCAACCATTTCATGAAATGGCCGGCCACATCATGAAATGATCAATTCTATGATCTGGCCACGACATATCCAATAGACGCTCATTAAACTTTTCGACAGTTTCTGAAAATGCAGTTGAGTTGTGCTTTAAATCTATGTGTGCGATATATTTTATGGCGAAGTATCGTAATAGATATATGTAATAGACGTAGGCGCATTATTTGATTCATGTACCCAGGTAGGTTGTACGATAATGCGCGAATCTCTGCTCACCTCAACATTTCCACACATTCATTTCCAAAGGCGATAGTGGTTGTGAATTTAGATCTTCACTATATTACTTCACCATATCATTATGTGCGCCGGCCCTTAAAGTTATAATTGAATTAAAGCTCAAGCAGGTTAGCCGCTTACATGGAAAAGAAAATGTAATGATATACTTATTTAAATACCTACCGTTCGTGACTAGATTGTTGAATTGGCCATTTCACAATACGCCTAGGTCATAAAATATCGTGAAGTTACTTTACAAGGCTGCTGACCATCAGAGGGTTAGGTTAGCTCTTTTATGTGACTACGGCCGGCAAGTGATCAAAATGTCGGGATACATTAATATTAACGACGCTAATATATTACATTTTATATTCTCCCTATATTCTTTCATCCATATGGAAGGAATGCCCCCAGTAGGGAGATATTAAAGGGCTGGTGATGATGATGAACGCTTAAATATCTTAATAAATCATGCGTAAAACTGGATTTATTTCAAATTACATCCATTTTGCCAAATTTCTACTTTTTTACATAATCTCAGAACGCAGGTTATTTGTCTACGGGACAGTTAGTTCCTGTTAGTCTTTCCATACTGTCTGTGGAATTTGATGTCACAGCAACGGTCACTTTCGGTCCTTATGTCGGTGTTATGATTACTTTTATGATTGCTTAAACTATTTAGGTAAATGTATATTAATTATATTATATACTCGGCTGACAGCCATAAAATAACGTAGAATATGTCCGCCCCGACTCATCCCCATGGGTGTCGTAAAAGTCGACTAAGAGAGATTGCTCGGCTTAGACCACTAGGCACCTGAATGGTGGAGGGCAAACCATACCCAAAGGCTTGGTGTCAGGCAGCCGGCCGGCTGTAAAACCTAAGATAAAACTTTGAGCAGTATGGATTGGAATGTTGTCATATCACATACATACATACATAAATCACACCTATATCCCCGAAGGGGTAGATGGAGGTGAACTAGCACCCACGTTTCGCCAGTTATGTTAGGTCCCATCACAGAACACTATTACTCTAGGAGGGTCCCATGTAATAGGTGGCGAGCCTATTGCCATTTATGGGGCACAGAAGTCGCAGTAGGTACATAGCTAGATGGTATAAGAGGAACGCTGCTGCTGCTGCTGCTTCCTCATCACTGATTTATCCTTAGTAGCCTTGTACGACACCCACGGGAGAGATTTGGGGTGGTGACAAGGTTGAATCGAAAAAGGCCGAACAGATCATGTCGAGCTCGACATGGTCTGTTCGGTCTTTTTTCTATACATTTATTCATCACCAGACTGGGAACGGGGCAGGGAGAAGAAGTTAAGGCCGATCTTTGGATGATGGGTGATATATTGACATGATTTCCTCCGTGCTTCACAAGGCACGTTATTAAGCTGGTGGTGCCAGCATCTTATCTTATCCACCAATCCACACTGGGCCAGCAAGGTTCTGTGTCTGACCCATCTTCCCAATACTCTTGCATAATTGGGGAAGCCTATGTCAGCGCATGAGGATATTAAAGGAGCTGGTGATGATGATGATGATGTTACATCTCGATAAGCTGTCGTAAAATTATGACGTACCTACTGACTCTAATATAATTAATTTCATTATTAGTAAGATTTAATAAGTGTAATGAATATGGCCTTATCACTATACATTATACAGGGCGTCCCACGGCCACACCACACGGAGGGAAAGTATATTAAATATTGAACGTAGGATATTTTACTAAAAGAAGACATCGTTTTATTTTTAATAATAAGTAGAACTGCATTCACAGATTTTTAAAATATCGCCTACCTCAACCGGGAATCGAACCCGCCAAATGTGATAGAAAAATTACTTGTATTTTATAATAGCGTTTGAAAGGGCTACTCATAAGCATTATTTTTTCCTAAATAACCTTACATATTAAATGAAACTAAGATCATTAAATTTTTCATTTTATTTAAAATTTTCCTTTGACTTGGCCATGCTTCCAACAATTAACATTATCATTTCAAAGACCTACCCACTTGAGATACGAGATTTCCGTGGTGTAAGTACATGATAATAATAAAGCGATACATGAAGTGTAGTAGGTACTTGTATGCATTTCTTCATGAGCTCACAATTACCATGCAACTGGCTGATATTAGTAAAAATAAATAATTCGAAAATGGAACACGTAAATTTTGGAGAAATTATCAAAAGAGTGAGAATTTGTATACAACAGAACGGATCACATTTTGAGCATTTGATAATTTTTTTTTTAATAAAATGAAAAATTTTATGATCTTAGTTTCATTTAATATGCTAGGTTAATTAGGAAAAAATAATGCTTATGAGTAGCCCTTTCAAACGCTATTATAAAATACATATAATTTTTCTATCACATTTGGCGGGTCGATTCCCGGTTGAGGTAGGCGATTTTTAAGAAATCTGTGAATGCAGTTCTACTTATTATTAAAAATAAAACGATGTCTTCTTTTAGTAAAATATCGTACGTTCAATATTTAATATACTTTCCCTCCGTGTGTCATGGCCGTGGGACGCCCTGTATATGGTTTGTGTGTCATTATAGTTGGAACAAATTGAATACATATATGTATATACAACAAATTACAGATGACAAGAACTTCTTCTACCTGCCCTGTTCCCAGTCTATCTGGGGTCGGCGCAGTATGTTTCCTCTTTCATTCATATCAGTCAGACCTCATCAAGCCATCCACTCCCTTTTGATTCATATCATCCATCACACCGTAAAGGTGCTAGTGATGAATGAATGTATAGAAAAGAGACGGAACAGACCATATCGAGAGACCGATAAACGGAGAGAGTGATTGGAATGACAACATTCCAATCCATACTGCTCAAAGTTTTGGCTTAGGTTTTACAGCCGGCGGCCTGTCTGATACTAACCCTCTTTGGGTATGCTGTTGTTGGTGGTTTGCCCTCCACCGTTCGGGTGCCCTAAGGTGCCATTGGTCTACACCGGGCAAACTCCCTAAGTCGACTTTTACGACACCCATGGAATGAGTCGGGGCTGGCCTATTCTACGTTATTTCAGGCCAGCATGGGAGGAAGACAGATGACAAGAACATAGGTGAATAAAATATTTCTCATTACTAAATATTAATATTACAGGTATACTACAATGTTGCACTGAATCTTTATCGTAAGTTTGTAATTGCTGGCCGATATAAATTGTTGTACGATATCTATTGCATTGACCTTATACGATTATACACTTAGGAAAGTTACAAATTGCTTAACAATTTTCGGAATTCAGCGCAGCTCCGCCCTCGGGACCGCTGGGAGTTTGTCCATTAGAGATAATTGGATCGTTGTACCTAATAATGTAGTGGTACCACTTATAAAGTGATCCGTACTTGGCGTATGTCGCCGGCCACGATCAATCATGATTGTGGACAGCGCACCCCTGCCGAGAGAAAAAGTTCTACTAATCTATCGCATAAATGGTCTTAGGGCAGAATGAAATCGATTTTATTTTATGCTTGAGAAATGTCTTTATTCCAAGTTTCTTATTTAATAGTTATTTGTTGTACGTGAGTGCAAAGTTGTTTTTTAACCGCGTGCTCAATTTTGATGACCGAGCTAGCGAAGGATTCTAAAATTGAATCACGAGCGTAGCGAGTGATTTAAAAATTAGAATCCTGAGCGATAGCGAGGGAATCATAAGAGCACAAGGTGAAAAATCTTTGCACTCGAGTGCAACACGTAACTTTTCTTCCCCCCCAACGAGGAAATTCCAAAATACAAAAAAAATACAATCACAACAGTTTCAACCATCCACTCAGACACACCCAAAAAACACCCATTCACCCAGAAACACCCACAAAACACCCATTCACCCAGAAACACCCACAAAACACCCAATTACCCAGAAACACCCACAAAACACCCATTTACCCAGAAACACCCAAAAACCACCCATTCACCCAGAAACACCCACAAAACACCCATTCACCCAGAAACACCCACAAAACACCCATTCACCCAGACACACCTCCAACACCCACCCATCCACCCAGCCACACTCGCAAAATTTATCCAGACACACCTGTAAGTACCTAATAAAAATTACCGTCCCTAATGGAGTTCCGAGACGGTCAATCAGCTTGAGTCAAGCACGTTGATTTTCTTTATGTTTTTGTTCCGTTGCAAGTGTAAACAAATCAAACAGACCTAAAAAGCTTTTAAATGCTTGACTCAAGCATCCAGCAAGCGTTGTAGACGATCAAAATGTTTAAAGCAAGATTGACGCCAAGCTGATTGAGCGTCACGGAACTCCTAGGTTTTAACAAATTTATGACGTGAAAAGAAAATGGCGCGCACAAAGCAAATTACAAAAAAAAGTACACCAAGAAGGTTACGAGTCTGAGTTTTCAACAAATTGAAATAGGTTGCATGATAATTTCGGCACCATGGAGGTAGAAATAAATAGGTATAATGATGTTTTGAATTCACAAACTCATTGCACACGATGTTCTAAATTCAAATTTACTTTATCCTCTAGAGGATAAAAACGGCTTTTGCACTCCGATATCGAAGAGCAAAAACGCTTTTTCCGAGATGGTGGGATGAAAAATCTGTTTGTGCAACCGGCTGTGCTGCACCTGACATTATTGCTGAGTTTGTGAATTCAAAACAACATTATATTACCTCCATGGTGCCGAAATTATCATGCAACCTATTTTAATTTGTTAAAAACTCAGACTCGGAACCTTCTTGGTGTAATTTTTTTATGTAATTTGCTTTTCGCGCGCCATTTTATTTTCACGTCATAAAAAATTGTTCAAACCTAGGAGTTCCGTGACGGTCAATCAGCTTGGCGTCAATCTTGCTTTAAACAT
This sequence comes from Cataclysta lemnata, assembly GCA_963931975.1. Lineage (NCBI taxonomy): Eukaryota > Metazoa > Arthropoda > Insecta > Lepidoptera > Crambidae > Cataclysta > Cataclysta lemnata. The sequence goes on along the minus strand of OZ008355.1, from coordinate 5,211,933 downwards.
TTTGATCGTCTACAACGCTTGCTTGATACTTGAGTCAAGCATTTAAAAGCTTTTTAGGTCTGTTTGATTTGTTTACGCTAACAACGGAACAAAAACATACAGAAAATCAACGTGCTTGACTCAAGCTGATTGACCGTCTCGGAACTCCATTATGGACGGTAATTTTTATTAGGTACTTACAGGTGTGTCTGGATAAATATTGCCGGTGTGGCTGGGTGGATGGGTGGGTGGGTGTTGGAGGTGTGTCTGGGTGAATGGGGGTTTTGTGTGTGTGTCTAGGTGAATGGGTGAGTATTGTTACTGTGACTGGGTGGATGTTGTGGGTGTGTCTAGGTGAATAGTTATTTTGTGGGTGTTTTTGGGTGAATGGGTCATTTGTGGGTGTTTCTGGGTTATTGGGTGTTTTGTGGGTGTTTCTGGGTGAATGTGTGTTTTGTGGGTGTTTCTGGGTGAATGGGTGTTTTGCGGGTGTTTCTGGGTGAATAGGTGTTTTTTGGGTGTGTCTGAGTGGATGGGTGTTTATTGCGGGTGTGAATGTCGTGGGTGTTTCTGGGTAGATGGGTGGGTGTTGTGGTTGTGTCTGGGTGTATGCTGGGGGTGTGTCTGGGTGGATGGATGTGTGCTGTGGATGTGTCTGAGTGGATGTTCTGGGTGTTTCTGGGTGGGTGTTGAGAGTGTGTTTGGGTTGATGGGAGGGTGTTGTGGAAGTGAAAAAGTCTCTGGGTGAAAACAGAAACTTGTGATTGTTCTAGTTCCTTTTTGTATTTTGCAATTTCCTCGTTGGGGGGGATGAAAAGTTACGTGTTGCACTCGAGTGCAAAGAATTTTAGAATCCTTCGCTAGCTCGGTCATCAAAATTGAGCACGCGGTTATAAAACAACTTTGCACTCACGCACAACAAATAACTATTAAATTATAATGTTTTCTTTAACTCTAATGAAACGTCAACTTGTTGCACAAAACTCAAAATAGCAACGATTTTAATGCTCTTTTAAATTTATCTAATGAACTGCCGCACTCAGAGACGTCAAATAACGTTAATGAGTACTTTAATGTCAAAAAATGACAATTCAAAACTAGTCGCTATTCTTTCGGTCTATGGTCTAGATTTAATTGATTTTTTTGACATTAGGTACTCATTAAAGTTATTTGACGTCTCTGAGTGCGGCAGGAAGTGTCAATTTATCTAATGAAGTGTCATTCTTGCACATTAGCTAGTATTTTGCGTTGCACAAAACGACATTAACACCAAATGGGCGCTTAAGAACTTTTATTTTGACAGTTGGATGTCAGAATTAATTTTTTCATTAGGGGTACTATTGTATAATATCAGTTCTTAAATAACATAATACATACATAAATCACGCCTATATCCCTGAAGGGGTAGGCACAGGTGAACTAGCCATGTTTCGCCAATTATGTTAGTTCCCATGTAATAGGTGGCGAGCCTGTTGCTATTTATCGGGTACAGTCGCGGTAAAAGTCGCAACACATTGCTAGGTGGTATAAGAGGAACGCTGCTGCCCATTCCTAATCATATTCAGATTTATCCTTAGTCGCCTTGTACGACACCCACGGGAAAGATTTGGGGTGGTGACAATTGTATTCTACTCTGCCGTCACCACGTGGTCACCACACGGTCTTCTTAAATTAGTAATCATGTAAAACCTAAGCCAAAACCTTGAGCGGTATGTATTGGAATGTTGTCATTCCAATCACTCTCCGTTCATCGGTCTCTCGACATGGCCCATTCCGTCTCTTTTAATTATATTCATTCATCACGAGCACCTTTCCGGTGTGATGGATGATATGAATCCAAAGGAAGTGGATGGCTTGATGACGTCCGACCGATATGAATGGAAGAGGAAACATACTGCGCCGATTGTACCACGGAAATGCGACAAACAGTTGCCCGACGGACATGTGGCTGACATAATTTTGGACTGACATTACTTTCAGACGACATTACTTTTGCCCGAAAAATGTTGAACCGACCGGACATTTGATCGACAAGGCATTCCACCGACACTACTTTGGTCCGAAGCATTTTTTTTTGAATGCAATATCTCTAGCATCAAATCTACTCATGAGGTTTTGACATCAAACAAATAATAAAGCACCTAGGCATTTTTTATTAAAGATAACAAGAAAAAAATAATAGAAAACTAACAAATATTTTGAAATTTCTGTGGCTATGTAATCTCATAGGCATAACACAAATACTCTTTTCCCTCAATTTAATTATCTGTTGTTGGCAGCACTGTTTAATGTCGCCATTAGTTGGTCTATAACTAATGGACCTTTTTATGGAGCTGATAATGTTTTGTGCAACGTCTTTATTTTGACAGAAAACATTAGCACTAATGTCTCTATAACTAAAAAGATTTTAAAGGAAAGCTTTGTGCAACCGGCTGTAAATGTCATGAGGCTTATGACGAAGTTACTTCTTTGAGACTCAAATAACGTTAATGAGTACTTAACGTCAAAAAATTACAATTCAAAACTATTCATGCCGGGAATGGTCTATATTTGAATGAAAATTTTTGACATCAATTACTCTTCAAAGTTAATTGACGTCTCTGAGTGCGGCAGTTAATATGAAGTACAATTAAAAAATGTTGGTGGATAATACAATGAAAAATAGGTCACAAAATTTTCATGGCTGGCAGTGCAGTAGATAGCCATGGTTATACGTTTTATTTTAGTGGTTACTCGTATCGCAAAATAAAATGTATTCATAACAATACTACTACATCAAAATGTATTCCCGATATCACTGAAATTATTTTTTAGATTGTCATAATTGTCCGGATATTTGGTAAAAAAACAACCACGTCCATAAAGCACCAACAATTTAATCAAGTGTACAATTATTATATACAAACAATATTTATTATTTAATTATTATTAAACTAATACTTAAAGTAGGAGGCGAGTTAATTTACTACTAAGAATTTACAATTTACTTTTCTTTCGTTCTTTTAGCTGCTGTCGTAGCACCCGTCGTAAGATCTTTCCGGAGGGGTTTTTTGGTATCGCGTTCACAAATATCACACCTCCGTGCAGTCGCTTCGCCTGCGATAACTGGAAAAAAGTGTTAATGGCCTTATGAGGAATTCAACCTTGCAAGTTTTATTCAATTATCTAATCTTAGTATATTTAGATATGTCCGTTTTAGTTATAAGTTGAGTAAATATAGCAACGGGACCTTTGGATTTTCTACATTTTTGTAATCACCTAATTTAAAAACATTTAAGTAAATATGACTTTTAAGTAGATAAGCATTTTTACGTTTTTTTGTTATTTGATATTTTTTTCCATGTACCCATTATGTATGTATTAGAAAATTTCTTTTCAATATACTAATATGAAAACATTACATCAAATTCAGATTTATGCCTCTTACATTCTTTTGGATTTGATTTTTTTGTAAATACATATAACCGTACTGTAATGATAAATTATATCTAATATGAAATATACGGTTTGCCAACTTCATATAAGTTGGCTGCATAACTGAATTAGAAACTTAAGAATATTTGTACCGGCAACTAAGTGAAGGAAGACCAAAGCACGACATGGAGAAAGACCAAAGTTCATTCCACGTTTTATATGCAATGAAGATTACCCCTCACAGCACGTACCGATGGACGATAAGTTCTGATTATATTTATCTGTATTGCGGATTATGAAAGTTTATGACTACAAATGACAAGTCGTTGTCTCTACGCAGTAATACACTCAAAAAGATAATAATCTAAAATAAATCATACCTACTGATAATCAGAGTGGCGGGAAAGGTATATTTCCTTTTATACTCTAATAATTCAGTGGATTTATGGATTTAGATCTGAATATTTTTGCAGATAACAAAATTACCCTCTTTAATTAATATTTTTTGTATGACAGCAATTCAAATATTTTTAACTTTTTCTTTAAATTAATACATTTCTAACATCCAAAGGGGCTATTTATAAAAATTAGCATTTTTATAAATAGGATTTGGTTTTTTTTTATTAGTATTTTGTATTTAATTTTGTATCGTAACATCGCTTAAAATAATATCATTCTACTACTTTACTTCAGTTTCATCTTTTCACATTTCCTCCATTGTTCGTTTTTCACCTTATCAGATACAATTTAATGAAAAATTCAAGATTTCTTACCCGCGATGCAGCATATTCTATGATTTCTTTTTCTGTTAGTTTAATGTTGGGCTTGGGCACGACGAAGGCTGTGGGTCGTTCGCCGACGGCTTCATCAGGCGCGCCCACCACCGCGCACTCCGCCACGCTCGGATGCTCCAGTAACACGCTTTCCACTTCTGCCGGCGGCACCTACAAATTCCAATCATACCTTTTCATTTACCTTTTCATTTCCACCATTAAACAACTAATCTACTTCTTACTTCTTGCCGCTGTGCCTCAAGCGAAATTTTCGAAGATTCCTATCGTAATCGTATCGAGAAAGATTACAGAGTGTGTAACGAAAATAAAAAATTCTAAATCTGAAATTATTAATATTTTTTGGTTAAGTACATAAAATTATAGTGCTTTCTCGATACGATTACGTATACGGATCTTCGAAAAGTTCGTAGTTGAGGCACGTTATATCTTGATTCGTGGCAGTATGTTTGCTCTTTATATTAATATCGGTCAGATGGTATCAAACCACATACTACGCTACTGCTACTAAATTTTTTATTTCTTTCTTTTACCCTTTTGATTCATATCTTCGATCACATCGGAAAGATGCATTAGAGTGACGAATGAATATATCGAAAAGAGAGGTAAGTAAACGTTGGTTTGACCCTCGTTTGACATCCGTAGTAGATATGGAGGGTGGAAGCTTTGTGTTCTGCTCTGCCGTCACTACACAGCATATTTAGTTAGAATTATGGAAAAAATTTAGTAGCTATGCCATGAGGTTTTGTTTTCGCTCTTGCAAATATTGTACAATAAATAGGAATATTATGCAATACCAGTTAATTGCTTACCTGATAACCTTTGTATTTGATAAGCTCTTTTAACCGGTCGATCACAAAGAAACAGCCGTCCTTATCGTAGTAGCCTATATCGCCGGTTTTGAGATAGCCTTCTTCGTCCATCATGTCTCGTGTGGCTGCCTCGTTGCCCGCATAACCCTTCATGACTACTGGGCCCTTCAAACAGATCTCGCCGCTTTCGTTGCAACCTAACCTTTTGCGGCTATCTATGTCTACCACCTAAAATATTGGAGAAAAATATCAGTTTAACAACGGTTTTACTTCCAAGCTTAATTATAAATTTCCCACTTCATTAGCAAAACTAATTTCAGATAACCGTTTTTTATCAGAAAATTAACATTGTCTACTCTGAATTTATATTTCTATTCGACAGTGTAGAAAATACATAACATATAATACATTAAATGCATCAGAAAATCATCTTATAATTATTATTCTATTTGACAGTATAGAAAATACATACGTAATACGTATACAATAAATTATTTGCATCAGAAAGTTATACCTATTGTCCATAAACTAACATTTTCTTGCATTACACATTTCGATATATTTTTCAGATATCTAAATAGATGTATACGTCTAGTTATCTCTAAGTTTTTGCTTTGTTATACATACGAAATATCATTAAAATTCGTTTATTTTTAGTCGAGAATTTTATTATTTTGTTTGAAATTATTACAAAATTACATTATCATCTAGCCCAAAGTAGTAGCATAAAAGCACTTAGACAAATTTAAATATACCTGGTCTACTTAATAATTATAGATAGAAACATTAAAGAAATTCATTGAGCTGATGTATCCCAATTTCGGGGATTTTGTAATACACAAACATTTTACAATCGCGTAAAAGAATTTAGTGGATAAACTGAACGAGGAAGATGTGTCGAGTATTTGTTAATACAATTATTGATTTGTTGTTAAACAGTTCGTTCTGTATTATGAAAACACTGACAAGATAAAATGAAATAGGTAAGTGTTATGGATCGTAACGGCAGTGGAAAGAATTTCTTTGCAGTCTCCTATTAGAGATGGGCATAATTGCTTATAACTTATTTAGGGTCCGTTTTTTGATGCATAGTTAACTCAACCAATTGTTAAAGTGGTTGTTATGGTTGTATATCAGTCAGATATACAACCATTAGTTACAAGTTTTTTAGACATGACCATATTTTAGGTCTAGGTTAGGTGAGCTATATGAGAACAAACAAGATAGGCAAACATCAACAAAGCACAAACATAGTAGTGAGTATTCAATGCAGTTGCCGAAATTTTGACTTTGTTTTTTATATAAAAGAAGAGCGTTCATAGCAACTACGACATAGCTACTACAGAAATGTTATTATTTTTCACCTTCAAAACTTATCTACATTATTTACCGCCGCAATAAACTGTGTCGTGAGGTAGGCAAATAATCGTTACTAGCAAAATATTTAACAACATTCAGTGCCCATTTGCGACATTGTCACTATTTACAAGCTCAATAAAACAGATATAATCATTCCAAGAAAGTGTTATACCTAATTATGTTTAAAACACATTTCTGGAATGGCAAAATCCTATCATCTTCATCCACTTGCTCTTATCCGATTTCATTTTGGAATGTGTAGTACACAGTTAAACAAAAATTCGAAATATGAGATTACTATTTTATTATGACGGCAGTACCTGCACGACTTTTTGTTTAGGTCAATCGTCATAATACTCATAATATTTAATTCGTCATTGATAAATCAACTTGGTATACGTAGTTTTAAAGCAATTTTTTAAATAAAATAAGAAAAATACTTTAATTACCTACTATTATATCGTTTGTTAAAGTCGTGAAATTAGCTTCACAGTGTTTCTTTTTCGGCGTGGGGTTGCAAAATATAAAATATGTAATAAATAAAGTTACTATCTTGTTAGTTTATTACGTTTAAATTTTGCATTGTGTGACTGCTAATTGACTACATATATACTTGTAGATATTGATCCATCTTCTACTTCAATTCACATAGTTCGTACACGGGTGTGATCTCTTACCTTACACTTAACACCTGGTAATGGATAACCACCGCTGCCAGGCTTGCACCGCTCCACATCTAAATCGACGGTAGCTGCAAGGGACGTTTCTGTCATACCATAGCCTTGGAACACTCCCATGCAGCTAGGTAGCCTGGAATGAAGAAAATAATTTAAGAAATGTTATTGCTATAACTGAAAGAGATTTTACTTAGAAACTGTTTTGTGAAATATGTACCTAAGTGGTTTTATATTGTTATTATTATTATGTTTTTATTAGATCAATACACAAAAGATTCTCCTTAGAAATTAAAAAAATGAAAGTATTTATTAGTATTAGAATTTAGTAGTTAGATTGCACGCGTGAGGTGAGTTAACTATTACTTTCAAATCAGTTGCTTGTTGTAAGTAGGATAATTCTAAATATTTGACTCTGCTTGCTTGCTTCAGACTACCCAAATCTGTCATCAATCGATTGTCAACTTTAACTTGTTTAGTACAAAAGCGATTGGAGAAATTTATACACATGTATGCATACCCACGGTGGAGAATTTCTGTGTGACGCCATTTGTTGTACGAAGGTCGCACTCAGAGACGTCTATTAACTTTAATGAGTATTTAATGTAAAAACAATCATTTAAATCTAGACCCTAGAACCCGGCTTGAATAACCACTAGTTTTGAATTGTCATTTTTGGACTCTTTAACTTTAATTGTCGTCTCTGAGTGCGGCAGTAATTAAGTGTATTGGTGCTAATGCGAATATAATGAAACTTACTGTTTTAAAGCATCATTAATCGTCTCTGAAGTAAGCGGCGCTGCTCCGCACAATACGGCTACGACTGAACTCATATCGTACTTCGATACTAAAGGCGATTTGCCCAAAAACACTACGATTGGTGGCACTGCTACAAGAACATTAACCTGAAAAGAAATATGGTCACTATCATTTGATATAATACATATAGAGAAAGTTAAGTTGGTCAAACTGATACTGAGTATCTTTAAAAAAATACAACTGTAAGCGCGATCGGATTGCGATTACGAAAACTAAGCGGATGGGTGACTAAAAATATATTTTCTGAATCTTCACCCGTTCTTTGGAAGGCACGTGAACTTTTTCAAATTAATTGTGTTTTATGAGGCATGGCGCTAAGTAATTAACGGGCTAAGAAAAAATACAGATCTAGAACTTTATCGTTGTATATTAAAATAAAATATTAAAGCTGTCATTCAAAACTATAGATGAAGAGTTTGTTGTATATTAGGTACTTACCGCATATTTTTCGATGGAGCTTAAGTATTTATGAGCATTAAATCCACTTAGATACACCAATTTTTTCTTAACTACTAAATAGTTGATGGTTGACATTAGTCCGTAAGCATGGTACCAAGGCACCACTGTCAACAAACTCAAATCAACGTCCACCCTTTTTTCATCCCTAAAAAATATAGAAACCCCATACAAAATAGAAATCACTTACAAATTCATTTAATCTCTGTTGTGATGGAACAGTAACCAAAAATTTACTACCTCGAGCTCCCCCGTGCTTCGGAAGGCACGTTAAGCTCGTTGATCCCGGCTGCATCTGCAGTCGTTAATACCCACCAACCCGCACTGGCCCAGCGTGGCGGGTTTTGGCCCAATCTCCCTATATTCTTCCATCCATAGGGAAGGCCAGTGCACCAGCAATGGGGACATTAAAGGGCTGGTGTGGTGGTTGTGATGGATGATATGAATCAAAAGGACTTGGTGACATCTGACCGATGTGAATGGAAGATTGATGAATGATAACTGAAAACTTACTCGAAATTCGCTAAAGAGTACAGAAGATTCAAGTGTGAGAGCATCACACCCTTCGGTAATCCAGTTGTTCCGGAGGAATACAATATGTAGGCGGTGTCAGCCCAGCCCTGCACATCGGCCGCTTCGAAATCTGCCACCTTGGTTTGCAGCAGTACATTGTTGTAAGCTTTCACTTTCGCGTCTATCGGGGTGCCATCGAATTGAATAACCGTTTTTATGAAGGACATCGTCTTGAAGGTAGAATAGTGCGTCTTCAATGCTGATTCAGAAGCAACCAAGAAGTTTGGCTTCGATATCTTTAGCACGTGTTTCATTTCATCTGGAATTAAAAAAGTATGTATTTCGATTATGATTGTCATTACAAGAAAAGCGACTAGTTATGAATGGACTTTTTTGTATATTAAGTACTCAGCCATTTTATTGTATTAATATGTAGTCATTAACGTTAATTGACGTCTCTGAGTACGGCCTTTATTTAACCATGAAAACCGCCGGTGCCGCCCTATTTGCTTTGGCGCAAGCGCTCCGAAGTGACGATCCAACCCCCATATTATGTAAGCCGATTTCACGTTTAATTTATTGGTGTAGCGTAATGTCAGAGTAGCGACCGACTTCAATTTGTAATTAAAAAAAAAGGTTTGGCACACTGGTATTTTTTTGAATACTTTAGCAGCACTGAATAAATACAAAATAAAAGGATCACAAAACGAACTTTCTTTTCAAATGGGCAAAGATTTGATACAATTGTACTATTTTACTCACCATTTGTGTATTGCGTATTGAGGGGTGTAATGCTGGCTCCACAGCATATCGCCGCTAAGCCTGTGGCCAAATATTGGTACCTATTTTCACTACAAAGTGCCACCACATCTCCCCTCTTCACCCCAAGTTTCTTTAAGCCAGATCCGATATTGGTTATTTCTTGTAATATTTGGTTATAAGTGGTTTCCTCTCCTGTGTCGCCATTGATCTAAAATAATCGGCATCATTAAAATATACTTAATGCACAGTACATAAGAATTTGAAATCTATAAAAATGTTTGGAGTAATTTCGACTGTCATTATTGGAACAGAAATACTACTATTAATGGCCTAGAATTATTTTCTCTTTTTGGAAGATTCTACAGTATACATACTTTGTAGAGTTCGTATTTGAAATTGAGAATAGTGAGCAATTATTATCAGTTGCTTGCTTAGGTAGGCTCGTATAAAGACTATATTAACTCATCATTTTGGGCTAGTTTCGCTCGGATAAAATCAAAAAGAGCAGAATTGTAACTATACCTGCCGTCAAAAATCAAGGTATTTACTATTTAGGTTTACTTTTTTTAACATTATAAAATATACAAAAAATTCTACGAGGAAAAAGATTACAGAAAAATTATAGGTATTTGTTGTAGTGTGTTGAAAGATACCATTCCGATACGGTTGCCATCTTCTTCGCAAATTGCCTTAAACTTTTCCAATATATACTGTCCGAAAGAGACGTGCGCAGGGATTTTATATGCCGGCCCGCCATATACGACATTATTGTTAATTTCTATCATTATTAATCTGGTATTAAAACAGCCCCGCTCGATTCTCTTCTCGTTTCTCACCTGTAACAATGAAAATATTAAAAAACAGGGAATCTGTTATAGGATGTAGGACTCAAAAAAAATTGCAAAGCTATCAAGTTTTCGTGGACAGACTTGTCAATTTTATTGTGTGGGAGTACCTATTAGACAATAGTGATTTTTACATTGGAAAGTCACCGAACTACTACTAGAGTTCTAAGAGTCAAATCAACCTCTACATAGAGCTTTGCCTGTAATTAATCCAGCACATTGCAAATATTGCTAGTACATACTAGTGAATCTTTTAAAAAAATTATTGTATATAGTAAAAAAATGTATTTCATATATTGCATTCTAGTGATCTAGTGTGATCTACATGATGAGCTTAATCTATTGGGTTAATTTTCGCCATCACCAGATCATCTGCCAATGTTATATGAATAAAGACCAACCAATAACGCATCTCCTGAGGCATATTCTGTATGTTAAAAACTATCAATTGAGATAAAACTCATTCGGTTATCACATGAGGTGATGAAAGAAAATTAATTAAATTAAAAATAGCTATGCACACTTTCTACTATCATAGGCATATTTGTTTACAAATTATATTTGATAAAAAATATGTCTCATCGAGTTATCAGATCGGTGAAGGTCAATGTGCCACGGCTCTTAAATTATTAGGCTCGATAACAATGATCCCATGCTTTGGTTACTAGGTACTTTAAGCCTGCTTTCAACTTTTTACTATAAAATATGTTCCAAATGCTTTCCCTTTACTACAGTAGGTAACACGGCTATCGGAGGAAGATTATCTAAAATAATACAAGTAATAAATCAATACCTTGTCTTAGTGATATATATCGCGTACTTTGTACTTGGTTGTAGTCATAAATGTTAAATTGTCCTCAGTGACCAACATGTTTGTTTACATCATATAATTTAGATAAAATTTTACGATTTTCATATTAAAGAATTTGAGGATTTGCATAGAAATAAAATGAGGCGATCTTAAAGATAACTCTCTAGAAATTAGCCATCAAATATTGATAGTGAAAAAATTTAAAATTGAAGGAAAACAAAATCTTATTTAACACATAATTTTTCAGAGGTATTACGCTGAGGCGTGACCAATTATATACCAAGGGCGATAAAACAAACAAATGTCCCAGATCGCACATATTTAAGGCCCAAGCTGAAGGCGAGGGTGATAAATATGCGATCTGAGGCCTTCTTTTTATCGCCCGAGGTAAAATCATATTGTTATGTCACCCCCTGACCAGGAAGTGGGATTTTTCGTACACATAGCGGGCGAAAAAGTCCACTATATGTACTTTATGTATTTACATCTCCACCTAATACATTGCATATCATTTTTTGCATTCTAATGTCACATATGTCACGTTATTAGTCCTTTTGCCTCAGCAGTAGGACGTTCTTATATATAGTTCAGGGGCCTTACCACCAACTCTAAACGCGACTTAATTCCCATTGTTAAAGTGAGACAACGCAATACGCCGAGTAGAGCGACGTCTTGTTTTGTCACCCGCGTTTGGATCGCACTAATACTTCATGGTACGGCTACAGCTAGCTGAACTGATCCGGCAAACGTTTTACCTAACGGCTACTACTGTATCATTTACTGGTCCGCCACTTGGATATTATTGGCAATGCAAAAGGATCGAACTGTTTTCTACTGAGAAAGTGCATTATTGTGCCTATCTATGAACGATTTAGATGGATAGTCCATCTAAGGATAGTCCATCATACATCAATCACCATATGTAAATAATAAATTCTATGATAAAATGCGACATAACGCAAACCTTATTATTACTGTAAAAAATGTGACTAACTTGAACCTTGCACACTTTTACGTATGGTTATGTTGTAAAATTATGTTTGAAATGTTTTCAAAGTAAAATTAAAAAACTATTAAATATAAAAATAATTTAATTCAACTATTAAATTAATAAGTAACTATTTAACACAAAGCATGAGTAGAGAAAACATAAAGGCGAAACATCTTGATTTACCTATGTCATTTTGTAGCTCGGCATATCCTAAAGCAGCCTTTACATTTGGTTAAATTCAATTACTATTTGTGATATTTAATTTGAACATTAAACAAATATTATAAAAATAATAACAAAGAATATTGTAATTAGAAAAATTTCGAAAAATTATAGTCTTAATGCGGGAATCGAACCCGCGTCCACTGCAATGCGTCCGGGCAGGTGCCTAAACCACTCGGCCAACCAGAATTTCGGCAAGTTAATTAACGTCTTGCTTGGCCGAGTTTACTGTCATTTTGTTATATAATTTCTAATTATTATTCTTTGACAGTTACTTAAAGACATCAACGCGAACGCAGCCGCAGATAAAAATTAGTACCTAAGTATCTATCACATCAAAAACTTGTCGCTAGCGTACACATCCGCCATATAAATATTATCACACAGTGGTGTGGATCACGAAATTCTAATTAAAAGATTCAACATACATTTTTATAATTAATGACATCAGAGAAACAGCGGTCAAAGGTCGAGAAACGAGTTGGTGATAGGTAGAATGCCTATATCGTTTCAGAAATACATCAATATTTGAATATTTGTAACATAATTTTTCACTTTAAAATGAAATTACATTTGCATTTTACGGTTCTGCTGGTACCTTTGAAACAAAAGGCAAAGTCCAATATTACCTATTTGCCAGGATCGCACCTAGGTACTCCATTATTTTTCATTATATTACATACGTTTCTAAGTACCTACTAGGTAATGAAACAAACAATAGAAGAAAAACAAGTTATCTGTATAGCAGTTTACATTCATATGTTTACATTATGTATTCGTTCCATTATAGGCAAGTCTTTAAACTCTTTTCCATTACTGACCGTCAATGTATATGTAATTTTTATAACTATAAAAATTTAAAACGAATCAAGAATAGTATACAAACCTCGTTGAAAAGATTACAATGCGTTGAGCGATCGCTACTTGCTACAGTTTATACACACCATAGTTTATTAGAATATTTTCAATGAAAAGATCGCGTTGGAACGGTTTTATTGAGTTTATTTATATCGTTGGGAGCACAGACACTCGCGATCTGCCCGGCAGTGTGACTGCGGTCGGCAGTTAGTATGAATACTGACTAACAATGTTGTTTCTCCTTGAACTCGCGCGTGATAATAGCGAGACGAACTGGGATTCCGTACATTTATAATACTTGGCATAAAGTCATTATGCTCTTATCAAATGCTAAATACTATTAAGTATGTCCCAGTGATAATGTGCATACTATAAAACATAGATAAATATCTATAAAACATTTATTAGATGAATTGTCTTCATCAGAAAGAGCGGCACCCATTTCTAAATGTATCCAATCCAATCACTAATAGGTAGTTATATAAAACCCACATTTCGCTAGCTATGCTAAAGGGGAATTCACAAGATGTGCATGCCCACAAGAATGCGTGCAGACATGCCCGCCGGACCTCGCTTCTTAGGCCAGGCGGACTGTGACGGCCGTACACTTGGTAAACATCGCACCATAAGCGAAATCCGGCGGGCATGCACGTCTAGTGAATTAGTGAATCAATTGACATCAGCCTACTGACTACTGGACACGTTAATCGTAGTATCCTAGACAGACCGGCTAGCATGACCACCCAAACACGATATGATATAGCCACTTATCGCGTTGAACAGTTAAAAATCATTGAATAAGCCTAAATTGAATAATTAAATAAGCCTCTAAGGCTGTATCATATAAACCACGCCTATATCCCCGAAGGGGTAGGCAGAGGTGAACTAGCACCCACGTTTCGCCAACTATGTCAAGTCCTATGTAATAGATGGTGAGCCTATTGCTATTTATGGGCACAAAAGCTTATGAGCATGAGGAGTGAAAAACCCCTCTCTGCCCCTTTATCTCTATTAGGCAAAAAACAGAACAAGCCCAGCGACAACAATAGATAAAAAGGGTCTATTACGTGATTTTTAATAATCATAGTCAACTTTAAAAACGTGTATCCAAGTTGTTATTGAAGTTAAGAGCCCAGATTTTATTTGAAAGCTAATATGATAGAGAATAATAATAACTCATAAAATTTTATGGTAATATGCGCTTAATTTTAAGAAATTTAAGTTTTTAGCTTAAAAAAGTGCATTTTTTGTGTAAAACATAAAATTTATGACCCGATATCTAGTGTTTTGTGGGTTATTTGTTATTTTATCATGAACACAAAGTATGTATTTGACATAATTATTGTTTTTATTTTACATAAATAGAACCGCTACTGTTTTAAGAATCGAGTTTTTTGTATATAGAGTCCATAGATAGTAATAAATATCTTAATAAATTAATAAAAAATTGCAATAATTTCAATTTTTTTTTTTATATTTTTTGTCGATAATTAATTATATAATCTAGTTTCACCTCCTTGCAGGATTGCACTTTATCGAGGGACAGAATGTATTTCTCGGAGTAATTATTACATAGCTTTGGAATAAATTATCCGCAAAGAACACCAATCCCAGCCACTTTCCTCATCAGCAGGACTTATAATGTGCATTATATTCATCTAACTATGGCTATGCGTTTTTTTTCTTAGCATGCACTTAAGTATAAATCACTAATGACTCATAGATACAATCAAATAATGCACTGCAAAGAGTAATGTTATTGACCGTCTACGTACATTCTCACCTTTGGCTATTTTGTTTGTAACAATATAACAAGATTATCAAAATACGAGTTTATTGCTGGATTTACGATAAATTTAATATGGAGTACTAATACTTATTGTGCACTATCAGTAGTAAAATCCCTTAGTGACAACGCATTGTTTTCAAGCGTGCTTGTATAAACCAGAAATGTGTTGTTCAAAGTCCGCAAATAGTTGAGTGGCAGTTTGCAGTGGCAGTGTGACAGCAACAAATAGCGGGCAGCAGCGCTTTTGAAACAGAACCGGATTAAAGGAGCATTAATTTTCACCAGAGATGTAACTGTTTCAATTGACTGTACTTATCCATTAAAAAGGAAAGGGATCGAACCGGAATGGTAAAATATATACTGGTGGATCGGACTGGAATAGCTCAATGTGCGAGGTAGCTTGGCGGCCGGCGAGCAACCAATACTGATTATTTAATACGGAAATGGAGCAATCCTATTGGTGGATATTTCTCGCGCACCCTGATTGTGACCATAAAAAGACGACGTGATATGTAATAGAAGTCGTAAATAAGCTTTTTTCTTGTAAGTAGTACAGTCAACACCACATCATACTATCCAACGACAAATTCCTACGATAGATTCTCATAATCTTACAGCGCTTACGCACTACGTGCTATCAAAATCCGAGCAAAACTTATTGGTCTACAAAAATCGAACAGAAATCGGATGTAGTGCGTTAGCGCTCTAAGCGCTCTTACCGTGCTTAACGGAGAGTACAAAATAATTAGGAAAAATAGCAAAAAATAATAATGTGCTCAACAGGCAACATTCCGGCCAACTAACCATAACTTGTTTGTCGTAAAACACACACCTAATGTAATAAGTATTTGTTTTAATTTATGGCTATTTAAAGTGTTTTTAGATGTTGAAACGCACACGTTTAACTGTATTCATCCATTTATTGCATCAAACCATACAATGAACATTTAAACTACGCTGCTGCTGGACCCTAAAAACTCACTCACCCAGTGTCCCCACTTCATTGGTCCATATTAGCATCGTCACATGATACGTCATACGCCTCTTTTACGGCTTTAAAAACAGCATGTTTTAAATAATTATGACAAAGCCATGGTACGCATTTAATAGGTAGGTAAAAACATTATACAAATTAGAATTCTATTTTACCAACGTCAAAATAAAGTATTATTAAAATAAAATGTTTGGCGTAGACCACGAATTCTACGTATACTCTACCTACGAATAATCTTACGTAGTACAAAGATTTTGGACAGACAAGACACTGTTTCTTGGGTGGCCGAGCGGTCAGGCACCTGCCCCGGATAGCAGCGGACGCGGGTTCGATTCCCGCCTCAATCATAATTTTTCGAAATTCTTTTTCTAACCCCAAAATCTTTGTACTAATTTCTCTAACATTTATATAATGTTAAAATTAAAATCGAATAATCTTACGTAGTGTTGTATTCTCTTTGCGAATAATAATTGTTATTTTTTGACGTTAAGTACTCAATAACGTTCCGACTAGTCGCCGACTACAAAAGTGGCCGATTAGTCGGCTTTACCGACAAGTCGGAACATCTCTAATTTTTACCATTCCTCCACATTGTGTACCTGAGTACTTATTTTACTAGCACTCAAAGTGGCGGCAAATGGGAATAATTATTATTTTGTGTACATAAGCAATATTTTGTGCTTGAAGACAAATTAAGTTTGACAGTCATATTTGAAATATTGAATAGTTTTGTCCGCCCCGACCATAGGGTAGGTATAGTACGTGTTGTTATCTGAAACGCTGTAAACCACCTGAAAATGGATATTTGTGCACCTCTGAGAAATCGGTTACAAAATTAGGTAAAACTATGCTTATAGTAATTATGTAAAACTAAATGCATAGTTTTACCTAGTTTGTAACCGATTTTTTACATACATACATACATACACATAAATAGGCGATATAGGCGTGATTTATGTATATACATACATATACATAAATCACGCCTATATCCCCGATGGGGTAGGCAGAGGTGAACTAGCACCCATGTTTCGCCAACTATATCAGGTCCCATGTAATAAGTGGCGAGCCTATTGCCATTTATCGGGCACAAAAAGACCGATTTTCCTTCATTCCATTACCATTCACCTTCAAACAATTTATAATACAGTAAGTATATTTTAGTACCTAACCTACTATCTGTTTACATAAAAAAGATGCACACATTTTTGACAAACCTTAACCACTGGACAGGGACCACTGACCTCTATTATACAAGTAGGTACGCATAATAGAGATCAGTGGTAGGGACCCATTTAAGACGGGTACCTGTTGTGTACCTACGTGACCTACCAATTCCTTTTATCATGGTATAAATTTAGCTACCTACCTACCATTATTACAATAAATTGTTGGTTTTTTAACAGTAATACGGGCAAATAATCCTCTAAAAGTAATTGCTCAAGTAAAAATTAAGGTGTAATAAGGTAAAATCTTCTCCCCCCAATGTTAAAATAATAACTTTAAAAAAACCTATTTTTGGGCCTTATATTTTTATTTTTGAAATATCTCTTATTTTAACTAGTAATTGACGTATCCTTAACACTGGCAGTCTGTTCTCTCTATGGTAATCAGCGCTCAACGTCAAGGACTATGACAAATCATTCATGACAATATTGTACTAATATTTTATGCAAATTAAAGCCTAGTTTCTCGAGGTATATCTATTTATTCTTGTATCAATTTAATTTGCATAAATTATGACAAAGGAAAAATCCGCGGACACTTCTCTCGCCAAATATTTCCGTCCTGACAAGTTTGAAGTGGAGCCGAGCAGCGTAGGTGCTGATGCGAAATGGACTCACTGGCTCTATACTTTCGAAAACTTTCTTGAGGTGGAGTCTTCGTCAGTAACGGCCCCGACGGACTCGGTAAAGTTGAAACTACTGGCAAATTATCTATCCGCGAGTAACTACATCTACATTAAAGAGTGTAAAGAATATGCTACAGCTATCCAGGTACTAAAAGACACATTCACTAAGCCCAAAAACGAAATACTAGCACGTCACTTACTAGCTACGAGGAAACAAACACAAGGCGAATCTATTTCGGACTACTGTCGACAATTACGTCTCTTAGCTCAAGACTGTGGCTTTCAAGCTGTCACAGCTACGCAACATGAGGAGGAAGCTATACGGGGTGCTTTTATAGCTGGTGTATCGTCTACAAGAATAAAAGAGCGGCTTCTAGAGACACCGACTTTATTGTTGACTGACGCTGTTAAACAAGCGCTGACTCTCGAAACAGCTTATAGAGATTCCCAGACAATGGGTTTTCACAATGATCAATTACTAAGCGCCGTACCGAAACAAGAAAGAGACGCCCAGTCAAATACGGCAGACTCTGATGTGATTGCAGTTACTCCACGAGGAACCCCATTCTCGTTCTTAAAGTGTTTCTTCTGTGGAGGCAAAGTTCATCGGAGGATCAAATGCCCTGCTTTTCGTGCAGAATGTCAGAACTGTAAGAAGATAGGGCACTTTTCAAAAGTTTGTCGATCTAATCCATCGAACAACGACAACGTTACTGATGCTGCCCTATTTTCTGCTGCATCGCCGTCTAGTCTTCAAAAGGCGACTATTCGTGAACGACACTTTCGCTGACCCTTTAATCGACACAGGCAGTTCCGTAAGCTTCATCGACAAAAACGTAGCGCAAATGATGAAACTCAAACAAAGGCCTTGCAGACAAGCTATCTCTCTCGCTTCACTAAGCCACACTTCCTATGTGAACGGGATCTGCTTTGCTGATCTCGCAATCAACAAACATGTCTACAAGAAAAGACCGCTCCTCATTGTTAATAATTTGTGTGCGGATGTCATCATTGGCCACGACTTACTTAAGGATCATTCGAAGATAGAGCTGGAATTTGGTGGCTCAAAGGAACCGCTGCAGGTCTGTGTGATGGAGGCATTATTTCCACGGGCGTCGGTTTTCACGCATTTGTCTGCAGATATCAAACCGATAGCTGTAAAGTCAAGAAATTACACAGAAGAAGATGAATCTTTCATTAAGGACAAGGTTATCAAACTATTGAAAGATGGGGTTATCGAGCCTAGTGTCTCCCCGTGGCGTGCTCAAGTACTAGTTGCTGGTGGAGGAGTACACCGAAAGCGTTTGGTAATCGAATACTCTCGAACAATCAATAAGTTTACGTATGTTGATGCGTACCCCTTGCCGAACGTTGATGCAGTTGTATCGGAAGTCGCGAAATATAATGTTTTCAGTCAGATAGTAAGTCAGCGTACCACCAAATCCCTATTTTAGAAAAAGAAAAAATATATACTGCGTTTGAAGCCTTAGGTAAGCTATATCAGTTTACGAGGATTCCATTCGGAGTGACAAATGGAGTAGCTTCCTTTCAACGGGCACTTGAATTTGTCATTGATAACGAGAAGTTGGAAGGGACCTTCGCTTATCTGGACGATGTTACGATTTGCGGAAAAGACCAAGAAGAACATGATAAAAACTTAAAGAGATTTATGAAAGCAGCAGATTTATATAAACTGACACTTAACGAGAGCAAATGTAACTTTAACAAAACTTCTATCAGTCCGCTTGGATATACAGTTACAAATAACAAAATTGAGCCCGACAAAGATCGTTTAGAACCGCTGTTGAAGCTTCCACTTCCAACAAATTCTGTAGAGCTTAATCGAGCTCTTGGTCTGTTTGCACACTACGCGAAATGTGTTCAGAACTTTTCAGCGAAGATTCAACCACTTTTCAACCATCCGAAATTCCCTCTAGACGAGAATGTACGATCTTGCTTCCAGCTCCTAAAGTCTGACATACAAACGGTAGCCATTGACGACAAAGAAATATTAACAGTCGAAACCGATGCTTCTGAATACGCAATAGCTGCAACGCTTTCCCAAAGAGGTCGCCCAATTGCATTTTTTTCTAGAACACTATCGAACTGTGAACGCAAGCATGCGTCTGTGGAAAAGGAAGCATGCGCTATCGTAGAGAGTTTGCGAAAATGGCGACATTTACTTATCTCACGTCACTTTATTGTGATTACTGACCAACAATCTGTTAGCCATGTTTACGATCAAAAGCACGCGTCGAAAATTAAGAACGACAAGTTTGAACAATGGCGTATTGAACTATCTTGCTATAAATACGATATTATATACCGACGCAGCGGCTGGTGCCTTATCGAGAGTATGTGCATATATGAGTACCAACAAGCTTCAAGAGATACATGAATCATTATCACACCCAGGAATTACGCGAATGTATCACTACATAAGAACAAAAAAATTACCATACTCTCTAAACGATATCAAGTCAATGACGGCATCCTGTAGAGTGTGTGCGGAAATAAAGCCGCGTTTTTTAAAAGCCAAAGGTAATCTTATGAAGGCTATATCCCCATTTGAGAGGCTAAATATAGATTTTAAGGTCCCCTTCCATCAAACAGCGAAAACAAGTACATATTAACGGTAATCGACGAATATTCACGGTACCCTTTTGCGTTCGCATGCAAGGACATGACTTCAACAACAGTTATTAACTGTCTAAAAGAATTTTTTTACATTCCCGACTTCAATGGCCAACCCTTGTACATACACAGTGATAGAGGCTCATACAGTGATAGAGGCTCATCCTTTATGTCAGAGGAGTTTCAAAGTTTTCTAAGAAACCATGGTATCGCATCTTCACGGACTACGCCTTATAACCCAGCTGGCAATGGACAGGTGGAAAGATTAAACGGAACGCTTTGGCGAACCATACAGCTTAATCTTCGATCCAAGAACCTCCCGACAGAAAAATGGGAACTTGCATTAAATCTTGCATTACACTGTGTCCGCTCTCTCTTGTGCACCTCAACTAACGCTACACCCCATGAGAGACTCTTTAATTTCCCTAGAAGAACTCCAGTCGGGGAATCAATTCCGTCTTGGCTTGAACCAGGTCCGGTCCTTATGAGAAGAAATGTGCGTTCAAAAAATGATCCCCTTGTTGAGGAGGCAGAGCTCCTTCACAGCAACCCGACATATTCTTACATAAGGCGGGCGGATGGACGAGAATCTACAGTGTCGAATAGACAGCTGGCCCCGCTACCGGGAGACGAGAGCACTCCAATAACTGAAAATGTCATTGATAGTTATGAAGATTTTCAAAACGTTGAAAACGGTGAAGGTCTGCTGAATGAAGAGCCTGGGGTATACGAGCAGAGTCCATCTCTACAAGATGACGTAGACCTGCTAAATGATGGATCTGGAGAACATGAACCTCCACGCCGAAGGTCCACAAGGGCGCGAAGGCTCCCCAGTCGTTTGTTGGATTACGTCCTCAGTGAAGATAACCATAGACGGCCGGAAGAATGACGTATCCTTAACACTGGCAGTCTGTTCTCTCTATGGTAATCAGCGCTCAACGTCAAGGACTATGACAAATCATTCATGACAATATTGTACTAATATTTTATGCAAATTAAAGCCTAGTTTCTCGAGGTATATCTATTTATTCTTGTATTAGTAATAAATTTTGAAAAAATATATAGTGTTGTAAATTACCAAACTCCAAATGTTTTCGTAATTATTAACTTTATTTTTTGAAATGTTGATCAACATTAATAATTATTGAAAGTATCACTATTGTTCGCTGACCTCTATTAAATAAATACGCTGGGCTGAATACTTCTACTAAAATGACAAATGCATGCGGCAGAGACGAGAATGTTGAGATGGATGTGCGGAGTGACAAAAATGGACAAAATACGGAATGAGTACGTAAGAGGGAATCTGAAAGTGGCGCCAGTAACAGAAAAGATGAAAGGGAGCCGTTTAGCTTGGTATGGACATGTTATGAGACGTGATGCCATCTCGGCCATGAATGTGAGTTAAGAAAGTTATGGACATGAATGTTGATGGATGTCGAAGTAGAGGAAGACCATTGAAAAGATGGATGGATTGTGTGAGGTGTGATATGAAGGTGATGGATGTGAATGAGGAGATGACGAGTGACAGAAGAGAATGGAAAAAGAGGACATACTGCGCCGACCCCAAATAGGATGGGTTAAGGGCAGGGCGATGATGTTTCTTGTGCCGTTTTGAATCGCCCCATCGAGCGGCAAGGGTACTAAATTTAACGTTTATTGCTTGTATTTGACATTACAAATGCATCTCTAATATTAGTTCCGTGGACGTTCACCTTCATACACCAGTGCTATCAGCGCCAAGATGGCGATAATCAAATTGGCTTCATTTTTTGGATGACAACCTACAGTCTAGCGTACTTGTTTACTAACGGTCAGTGCTATTGTTGCTAATGAATAGAGAAGATTCGGTGTTGTAGGTCTCTTTTTCTTCTCATTTCTCAGAACCTGCTCTATTTGTCCCTGACTCCCACTTAAACGTAGTGTCTAATTGAAGACTTCAATTCATTTTAAAAACTAATACAATATTATTAGTTGAATTTTTGGCAAGTTAACTCAATTTGTGTGTTATTTGTTGGGGAATATTAATTTGATGTTCGCATGATATTTCATAGTAGGGGAACAAATATAAAGTCTTTATCCAATCACATGGCTGTTTGGTTAATAGATCCTTATTCTGCTGTAAAATCTAAATTATAACAAAAC
Source organism: Cataclysta lemnata (assembly GCA_963931975.1). Lineage (NCBI taxonomy): Eukaryota > Metazoa > Arthropoda > Insecta > Lepidoptera > Crambidae > Cataclysta > Cataclysta lemnata. The sequence goes on along the minus strand of OZ008355.1, from coordinate 5,189,213 downwards.
TTGTGATTTTCGCGGGGCGGGGTTTATGTTTTCTGATTCCCTTCCCTGTCTAGTACTGTGATACTGTCTACTTTTCATTTTCCGATAAATAGGAATCATAATTGAACATGATTCTTTAAATTATGTGTGCACCTATCGACCCTGATTACAGTCAAATTAATAAAATATTATCTATTCTAAGTACTATCTTATCAAATTAAGTGATAAGTATGAGATGAAGCAAATTATAGGTTAGGTTTTAATCGCCGCCCCGTCCTAGTCCGAAAATAGTCAATTTTAAAGTGTTAATCACTTATATTTTATTTTACTGTCACATCTAACGAGTTAAGTACAAACAATGCCTGTACATATTTTTAATAATATTGTTACCGGCCCTGAAGAAGAATATATTCCAGCTCACTTATCTTTCGGGCAATTCATATTTGATCAGCTCAAGAAAGGTGGAGACAATGTGGCCTTGGTAAATATTTATGCTTAAAAGTTTTACTTTTTGCGTATTGAAGTTATTGAATTGAAACAGTAGGTACTAATGAATTTTTTAGACAAAAACTGCCTTACCCCTGCAGAAACATAGAGGCCAAATTATAAATATCCAAAATATTATGTTTATTTAAGATATCAGCAGAAACAGAAGAATCAATAACATACAGAGAAATTCTACAGCAAAGTGTTGATTTGGCTGTGGCTCTTAAGAAGCTTGGCTTGAAAAAGAATGATGTTGTAGGATTGAGTGCTGAAAACCGATTTGAATTCATTATCACAACCTTGGCTGTTATGTACTGTGGTGGTGTACTTTCAGCTCTCAACATCACATATACTCCAGGTATTTTCTCAAATATATTTTTTATCATATATACACATGTTTACAGTGTTTAACGTTATTTCTTTGATGAGTCATGAGTGTATTTAAAGATACCATAAATGAATAAACTGTATTTTCATTTTCATAATTATATCAAATACTATTAAAAGTAATTATAACAAATGGATTTTTTTAATTACAGGTGAAGTTTCTCATCTTCTACACATGGTTAAACCGAAATTTATCTTTGTGTCGCCTCTTGCCGCTCAGAATGTATATGACTCAATTCAAGATGCACCCTTTGTTGAAAAACTTATAATGTATGGAGATTTTGAAATGGTGCCTTCAGTAATGTATAACAGCCTTGTCACTGAACACATCAATGTTGACGGGTTCAGATTGGTGGATGTAGATGGAAATAAAGACACACTGGTCATCAAATGTTCATCTGGCACTACTGGTATGCCAAAAGGTGTTGAGCTAACTCACGTAAACATTCTCACTTCAACTGCTCATATGAAGTAAGTTTATGTCATCTAACATTCACTTGAAACATGTCTAAAATAATATTATTCTTCCGTTATATTGCTATCTATGATCATGATCATACAAATTTCCAATTATTACAGGTACTACTTCAGAGAATCAATGAAAATTACCAATCATGAAATCATTTCAGCCTTATCATTAATACCATGGTTTCATGCCTATGGTTTTATTGTGACTTTTACAATTTTATCTTTAAATATAAAAAATATATTCCTTATGCGTTTTGATCCACAACAGTATTTGGAAACCATTCAGAAATATAAGGTATGTTATAATTTATAAAAGACCTAATATAGATAGGTATTAATAACTGCAGATGCAGCCGGGACAAACAGCTGAACATGCCTTCAGATAAAGGAACTGGAAATAATAATTTTATGGTCACCAATCCAATGACCGGCCTGAGTGAATATTACTTCCTTAAATTAAGTTTATTGTTCATACATTGATAGTTTTATACAGTTGTATGTAGTAATTATGTCATTACAAAATTCTTGTATTGGTATACTTTTGAAAATGTGTTTCAGATTAACATGACCACCATAGTGCCACCACTGGCAGTATTTTTAGCTAAAGATCCTCTGGTACTTAAATATGACTTGACATCATTAAATGAAGTGTGGTGTGGTGCGGCCCCTTTGTCAAGAGATGTACAAAAGGCGATTTCCGAAAGGTATGAAAACAATATTAAGTCGATATTGATTAACATTAAATTAAAACCTTGATTAATTAAAAACCTTAATTTTTCCAATGTATATTGTTACTATCAAAAAATTAGGATCCATATTAATATTATACTTACTTAGCTTCTACTGAAGTTAAGAGACAAAATTGTTAAGCTTCACATTTTTGAAAATTTACAATCTACATATATTCAAATATGCCATAATATCCTCAACGGTTCATATTTTACTTGTCTATTTTACATGTTTCTGAGGTAAAACTTAAGATTTACCAAGTACACTAAAGTATGATTAAAGTTAAAAATTACAGAACAGTTGAGACTTTTGCCATTTAAGGTGATAAATCTTAGGATTTAAAATAAATCTAAAGATTTGCTAGAGTCCTTACTATGGTAAATCTTTTTGCAGTAACATACACATTACACAGTCACATTCTGTAACTGTGTTATATGTATGTTACTGTAAAAAGATTCACAAATGATACAAGAACACAAATTTGTTTTGTATTTGTTAGAAATATATAGAATTAAAATAACAAACAAATAATTACTTTTATTGTTTTTAGAACTGGTTTGAAGTATATTAAAAATGGATATGGCCTCACAGAAGTTACTATGGGCTGTTGTGTGGACCTCACGGGTGGTGATAAAGTAGGTTCATGTGGAATACCAGGACCAGGAGTGCAGATTAAGGTGAATATGTATTAAAATTACCATCACACAATGCTTTGTATTTTCTTTCATAAGGAAGTAATTTCTGATATATTTACGTTTCGTAATAATCTAACCCTTTTTTATGGTTGACTTATTGAAAGGCATTATCATGCAATGAAATGATAATCTTTTATGTGACCTAACTTATCAGATAATACCTTCATTTGAATATTACCAATGTTTTTGTGTTCTCAATCACAATAATTAAATCATTAGTTTTGCATGGATTACTAATTACATATTACATGCAAAAAATCAAATTGGCTTATATTTAAATGTTTATAAAACAGGAGACAATCCTGATGTTCAGCATTCTGAAAAAAGCCTACTTTTCATCTACTAGTACATTATTGCATAAGCTGCGAAATAGGCAATGATTGCAGGGAAATAAACATATAATTACAATACTTATTTGAATTGAAGATACCTACTAAACATAAAGTTTAAAATATTATATTCCATACAAAAAAATATCGGTTCCAAGCCCTGCCTACGGCGCATTGTAGGTATAATTATATTCTTCCACCCCATATGGAATGCCTGTGCCTCCAGCAAGGACATAAAAGGGCTGATGATGAAAATAAATAAATATTTTTACACTCACACCTATCATCTAGCTAGCCCAAAGTAAGTAGCCTAAGCACTTGTTTTATACATACGGACATATTTGTAATATCATTATAATTACCTATGTATATAAATGTTGTAAATATACTACATAAACGTATAGACAACCATGGCTCGGGAATAAATATTTGTGATCATCACAAATAGTAATTTGCCCCTACCAGGATTCGAACCCGGGACTTCTTGACCAATACCCAGCGATACGAGCATTCGACCACTCCGGCCGCCAAATCTTATACCAACTATCAATACATATACTGCGATTTTATATACCCTATAGATGGCAATAGGCTCGTCACCTATTACATGGGACCTAACTTAATTGGCGTCACTTAAAAAACCTAACTCTCTGCCTACTCCTTCGGGGATACAGGCGTGGTTTATGTATGTACAAAATAAATATTGGTTTCAAGCCCTGCCTACAGCGCATTGTATAATTATATTTTTCCACCCATATGGAATGCCTGTGCCACATAAAATAGCTGATGAAGAAAATAACTAACAAATATTTCCCTTAAACATCATAGGTGATTGACCTGGAAACCGGTCAGACCCTCGGCCCGAATAAAGAGGGGGAGCTGTGCATCAAGTCGGCAATGCGAATGAAGGGATACGTCGGCGACGCGGCGTCAAGTCAAGCTATGTTCGACCCCGAAGGGTTCGTTCGCACGGGCGACATCGGCTACTATGACGCCGACGGGTACATCTACATTGTCGACCGGCTGAAGGAGCTTATCAAGTACAACGGCTTCCAGGTGAGACAAGCATTGTTCTTCTTCTTCTCCCTGCCCCGTTCCCGGTCTCATTCCTCTTCCATTCGTATTTGTCATATAAGAAACGTTCTCTATTTTGACTGTGCACTCCGGCCATTATAGTTAGATACAAAATGTAAAAAAAATATAGGTTTCTTTATCTCGCGTCAATTGTCACGTTAAAGTTCATTTTCCCGTTTTCCGTACATTTAAAAATAAGGAAAATGTACTAAAATACGTCATACATTTTAGAAAATTAAACTATTAAAAATACCTAAGTATGATAAGGTGATTTTCCACGAGAGTGGCGAGACGCGAGAAGAGAATTTCATACATACATAATTCACGCCTATATCCCCGAAGGGGTAGGCAGAGGTGAACTAGCACCCACGCTTCGCCAATTATGCTAGGTCCCATGTAATAGTTGGCGAGCCTATTGCCATTTATCGGGCACAAAAGTCGCAGTACTTTGCTAGGTGGTAGTTATAAGAGTCATTATCCTGAGTCGCCTTGTACGTCGACACCCACGGGAGAGATTTGGGGTGGTGACAATTGTATTCTACTCTGCCGTCACCACACGGCCGAATTAACAAATTTAAATTCTCTTCTCACCTCGTCACTCTGCTGGTGGAAACTCACCATAAGAGACTGCGTTGGTGAGCTCCTCTAAGATAAGAAATGCAGTTCCAATAATACACAGGTGGCACCCGCCGAGTTGGAGGCCCTGCTACTGCAGCACCCCGGCGTGGCGGAGTGCGGCGTGGTGGGCCGGCCGGACGAGCGCGCCGGCGAGCTGCCCGTCGCCTTCGTCGTCAAACAGCCAGGACAACACCTCACCGAAGACAACCTGGTCCAGTACATAGCCTCTAAGGTTCGTCAACACTGTGTATTCACTACTACATATACATAAATAACGCCTATATGTAGGCAGAGGTGAATTAACACCCACGTTTCGCCAATTATGTTATTTCCGTGTAATAGGTGGCGAGCCTATTGCCATTTATCGGGCACGAAAGTCGCAGTACATTGCTCGGTGACATAAAAAGAACGCTGCTGCCTATTCCTCATCACTGTTTTAACCGTTAGTCGCCTTGTACGACACCAGGGAGAGATTTGGGGTGGTGATAATTGTATTCTACACTGCCGTCAACATACGGCATTTATAACATTTATAAAAAGTGAGCGGACAGAGAGACCAGTGAAAAAAAAGAGAGTGATTATTAGGATGGTAACATTCCAATCCATACCGCTTATAGAAATACTATTGTACCGCAAAGAACTGTGGTTTGCATAGTAGAACATAGTAGAATAGTTTTATTCAATAATAAAATAGTATTGTATTTAAACATTAATGATTACTGTATACGAAAATGCATTTTTAACCATATAGATGGACCTTACTGAAGACCACCTCTGGCAAAACATTTGCTTTATATACTTAGGCCGGTTTTTTGATCCGTAGTTAACTCAACCAATTGTTAAAAATGATTACTAATCGTTTAATATCAGGCTGCTTTTTAACCATAAGTAACAATTTGAATTACTAATGTTACTAATGGTTAAATATCAGACTAATTATCAGAAATCAGAATGAATTTTTAACAATTGGTTGAGTTAACTACGGATCAAAAAACCGACCCTTAGGGAAGACTTGTGTCCCAACTAGTGGATATTGATTGTAAATACATTTTTACACTCACACCTATCATCTAGCCCAAAGTAAGCCTAAGCACTTGTGTTATGGATACTAGATGACGGACACAATTAATATAATTATGTATATAAATGTTGAAAATATAGTACATAAACATATACACAACCATGACTCGGAAACAAACATTTGTGGTCATCACAAAGGTTTCCCCTACCAGGGGGCCTACCGCCTAACTAGATTGCTAAAGAAAAAGCTATAGTTTATGACGTCATGCTGTCATTTCGCACCAAATTTACCTAAACAATTAGCAATAGCTTTGAACGAATAATCACCGAATGATTTTGTATGAATTTGGCACAACAATCCGTGCCGCCTAAAAATTCGCTTCTATAGCCGTAAGCAGTGCATTGCAATATAGCAATCATCAGAAATCGAGTTAGGCGGTAGGCCCCCAGGCTTCAAACCCCAATACCTAGCAATCTGAGCATTTGACCAAGGCGGCCATCAAATGATGCCATATCAGTACTAAAATTAATAATAACAAAGACCTGTCTAACAATCATTTCATAAAATTGTAAACTTCGTGACCGTATTTAGTATTACTATTAGCGAATTGCGTTGATTATTTTGTATGGCGAAAAAGGAAAACCAATTTTATAAAGTCAATTTATATTATAATTTAATTTTTCATACTTAGGGCCTGTTTCACAATCGACAAGTAAGTTCTAAGTAGCATACTTCGCAGATCATTTGACAGTTGTAATAAGAAATATATGTCAATTGATCTGCAAAGTAAGCTACTTCGAACCTACTTGTCGATTGTGAAACAGGCCCTTAAAGTAAACTTTTGTTTTAACAATGATCCCCTATTCATAAAAACTAAATCAATAATGATTAATATTAAACTACACCAATACTTATCTGTCCCTTTTCCTCACACATTTTGACGGAAATCGACGAAAAAGTACCTACATGTTTAAGTTAAATGGTGTTAAGATTTCGATTTTATGATTAAAGGTCAAGATAAAATATCTATATTAATATATTTTACAATTTTCTGTTTACAGGTTTCACCTACGAAATACCTTCGCGGCGGTGTATATTTTATTGATGAGGTTCCAAAAACACCAGCAGGAAAAATTCTCAGACGTGAATTAAAGAACATGTTACCGGCACCAAAGAGCAAACTTTGAATGGGTATTTGCACACCAATTTTAATAAAAATTGGTGAATCCTGCTTGAAATAAGCCTATTTTAGTTGCATTCCTTATGTTTTACATATTATAAATAATATTTGATTTATCCTGTTACAATAGGTTCCTTTTACCAAAGTGTTCATTTTAGTATTATATAATGCGATATTGGAATGTCATTCAATGGCATACCAGGAAGGTACTTGACATAGTATTAAATAAAATGACGACTTTACAATTGTTTTTTTACCTGATTTTTTTTAATAAAATTTGTTCGAAAATAAACATTTGTGACCTTATTGTCTACCTCCTAACCATAAAATCAACAACTACCATGTTGTTATTTATTAGCTAAAGCTTCCTTTAGTTCTTGTGGTATTCTGTTCAATGCATATTTATGCAACTCTTCATTGACTGCTGCTAAGACACCTGTTTTGTTGGGTCGCGACTCCTTAGCTCCATACTTGTAGAAGTTACCCAAGATGTCAGATAGTTTACCACCAGCAGCTGAGAGTATGGCTTCTGGAGCACATGTATCCCATTTTTTACAGCCACCACTGGCAAACACGTACACAGAAGCCTTTCCTTCTAATAACTGTAGTACCTGTGAATAATAAAACAATTTTAAATAAACTCTGCCACTGTCTACTAGCTGATGCTCTTATAGATAAATACAAATGAATCAAATACAATTCAATATTGGCTATAATAACAAACTAAAGAGTGAATGTTATACTGATATCACTATAGTGAATACCACTGTGCTAGCAAAATTAGCTAAAATTAGTGTAAACTGTTTTTTTTGCAATAATTGTCACTCGAAACTAACATAAAAAATACCAAATAATACTTATACATAGTAGATGTAGCTTACTCACAAGACTAGAGTAACTAAACCTTTTCATTCATACTGTTGTCTGTATATTATTATGATTAAACTGGAGTTTATTTTGCATATACATAATACAGCCATATATAGGGTCAGCCTATTTCCATCTAAAGGACAGGTAAATCACAGTATATTGCTAGGTGGTTTTAGAGGAATACTGCTGCATTACTCATCCCTTTCTTTATGACACCCGCGGTATAGATGGGGGGAAGTATTCTGCTCTCCTGATCCACCAATATACGGCAAAATTATTACACTGAAAATATACCTTATAACCTGCTCCCCCAACTCTTAAGATTTGTGTTGCATCCATAACTTGTAAAGCTTTTTCAACTATTGGATTGGAATGACTTCTTGTTGTTGTTATAACTAATGAATCTGGTGGTGGGGCTGGAGTAAATCCACCCACTCCTACATCTTTAAGACCCCATATTGTTCTGCCCATTATCTTTTCTCCGCCAATCATAGATTTATAGTAAGGCTGATGAATCACCCCAGCTACGGGCTCTTCATTTACAGATATTCCAATCAAAACTGTAACATGTTCTAAAAAGCCTGCAACAATAAAAGATAACATTTAGTTACAAACTGCTTAATAGATTATTATTTAATGCTCATTTGCAATTTGCCTTATAATAATTTTAACTGAATCATTATTTAAAATAATTAATACTTTACATAATACAATCCCCTAAATACAGAAACACTACTCAAATTTATAGCACTGTTTAAAAAGCGTGTGACTGTGAGTGGACAATACCTGTCAGAAATTTTTTGGATGAAATAACATCAATTTTGAAAATACTTAAAAATGTTAAGCAGATCTCAAACTTTGAGTAGCGTTTCTGTATTTGGGGGGGGTGTATGTTACTGGAGTAATGAGGGGGTATGTAACTAAATGATACAAAATTAAATAAAAAAAATGGATAAAACATAAATAAACAAGCAAAAAGTTGTTTAAATAAAATAATGTTCAACTTCAATAGTACCACATCACAATATTTGAAAAAAAAAACTATTTTAATATAAATTTTTGTTGCAATAATAATTGTACAAGTTATATGTATACTATGCAATAATATATATGTATTATAATTACAAAGGTATGCCAAAATGTCAAGATGATTTGTATATCTTTTATGTTTGAACTCTTTTTAGTTCTATAATGTATTGGAACTGCAATGGATAATTTACTATTAATAATGATTGTCAGTCATACACTGCATTATTTATATCAACAAAGGCATCATAATATTAAAGATTGTCTAATTTAACATGCTGTGCACTATACAGTAATAATGTTCAGTGATACTAAAACACCTCCAACCCCAATAGTGTTAGTATCATTTTATAATTTACCATAATTTGATTGCAGTAAGCTTAAATACCACTTCATACTAATAAAGGGATGCATTAAGTACATTTTCCATCTTTCCCATGGATTCCTCTTCAACATTAGGGCACCTAAAATATTTCATACATACTTTATGAATATTTAATTAGTTTCAAATTTTGATTACATATTTAATATAATATATTATCCTACAATGTTGATCACATAAATTGTGTAAAGTATACTTTTTGAAACTGGTATTTTCAAATAGGTACCTTGAGTGTATTCTGAGGTGCCATCAAGAGGATCTACCCAGACAACAATATCTTCTTCCTTGACACTCTGTAATTTATCAGGGCAGCTCAGCAAAAGTACCTCTTTGTCTACATCAGTAACTACCCAATCATTTGGCACATCATTCTGAAAAATATAATATCTTTATCAAGATCATTTTTAAGATTTATATAATGTTCAAATATTATTTTTTATATAATTTTCACTTTCTGGTCAGGTGTGACATAAATAGTGTATAAATACAAGTGTATATCTTACATCATTATCGGGATTATCTTCTTCGCCAATTATACACATCTTGGGATATAGTGCTGAAAGTGATGCAATAATGCATTTCTGCGCGGATCTATCTGCTTCTGTTTGGTAATCGTCTTTACCCTGAATAAAACATATTCGTTAACTTATGATATCGACACGTCCTACGCAAAACTCTTCAAGTGTTAATTAAACAGAAATACGATTTTTGTATTTTTGTAATCTACGAAGTCAGTTTTATATGTTAGCCTTGAAAAAAAATTATATTTCTTATTAAAAGTAATACTTGTACAATCGCAAAACTCGATATCTAAGAAGCAGGCCCACCGCAAAGATGTACAACTGTTAGTTTCATACATTTACGCTGGGTGGAGTGGTGGGGGTGGCAGGGTCAACTGTTGCTTCGTTAGTTTTGAAGCGGACGACGTAATGAGTGCGTGTACGCGTGACTGTTTGATCAACTTGCTACATAAGTGTTATTAAGAATATAATAATAACATGAGTTCCAAACGAATACAGTATAAAGAAAGCTTAAAAAATGCTTCTGTGTTAAAAACATCATCAGATAATGAACTACAATGTTCCAGTGATATAGTTAATCCAGGTATGTATTGGCCAATTATACTTGCATGTTATTTTCTTAGGTTAATTTCATGTCATTATAACTTTTACTGTAATATCTCTAATTGTTTTTGTTATTTATATTTGATTTTGATGTTAGATTTGTTGCATTCTGCAAATCCGACGCAAAAATATCTAACTAGTGCAGTTATAAAGTTATGGTTCGGAGTATTTGATAGCATTTGCCACATAAACAGCTTTGCTTCGGACTGGTGATCACTATTTTGAATCTAACTGACACTTATAGACTTATGCACTGGATTTTTTATACAGAAGTATTATCTAACTGCCGCACTCAGAGACGTCAAATAACGTTAATGAGTACTTAACGTCAAAAAATGACAATTCAAAACTAGTCGCTATTCTAGCTGTGTCTATGGTTTTGGTTTGAATGAAAATTTTTGACATTAAATACTCATTAAAGTTAATTGACGTCTCTGAGTGCGGCAGTAAGTGGTATTTAGTGACGTTTGCGTTGGATGGCTTATTAAAAAATATGACCTATCTGTCAGTTAGTGACATTTGCGTTGGATCTGTAAATGAGATTTTTTTTAGTATCTACCACTTTAGGAGTTTTACATGGGAAAATAATCTTAATTATACCCCACTAAGTAACTAACTGCCGCACTCAGAGACGTCAATTAACTTTAATGAGTACTTAATGTCAAAAAATTTCATTCAAATCTAGACCATAGACCCGGCAAGAATAGCGACTAGTTTAGAATTGTCATTTTTTGACATTAAGTACTCATTAACGATATTTGACGTCTCTGAGTGCGGCAGTAAGTATATTAATTCTTTTCAGAATCACCGGTACCAAATTTTACGGACGAGGAGAAAACCTACTGAGCTAATAATAATCTATTTAAAACTGACGCTGATGATATTATAGAAGACTAACATCAAAATCCTTCTTCCCAAAATAACATAGGGCACAATCGAACTTCTACGTTCACAGACAATGACCCTCTGTTTTCAGTTGGAGGTCCAAACTCTCGGTTGGTCCACCTTGTGGGGGGCTTCCAACGCTGCGTCTCTCGGTGCGTAGCCGCCGTTCGAGGACCTTTCCGCCCCAACGGCCGTCAGTCCTCCTCGCAATGTGCCCTGCCCACTACCACTTAAGGTCTGCAATTCTTCGGGCTATGTCGGTGACCTTAGTTTTCCTGCGGATCTCATAATTTTTGATATGATCACGCAGGGAAACAAGCCCTCTCCATTCCCTTTTGGGTGACTTTGAGCCTTCTTATAAGGCCCATTGTAAGCGGCCACGTTTCGGTGCCATAAGTCATCATTGGCAACACACACGCATTGAAGACCTTTGTCTTTAAACACTGTGGTAGATGGGCCGATATGCCACGTAGCTTCCCGAACGCTGCCCAGCCGAGTTGGATCCGTCGATTGACCTCTTTTTAGAAATTGGACTTACCAAGTTGGACTTTTAGCCCCAGGTAAATATAATTTTCAACAACTTCCAGTGTAGAGCTCCCAACCTGTACAATAGTGGGTACGACATGGGAATTCGACATGATTTTTGTCTTATCTATGTTAATTTTAAGACCCACTTGTTGGGAAACTCTACTGAGATCATCGAGCATTGTGCTCAAGCCTTCCAGGGTCTCAACCATGACTACGATATCCTTAGCAAAGCGTAGGTGAGTCATGTACTCGCCATTTATATTGATGCCTAATCCTCTCCAGTCCAGAAGTTTAAACGCGTCCTCTAGCGCGGCGGTGAACAGTTTCGGCAATATTACGTCATCATGCCTCACACCCCGCTGGAGCTGTATGGGTTTAGAGTTCTGATCCTGAAGGCGGACTGACATGTTGGCGTTTTCGTACAGTGACTTCAACACTTGAAGTGCCGATAACCAACCAACAACCGATAACCGATAGTCTATTCGGCACCTCTGGAGTGATTGGAGCACGGCCCAGTAATCGACAGAATCGAAGGCTTTCTCATAGACAGACGCTAAACATAATGGCAAATTATAGTCTTCGGTCTTCTGTATAACTTTTTTTTTGTCGGGGTCAAATATGATGTTTACGCACATCCCACGGCCCCGGGCCTTGGGCCGTGGGGGTGTGTGGGACTCCCCAGCGTGTAAAATGCGCCAGGACTACTCTACTAAAAATTTCCCCGGTTCTTCGCCCTAGGTAAAGTGGGGAAGAGGGCTTCTGTATAACCTGCCGCAGCGTATGTATGTGGTCTATGGTACTAAAGACTTTTCGGAATCCGGCTTGTTCGAGGGGCTGGAAGTCGGTAAACCTGCACCAAAGACGGTTCGTAATAACCCTCGAGAACAACTTATAAACGTTACTAAGGAGGGTGATGGGTCTATAGTTCTTCAATTGGGTTCTTTCGCCCTTTTTGAAGAACAGTCTTACCACGCCCCCATTCCATGCCTTTGGCGTTTTTCCCTCGAGTATAACGGTTGAATAGCCTCTAAAGAGCTCTGAGAACGGTTTGTCCACCTGCTTTCAGACTGCTATTTAATTTTTTGTACAATAATGCATTTTTTACTTCCAACTACCTCGTTGGAGGGTAAAACCGAGTTCGTTTTCAAGCCTGGAGGAGGCCGAGGTCTGGCAGCTGATGGGTATATCACCAATATTCTCCTGGAACATATTGTGCCCTACGCAGGATTTGTTGGCGAAGACTTCATACTAATTCACGACAATGCTCGATGCCACACAGCGCGCGTTACTCAGCAGTTCCTTCGAGAAGTCGATTTGCGTACAATGGACTGGCCTGCGCTCAGTCCAGACCTGAACTCCATCGAACATTTATGGGACGAGCTCAAACGAAGGGTACGAGCAAGAAATCCAGCCCCCTCGAGCCTAGAAGAATTGAAGGCAGCTTTTTTAGAGGAGTGGGAAGTTATAAGGGTAAAGACAGCAATGAGTAATGGGCAGCAGCATTTCTCTCATACCACCTAGCAATATAAATTTGTACTGCGATTTATGTGCCCGATATATGGCAATAGGCTCGCCACCTGTTACATGGGACCGAACATAATTGGCGAAATGTGGGTGTTAATTCACCTCTGCCTATCCCTTCGGGGATATAGGTGTGATTTATGTATGTATGTATGTATGTAAGAATCGACTACGGGCTGTTAATAGGATTAGAGGAGGCAATACCAAATACTGAACCAATCAATTTTATACTTCTTAAGAAAAAAACGTGTTTTATTTGTGTCAATTCTGAACACAACTCCTTTATCCATAATCCCATTTTTCCCACATTTAAGTTCAGACACCAATAATAAAAAGAAGTATACATGGATATTAATAATGATGATATGTCATAAAAGCTGAAGGTTCAAGCTTTCAAATGAAATATCATTTTTATTAAAATGTTGTATTCTTTTACTTAAAACAATATTTGAATGCAGAGGTAGCGCTTGAGTCGATTTGGTTGCTCGCGAAATTATTTTTTAAATAAATGTTATTAAATAAATAACATATTTCATTTTCATAAAGGCTTCGATTAAATTACTCACAAGCAAAACAATCTAACTACAAATTTTAATGTTATCTTATCCCAAACATAACCTATTATGTACTACTTACGAAATTAAAAAGTCTATTATTTCCATTGCAAAACTTCCTATCAAACACTTACTGACTTTTACTGATAACTTTTCTCCAAGCATAAGTACGTAAGTGGTACTTGAATTTTAAATAATGAGATTAGTTCCGCGGCAAAACTCTTTAAGTTTTATATCTTAATATCTATATGAAATTTAGAAAATCTTATCGATGATTTAGAAAATTATTTGTTAAAAACGCCTACTTGCAAAATTTTAGGACGATAGCTGCAGTAATAAAATTTATGTACACGTTTGAAGTTTCAAACGAGTCCCCTGTAAAATTTGCAATTTCGTGTTAGGGAGTTATGCGTAGGAGGTGTCGATATTAGATATTTATAGGGGTGTTCTGACCAAATACATATAATAATCAACAACAAACTTTTGGAAGCAAAATACTTGGACTTACCTTTTCAACAATACCAAGTTCGCCTTTACTCATCACATCTCGAACAATTTTACCTGCTCTACTAGCAACAGATACTGATGAAGCTAAAAGTTTAACGATAAGAGGAGCACTGCTACACATTATTAAATAAATTATTAATTGTTTTCTCAAAATAAAGGTCTAGCTAATCTGGCTTGTCTAATTTTGCCACATAGAAGTGTCACTGTCACTGTCTGTCTATTACTGACATTTTTGTCGCAGTGGGAAAGGCAACAAATTAGCATAAACATCCAAGTTGTGAGTATATTTTTTATACGTAGGTCACGCCTTTCTTCCACTGTACCCCTATGCAGAGAGAGTAGTATTTTTCATTAAAATAAAAATCTACCTCATCGTGTTTTCAATTAATGATTAATTTACATTAACCTTCGGTTAGAACATTAAAGGAAGATTGAGCCATGATCCCGGTGCGGTTGGTGCGTATTAACGACTGCAGATGCAGCCGGGAACAACGGATTAACGTGCCTTCACTGCGTTTGGAATCACGGAGGAACTCCAGATAATACATTTTTAGTCACCCATCCAATGACCAACCTTAGCGACATTCCTTAGTCCGACAATCGCTATGCCACTGTGCTTGCGAGCTCCTCCCGAGTGACTAACTTATTATTATAAAATTGTAACTTTTTGTAAACGAATTCATTACTACTCCCGTAGTCCTATATGGAATTCATATAAATAACACAGAAACGTAAAAAAGCTGAAATTCTACGCTGACCTGGAACTTGGAAGCAAGAGGTCGACAGTTAGTTGGAAAAAAATATTGAAGGAGCCAATGGACCTATAGGTACCTACCTACTTACCTACTGGCCACACACTTCCTCTTTAGTATCTAGGTATATACCTACCTATTGTATGGAAGCAGTTATGTAAGTTTTTTACCTGACTTGTTTAGGATCCTTCATGCTCCATGAGTAACTTTATGAACTCATCTGTTGTGCTGGCTATAAAACCAAACTATACTTAACTTCAGTTTATAATAATAAATTAAAATAAATTTATAATAATAATACATTTTATTGGACTATTTCAAAATTATATAAAGGCACATGTGGTCTCTTATCGTGTAAGTAATAAAAAATAACGATCTTTAACAACATGGTTGTATAATAAACGAAATTATTATCAGGTAGTTTTATCATTTATAATATGGAGCAAAAATAATAAAAGTTGCAAAGTATTAACATGGAATAATTGAGTCTAAATCTAAACATACATTTATTTTAACAAGCTTAAATACCCAATTAATTAACAATATTTAAACAGTGATTATATTTGCATGCTCTAGTAATCGCTCAATAAATTCAATTTTGTATGTCAAAATTTTAGTATAATTATGTTCATTGAAAATGCAATACTTAAAACTAGTCATAATAAAAACTGTAAAGTAACTTATATAATATTTAAATAATAAAAATATTTGATTTATCTTATTTAATTTTTATATTCCTCAAGGTCAAACATTAGATACCCATAAAGTAAAAATTGTATTATTTTCGAAATATCAAATACACTTCCTTAACTACCAACAGTAACTATATATATATATATATACCCATTACCAATGATTTTATTTGTGATTGAACCAAGAAACAAAAAAATTACAGCCTTAAGAAACCAACAATTAACTATGTCAATTAATATCCATCTTAATTGATTGCTCATCAGTTGCTGTGTTGTAGTCTGACGTTATTGTTAATTTGTTTCAGAATCAATATTTCGATTCTAATAATATTTATTTTAACTACAAACAATCATCGTCACCACGCTAAATTGTACATTACTTTGTGTACGCTAAATTGTTCATTACTTGAATATTAAGGTAATGTATCTCTTTGAATTCATTATATGAGCAAGTCGGAACGAAAACTCGAATTTAACTATTAATGTGTAATGCAAAGTATGTCAATGAGAGGCAGTAGAAGTTCTAAGAAGAAATGCATATAAATTAAACTTATTCTAAGAACTACAACAAAAACAAAAAAAAGTCTTAAATGTAACGGGTAAAATATTAGATTCCCTATACAACAATTCAAATATCCTAATTTCATAAAAAAATATTATTGGTGCTGATAAGAATTTTTGAAACGCAACGCGACTCCACGTGTGGGCAATGGGCAATTCGGCGTCGCGTCGGATGTTCAAGGTGTTTCTGGTCATAGAAAACCAATACATTTGATTCGCATCAACACGCGTCGCGTAATATCGTGTCACGTAGTGTTTAAAAAATGTGTTTCTACCTTAAATGTAATGGATACTTTGTGTATTGGTCCATGACACGATCCTATCTAAGCTGATTTGGTTGCCGCTTTTCGCACGGTGCGAAAGTTCTTTTCGCGGAGCGGCCGGTTAGTCTGTCCCTTCTTGCCTAATAGGGCGTCCTTCTTCAGAGACAAGATGTCTTTGGGTTGCTCTTCATTGGCATTCTCGGGGTCATCGACCTGCGTGAGCACGTGCTTGACGATCTGGTCGATCGTGTGGGTGTCGAGCATGCGTGCCACATGCGCCTTGTCTTCGACGGCATACAGGAACAGCTGCTTTGTGTTCTCCCGGAGACACTGCACCCGCGTCCAACGTGACCTGTCTGCGGCCCGCGCGCCCACTTGTTCTATCACCTTTTCCAGCACCTATAAAAATGTTTGGACATTAAGGAGATCATTTTAAAATATATTACATACATATATCACGCATATACAATGACATACATATATTTAATGCAAATCTGATATAGCACACCAGTATTATTAACTTACATTATCCAGGGATTCATCTGGCCAACCAAAGCACTGCAATGTATCTTCGTCTATAAGTTGGGAAAGCAACTTCGAAAGATTGTGTTCAAGCTCCACTTCTGACATAAGTGGGCTGTCCTCCATCTGAAACATGCACCCAATATGACAATACTCTGTAGTATGTATATCCCGCCTTACTCCTATAAACTGGCGAAACGCTGGTGTTTAAACACCTACCGTGTATTACTTATTACATAGGACCTTATTTCAGGTCCTATGTAATAAGTAATAGCCTATTGCTAGATGGTACACTTTAAACGCTGCTCCATTCTTGGTTACATTACAACTCTTACTGCCGCACTCAGAGACGTCAAATAACGTTAATGAGTATATAACGTCAAAAAATGACAATTCAAAACTAGTCGCTATTCTTGCCGGGTCTATGGTCCAGATTTGAATGAAAATTTTTGACATAAAATACTCATTAAAGTTAATTTACGTCGCTGAGTGCGGCAGTTTGTCGCCTTGTACGACACCCACCCCACGGGAGAGCCGGTAGGGGTGGTGACACATGTATTCTTCTCTGCCATCAGGACACGGCAAAGTAAGTAACAGACTTGAATTAATACATACATACTTAAATCAAGCGTGTTTATCCCTGAAGGGGAAAACAGATGTTTTAACCACATTTCCATTTTGCTCTGCCCCCCACACGCAAACCTAGTGTAAAATTAGTGCACGCAAGAATAGTAAACCGTGTAATCCGAACTCAAAAAATCATCAACATTAACCGCCTTATTAATAAATTGGTAGTAAACATGGTATAGCTATTCCGCGTATTGTCTTCGTCTCGCAGACATGATTTTGAATGCGAGGAAAAGAGACAAAACACTAAGTAACTAATCAATACTTAAACCGCGTTTATTAATAAGGCAAAAGGCAGTTAGTGTACAAAGTAAGAAGCCTATTGGACAAATAACCCACCTTTATGTATGTTTCTTTTCCTGTTGTGGTCGATTCATCTTGCATGCCACCGTACAGTACATCAGATCCGCCGTAACCTTCCAAGATGCGCTCAGACTCTACGTCTAATAAGTTCAGGATGGACTCCAGTTCAGATTTTGATACTCTGTCAATTTTTATATCTTTGCCCTGCAAACAAAACAGAATGTACGACTTTCATACATACATACATAAATCACGCTGTTCTCCCCTAAGGCGTAGACAGGTGTGTTACAACACCCGCGTTTCGACAGATTATTTCGAGTCCCATGTAGCTAATAGGGGGTGAGCATGTAGCTATTCACCGGTAACTTTTGTCGCCGTAATTTACTAAATGGCACATCAGCCAGACTAGCATGACCAACAAAACAAGATTTGAATCGCGTTGAACTTGGAATTTGAAGGGACTCGAGGTCAACATAGCTTATTGCTATTCACCGGGAACTTCAATCGCAGTAATTTCCATCTAAAAAAATATTCCTCATTACCCGATTTTCAACCTTAGCATTTAAGGTGGCAGTTACTGACCATGACGTTCCGTACATGCTCCAGGTGTTGTACGAACATGTCCGGGTGATGTCGCCTCACGTGCCGTAGCAGCTGCTCGCCGCGGATGTACGCCCGCGCCGTCATGCAGTACATGCAGCGCCGCGGCCGGTCCAACCGGTGTATCGTCAGGTGGCGGCGCAAGTAAATCGCCGAGTAGAACCCCTTGCCGCACACCTCACACTTGCTCCCTGACATAACATATTAGCCGTATGAACAACTAGTACAACAACCCGCGGCTTTGCTCGCGTTAATGTCGTTTATGATCTGCCGCACTCAGAGACGTCAAATAACGTTAATGAGGACTTAACTTCAAAAAATGACAATTCAAAACTAGTCGCTATTTTTGCCGGGTCTATGGTCTAGATCTGAATGAAAATTTTTGACATTAAATACTCTTTAAAATTAATTGGCGGCTCTGAGTGCGGCAGTATATAGCCTGAACCATAAAATAAAAAGCCTATAAAGCCTTCCTCGATAAATGAACTACTACTAACTACTAACTATCCAACACAAAAATAATTTTTCAATTCGAGTCAGTAGTTCCTGAGATTAGTGTTTAACCATACAAACAAACTGTTCAGCTTTATAATATTAGTATAGATGTAGGACTCAGTGAAACAAAGAAAATTTAATTGATGCTGGAACCGAAGCCGTGTCCTCAGCAATCCCGGCAGATGCATAATACCACACAGCCAGCCAAGACGTTAGTCAAAATTTATCTTACCATTCAACTTCACATTCTAGCTGCCGCACTCAGAGACGTCAATTAACTTTAATGAGTATTTAATGTCAAAAATTATCATTCAAATCTAGACCATAGACCCAGCAAGAATAGAGACTAGTTTTGAACTGTAATTTTTTGACGTTAAGTACTCATTAACGTTATTTGACGTCTCTGAGTGCGGCAGTTAGGCAACAGGTATTGTTACAAATACCATTTATTAGGCTTTATTAAGCTTGGGTTCTCTTTTTAATTATTATTTAGTTTCATCTAGGCATTATATTAATGTTAGAAATAATGTTGCATAGAAAAAAAGTCATAATAAAAGCCAATTATAAGAAAATAGTTATTGTCAACACTGACCTCTTTTATCCAGATGTGTTTTAATATGAAGTTGTAAACTTTTTTCATTGGGGAATACTTTTTTAGACAATGCACAATCTTCGAATGGACACACCAAATTTTGGAGACCCAAATGAGTCCGTTCATGTATAAGTAAGCTGCAAAAAAAATATGGTCTCACTTTCCAAAACATCTTTTCTGTGCTTTATCCCTTTACAAAATGTTCTTAAAACCACATACTAAAATTAATGAATAGAATTGCAAGTTGCAGAGCCTATACTTCTTATTAACAGATAAATATTTTTCACAGCTTGGAAAGTATATTTTACATAAACAAATTGTATCTAATAGGTAAGCATTTGACAATGGGACGGTACAAATGCTGACTTAGAAATACATATTTAAATACTAAAAACCTATTTAGATCTTTAGGACTAGGCTAAAAATTTGTCATATACCTTGCTTTAGAGTTAAATGTCTGGCTACAAATTGAACAAATGTGACCAGTATGTTTCTTCTCAATGTGGCGCTGCAGTTGTAACTTCTGTATATATGACTGCCCACATTTATCGCACTTGTGTGGTTTGTCACGGGCATGGGTTAGAACATGCCGCTTCATAACTTCAGTTGTAAAAGTTCTATACCCACACTGAAAGAATATGTTCACTTACAATCTCAGTGGTATGTTTCTCTTGCATAACATTGTTCTTATATCCTTAGTTAAATTAAAGTATAGTAATTTTATATAAATTGTTTACTTTTTGATTACTTACCATCAAACATCAACAGTGGAAGCAATAAAAATTAAAGTTATAAATTATAGAAATATTTCAATATCACACTTAAATTGTATGTTATGAACTTTTATATCTGTCTATCAATGGCACAACCATTCTTATTGTTTAGTTTTGAACAATAAATGAAACATGTGGATAAAGCTACAGAATCAGAATAAATAGTAAAGCATAATTATATTTGTTAGGTAATTAAAACTACAAATACTTATCCAATATATGAGTAGTTTTAGAAAATGTGAACTACCAACAATAACTGAATTAAAATAAATAATACGAAATTATATTTACCACACCACAAACACGTTTTTTTTCACCATGAATCTCCAAATGTTTGGCTATTGAGGTCCGCGATGAAGTTGTTTTTCCACAAATGTCACATTCAAATTTACGTGGATCTAGAGTTATAATAAACACCATTAATGCAGAGAAGTCCTCATAGGCAAAAAAATCATACATCGATAATAAAATCATTACCCAAATGATTGAGTTGCCAGTGATTTACCAACTTTGAAAAATTCTTAGTTGCATATGGACAATATTTGCAAGTATATCCAGATTTTAAGATATGCTGATACCTTAGATGTACTATTAAATTGTCCTTCCTGGAGAATTCCTTTTTACATATCTGTAATAAAGTATATAACTATTAATTTAAATGTACACAATGTGAAATAGGACTTGCAAGCACTTCATGTATACAAGAAATATTTTGATAAAATTTGATTTCTTACTTCACAAGGGTAGACTGCTACTTCTGTTCCATCACATCCACTTTGCGCCATATGACGAAGGACATGAGATCTTCGCACAAAAGACTTTTGACAGTGAGGGCATAGGTACTCCACCCTGTTGTGGGTCTTCTCAATATGTTTGTCAAGTGCATCTTTGTCAGGGCATTGAGCATTACAATGCGGACAGGCTACACTATCAGACCTTTTGGAATGCTCATTTATACAGTGCTTTCTAAATGAATTCTCAAATTTGAAAATTTTATTACATTCTTTGCACTTAATTCCATCCTGTAAAATTATAATCATACAAATTATTTCTTGTTAAAAATTCTGTTATAGTTTTAATTAACTAAAATAAATTGAAAATAAGTTATGGATAATATCTCAGTGTTTAAAACAAGAGTTGACTGTGACTGCCATATTGTAAAATGGCAGGCAATGCTACTATCTTCCTGTTCATGTTTAGAAATTAGGAGTCACTTTTAAATGTAAGAGGAATTTCTCACCTTATGCTTAACATTAATATTTTGCGACACACCAATCCGTTTTGAAACTTTCTTTTTGTTTTTCCTTAGAGATTCTTTTAGATACGTATTATTAGAATCGTCACATGTAATTTCTTGTTTAATATTTGCAGTAATCTTCTGATCTTTCTTACTTGCTACAAATGCATTCCTACGTTTCTTTAAAGTAAAGTTTTTATGAGTTTTTTTACGTTTAGGTGGCATATTGTTTTAGGTGATATATCTATCTAACACAGGTTACGCCTTGAACAAAATTAACACAACTTGGAAACTGACTGTACTTGCTGTACTTTGATGTTTAAACTTTCACTCAGGCGCTGGCTGATAGGCCTATCATGGAGACGTGGACAAAATCTCTCTCCACCACTTGACAGTGTTCTGTCTCAGGATTTAGTAGGAGTTAAAGTGAGAGAATAATATTTTCTTTCCCGAGGAGATTTTGAGGCACTACGTTTATTCCACAGATAACTGACGTTTATTCACAGATAGACAAAAAAATCTTTTTTTCTATCAATATCAACCGTTTATAAAATCTAAAAGAGTGTTTGGCGCGTTTCGTGGTGTCACGCAGATTTATTTTCGATTATTAAAAAATTGTTACAAAGTGGATTTTGTGCAGTAAAAGTGGTGTTATTTAGATGCACAAGCATCCATGTTGATGTGCAATTATTAGTTGTGGTGAAAACCACTATAAAAAGTGGTTTTGTCCACCTCATCAGGCACCATCATGAATTCTGTTACCAGTAAATTCGCGCCAAGCACTCCCTTGATGTGTTGAAATGTGCGACACCCATATTTTAACGTGAAATTCATATCAGTCATACATTTCACCTACTCATTATCTCATATGACTACAGATAAAATATACACTAAAGATATGGCTGTATGGGCTAGAACCTTTGCCATCCCTAAAATATAGGGAGAATTTAAGAAAAAAAAATCTATTTTACTTTAGAGTGCGGTCCAGATAAGTTCGCGTGTGGTGAAAATTGGAACTAAAAATTCGTCTGCTATTTTTTTTGTCTACGAGTGTCAATGTTAGCGAGCAGCGCCACCCCTCACGCGCAGACTTATCTGGACCGCACTCTACTTTGGATACTAAATTGACAGGTGCAAATGTCATGTTTTATTCTTCTTCATAAATGAATGGCAACGTGCTATCGTACAGTGCGTCCACAGTCTAACATATGGAAGAGTCCGCGCCAGATAAGTCTACGCGCGAGGGGTGGCGCTGCTCGCTAACATTGACACTTCTAGACGAACAAAATTGACAGCATTTAATTTTTTCAACATACCTTTATTATGATGTTATATGAAATTAAACCGAAAATGAAGACACCCATACTTTTTATTTCTTCTGAATTCCGTCGTTTTCAGACAAAAAATCATGATTGAAATACCGGTCATTCTAAACAGACGTAAGTGCCAAATGACGTCACTGGCGTAGACGAATGGCGAAATCACTCTTGACTCGAAAAATAAAAATATCACTTGTCAAAATTGACGAACTGGCGTTTCCGGTGTCGAAAATAAAAAACATTTTATCTGAAATGTTTGAAATTAATTTCAAAGTCAAATACGTTTTAAATTAAAGTTTATGAAGGATTTTATTTTATTGCTACTCTAATATTGTTAATTTCGACGATGACAATTAATAACATTGGATTTGATTTATGACTGACGTCTGTCATCATGTCTAAACGTAGTGTATTATATACTCTTTGATGTCTATGATAACTTTTTATTCTTCCATCTAGGAAGGCAAACGTTTTAATTTATACATCCCCGCCCGTGACGTCATCGCATGATTTTACATTTTATTTTTTTTCTCTGTAATTAAGTAATAAAAAATTTAATAAAAATATTTTCGAAGTCAGGATTGGATAATAAAGTAACTGTATTTTTATTTTGGGAGGTTGTCATTTTTGAAATGTTGTCAATTGCAGACAAAGTTCTAGTTCCAATTTTGACCACGCGCAGACTTATCTGGGGCGCACTCTAGTATCTTTCTCTCAAATGGAAACGTCAGAGGTAAAATAATATACATTGTACTCTTTGGTAAAATATTAACTGTGGACGCACTGTAGTCTTACTTAGTATTGTATTATCTTTGCACTGTAGTTCGTACAGATTATGCCACGAGTAATCTTGTAGTTTTTGTTTTGGTCATGTTTTATTGTATAACAACTATAATAAAACATGACATTTGCACCTGTCAATTTAGTATCCTAAATAAAAAATAGCCTTTTGTTATGTAGATAGTACCACTTCCTCTTCAGAGGAGACTTGGCTTGGTCACGACTGGCTGGTCCTTTGTCCGGCGCAGTACGTTGTTGTTGGACATTGGACAAGGGGAACCGGCACAGAATAAGCCCAAAAGGCGGGCGGTGTCTGTCCGGTGATATATTCTAACGGATGACCCCGGATGGCTGCCACAGTACAATTGTATGCTTTGAGTGGATGCCCGGAGAGGATGTTTAGTGGTATAGTGGGGTACGCCTCTACCGCGAGCCGAGC
Source organism: Cataclysta lemnata (assembly GCA_963931975.1). Taxonomy (NCBI): domain Eukaryota; kingdom Metazoa; phylum Arthropoda; class Insecta; order Lepidoptera; family Crambidae; genus Cataclysta; species Cataclysta lemnata. The sequence continues at coordinate 5,164,895 of OZ008355.1, read as the reverse complement.
TAGAAGATGCGTAAAGACTGCATTTGACCTCTCCGCAAAAAATAGAGAGAGATAAGTCTGCGCGCGATGGGTGGCGCTGCTCGCTCACATTGACACTCCTAAACGAACTGGCGCGCACTTTATAGGTAAAAAGTAAGTTGACAGCCCAATTTTTAAAGAAGGCAAAGAGATTTGATCCATACAGCCATGCCTTTAGTTTTATAATTATTACTTTAAAGTATTTCAATAATTCTGCATAATTAAACGTCAACACGAATCCTTATGCATTAAAATAACATTACTTTCAGTGCACAAAATCCACCCCAAACAATTTTGGAATTAACGAAAAAATTCGACTGAGACCATTGTAACGCACCTGACACCTTTATTGATTTCGCCAGTAGGCCTAGCACGGGACGTGGACAAAATCTCTTTCCACCACTTGACAGTGGTATATCTCGGGATAGAGCGAGATGAAAATATTTTCTTTTGCCCGAGGAGAATTTGTCCACGTTCCGTGCTACGCAGGCAGATCCGTCGTTTTTTTCGATCGCGACCCTAGTACCTACTATACACCTAATTCATTTAAGGGGCAGTCAACTACACATACATACATACATAAATCACGCTTAGATCCCCATAGGGGTAGGCAGAGGTGAATTAACCCACTTTTCGCCAATCAAGTTAGGTCCCATATAATAGTAGGTGGCGAGCCTATTGCCATCTACCGGGCACATAAATCGCAGTATTGCTAGGTGGTATAAGAGTACCACTTCCAATGCTCATCGCACGCATCGCTCTTTACTCTTCAGTCAACTACACAAAATTATACAAGGTTATTTTTGAAACACAATAACATCATAAACAATAACGTTTGTTTTATGAGTTTTAATATAACGCAATTAATAAACATTGACAACAAGGACAATAATCTACATTTCCGTCTTGGCAAATCACCAAAAGATTTGAATTAATGTCATTGCAGCTAAAGAAATTACTTACAATAGCAATCGAAGTTATTCTATTAAATCAACTTTGGAAACAATAATCATCCTAAAGTTCAATTTTAATATTCCATGATAAAGTACTTATATACCTATGTGGGCACTGTTTAAAGCCAGATTTATATTTGTCTGATGTGTTCCGATCGTCAGAACGGTATGAGTTTATTTAATGACTTATGCTATAAAACATATCGCGTCAGACTAATGTAAATCTCACCATAATAAATATATTAGAAACCCATTTCGTCAGAGCCCATCGAATCTGACTAAATGGACAGAACTGAATACACAGAAAATTAATGAGACTGACTCAAGCTGATTGACCGTCTCGGAAGCCCTTATTATACGTAGTGTATTATATACTCTTTGGTTCTTATGATATATATCTATATTATTTGTCATTAATATCTATTTAACTAAGTTTCCATGGCAACGCATGGTATGTAAACAATGTTTTTTTGTCTGGTTGTATTCTCTCTAAAGTAAGTTTATAAGAATCCACTGAGGTATTAATAAAAATAATAATAGAAAGTTGAAAAGAGGACTACATGATAAACGAATAAATATAATGAGCCATGGAAAAAGAGCTAGACACCATTGTGAAAGCTACTCAAGCATCTCTCGGCAAATATGTGAAACGCCCACCGTTAACAGAGAAATTGCTTAAAAAACCACCATTTCGATTTTTGCATGATATTGTGACAAGTGTGAGTGCATATTGATTATTTATTATGTGTAATAATATAGGTACTACTTTATCTACCAACATAATTTATCATTAGTACAAGCTACTAAAAGCAATGCACACTGTAAAAGCAAAGTTATAACAACAAAACTGTCAAATATTTCCCATCGATTTTTAACCTTATTTTGTTTGGAGTAAAGAACAAAGGCAAATAGAGTTCCTAGGGTCTGTTTCTTTGGTAATATCTACTTAGAGGGCATGTGAAATAATTAAAAAGACTGCTAAACAACGGTTAGACTGCCTGTCCATTGACGTGGAGCGAGGCTGCGGAGCGGAGAAACGAGGAATAAATATTAACCAATAGGATTGCATAAAAGTTTCGCTCCGATATTTTACGCAATCCTATTGGTTAATAATACCTCGTTTCTCCACTCCGCAGACTCCCTCCGCGTCAATAGACAGGCAAGTGGTTTTAAATAAGAAGCGTTTTTTTTAAATAAGAGGAAGTTGATCTGGACATGATTTATAAACTTATTTTTTTTTTACACTCACACCTATCATCTAGCCCAAAGTAAGTAGCCTAAGCACTTGTGTTATGGATTCTAGATGACGGACATATTTTTAATATAATTATGTATATAAATGTTGAAAATATACTACATAAACATATATCCAATCATGACTCGGAAACAAACATTTGTGGTCACCACAAAGTTTGCCCCTTCCAGGATTCGAACCCGAGACCTCTTGGCCAATACCCAGCAATCTGAGCATTCGATCAAGGCGGCCGACAACTTTCAAGTCTCTTCAGCTATTCAAATTTTAAAATAAGTACTTAATGTTATTTGAATAGGCTTAAGTTTTAGTCGACATAACGAAACTTTGATACAAAAGAATCCGACTTAAACTACGTTTAAATACATTAAAAACAACAAACACTATAAAAAAAGTGCTCGTGAGTGTCACCTACACAGATATATCATAATATCTGTGGTTACCTACGAAGGACTGACATGGGACAACCTCCTATTCTTGAAGACGACGACGAAGATAATCGTCTATTAGTAGACGATCCAACCACGCTATCAAATATAGTCGTTCGACAGCTTGGTATTTCCCAGTTGAAAATCCCGTAATGCACACTCTTGGGCTATACTCTTACCATTACACGGCATTGTAAGTAAATGAAGAAGGGGATCCATTGAGATGACTATATACTTCTGCAGATATATGCTCAACGCTCGCTCCCAAAGAGCAAGGTAACCTCAACAAAAAAGAATAAAATACTCGCAAAGGAGATTAAGTCTAACTGTGCATAATAATCAAATATTTTGATTGAGCCATACTTTCTATCCGATAATTTTAAACATTTTTAGGAAAGAGTTACCTACCCTTTTTGATGGAAGACTTGCCTATTGCATCGAGACGATACATATTCTTATAACATGTTGGATGGCTGCCCAGCGCACTTCAGTTGTATTCGAGTATGGTTCGACGAGAATTACCCAAACCGATGGACTGGCGAATGAAGAGGCGGCAGCATGGCTGTAATAGGCCATAACAGGATATTTTTATGTATGGGATGATATGAAAAGCTTAGTATACAACCAGAAGACACTGATCTCTAATGTCGATATTTTGAGACAAAATATTATTGATGTGGCTCAGAAAATTAGGCGGAACCTGTCAACTTTTGTCGTTAAAAGCAACTTATGGAAAATAATGAGAATTTGTGTCACAAATAGCACCTGCCATGTCAAACATGAATAATAAAAATATTGGTTTGTTTTTACGTATTTTAACTATGTATTTTACCTCATGATTATGAATATGTACAACTTGGCAAAAAAGAGTTTGCTGCGGTGACAGATGAAACTAATTTTTTTTGCATATGATATCACTGATTTGCTTTCAAACTCTGGTAGTTCAATTGTTAAATTTATTTGTATTTTAATTTATTAGCTTCAATTCAATGGGTAACTTAATAAATATGAACACAACAAAACAAGTGGCGCCCTTATTTTATCCAAACTCTTTTTTGCCGAGCTACCCTCTGTTAATTTACCGGTTATTAGGTCAATGTTTTATGGCCTTTATATAATAGCAAGTGCTATTATAACCTTTTTCAATAAGACGTAATCTGCAGATAAACATGTTTTTTTTAAAGCACCATAAAGTTAAAAATACTTAGGGAAAAATCTTAAATTTTAACCGTTGACGAAGTTTTAAGTGCCGGTTATTAGTATAGCCTACTAGGTTCAGTTTTTGTTAATCTTTTTTATTATAATTAATATGCCCCCTAACTAAATACCACAAAAAACGGACTCTAGGCTCTCCAACTCCAAAAAAAATTATAAAAAAACGCGTAGTTTGGTCATGTAGAGCAATCTAGTACTAAGTAAGCATTATTTATTGCCAAAAGACCCAATAAATAACCGACCCTTTCATACTGTTTTTATTACAGGTGCTAAAAAGTACAGGATTTTTTGAAAATTTATTTGATGAAGAGGAACTTATATCGGATAATGTTAAAGATAGAGAAAGTAAAATAGCCTTTCTTAATAAAGTTATAACTATAGTAGGTAAGAAAATAAAAAATATGCTATTATTTAGTTCTTCACTAGGTAGGTTAAGAAATAATAAATAGCATTATTATTCAGTCAGTCAATAACATGTGCACACCTAAACTATTTTTTCTAGTTTTGAATATTCCACTTCACACTTCCATGGAATTATCAAACAAACTTGATAATTCCATGGGAATATCTAATCCGTATGACATCAACCGAATTATGTTTTATTTGTAAAGGAAACCGTTCAATAATAATAAATCTAATAAAATCTATTAATTATTAATATGTAATAACACATCTAGTAGATTTATGACACCACGAAAGTACCTAATCATTCAATATTTCTAAAACGATTTTGTAATTAAGATGACATACCTTTTTGTTTTGTTTCTAAAATTAAACAAAAAAGTCCTTCTTTTATGGTTTTCAATAAAACTATTAATAATTTTAATAGGGTTGACTACAGGAAAAACAGTGTCCGCAAAACCATCCAAAATCGTAGCAGGCCAAGAACCTGATAAGACAAATGAGTTACTACAATATTTAGCACAAGCATTGGATAAAAATTTGTCATCTGCAGATGCGGTGACAAACTTTAAGCAAGGTACCAATTTAGCAAAACCTGGCGATAAGAAATCTAAAGATGCGTCAAGACCGACTAAAAAAACAAGCGAAAATAAAAAGTTGACTTCAAAAAGTAATGATAAATTAATTCCCCACAAAAAAGAATCGACAGTACAAAAAACAAAAGAATCCATTAAAAGTGACAATGATAAATCAAACCAAAAGAAAAAAGAAAAAACTGCAACAAAAATCGATTCCCCTCCTAAAAAATTAGTACAGCAAACAAAACCAATTCCTAAAAAGCCATCTATCGAAAAACCTGAAATGATGAACAAAAAAACAGATGTTTTTAGTAATTCTGAAGTAATTAACGACAGTAACAATGAAAATATGGAGTCAATCAAAAGTAATCTATCACTCAGTACTGATGGCTCTTCTCTGCCAGATCCCTATACTAATTTGGGTGAAGCTAAAATTGAAGATCCAGCTTTATCATCGCAAGATACTGAAACTAATTCAGAAAACAATGAAATAGTGGGGACAAATTTATTCAGTAACCTTGTAGAAATTAACAGCCGCGAAGGTAGTAGCAACGTGGGAATAGTAAACAAACATAATAATGAAATACCAAACACAACATCAGAAAATTTAATAGAAGAACCGAACATTAAACCAAAAGAAGAAGAAAAGCAAAATATTGATGTGGAAGTAATAAAATCTCCTATTAAAGTAAGAAATGTTAGACCTGTAAGTGTAAGACCATCATCTTCAAGACCAGGAGCTCCACGCCCGAGAGAAAAACACGATAATATACTGCCGGAAAGTGAAAACATCCTCGTCGGTAAAGTAAATATCATAACCGAAAGCGCTCAGAACGAAGAGGTAAGGTTGTCCATATTTCAAGGTATTAATAACGTTAATATATGTTTTTTAAAAATTTTAATTGATTGTATTTTGAACAACCAGCTAGCACAATAATCTGCGTAAATACGCTTCAATTGAACTTGCTATTCGGATTTCTATTTTACTATGTTGTTAGTACCTAACTACCTACATGTTAGTTTGTGTGGTGTATTTTTTTTAATTTTTTTATTTATTCATCTCACCACAAACAATATTACAAAACAAGGGTTTCACAAGTAGCTTAAGAATTAATGTCATTCGTGGGAGTCTGATGCCTATGTAGGTTCGTAGACCCGTGTTATAGGTCACCAGGCCCCCCCATCGTGGTAGACTTCACTAAGCAAGTTTAACATCAATGAATTATTACAAAAATTCATACATGTTTTCTATTAACATTCCAGGAAGAAGACACAAGTATAATAGTGGTAGATCAAGAATATCCTAAGTCGGCACATGACGAACAAGAACAGTTGCAGGCATCATCAAATCAACATGGTCATTTGGTGCAACAAATATTAGATTCACAAAAGGAATATTCACAGATCTCTGGAATGACTGAAATTGTAGGTATTTAATTTTGATAGCCGTATGGTAACAACAGCTCCTTTCTATCCCGTGAGTGTCGTACAAGGTGACAAACCAAAGTTAAAACTAAAACAAAGCTAGCAATGGGTAAGGGCAGCAGCACAGATATATCATTGATATATCTGATATCATTGATATATCTGTGGGCAGCAGTGTTCCTCCTATACCACCAAGCTATATACAGCGAATAACGTGCCCGATAGATGGCAATAGGATCGTCTTCTATTACATGGAACCTAATTTAATTGCTTAACATGGGTATTATCACTACTAACGACATCAACTAAGACAGGACTGTGCCCCCGCATTTGGGAGATTATTATGTAATATAGTACAATAAGGTATCGAATATCCCTGCCAAAATTAGGTTTAGCAGAAATATTTCCCTATAGAATATTTAAAATTTTTAAGGAATGGGAATTTGGCGCTCAAAAATCAAGGGATGCACTAAGTAAAGAGATCGAGAAATTGAGATATGATATTCAAGGATTGTCGCGAGTAGCTAATCCCTTGGGAAAACTTTTGGATCACATTCAAGAAGATGTGGAAGTCATGAGACAGGAACTTCTTCAATGGACAAAAATCTACGAAGAAACTTCTAAGGAGCTTTCCAAACAAAAAGCGTGAGTATTTACCTGCTGTAAATTTATAGTTACATTTCATTTTTATGACATAAGTTACGGATCTAATTATTGTAATAGGCAATATCGCACACCTATTATTAATAAAAAATAATAGATGTATTTTTTAGACACAGTCAAAAATGCAAAAATGATTTCTTTTAAAAAAAAGTTTAATACTGACTTACAGTGGTGTCATAATATATCTATTTTATTGATAGTGACTTTTACACAGGTATTCGATTTAAGTTAGTTTACAGCTCAGATTCCAATTATCGCGGTGTTGTAATATTTCGAGTTGTTTACCTTTATCTAAGGGTATCTAATCTCCTACCCCGTTCCGATTCGTAGCGCCCCGCGAGGCTCTCCACGGCAGTGAGAGTCCACCGGGAGATCCCTGCCGTAGAGAAACACCAATTCATGGTTTTTGCCTTCCCCTACAACCCGGTAGATGCTATAAAAACAACTCGGCCAACCAGCTAGGTCCTACAAAAAATAAAGTGGTGTTTATATTTTATTTAACACTTTCAGGGCGAATGAAGATTCTCTGTTGCCGCTACGGACCAAAGTGAAGCAATTAAGGGCAGACATTGTTGAAAGACGCGAAAAAACTAATGACCTAAAAATAATAATACATAAAAACGCATCACGTATAGATAAACTTCTATCAAATGGGAATATGCAATAAATAATGTAGGCATATTTATATCTATTTATTACCTCTTGTACCTTTTAATCGTTAATGAAATAAATATTATGTAAAATATGTAATTAAATAATTGTGATAATAATAAAAGAACATTTTATTGGATTGTGTATGTAACCAAAAAGCATGGGGTCTCACATACAATGGAGAAGTTTCAATGTTTGTATGAATCTTCTTCTTTCTTCTTCCTGCCCTTATCCCGCTCTAGGCGGGGTCGGCACAACATGTTTTCTTCTTCCATTTCTCTCTATCCTTCACTTATTTCTCATCCACCCTCTCGCTACCATATCCTCCTTTACACAGTCCATCCATCTCTTCGCATAACATGACCAAACCATCCCAGTCTATTACTCCGCAGTCTCTCTGTCACTGGCGCTACATTCAAACTTCCCCTGATATACTCATTTCTTATCTTATCTCTCCGTGTCACACCACACATCCATCTTAACATACGTATCTCTGTTACATGCACTCTTCTTTCATCAGTCTTCTTCATAGCCCAACACTCTGATCCATACATGACAACAGGTCTAATGACCGCCTTATAAATTTTCCCCTTAAACTTAAGGGGCATCCGTGGGTCACATATTGTTGCTGAGACCTGTCGCCACTTCATCCATCCTACGTTCGCTCTATTCCTTACATCCCGGTCAATATCACCGTCGCTTTGGAAGAGCGATCCAAGGTACCGGAAATCCGAGCAAACTGGTAGGAACACACCACCTAAAGCAATTCGGGAGAAACTGGAGGGGCCACCACAGAACATGTGTTCTGTTTAGGTCCGGCTGATCTTAAGCCCGACGCTCTCCAATCTCTCCTGCCATTTTCCCAGCCTACTTTGTACCTCGGATGCATCTTCTCCGACAAGTACAATGTCGTCGGCGAACAGCATACACCAGGGTGCCTTCTCCTGTATGTCCGATATCAGAGCATCCATAATCAGGAGGAACAAATACGGGCTTGAAGCCGATCCCTGGTGCAAGCCTACGGCCACATCGAACTTGTCGGTAACGCCAGCCTCGGACCGAACATTCGTACTAGCTCTTCTATACATTTCAGACACAAGCCTCACATACTTCTCAGGCACTCTCTTTTCTCTCATAGCCCACCACAGAACTGTACGCGGAACTCGGTCGTATGCTTTCTCCAGGTCTATAAAGACCATGTGCAAGTTCTTTTGTGCACTACGGTATTTTTCGCAGAGTTGCCTTAGAGATAATATTGCATCGGTTGTTCCTCGTCCCGGCATAAAACCGAATTGGTTCTGGGTGACATTACATTCCTCGCTCATTCGTCTCGCTATCACTTTCTCCCATATCTTCATACTATGTGACATGAGCTTTATTCCTCTATAGTTGTTACAGTCCTGCACATCACCCTTATTTTTGTAAATGGGCACCAGCGTACTGTTACAGCATTCATCTGGGATCGTCTCTTCCTGTAACAACTTATTGAAGAACAAAGTCAGCCACTTCCATCCATCCCCGTTCAGAAACTTCCAAACTTCAACAGGTATACAATCAGGCCCTGTCGTCTTTCCATTCTTCATATTTCTCACAGCCATTCTTACTTCCTCTAAACAAACTTCATCTACCACTTTAGTATTGACAGGGGCCTGTATCAATACTTTATGCCAGTCGTTCTCTTCATTCATCAACTTTCTAAAGTGTTCCTTCCATGCCAGTCGTTCTCTTCATTCATCAACTTTCTAAAGTATTCCTTCCAGTTTTTATGAATCTATACTAAATATTATAAAGCTGAAGAGTTTGTTTGTTTGTTTGGTTGGTTAAACGCGCTAATCTTAGAAACTACTGGTTCAAATTGAAAAATTATTTATTAAGGAAGGCTATTGGCTATATAGTAAAATAACCGACATTAACGCGAGCGAAGCCGCGGGCGACCACTAGTTAATTTATAAAAACTAAAGTTAAATTATTCTTTTTGTTATCATGTTATGTGAGCAGTTGGTTGGCGAGTTGAGTTTGTTAATTGGTAAAATTTGTAATATTTAGTATTCTTTTTAGTATTATATATTTATTTACCTTAATATACCTAACAACTATACTATATACATCTATTTACCTATTAATATAAATCCCATTTATTTTATTTAACCGGTCATATATTTTTATTGTATATTATATTATAGTTAATTTATTGATTATTCCATATTAATTATGCTGGATATAGATAACATCAGTGACTCATATCTTTCGTGCGATGATTCAGAGGGCTCAGAGTCTGATTGTGATCAAAATGTGCGGCTTAGTGACAGCTTTAATACTTTCCCGAAAAATTTCAATGTATGTCATATTAATGCACAAAGTCTCCCTAGCCATTATTCGGATTTTCTTGACACCTTTATGGGTGTTTCCTCCCATGCTATCCTAGTTTCCGAGTCTTGGTTTAAGCCCTGCCATGCGTCTGTTTCATATTCACTCTCTGGGTACGTCCTTATTTGAAATGACCGAGTATTAAGAAGAGGTGGAGGCGTGGCCATATATCTGCATAGCAGCATTCCATATAAAGTAATTTCTACATCCGATCAGCATATGGGGGGAATTGAATATTATCTTCTTGGAGATATTGTTGTCTGGTACCAAAGTCGTACTGGGAGTTGTATACTGCCCTCCAACTGTCGACTACTTCTCTTCACTTGATTCTGCCCTGGGCCCGTAGCCAAGTGGCAATCGTTTCATAACGATAACGTGTCGAAGTTCGTCACGATCGGCCATGTTACTTTGATATCTACAGCGTCTTAGATTGCGCTACGACGACTTACGTCAAATTCCATACATTTTGCTTTATCGAACTTCGTTATCTTTGTTGGAATGTTACTTTGTCTAGGCTCCCTGGATAGTCTATCAGTTACACTGTCCAGGTATACACATCACATTATTATGGAAGACTTTAACATTGACCTTTGTAAAAACTCTACTCCTTCTGCCAGATTGCAATTAATCTTTGATTCATACAGCTTATATATTCTCGGTTCAAGTCCCACTCACCATTACATTGACTCTAGTGACTCATGGATAGACCACATTATTACCTCATGTCCTAATCCAGTATCTAGTCATGGTCAGTTTTCAGCTCCTGGTTTTTCCCGACATGACCTCATTTTAACAAATTTTATAAAAAAAATTAACAAATGCATATTAAACCAATACAATAAACATGCTCCTGTTCGCAAAGTTAAGGTTAAACGCCCACCAGGCGTGGATCACACCTGGAGTGCGGATGGTCATGAGGAAGCGAAACAGAGCTTTTAATAGATTTAAAAGGAATAGATCTGATGAAAACTGTTACCTTTATAAACTTGTCGTAATCGCTGTAATCAGATGGTGAGAGCTGCTCAACGCCGATATGTTCACGATAGTATAGCGGATTCTTCTCCTACTAATATATGGAAATTTCTCAAATCATTAGGGTTAGTCAAGTCACAGATAAATGTAAGATACATTTCCTTTCCCCACTCTCTTAATGAGTTTAACTTTCACTTTTCAGGGGGCCTACCGCCTAACTCGATTGTCAAAGCAAAAGCTATAGTTTATGACGTCATGCTGTCATTCCGCACCAAATGTACCTAAACTATTAGCGATAGCTTTGAACGAATGCTCACCGAATGATTTTGGCACAAAATCCGTGCCGCCTAAAAATTCAGGATGGCTGATATAGCCGTAAGCAGTGCATTGCAATATAGCTATCATCAGCAATCGAGTTAGCCCCCAGTAGGCCTATTCCCTAACTTTTTTTGACAGTTGAAAGTGATGATCACCGAACTATTTACTTATCCATTACTACTTTACTATAATGCTATTGTGACACTTGTCCTGTGATAACAGCAATGTATTAGTAAATAGTTCGGTGATAATCACTTTCAACTGTCAAAAAAAGTTAGGGAATAGGCCTACAGGTCATACAAATTCTAATTCTATTGATAAACCTAATGAAAAAGCGATAAAGCGCCTTTCTTTCTATCACTAAGTAATGTATGCAGCTAATAAATAGTTTTTCTTTTACTGAAGCAAGTGAGGACGACGTGCGTAAATGTATTAATTCGATAAAGTCCAAAGCGACAGGATGTGATGAAGTGAGTACTCATGATTGTTCTTTTATTGGATTGTGTCATCCCTATTGTCACTCATATCATCAATGCATCCCTTATCTCTGGTATTTTTCCTTCTGTCTGGCGTAAAGCTTATGTTTTGCCTCTTCCTAAAATTAATAACCCCAATTCTTTAAATCACTTCAGACCAATTTCTATTCTCCCATTTCTGTCAAAAATTATTAGGCAATCGTACATCAGCAGTTATCTAGTTTTATCCATAAAATCAAACTTCTCAGTCCCTATCAATCCGGTTTTCGAATCGGTCATAGCACTACAACCGCCCTTCTAAAAGTTACTGAGGATATACGCGAGGGTATGGAGGGGTCCCGGTTAACAGTTTTAGTAGGTACTTATAGACTTTACTAATGCCTTTAATACTGTTGATCACGATATACTACTTGCAATTTTATCACGTCTACGCATGTCTTCTTCGACGCTCGATTGGTTTTCTTCATATCTTCGCGGACGCTGCCAAGCTGTACGGGGTAAGACACTTGTTCGGACTGGTGTGACCTAGCAGTTGAAGTTCCGCAAAGCGGTATTCTTTCTCCTTTGCTCGTTTCTATATTTATTAATATGATTACTCATAATCTTCCCTCATCTCACCATCTGTATGCAGACGATCTGCAAATCTATGCCCAAGCTGAAGTTGTTAATTTGGATTCGGCGGTTAGGGCTATCAATGATGACCTTATGCAGATCTGTTCTTGGACTCAACATTTTGGCATTCAAGTAAACCCAAACAAATGCCAAGCTATAATTGTCGTAAGTTCTCGCTCCTTGGCAAAGGTTGACTTGACTAACGTCATGCCAATCACCTACAATAATGTTACCATTCAGTTCTCTCCGCAAGTAAAAAACCTCGGTCTTCTTATTGCTCACTTTCCTGGCGGGCCCAAGTTGACGATATCAGTAACAGAGTAATTGCCTATATAAGATCGTTTTATATGTTCAAAAATTTCCTTCCCGTTTCCACAAACATCCTGCTGGTTCAGTCTATCATACTACCCATTCTGGATTATGCTAATGTCTGTTATACGGACATAACTCAGAAACTTTTACATAAATTAGATCGTTAACTGCATTCGGTTCATATTTAGTCTTCGTAAATATCGTGTCGTATGACCACATTTCGTCATAAAGAAGACGATTAAAATGGCTAACCATTCGTCAGCGCAGGGATTTGAGGGTTCTATCTACTCTCTTCTCTATTTTGTTCGATCCTCATACGCCGCAATACCTTAAATGTAAATTTGAGTACCTAGGTAGTAGCCACAACAGAAATCTCCGCTCTAATCACAACCTTCTTCTCCGCACTCCCTCTCATGGGACTAGTTTCTCAGCGAATTCTTTCTCCGTCCTTGCAATACGACTCTGGAACGCTTTACCTCCTCACACCAAACGGGCCCCCAACAAGGTAGCTTTTAGAGGTATGATTCGTGGTCACTTCCTGGAGTCCTAAATTAAAATTAATAATGTTTCTGTTAAAAATTAAGTTTGTCTTATTTCTATTATAGTATATGTACATTTGCTTACTGATGTATTATACGATTGTATATAATCTATTTTAATTATATAGTACTTTCGTAAGTATTATTAATATAGTATGTATTAATAAGTAGTATATATATTGCTCAGTAATTATATTGTTTATGCCCATACCACCCTACTGATTCTTACTTAGCTCTTCGGCTGACTGGTAGAGAATGCCTTATTTATGGCATTAAGTCCGCCATTTGTACTATATGTGTGCAATAAAGTTTAAATAAATAAAATAAAAATATTCTTCTAAAAATTAACTTTTGATTATTGATAAGAAATTTTAGTTATAACAAAAATGAAATTCATAATCAAGTAGGTATCAGATTATTTTTTTAAAGAAAAATATTCAAAAAATACTCTTCTTAATTAAATTAAAGGAATAAAAGTTTTACCAAAAGAACCAAAAATAATTAAGTGATATTCCTCAAAGCACTATCGTTAATTAATGTAAATCAAATTCTGTAGTTGTTTTAAAATACCTAACAAGAATGAAATTAAACTAATATTCGTCTGACTAAACCTTACATTATCGAAAATAAGATTAATTATGTAGTTTAACTACCAAAATAACAAAAAAGTAAAAACGTAAACTAGTAATAACGTGTCCTAACTAGAGAAAGCGCCGTGAAAAGAAATTTGTTTTTGTACCGAATGTTCGGCCGAAGTTTGTATTCGGTTCAAACCACATTCGGGTCATCTCTAGTCAATATGGAATACCTCTATTCAGAAGTACATAATTTAAGTATTTATTTATTTATACTTTTCAGTATCTTGGCAGCTTGCAAAAAGAGTAAGGTATTAAATAAAAAAAAGCGTAAGAGATCATGATTATCAATATAATGAGAACAAGTAATAACTTATTTCAATTATTAACTTAAATCAAGCAATATTTTTAACGTTGTTTGAGAAGAAATGGCGATATATCAAATATATTGTTTCTGAGATTTAGGGCCTGTTTCGCAATCAACAAGAAAGTTCGAAGTAGCTGATCATTTGACAGTTGTAGTATGAAATATATGTTAATTGAACTGCCAAGTAAGCTACTTCGAACTTACTTGTTGATTCTAAAATATTCAACATGACGTCTCAATCTGGTTCTCTATGCTAACTAAACATTTACAATTCAAACAATATACTATTAAAGTCCTATTATACTGGACTGTAAAAGAAATAATTATATAAAAAATAATTCAATTAAACTATATATATTAATCTTTAGTTGTGCTTGGTCAACTGTGAACTGGTAGTGGAAATGTCATAGATATTAATTGTTAGCTATGTTTCAAAAATTGGTAAAAAAACAATAAATTAATCCATTGAAGTCAGATAAAATGCAACTATTTTATGTAGCATTATCAGAATTTTATCACCGCTTATGGCACATACATTGTTTATGTTTTTTTCCTATGAATTCAGCAAGTAAAAAATTCATAAGGACCATTGAAATAATAATTTTGAACTTAATTTCATATATACTGTTGACCAGATGCATCAAAATAATGTCTTAAAATTACAGAGTTAATTAAAATAGCCGATTAATTAAACCCCAAGTGCGCAACCTTCTTTATTAATTTAGAGTTAAATTTAGATTAGAGTAAAAATTAAATATAACAAATTAACAGAAACTTAACTAGTAAGTTGATAATTATATCTAGCGCGTCGTTGACCTTTCAGTAAGTTTGCAGCTTGTTCAATACGCATCACCAGTCTATGCTGGTTTTCCAATCTTTCTAGGCAATTTTTGCAAATAGTCTTAGGTAGTGGGTCTGAACGTGATACCTGGAAATTTATAAATAAATGAAAATGCACATAAGTTACAATATCCTATAAAGAATGAAATGCTTCTAAAATATATGTAGGTGTTAGTAATATCCATGTAGGTATTCTGGTTCTAGCATAGTTTAGGCATATACATATAGCCAGATGAATGTTACATATGGCTTTGTTTAGATTATCCTTACAGTATAAAATACATGTTTAGTATTTAGACAAAACTTTAGTCTTTTAGTAGTCGCTGCATAGTTATAAATATCTGTTATTATTCAGTGAAAATCGAGTAAAGGTATTTATAATGATGTACTAACATTTATTGAGAGATATCTATTGATTTTCTCAGATATACACAAACGAATGCCCTCTTGGCCATAAATATGAATAACCACACGATGCATTTCCGAACATAATCTGCAAATAAATCCCGTCAGTACTCCTCTGTCTAAGCTGCCCATGATAAATGAGTTACGTAGTAAAATTACAATTTGAAAATAATAAACTATCAAATTGAATAGAATTTCTAGCACAGGAATTTATTTTTATACTTTACTTCACAACAGTCAACAAATAGCAGAGCTAAGCTAAGTTTCCCACTTTTTTTAATCAGTTTAACGTTCCTGGAAACAAGTCCTATTGGAACTTAAAACTTTAAGCGCCAGTCACGTAGATTAAAGCCCGTATTCTGAAACGACACTTGGACATGAATAACGTTTAAAATTATGAATAACATGGACCCTTTATTCAAGAACAATATTGAAGTATTAATTCATTGATCTCTGTTACCGTTTATTCTGAAACGTCACTCTTGAGTAGAGTTATTATCCTATATTGCTACACCTTTTCGCACTTTTAAAGGTAGAATCAGGACGTCGCAACTTAAAAATTTGAATCTAAATTTACGTAAGTCAAGCTTGATAGCCGTTTTGGAATAAAACATAAATTTAAGTTGGGATTCTATATTTAAGCAATAATCAATTGAATTCAAATTTAACTACACTTAAGTGCTGTTTCAGAATACGGGCCTAATTAAGCGAGCTATGCTTCAATCACTTTGATCGTCTACAACAACGCTCGCTTGAAGCTTGAGTCTTTATGATCTGCGAAGCTGACCGTATCGGAGGCCCAGTAACAAAGGCATTCGCATTCTGTTTATATTGTACTCTTTGCATTCATGTCATGTGATGTGACAGTGTTGTTGACAGTGACAGAACAGAATAACTTTACGTAGTATTGTATTCTCTTTGGAATAACTGAACTGACTGACAGTGACAGAAGATGGGAAATCTCCAAAATTGAAAGCATGTTATTTTGCCTTCAATTAATAGCAAATTAATCTTTCTGTGTGAGCGGTGCAAGCAAACAAAACTGTAATACAAATACATACTATAATAAAAGTTCCGACTATAAATATATGTTTATTAAACATCGTTTTGTTTTAGAGTAATTTTGAAGGCTCTCTTATCCTTGTTAATGGCTGAATTCGATGAAAAACCCAGAGTTATGTTAGAAGAATTTCGATTAAAGGTTGTATAGAAATTGTATTGTGGAAATTAATCTTTTTTTAATTTTACTAGCTTATATTTTACGTTACTTTGCAGAATGCTCCTAACGATTATGGCATGGCTGATGAAAAATGGAACTTTAAAAAGTTTGCTAAAAATTTCCGAATTGTCATTGTACGTATGGACAATTTCGAAATGGAATTTGATTTGATTGGTATTCAGCCAGCTTTTGCGAATGCATTTAGGCGACTTATGTTAAGTGAAGTTCCTAGTATGGCTATTGAGAAGGTGATCATAAAAAACAACACTTCCATTATACAAGATGAAGTCCTGGCCCACCGCCTTGGTCTTATTCCGTTGAAAGCTGATCCTCGACTATTTGAATATAGACCTGAAGGTAAAATAATGAATAGATTGTCCTCTTGATGACCTAAAATATTTTATTGTATTATAGTTTGAATATTACTTTTAGAAGCTACTGATGGAACTGAGTTTGACACACTAGAATATGCTATGAAGGTAAAATGCACCACTAACAAATCATTACCTAAAGATGCTTATAGGTCAGAGGACTTATATGAAAACCACAGCGGTGAGATATTTTTTTATTCTTATATATTTAAAGCTGTTAAGATAAATATAATATTCTATAACCATCAAATTTTATTGCAGTTTATTCTTCACAAATAAAATGGCATCCAATTGGCAATCAATCATCAGTGTACAAAGAAGCAGACATAGGACCAGTCCATGGAGATATCCTAGTGTCTAAAATGAGACCAGGACATGAGTTAGACTTACAGTTAATAGCAGTGAAAGGCATTGGAAAAGATCACGCAAAGTTTTCTCCCGTTGGTTAGTTAAATTTCCATTTCACCCAACATTTTCTAGTGTAACCTGACTCAAGAGTGATAAATTATTTTTAAAACCAAAAATCCTATTGTTCTAAACCACTAACTGCAAAATCTCCTTGTCCTGTTCTCAGTTGTTAGATTATTTATACCCCTATGTAGTTTATTGACATTATCTGGGGTTGGTGCAAAATGTTTCCTAAACCGTTTGATATCAGTAAGACGTCATCATGCAGCCCACCCTTTTTTATTAATATCACCAATGACACTGGAATGTTCTTACTGATGGAACGAACCATGTCAAAATACTGTTGAATAGAGAGAATGATGACAACATTCCAATCCATACTAACAAGGTTTTTTTCTTAGGTTTGACAGCCAATATTTAAACCCATTCATTGCCTTAGACGCGAATTCGCGTCCAAAGAAACCTAAATCAAGGTGCCAGAGATGTGCTGATGTGGTCGTCTCTATTCCGCATCTTTATTTAGCAAGTTTTTTCCCGGTTAAAATATCATATTTTTTAATTTAAATTTTAATATTAATAAAGTCAACACGGCTCTTGAAAATAACATAAACATAAAAGTATATTTAAATCATGTTGTTTCTTGCTACATGCCTTGAACACGTCCGGTGCTATAATCTAACACAGTGGCGCTGAAACTTTTAACATTACATAATTACAAGCTTTTATTTTGCTTGCACTGTGCAGATTGCATGTGTAGGTAAGTGTCTCTTTCAAAATATGAAAAGTATTTTTCAACCACTTGTTGGTAATCAATTGAGCAATAATTTGAAATCAAATCTAAGTGTTTATTTGCCTGTGAATAAGCTACACTATAGATGGTAAACATAACATTAGAATCAACTTACTCAGCTATTAAATTTAGCATACAGAATTTAGTCAGACAATTAAAACCAAATTATTTAAAATCAACTCCATAACAATTAGGATCAAATTTAATAATTAAATAAATCATATCAAATTAAAGGATTTGTTCATCCCCACATAATATTTCACAAGACAGTAATAAAATAATAAGACAGTAGTAAAAAAATCTTTTAAAATTTAAGTTATATTCAATAAAATTAATTCCTCTTGGTATTTATTTATATAATTACATACAAACATAAATCACGCCTATATAGAACTAGCACCCAAGTTTCGCCAAATATCATATTTGAAAAATGTCAAGTCACATGTAATAGGTGGCGAGCCTATTGCCATTTATCGGGCACAAAAGTCGCAGTACATTGCTAGCCTAGGTGGTATAAGAGGAACGCTGCTGCCTATTCCTAATCATATTCAGATTTATCCTTAGTCGCCTTGTACGACACTCACGGGAAAGATTTGGGGTGGTGACAATTGTATTCTACTCTGCAGTCACCACGCGGCTGTTATATAATTAGTCTTGGTTATTTCTACTAAGAAAATAAACACGGGATCCCAACGAAGTAACTAGTAAATAAAATATCAACAAATCAAATTAGATTTAAATATTAAAATAACATCTTATTTTTGAAAAGTTTGACAACCCCAGATTAATTTTTCTTTATCAAAATTTTTACGCGAATTCACGTCCATTATTCCTTAACAAGGTGCCGTGGACCCGATCTCGCGTCGACGTTACGTTGCCGTATTTGATGCGAAAGCATTCCGTTTATGCTCATAGTATTGACTAAGGCAGTGAATGGGTTAATGTATCATTTAGCAAAATGTTTTGTTTATTGCATTTACTGAAATTTGGCTAATATTTATATCTAAGCAAAGTTATAACTGTAATGTTTTTCAGCAACTGCATCCTATCGTCTTCTTCCTGAGATTAGGCTGACTCGAAAAGTTACTGGAGCCGAAGCAACACTCTTGCAAACCTGCTTTTCCCCAGGTGTGATTGGCATTGATAATGACTGTGCATTTGTGCAGGAAGCACGGTATGATACGTGTAGCCGCAATGTTTACAGATATGATGAAATCAAAGATGCAGTAGTCATGAGTAGAGTTAGAAATCATTTCATTTGTGAGTATTTCTTTTTACATCGTATTGCCTCACTGACGTCTATTATACGTACGCTGGACTGAAGGTTCTCATCCAAAAAATGAAGCCAATTATCGCTATCTTGGCGCTGATGGCACTCGTGTCCCCCACTACACGGTACGCTTGAGCCGAGGTCCGCGCCTTTAGAGGCACCCTCAGGCCTGCCGATCCAAGCTCCGACTCGGGCGCCCTGTGAGGCTCTCGTATATCTCCCTCGGGAGATGCCGTCCCCCCACGGGGAACGCCTGCCGTGAACTTAGCGTCGTAAATTTCTTTGTGATGATTCATACGAATAGCAGGTTCAAACGTGCTCAAATGATCAGTTCTTTGTTGAGTTTTAAACTAAGCGCCGTAAGGTTTAGATTTCCTTGTTATGATTTCACACTACATCTGTGTTTTGTTTGTTTGTAGTGATACAATGAAAAATCATTAGAAAAGAAATTTCATAATTTAAATAGCACGAAAATCAAACGATTATTGTGTTACGTTAAACCTCAGTATCAGTGTATGTATCAAATAAACAATCACTATCATTCGCCATAATTCATACTTCATTACGAAGTCATAATTCATAATTGCGAACAGTAGAAACTGTGACATTAGGCCACTGCGAAACAAAAATCATTACCTGTAAAATTTTCATCATATCATTAAATGAAAATGATTGAAAAGTAGCAATCATTTCCATGCCTATCTCGGACAACAGACTAGGTCCTGTCAAAAAAAAAATAGGCACTCGTACGAAGGTGAACGTCCACAGAACTAATATTAGAGATGCATTTTTGTAATGTGAAATATAAGCAACAAACGTTAAATTTAGTAACATTGCCGCTCAATGGGGTGCTTCAAAACGGCACAAGAAACATTTGTCATTTTAGTAATTTCAGTCCAGCGTACTTGTATAACAGAGGTCAGTGTTTTGCCTATACATGGACTATAATTAAAATAATTTATTAATAAATAACGTTACACTAGCAACGCTAACACTGTAATTTTTATTTCAGTTAATATTGAATCAGTTGGAGCGATGACACCTAATGTTATTTTTGTAGAAGCTGTGAAAATCTTACGTGACAAGTGCAAATCATTGCTAGATGAATTAAATACGCTGTGAAAAATTAGTACCTATGTGTATTTTTTAGATCAATAGGAAGCAATTTGAATGTGAATCTGGTTGCAACAAGCATTGAGTTATAAAGTAAAGTAATAGTAGTTCAATGGCAACAAGGTATTATTTTTACCTTTTTGCGACCAGAATACTTCTTCTTTTATATATGACAATAAGTCATCCCATTCTTGGACAACAACTCTGCCAGACCGTTGTGGTGATCCCCCTGTCCCTACTGCGGGTTTTTTTCAAACAGTCAGGTGTTGTGATGAACACAATGTTCTTGAGTCATAGCTGTTTATATTAATAATAATATTTATTGATAACTATTATTTATATTAAAATTTGCACATCATCCATAACATGCTTCTTTGGTCTAAATTATAAGTGTGAGGGCCTGTTTCACAATCGACAAGTAAGTTCTAAGTAGCTTACTTCGCAGACCATTTGACAGTTGTAATTTGAAATATATGTCAGTTGAACTGCGAAGTAAGTTACTTGTCGATTGTGAAACAGGCCCTGAGTCTAAAGAAATATTTGTAATAAGTACTTACTTACTGCCGCACTCAGAGACGTCAATTAACTTTAATGAGTAGTTAATGTCAAAAATTTTCATTCAAATCTAGACCATAGACCCCGCAAGAATAGCGACTAGTTTTGAATTGTCATTTTTTGACGTTAAGTACTCATTACCGTTATTTGACGTCTCTGAGTGCGGCAGTTAGTCTTTTGTTAATTTTCGTTGCTGTTGTGGTTTGTGACAATATCAAAACAAAATCTTGGTAACATTCAACCTTGTGGGTAGATTAATTAGTGACAGTTGGTATCGACCGACTTTCATTTAATTTATTACTAGGTCTCAAACTTTTTAGGTCAGTAGGCCAATACAGGTGTACGATTTTGCTAATAATATGTAACAGACCATGGCTCTTCTGGCATTCATATCCTCGGACTCAGAAACACTGTGGTGGTTGCACTGTATAGTCTATGGGTGGTTGTTTCCGTCGCCGCTGCGAAAGGAACCACGAGCTGTTTATGCACAGGATCAGAAAATAAAAATCAAAACACGGGTACCAATGGAGTAACCTCCTCCGTTTTTTCGTCGGTTAAAAGCCATCTTGCCTCTTATGACAACGAGAGGACGTGAAAACCAATATTTTTAACTCCCGAGTTAGTTTTTAAGACAATTCTAAAATATGTATATCGTAAAAGTAGGTACACACTCGTCCTTTTGTCTTCAGGCGAGGGAATTTAAATTTCCTAAAAGTACAAAGATTTTGGTGGTTAGAAAAAGAATTTCGAAAAATTATGATCTTGAGGCGGGAATCGAACCCACACTGTGTCTTGGGTGGCCGAGCGGTCAGGCACCTGCCCGGATAGCATCGGATGCGGGTTCAATTCCCGCCTCAAGATCATAATTTATCGAAATTCTTTTTCTAACCACCAAAATCTTTGTACTAATTTTTCTAACATTTATATAATGTTAAAATTAAAAATCGAATAATTTCCTCCAAGTTCAACGGCACAACGTCCCGGGTTCGATTCCCAGGGGGGTACAAATTTGTACTCGGTTTGGTTGGTGGTAGGACTTTCAAGTCGCTTGGCTAGCTACCACCATCTTATCAAAATCTGTCGACATAATAATAATGTTAACAGCATTATTGTGTTCCGACAATGTGTGATAGATAGCCAGTCCCTATGTGGCTGAGGTTTGCAGATGAAGCTCGATTCCATCTTCGGCCCTTTATCGTCACTTACCATCAGGTGGCCTACCGCCTAACTCGATTGCTAAAGCAAAAGCTATAGTTTATGACGTCATGCTGTAATTTCGCACCAAATTTACCTAAACTATCAGCGATAGCTTTGAACAAATGATCACCGAATGATTTTGTATGAATGTGGAAGAAAATCCGTGACCGCCTAAACATTTAAGATGGTTGCTAGCTAAATTGATAGCCGCAATGCATTGTTTTAAAGCTATCATCAGCAATCGAGTTAGGCGGTAGGCTCCCTGGTGAAACGAAGGGCAGAGCTTTCCAGTCTAGCATTAGAAAAAATCGTCATCATCAGGTTCCACTTAGCTTATGGGGGGTTGAAAATTGGTAAGAACTTGTATATTTACATCTATAAAAAACTTTACTTTTTGTGTATTTTTTAAACCTAACGGTATAAAAATCCCGCGTACCTAAACCAGTTATCATCCATTACGACCAAGTCTCACTGGTAGATTTGAGCGCCAATACTTGTTCTCAATCTGAGAACAATCATTGAAGCAATGAGGTATAGCGAAAGTACCGGTGTCCCCCAAATGATAATCTGTATCAACGGAGCTTATGCAACGGACCTCTCGCCGTCAGTGCACGCTGCAGCCTGCTCCAACACGCACTCGCTGCCATCGTAATCATAGTGCCATTAATTAAATTACCATTCGTGATTCAATGTGATATAACATACTTGGTTGTTAATTTTAAGCATTGAATTGGTTATACATTTAGCTGAAATGTATCCAACGCACATTCTTGGGCTGCTTCTGCTGACAATAGGAGTTTTTGAGACAGGTTTGTACTAGGTTTTAATAATTATTTAAATTAGGTTTTTAATATAATAAGGACGTATTGGTTGGCCGAGTGGTTGGTTTAGGCCCGGATTGCAGTGGACGCGGGTTCTATTCCCGCATCAAGACTATAAGTACCTAAATTTCGAAAATTTCTAACCACAATCTTTTTCTCCCTGCCCTGTTCCCAGTCTATCTGGGGTCGGCGCAGTATGTTTCCTCTTCCATTCATGTCGGTCAGACGTCATCAAGCCATCCACTCCCTTTTAATTCATATCATCCATCACACCGTAAAGGTGCTAGTGATGAATGAATGTATAGAAAAGAGACGGAACGGACCATGTCGAGAGACCAATGAACGGAGAGAGTGATTGGAATGACAACATTCCAATCCATACTGCTCAAGGTTTTGGCTTAGGTTTTACAGCCGGCCGCCTGGCTGACACCAACCCTCTTTGGGTATGCTGTTGTTGGTGGTTTGCCCTCCACCATTCGGGTGCACCAAGGTGCTTATTGGTCTACACTGGTTAATCTCCGTTGGTCGGCTTTTACGACACCCATGTGGGATGAGCTGGCCTATTGTACGTTATTTGTTAGCTCCCTGGCCAGCATAGAATATTCTTTCACAATATTCTTTGAAGTAAGGACAAGTCTGGAGACCACATTGTGTATGGAATACCATGTGTGCAGCTATACCTAGTCAACGCGTAACTTGCTGATGTAGATGCTTTTTTTTCCTGCCGGGCCTGAGGATTTTACCCATTTTGTTTACCTTTAACTTGGAGGTGAAGCAAGTCGCCTTACACCGACACAATGAACCCCGCCGGCTCTGTAGCAATAATAATCGTCTTGCGGTGCTCTTTGTAAATTGTGACTCGACATCCAATATGTAAGCAGGTATCGCAACATAATACTATTAGATATGCTCAAACAATGAGTTAAACGAAAATAAATTTTGTCACACCTGACCGTGGACTTTTTCGCCCCCTACGCGAACGAAAAATTCCACTTCCTGGTTAGGGGGTGACTAAGACTATGATCTTACCTCGGGAGATGAAAAGAGAAGCCTCAGATCGCATTTTCTACTATTTTCCCGCACTTTTCTCAATTCGTAAACATTCTTTACACAGAAAGACATCAACATCTTCTTGCCCTGTTCCCCTATATGGGGTCGGCGCAGTAATAGGTATCTAAAGCCTCATCTAGGTGGTGACGGCAGAGCAGAATACAATTTGCCGCCACCACCACCCCTGTATCTCCTGTGGGTGTCGTTCAAGGCGACTAAGGCCCGAGTTCACCAACATGAAAAACAAGCGATTATTACATAACTGACTATTATATCGTATGGAAGAACTGTCAGAAACTGACGGTTATCTTTTAATCGCTTGTTTTACGTGTTGGTGAACTCGGGCCTAAGGGTAAAGACAGCGATGTGCCCGATAGATAGCATAATAGTCTCGCCCCATATTACATAGGATCTATCATAATTTTCGAAATGCGGGTTAATATTCACCTCTGCCTACCTCTCTCTCTGGGGATAAAAAGACGCGATTTTTATATGTACGTCTACAGTCATGCCAATTTTCGTGGACCTACCTGTCAAATGTTTTTTAGTAGGTACCCCAACGCGTCCCTAATTAGATGTAGACATGTAGGACAAGCTCGATAACGCAGGGGCATAGCGCGTTTGAACTGCGATTGCGTAAACTAAGCAATTTCGCTAAGGCCCGTCATTGGATTGGTGACCAAAAATGTATTATCTCGAGGTCCTCCGGGCTTCGGAAGGCTTGGTAAGCCATTTGTCCCGGCTGCATCTGCAGTCGCTAATACCCACCAAACCGCACTGGGCCAGCGTTGTGGGTTATGGACGTTATGGTACAATCTCCCTATATTCTTACATCCATAAGCCCGTGCCCCAACTGCAGTGGGGACATTAAAGGTCAAAATTATTGAGTTTGTATTTGTTGATAATAATAAACAGCATCCTATTCGTCCACTTAAATGACAAAATTAACTTTAATATAGGTTGTACATTGTGTTATTAGTACCTACGATTCAGTAATATGATTGAAACATTGCAAAACATTGGGTGCTTAGGAAACAATTTGATAAACAAATAGGTTCTACATCGACGTTGTCTATTCTAATTTCTTCAGGTCCATTGCGATTTATTACTATGCACTTTATTTTTATAATATTTACTGACCCGTTTCGGAAACAGTGAAGGAAAATAATCAGGCAGGATTTCTATATATTTCCTAAAAATATTGAACCTAACTCTGATATAGTAGTGTTTTTCATTAGCAATTACGTATCCCAACTGCTAACATACAACAATTGTAAAATTAGCAACAGTTTATTATAACATAACAAGCGGATAGTGTTAATGAACAAGGCAATATGTAGATAATTATATTTGTAGATTTACTAAGATCACGTTGTCTACGTTGCGGATATGCTTATAATTGTTTACGCATAATTTAAGCCAAACAATGTATTTTTTATAATTGTCTAATTTTCTTCTTCCTATGTTGGTGCAGTTCTATGTCCTGTAGGCCTATTCCCTAACTTTTTTTGACAGTTGAAAGTGATGATCACCGAACTATTTACTAATACATTGCTGTTATCACAGGACAAGTGTCACAATAGCATTATAGTAAAGTAGTAATGGATAAGTAAATAGTTCGGTGATCATCACTTTCAACTGTCAAAAAAAGTTAGGGAATAGGCCTACAGTGCTCGCTAACACAATACCTTCAGGAAATGTTTGTCTATGATTCAGTTACCCACCCCACCGTGCGGGGTTTAGTCTGAGGCAGTAGTCCAACATACATACATAATTCACGCCTATATCCCCGAAGGGGTAGGCAGAGGTGAACTAGCACTCACGCTTTGCCAATTATACTAGGTCCCATGTAATAGGTGGCGAGCCTATTGCCATTTATCGGGCACAAAAGTCGCAGTACTTGTTAGGTGGTAGGTATAAGAGGAACGCTGCTGCCCATTCCTCATCACTGAGTCCAACGCTTTGGACTGAGCTGCTCTTATAGCATCAAGTGAAGACCCGTATTAAATGTAAAAAGGTCTAATCCTACAGATGCATTTAATGTTTGTGAATACTACTAATATTAAGTTTACTAGCAGTTCGTAAGCAATTTTGAAAGATTGTTGCATTTTCAAAGGTGGATCATGCGTGTGAGTGTGTGACATTGAGAATTTGGAACAAGGTTTTCTAAAAATGTATCGCATTTATCATTTTAATATAGAGCTATTGCATTATAGGTGTAAACCACATAATCTGCAACACTTATGTTATGTTCTGAGAAACACGACTGTGTCTGCAATAAGTTCAGCATGTAACAGACCGGTCGGTCGGTAATAGTTGCACAACCAACATAAAAAATACATATTGGCTATGCAGGCGTCTTTGTGAAGCAGGGTTAAAGCAATTTCCTGGTCAATATTGGGTAGGTAAGTTAAGCTTACCTTCCGATTGTTTAACATGGAGATTATTCCACTTTCAGGGTAGTACAGTCAACAGCACGCTAAACTACCACATAATATCTTTTCTAAATCGACTAAGTAGTATGTCCTATATAACCTAGTCAACCATAAGTGATCCAGAATCTTTTTGAAACTCTTTTAAATTGTATAGGTAACTTGGATTTTTTTAAAGGAGTCGGTAGAACAAGCGACCCGTGTTCACGTAGGATCATTGGAAATAGTAAGATCCACTGGCAGGATGAAAATCATTGAAGCACGTCATTATAGCCAAATTATGGAACGAAATTGATTTATAGTCGTGCGTAACCTACTGAAATAAGGTAGGTAGTCGTGTGCGACTAATTCAAATCGCTTTCAATGGCATCCATGTTTGCATTCAAGCTCTTTGGTTTCACTAAATAGTCTTCAATTATATTTTAAGTTTTGTTCACATAAAAGTACCATGTGTTTTCTGACTATATCACGAATATTTATACAGATTTTTGAGAATTTCGCGAGCCTTCGAATCCGCGACGAAAAATATTTAGTCGCTATGCAACAGCTTAAACCTTGACCAACAAGACAGTAACGAACAATAGGGTACATTGGCCGCATTATGTCTGGCCATGACCGATGTGTGATTAGGCGATTTTTACAAAGATTGCATTTATTTTGCATACAAATTAATTGCAAGGATATCCCCAAAAAGTCTACATCCAGTGCCTACTTTAAATACCACATGTTTTTTAATAGATATCAATTTATAAACTGTTTATTCAGTCAATCAATCGGTATTTTTTATAAATTGTTTATTTGGACTAATTACATAGACTGTGTCCTACTCAGTCATCCAAAAGTAACGACCCCCGAAACGTGGTGGTGGTCGTGGCTTGCAATCTGGTAAGGAAGGCGTAGGGTCGGGAACGGTAGGCTGGCAAGGGCAAGGCGGCGGCGGCATCGGCGCCCGAGTCGTAGTGTGAATGCGGCCTCGACAGAAGTACCCGTAATGTGGCCGCTCCATACAAAGCTTTTGAAGCATACAATCATCGAATACCTCCTGCGTTTTCCTACAATATTGCATCGCGAAATCTCCAGAGCTTTTGTCGATACACCTCGCGTATTGGTTGAATTCTTCCATGCAGTTCTTTTTTATTTTCTTGAACACCTGCATAGCGCATTCGGTGACGTGTTTGCCGATATGTATGCATGCTCGTGGATCATTGGTCTCCAATCTGCACAGCATGAATTCGCTATTGACTCCTTCGCACGCCTTTCCAAGATATGGAGACGCGGATATCAGAGTCGCAGCAGATACATTTACTTCTTGAGTTTCCAGTTCCGATATCTTAGGAAGGACGACTTCTTTTCTTAATACCATATTTCGTAATCTACGAATAATAATTACTAAGCACTATGAAAACATTATTGCGAGATTCCAAAATGTCTAGTTTAGACTTGACGTGTGGTAGGTACAGGTACATTGTACTCTTTGGTTAATAGTGTCATATTATTTCAGATTGGGTGTATAAAGTTTTTACAAAAAGTTTGGAAAAAAATACTTTGAGATTTAGGAAATTAAAGTTTTCCTGAGACGTTTTTCTTTGATATATTTGTAAACTTACCTAATACTAAACTAGCGATATTGATAAATGGTGTAAAAAAGGTCGCTATGAACAATTTTCTATCACATTCACTTTATTTGGATTATTTATGCATATTATTACATTCAGATGAGATTGGATGAAGCGAAAGAAGTATGGAAAGACCTCTGCCTACCCCTGTGGGAGAAAGGCGGAATATAGGTAGGTATGTATGTATATTCAGTATAGCGTCTCTCTGTTACGGGAGATATACCGCCATCGCCACCACGCGATCATTTTAAAAATATAATTATCCTAATTATTTAGTAGCGGTAGCCAGATAATCTTTAATTGTATAATTGTGGAATAGTATATTTTGCGCAACTGTCACCATTTAGTCTCTTGGCTTTCCATTCCGATAGCGTTATTCGAGGCTGTCTTTCGCTGAGTATTCGGATAGGTCGCAATGTTGCAAGCAGAAAATAATTGATGTTTTATTGTTGTTTCAGTGGAATGCCAGTCATTGTCGTGCCCTGCGGTGCGCACGAGCAGTGGCTGGCTGGATCTGTTCCCTTTGCCGTGTCGTAAGCACGCGGAATGCCGCAACGTGATGGGCAAAGACCACCTTTGCTGCAAAGGGTTTTGCACCAAAGGTATCAGTGGCCAGGCGCAACAGAAACTGTAAGTTTCGCTTTGACAGCACAGCATGATCTCTCTAGTCTAGAGCCAATCACAGATGAAAAGCAAACGCGCTAAGAAATTTCTAGTAAAGGTCTCTGCATACGTGCCGGGTTTTTATATGAACGGTACTGGAAGTGTTAGAAATATCGTTTCATACAAAATGTACATGAAGGACATACCTATGTCACGGAGTCACGGACGGGACGTGAACGTAGCACTCACGGGGCATTCACGTTCCCGGTCCCGTCTGAGGTATTATCTCGTTACGTATGCAGATACCTTTGAAGTGTAATACAGGCAGTTATGACAACTGTCCGTACCGTGCAAGTACATATATACTCAATAAAACACATCTTAGATTTAGTACGTGCCAAGTCTGTTTTAAAATTTGATAATATTTGGGACTATCACTGATTTCTCTCTGGTAGCTTATCTTATACAGAAATTTAAGAAGTGTAATGGAATACTTTTGTATGAAATGCTGCAATTCATGATATCAATTTAGATTTTTTTATTAGTAATGGACTTTTTGCGCTTGTTTCTACTTAATTAGGTAGAGTCAAGCGAAAGAAACTTAAGTAGGTACCTTAGATTTTTATTGTAATATGCTTTAGCCGTTGACTGTACCTACCAGGGCTTTAAGTCGTTTCTATTTTTTGGACAACTTGTTTGCCAGGACATAGGACGACGACGGCTTTGCTAAAAGTCGCGGAAGACATGCGTGAGGGCATGGAGGGTTCACGGTTGACGGTTTTAGTGCTCTTGACTTCTCTAACGCTTTCAACGCCGTTGATCATGATATTCTCCTTGCTATCCTCTCTCATTTGAGGGTCTCTCCTCCTGAACTGGACTTCCGTTTTCCTCTTATCTTCAGGAACGTAAGCAAGCGGTTCGTGCTAACGACTCGTTGTCTGACTGAGTGGTGCGATTTAGCAGATGGCGTTCCTCAAGGCGGCATACTATCTCCTCTTCTCTTTCCTGTTTTCTCATCATCTGTACGCAGACGACCTGCAGATTTATGCGCAAGCGGAACTGAACGAGGTGGCTGAAGTTGTGCGGACTATCAACAGTGATCTTCAAGAGATCGCCAACTGTTCTAAAAAGTTTGGAGAGAGGAGAGAGTGTTTAAAATGTCAGGGAATCATAGTAGGCAGTTGGCGCACATTATCAAAATTGGACATGACTTCTGTTGCGCCCCTCTATTAAGGTAGTACCTCAATCTAGTTTCTTCCTCAAGTCGTCAATTTGGGTCTTTGTATTGATAGTAATTGAGCTGGCGGCCCCAAGTCGACTGTCTAAGGGCCGATTTCGCCGTCTCTCATAGAAACTGAGTTTAATAAAACTTAGTTTTGATTAATATCTGGTTTGATTACAATACACTTATAAATCTTGACGATTCATAAGTGTATTGTAATCATACCAGATATGAATAAATGAATTTTGACTTTGACTTTGACTTTGATATAAACTTGGTATCGGAACTCAGTTTAGAGCATAAACCGAGTTCAACTTCCAACTGATCGCGTTTAATTCTGCGGTGAAATCGGCCCTAAGTGGTCAAGTTATTGGCATTTTAAGGGCATTCTATCGACTTAAGCATTTCCTTACAATATCTACAAAGATACTCTTAGTACAGTCCACTATTCTTTCTATCCTTGATTATGCTGTGTGCTACACTAATATTACTCAGGAACTTCTGAATTGGATCGTTTACTCAACAGCTGTATTCACTTCATCTATGGCCTGCGTAAATACGACCATATTCATATGTGTGCAATAAAGGTAAAATAAATTACACAATCGCATGCCGAGGGCGCTAGTCATATGCGCTATCTCGAGCTGCCCTATTGATGGCATAAACAATATAGAGGTACGATAGGTATTATAATGATAGCGGGTGGGTATACCTACCTACCTAGGTATTATGTATTTGCCATAATGTGACCTACCAGTTACATTTTATTAAACAATTCGCAATATCACTAAGTACTAATATTTTCCATTTACTGTTGCGGAACATGTAATAGGGTACCTTCCTACTCAATAATTATTTCTTGCGACGAAACTTATCTAATGTTATAGATCGATTGCATTATCGTTTATATTTTATAAGTATAAACTTTCATTCAATCAGTGAAAATTCGTAATACCAATTTATAAATAGACTCGCACTTATTGGTTCTAAAAATAAAACTATCATTTTATACCAGGTGACTTTTTTACCACTGCAAAAATTTTTGGAATTCGTTCAGACCATCGAACTGAACTAATTTCACTATGGGAGCAACTCCAAATTCACGGAAAAAATATCTGCTGTTTCATTCAAAATGATAATACCTACTTGACCTACATGTATGAAACAGTTGCTTTGTTTAGTTTGATGGTCTGAACAAATTCCAAAAAATTTTGCAGTGATAAAAAAGTCACCTGGTATGTAGAGATAAAAGAGTACCTACTTAGCAGCGTCTCTAGCGGAAACCTATTATAGTAAGAGTCTATTTCCAGAAAGAACTCTGTTGGATAACTCTTAACTATTTTGTATTATGGGCTGTAATAAGCACCTACTCGTTATTATTTTCTAACAATGTAACGTCATTATCGTATCTATGTAAGTATAGTTAAAATGTAAATATCAAAGAATATATTAGTCCTCTATTTGTCACTTCTTATGTAAACATCATTTGATGTTAGACATCACTAGTCACTATACGCTCAACACGTGTTGAATGTTTAAAAGTGTGCTCCGTGGAACAAATGAAAATAAGAACCTAAACACCTTGTAAGCTTTACAAGTAAGACAAATTGTACCATAAACGGATATTAGTTTAACAAATTGTGCAAGTGTTATGTCGTTTCCTATATTTTTGTTAAAAAGTGAACGGATAATATCGGGTTAAGGCCGCCAAGTAAATTACCTGCTTATCTGAATAAAGTCTGCGTGCTGTAAATACAAAACCCATAATCAATTTAACCAAAGTATGTGAAGATGTCATGAATAGGAATTTCAATTTCTAATTGCAAAATGAACGTAGGTACAGTCAACAACACGACAGGTTACCACAATCTGTAATTTTTTTATTTCTTACTTTATGCTTAATATCCGACCATAATTTAGTCGTTAAAGTCCAAAACACATAGTAAATTGATAACTACATATTTGTGAAAGTAGTTTTCATTTGATCAATAATTTAATGGACTAACTGCCGCACTCAGAGACGTCAAATAACGTTAATGAGTACTTAACGTCAAAAAATGACAATTCAAAACTAGTCGCTATTCTTGCCGGGTCTATGGTCTGGTATTTGAATGAAAATTTTTGACATTAAATACTCATTAAAGTTAATTGACGTCTCTGAGTGCGGCAGTTAGGAACTTAGATAGCGTACGCCAAGTAGTGAGAGGAATGAATATGTATAGTAAAAAATGTAGTGATGGGGTGTGACAGAAAAGCGGATACCGAGAGAGCTATTTAACTATTTATATCCGTAAACTTTTACATCCGATTAAGAACTTACGATGACAATATTGTATTAATGCTCTAAATATTAATTTTCATTCCTAATTGCTGTATTGCTTTAAATATGTGACTAACAAAAAAAGTATTAAGTATGAAGTACATACATACCTACTTAATAGGACAATGGTATAATAGGCCATAATAATATGTCAATTTGTATTACTTAAATCTATCCCACAGAACATATTTGATTGTTATAATACGTACCTAAATTCTTAAAGCAATTAACTTAAATAGGCACCCACTGCTTTATGTAGTAGAATTAATTTGATAAACTAAAGCTGTGGTGTTTGTGACTATTTTCGAAATGCTCAAATAGTAACATTCGTTACATCACTACTACATGTAAAATACTTACTTATTTGTTTTTTAATATAGGTTAATAGAGATAAATCATGTGACTAACAAACGGTTTTCGTTGTAGTGCCGCAAACGGTAAAATAGTCGAGCTCAATAGCACAAGCACTAGCACCAGCACCACCACTAGCACCACAACCACTACCACCACCACCACTACTACCTCTACAACAACTCCCAGTACCACGACAACGACCACGACGACGACGACCACGCCGCGACCGATCACGGAGCCGCCACCGCGCCCCTTCCTGCAGCTTCTGCCTATCCAGCCAGCACAGGCTGTTAAGACGAAAACCTCAGGAAAAACAGGTAAGATAAGTCAGTTTTCAGTTCCCCTCTGTATCATTATCACCAGCCCTTTTTGTATGGCTATCAAGGACCATAAATTGTAAATTGATCAAAACAAAATTAAGATGGTAAAAATCACAACATAAGTATGTATATTGCCACTAAAATAGATAATTATTATAATTTAATTTCTTTGTTATTCATTTCATATTATATAATAGACTACGTCGGAAGAATTATGATGATATAGATGGCGCAAGAAATTACCATTAAAGTATTATAATTAGCTTGATAGAGATTACGAAAAGTTGTTTATTATGTGACTATATCCATATTTTTATACCATTTAAACTTTAAACAGTTAGGCACCTAATGAGAAATAATAGATAGACCACTTATCCTAAATCAGGCAATCAACACAGTTACTACCTACTACTGCCCTTGCAAACAGTAAACTAACTATAAGTTATTATGTATTTTTCAAGTGCAATAAAGAGTAATATACCTAAGCGTAGTTCAATACAGTTAGATCGCCGTGGTTCAACATCGAATACCTATCATCTACGGAAAATGGCAACACCCTCACATCCGGCGGCGGACAAAACGTTTGGTGTGGACGATACCTTATAGTGAAAGAATTCCAGTCTTTGCATGTTGCAATAAACTGCCGAGTAGGTGATACGATTTAATATTAGGCAATGCAATGTAAGAGTTACAAAAGTAGCTTTAATAAAAGCGCGTAAGGTCAATTGCAAGTTTGATATTGAACTATAGTCCTGTTGTCGTAGGGTCTGACATAACCGCTGACGTAACTTACTCACACACACGCAATACTGTGAACGCTTTCGAGTATAATGTGGATTACTCGGGCCCAGGGGCGAAGCAGTCCAAGTTCGTGTGCCCCAAGCCGGGGCAGAGTCCGTTCGTGTTGTTCCCGATACCGTGCGAGAAGAACGCTCAGTGCCGGGCCAGCAGTGGCGCGGACTACGTCTGCTGCGAGAACCGATGCGTGCAAGGTGTGCCCGCGCCCCGGCCGGCCAAGAAACCGCGCTCCCATCAACGTGAGTTCTTTACAGTTACACAGATAAACTAGGTACGTTTGGCCACTCAGACTTGGCTAGGTGGCAGAGGGCCTGGCCAATGGCTTATCTATTTTAACGCATAGAAAACAAATTTATGAAACTGATGTACAGAGGAAACAAAACGTTAGTTTCATTTTTGTATTCTATACGTTCGAATAGAAAAGCCACTTGGAAAGGCCCTCAGTGGTCCTAGCCAAGTGGCCAGTCTATTCGAACGCATAGAAATTATTTTTATTCAAATTTATCGGTTAGATGTCATCACAGCGGAAAAGTGCAATAATGAATGAATGTAGGTGGGTACAAAAGTGATAGTAAGAACCATGTTGAGAGACCAATAATCGGATAGAATGATTAGAATGACAAGATTGCAGCAACCAATATTGCTCACGGTTTAGGTGCCTAGGATACAGCCACCGCCCGCCTGCCTGACAGCAATTAGCCCTCTATGAGTAGGTATGCTGTTTGCATTTGATTTTAGATGCCCCAAGTTTATTGGTTTACTACACCATGCAATCTCCCTTAGTCGACTTTTACGACAACACTGGGGTGCGTAGGAGCAGGTCATATTTTATAATATACAATGAATGTGATACAATGTCTCCCGCTGGTGTCATAGGTACAATCCGACTAAGGGTTAAAACAAGCTAAGGAATTTGCAGCAGCATAATTATACTACTTATACATAGGTACCTACTGCGATTAACCTATTACACGGGACCTAACATAGTTGGCGAAACGTGTGAAACGCCTCGGCAAGGGCGGATCGAGGGAGTGGGTCATGGCCTCCCCGTGGGCTGAATCAAGGACCTCTAATTAAAATTGTTAACATAGGCAGTATCAAGGCTGCCTTAAATATTGCTTGGCTTAAATATTGATAATAATATGATACAGCATTGTTGGGAGTGATACCGCGCGAATGCCCCGCGGCGCCGCTTGGCGAGTTGCTGTTCGAGGTGCAGTCGTGCAAGAGCGACGCGGACTGCTGGCCCCGCGTGTGCTGCCCCGACGGCGCAAGATCCTACTGCCGCACGGCGCGCGCCAGGCTGGACCTCGTCCCGGGCGGGAACCAGATTGACGGACGTGAGTATCTTGACCACTTGACATTTTTTTTTGTCTCGGGATCGGGATTTAGTGCGAATTAGGCCCGGTGCACATTGGCGGCACGGCACGGAAAGGGATACTTCGGCATCGCTATATGTATTTAAGCGCACAGGCGAGCCGAGGCGTTCTTAGGTGACGTGATATCCCGAAGACTGCTAAAGCATCCGAGGGATGCCGAGGCGTTGCCGTCACGGTATGCCTAAGAGTTTTAGTACCACGACCTTCAACATTGAACTTTTATCTTTATTATCATACTCTTTAATTTTATATTTTTATTCGTCGCCTATACCCTGCCATGCCGTGCCGCCAATCTACACCGGCACGCGGCGGCCCTTAGAACGAGCGGTAAAAATTTCTTATTCCCGAGCCTGGGCCCCTATAATCGTAATTGGCGAAACGTGGGTGTTGATTCACCTCTGCCTCGGGGCGTTTGTCCGGCGACCGGGGGGGTGGGACCACGTCGGGGCTTTTGTCCGGTGGAGGCTAGGAGGGCCGCGTCGGGGCATCTGTCCGGCGGCGTTAGGTGTGACTGCGTCGGGGCGCTTGTCCGGTAGTGTATGGGGGCCTGTCTTGGAAAGATTCCTCTTCGGATGAAACTTGGTCAGGACTGGCGGGTCCTTTGTCCGGCGCAGTACGCTGTTGTTGGACATTGGACTAGGGGAAACGGTGCACAGAATGAGCCCGAAAGGGCGGGCGCAGGTGGCTGTCCGGTGACATATCCTAACGGATGACCCCGGATGGCTGCCATAGTGTGCTTTGACTGGATGCCCGGAGAGGATGTTTAGTGGTGTAGTGGGGGAACGCCTCTACCCCGAGTCCCACATACCTATGTAGTTGCACCGTACTGCAGGGATGATGCGTAAATGCAGTTTACCTCTCCACAAAAAAAAAAAAAAAACCTCTGCCTACCCCTTCGGGGATATAGGCGTGATTTATGTATATACGTATATAATGACGACAGAACGGTAGGGACCAAACTTATTCAGTGCCTCTCTGCAACGTGTTATATGTATAGTCCGACAACATCGTGCGCGATCCTATGAGCAAGTACGAGGTATGACGTATGAGGGGCGGTGGCGTGGAAGGGGCGCTGAAGATGTTGGCGGGGGCGGGTGTTGCGGGGAGGAGGGAAAACTCGCTCCTCCCCGCATCGCTCGCCCTCGCTGGCATCTAGAGTGCCCCGTCCCCGCCTCGTACCGCAGGAGGGTCGCGTACTTGTCGGACTTTAGATAAATGTTCTATTTCAGCGGTGCGCATGCTCGAGCAGTACCTCCAGTGCACGCCGCCCCCGAAGGCGGACCTGTTCCCCCAGCGATGCAGTTCCAGCGTGGACTGCTTCCCCAACCTTTGCTGTGCGGAAGGCGGAAAGAAGCATTGCCGCCCACCACAGCGGAGTCTGCTGGCATTGCTGGGCGGTGTTACTCAGGTATGGTGTCTACCTACCTATTGTGCGCGCCACGAGTCATGAAATAAAATGGCGTACGTATCGGAGAAAAAATTGAAAAAAAAAAATTATTGTTTTCAATACAAAACGTAGGTATTATTATAGTATATTATATAACTGTCTTTAACTCTTGATGCCAGTTAAACGACTATTATAAAATAAAATGTTGTTAATGAGATCTCCAAGAAATATTTATTTCTAAAATAACTATTAATGGCCGGTAGGTCAGCGTAAATAGGTATTTAGCGCCGTCCTGGCCGCGCGGAACTTACTTCGCGCCGCCGGGACTTCGGTGAACTCACAAATGCCCTCTCTAGTGACATAGTAAAAAAATAAGCAATAGAATAATGTTATTCAAATTAAACAATGCATTTATTATGAATCGTTATTTTGTGGCTTTGTTCATTTTATTAATGTATTTTTATACCCAAATAAGTATTAACTATAGGTAATACTTATTTGGGTCTCAATTTCTACTAAAATTTGACCCAGTATTCTTTTATTCATTAGCGCCAAAATGGAGCTGTATTGTTTTTCGAGTTCATGTAAATATTATGTATTACGAAAGTTTCTTTATTCTACCATTACTTCTTGATGTCTCAACAGATTGGTGTATGGTAAAATTTACAAATGGGATTAGTTATTGAGATGAGACCCGATTCAAAACCAAATTCTGTTCATTAGTTGTTAGGTCAAGCAAATCACAAAACTTATAATGCTTGACTCAAGTATCAATCAGCTTGAGTCAAGCACGATCATTTTCTATGTTTCAGTTCATTGCATGCTAGGTCAAAAAAAATCACAAAACTTATAATGCTTGAGTCAAGCATCAATCAGCTTGAGTCAAGCACCTTCAATTTCTATGTGTTTCTATTCATTACATGTCGTTAGGTCAAATAAATCACAAAACTTATAATGCTTGACTCAAGCATCAATCAGCCTGAGTCAAGCATGTATATATTCTATGTGTTTCTGTTCATTACATGTTGTTAGGTCAAAAAATCATAAAACTTATAATGCTTGAGTCAAGCATCAATCAGTTTGAGTCAAGCACGATCATTTTCTGTGTTTCTGTTCATTACATGTTGTTAGGTCAAATGAATCACAAAACTTATAATGCTTGACTCAAGCATCAATCAGCTTGAGTCAAGCACGTTCATTTTCTATGTGTTTCTGTTCATTACATGTTGTTACGTCAAATAAAAATCTTTCAAATGCAAGCGTTGTAGACGATCAAATTCCACTCCAAAGCCACTCCTCCATCTTATATTATTTACATTATTTATAATTTAAAATACAATTATTATATATTATTATATAAATACAAATATCTATATATCATTTAATCAATTGTTAGTTGATATTTCACAATTAATAAATTGTTATTTTTAATTAAATTTTGCCCAACACTACCAAATACACAATGTGCTTCCGAAGCACGAAGGAACTCGAGTTAATAAAATTTTGGTCACCCATCTAATGAACGGCTTTAACAATCATTGCTTAGTTTACGTAATCGCAGGCCAAGCGCTCTATACCACTTCGCTAGCGAGCTCGACAAAATATGCATTATCAAAAATCGTAGCTATCCTCTGTTTAACATCTACCGATATTATTTTACTGTGGCACTATGATAGTAATTTAGACATGACGTCAGAAGTTCATTGATGGTGCACGATAAAAGCGAAGCGGAAAAAATTCAAAAAATTGGCACAGGTCCGTCGTCCGAGAGCACTAACGTGCGACTGATCGGGCCTGCCGAGCTGTTGCGTTCGCGCAATTTATAGGTATATAAACATTATAATTAAAACAATTATTTTATCAAGTTTAACTCTGCGAATTTGTCTATTAATATTTAATGGCTTTAATTGTGCGCAAGAATTAAATTTAAATTATCAGTAGTTTCGTCATAATATTGAAAAAATGTTATTAAAAAGGGGTTGCTTTGGGATTTTTTTCTATTGCGTGAAGTTTATTAAATCTTATAAGTGAATGCGAATTTGACTAGAACAATTCCTTAACTTATACATATATTTTTTTCAGACTTGTAAACACTATGTATTCAACATAGTGTCTCAGATTGTTTTAAAAGTTGCCTATTTCGGCCCACAGTGCCTTAAATACCTATATTCAACAGTAACGAACTATCAAAAAACTAATTTATTTCTGCAATAAACTTAAGTATAATAATAGTGACAACTCTGAAGTTACCTGACCCTGACCTTCATTACAAAATCGTTGTTGGGTCTCTCGTGGTCCTTTTCACTTTTTTTACATGCAATCATCAGTAGCACTTTTCCATTGTATTAAATGAATCAATAGTCGACGACTCTGTGATGCCAAGTTGTGACGGCAGAGCAGAATACAATGTCACAACCCCCATTTCTTCCGTGAGTGTCGTACAAGACAAGGGTTGAAACTGCAACAAGTAATGAGCAACAGCAATATACAGCGATTTGCCCGATAAATGGCAAAAGGAACCAACTTAAAATTGCCGAATCATCATCATCATAATCAGCCCTTCTAATGTCCCCGCTGCTGGGGCACGGGCCATTCCTATGGATGGAAGAATATAGGACTTGATGTCGCTCACCAATATGAATGGAAGAGGAAGCATACTGTACTGACTAAGATTCGAGCATTATATTATTATTACGATAAACCATCATTATCATACCTGTTGCAAATATATAATTCAGTTTTTGCCTTTCGTTTCAGAGAGTTGGATCTACACTTGGCAATTTGAGAGCTGCAGCTGCTGCACAAGCCGGAAATAAAGTGTAGTAGTACCTGTATACTTTATGCATTAGGAACCTAGTACTTGCTTCATCTTTTATGATATAGCAGTTCGGAAAAGGCTGACATAAGTTTTAGGGGCAAAAATCCATAAAGAAAATATTTTGGATGCCTATCCATCCTTACAGTAAAACGAGATTGCTTTTTACAATATTTGTACAAATTCTTGACTTTTGTAGTACATGTTTAATCCATTTATATGTTCGTGTTTTATTTATATAAATATTAACTATTTTTATAATTTTATAATGTAAATTAGTAATAAATTGTTGAAATTTTCTCATGTTTATTATTATTCCCTTTAGTATGTAATAATAAAGAGGGTTGGTGTCAGGCAAGCGGTCGGCTGTAAAAACTAAGCCAAAACTTTGAGCAGTATGGATTGGAATGTTGTCATACTATTCACTCTCTCCGTTCATCGATCTCTCATCATGGTCCACTCCATCTCTTTACTATACATTCATTCATCACTAGCACCTTCACAGCATGATGGATAATATGAATCAAAAGGGAGCGGATGGCTTAATGACAACTGACTGATATTAATGGAAGAGGAAACATACTGCGGCAACCCCAGGTGGACTGGAAACGGGGCAGGGAGAAGCAAATGTACACTATAGATTACAGTAGAAAGTTTTAATTTTAGGGAAGTCAAGATAGCACTCTATCTAAATGAACTGATTAATTATTGTATAATTTAGGTTTGTTCAGTACTTGTTTTAAGAAAAGCTGCTTTTCTTACTATTTACTATAAGAATCCAAAATCAGTCTGTATAAGATTTAACCATGCATATACTTTTGATTAAACATGTTAAGTGCCTAAAATATCATCAGCAATTATAAACTCAAACCATATATCATTAACTGCCACACTCAGGGACGTCAATTAACTTTTATGAGTATTTAATGTCAAAAATTTTCATTCAAATCTAGACCATAGACCCAGCAAGAATAGAGACTAGTTTTGAATTGTCATTTTTTGACGTTAAGTACTCATTAACGTTATTTGACGTCTCTGTGTGCGGCAGTAAGGCAGATTTAATCCAAACCCATTTGGTGTAAGCCATAACATTAAATTTTTATTGTGCATGATATAAACACTAGTCTCCTCTTATTTTGTTCTCGGTACAGAATTAGACTTATTTTAGGAGCATATGAGTACAATTAGTTCTAATTTATAGGTACTAATAGAATAAATACAAGTAATATTTCACAATTCTCTCCTTACTGTACTTCATACAAATAAAAAGAAATTTCATACATTTTAAATATTTATTATTAACCCAATTAATCCAGCTGAAACAAAAAATTAAAACATAAATAATGTGTTCAGACAGATACCATTGTTCATTGAAGAATAGTAAAGACACAATTCAGTTACTGCTATATTTTAATTCCGTAAATGTAACAATTTGTTATGAAATTTATCTAAATATTATCATCAATTATTAAGGTAAATAGTTAAAGCCTGTTTTTATGTTTATTTAATGTAATATCTTTAAATACACTACAGCTACATTAAAGTTAGGTAGTGATATATCTTTTGTTGCTATCTGTGATAGTAATTATTCATTTAATGTTAAATTATAGCTAGCCAAGACGTAACAAGTATACATACCTTCTTGAATCCTATGTCGTTTGCATATTCTCTAAAGCACTGTCTGCAGATATTGAGGCCATACTTCCGTATTAACCCATGTTTATTAGAGCAAGCGCGACTAAAAGAAACAGAAATCTTTAATAAAACACGTGTTCAGAACAGTAGCCAGAACTTTTTTATAGGTTAGGAATTCAATAAAAATAAACTGCAATTCGTTTTCAACTTACCATGATCGGGAACCCTGCCCGTATCTACGAGGGTGGGAATACCAAATATTTGCGTGACCCATTATTTATTTGCTAGCAAAATGCTTCACAGCCAAGTCCGACACGACCAATATGGCGGGTTGACAGGAGAAAAGAAAACTAATTAAATTAATTCTATTCGCTATTCCTATATGTTTTTCTAAAATTCTTAAGCAAAGAAGTTCTAGCCATAAAGCCTTTTTCGATGTATTGTTTAACTAAACACTTATGTTTTGATTAATAGTAATTGGCCAAAATTACGCAATATTTAAAGCAACGAATCTTAATATATTATTTAAAAATTCCATATTACAAATGAATCTGAAATATATTGAAAAATATCACGCCCAGTTCAATGTATAGGCTAAAGATTCTACTAGTCAATCTAGTCGTTTCGTCAAGAAAGCGGAAACAAATTTATGTGTTGTGGCATGAAGGCAGGAAAAAATGTGAAAAACCGATGGCAGGAAGCTCATCGGTTTTACACATTTATTTATTATGGTTAGAGACATAATTATTATAGGTGATACATATAATTATTCTTATAGAATTATTCTAGCGACGACACGATACGACATCCAAATATGTATCTATCTCTAACCATAATAAATGTTTTGATCAAAGGATCATTTCATGCATTAACTTAATTCATTAATTTCATGCATTATATTCATTCATTCATTTGATCATTCATTCAAAATTCAATTAAATTAGTGAATGAAGATGTATTGAAGAAAGTTCATAGGACTTGTTTCCAGGACCGTGAAGCCAATTTTTTTTAAAAGTAAATGGGCCTCCGAGATTGTGTATTAAATACACTTTGGAGACGTTCAATGCTTGAGTCAAGATTATAGTGCGTTTCATCTAATAGTTCCTATGCCGTCAAGTTGGTAGTATTGCAAGAAAATGATACCAAGTCAACTTTATTGTCTT
This sequence comes from Cataclysta lemnata, assembly GCA_963931975.1. Taxonomy (NCBI): domain Eukaryota; kingdom Metazoa; phylum Arthropoda; class Insecta; order Lepidoptera; family Crambidae; genus Cataclysta; species Cataclysta lemnata. The sequence goes on along the minus strand of OZ008355.1, from coordinate 5,122,689 downwards.
ACCTTTAATTCAGAGAGATTTTTTTCAATGAACCATATAAACAAATTATGCATCTATCTTATTATGTTACTTATAACTACAAGCGGTACTAAGTAGCAGGTATTAGTTTTTTTATGAAAGTAGTGGTACTGAAAAACCGGCAGTTATGAGATATATATATTTAGAAAGCAATTTTTTTTTCTAACATATCCTCTCAATTAAATTGTTTTTTTTACTCCCGTTTTTTTGTAATTCTCAAAAGAAGTTTATCAATTTTGTCGTACTGCTGGCCACCCCAGCCCCCGTATAGCACGGGACGTGGACAAAATCTCCTCGCGGAAAAGATAATATTTTCGTCTTGCTCTAACTCACACTTAATCCCGAGACAAAACACTGTCAAGTGGAGGAGAGATTTTGTCCAGGTCCCGTGCTAGGCCTACAAATGTCACTTTAAGTAGGTTTTTTTTATCTTTATTCTTGAGTTGTTGGACTCTTTGTGGTTGTTAACATTTAATTCTTTCCATTTATAAAGTCAATTTAAAATTATTTTGTAATGTGTTTATGTAATAAATACCAGCAGACACAATAAGACCAGTAGGCCTATTCCCTAACTTTTTTTGACAGTTGAAAGTGATGATCACCGAACTATTTACGTATCCATTACTACTTTACTATAATGCTACTAAGACACTTGTCCTGTGAAAACAGCAATGTATTAGTAAATAGTTCGGTGATAATCACTTTCAACTGTCAAAAAAAGTTAGGGAATAGGCCTACAGAGTATTTGTATGCTTAGCTATCTAAAAGTATTATCTTAGTATCTTAGTATTAGTATTATCTTAGTACGTACTACGTACTAAGATAATACTTACTTTTACGTACTATACTTACTTATACTTATTAAGTACATACTTCACTCCTTAAGGCCAGTCTGTGATGACACCGCTCACTGCGTCCAGTCAGGGATATTCCACAGCACAAACAGTTGTGTCCAACTTCCCTCGTCGAGTGATGATTGGGTTCCTCATTACAATTGGCTACCTCTCTTGTCAGACAGGTTGAGACATTCCTGTAGGCCTATTCCCTAACTTTTTTTGACAGTTGAAAGTGATGATCACCGAACTATTTACTTATCCATTACTACTTTTCTATAATGCTATTGTGACACTTGTCCTGTGATAACAGCAATGTATTAGTAAATAGTTTGGTGATAATCACTTTCAACTGTCAAAAAAAGTTAGGGAATAGGCCTACTGTAGTGAGAATTTTATTATATTGAAAATGGTTGCCTATATGACAAAAAGGAGGACATAATACTGTAAAAAGTAAATAATGAGTATTAACCTCATGACCACACTATACTTCAATAATAGACACATAATTAACAACAGAATTGTAGTTATTGAACATGTGAAAAGTATTTGTGAAGTCAAAATGAAAAGTGATTAGTAATAACTTACTCGCAGCAGGTTACCATATAGTTTTAATACATTAATAATTATTGAATAATACATTGAATAACAATAGATTTTTCAAAAAGTACGGTCTAGCGACAAGTATATAAAATTCCAATCTCCAACTTACATTGACAAAATATCGACGAGATGCCGGGGGCATCAACAACAAGCACAAAAAGGAACGGAAAAGGCACGGCACGGGTCAACAGAAAAACGGGATTATCGTAGTCCAAAGAAATATCCAGTTTACAACAAAGAGTGTTTACAATAGATTATATCAATTTAATTATAATATAATACATAAGAAATAATAAAATAAACAAACTCCAATGCGCGCACGCCGCAGAGACTATAGTTAAGCAAGCAAAGTCGTCCGTCAATGTCAGTATCGATTGTCACGTAATCGATAATAGAGATATTACCATTTGTTTATTTCAAGATTAATTCAAACTGTTTTACAACCCTTTTTGTATAGATTTTTTTCCATTGCGGTATACATAAAGGTAATAAATTCATCGCTAAAAATGCTAAACATACGCACAAGATAAACTATGTTGTGCTAAAGAATATCGATTAGCTTTTCGATTAGGTACTAATCGATATTTGATCATAGCTACAAATTAAAAAAAAACAAGAGCATAATGCTCCCAGCTTAATTATTTGCTGGAACTTTGATAATTAATTATAAAAAAAACGGGGGTACAATAAAATCAGATTTTTTAGCAAATGATTAAAAAAAATGTGTACTGTATGTCATATAATTGCCAAAGCTGCCGGTGATCCAGTACCAGTAGGCCTATTCCCTAACTTTTTTTGACAGTTGAAAGTGATGATCACCGAACTATTTACTTATCCATTACTACTTTACTATAATGCTATTGTGACACTTGTCCTGTGATAACAGCAATGTATTAGTAAATAGTTCGGTGATCATCACTTTCAACTGTCAAAAAAGTTAGGGAATAGGCCTACTGGTCCCATACAGAACCCAGAACAGGGGGCCTACCGCCTAACTTGATTGCTGATGATAGCTATATTGCAATGCACTGCTTACGGCTATAGCAGCCATCCCGAATTTTTGGCAGTACAGATTTTGTGCCAAATTCTTACAAAATCATTCGGTGATCATTCGTTCAAAGCTATCGCTAATAGTTTAGGTACATTTGGTGCGAAATTATAGCATGACTTCATAAACTATAGATTTGCTTTAGCAATCGAGTTAGGCGGTAGGCCCCCAGTTAGTTCATGATAATAATAGTATGATAGAAATTAGATAGATAAAGATAAATTGTAGTTACGTAAGAACCATAGACTCATTAAGTAAAAAACGGTTAAATTATAATAAAATATTATATTTCAGTATTATGATTAACAACAAGTGTGTTCATCTAACATGTCTACATTTGACATTTCCTCACTCTTGTCAGTCGTTAAATCGTTATTAGTACTATTTATTTACAGTTATAAAACTGAAATAAATTTATCTAAATAAATTTTATCAAACACTTATTAAAACTGATACTGGTAACCCAATTTAATGGCGGCGATCCGAACTTGTACAGACTAATAAGGATTATGCGGGACCCCCTTACGTTTTTCAGGTTCACAAAACACCTAACCTTTTAACACAATTAATCTATTTGATTTTAATTTTAACATTATATAAATGTTAGAAAAATTAGTACAAAGAATCTTTCATCGCTTTTCTATGTTTTGGACATGATTTTCTCAAAGATTGTCTATAAAATATAAAAAAACCTGCAACTATGACTTACGGGTTGGTGTTGTTGACAGACAGGGCAGCCATCATCACGGCCATAGGAACTATAAGATGAAACACACTAGTATTTTCTAGTTGTCGTTACCGTCGCATTAACATATAATATAATTAATTATTTTCCCGCAACGAATAGCACATTACTGAACAGCGGACTATCCTGTTATATTGCTGTTGCTGTTATTGATAGATGGCCTAACAAAGATATTTAAAAATGAAATTCCCTGCCAATCTCCATCTATCTTACAAGAAACAGGAAGTTAAAAATATGTACCTATTTGAATATTTATGAAACACGTTGAGAAGTCTCTAAAGAAGAACGAAGTGAATTAATAATGGCAGGCCAAAGTGTAGGAAGCCATGGCCTTAAAACTTAAATATACAAAAGAGTGTTTGGCGCGTTTCGTGGTGAATTTTGTGCAGTGAAAGTGGTATTATTTTGATGCACAAGCATCCATGTCGATGTGCATTTATACAGAATCATTAAAAATAAGTCTTATGATGTGTTTTGATGTTGTGGTGAAGACCACTTTAAAAAGTGGTTTAGTCCACCTCATCAGGCACCATCATGAACTCATGTTACCATTAAATTCGCTCCAAGCACTCCCTAGATGCGTTAAAATGCGTGACACCGTATTTTAACGTAAAATTAATTTCATTAATATTTTTCACCCTCTCATTATTTCATATGACTACAGATTAAATATACACTCAAGACATGGCTGTATGGGCTAGACCCTTTGCCTTCCCTAAAATATAGGGGGAATTTAAGAAAAAAAAAGAACAGAATACAGAAAATAAACTTGCTTGACTCAAGCTGATTGACCATCTCGGAACACTATGGCATTCTAAAGTCAACGTAAGCATTAATGTCATTTGATTTGTCATACCTATGCTGCATTGCTGGACTGGATCAGCCTGGCGAAACTCCCATACTGCAGAAAAAATGTATGGAGTTTAGGCAATTTTTAATGGCGACTTGTTTTGTCTCTTACTTCCGATCTAACCTTCCTTGTCTCGCGCTGCCGGAGTGTGTCACTAATGTCATAAGTCACTATGCCGTTTTGAAAATATAAATTAAAGCGTTGTTTTAGTTTAGTTTTCCATCTTGTGCCTATTTATTGTCTTCAGTGACTTATCATTAGTGTATATCTAACTAGTTTGTGTCATTTATTTATGTGCATAACAGCGAAATGTTTTACAAAAGGTGTGAAATATGTTGACTAAAATCTGGTAGGAAATTAAACCAAAAGAGGGTTTCATGGCCAATTCCCACTAGATGAGAAGCGGTAAGTAGTTTTCCATGTTATTATATAAACGCTAAGTAATTAGAAATAAGTTCTGGTCACTTTAATCAAAAATCATATGCGCCGTAGCGATGTCCTTACTACTTACCAAATTATCGATAAAAAATCTATTTTCGTAAATTTGAGTATCAAATGTACTTGAGATGTTTCATTAGTTTTATACATATAAATATTGTCTATTGCAATATATTATAATATAGTATATCATATATAGGGTTATTTATAAAACAACAAAAACCTCCCATGACTAGATAGCTAACATCATTAACAACAAAGTTAGTTGTATGAGTTTTATTATTCATCTCTCATTATCATCATCAAAAGTTCTTCTGTGTTCAACTCCACTTATTTTTCAGATCACAGCGTGACTTGTTGAAAGGCGATGAGAGTCATGACTGCAAAGCATATGAGAGTGGATCGGCATTAACCCCGTTGAAAAGCCGTTTCGGTTTGCGACTGACAGAGATGAATATAAAAAGCTGACGGCTTATCTTCCGAATTGAAGAGGCACTAGAAGAAGAAGACAGCGTGACTGCCGCCTTGCTACACGATGCCCGTCGGGTGTGATCGTTGCCTGCAACCGCATAAGCGCCTCTATTGGTAAGTTACATAACTTATCTTTCCGATATGGTTTGATAGCTCAATTCCTGAAGCTAATGAGTGGTTTATTTCAGAACCAGATTTCATTGATTGGGCAGAACCAGACCTTCGGGCGCGTTACACATAGTCCGCTATGGTAAGCGGTGAACAATAAATTGAATTGATGATGACCAGCGTAAACTCAAACGATATATTTACTAATCTCTATTTATTATTTCAGATCTAAATGTCCTGCTTACTTGCTTACACAACATTGCAAAAACGTGTGTTGATCGATCAGCTAACATCTGAAGACTCCGCCTAGAATATGAGATCAGAAAATTACCAACAATTTTAATTTCCACATTGTAAACATAACTTTTATTTTTTGTTGTTAAATAAATTGTATTAAATAATTACACGTAATTAAATAATACTCAATATTTTCAAACGAACAGAGCTTTTTAATTTGCTTTTGTAGGATTAAAAAACCTGTCTGCAAGTTCTGCAAGGCAGGGGGGGGGGGTGTACCCATTCGTTTTTATCGATATCGACACATTCTGTAGCGTACACCACATCACCACATCCTTAGTTTGCTTTTGTAGTATGTTGGCATTACTTTTTTATCTGTCTCTGTTGGTTGGTACGAGATCTTAGCCTAAACTGCGAGTCAAAATTGTCAAAAAGCTTGTTTGAAGTCCCGACTCTTAAACGTAGTGTATTATATACTCTTTGGACTGGATGTTTTTGATTTGGTTCGTTCGTATTTTGCCGATTTTTAAGCTGCGTCTGTGATATTTGGTGAATAGGTAAAATCCTAGCTTCCACGTAATATAAGGTTAGAACTTTAAGCATATATTTACTTCATAGGCTGTACTTATAAGATTTTTTAAACGGTTAACATTTTACCTATTTATTGTGCACTCTCAAAATTATCAGAAGATTAAAATAAAGAAAATACAATATTTTGAATGAGCAATGTAATTTGCATGTTAACTCTCTTTCTCAATAAAACTTGCACACATAACTTTATAGTGTATTGTTTGAACTTTGAACATTAAGCTAATGATACTATATTTACCAACCTAAATTTTTTTGCAGAGCCACACTGTCAGAATGGGACTGATTATAGGTCTAACAAAAAAATTAGTGAAGTACACTGTCTGCTTCCTAACATTTGCAACAATAATTGTCCTGATACCGAATTTACCACCATACACAACATTCACAAAGATTGAGTAAATATAATAATTGAATTCATTAATAATTTGGTCATAAAATTAGTACAAAGATTTTGGTGGTTAGAAAAAGAATTTCAAAAACTTATGGTCTTGAGGCGGGAATCGAACCCGCCACCCAAGACATTGTCAATGTCTTGGGTGGCCGAGCGGTCAGGCACCTGCCTGGATAGCAGCGGACGCGGGTTCGATTCCCACCTCAAGACCATAATTTTTCGAAATTCTTTTTATAACCACCAAAATCTTTGTACTAATTTTTCTAACATTTATATGATGTTAAATTTAAAATCGAATGGTCATAAAATGTTGCCTTTTGTTGTTCTTTTAACATTTTGATAATTCTTAGTTTTGTCTGACTCTTAGAATCGATCCTCCAAGCCCACTAGTTGGATCATTAGCTCTGAACGGGGCTCTTAATAATGTGGAAAAGTTATTTACTGACAAGTTGCTCGGCCCTGAAGCATTTAATATTCATAATGGAGAGGTTTACACAAGCTTAGCTACAGGTGAAGTAGTTAAGCTATCCGCAGGAGGCCATGTCACATTTGTCACTAAAATTGGGCAACCTTGTGGTAAGAACACTTACTTCTATTAAACAAAATATTTAAATTCAAGCAATTCAAGCTTAAGTTTAATTATGTTACGATTTGTGTGATTGTCAATGTTAATTTGTGTAACACTTTCAGCGGACATTTCCCAGGAACACATATGTGGGAGACCTCTGGGTTTTGTAATTGACCCAAAGACTAATAAAATGTATGTGGCAGATGCATATCATGGAATTTGGAAAGTAGATCTGAACACTGACAAAAAACAGCTCCTGGTTTCACCTCAAACAGAAATTGGTGGCAGACAGCCTAAACTGTTTAATTCTGTAGCATTAGACAGTCAGGGTAATTTGTACTGGACAGACTCTTCTAGTGATTTCTATTTAAAAGATGGAATTTTCACACTTTTAAGTGATCCATCTGGAAGGTAAAGTATCTACCAAACATACATAATAAAGGTACCCTATAATTATTAGTGACACATGTATGGAAATACAGTCCATAGCGGATATACCGCCAAAAATGGCACAATTAAGAATAAACTAATTTTAAAAATTGATAATGTGCAGTCTGCTTGTTTCCTCCCTAGAGGTCATAATTTAACCTGTCCCTTTGGGAATATGGAAATAATTTTTTGGGCAGGATACCCATTTTAGACAATCCTTCCATATGTATGTATGTATTTCCCTACTTTTTATTTCATTTTCACATCTTAAATAATAGCTCTTGCACACCAATTGATATAGATACACGTCATTAAAATGTTGTTTTTAAAATATAAACGTTTTTTTTTCATTTCAGATTATTCCAATATAATGCAGCTAAGAATGAGAGCACAGTACTTTTGGATAAATTATGGTTTACTAATGGTCTAGTAGTCTCTCCTGACAGTCAGTTTGTTGTTGTTTCTGAAACCTTTGGGAATAAACTGCATAAATATTACATTAATGGACCAAATAAAGGAAAATCAGAGGTATTCTCCAACTTGCCAGGTAAATAATAGTAATTATTAAATTAAATCTAATTGTTATGTTTGTGTTGATTCACCTCTGTTTACCCCTTCGGGGATAAAGGGTGTGATTTATGTATATAAATCTTATCTAAGATTGAATACTTGTTATTAATATCATATCCAACAAGGATAGGATATAGTGTCATTTATAATGCAGAAAAAAATTCTGGTGTTTACAATATCTTTTAATATAATTAATATAATTATGTATTATGAGTATATAAAAGGGAGTCTGAAAGTGGTACCAGTGACAAAAAAGAAGAACAGGAGATTTTTAGCTTTGTTTTGTACATGTTATGAGACGGGATGCAGTAAAAAGTTATGGACATGAACGTTGATGGATGTCAAAGAAGATGAAGACTACTGAAAAGGTGGATGGATTGTATGCGGTGTGATATGAAGGTGATGGATGTGCATGAGAAAATCACAAGTGACAAAGAGGGATACGAGAGTGAGAAAGAGGATATACTGTACCAACCCCAAATTGAATGGGATAAGGGCATGGTGATGATGAATATATGATTAAAGTAAATACTGAAATGGTACTCAAAGTTTGAGTCTTACTTAACATTTAGGTATTTTCAACTTTTTTTACATACAAATTCTGTGTGCCGTGTGGTGACAGAGAGTACAATTGTCACCACCCCAAATCTCTCCCGTGGGTGTCGTAGAAGGCGACTAAGGATAAATCAGTGATGAGGAATGGGCAGCACCGTTCCTCTTAAACCACCTAGCAATATAGTGCGACTTTTGTGCTCGACAAATAGCAATAGGCTCGCCACATGGGAACTGACATAATTGGCGAAAAGTGGGTGCTGGCTCACCTTTGATATAGGCTTTATTTTTTTTATTTAAATTCTGACAGTTATTGTCTACTTAACTTTATAAGCAGTGCTCAAAATTTGAGTAGCATTTGGGGTAATACATTTTATTTAAATTTTAAACACATACCGCAACATATAACTGTAATTATTGTGTACATATATCTAAAAACAATTGACAGAAGCAATATAAATTAATTAGCAATAAATTACACAATAAAAATTACTTTATTTAAATGGCAGGATTCCATTAAAAATGTGTTGGAGTTGTATTTTGTTGAGCTTTATTAAACAACCATTTCAACGCAATATACATAGATGATTCATAATTATACATCTACCAGTTACTTATTGAATAAATTCTTTATCATGTACACTTGTAACATTCCAATTAAGAACATAAAACTGATTTGAAAACCAGACCACACATCTACAATAAATGTATCCTTAAAGGCTAGGTAATTATCTCTTGATTTCATTGCTCCGTACATGTCCAAAAGTTGACGGGCCTTGACCACATGAGTTAATGTACGTTTCAATGAGTCTATAATTTTACTTACTTCAACAAAGTAAGCCTTGCCATGGTCATCTAATCCAGTCCACTCTAGTACTGCCTCATCCTTTTTTTTCGCAGCTTCCAATAAAGGATTAGGCTTTGCTGGGTCAACATCTACCTTTCTGTCTTCAATTACTACATACACAAATACCAATTTCGAATTCATCATACTGTATGTGTTATCTAAACAAAACACATAATCACCATCTAAAGCCACATCCATGATAATTGAATTTTGAGATTTCTTATGATCTGATAATATTACAGTGCCATTGGGATCACGTATTTCAAAATTGATATCCAAGTCACCATGCTGACCATCCAATACCTGATAATATGCTTCCATCCTCTGTCCTGCTTTTCCTTTGTCAAAGAAACAAGTTCTTGATCCAGCTTCTACTCTAAAGTTGATATCACTTTCATGTATATTCTCAGAAGTAGATTTATCAATTAGTAATAACATGATAGTAATAAAGAAAATAAGCACCTTCATATTTTTTTAATTTTATTCACAAAATTAGTCTACCTAATTCAATTTGTTAAGTTCACTACTGCCACTGAGTTCCATTTGCTATATGTCGGAATATGTTTGCACAGGTGATTTCATTGTAGTTTTCAATAGCGACAATCATTTCAATGAATAATTTGGGTTTATTCTAAGTTACCTTACCTTATTAACACCCCTTTGATATTTGGTTCAATGTAAACTGTATAATGTGCCGTGTGGTGACGGCAGAGTAGAATACAATTGTCACCGCCCCAAATCTTTCCCGTGGGTGTCGTACAAGGCGACTAAGGATAAATCAGTGATGAGAAATGGGCAGCAGCGTTTCCCTTATACCACCTAGGCTAGCAATCGGCTTGATCGGCGTGATTTTGTGCCCGATAAATGGCAATGGGCTCGCCACCTATTACATGGGACCTAATATAATTGGCGAAACCTGGGTGCTAGTTCACCTCTGCCTACCCCTTCGAGGATATAGGCGTGATTTATGTATGTATGTAAACTGTATAAGGTAGATAATTGACAGAACATCTGTACAGGTACTCCGGACAACATCCGCGCTCTTCCGGATGGTTCGGGATTACTGGTAGCTCTGTATGCAGTTTTTGATCAAGATACTCCACTTCTCACTCGGTCTCTGGCTGCAACACCACTAGCTAGAAAGTTCTTGGCGAGAATGCTGCGACTTAGCGAGATACCATTCGAATTCTTCAATTCTCAATACCAACACATCTTTTTTGAACAAATTGCTTATTATGTAAGTATGATATTACTATCAATTATGGTTATAATAATTATGATTTAGTTAGACCTTATCACAGAAATGTGTATATTTTTATTTTATAAAGACTGGTCAAATGTCTTATTCCAGATCGGACATTTCAAGAGCTTACCTGGATTCACAAGCACTACTGGTTTGTTACAAATCGATTGGGATGGAAATATAGTAGCTTCTTATTATAATACTGATGGAAGCATGCAACATTTGAGTGACGCTATTGTATACAATGACAAACTTTATTTAGGCCAACCAAACTTTCAAAACTATGTCGCTTCAGTACCTGCGCCACCGTTGTTAAAGAAAGCCTTTTCTGTAAAATCAACTGAACAGAAATTTGAGGAAAAAACTGTACCCAAACCTACAAAGGAACAAAAAATGACACCAGAACCTGTCAAAATTGAAACTAAACCGAAAGTACAGGCTGCTACCCCAATAACCACAACTACAGAAAAACCTACACCTGCTCAAGCTAAACCTACCCCTGCAGCGGCCAAACCTACTCCTGCGCCAGCTAAACCTACCGCCGCTCCAACCAAAGCTACACCAACTCCAACTAAGTCTACACCACCCCCAAACAAACCTTCAGGAGCCCCAGCTAAACCTACACCAGCCCCAGCTAAACCTACACCAGCCCCAGCTAAACCTACAGCAGCCCCAGCTAAACCTACAGCAGCCCCAGCTAAACCTACAGCAGCCCCAGCTAAACCTACAGCAGCCCCAGCTAAACCTACAGTAGACCAAGCTAAAGCTACGCCTACTAAACCAACTCCCCAACCAGAAAAACCAATTTCACCATCACAAAATTCCATAAATAAGGAATCCGCAGCACCTAAAGCAGTTGACAAAAAGGAAGCTGTAGAAAAACCTTCTTCGCCTAAGGTGACAACACCAAAAACTGAAACTCCGCCTACTAAACCGTCTGTAGGAAATGAGAAAAAAACTAAAACATCGAATATTCCCAAAGCTCAAGAGAAAGTACCACCACAACAAATTCCAATCAAAGAGGAAATCCCTTCAGATACCATCAAACCAAACAAAGAAACCTTGAAGGTAATCAAAAGGGAGGGCCCTACAGAAATCCCTAATTTTAACTTGTAATTTAAGTCCATACATGGTTGTGTAACTGCAACAACACGGGGTGTTGTAATATTTTTTTTATAAAAATAACAATTAGCAAGAGTCTTCATTTACACAAATTAGTTTACTTAAAAAAATACTCAAAAATTATTTGTAAAATGTGATTGACAAGATGATTAAAACTAATTATTTATTGTGCACGGACAGAACAAATGATAAGCTTCTGTAATTATTAAACAAAAGTGTTAATTAGTCACAGAATCGCTTTATTTTCACAATCGCATGAAATAGAAAAGTGTCTGAAACCACACGAGATGCACAAAGGAATTGCAATTAAGACATATTTTAAAGTTCTTAAACGTCTAGCGGCCGTCTATGCAAGGTTTTGTTGCCTTATTCAACAACTAAATAGTATTCGTACTCATATTACATTCTATACAATAAGACCCATAAAACACAAGAACATTTTTTAAAATGATTAAAACCGAAATGTCTAAAGTAAAAACTTTTGCTGGTTGAAATATTATTGAATAGTTATTGTTGTCTATATTAACAGTTCTATTTATAATTTATATGTTTAAAATTGGTGTGTGGAAATTTAATGGGTAGCTTTCGCATTTATTTTGCTGTTTTATTTAATTGAATAATTTAGTGACACTTTTTATTTTTATTTCGAGAAGTTTACATAATTATTGTTTTATAATGTTGTTGTGTTATAATTTTATAAAGTGATTATTTAACCTATGATATGAGAAGGTAATATTTTTCACATATCATTCCCATGTTACATTCCAATTCAGCTTGTTTTGGAAGATTATTACATTGAAATTATGGTATATTGAAAAAACATTGGTCATACTTAATATTAGTACTGAAATTATGATAGATTATTATTGGACCAAATGTGTTGTACTAATTAATATTGTTTTACGAACAAGCACTGAATACGCTTATAAGTGACTTAAATGAAAAAAAAAATGGTCAGGAATATTACATGTTATTTGTATTTAATACACAATGTTAATATTGCCATTTTTAGGCTCAGTGTAAGCTTATTCAGTGTTTTATTTATGTAGGGCCAAATATTTATTTTTACTTATAAAGCTTCCAAGAAAATTAACTATATCTAATTAATTCTCTCATTGTAGTTATCTAGCAAATCAGTTATTGTGATCAATATAGCATATTTTTATATTTCAGTAAGATCTTTACTTGTTAAACATATTGTATTATGCTGATCTCTAAATTTTTTTGTAATTACTGTAAGTGTGTGGTTGTTATTAGTTACCAAATACCGAATTCTAAGTCGGTTTAAACTTTGGATTGATGTCACAATACGGTAATTTGGGTTCCGAATAATTAGAGTATTCTTGGATAAGTTTCTTTTTGCGTTATTTAATAAACTATAACTTACATTCCTTTAACGTCTGAAATATATTTGTTTTTTAAAAGAAATTACGAGCAAAATACACAAAACTAAACTGAGTAAATCATTTTAATACTCAAAAACACAAAGATAAAAATTACATGGGATAGAATGATAAATTATTTATTTAGGTAAATAAGCAATACCATATTTACGTATTTTATTTTCATATAAATAAGCAATAAACAGATGTTTTTATTCCAATTTTATTATTCATAGAAAACACATTCATTGCCTCCCTAAAATTTAATGACATTGTCCTCATGCCGCCATATTATTATACCTACTTACTGCTATTTAGAACTCCCGGGCTATTTAGACTGGCCCGCTATCAACTTACTAAATAGGTGTAACAGAAAGGTGCAGTGATGCCATGTTGGCATCTAAGAGATTGCTTTTTAGCAATAAGGCCGTCTAATTGTAGGTACTTCTGTTTTTTTTGTTAGAATTTATTTTTTGTATGTTTTCTTTTCCTAGGTGTGCAATAAAGTTTAATTTATTATTATTATTTAAACCGACAACCATCAGCCGACATCAGTTGGTATGGGGATTTGTTTTATTGAGATTTTGTTGTTAGCCCTATAGTGAAATATTTTCAGTTAAACGGTCTGAACTCTCATTGCACCTTTGTTACACCTGTTTAATGACAACGATGAGCTATTGTTTCTCGTACAAAAATTGTACCAGTTTTCTTTTAATTAATCTAAACTGAAATAGTGTGTGAAGGTAAAAAAAGAAAATTAAAGATTTGAGAAAGCAAAATATTATTAGTACGTATTAGATTTAAAATTATATTTATTGCGTGGGTGGGAGCATATTGATTGAGCACTGAAAAATAAACTATCTATCCATTTGTAAAAGGTCTAAAGTTCTAAACACAAATTGTAAAACCAACATAGTTTAATATGCGTGGCTGTTCATAAATAAACCAATTTTATATAAGACTATTAAGAGATTTGAAGTTAGAACAGCAACCTCCAGAAACAGTAAAATGTTAAGGGTCTGTTTCACAATCGACAAGTAAGTTCTAAGTAGCTTACTTCTTCAGTTGTAATATGAAATATATGTCAATTGAACTGCAAAGTAAGCTACTTCAAACTTGTCGATTGTGAAACAGGCCCTAAGTCAGTAATTATGTTTACTAAATATTTAAACTGGAGTAGTTGGCGGTAGAAAAAGACATTGGGTAATTGTTTTAGAAATATTTTAATAATTTAAAATTAACACGAGAATTAATATAAATAGTAAAGATAAGATAATAACGCAGGTTTAAAAATTGCTTTCGGTAATGTATTGTCACTTAACCTTTACATTACATTGGAATGTTTAAATATGTCACCAAAGGGTTTCAGCATGGTATTATATCCATTATGCTTTGTCGCGACTAGTGAATGCAAATCCATTCTGTTATAAAATCCATTTTTAAGAACGGATTTTGTTCCAATCCTGATTTTACGGAATTTAGGGATTAAAATAAAAGCACGTCATGAAAATCGAAACAAACGATTTTTTTTAGTTCATTCTCGTATTTGGAATTATTCAAACTATTATAATAGCATGTTTCTTCTTCTTCTCCCTGCCCTGTTCCCAATTTATCTGGGATCAGCGCAGTATGTTTCCTCTTTCATTCGTATCGGTCAGACCTCATGAACAGCAAAATTGAGACAAAATGTGACTTCAAATAGGTAATATGGCATCTGTCTAGCCGATAGACTCGACACTCGCGGATTCGATTTTCAAATCCGGATTTGGAGGTCTAGTAAAAATGTGCGGATATCCGGATTTTTCCCATTACGGATAGTCCGGATTGCATTCCCTAGTCGCGACTGATACTAAATAAAGACACCTTTTAAGTGAGATAGTTACTTATACAGACATAACGCCTATAGCGGTATCTTTCATGCCAAGTTGGGTTCGCACAAGTCATCATAAAATATGCACACCATGGTCACCACTCTATAGAACTGGAATACTACGTAGAATAAACAAAATTAAGAAAGCAAATTCAATTCGAATCCATATAAAAAATTAATAAAGTATAGTAAAAATTATATTACCTTATTGATAACGTTACATTTTATACGAATATCACTAATATCAATAATTTAAATTATTATTAGCTCATTATTTACATTACGCTGGGTGTATTAATCTTTAAAAGACTTGGTATTTTATTAGATATCAGTCATACGTAATACTTAATATTGTTACAAACCAACTGAGATAACTGTTATGAAGCTGTTAAAACACAAGGCAGCGTACTTCTTGAAAATTAGCTACAAAATTAATTAATAGGCACTGCACTTTCAAAATACAGTGGCCGTACCATGAAGTATTAGTGGGATCCAAACGCGGGTGATAAAACGCCGCTCTACTCGGCTTATAGCGTTGTCTTATTTTAACAATGGGAATTGAGTCGCGTTTAGAGTTGGTGGTAAAGCCTCTGGGATGTGAAGTGGTGCTGGAATGAATGTTGCTCTTTCCTTGCCACATTCGGATATACAGACCGTTTTTCCTACGATAAACTAAGATATTATAATACAAACAATCTTTGCAATACATTTTATTAGATATCAGGTTCATCATTTATTGAATTTCTGAAAATTTCATAGATTTAACTGACGAGAGCATACTACCAAAAACGAAACAAGAATTTAAATGTTTCGCAACGACACTGATATGTTTTACATAATTTGCACGAGCACTGTTACACATATTTAATATACAGATTGCAAACACTGCATAATAATAATTTCCGATTAAGCCCTATGTCGAATTGTGAGCAGAGAGAGATCAGTTTCATTCATGTATCGTGTGACAAAGGATTCATTAAATAGCGTCTAAATTCTTGACCCCATGTGTTAAGCGGGAAATTCACTACGCGGGCATGCCCGCCTGACATGCCCGTGCGCACCTCGTTTATTTAAGTCCGACTGACTGTGACGGTCCTACACTAGGCAAACATCGCACAAATCTATACATTATTCACAGTTATTACGTTTCCATTAACGTTGTATGTGAGAGAAGGATTAGACTTATAAGACATTTCCATACGTTACAGCAGGATGATGAGAAGTGTCAGAGGTAAAATAACTGTGAACGGAGTTTAATAGAAGCGAGGTCCAGCGGGCATGCCCGTGTAGTGAGTTCCCCGCTTTATACAAGCGCAGAGTCACGAAGTAATGAGCCTTGTACACCGTTATATTTGTTACCTAACTAAATGAACACCTGTTCAGCGGCAAGGGCGTCTGCGAACGGCTTGACGACCCACCGGGTGGCGAAGTAGAATATCAAGCCGAACGTGATAGAGATCGGGAGGGCCGGCAACGCCTTCTTGAGGATGGCCAGCAGCAGCAGCGTCAGGCACAGGCCCTGGGTGTAAAGAGCTCAACTTAGTTTTGCCTGTTAACGTTAAACGCACACCTATTCGAGCTGAACACGCCAAAATCAACGAATTTAAAGAATTTAAAAAAAAATTAATCATATGAAACCTCGTACACTTGCGCCGAATCTGTCAGAGACTTCAGAAATCCTAAAAGAATTCGGGTGACGTCATCGGAATCGATGCGCACGCACGATGCGGACGAATCTGTCAATTCTGTAAGTAATTGTATTATATTCGATTCATTCGGCGCTGATAGGTGTATGCGAGGGCTAGTGTACTTCGGCGCGTTCGGCTGGGATAGGTGTGCGTTGAGTCAGTGTTTATTGCAATTCATTTGATTACAGTAATGAATGGTGATGTGTAAGAATAACACATTTGGCGCCCTTTCAATGGCATCAGTCATAGGAGATGTTCCAGAATGTATGGAGTCTGGCCTATATTATATAGGGCCACTGGGTGAAAAGAGAGAGTTTTGACTATTAAGGCAGTGCTTATTGCAATTCATTTGATTACAATGGTGATGTGGAAGATAACGTGTTTGGCGCCCTTGCAATGGCGTCAGCAAAGGAGATGTTCCAGAATGTATGGAGTCTTTTTTTTATGCTAGACAGGGAAGTTCTTGCCCTTCATCTCACCTGCAGGCCTATTCCCCTTACCTTTTTTTGACAGTTAAAAGTGATGATCACCGAACTATTTACTAATACATTGCTGTTATCACAGGACAAGTGTCACAATAGCATTATAGTAAAGTAATGGATAAGTAAATAGTCCGGTGATCATCACTTTCAACTGTCAAAAAAGTTAGGGAATAGGCCTACTGATGGTAAGTGACGATAAGGGCCATTGATAGAATCGAGCTTCACCTGGAACCCTCAACCACAGAGGGACTGGCTATCTTATCACACATTGTCGGAACAATAATACTCCAAACATTATTATTATGGCGACAGATTTTGATAAGACGGTGATATAGCTAGCCAGACGGACTTGAAAGAAGTCCTACCACCAACCAAACCGAGTACAAATTTTGTACCCCCCTGGGGATCGTACCCGGGACCTCTGAATCTAAATTGTGGTGAGTCTGGTCTTTAAAGGTAAATAGGCCAGACTCCATACATACTTCACACTTGCACAGTTATTCAAAATGTAGGCAATAATTTATAAAACACTTCTTAAGTGTTAGGTAAATTCCTATTTTTAAGCCCTGTTTTTTGGCTTATGTTGTATTTAAGTTTAGGCTTATATTGCAAAACGCACAACAACCTACCATCATGGCGGAAGGTAGGAACGAGTATCAGTCAAAGATTTTTTTTTGCAACGCTCGAATGGTTAGGAATTCACTCACAATCAGTATCGCGACGAAACACGCCAGCGTAGTGTTCCAATCGCCGTAGGAGCTGGCCTTCCCGACGAGCACGCTGTAAAATATGAAGTCACCGAGGCCCAGCTTCACGCCTTCTATAATAAAAGACCACCAACAGTTTTTAAAGGGCGCTTGAAATGACCACTTGAGCAGTATGGATTGGAATGTTGTCATTCCAATCACTCTCTCCGTTTATCGGTCTCTCGACATGATCCGTTCCGTCTCTTTTCTATAGGTACATTCGTTCATCACTAGCAACTTTACGGTGTGATGGATGATATGAATCAAAAGGGAGTGGATGGCTTGATGACGTCGACCGATATGAATGGAAGAGGAAACATACTGCGCCGACCCCAGATAGCCTGGGAATAGGGCAGGGAGAAGAAGATTATCTAATTATGTCCTCATTCATTTATTATACCCAATATGTGGGTGATTAAGTAATAAGTACTATTATGTATTCGGGAGTAAGGTTTTTAACAGTCAGTTAAGGAGCCTGCTCCGTGAAAATTATTTACAGAATTTTTATTCAAAATGAAGTTTAAATAAAAATAAAATTATGATAATTTCTACAATTTAGTACAACAGGGCACAATTTGACTAACTCTCTTCATCGGTCTCCGGCGGGGGGTGGGGCCGCTCGATGCGCGTGGTGTACTGCGCGGGCGCAGTGCCGTCGACGCGCAGGCGGCGCGGGGCGGAGGCCTGGCCCTGCGCCCTCGCCTGCCACGCCGCGTCGAACCCGCCGTCGCCGCCGCCGCCGGATTCGCGCCGATTCGCAGCTTCGGTCGGCTGATGACCGCCTGAGACATAGCATTGGGGCCGGATTATCTTAACGGCAAACTAGGCATGTGCCTAAGGTACAAACGGTGCGCAAGCTTAGTACATAGGGGAGCACGGGTGGAATTGTAATTGAAAAAAAAAAGAAAAAATATAGCATAATATTGATTGCGCCAATAAGTCACCTACCTACTTATATAATAAAAACTATCATTTTTGCTTACAACCTGTTTGCTTCAATTTATTACTATAGTAACATTGAAGTATTTTTAACTAGTTGACCCAGCATACGTTGTTATGCCATATACATTATCCCGTTCCCATGGTTACGTCAAATGTTTGACAGAAAAGCAGTTTTATAGGAAAATGAAATTGTTGTTTTTACTATTTTCCTCGCAATTGCCATATTTTCTCACCATTCCGGCCTTGCTTGGCCCAAGACAATCATTTCAAAAACAATTAATTTTTATAAGAATTAAGATATAGGGGCGCCGATGAGATGCTTGCCTACGGCGCGTGTAGGGCTCTCAACGTTTAATCCTGCTTTACATAGCATGCATTATTGTAAAAATACAGATACAATAATGTTCCAATCACACGTGTCAATGAAGTCACAGTCCGACACAGTACCGGCACAATATGAACCCATCCCCACTTATCAGTGTCAGTGACGACACAGTAGTGCTCTCTGTGCCGATACCGGCAATCTCGGACGTATTTGAAAAATCGAACACCCCTGCTCGAACACCCTGATCGGGCCTAGCACGGCGACGTGGACAAGTCTCTCTCCACCACTTGACAGTGTTTTGTATGGGGATTTAGTGGGAGTTAGAGCGAAAGGAAAAGGAAGGAGATGTGTCCCCGGTCCGTGCTACGGGGGCTGGGGTCCTAGGCAAGTGGCTTTTCTTTTCGAACGCATAGAATACAAAAGTGTGACACTGACGTTTTGTTATGTCTGTAATACGTCAGTTTCATAAAGGACAATGCACGGTTGCATTGGCCCAAAAATATGAATTCCGATGTACATTATTGAAACCCATGCCAAACCTTAGTACTAATCCATAGCAACATTTACTATGGGGCCAATTAAATCTATCCTAGGAAAAAAAATATACAGTCCTAACAAATGTTTGAAGTCATATAATTTTTACAAACATTTGTTAGCCTGTATATTTTTTTACCAGGATAGATTTATTCTGCCCCATAGTAAAAGTTGATGATTAGTACTAATGTTTGTCACAAGTTTCAGTAATGTACAACAGGTTTCATTTCTTTTGGGCCAGTGGTCAAAGGAAAGGTTGCATTGTCCTTTGTTTTCTATGGGTTCGAATAGATTGGTCACTTGGCTAGGGCCAGTGGTATTCCCACACAACTTTAACTGCCGCACTCAGAGACGTCAAATAACGTTAAGGAGTACTTAACGTCAAAAAAAGGCAATTCAAAACTAGTCGCTATTATTGCCGGGTTTATGGTCTAGATTTGAATGAAAATTTTTGACATTAAATACTCATTAAAGTTAATTGAAGTCTCTGAGTGCGGCAGTAAGAGACGCCTAAAGAGAAACACTCGGGCTACTCGTTTCTGGCTACAACAGAGGGCACGACACAAGATGTTGCGACGGATGCGAACGGACCGTGGGGGTTGAGCGGTCGCAGTTCCCGCGGGCGCTGCTCACCTTCGCCCGGTCCGGCGCCGGTCGCGGTGGCCGCCAGGCAGTACATCACGGTGGCTACAACACGAAACATTCAACCACGTCAGCGTCATCAATGAAAATATACACACATCACCATCATCACCAGCCCACTGCTGGGGCACGGGCCTTCCTTGTGGATGGAAGAATATAGGGAGATTGGGCCATAACCCACCACGCTGGCCCAGTGCGGGTTGGTGGGTATTAACGACTGCAGATGCAGCCAGGACCACCAGCTTAGAGTGCCTTCCGAAGCACGGAAGAACTCGAGATAATCAATTTTTGGTCACCCATCCAATGACCGGCCTAGCAATAATGTATACATACATAATTCAAGCCTATATCCCCGAAGGGGTAGGCAGAGGTGAACTAGCACCCACGTTTCGCCAATTGCACAATTCGCCAGTCGCAGTACTTTGCTAGGTGGTAGGTATAAGAGGAACGCTGCTGCCCATTCCTCATCGCTGATTTATTCTTAGTCGCCTTGTACGACACCCACGGGAGAGATTTGGGGAATGAAAATATACAATAACTATTTAAATCATGCAGCTTCATCAATGTAAATACACAATAGGTACTTAACTATTTGCCGTGTGTGACGGCAGAGTAGAATACAATTGTCACCACCCCAAATATATCCCGTGGGTGTCGTACAAGGCGACTAAGGATAAATCAGTGATGAGGAATGGACAGCAGCGTTCCTCTTATATACCACCTAGCATGAACTGCGACTTCTGTGACGGATAAGTGGCAATAGGCTGGCCACCTCACATAATTGGCGAAACGTGGGTGCTAGTTCACCTCTGCCTACCCCTTTAGGGATATAGGCGTGATTTATATATGTATGTATGTTAGCGTCATCGAACAAAACATTAAACAATGTTACTGGGCGTGATTTATATATGTATGTATGTTAGCGTCATCGAACAAAACATTAAACAATTTTACTATCCGGTTGAAATATCTGTTGACCTGGCTAGAATGTGAAGGCCCTCCCCATTCCCAACGCCACACCTTAAAATCAATCAGTAGTAGAGACTAACTGCCGCACTCAGAGACGTAAAATAACCGTATTGAGTACTTATTGTATTGAAAAATGACAATTCAAAACTAGTCGCTATTCTTGCCGGGTCTATGGTCTAGATTTGAATGAAAATTTTTGACATTAAATACTCATTAAAGTTAATTGACGTCTCTGAGAGTGGCAGTAAATCTCTTAGTATGGTCCATAGTGTGGCAGAGAGGAGTCAGTGGCAGTAGGTTTTAATACCACACCACAACTAAAAAAATAGAAGTTAAAAGTGATACTTGTTTTACACACCATACAGGATCGTCGACGTGACCACACCAACGTCATGTCTACAGATATTTTAACTGGGTAGTAGGTTCATCAATCCTCTTGTAGAGTACTAGCTTGGTCTAATGTACAACACTCTCTCCCTATAATAATATGCTTCCATTAACATGGAAGGTCTATGCCCTAGCAGTGGGAACACTAAAGGGCTGGTGATGCTGACGATTATTTAAATCACAACAGTAATGACAATATGAGGAATAAAATATAAACACACATGCATAACTTCATGTTAAAACAAATACTATAGCTATAAATCTTCTTCTTCCAACCCTGTTCCCAGTATATCTGGAGCTGGCGCTGATGTTTCATACATACATAAATCAAGTCTATATCCCCGAAGCCCCAAAGAGGTGAATTAACACCCACTATTCGCCAAATAAATACATGTAAACCGCAACATGTGTGATTATTTCCCATTCCTAAACTTAATTTATTATGTATGTTAGAGAAATAGGATTTTAATAAATAATAAAAAAAATGTGTATTTACATGAATATATAAGAGCAGGGAATATTGTCTCATTTCTCTCTTGAGCAGTTTCTACTAATATTCTTAATGGTCCCTTAGGTGTCAATACTGCTACCAAATCTGTAACAAAGTTTACACTTCATTAATATGTTATAAGCTTCTTCTGTTCATTCTAGATGTAGATAAAAGAGACTAGAACATATTTAATATATCTGATAAAAAACGGGAAATAGGTATTGGACATTTGTTTTTATGATAAAATATATAGTTTATGTTGCAAAAACATAAATAATTTGTAGAGATGGTCCGAATGTGGTTTGAACCGAATACGAACTTCGGCCGAACATTCGGTAAAAAAACAAAATTCGGCCGAAGTTCGGTTCTTTTCACGACGCTTTCTCTAGTTACAACACGCTCTTACTAGTTTACGGATACGTAGACGAATATTAGTTTAATTTCATTCTTGTTATTTTAAAACAACTACAGAATTTGATTTACATTAATTTACGATAGTGCTTTGAGGAATATGACTTAATTATTTTTGGTTCTTTTGGAACAACTTTTATTTCATTAATTTAATATTAAGAAGAGTCTTAGATTATTTTTCTATGATCATGAAGTGTTGGTTTAATTATGTTTGACAAAATAGTTGAGTTATTTCAATAGTTTTTTGTACCGAATGTTCGTCATTTGAAACGAATGTCGGCCGAATGCCGAAGTTTGGTTCAAGCTGGCGAATGTAAATGAATAAACCGAATGTGAAATGAATTTCGGCCCATCCCTAATAATTTTTTCATTTTTTTGCCATTTATTGTCTAAATAATTAAGGGCCTGTTTCACAATCGATGAATAAGTTCTGGATAGCTTACTTGGCAGATCATTTGACAGTTGTAATATGAAATATATGTCAATTGAACTGCCAAGTAAGCTATCCACTTATCCATTGATTGTGAAACCGGTGCTAAGTGTTATATTATTTTAATACTACATACCCCATATGGATATAACTGCAAGAACAGCCCATGTAGTCCACTCTGGCAAATACTTTATAAATACTAGAGCCATTAATGCCGCAATAAATATTAAGTAGGCTTGTTGTAGGCGCAGAGGGCCTTTCCAGTGTATCACAATCATTCCCATAACTCCAAAGTTCCACATTACAAATACTAATGTTATGTAATCCATTGGTATATTATAAGCTCGGAGAGCCTCTCTGTAATTAAAATTAATAACATATTTAAAGAAATGTTTAGTCCATGAATTTTGTATAAACATATAATCAAATTTAAAATTGTATTCTTCTCAATGTTAAAATTTTAACATCATAGTAAATTAATCAAAGCAATGCCCAATAGTAATGTGAAATATAATAAAATCAAACCGTACTTACTCTATATACAAATAGGAGAATATGAATAGTAGCATAAGTGAAGACAAAATCAACCATCCATGAATTATTTTATAACACCTCTTCTTATATAGAACTATTAACAACACGGTCATCAAGGCTATCACACACAGCAAAATCATAGAGTTGGCCAAAGCATTCCACACTTTGGTCACAGCATGGGGACTTTCTTCATGAAAAGGTGTGTATGCTCTAAGAGAAAAAATTTCATACAAAATTATATAGCATAAAATATTATTTATGTTTATTTATTGCATGTTTTCTAGTTTGGCCAAAAGGTCAGATGCTGCAGATGCAGTACAAAATATAAATTCCAAGAGGAGCCAATGTTAATGTTAAGAATATATTATAATATTATTATTTAAAAGTATTACTTACAAATATATATCTTTCACTGAATAGAAGTTAATAGAAGAAATTGTAGCAACCACCACAATCATGCATAGTGTGACCGGTACAAACAGCTTTATGACATGTCTTGCTCCATATTTCAGTTCTAGTTCCTCAATCTGGACATCAGCACTGTTGGTGACTGGGGCGGAACTTGGTCCAGAATTGCTTGGTGGCCCCGTGCCTCCACTATCTGTCTGCTGTACACTCTAGAAGAGGAAAGATTAATACCACCTTTAATTTTTATAAAATGCTAAATTATAGACTCAACTGAATATTAAGTACTTCGATTTAAAATATTTTATGTTGTTATTTAAATGCAGTAAATTAAAAAATACGGAATAATCTATTTACATTAATAAATGTATGAACACAGAAGGGCTGCAATACATTGTTAGAGATAAGCTCATAGCTTAGCTGTATTGAGACAATTTGGTTATCTTTATTATACTCTTACCCCATAACTACGCTGATTTTCAGACTTGGTTTTTCTTTTTCTTGCTATCCTGTCAGCTACTTCTCTATCAGGACGTGCTTCAGCTATATGCCCATCCATCAGTGCAGTATGTTCAGTCACTTCCTCAGTATCACTGCCCGTGTTACTCATTCAAGAATCCAACAACTTTCCAACATACTGATAATTACAATAAATATATGAATATTTACTGTATCTTAATGTTCTTACGTAAAAAAGCTATTTGTAAGTTTAAATTTATAACAAAAATACTTTAGGTATGAAAAAAATACACATTTATTTATGTTCAAGCAAGTGAAACAGACATCACAGAGACACAGATGTAATTCATGTAATAAAAAATGTCACAGTGACATGACAATGACATACTGTATAGTCTATGACAATGACATAGCACAATGATTTTCTTACAGTTTTCTTCTGCCATTTGTGAAGACAACGGAATTCGCCCTATACAGATCTATCTTCACTATAGCAACACCATTGAGACATCGGTGTTTAATTTTAAATTATCTATATATTTTGCATACATACATACATTAATCACGGAGTAGACAGAGGTGAACTAGCACCTACGTTACGCTAACTATGTCAAGTCGCAGTACATTGCTAGGTGGCTATAGAGGAACGCCGGTGCCTATTCCTCATCACTGATTTATCCTTAGTCGCCTTGTACGACACGTATACAGGGTGGAAAGTTGAAATGGGGCAGTAAGGGCAGCTACTAGATCCTTTGCTGCCAAGCGAAAATGGTCTTAGGAGACCTCACCCAACTTTTTGAGCGATGACAATCGACATTCACAGATTTTTGATAAAATGTACAGTCAGCAAGAAAATCGTCTCCTAAGACCATTTTCACGATACCTGCCCCATCTCAACTTTCCACCCTGTATACATTGTACTCTTTGTACGACATCCACGGAAGAGATTTGGGGTGGTGACATTTTGCTTTACAATAATAGTGTCATAATCGCCGTGGTGAAATAAAAACCTCAAGAAAGGTAAGACTTGAAATATGCCACAACGCGGTGCCGATGCACAGTAAAACTTATCCTGCCGTTGTCAATAACATTACGCAGTGTACTTTTGCAATTGCATGCAACTTTGTTCATTACTGTACTATTTTCTCTTTTGCATTTGAGAAGTTATGAGAAATAAAAACAAATAGTTTTATACAATTTTATTATTAGTAGTCGAAGATCAGACTGAAAAGTATTGTTATTTATCAGACTGCTATATAGTGCGTTACACGTGCTTGATAGTTTGCAGTAGGCTCACCCCCATAATACCGCGCACCGCTACTTATCCCTTTGGGAGATATCTGTGTGCTCAAATCTATAGCTATAAATAGACAGGAATTTGGGCGAAAAAATAAGTTAATGCTATTAATGTTTAAGTTATATTCAATTCTCATTTTATACAATGCAAGACCACACTGGAGAGACATAATATTAGAAGTACCATTTACAGGTAAAGACCCTCGGGAGTGCCTTCCTTCTTTCTGTAAAGAACACTTTCCTTCGACTTCTTAAAATCTTCGTTAGTGACTTTCATGCGTCTCTCTCTTAGGGCCATAAGCCCAGCTTCAGTACATATAGCCTATAGAAAAATAGAATAAGTGTTAAATTATAATTAAATATACAGGGTTATTTAAAAAACACTAACAACCTCGCAAGACTAGATAACAACAATAATTTTGTTTTAAGAGTTTTAACATTGACAAAAATGAATTTTTAAGTTTTATTGTACTACTGAGACTTTCCTAAATCTATATTTCATTCATGAACTAAAGAACAATTAGAAGAAGTAAATTAATATTCCTATGAAAATAAATTGTAATTTGAATGAATTATCAAAAGACAGAACAAAATGTTGTTTATGATGTTAGCTATTAAGTCCTGCGATTTATTGTTTATTATATGTAGAACTATGTAATGAAAAGATTTGTTTTACACACCTTTATATCAGCTCCAGAGAGATCATCTTTCGACATAATAAGTTCCGATAAGTTCACATCATCAGCCAAAGTCATTCTTGAAGTATGGATAGTGAAAATTCTCCTTTTGGTTTTCTCATCAGGCAGAGGAAATTCTATTTTTCTATCAATGCGGCCAGGACGAATAAGGGCAGGATCTAGAGTTTCTATACGATTTGTGGCCATAATTACCTGAAAACAAAACAAATTTAACCAATTCAATTTTATAATTGGCCAAGCAAGTTAGGCAACAATTGCTGAACATGTAGTGTCTAATTCCGCATTAGGACATCACATATCTTGGTTAAATTTTTCAATTTGTTTTCAACTAAATTTGTTAGTGGTAATGTCTTGTGAACAACATGTTATTTTACCTTAACATCTCCTCGGGAATCAAATCCGTCAAGTTGGTTTAGTAGTTCCAACATAGTCCTTTGAATTTCTCTTTCACCACCAGAATTAGAATCATATCTATAAAAAAATCATAATTGTTTGTAATTTTTTTCATAAATCATAACCTATATTTTGATAACATCCATGCACACTTACCGCTTTGTTCCCACAGCATCTATTTCATCAATAAAAACTATAGATGGAGCATGTTCTTCTGCAACTCTGAATAATTCTCGAACAAGTTTGGGACCATCACCCTATGAATAGTATAGAGAGGATTACTAATAAATTTGAATCAATTAAATTCAAACATCTAAACTAAAAGTACAGCAACAGACAGACTACCCAAAACTGTCAAATTTCTTCAATTGATTGTCAACTTTATCTTTTTGGCAGTAGAGGCAAAAGTCAACTGAGAAAATTTAACATTTTGTGGTAGTCTCACGTGCTGTTGTCTGTACATAAAAGTGTAAAATTTAATTTCCACATTGGCTCTTTTCGAAAGAATGTGTAATACACCCTATAGATTTATTTATATTAAAATACACAATAATTACCAAGTACTTCTGGATAAGTTCTGATCCAACAACTCTCAAGAATGTTGCAGAAGTCTGATTGGCTACTGCCTTTGCCAAAAGTGTTTTGCCAGTTCCTGGTGGCCCATACAAGATAACACCTTTAGGAGGTTTGATACCCATCTCCTCATAGTACTCTGGGTGAGTTAGAGGCAACTCCACAGACTCCTGAAAAAAAAAAATAAAAAAAATCAATGAGACTGTAAGTCTACTTCTAAGACTAGTTATGTTACCTGATTATATCAATTTGTTTTTATGACTTGAACAAAACCAATAAAAAAAGATAAGATATAAAATATAATAATTACAGTTATGAAACAATAAAGATTTGTTATCACATACATACATATGTCACACCTTTCTCCCCAGTGGTAGGCAGAGATCACTTCAATCCACTTGCTACCATCCTTACATATGCATACATACGTCCTGTTATCACATACATACAAAAATCACATCTGATAACTAAAGAATTTAATACCTTAATTTCTTGGATCTGTGTATCCAAGCCTCCAATATCGGCATATGTCTCTTGGGGAGCCTTTTCTAATTTCATCACAGATACCATTGGATCTGTGTCATCTCCTAACACCCCAACCACTGCATGAACCTATAAGGAATATTATATAAGATATACTAGCTGACTCAGCAAACCTTGCTTTGCATCATTTAGGAGTATAGAAAATACCCTACGACCTATTCTCAGACCTACCAATTGTTCACAAGGAAAATTATATATATCGGTCAAGCCTTTTCGAAGGAGTTATTTAACAACACTGTGATATGAGATTTTTATACATAAGATTTTAAAAATATTGATAAGAGTATTATATATAAACAATATTGTTGCAAGACATAAGAACAATATTATAAGAAATAAACCTCTCCGGCCTTCTATGCTGGCCTGGGAGCAAACAAATAATGTGGCGGAGAATGGTAGTAATACCGGTAACATATGGCGTCGACCCCGACAAAGACGAGATTATAAGAAATAAAACACACCTTATGATTGAGTAGGACAGAGCAGCCAGGCTCCAATTGGTCCTTATCCACAAAGGATAAGATGCTGACATAATGCTCACTGCCCACAGAGGTTGATACAATGGCATGGTTGTCATCAATAATCTCCTCAAGATTTCCAACTGACATTGGTGTACCTCTCAAGTCATCAACCTAAAAGAAAATATATAAGGAAATTAAGTATTGTATTAAAATATAACATGAATATAAAACTTGGTGTAAGTATTTTACCCCAAAAGTTTGAGTCCTGCTTAACATTTAAGTATTGTCAAAATTGATATTTTGCAATACAAATTCTGATAGGTATTGTCCACTTAACTTTATGAGCAGTGCTCAAAATTTGAGTAGTGTTTCTGTAAAGGGGGGTAAGTTGGTCTAATTAATTGATATTTTTATATAACTACTATTTACAAACTTTGATGTTATATAATAATATAGGTACGAGACCTAGGGGAATTTATTTATCAAATGTTATTAATAATTATTATCATAAACGTACAGCGTGATATTGTAATTTAACTTCAGTAACATAAAATATTAATATAATACTCAAGGATGACTAAGTAGGAGCTACCCAAATTATCATTAATTTAATGGCAATAAATGAAATCTGCTCATTACAGAGGATACTAACCCCCAAATACAGAAACGCTAATCAAAGTTTGAGACCTGCTTAACATTTAATTATTGTCAAAATTTGAGTAGCGTTTATGTATTCGGGGGTTGGGGTTTATTTAAATTTTAAAAGATATATATCATAAGTGACTACACCAGCATCTTCTACTGGACAAGAAGATTAATTATGAAAACATTATTCTTAAGTTAAATTAAAAAAAAATTAATGATACAACTTTATGTGTTGGCACCCGAAATACCAACTCCTAATAAAATGGGTTAGGGGCAAGAGTATGATGTTGGCATCAGAAAACTAGCATAATATTGTTATAAATACATTACACGTACCTTAGACCTTTCCTCCTCAATTTTCTCTTCCTGGGGTTTAAGGCGTTCCTGATTACGAATAAATTCTTCTTCCATTAACAAATAATCCTTGATCCTTTCTAATTTCAAAAGTTTTAGTCGACATCTTGTATGTGGTGTTACTTGTGGCAACTTAAGAGCGGCATCAGGTCCCTTCGCTTTACGCTTTTTCTTACCTACCCTAGTAGGAATTGGGGGTTCGTATTTCTTTTTCTTATCTTTGTCGTCTTTCTTATCACCACCACTACCACCTCCCGATTGATTTTGTCCCTGAAAATATAAGAAAACAATCTTCAACTCCGTCGAAAGTTACTTACAAATAAACATTATGTATTTAGTAAAATTCACTAAAAGCCGTCATTTCATTTTGATCATATTTTTTATTTACCCTGTGTATATCAAATTCAAAGCTCATAATTTAATAAATTATATAAATAACACCACTCACCATTCTATGGATCTTTCAATAATAGTAAACTGCAAGAATGAAAAGAAAACTGCAATTCGGAGGACCTACGACAAACAATGCCGACAATGATTAGCGATTTTCTCCCACAGCACAGAGCACCAAAGAGTATATAATACACTACGTTTATGAGTCGGGACTTCAAACAAGCTTTTTGACGATTTTGACTCGCAGTTTAGGCTAAGATCTCGTACCAACCAACAGAGACAGATAAAAAAGTAATGCCAACATACTACAAAAGCAAACTAAGGATGTGGTGTACGCTACAGAATGTGTCGATATCGATAAAAACGAATGGGTACCCCCCCCCCTGCCTTGCAGAACTTGCAGACAGGTTTTTTAATCCTACAAAAGCAAAATAAAAAGCTCTGTTCGTTTGAAAATATTGAGTATTATTTAATTACGTGTAATTATTTAATACAATTTATTTAACAACAAAAAATAAAAGCTATGTTTACAATGTGGAAATTAAAATTGTTGGTAATTTTCTGATCTCATAATCTAGGCGGAGTCTTCAGATGTTAGCTGATCGATCAACACACGTTTTTGCAATGTTGTGTAAGCAAGTAAGCAGGACATTTAGATCTGAAATAATGAATAGAGATTAGTAAATATATCGTTTGAGTTTACGCTGGTCATCATCAATTCAATTTATTGTTCACCGCTTACCATAGCGGACTATGTGTAACGCGCCCGAAGGTCTGGTTCTGCCCAATCAATGAAATCTGGTTCTGAAATAAACCACTCATTAGCTTCAGGAATTGAGCTATCAAACCATATCGGAAAGATAAGTTATGTAACTTACCAATAGAGGCGCTTATGCGGTTGCAGGCAACGATCACACCCGACGGGCATCGTGTAGCAAGGCGGCAGTCACGCTGTCTTCTTCTTCTAGTGCCTCTTCAATTCGGAAGATAAGCCGTCAGCTTTTTATATTCATCTCTGTCAGTCGCAAACCGAAACGGCTTTTCAACGGGGTTAATGCCGATCTACTCTCATATGCTTTGCAGCCATGACTCTCATCGCCTTTCAACAAGTCACGCTGTGATCTGAAAAATAAGTGGAGTTGAACACAGAAGAACTTTTGATGATGATAATGAGAGATGAATAATAAAACTCATACTCAACTTTGTTGTTAATGATGTTAGCTATCTAGTCATGGGAGGTTTTTGTTGTTTTATAAATAACCCTATATATGATATACTATATTATAATATATTGCAATAGACAATATTTATATGTATAAAACTAATGAAACATCTCAAGTACATTTGACACTCAAATTTACGAAAATAGATTTTTTATCGATAATTTGGTAAGTAGTAAGGACATCGCTACGGCGCATATGATTTTTGATTAAAGTGACCAGAACTTATTTCTAATTACTTAACGTTTATACAATAACATGGAAAACTACATACCGCTTCTCATCTAGTGGGAATTGGCCATGAAAACCCTCTTTTGGTTTAATTTCCAACTAGATTTTAGTCAACATATTTCACACCTTTTGTAAAACATTTCGCTGTTATGCACATAAATAAATGACACAAACTAGTTAGATATACACTAATGATAAGTCACTGAAGACAATAAATAAGCACAAGATGGAAAACTAAACTAAAACAACGCTTTATTTTATATTTTCAAAATGGCATAGTGACTTATGACATTAGTGACACACTCCGGCAGCGCGAGACAAGGAAGGTTAGATCGGAAGTAAGAGACAAAACAAGTGCAGAGCACTATTACTCTAGGCATTCTATGGATATCCCCATAGACTATACAGTATATTTGAGATGTCCCACAGACAGACAAAAAATTTAAAAATATATTTTTTTAAATCGATTCAACGTTCTCGGAAATTCTTCATTTACTTCTCATAAATTCTTCGAATGAATGATAAAATGAATGAATGAAATTAATGCACAAAATTATTTCATGAAATTAATTTTACATTAAAATATGGGTGTCACACATTTTAACGCATCTATAATGCTTGGCGCGAATCGAATGGTATTCTAACAGAGTTCATGACGGCAACTAATGAGCAGTAGGCCTATTCCCTAACTTTTTTTGACAGTTGAAAGTGATGATCACCGAACTATTTACTTATCCATTACTACTTTACTATAATGCTATTGTGACACTTGTCCTGTGATAACAGCAATGTATTAGTAAATAGTTCGGTGATCATCACTTTCAACTGTCAAAAAAAGTTAGGGAATAGGCCCACTGGTGAAAACCACTTTAAAATTTCAATGATTCCTCATAATTGAACATCAACACGGATCTATAAGCATCAAAATAACGTAAGCTTCTTTTACTGCACAAAGTTCATTCTGAAACGTGAAACACATTTCATACAAAATAATTTTATATTGAAGATATGGACGTATAAGCTTTTTTCCGTTGTCTTCCCAAATAGGAACCTACACGATTTGACTGGTGTTGAGCCTAAACGTAATGTATTATATACTCTTTGGTTGAGCCGTCCGTTTGGTTGGTTCGTATTGTAATAAGAGAGAGCCTGAACTTTAAGGCTTTATTATAGTAAAATATTACATGGATTACTTAATATTACTGACACACAAGACAACACTATGACAGCTGTAATATTTCTTAAGTGCCAGGATTACCACATTCTCCCCTAGCGAGTTTGATGGCTCCCACGTAGTCCTCCAAATAGGCAGGTGGTCGTCTAGCACGATCTGATCTACGCGGAGATGGAGTTGGGGATAAGGTGGGACTTTCAGGTGGCGGCTGACTTTGAGGCGGTGAGCATTGAGGTGGCGTTTGACTTTGAGGTGGCGGTTGAGTTTGGACACCAATAGGCTGCGCTTCCACGCTCTCCTGGGCTAAAATAGGGTTCTGTGTGTAACGTTGTCATTTTGTCACTTGTCAAAGTCGTCAAAGTCAAAATTGACAAACTGACTGACAGTGACAATGACATTAGTTGTCATAATAATTTTGGGTTTGCAAAGAGAAATTGGCAAAATTGGGGACTTATAAAAAAAAAAAAAAAAAAAAAAGGAAAAAGTTCAGATAAGAGTTGCTTGGTTTAGGTGGTTATATAACCCCCGTGTGTTGGGCGGGCGTAAGAATTCCTACACTGCCATAATTCCACCCGGCATGTCGTAAGAGTCGACTAACGTGGGTAATAGCACTCGTAACAACAGTTGGTGCGGCGGGTGTCCACCACCTCTGTGCCTCGGTTAAGATTCTCTTGTTTCCCATCTTTTCCCACTAAACGTAACTTTTTTCCAAATTTTGTAATGTAATTCTTTTTCTAACATGTATAATTTGGGGAATACACAAGAGAGTTTTAAATCGAGACACAGGGCGGGCACCGGCTAAATGGGCGTGGAGTTAATTTTACAACTTGCAACACTAGGCTTTCTAGCTTTGTGGTTTTGTCTCAGAGTAAATAGGACTACTCCGAGGGTTTTGTGAGTTGTGTCGCCATCTGGTGGCATTGTTTTGTATTATCTCGTGAACATTTGTGCCTCTCAAGCATGCTTGTATCGCGAAATAATATTTTAATTATTCCAATATTATTATTCGGTTTTTACCGTGGAATGAAATTTTCTTTTACATTTTAACATTTTACCTACTGATTAACTTAAATAGAAATATTTTAGTGTTTTTGCACGTTTCATTTTAATAAAGTTAGGACTATAAAGTCGGGATTATGGTTTGTAAAATGTGGGGTGGTTGGTATGACAGCTGTCATACTCGTACACATTTCTGTCTATCCTTTTCGCACTTATATAGCATTTAGATATTTGTTGCCTGCTGTCATATCGATCAGGCTGGGTTTTGCGAACTATAGTTCTCGGAAATTTGAATCGTTTTAAATTTTTTTTGGCAAAGGAATTATTTTAGGGGGTTTTCAGTATCCGTTTCAGTCGTATAGGTAGGAAGGTAATGGGATTCGGGTTTGACGTGGGCGTCAAGCACGAATTCACTTACGTGAATTCTTTCGAGGGAAAGGGGATATTGTAACGTTGTCATTTTGTCACTTGTCAAAGTCGTCAAAGTCAAAATTGACAAACTGACTGACAGTGACAATGACATTAGTTGTCATAATAATTTTGGGTTTGCAAAGAGAAATTGGCATAATTGGGGACTTATAAAAAAAAAAAAAAAAAAAAGGAAAAAGTTCAGATAAGAGTTGCTTGGTTTGGGTGGTTATATAACCCCCAAGTGTTATAAAAAATATATCTTCACTTTTTCCTTGGTTTCCAGACAATAATTTTGTATTTCGGCAGGTTAGGATTTTATTTAGTATTTATTCGGCGTTTAGGTTTCGTTAGGTCTTCAGTGGTCATATTTGTTGCCTAAAATTCCCTTAGAATCGATTTTTTAGAGATCGAAGAAATTGTCAATTTGTCAATGTTATCTTGGCTGTATGATACAGAATCGTTGCCCTAGTCCGGCCTAGTAGCCTTAAAGAATGTCAGGATTCGATTGTCAAACTACACGGCCAATGACGAGCGCTTATTTTGAAATTCGGAAGTGGATTTCATTCCGTTTTAAAATTCCTAGCGAGACGCTGTAAAATTTTGATGGTCTTCTTATCTTGGTGGAATTTTCCAAATTTCAGAAGAATTTTATAAATATTATATCGGAGCAAGAAAGTGATTCTCCGAATAACAGCTGTTATTAAAAGGAATACATACTGTGTCACTGACCCGAAAGGTAAACATAATGAAATGTCTTAATAGGAAAGTCTCGTCTTGTCATTTTTTCTCTGTTCTAAATTCGAAAGTAAATTAAGTACATAATTTAATGCCGTAATTGTTGTGTTTCGTCATCATTTTGCATATATTTGGATCGGCAAAGTCGGTTGAAAAACCGTTGCTCGGACAATTCTCTGGATACCTTAAGTTGTATGGACAAAATTTCAAAGTAGAGTTTTTGGCGATTTTCGATATTATTTGATCTAAATTGATTATTAATATCGTTTCTTTTTAACCTCATAGGTACTTGCTGCCGGCTCGAACGTGTGCGATAGCGTTCGTCGGTGGTAATTCAGCGAAACCTGTGTATATTAGTTGGTGTTCATGTCAATTTTAGGCTTTTGATTAGGGTGTTTTTCGCATATATTGAGACGTTTTATATTGCACAACTTCAGGGTCCTTTGGTACGAGTAAAGAGACTCCAGTTAAAGCTGTCTTGATTGTGGACTGGACCTAGCGGGTAATCCTGTGAGGAATTGCTACTCCCTACTACACTTCTCTACAGTCAGGTACCTTACTAACCACCAGGCGGCTGAAGGCTCGGAGATATAGATAGACTTCTATCGATATAGGTAGATTCATATCATTTAGATTCATATACTCGTCCCACTCGTTATCGACCAGAACGACTCCACCCGAACTCCTTGGTCTTGGTTCCTTTTAAGTACTGCTTATGTAAATTTTAAATTATAAATTGTGTTAAATTTGTATTAAATTGAAATTATAAATTTACTACTGTCCAACTGGTTGTTTTTATTTTATTGTCACCATTAGGTATATTAGGTAGAAGGGGGGAAATCTAAATTATTATTATATAGGAACACATAAGCAGGAAAAAATACAAGTATTACATGTGAAGGAATCGAGAGTCTATTTTCTATTGGTGCCAAGTGCCGATTAGCGACTGTCACTTCTCTTCCATCCGCTAACCGTAGTCGGCTATAGTGAGGATTTGGCTCAATCACATCTGCTTCTTCAACCAATTGATCGTATTTCGAGCCGCGTGTGTAGTTCCTTTTAAATACCTTACTACCAACGCAAAGCCAACTAGGCATGGATTGACCAAGGGATGATCGTCTTGGATGGAGGAACATTCTTTCGTGAGGCGTCTCATTGGTAGCTGTGCAGAGTAGCGATCTTATACTGTGTAGTGACAATTGTAGAACAGATTCCCATTCCGTGATAGGCTGACCACTGCATCTCAATGCAAGTTTGATAGTTTGCCACAACGTTCCATTAAGCCTTTCTACTTGACCGTTCCCTCTAGGATTGTATGGAGCGGAATGGCTTACAGCAACTCCCTTATCGTTTAGAAATTTTCTAAGATCTGAAGATATAAAGGACGGGCCTTGATCTGTATGTACATACGACGGCATACCAAATACTGAGAACAAATCGGTTAAGCATTTCATTACACTCTCAGCACTCATGTCCGGAC
This sequence comes from Cataclysta lemnata, assembly GCA_963931975.1. Classification (NCBI taxonomy): domain Eukaryota; kingdom Metazoa; phylum Arthropoda; class Insecta; order Lepidoptera; family Crambidae; genus Cataclysta; species Cataclysta lemnata. The sequence goes on along the minus strand of OZ008355.1, from coordinate 5,086,723 downwards.
AAGAATATGCAAAAGGAAATCTTGAATATTCGTCAATCATAGTTAACCTTTAAAGTCCATAGATAGCCGTTCAAATGGCGCTGTAGCTCGAATAAGTGTACCCGTATACCTTAAAAATTTCGGCTTTATCTCATTACATACGTGACAATTCGCTATGACTCTTTTCACGTCATCTGTAGAATATGGAAGGTTCTTAGTCCTTATCCAGTGAGTAAAACGAGTAGTTCCAGGGTGACAGAGCGATTTGTGTAGAGTGTATAGCTTACTGTCAAACGTTGATGTAGCACAAGTCTGTCTTGACAAGGCATCAGCTACAATATTTTCGTTACCAGGCCGATATCTAATATCAAAATTAAAGTTAGATAGTTCTAGCCTCCATCTCTGAATCTTATCATTTTTTATTTTACTTGCATGATTCTTTAACATATATGCCACTGACTTCTGGTCAGTTATAAGATAGAATTTTCGACAGAGTAAATAATGCTTCCACTTTTTCAGACTTTCTATAATGGCACATGCCTCTTTTTCTATAGCTGGATATTTCTTTTCGCTATCATTCAAAACTCGCGAGAAGAAGGCTACCGGCCTGCCGTTCTGAGTCAATGAGGCGGCAATCGATACATCGGAAGCATCCGTCTCAACTGTAAAGGGTTCTGAAGGATCAATAGCTGTTAAAGATGATTTTGATATTAATTGTTTTAACTCTTCGAATGTTGTCTTCTGAATTAGGTCTAAAGGAAAACTTTGGGCAGTTACGAGAGGACGTAGTACGTTTGAGAAATTAGGCACCCACCGAGAATAGTGTGCAAAAAGACCTATGGCTCGTCTCAAGGAAGCAGTGTCCCTTGGAACTGGCATTTGTAGAAGTGCTTGCAGACGTTCCGGGTCTGGTTTTACTGAACCGTTATTGATGTGATAGCCTAGGATCTTTATATCAGTTACTGAGAATTCACTCTTTTCTTTGTTTATAGTCAAATTAAATTTTGCAGCTACGTCTAAAAATTTCCTAAGTTTCTCGTCATGGTCTTTCTGGTCTAATCCACACAAAGTTATATCATCTAGGTATGGGAAGACGCCGTCTAGGTCACATTTGTTGATAATACTATCTATTGTTCTCTGAAAACAAGCAACTCCGTTAGTTACTCCGAATGGAATACGACGAAATTGGTATAATTTGCCATTAGCTTCGAAGGCAGTGTAGGCTTTATTTGACTCCAAAATAGGTACTTGATGGTACGCAGATTTCAAATCAATTTTGGAAAATATTCTATACTTCGCTACCTTGTTTATAATGTCTTCAATGTTAGGCAGCGGGTAGGCATCCAGGTAAGTAAACTTATTTATGGTTTGCGAATAGTCAATGCACATGCGCTTTTTGTGGTGAGTCCCCGAAGTTACAAGGACCTGCGCTCTCTATGGAGAGTCACTTTCTTCTATTATCTCATCTTGTAGCAATTTCTGAACTTCGGATCTAATGAAAGATAAGTCGTCGGGTGTATAGCGCCGTGATTTTATGGCAATTGGCTTAAGATTTGAATCTAAATGCGCAAAGAGATTCACAGGTTCTATCCCAGCCTCCTTCAGTGCAGCAATACGTAATGCCTCTCTAGGACCGTCAAACTGAATTTCTAATGAAGAGCATTGTTTAAATATATCGTGGCCCAAAATAACCTCAGAACATAAATTTTTCATAACACGTAATGGCGTTGAGAATTCTAAGTTGTTTATTATAATCGAAGCTAAACAGATAGATTTAATTTCTTGACGTAACAAAGAAGATGCCATAGTTACAGACTGGTTCCATGGTTGCGTGCATAACTTGTTACAACGAACTATGTCTTCATCAATAAAACTGGCGGAGCTGCCCGTGTCTATTAGAGCTTTCAGTTGTAGGCCGTCAACGGTAATAGGCATTATACATTTCTTCAATCCGGCTGTGGCTAGAACTAAGCACGATGTTGATTCATCTGAAACTATTGCAGAACTAGATGGTTGGCTTTTACAGACTTTTGCATAGTGCCCCCTCTTTCCACATTTTAGACAAGTACTCTCTGAGGCAGGGCAGAAGCGGCGAGGGTGGCGAGCATTGCCGCAGAAATAGCACTCATTTGACCTCGCGGTGTTCTTCATTTGAGAAGGTTTGTTAGAGTTTCTATCTGTAGAACTTGTCACCGATGCCACATGTGGTGAAGCAAAATTATCCGATTGTATTTGAGCAGATTCTAGCGACCGGGCTATATCACGTGCTTCGTCAAGCGTCAGTGTCAGATGTTCCAGGAGTCTTTGTCTGATGCTAGATGAGCATAAGCCGGCTATAAATGCGCATCGTACTGTGTCATTCTCATTCTGTTCAGCAGATACAGATTTGAAGGAGCACTCTTTGGCTAATAATTTTAGAATCTGGATATATTGGTCAATAGTCTCACCTGGTTGCTGCATACGTGTTTGTAGCTTATGGCGCGCATATATCTCACTCTTTGGCTTCACATAAATATTCTCCAGTAAAGCGATTGCTGTGGAGTACGTATCGCACGAGGCAATATATTCGTAGACTGCGGGCGATATGTGGTTAATAAGCAGTCTTAATTTAATCGCATCTGTATGTTCAGAAACGTTAGTGTCTAAAGAAGCCTTTGATTCTTCTAAGAAATTTTCAAATGTGGCCTTCCAATGTGTCCATTGTGACGATGCATTTTGGTTCGAAGCTGGGTCGATTTCAAACCTTTCTGGTTTTAGATATCGATACATTTTTACTATAATAAATTGTAATAAGAGAGAGCCTGAACTTTAAGGCTTTATTATAGTAAAATATTACATGGATTACTTAATATTACTGACACACAAGACAACACTATGACAGCTGTAATATTTCTTAAGTGCCAGGATTACCACACGTATTATTGTCCTCTATGGTTGGGAGGAGAGTGTTTGGCGCGTTTCGTGGTGTCAGTCAGATTTATTTTCACTAATTCAAAAATGGTTACAGAGTGGATTTTGTGCAGTGAAAGTGGTGTTATTTTGATGCACAAGCATCTGTGTTGATGTGCAATTATGCAGAATCATCGAAAATAAGTCTCATGATGTGTTTGATGTTGTGGTGAAGATCACTATAAAAAGTGGTTTTATCTGTTTCATCAAGCACCATCATGATGTTACCATTAAATTCGCTCCAAGCACTCCCTAGATGCGTTAAAATGTGTGACACCCATATTTTAACGTAAAATTAATTTCATTCATACATTTCACCCACTAATTATTTTATAATACTACAGATAAAATAAACACTAAAGACTTGGCTGTATGGGCTAGACCCTTTGCCTTCCCTAAAATATAGGGAGAATTTAAGAAGGACCTCTATGGTTGGTTCCATCGTCGTCGTGTACTAGTCCTGTCAACTGTCAGCAGTCAGTCAACGTCTACTAGGTACACACACACGAATTGGTATTTTCGTTTCTAGTGCATATTTATTTGAAGGAAAATAAAATATTGAGTTATATAGTGGGTATTTAAGACGTAAATGTTATAATGTCACAAACACTGAATTTAGATACATAGCTCGTGGATAATTGTCGTGATTTCAATTCTCCTTTCTGTCAAAGTTTAAGAATTCAAGATGGTTTTAGCAGATTTAGGTCGTAAAATTACGACAGCTTTACAGTCTCTTAGTAGAGCCACTATTATTAATGAAGATGTAAGTATAAATCTGCAATTTATAAATATATAAACTTATTATAATAGCAAATTCCAAACATTTATTTATTATTATTTAATCCTAATTTTCAGGTTTTGAATTCCATGCTGAAACAGATTTGTGCTGCTTTGTTAGAAGCTGATGTAAATATTCGTTTGGTAAAAAATCTCAGAGAAAATGTCCGAGCAGTTATTGATTTTGATGAAATGGCAGGTGGGCTCAATAAGCGGAGGATGATTCAGTCTGCTGTGTTCAAAGAATTGGTTAAAGTAAGCAAATTCAAGTACTTACTAATTTTAAAGTGGTAATTTTTCTATAAATTAGATGAATGATGAATCTAAAGATTTTACTTATATTGGAACTTCATTTTGTTTTGTTTTGATAGAATATTTATTGACTGTTCAAATATATTAACTATTATTTTAATTTTGTGCAGTTAGTTGATCCTGGCGTGAAACCTTATCAACCAGTGAAAGGCAAGCCAAATGTCATTATGTTTGTGGGCCTGCAAGGCTCAGGTAAAACTACCACATGCACTAAACTTGCTTATCACTATCTGAGGAAAAATTGGAAGTCGAGTCTTGTGTGTGCTGATACATTTAGAGCAGGCGCTTATGACCAGGTGAAACAAAACTGTACTAAAGCCAGAATACCTTTTTATGGAAGGTAAATATGCATTTTTTAATCAATTTTTAAAATTTTAAATATTTTTTTTAATACACAGGATGACATTCAGCTTCCTAAATTTTATTAAATTATCAACTAACACTAAAATCAATTCATACGAATAAATTTTAAATAGCAACATATTATACACACATTATTATAATAACTTCAATATGAGAATTTAAGAAATATTGTTTATAAGAATTTGCTACTGTATTTACTATTTAGTTTACCCACCTAGATCAATTCCTATTTTATGGATGTCATAATTTTGGCAGTTTTTCAAAAGTTACCCTGTACTGATCAATATTTTTAAAAAGTTATTATATATAATTTGATAATTTGGATGTTTTTGTAACTGAATAAAGTTTAATGTCAAATAAATTAAATGTTTGTTATTTCAGCTACACAGAAGTTGATCCTGTGGTGATTGCCACTACTGGTGTGGAAATGTTTAAAAAAGAAGGTTTTGAAATGATAATAGTTGATACTAGTGGTCGTCACAAGCAGGAAGAATCACTGTTTGAAGAGATGTTGGCAGTAGCAAATGCTATTGTAAGTTTCTACTTTCTCCCTCAATACTGATTATTTGATTTTTGCAATAAAATTTTAACTATATTATAAAATAAAAATGTACTGTTGACAGAAACCTGATAATATAATTTTCGTAATGGACGCTACTATTGGCCAAGCCTGTGAGGCTCAAGCTAGAGCATTTAAAGACAAAGTTGATATTGGATCAGTTATAATTACAAAATTGGATGGCCACGCTAAGGGTGGTGGTGCATTGTCAGCGTAAGTATTGGCATAGTATAGGCAAGTATAATAATTAATGTTTTCATCAATATTAATTATGAATTTTATAACTAATTTGGCAGAGTTGCAGCAACTGAAAGTCCTATAATATTTATTGGTACTGGAGAACATATAGATGACTTAGAGCCATTCAAGACAAAACCATTCATAAACAAGCTACTGGGTATGGGTGATATAGAAGGTCTCCTAGATAAAGTAAATGAACTAAAGTTAGATGACAATGATGAGTTATTGGAGAAATTGAAACATGGACAGTTCACACTTAGAGCAATGTATGAGCAGTTCCAAAACATAATGAAAATGGGTCCATTTTCACAGATTATGGTAATTTTACATTTTGTTTCATAATTTTTTAAGCATTTGAAATACATGCATGTGATTAATAAATAGTCTTACTGCCGCACTCAGAGACGTCAAATAACGTTAATGAGTACTTAACGTAAAAAAAATGACTATTCAAAACTAGTCGCTATTATTGCCGGGTCTATGGTCTTGATTTGAATGACAATTTTTGACATTAAATACTCATTAAAGTTAATTGACGTCTCTGAGTGCGGCAGTTAGTGTGTTTTGAGATAAGAATTAATTTTTTCAGGGCATGATCCCAGGATTTTCTCAAGATTTGATGTCCAAAGGCAGTGAACAGGAGTCAATGGCTAGGCTGAAACGTCTCATGACAATTATGGACTCCATGAACGAGGGAGAACTAGACCACCGTGATGGTGCAAAACTATTTACCAAGCAGCCCACTCGTGTAACTAGAGTGGCTCAAGGTGCTGGAGTCACAGAAAGGGATGTCAAAGATTTAATTACTCAATACACCAAATTTGCTGCAGTAGTAAAGAAAATGGGCGGTATTAAAGGTCTATTTAAAGGAGGTGACATGGCTAAGAATGTAAACCAGACTCAAATGGCAAAACTCAACCAACAAATGGCTAAAATGATGGATCCCCGTATTCTCCAGCAAATGGGCGGCATGTCAGGCCTACACAACATGATGAGACAACTTCAACAAGGGTCAAGTGGCATGAACAACCTCATGGGTGGTAAATAATAATGTGCAATGGTTGATAAAAATTCTATTATTCAATACACATTTGTTTAAATAACTTTTATATATTTTTTTATTTACCCGTTTTCTATCGTGCGAGCGTTTGCCGCATATCGACACCAGTGGCGGCTGTCCAGTGCGTTTGTGTGCTGAACCACCAATTCGAAACATTTAAAAATTACAAAATTTTAATATTATTTCACCATCATTTTTAAATTAATATATTAAAATTTATTCTATAAACAAACAAAATTATAACAAATGAAATTTCCAATTGTGACGAAACAATTTAAGCGCTTTGGTAAGCTAATAAAGACTTATTTTCCCTGTAAATAAATGTTCTCGTGCGTATACTCTTTGGAGCACTTTTTTTAATTCTCCCTGTATTATTAGGGAAGGCAAAGGGTATAGCCCATACAGCCAAGTCTTTAGTGTATATTTTATCTGTAGTCTTATGAAATAATGAGAGGGTGAAATTTATGAATGAAATGAATTTTACGTTAAAATATGGGTGTCACACATTTTAACGCATCTAGGGAGTGCTTGGAGCGAATTTAATGGTAACAGTTCAAGATGGTGCCTGATGAAGTGGACAAAACCACTTTTTGAGTGGTTTTCACCACAACATCAAACACATCACAAGACTTGTTTTCAATGATTCTGTATAATTGCACATCAACGTGGATGCCTGTGCATCAAAATAACACCACTTTCACTGCACAAAATCCACTCTGAACCAATAATAATAATAATAATAATAAATACACTTTATTGCACTAGAAATTTCGTAAAATTAGTTGACATAGTTAATGAAGTCATACAATTTAGGCGGTCTTATCGCTAAAAGCGATCTCTTCCAGACAACCTCCAGGTAGAGGAAATACGAGAAAGAAGAAGGTAAGGCAGTGCTAGGCATTTAAATACATGTAATTGTATAAATATTTATAATAATATACAAATATATAAACATATATATACCTAAACATATACATTTATATAAATAACATAGGAACATACAAATATTTATTGATAAACTTACAATAAGTAATATCAAAATAAACATAAATGGTATTCTCACAACAATGTAAGTGTAAGGAACTTGCGATGGATGCTGAAATCAGCATACCAGATAATGAGATTTCACTCGGGTCTTGAAAACATGAAGGGACTGAGATTGTCGAATAGATAAAGGGAGTGAGTTCCAGAGGTGAACAGATTGAATGGTAAATGACTCAGAGTAGGATTGCGAAGAATGAGGAGGAAAGGCGAGGAGAAGTTGTCGGGATGACCGCATATCACAACTCCTGGTAGACTGCATGAAATTGAAACGTTCTTTCAGATAAGGAGGAGTTGAGGGATTGAATAGGATAGAATATAGAAGAGAGAGAACATGTAAGTCACGGCGACGACGTATAGGAAGCCACTTAAGCTGAGCTCGGTACTCGGAAACGTGATCGTATTTACGCAAACCAAAGATAATACGAATACAGAAATTTTGGAGACGCTCAAGCTTATCGAGGGATGCTTCGCGAAGGTCCAGATAACAGCAACCAGCGTAGTCTAAAACAGGCAATAATAGTGCCTGTACCAGCGCAATTTTGGTAGGTATCGGTAAAAAGTTACGCAGTCTGCTTATTGACTTAGCCGAAGCAAACAGCCTCCTACTAACCTCGCCAATGTGGTTATCCCAAGTTAGAGAACTGTCCATGTACACACCCAGATTTTTAACAGCACGACTGTAAGGCACTTGAATACCATCAAATATTAGGCATGGCACAGATCCCCAATCTAGTCTTGCAATCAATCGTGGTCCACCAACTATCATAACTTGAGTTTTGCTCGGGTTAACCTTGAGACCAAATGCCCTACTCCAATTCAAAATACGTTCCAAGTCTAAATTAATGTTACGAACAGCATTGGGCAAGTCATCAAGGGTAGCCTGCGTATACAGTTGAAGATCGTCTGCATAGAGATGGTATGAAGAAGTGAGACCGTGAGTTATGTTATTTATAAAGGTTGCAAAAAGAAGAGGAGACAAGACACCACCTTGAGGAACACCGGCGTTAATGTCACACCAAGCAGAGAGAGAATCATCTACACGGTCGCGTTGCCGGCGTCCATATAGATAACTGCGAAACCAGTCAACCACCGTTGGAGATATGTTAAGAGACTGTAGCCTGCCAAGGAGGATGTCGAAGTCAACAGTGTTGAAGGCATTGCTGAAGTCCAGCAGCGCCAACACAGTGAGACGTCTACTGTCAATGCCATGGCGGATATCATCTGTGATCTTGACTAGAGCTGTAACCGTACTATGACCATGACGGAAACCGGATTGTAAAGGATTGAGGAGATTATGCTTGGAGAGAAAAATTTTGAGCTGACTATGAACAGCACGCTCAAGAACTTTTGATAAGAAAGGTAAGATGGATATAGGACGATAGTCTGAGAAGGATGATGGATTGGATTTTTTAGGGAGTGGGATAATCTGAGCATCTTTCCACAAGGTAGGGACAGTGCTTGTGCCAATTTAAGAATTATCGAAAAAAAATTTTACTCACACCACGAAACGCGCCAAACACCCCGTATATAATACACTACGTTTAGTGTGGACAGAGTAATAGTGTTCTGTGGTGTGGACAATAATGGTGAACGCACACTTATCCGAGCCGAAGCTGTACACCTATCCGCACCATTTTCTGTAATTTTTGTATACAGGGTGACTTTAAATAGGTGTAATTGTTTTAAGGGGGTAAGAGTACAGCCCATGGGATGTTCAAAAATGTGTGGAACACCTGGTCGAAATCTACTGGTTTCGGAAATACACGATACTTTAACTTTTTTAGGAAAATTACCGAAATTCAAGAGAAATCCTTAAAAATAAAAATAAATACTAGATGCATGGATTTTATTTTTATTTTATCTGATTGCTGGATAAATTATCCATAAAATAAAAACATCAAATGTTATGAATCAGTTAAAATTTTAGAGTTATGAGAGCTAAAACTTGTAACAATAAAAAAAAATTGCTTTATCGAAATTTCAATTGATTTTAGTGAAAAATATCCACTCCGAACTGTAGGCCTATTCCCTAACTTTTTTTGACAGGTGAAAGTGATGATCACCGAACTATTTACATAACCATTACTACTTTACTATAATGCTATTGTGACACTTGTCCTGTGATAACAGCAATGTATTAGTAAATAGTTCGGTGATCATCACTTTCAACTGTCAAAAAAAGTTAGGGAATAGGCCTACTGTAGGCCTATTCGCTAACTTTTTTTGACAGTAATAGGTTAATAGGCCTACTGTAGGCCTATTCGCTAACTTTTTTGACAGTTGAAAGTGATGATCACCGAACTATTTACTTATCCATTACTACTTTACTATAACGGTATTGTGTCACTTGTCCTATGAAAACAGTAATGGTTATGTAAATAGTACGGTGATCATCACTTTCACCTGTCAAAAAAAGTTAGCGAATAGGCCTACAGTTCGGAGTGGATATTTTTCACTAAAATCAATTGAAATTTCGATAAAACATTTTTTTTTATTGTTACAAGTTTTAGCTCTCATAACTCTAAAATTTTAACTGATTCATAACATTTGATGTTTTTATTTTATGGATAATTTATCCAGCAATCAGATAAAATAAAAATAAAATCCATGCATCCAGTATTTATTTTTATTTTTAAGGGTTTCTCTTGAATTTTGGTAATTTTCCTAAAAAAGTTTAAGTATCGTGTATTTCCGAAACCAGTAGATTTCGACCAGTAGGCCTATTCGCTAACTTTTTTTGACAGTTAAAAGTGATGATCACCGAACTATTTAGTTATCCATTACTGTTTACACAGGACAAGTGTCACAATAGCGTTATAGTAAAGAAGTTAGGGAATAGGCCTACTGATCAGCCTATTCGCTAACTTTTTTTGACAGTTGAAAGTATTGATCACCATACTATTTACATAACCATTACTGTTAAACGTAGTGTATTAAATACTCTTTGATTACTGTTTTCACAGGACAAGTGTCACAATAGCGTCGATTCAGATTTACAACCACTAGCTCTAGTTGTAATAAACGAACGATTTAGACTAAAAAGATTGATCGGACGCAATTACCGAACGCAGCTAGTTTGTAATTCTTAAATGTCATTTCCAGTCATTTCATTCATTGTTGTCACACAAAAATATTCTGTGATGTCAGCAGTGCTGGCATAGAGGACAATAATACTACGGATAAGTGCTGGTAAACGTTTATATCTCGGAACAATATTATATACTCTTTGAGTGGTGGGTGCAGTGCTCCTAGAGTAATAGTGTTCTGTGCAGTGCAGTGTTGATTTGACGTGTACCTGATACATTCTATAAATCCTTTTGGTGTACCTTGGAAGTACACAAACAAGATTTATTTATTGTTTTGTACCTTCCGCACGTTGTTATAATTTGTGCACATGCGATTCATATTTCATAGAAGGAAGAATTTATTTATTACCAATAGGTTAGGTTATGTATTTGAAATAAAAAAAAAATGATTAGAAACTTTTTAGGCATATTATCGAGAATTGTTCACTTAAGGGTAACTTATTAAATTATTTAGATTTGTTTTGTCGATACCTATAGCGTTTGTTTTAATTTGTTGTTTTACTTAAATTACAATCCAACAGGTTTTTTCTACTGCTTTCCAAAGAACACACAGAGTGCGTTCTAAACTGGACAACGACTTGAAATGTCGAAAAAATCCTATAGTTACCAAATTGGACACACCTGAATTTAAAAGTATTCTAACACCAGAAATCGAAGAGTTAAAAAAACTCTTTGAAAAATACGACTATGAGATCAGAATTGCCGGTGGAGCTGTGAGGTAGATATTTGTAAATAAAATATGTAAGCTTAAATTTTATTGTTTAAATCTTTTGAGGCAAACATGGTATTTGCAAGAGTTCCTAAATTGTGCAATTAAATGGATCTATCTTAATTTGTAGGAAACAAAAACCTATTTTTGTATAAACTCTTTATTGCACTTGAAAAATACATAAATTATAGTTATTTTACTGTTTGCAAGGGCGGACTTATCTCTAAAAGAGATCTCTTCCAGTCAACCCATGAATGTTGGTGATATAGTTATGAGGTTAACTAACAAAATGCAAGGCAAACATAAATAAATATACTTACTTAAGATTAACCACATAAACACACAAACAATAAATATGATAATAATATACAAATATTTATTATATTATATTATTTAATATATTAAATATATATTAATACATATATTTAATATAAATATATAAATAAAATAATACATATAAATACATAATAACATACACATAATTAGATTAAATATATATGAGATGATAACCCTGCAAATATTATGAGACAACTTGTTTTATTCAAATATTTATTACTTATTTAATAAAATGTCATAATAATGTTTTTATTGTTACTTGAAATTTTAAATTTGGTTTAGTAACTTGTTACTCATTGGGCAAAATAATGATTTATTGGGGCTATGCCCATAGAAATAATTTATAATAATGTAATTATGTTACTGAGCCAAAATATGCTGTGCTTTATCACCCTAAATGTAGTGCGATTTATGTAATGAAATTTAAAAAAATGTCAATGTAAAGACTAGCTGATTTTATAATGATTATTAATAATTTAAGAAATAAATTTTTTCTAGGGACTTATTACTGGGGCAAACACCTAAGGATATTGATTTTGCTACTGTTGCTACACCACAAGAAATGTTAGATATGTTTACTAAAGAAGGCGTTAGAATGATTAATATGAATGGTGTGAAACATGGAACAATAACTCCGCGTATTAATGACAAAGAAAATTTTGAAGTCACTACTTTACGAATAGATATGGTAACAGACGGGCGACATGCAGAAGTTGAATTTACAACTGATTGGAGACTAGATGCGAACAGAAGAGATTTGACAATAAATTCTATGTTTTTAGGTATTTATTAACTTAATATTTTTGAACACTAGTGGCTGGATGAATCAAATCCTATCTGCCATGCATTTATCATATCAGTAATAATTAAAAACTTGATTTTTACAGGGTTTGATGGTTCTGTTTATGACTATTTTTTTGGTTATGAAGACTTAAAAAAAAGAAGACTAGCATTTGTTGGGGATGCTGATGTAAGAGTGAAAGAAGACTATTTAAGGATATTGCGTTATTTTCGTTTTTATGGCAAAATTGCTGATTTTCCTAATAAACATGAGGAAGAAACCCTCGAAATACTGAAGAAAAATGTTGAAGGATTGCAGATAATATCTGGTGAAAGAATCTGGGTAGAACTGAAAAAAACTCTTCAGGGCAAATTTGCAGGTCATTTACTGAAAACTATGTTAGAAGTGGGAATTGGACCCTACATAGGTAAGAAAATAGAAATATAAATACAAGTCTTAAGGAGAAAGTTTTCCTGATCAGGATCTTAACTAAATTATAATGTTATTTGTACACTATTCTGCTAATGTTAACCTTATAATAATTTATCGAAATATTTCTGACAAGAGATCTTTTAACTGGTTCCTTAGTAATTGAAATCCTGTCGATTTACTGAATAGAATAAATAAAGTCTATTTAGAGAGCTATGTCCTGGAGGAACCTTCAACTCGGTAATCTCCTGACTGCTGCCCATGCACTTGGTCAAGACACAGACCTAATTGATCTTGACCAATTAGGTCTATGTCTTGACTGTATTCTGTATTCCCCTATTAGAAGATAATTTTTCTTGTGCAATTATAATGTTCAAATAAAATAAAATAAAATAAAAAAGTAATTAATTCATTGAATTCAACAAGTATATTGCTATTGGATTATGTAAGTTACCCTGTCAGGTACAAAAACTAGACCACAATAGGTTAAATCCCAACGAATAAACAAAGTCGTGCCGAATTTAATTTTTATTGTAACTTATTCTCAAAAAATTTGCCCAATATTTTAGAAATTCAAGATCGGCGACACACAAACATGCTGTACAATCAAAATATGCGTTTTTATTCAATAATTTAAATGACGGTATAGCTTGGTGACGTCACCAAGTTATATATATTATAGCTGCGTGTGTGGTCACTTTAGACGATAACTCTTAGCATTCCATGGATTGGGCATGCGGGCGCCGGATCCATAGTGCATGTGGCAAATAGAAGCCAGTGACAGCGCCTGGGACCTGCGACCTAAGTGTAGGTTTATGGAATCCCTTGACAACTAGACAACACTCACCTCCGCCAACCTGACTTCTCTCTCTGCTTAGCCATATTTGATAAGATTCCATGAGAGCCGCCATAGATACACGCTGCACTGTAGAACTTACGAAAGTTTTAGACAAGCCAAGGTATTTTTTAGTAATGAATATAGGAATTTAGCTGGTATACCCCTCGATCCCACCCCAACAGCAGAAAAACCAACAATGTAGCCATTTTTTTTTATTTGGTTTGTTAAATCAAAGTACTTATTGGTTTTTATGTAGTCTTTGGGGATGTTAGTTTCCCATGGTAAAGTCAGTTAGATTAGCAGTACCCGCTTTAAGTATCCTAGAATAAAGTAATATATCTGGCCTAGATGGAGAAACCGCTACGTCATTTGGTATTTTGTAGTGCTTGTCATACGAGTCCCTCAGAAGAGTCCAGTCCGGAGTCGAACCTAGAATCGATAAAGGTTTGTGATTCGATTTCGATATCGAGCCTTGTTTGGTTAAATTACCGGGCCTTTTGTTTGTTTTAGCTTTAGTTGTGAGTTTCCTTTGTGCTCTCGCAATCGCTAGACTAACTGCTTCATGTATGATTATGATTATTAGGACTTTGTAATGACGACGCGAATAACTAACCGTCTCCAGGAGAACCCTGCACCCCACTTGTGCCCAGTGCTTAGCCGTTCTAGTTGCCTCTCCGCATGTGTAACAAGTCTTTTCGGTGGCTTTTCCCCCAATGTACTAAATTAAACTTAAACTTGGTCAGGAAGAGTTTTCAGGAAGGCGTTAAAATAGAATTTAGCAATGCCGACGACCAGTCATGCATAGAGTGCGCCACTTTAAAGCTAGTGGAATACAGAATTCCCCCAGAGTAGTCCAGTCATTCTCCATTTCCAAGTTCATTCAAGTTTCCCTGTAGGTACTTATCGTTTTCGTCTTGTTGAAGAAATGATTTTACTATGTCTTTGTCTTCCAATCTTTTTGCCGATCCTACTTAACTCACCGATCAGGGTTTTTTTGTGGAATTGAAGCTTTGATTCAAGCGTTTTTCTTTTGGGAGAGATGGAGTAATATCTATTGTCGCGCGACTTTGATAAGACATGTATTCTGGTATGTTTATAGAGTTCCGATGGTTTCTTAAATTTCATCCCAAAATTATTATGATCCCTATTATAAAGTTGATGGATCACTTGAGTGCGCCAGTCGTAATTTGTATAGAAAATATATCGTAAGACGCCTGGGCTATGAAATATATTTATACACTCGCGAGCAACCAAATCGACTCAAGCGCTACCTCTGCATTCAAACATTGTTTTAAGTAAAAGTATACAACATTTTAATAAGAATTATAATATGTCATTTGAAAGCTTGAAACCTAAGCTTTAAAAAACCATCAACACCATTAAATAAAACAAGTACCAACATGTTTATTTGCGCAATTAGAGCGTATGGGACAAATTACTCACTCGCTACCTGCGAGTTGCGCTACCTTCTACCCCTATAAAAATCCCCGTGACCCTTCAACCCTTACCAGTCGCTTATCAACCGTTGACCGATACACATCTCCGCAACCTGCATTCATTGTTTTCAATAAACCATGGATACCACACCTCAAGTTGTTGCCTTATTGCAACAAGGACTCAGCGAGTAGTCGCTTCCCAGCTTCACTTGAGTCAGTCTGCTGTATCCCGAGTATAGACGATATCAAGAGATTGGAGCATTCAATTGGAGACTAACAATCAGCCGCCACCGTTGTACTTCTGAACGAGGCGACCGTTACATTGTCTCAACCTCCCTGCGAAATCGGCACCTTACGGGTGTCGAAGTGCAGGGCAAGCTGAGACGTGTTCGAGGTGTAGCTGTCAGCAAGTGGACAGTAAGAAGACGTCTGAAGGAAGCCAACCTGACTCCAAAAAGGCCTGCAACGGGCCCCAAATTGACTGCAGGCCACCGGCAAAATCGGCTACAGTTTGCTCGAGAGCATCTTAACTGGAGTGTTGGGCAATGGCGGTCGGTCCTGTTTACTGACGAGTGCAGGATGTGTCTATATAGCAGTGACAGGAGAGGCCGGGGCTACAGGCGTGCGGGAGAGCGATTTTCCCAATGCTGTTTCGCAGAAACTGTTGCCTATGGTGGTGGTTCTTGCATGATGTGGGCTGGTATCTCGTTAGAGGGTAAAATCGAGTTCGTTTTCGTGCCTGGAGGAGGCCGAGGAGGAAGACTGGCAGCTGATGGGTACATCACAAATATTCTCCTGGAACATGTGCCCTACGCAGGATTTGTTGGCGAAGACTTCATCGTAATGCACGACAGTGCTCGATGCCACACAGCGCGCGTTACTCAGCAGGTCCTTCGAGAAGTCGATTTGCGTACAATGGACTGGCCTGCGCTCAGTCCAGACCTGAATCCCATCGAACATTTAAGGGACGAGCTCAAACGAAGGGCACGAGCAAGAAATCCAGCCCCTTCGAACCTAGAAGAATTGAAGGCAGCTTTGTTAGAGTGGGAAGTTATTCCTCAAGACACCATAAAAAATTAACAACGTCGATGAACCAATAAATTTTATTTGTGTCAATTCTGAAAACAACTCCTTTATCCATAATTCCATTTTTCCCCCATTTAAGTTCAGACACCAATAATGGATATTTATAATGATAATATCTCATAAAAGCTGAAGTTTCAAGCTTTCAAATGACATATAATTTTTATTAAAATGCGTTTTACTTTTACTTAAAATAATGTTTGAATGCTGAGGTAGCGCTTGAGTCGATTTGGTTGCTCGCGAGTGTTATATTATAGCAAAGTCTGTGACGCACTTGAAGGAATTCCGTTGTTTATCTTTATTGTTGGTACTTATTCATACATTTTATAATTTTTATCTTTCAGGGCTGCCTAAAGATCTTAACATAGAAGAATTGGATAAAGTCCTAAAACGAGCCGATCATTTACACTTGCACCCAATGAGCTTATTAGCAGCATTAATGAATGATTTAGACGAAGTTACAGTTCTTCAAAGTAGATTGAAATGTTCTATTTTCGACAGAGACTTGGCTTATTTTATTGTAGAACACAGAGGAAATAAAGTAGGAGATAGACCAATGATGTAAGTGTAACTACTGACTGAATATTAACTTAATGAAAACATTGTTTCAAATAAATTTTTATTTTTATTACAGGCCCTACGAGAAATTAGTATTTGACTCTAAAATAAAGCGAACACATATTATTGAGTATGTTAAAGAAGTTTTGAAATATAGAGGAGACGAAATGCTTCTGAATGAATTTAGTAACTGGGATATACCCCGTTTTCCAGTCAATGGCAAAATTTTGAAAGAAAATGGTGTACCGTCGGGCAAGAGCTACGGTTTAATAATAAATAAACTAAGAAATATTTGGATTAGCAATCAATATAAACAATCAGCTGATGATTTGGTAAAACACATACCAGACATTTTAGAAGAATTAGAACGAAATAAAAATTCGTAAGTTATTGAAATTTAAATTATAGTAATCTCACTGTTTGTTATCAAACTGCTGAAACAGCTTGACCGATTTTCATGAAAATATTTCTGTATATTTGGTAGACCTGAAAATATATTTGATACCCTTATTACTAGGAGATCATATAGATTTTTGAAAATCTTACGATATATTGTCCCCTAGGGGGTAAGGGTAACACAAAAACATTTGCTGGATTAGCTAGTACCTATATATATTTATCTCTTTCCATAATATTTAACTGTATCCGCCAAGGCTCTGTGCCGTTCCGTATGTTTATTAAATATATATGAAAACTAAAAACAATAAGGTCGTAATATTTTTTTTTTAAATCGCAGTATATTTAAATAACTTATTACAAATTTTAATAAAGCATTGAAAGGTACAGAAAACATAATAAAATAAATGATTATTTATTGATATGTGATTTTTTTTTAAATCAATAAACCAAAAAATTTTTGATAAGTATTATAATTTTGGACATTGTGTAAATATTAATTATTACACATAAAATACACACAAACACAAAATATCGTAAAGTGATGATTTTTTATTTGAGTCCAGTCTGGTGAAACAATTTAAAAATTATTCAATAAATAAATTTTAGCCTATAAAAATACTGTGTCCGTTTCGATTGCTCGGCCACGACGGAGAATAAGAAAAGCGACTTCATCATGATTTAGTGCAAAATTGTGAAATTCTAATGGTCAAGAGCAAAAAAATGTGCAAGTGACTGTTCGGAAGTTACACGGGTTCGAACGTGGCCGCGCAGTTGAAACGCGGAGAACTGCGCGGCCACGCAGTTCTCCTAAACTGAACCTCGTAGAAGGCTAATTTTTTTTGTGAATAACAGGTTTTAATTTGTGATAAAATGTGGAGGTAATAAAAGCATCAAAGGCTTAATATTTTAGGAAATATTGAATATCAAAGTCGTGGCGGCGCCGCTAAAACTGCGGAGATCCATTACTCCTAAACTAAGCCTCCTAGAAGGCTAATTCTTTTTGTGCCTTTGATGTTTTTATTACCTCCACATTTTTTCACAAAATAAAACCTGCTATTCACAAAAAGAATGAGCCTTCTACGAGGTTTAGTTTAGGAGAACTACGTGGCCGCGCAGTTCTCCGCGTTTCAACTGCGCGGCCACGTTCGAACCCGTGTAACTTCCGAACAGTCACTAGCATATTTTTTTGCTCCTGACCATTAGAATTTCACAATTTTGCACTAAATCATGATGAAGTCGCTTTTCATAATCTCCGTCGTGGCCGAGCAATCGAAACGGACACAAAATACTTGCCCTTGCCGTGTTTTAATCGGAACACAAACAAAATATTGTATTCTATTCTACACCTAAAAGTATACATTTACAGCTCTGTCCACAAACTATAAATTACCGATTTCTAATTCATCTGTTTGTAAACAAAGAACACTTTACAATAGGAATGTGTGATGTTAAAACTGTGACTGTTTAGGAGGTACATATGTCTCATATGTATTACAGCCATCGTCATCATCCCTGTGATCTAAAAAACATCTTTTACAGAATAAATAGCGACATCCCAAGCATCTCATTTTTGCGTCTTCATTGCATATCTCACAGAATGGCAATTCATCATTTATAGATACAGGCTCATCCACGTCCAACAGTGATTCTGTCTTAACCTGAAAGCAAAAAACAAACAAAAGCATATTTTTTGTTGAATAAATGCACTTGCAGTCCAAAACATATTGAAGGTCATTTAGCTAAAATACCAATTATTATTAGCTTAATTATAATTGACTAATATGATGGTTAACGTCTTCTATGCTGGCCTGGGATGAGTTGGGGCTGGCCTATTCTCCGTTATTTGGTCGCATGAGTGTCGTAAAAGTCGACTAAGGGAGATTGCCACATGTAGACCAATACAATAAGCACCTTGGGGCACCCGAATGGTGGAGGGCATGCCACGAACAACAGCATAACCAAAGAGGGTTGGTGTCAGGCAGGTGGCCAGCTGTAAATTGTTCTGTCTCTTTTCTATACATTCATTCATCACTAGCTAGTGATGGATGATATGAATCAAAAGGGAGTGGATGGCAATCGCAATGTCAACTAACGCACATTTAAAACACACTTGATAATATCATTCGTCGCTAGTCGCAGTGATTAATGTGTTTGCCTAAGTACTGACACTATAATACGAGAAGCAGTTGTGTGTGTGGCGAACGCGATCAGCGGCCGTACTACATAACGGGGTTCTAGTTGAGCATGCCGCAAAATACACTATTGATTGCGTGCGTATTAAGGGACTGCGAAGTAATGAACGTTAAGCACAGCCGCAATGAAATACAATTTGTAAAATAGTAACACTGAATTTTAACCGATTATTTTATGAAGGGTTCAGGTTTTATGAATAAAAATCTCTTAACCTATCTCTCTGTATTATTAAATCTATGTATATTTTAAAGTTATATACTGTTACAAACACTACACAGACCTTTTCTATTATCTGTTTTATTTCGTCTTCAGATCCATCATCATCGTCTGAATCAACTTGAGCCTCTTTCACTTGATTTGGTTCGGCTCTTCCCTTTAACTTTTGGATTCTGGATTCAATATCATCAATTTGTTTCTCAAATCCATCCTTATACTGTTTATCGATAGAAACTTGTTCTATATAATTTTTCAGTAGTTCATCTGCCTGTTCTTGTTCTGACTTCTGGCTCGTAGATACCAACAGTATGGGCTGGAATGCAATTTCACACATAACAACTTCTTAAGCCTTTAACTACCGTAGTGATGAATTTGGTTCACATATGCCGTGGTGGCATTAGATACCGCCGATATTAGAAGAGGAATTTCTAAAAAAAGTACTTTATCTATGCTATTTCTTAATTATCAAAGTTATTTGAAATTAAGTTTGTTAATAAAACAAATAAAAAAATACAAGACAACTTTTATGGTACTATGTACTGTTGGTAAGTTACATTGATTGAGTACAAAGATGGTAGGAAAAAGAATTTCGAAAAATTATGGTCTTGATACGGGAATCGAACCCGCGTCCGCGTCCGTTTCTAACATTTATATAATGTATGTATGTATGAAATTAAAATCGAATAATTTACATTGAGATCAAAAATTTTGTTTTTTAGAGGCTCTATAATGAATAAATCAGGGAGAAAGTAGTGACCACTTGAAACTTTATTTTCAGTTTTTCTCTGTCAGACGTCAGTTAATAGTAGATTTTCCATCAAGTGCACAAAACGAATATCCTCGACATTACTATCAGCCCTCGCTTTCGGCCCGGGCTGCTAAAAGTCTCGGACAAAAATGGTTTTGTGGACGAGTTAGAAACTCTGCTTTTCACTTCGATTGCGAGGAAATAAAACAGTAGTAGTAGTAGTAGAAGGAAAAGTTTTTCCCAGTGATATTAGGTTTGGGCTGCAGACCTATACAGCCAAGTATTAAATTAATTTTGAAATAATAATTTTCGTAAATTAATTTAATAACCTACCGTACCTACTTGAATTAAAATTTTACATACATACATAAATCACGCCTATATCCCCGAAGGGGTAGGCAGAGGTGAACTAGCACCCACGCTTCGCCAATTATGTTAGGACCCATGTAATAGGTGGCGAGCCTATTGTCATATCTCGGGCACAAAAGTCGCAGTACATTGCTAGGTGGTACAAGAGGAACGCTGCTGCCCATTCCTGATCCATCACTGTTTTATCTTTAGTCGCCTTGTACGACACCCACGGGAGAGATTTGGGGTGGTGACATTTGTATTCTACTCTGCCGTCACCACACGGCATATTTATTTAAAATTTTAATATCTTAAAAAACAGATAAGGCAAATAAATTTAAGTAAATATTAAAAAATAATAAATTTCTCATTGTGTTTGGCTGCATGGCTCATTATCTTTACCCTAATATAGACACATTTATGAGTAGATACGTTAATGCTCTAGAGCACAAAATTCGATTTTGTGCAGCCTATATCCTGCACAAATGAGCACTTTCAGAGCATGAGAAGTGAAAAGGTTAATAAACAATATAGAGTATGTTATAATCCCCGGCACGTAAGTTGACCTATGAGCAGTGCAGGAAAATGCTTTCAGGTATAAGGTTCTGTATGAGGTGCAACGTGTGTGTGTCTGTCTGTAACCATAGCACCGTAAGGATACCCACTTCTGCGGGTTCAAAATTTAGTATAGACTTTTACTTCAAATAAACTTGCGCAGATGAACGTCATTTTGGGTCAACTTTCGTGCCGGAACTATACGCTTAAGCCTATCTGTAAAATACATAAATTTAAAAGTTAACTTTGTTTTTTTTATTTTTACCTTGCTGAATTAAAGAAGTTGTGGTTCTACCAACCTTATTTAGATTATCAATTAATGGTACCCCTTTTAGGTTTGCTAATCTTTGTCTCAATTCAGCATCTGATGTAGATGGTTGAGTTCCTTTAATATTTTGCAAACGTTGTACAATTTCGTCATTGGTAGTAACATTAGGTTTCTCCTCTTTCAAACTTCGTAATCTGTGCTCTATGTCTTGGGTGACAATGTTAGTTGAGCCATATTCAGGCTTACTTACTACAGATATATTTACACCAAACTGTCTGGAATGATTGTACATATTTTAATACAACATGCATTTTCAGTTTATAATCATAGTGGTTGTAAATTAATATTTGTAATAAGCCAAATCCAAATATTTTACTTGAACAAGGAAATAAATTATGTTTTGTATTATTAATATGTAATGATGTAATAAATATATCTAATTACAGAAAACAAGAAAAAAAAAACATTCACACAATATTAGGTTAAAGGTAGGTACCTAATAGGTAAATAAATACTTGCTTACTTGTTAATTTCAGATGGTTCCCTATAATCCTTTTTATTGGAATTACTAAAATGTTTGCATCTGGAACATACCTGAAATTCAAATTATTATTTCATAAATATAATACATACATAAATCACGCCTATATCCCCGAAGGGGTAGGCAGAGGTGAACTAGCAGCCACGTTTCGCCAGTTATGTTAGGTCCCATGTAAAAGGTGGCGAGCCTATTGCCATTTATCGAGCACAAAAGTCGCAGTAGGTACATAGCTAGATGGTATAAGAGGAACGCTGCTGCCCATTCCTCATCACTGATTTATCCTTAGTCACCTTGTACGACACCCACGGGAGAGATTTGGGGTGGTGACAATTGTATTCTACTCTGCCGTCACCACACGGCAAGTATAATGTGTAGATTAATTCAATATAGTAAATAGAAAAATAATTTATTTGAACTTCCTTATCTCCTTCAGTACTGTTGAACATAATTTCATTTTAACTGAACTGTATTGAAGTGTGTTCAGGCACATATTATTTTTATAAATGTATTTAATTTTATTGTTCCTTGACAATGTTTGCCACCAGTTGGATTCAATTATTCTGTGGCTTATTGTATATAAAAATCATATTTTGGTTGGGGAAGTAGTTCTCATATTATTTAGGCCTAAATTTATTGATACATACAGAAAGTAGGATAGCTTTATTCTATACAAGGTATATGCATTCTTTTAGGGCAAGTGAATAAATTATGTTCCTCTTATAGGCCTCATTTTTTTATGAGCTAGATTTAAAGTATAGAGTGCACAATTGATAAAAGTTTGAAAAGAACTTTGTAAATTTGTGCTTCTGGCAAAGTGAAATTAGAGGGTAAAATACTTAGATGACAACTGTGTTGTAGTAGGTATTTATAGCATTCAGATGAAACATTACAATAAGACATGACTAACTAAACAAACAGGCATAGATTCTAATATTGTGTAATTAAAATATGTCTGGACGATGAGTGGTCCTAGGTGTAGTGTAACAACATTAACTGCAGCACTCAGAGACGTCAATTAATTTTAATGAGTAAGTCAAAAAAATCATTTAAACTTTAAAATTTTTAATAATAAATAAATAATTTTTTATATTAAGTACTCATTAACGTTAATTGACGTCTCTGAGTGCCGCAGTAAGTGTTTTAGAATTATAGGACATTACCTTCGCTTCACGGTTTAGCTTATTTAAAAATAATTTCTGATTTAAACAGTTTGAGCAATAGCTGAAACCACAATTTGGGCAACCTTTCTGCGAACAAGGCATGAAATTAGTTTTTGAAATAAAAAATTACTGGTGTAAGTATTTCAATGTAGGTACCTCTTTCCGAAACAGTGTGAACGCTTTACTGCACGAATTACAAGCCATTTTAAATGTTCTATTGAAATTAAAAAGTAGCTAGGTATTTACAAATAATCACTAGAATATCTTCTTCTTCTTCGTTTTTATTTATGGCTTCTCGTAGTAGGTACGAATTCTGCCAGCGTCAAGTATGATAGATACACGTAGAAAAACCCTCTCAAGTTTTATAAAGCTGCGTTTTCCTAAAGCCTGTAACAACGGTCACAAACAAACAAACAAACAATGTTAGTAGGTATATACTAATATTTTACCATAATAAATAAAGTTCTATATATTTTGTATATGTAAATTAATAGGATTTATAATTTAATTTTATTAGTCAGTATAAATTTGGATAAGGTGGTAATAAAAGGAGTAAATACATATGATAACAGAGTTTTAAAATCAGAAGGACGTGGAATATCAGCGGGGAGCCTATCATACAGGGAAAATTTTAGTTTAGGGCATTCAAAGAATATGTGTTCTAGAGTCCCCTCGTCCAGACCGCACTCGCATATAGAACTGTCTCTGATTCTTAGTTTAAGTAGATGGACTGGTGTGCATGCATGGCCAAGACGAAGGCGGCATATGGTAGAAGTAACTACTTTGTTGGCTTTAGAATATTTAAAAAACCAAGGTTGATTGGGGATTAAGTCCTGCAAATATCCATAAAATTTTCCCTTATGTGACTTAGACTCCGCCCACTTAAAGGACCAAGATGTTCTTAGATTACTTTTTGCTAAATGAGGCAAATCCTGAGTGTAAACTTTAAATTGAGAAAGTCCTCCGGTGCTAATTGCATCCTTCGCTAGGAGATCAGCCATCTCATTACCACGAATACCAGAATGACCAGGTATCCATGCCAAAACAATACGTATTCCTTGGTTGTGGCATCTGTATAAAGTATGTCTTATATCTAGGATAATAGGTGACCTGAGTTTGCTGTAAAATGGGTTGGATAAAATAGATTGTAAGCAGCTTTTAGAGTCTGTTAATATTAGGCAATTATTAATTTTATGTGATTCAGCA
Organism: Cataclysta lemnata; assembly: GCA_963931975.1. Taxonomy (NCBI): domain Eukaryota; kingdom Metazoa; phylum Arthropoda; class Insecta; order Lepidoptera; family Crambidae; genus Cataclysta; species Cataclysta lemnata. The sequence goes on along the minus strand of OZ008355.1, from coordinate 5,062,550 downwards.
AATTTAACGGCCTCTAATATTGCTATCGATTCCCCAGTGAAAACGGATGACACTGAAGGAAGTTTAAAGTTTAATATAATTTTATATTTTGGGATCCAAGCAGCTGCGCCAGTACAACCAGCGTCTATTAATTTTGAGGCATCAGTAAAAATGAGTAGCCAATTATGCCAGTCCGCAGAGATTATTTGAGTAAAGATACAATTGGCAACTGGACAATCTTTAGGAATTCCGAAGTCTAGAATTATTTCAGGTTGATAGATCAAAGCGTGATAAGGGATATTAAAGAGGGGGTTGGTATCTGATTGGCAAATTGGGAAATTAAGATTAATAAACTTTTTGTAACTTTTTAGCAAACATGGGGGTTCTTTATGGATCCAGTAACCTCTACTGTTGTCAATGGTTGAATGTAAGGAGTGCAGTTTCCCCAATAAAGGGTGAAAGGAATTTTGTACCGCTCTAAAAAAGAAGCGATCGGAAAGAAATTGCCTCCTAAGATATAATGGAGCCTCAACACATTCGACCTGCAGCGCATTTATTGGCGAAGATTTCATTGCACCTGTTATAATCCGTAGGCATTTCGATTGAATTTTGTCCAGCAAATTTAATCCACTCTTATTACAGGGTTCCAATAGAAATGACGCGTAATCGAAATGGCTACGAATCAATGCGTTGTAGAGGAGTTTTTGGGTAAATGGGTGGGCACCCCACCAAACTCCTGATAGGGATCGGATAATATTTATGTTTTTTTCGCATTTTTTGCTAATATAGGTAAAGTGAGGGATTCCTGTCATTTTAGCATCAAAAAGGACGCCCAAAAACTTGACACAGTCAGATACTGGCACAGCTTGTTCATTGATATAGATGGCTGCGTAAGGGGTATGGCGTTTCCTAGAAAATGTAACAACATTACACTTCGTGATAGATAGTGACAGTCCATGATCACACAACCAATCGTGCAAGTAGCTTACAGCGGTATTAATACTGTAAGATGCTTCATTAACATTTTTAGCTGTAGCATAAAGGCAGATGTCGTCAGCGAATTGTAGAATGTTCGCAAAGCAGTTAACTGTCTGTTCCAAGTCATGAGTGTACAGGCTATATAAAATTGGACTCAGGACTGATCCTTGCGGGAGACCTTTCCATACCACTCTGGGTGGCTGATAAACCCCATTAGCTCTAACGACAACTGTCCTAGCCATATATAGATTGAAAATAAAATTAGTTATTCTCTCCGGAATACTCAGCTGTTGCATTTTTTGCCTGAGAAGAGGGAGTATAACATTATCGTAAGCTGAACAGATGTCAAGAAATAAACCTACGACCAATTCGTTATTCGAAAACGCTAGCCTGATGTCAGTAGTGAAGGTAGCCAAGTTGTCAATGGCGCCTAACCCCTTTCTAAACCCGAATTGGCTTCGCGCAAGGACACTCCTGTTTTCCAGTAGCCATTCTAGCCTGTTCTTGACTAAATGTTCTGCAATTTTTGATAGTGTAGAAGATAGGGCAATGGGTCGGTAAGATGAAGGGTCACTGCAGTTCTTACCCATTTTCAGAATAGGAATAATTATTTGAGTTTTCCATTCTGCAGGTATGGAACCTGTTGTGAAAGCGTGATTAACAATTTTTAAGAATGCCTTTCTTGTGTCTATACCAGCTCTTGATACAAAAGAATACGGGATCCCGTCCAACCCCGGGGTGGAATCAGAGAGTTGGTCAAGGACCAAACATAGTTCATTATACGAGAAAGGATCATTCAGGCTAGGGTTATCACGAGGCAAATGCCCCTCAAAATCAGCGTAGTGGATCGTAAACTTGGATTCATCAAAGGTAGGGGCCCATGGAGGAGCTAGTTTCTGGGAGAAACCTTCCACCCATGAATATGGATCATTTGAGGATACATTTGCTTGCCCAGAGAGAGCTCCACGGTATTTCTTTATATTCTTCCAAACTAGAGAAGGTGAGGTTCTAGGTGACAAACTTTCGCAAAAATGGAGCCATCCCTTCTTTTTTTTAAAGGATAATAGTCTCCTTGCCTCGGCAGACACTCTCTTAAATGTCAGGTAGGTTTCCAATGAGGCTTCAAGAGTGAACTGTGCTTCAACAGCTTTACGTTTCCTAATCATTAATGTGCACTCTTCATCCCACCATGGAGGAGATGAGATATATTTTTTTGCAGAGTTTTTAATGGGAATGGATGAGTTAGCGGCCGAAATAATGGAGTTAATGAATAAGGAATAGGAATGCTGCAGATCATAAAATTGATAAAGTGGAGAGTTATTAATATATTGGTCAGTTAAAGTCTTATATTCTTCCCAGTTAGCACGCAAGAGGTTATATTTTAATATAGGGTTAGTTTCTGTTTGGGGAACCACATAATCTTGAATAGAGATTAATATGGGGAAGTGGTCACTTCCATATGTGGATGTTAAAGTTTTCCAATTTGTTTTTGAAGCCATGGACGGGGTGCACAAGGTTAAATCAACAGCTGATTTGGGATTTTGAGGTGGAGTTACCCGACGTGTTGGAGAGCCGTCATTCAAAAGGCACAAATTGAACTCATCAAATACATCCAATAAAAGCAAAGAGAATGTATCAATTTTGTGTGATCCCCAAATGGTGTGATGAGAGTTGAAATCACCAAGAACTATATAAGGCTGTGGGAGCGAAGATAGAATTAAATTTAAATCCGGTATAAGGGAATAATGGGGGTGGGGAATATAGATAGATATGAATGTAACATTTAGAGATTTGACAGCAACAGCATTTATGCCTATGTTGACATTGGGGAGGTTAAGCCTACTAAATGGTAAGTTTTTTTTTATTAGGATCATAGCACCAGCATACCCGTCGTCCCTGTCATGACGGATACAGGTGTAACCTGGTATCCTAAAAAAGGAACCAGGCTTAAGCCAGGTCTCCGTCACAGCAAGAAGAGCTGGGCTATATTTATTGATGAGATGGATGAGTTCAGTTTTTTTATTGTTAATACTCCGTAGGTTCCATTGAATTATTAGTGTGAATTTTATTTATTTTGGAATATATTTCAGTTAATTTATTTAGGATGGTTGACGGTAGAGGGATATCATCAAATCTAGAAATCAAATTGATTAGTGTGTTAAGTAATTGTTCAATTAAATTGTCATTTCCAGTACTGGCTGTATGCTCAGGCTCTGATGGGTATCCACACCCATTACCTAATACTGAAGCAGGGGATTGCGTTAATTGGTAATGTGCTTCTCTGTCATATTCATAAACAGGTGATAAGTTACGGGCAGGTCTACGTATCTGGACAGTTTTCTTATAAGACTTTTGGCTTGTTTGTGAGTGTGATGTTGTTGCAATTTCTTGGGAACCAATATTTGGAGATGGTGTAGGTTGGCTAATTTCTGCAAATGATCTACGGACAGCCGGAAATCGAGCAGATGCATCGGCATAAGCAATATTTTCTTGTGACATTACGAGTTTAATTGATTTTTGTCTCTGTTGTTCAGGACAATTCCTATCAGTAGATTTATGATTGCCTGAGCAGAACATACAAGTTGGAGATTCGGAGTTGCAATCAGATCCTGGATGCGGTTGGGCACAAACATAACACCTAGGTTTCGATTTACATTTATTTTTAATATGTCCGAAACGACAACAGTTAAAACACTGAATCGTGGGGAGTAAATAAGTTTCAACTGGCATTGAAGTGTAATAACTATAAATATGCTTTGGCAATGTTTTCCCAGAGAATGTAAGTACCACAGACTGGGTGGGTACCCATTCTAGTTCCTCATTTCTGGATATTTTTCGGCTGAGACGTCTTGCCTTTATTACATTACCACCTGACGATACATCAATGCTTGTCACAAACTCTTCCATGTCTATTTCTAGCGGGACATTGCGCACGATACCCATACGGGTGACACTGTATGTGGGAATGTTTGCAACAAAGTTGGCTGATTTAAGTAGTGGGTCATTTACAAAATCATTGGCTGATGTTGCTGTCTTGAATGACACAGCAACTTTATTGCGACCTATGTTCTCCACACCTCCTTTGATAATATTTTGGAAGTTATTTTTAAACAGAAATTTACCAACAACAACGCTTTTAAGAGCATAATTTATCTTTGGGTCTGACTCTGATCTGGAAACATGAACAATGTATGGTGATGGGTCAGACTCACAATATTTTTTCTGTTCCTCAGCATTAGGTGTAACAAAAACATGTTGCATAGAAGCAGAGGGAGGATTGTTATGAGGCAACTTATTTTTTGGGTTATCTGAGGGAATAGAGTTCAGTTTCCGTTTGTGAGTGGACGCGGTGGTACCTCCCGGTAAATCCGGGGGCACCACCTCCCTGTCGACATCCATTGCCACCAGCGGAAACTACATATAATATGAAAATATAATAAGACACTTACCAAGGACAACACAAAACACTGAATTAGTTGTTAGTAACACAAAAGGGAACAGGAAAACTAATTAATTTCTAAAGGTAATCTAGAAAATGCCGACAAAACCGTGTATCCACCAAAGACTTTGACAGCAGAATCTTCCACTAGAATATCACATATTCAATTGACAATGACATTGACAGTTTTTGTTGTTTTAAAATTCTCCCTATATTTTAGGGAAGGCAAAGGGTCTAGCCCATACAGCCAAGTCTTTAGTGTATATTTTATCTGTAGTCTTATGAAATAATGAGTGGGTGAAATGATGAATGAAATGAATTTTACGTTAAAATGTGGGTGTCACACATTTTAATGCATCTAGGGAGTGCTTGGAGCGAATTTAATGGTAACAGAGTTCATGATGGTGCCTGCAGTGGACAAAACCACTTTTTAAAGTGGTCTTCACCACAACATCAAACCCATCACAACACTTATTTTCAATGATTCTGCATAATTGCACATCGACACGGATGCTTGTGCATCAAAATTACACCACTTTCACTGCACAAAATCCACTCTGTAACAATTTTTGAATAAGCGAAAATAAATCTGACACCACGAAACGCGCCAAACACTCCCACAATTTTTTTTTTCTTAAATTCTCCCTATATTTAAGGGAAGGCAAAGGGTCTAGCCCATACAGCCATGTCTTAAGTGTATATTTTATCTGTAGTCATATGAGATAATGAGTGGGTGAAATGTATGAATGAAATGAATTTTACGTTAAAATATGGGTGCCACATATTTTAACGCATCTAGGGAGTGCTTGGCGCGAATTGAATGGTAACAGAGTTCATGATAATGCTTGATGAAATGGATTAAACCACTTTTTATAGTGATCTTCACCACAACATCAAACATATTAGAGACATAATTTCGATGATTCTGCATAATTGCACATCAACACGGATGCTTGTGCGTCAAAATAACACCACTTTCACTGCACAAAATCCACTCTGAAACAATTTTTGAATAATCGAAAATAAATCTAACTTCTTCTTCTTCATCTTCCTGCCCTGTTCCCAGTCTATCTGCGGTCGGCGCAGTATGTTTCCTCTTCCATTCATATAGATCCATTCCATTAGAATGACAACATTCCAATCCATACTGCTCAAGGTTTTACGGTCACCCGCCTGCCTGACACCAACCCTCTTTGGGTACGCTGTTGTTGGTGGTTTGCCCTCCACCATTCGGGTGCCCCAAGGTGCTTATTGGTCTACACCGGGCAATCTCCCTTAGTCGATTTTTACGACACCTATGGGATGAGTTGGGGCTGGCCTATTCTGCGTTGTTTGTTCGCTCCCAGGCCAGCATAGAAGGCAAAATAAATCTAACTAACACCACGAAACGCGCCAAACAAACCCCCCACAATTTTTTTTTAATTACCCCGTGTTTTAGGAAAGGCAAAGGGTCTAGCTCATACAGCCATGTCTTTAGTATTTATTCTGTATTCTTAAGAATCAATGAGTGGGGGAGTTTTTGGCGCGTTTCGTGGTTTTTGTGCAGTGAAAGTCGTGTTATTTTAATGCACAAGCATCCGTGTTAATGTGCAATTATGCAGAATCATTGAAAATAAGTCTTGTGATGGTGTTTGATGTTGTGGTGAAAACCACGTAAAAAGTGGTTTTGCTCACTTCATCAGTTTCCATCATTAACTCTGTTACCATTCAATTCGTACTAAGCACTCCCTAGATGCGTTAAAATATGCGACACCCATATTTTAAGGTAATATTCATTTCATTAATACATTTCACCAACTCATTAATTCATATGGCTGTATGGGCTAGTTTTTTATTTATAATAGAATAGAAATAAAACTGTGTCCTGTATCATGGTTATATATTCATACATCACCTACACCATTGGGTGTGATAATAAAACTTGCAATTGCATAAGGTAATTCAGGTGATGATTCTATATGTAACTCTCTAATATTAACACTATATTCTTCACTGTTCCCTTGGTTATTTATGGATATCTGAGAATTTATTTTCTTCAGCCTGAGTCTTGTACAAATCATGTTAGACCATGCCAATCCTAAGGATGGAATTGTGTTTTCTACAGATTCATTAAAAGCTGCTGTTACTTGGTTTATACAAAGAATTGCCAAATTATGTGTCTGGGCAATATTTATTACTGATATTGCTAATTCTCTTAATTCTTGCGCTCTTTGTATATAATTTGTATGTTCTACTCTGAATGGAGCAGCAATAGAATCAATAACAACTAAAGCTATATTTTTTTGTAACAATAGTTTAGGTAAGCGTACTCTAATACATGACAATAATTCTTCAGACTCGGTAACATGTTCTATGAACGTATTTATTCCATAATCAATATTTGAATTAAAATTTGGAATTGTTCGTTTCATTTGCTCGTATCTTTTGACAGGAAATACATCTTCTGTGCATATATATACACATCCCTTGTCCCAATTACAAATAGTTGCTTGTATCGCAATTTGTGTTTTGCCACAACCACTTTCACCAAATATTTCTGTTATTGTTCCCTTTCTAAAACCGCCTTTCAAGATATAATTTATACCATCACAACCTGTGGTTACTCTATCTTTGCTATGATCTACCTGATCTAGTTGCTTGTCACAAGTAACACATTGTGGTAGCACATATCTGCTTACCATAGTTTTTATTAATCCAATATCTTCATTAGTTAAGCTGGTCATTTTTTTTATATCACATGAAGATAAAAGTATTAATTGTTTCAATGAAGATATACCGTTTCTATCTAATATTTCAAGCATTTTAGTTGGCAATATCGATTCTAAAATATCCATAGTTGCTGGTAAAGCAGAATAAATGTATTTTAAGGTTTAATTACATGCTAGTTTGCCGTGTGGTGACGGCAGAGTAGAATACAATTGTCACCACCCCAAATCTCTCCTGTGGGTGTCGTACAAGGCGACTAAGGATAAATAAGTGATGAGGAATGGGCAGCAGCGTTTCTCTTATACCACCTTGCAAGGTACTGCGACTTTTGTGCCCGATAAATGGCAATAGGTTCGCCACCTATTACATAGGACCCAACATAATTGGCAAAACGTGGGTGCTAGTTCACCTCTGCCTACCCCTTTGGGGATATAGGTGTGATTTATGTATATATGTAGTTAAGTGCAAGCAAACAACACGCCAAGTAAGTCGCCAACCAATGAGAATACAATACTACGTCACCAACAAACAAAAACTTGGCAAGCAGCATGCAGCAATGATAATTTGCTTTTTCTTCTTCTTCTTCTTCTTTTATATATGGCAATAAGTCATCCCTATCTTGGACAACAACTCTGCCAGACCGGTGTAGTAACCAAGCATGTGTTTTTCAATGTTAAATAGGTAGTTGCTTTAATAGAATGGTGTGATAACTTCAGTTAGTAGATCCACAACCTGTAAGTAGTTTTGTTTATAAATAACTAAATAAATAGTAAATAACATATTATAATTTTATATTGTTAATTTGTATGAATTTGGCTAAACAGTTAAATACATTTGGGTGGGAGTAGGTCAAAAGAGAGCTTAAATTGATTGAAAGGGGGATCTTGATTTTTTGTAAGGCGTCATACAGATTATAATTGGAACTATTATCAGGACATTCAAAAAATGTTCCATCAGCTAAGCCGCATTCGCAAAGCGAGCTATCTCGTACTCTAATTTTATGCAGAAATACTGGTGAGCAGGAATGGCCTATGCGCAGGCGACATATGATGGATACAGTAGTTTTCGGAATTTTTTTATATTTAAAATACCAAGGGCGACGCGGAATACTATTTTGAACATTAAAGTAGAAAGCACCTTTATGCACTAGATTGATTCCAGTATTGTTGCCAGCTAGCAGAGAGGTGTACTTTTGGAAGGGTCGGCGGCGGCAGCCTTGGCTGAGGTATCTGCACACTCATTACCAAATATACCACAGTGGCTAGGTATCTAAACCAGATCGACTATTAAGTCTTTCTCAAAGCATTTAAATAGGCAAGTCTTGGTGTCTTGTAAGATTTTGCTATGGAGTTTTTTAAAAAGGTTGCTTTGTATTGCTTTAAGAGCACTGGAGTCCGAAAATATAACAGATTTTTTAATGCCATGTGCTTCTACAAACAGGCATGCTTCTAGAATTGCTATGCATTCGCCAGTAAATACAGATGCTTCTGGAGGACAACTAAACTGCAGGAAAATATTAGAATTTTGGAAATACACTGATATGCTAACGCAGCCCGAGTGAGATAATTTTGAAGCGTCTGTATAAAACCTCTGGTAGTCATTCCAGCGCAAATCTACAGCACATTTAAATTTGTCATTGGCACATAAACTGTTTTTATATATGCCAATATCGAAGTGAATATTATGTTTAAATAATAAAGTTTGAAAGTCTAAAGCGTAAACAGGAAGAGTCTGGTATTTAATCTTTGTGGGTACAATATCCAATAACTTTCGCATGCTATTAATATAAAGACGTTTAATTTTAATTCGCCAATAATTATTATGGTTGTCGCATAAGTTGTAGAGGTTGCGGAGTTTTGACCTCAGTAGATGAGTAGATGCAGAAAAAACTCTAAATATAAAGCGATCAGCAAGAAACTGTCGCCGAAAACGGAGGGGAGGATCACAGCATTCGACTTGAAGGGCATTAATAGGTGATGATTTCATACAACCACTGATAATTTTTCAGCACGTAGATTGTATTCGATCGAGGGTTTTAAGGGGTGTTTTATTGCAGGGCTCCAATAGAAATGACCCATAATCCAGCATACTGCGAACTAAAATATAAAAGTTTCATAGAATAGGGATGGGCACCCCACCATACACCAGCCAACGATTTTAAGATGGGGACAACCCGTTCGCATTTTTTCGACAGATGGTTAATATGCCGAGAGCCGGACAGTTTCGAGTCCAAATAAACACCTAGAAAGTTTACATATTTATTAACAGGGATAATTACACCATTTAAGTTTATAGAAAGGACTTGTTCTCGATTTGTATGGAGCTTGGTTTTTTATTTTTTTTATTTTCTAAACAAATTGACCTTTTGGGCAAGGGTTAAGGTTTATAAATAGTGTGTAAAACCATAAAAATACAATTTTTTTTTAGAAGTGTAAAGGTTAGAAGAATTTCGACAAGTTAATTAGTGTCTTGGTTGGCCGAGCGGTCAGGCACCTGCCCGGATAGCAGCGGACGCGGGTTCGATTCCCGCATCAAGACCATAATTTATCGAAATTCTTTTTCTAACCACCAAAATCTTTGTACTAATTTTTCAAACATTTATATAATGTTAAAATTAAATCGAATAGTTTATAAAGCAAACCCAAGCTTAACCGAACCCACGGTATTTGTAAAAATATCTGCTTTGGAATGTTTGGAATTTGTTTCTACATTGCGAGGGTTCTACCAATTACATAACCTGTCAGTGTCACTGTCATAGCATTCATTCAATATAAACTTTTTTTTAATAGCTGTTCCCTTAGACACTATTTTGTATTAAAACTCCGTTCCGTTTCACGTAACATAATCTTTTGAGAAATATTTTTTTCTCGGATTTGCAGGGCTAAAAAAATCTAGTTTTTTCTTAAAAGTCTAAGGTTATAAGATCTCTATCTAAATAATATTAACTTATGCTGTTTAGAAATTATGGCCAAAAAAGATCATGTTCTTTGTGGGGACTTCTTTTTCTGGAAAAAACGACAATAGAACTCTTTGAGGGAGCAAGACTGAGACCCAGGTCTGTTAACCTGTGATTGAGAGAATTTAGGGATATTTCTAATGAAGAAGCAGCTGAATTTACAGATTCATCACACACATACACTGCCAAATCATCTGCATACTGTAAAATTTTACAACCCCTATTCAGGGATGTATGCAAGTCACTAGTATAGATGTTATAAAGAAGAGGGCTTAAGACTGATCCCTGAGGGAGACCTTTATATACTATTCTAGAATTAAACTCCTCTCCCGACGTCCTTAGGTTGACTAACCTTGCTGCCAGAAGGTTTGTGATGCAATTTATCATCCTATCAGAAATTCTCAGCTGGTGCAATTTTTGCCTGAGGATCGGAAGGATAACAATATCATAAGCTGAGAACACATCCAAGAACGCAGCCTCGACAGATTCATTTAGTGTAAAACTGGTCCTTATTTAAGTAACTAAAACCGTAATACTGTCCATAGTACTGAAACCTTTTCTAAACCCAAACTGGCACCTAGAAAGTATCTTATTATGTTCTATGAACCATTCTAAGCGACCTTTAATAAGGTGTTCCAGGACCTTAAGGAGGACTGAGGAGAGAGCAATGGGTCTGATACCATTGGGGTTATTATAGTTTTTCCCGGGCTTAAGTAATGGAATTATAATTTGTTGTTTCCATATTGGAGGGATAAATGCATACATTAAGAAGTTTCAACAGGTGAAGCTTACTATTTGAGCCTAAATTTGTTAAATATGAATAGGGAAAACCATCTGGTCCTGGTGCTGAGTCGTTAACATGAGTTAGAACTAAGTCAAGCTCAGCTATTGAGAAACTGTCATTCATGGGTTAGGAAGAGTAGAAACTATTTCATCAATGTTAGGGACATAAGGCGGGGCAATTTTATCAAAGAATGTATCAAGGGCACTATGAGGAATTGTAGGTAGATCTAGGAGCAAAACTATTTCTATATCGGTTGACTTGGCGCCAGACGACAGACGGAGGAGTAGTGGGAGATAGAGCAGAGCAGAATTTATTCCACCCCTGCTTCTTCTTTTTTTTAACAGTCTCTTGGCTTTAGCAGCTTGGTGGCGGTATGTGATCAGATTATCCATACACATGTAGTTATTATAATTCTTTTCAGCTGTTTTCCTTTCTTTAACAATGAGTGAACATTCATGATCCCACCAAGGGGGAGAAGGAATTTTGTTCTTTGCTTTCTTTTTAAGGGGAAAGCAAGAGTCAGCAGAAAAAGTGAGTACATTATTAAATGATAGAAAGTGGTCGCCAGCAGAACTTATTTGATGGAAATTTGAAAATGTTAAGTTGGAAATGGGAGGTAGACTTAAAACATTAGATTCTACAAGGTTCCTGTATTGATTCCAATCTGGGTTGGAAAGACCGTATTTCAATAATGGGGGAAGTGGATTATGAGAAAAAGATTTTTATGATAACTGGGTAGTGATCACTGCCATATACATAGCTGTCAAGATCCCATATCAATTGTGAGGAAATATCACAGGTACAAAATGTTAAATCGACAGGGCTAGGGTTTCTTGAAGGCAGAACTTGGCGTGTCGATCGACCATCATTTAACACCACAAAGTTCATCTAAAACATTCACCAAAGCAGTGCCAACATTGTTGCAGAATGATGACCCCCATCGGAAATGGTGGACATTAAAGTCTCCCATCACCACACAAGGGGCCTGAATAGATTGAAGAATACGTTCTACAACAGAAATATGGTTTATATGGGGGTGAGCAATGTATGTACTTACAATTGCTATGCCCTCAACACGTCTAGCTACTATGTTAATACTATAACCAGAGTAATTTAATGTGATGTCTGAAGATACCGCTCTATTGTGAACTAGAAGAGCTGTACCACCAAAGGAATCAGATCTATCATGACGGTATATGGTATAATTGGGCATATAAAAGTTAAGTGAGGGAACAAGCCATGTTTCAGAAATGGCAATAACTATAGGGTTATATTTATTATTAAGATAGATAAGGTCATGTTTCTTATGAAATAGGCTTCTAATGTTCCACTGCAGAAATGTAAGTGGCATCTTTTTTTAAACTATTTAGAAGGGGTATTAAGTTTTGTGCAATGAGGTTGGGTGAAGAGTTGGAAGAGGTTATAAAAGGAAGTGGCACTTTAATAATGGAGGTGAGTTCCTCTTCAGAGATGTCCGAAGGCACATCTCTAACTAGTCCAACTCTAGTAATGGAGTGGGTGGGGATTGTGGCAATGTAATTGTTATGGAGCAAGCTAGTATTATTCAAAAAAGCATTCGCGTCTTCTGGGTACTTAAATTCTACTGATACGCGGTTACAACCTACTTTTTTGATACCGTCTTGGAGGATGTTCTTAATATTGTTGGAAAGTAGGAACAGGCTAAATTTAATGGGATGCAAAGTGGTTCCCGTTGACTCTCCGTCAATTCGTCGAACGTGAAATAGGTAAGGGGATCGATCTACCGCGGAATATTTCTGTCTACCAATAGAATTTTTGGGTTGTTTAGTCGGGGTATTGTTGTCCGAAGTACTGTTTCTTTTTCTGTTACTTCTCAGATTCTCAATGTCCATTAGGGAATTTTCAATTTATGTACATTGAGATAGTGGTAAAGTAGCAACGGGGGTATAAGTAATATCGGGAGGGTACGGTGGTTTGTTTTTATCCATTTTCTATTCTACATACAAAAACAAAAAGACACAAATACCTGTTATGTTTGGACAGTCACAGGACAACACAAGATATATAAATATATCACACAATAATGGCAAAATTTCTGAAATTCTTAACAGAAAATCCAGACACATGTATCAGCCAGGAGCCGGAAGACAAAGTCATTGCTTTTTCTATTCGAATTCGTCAACAAAATGCCATGACAATTCATGACAATTGTCATGTCAATTCATGTCATGTCAACTTGTCTTTTTTTTAATAGGTTTAACGTTCCTGGAACCTAGTCCTTTTGGAACTTTCTTAAATACATTTTCGTTTACTTTTCTTGAATGAAATTAATGCATGAAATGAATGAATGAATTTAATGGATGAAATTAATTTTACATTAAAATATGGGTGAAACACATTTTAACGCATCTAGGGAGTGCTTGGCGCGAGTCGAATGGTAACAGAGTTCATGACTGTGACCCATGAGGTGGAGAAAACCACTATAAAATTCTCAACGCCAAACACTTTAATTTCTATGATTCTTCATAATTGAACATCAACACGGATCCTTATGCATCAAAATAACACCACTTTTACTACACAAATTCCACCCTGAAACAATTTTTGAATGATTGAAATAAAAATTTGACTGACGCCATTGAATGCCCGCCAAGCACTCCTTCACCCACTCATTATTTCATAACACTACAGATAAAATATACACTAAAGACTTGGCTGTATGGGCTAGACCCTTTGCCTACCCTAAAATATAGGGAGAATTTAAAACTAACTAACAAAAAACAAAGTGTTTGGCGCGTTTCGTGGTGTCAGTCAGATTTATTTTCAGTAATTCAAAAATGTTTACAGAGTGGATTTTGTGCAGTGAAAGTGGTGTTATTTTGATGCACAAGCATCCGTGTTGATGTGCAATTATGCAGAATCATTAAAAATAAGTCTTATGATGTGTTTGATGTTGTGGTAAAGACCACTTTAAAAAGTGGTTTTGTCCACCTCATCAGGCATTATCATGAACTCTGTTACCATTAAATTCGCTCCAAGCACTCCCAAGATGCGTTAAAATATGTGACACCTATATTTTAACGTAAAATTCATTTCATTCAGATATTTCACTCACTCATTATTTCATAAGACTACAGATAAAATATACACTAAAGACATGGCTGTATGGGCTAGACCCTTTCCTTACCTCAAATATAGGGAGAATTTAAGAAAAGTAAAACAAAAAAAAATAACTTTAAAAATGGAAAAACACAAATTGTTATGAACCCGTAGATCCGAAATAAATACAAGCTATACAAATGATTTCGAAGGTCAAAATAAATAAAAAATAGTAACGTAACAAAATGATACCGATAAGAAGTTTGTATATGGCGGGATTGCAAGTGATACACTTTCACCCGACGAGGTCAACGGGCCGTTGCGCGCGTTTACCGATCATTCACAAATACAAGGCCAACCTGCTTGTTGGTTTTACCACATCACCGGCGATTTTGATTAATAGGAAAAGAATGGTACAGTATCAATTCATTTTCATGGAATATTACAATAAGTAGTAAACTATCCAAATAATATATTTTTAGATGGGTTTGTTGAAAGTTGAAACCGAATTTTAAATCCTCAAACCACAAATCATTGTAACAAAATTATAAATTCTCGTGATTAATAATCTAGTGTAAAATTACTGACTTATTTATTACTTTGGACCTTTATAAGATGTAAAGGTCTTATTGGGCTGTATTATTTTTAATTATTTTTGCAGGCAGATAAATTAGCTCAAGACGAACGTGAGTCACAGTTGCAGCCACTGTTACAGTCAGGTTGGAAGGTGCAAAACAACCGAGATGCTATTGAGAAAGAGTTTCTGTTCAAGAATTTCAATGAGGCATTCTCTTTTATGACAAAGGTTGCTCTATTGGCTGAAAAAATGGATCATCATCCAGAATGGTTCAATGTTTACAATAAAGTTCAGGTCAGTTTTTCCCATTATTTATTTAATAACACCTATTTAATAAAAATATAAAAAGAAAAGTTTAATATTTAGAATTAAGTTCACGTTTTTAAACATGTAAAACAAGTAATGTTTTCTTATATTTGCACGAGCACTACACACTTGAAATAAAACAACTTTTACGAATAAGACTTGCGTATAATGTGGTGTTTGGCATATTAATTATTTAACCCGACGTTTCGATCACTTTACAGTGGCTGTGGTCACGGGGGGACTAAAGATGATAGGGGTCCTCACAATAAAGTAATAATTAACTGCGGTCATAATATTTGATATTTTAGGTGTTCCGTTTTACACAAATCAGTCACAGTATCATTGTTTTTGGCAGTATGAGGATGGTGTTAGGATTTAAATATTCTATTAATTGGGTCCCAAGCAGGTGGTATGTTCCAACCATTATCCCTATTGAAGTTTGGATGTTTCTTGATTTCAATAGCTTCACGTATCATTCTAGGTATATATCGTTTCTCTTTTGCTAGAATTTGCGGTTTGTCAAATCTTAAATAATGGTTTGGTCCATCTAAGGCATGTTCACATACTGCAGATTTTGTTTCGCGCCTATGTTTCACATCAGCTATGTCTTCTTTTACCCGGGTCACTATAGTATAGGCTTTTACCCGGGTCCCTATAGTATGTGAACATGCCTTAGACGGACCCAACCATTATTTAAGATTTGACAAACCACCTGCTTGAGACCCAATTATTAGAATAATTAAATCCCAACACTGTCCTCATACTGCCGAAAACAATGATACTGTAAGCTCTATTTGTGTAAATCGGAACACCTAAAATATCAAATATTATGACGGTAGTTAATTATTACTTTATTGTGAGGACACCTGACATCTTTAGTCCCCCGGTGACCACGGCCACTGTAAAGTGATCGAAACGTTGGGTTAAATAATTAATATGTCAAACACCAAATTATACGCGAGTCTTATCCGTAAAAGTTGTTTTATTTCATATATGTAAAACAAGTGATTATTATTTAACCAGTTCTTTTTGACATTTAACTGTATGGAAAAACTGTCAAAAATTGACGGTTAACTTTTCACTCACCAACATGTTAAACAAGCGATTAAAATACAACCACCGTTTTTTGACAGTTTTTCCATATTATGATAAAATGTCAAAAACAGATGTTTATAATTAAATTTGTATTAGACCACTACATGTATCTGCTTGAGACTTGAAAATGAGTTTAGAAAACTAAATATTAATAAGTAACAAAATAAACCAAAATAATTATTGATTTAATTAAATTGTTTGTTGATTCATAAGGAAGCACAGAAAGGTTTGACCATAAAGAAAGGATAATGTTCATATAATTATTGCAGGTCACCCTATCTTCTCATGATGTCAACGGTCTTAGCAAGAGGGATATCAAAATGGCCACCTTTATGGACTCAAACTTCAGTTAAAATGTGCATCAGTCATCTAATTACAATAATTATTTAATATTGTTTTGATATGTTAAGGAAATATAAGTTTTAATCATGTTGAAAATTTGGATTTAATTAAATCACCTATTCTAATTTATTTCATAATTAAAACAGGTTTAATGTAACAGGCTGATTGAGCCTAAACGTCTCTGCATACATAACGAGATAATTCCTCGTACAGGATGTAAACAAGACGGGGACGTGACTGCCTCATTCAAAACGCTCTGTGAGTGCTACGTAGATGTATCTGTGACATGTGTTCTTCATGTACATTTTGTATGAAACAATATTTCTAAAACTACCCGTCTCGTCCCATTCATATAAAAACCTGTCACGTATGCAGACCTTTAGGGCGTTAGGCAGACCTTTAGGCCCAAATACAACAATCAGTCTGTTACATTATCACTCAAAATGAAAGGTTAAGGTCAGTCATTTGACAAAGGAAAAATTATTAGGGATGTAGACGTAGACAACAGCACAATATAAAGGAATATGTCCATTTTGTACCCGAAACAAACTTGTCTCAAGCTTTTTGAGATAAACTTTCAAAATTCTAAGCTGAGTAATTAGTTTTACTATTATGTATTATAAACTTCTATTACGATTTATCATGTGCCCTATAAAGTAAAATAATAAAGAAAATAACGTTTTTTATGTAAGATTATAACCTAAAATTAGGTGCTTTCAAATGTATCGCGAAGTGTAAAATAAAATTATCGAAGTAAAGTACCGTTGAAAAAATTGTGCAAGCGATATTTGTGATATCAAATATTATTAAGTGATTCGTGCCTACGCAAGTGATAGGGTGTATGTGCGAATGTGAAGTGTTACCGGGAGTAGAGCGACAGAGGTTAATTGCTTGGTGATTAGAGCAATTAAGTGTACTTACCAATAAGTTCGCGATACATATGCTTTCTACGTTAATTTGTCTTAAACCCAGCGAACTAAAAAAAAACTTAAAAATAGATTGTGCATTTTCAAACCCTACAAATCGAGGTATAGTTTTATTGAGGTATAAAATTGTTAAATTGTGAAACCAATGTCCATACAAGATTGGGCTTTAACTTTATAAAACAATATCTTCTTCTTCTCCCTGCCCTGTTCCCAGTCCATCTGAGGTCGGCGCAGTATGTTTTCTCTTCCTTTCATATCGGTCAGACGTCATCAAGCCATCCACTCCCTTTTGATTCATATCATCCATCACACCGTGAAGGTGCTAGTGATAATGAGAATGAATGTATAGAAAAGAGACGGAACGGACCATGTCGAGAGACCGATGAACGGAGAGACTGATTGGAATGACAACATTCCAATCCATGCTGCTCAAGGTTTTGGCTGGTTTTACAGCCGGCCGCCTGCCTGACATGAACCGGCAAATCGGTGACGGGTACTCAGGGAATATTATTTTGACGGCCGGCTTGGTCGATTGCTCAGATCGCTGGGTATTGGCCAAGAGGTCCCGGGTTCGACGGTGGTAGGGGTAAATTTTGTGAAAAACACAAATATTTTGTATCAGAGTCATGGTTGTGTATATGTATATTTTCAACATTTATAATATGTCCGTCATCTAATATCCATAACACAAGTGCTTAGGCTACCTACTTAGGCTAGATGATAGGTGTGAGTGTAAAAAATAATATTTATTATTATTTTTTTTTTTTATTCAAATAGTATTTTTTCTCGGCTTTCATACCGGTAAACTGATATGCACGGGCCTAAGCCAAGTGATTATCAGAGAGTGAGTTGTGGTGAGTCTGTGGGTTAGGAACCATAAGAGAGTCTCTACAAGGCGAATCGCATTCACTCTGTAGAAACTTTCTTACGATTCGGCATGTATTAAGAATTACTGCTTTTTGTAGCAGTTTATATGTGTAATGCGACAAGTCAAGGGTTCTGATTGATTGGTGCAACTGTTTAGGTATAATGCCTATAGTGGAGAGTACTATGGGGACAATAGTTACTTTATGAAGGTGCCAGATTCTAGTTATTTCGTCTTTAAGTTCAGAGTATTTCGAAAGTTTTTCTGAGATGGTTGTCTGTTGGTTATGAGTATTAGGGATGGCTATATCTATTAAGTATCCAGTTTTTGTGATTTTATTTATAACCGTTATATCGGGTCTGTTATAATGTATGGTACGGTCGGTGAGAATGGCACGGTTTTGAATGTAGAATTCTCTAAAACACTTTCAGGGCTGTATTTGTAGTAAGGCTGCATTTTTGTAATGAAGTTGGTTTTGTATGCAATTTTTTGGTGAATAATATTAGCTACTTGGTCATGTCTATGTTTGTAATCAGTTTGGGCTATTGTTTTACATGCGCTGGTGATGTGCTGTATGGTCTCCGGAGAACTGTTACATTTCCTGCAAATGTCGTTTAACCGATTTTTTATTATATGTTTTTGATAATTTCTGGTTTCTATAACTTGGTCTTGTATAGCAATCATGAAACCTTCAGTCTCTGGAAATAGTTCGCCACGAGTAAGCTATGCGTTCGACGCTTCTTTGTCGACGTTAGGTTGGCACAGGTCATGGCGGTGTCTTCCGTGGAGAGACTTTCTAGTCCATTCGGCGAGGTTAGTTTTGTTGTCGGTTAAGTTTTCATTTGGTTGTGTTGTGTTGCTCTGTAGATTTAATGGTGTTAATTTTGTATCGTTTTGTACTATTGCCCTATGTAGTGTAGAAGATTCTGATTTTTTATGAAAACACTGTCGGAGAATTGCTATTTGCTTATTGTGTAGGTTTGAAATATCAATAAGTCCTCTACCACCTTCCTTCCTTGGTAAAATTATTCTTTGTGAGCACGATCTAGGATGATGTTTCCGGAATTTTGTCATAGTGGTTGTTATGGTGCGATGTAAAGATTTGAGGTCAGTTTTGGTCCAGTTTGTTATGCCAAAAGAAATTATTATTATTTTCATCACAGAAGTTCCTAGCCGACCACTTTTCGTCTTCGTTACAACGTTAGGTACGTTGTAATGGCGAAAAGTGATCGAACGGGAATTTCGTCAATGGTAGTACCAAATGTAGATATTACCGCTGGATTATTGAATTAATTAGCAATTTCGGAAACAAGGGAACTAAACTAAGCTGAACAAAACCTATCTACTTATGTAAGGTTAGTTCATTCAAGATCCTCAGGTTTCAAAATTGGTAGTGATAGTTGAAAATTGAAAGACACTTTAATGTAGTAAAGAAAGAAGAAGAAGCGTCACTAAAGTTGTCATTTGTCATGTATAGGTAATGGCCAATTCAACGTCCTAGCAGCAATACAACATATAAATAGAGGCAAAAAATAATAAAAGAAAACGATACAATTAGTTCAATTTTATTTCGAAAAAGATTAGGACATAGATTTCCTGACATAGCACGGGCAGGTCCTTCTGTCATTAAACGGTTCAGTTTCAAACATGGAGGTGCAGGGGTAAGCTTTTTCAATGATTCTTTTCAATTCTAAAGCGTGTTCCAAACCCTTAGTTTCGCAGACTAGTTTTACCTAGAAATTGGTACAGCAAATTTGTATGTTTAAGGACGTTAAGTAAGTAGGTACAGTTACTTAAATACTTGAGTACCTACTTAATACAAAAAAAATGTTCATTTAAAAAGAGACTAGTATTGAATTGCCCAAAAGTACGCCAATGAACCCTTTAATTTAAAGCCATGTTTCTGAATACGACATAAAGCATAATTATTATGGTAAGATGGTGAAAAGATCAAGATGGGCTGAGGCAATGGTTGAACCAAGTGGCAAGGGCCCTTCAACTTTGCCTAGTATTGAAGAAGGTGGTGTATTATTTTAATAAATTTAGAACACACAAGTACCTGCCTATTTTTTTAGTTGTTTTTTTTCTTTCTACAAATGAGTGACTAATTAAAAACTTTAGAAATATTGCTGCTCATGTTTTTCTTTTACATCGTACGATAATCGTGGCAAGGCTCCACTCTGCCTTTATCACACGACTCATGCTAATAAATAATGGCACCCATCAAAGCCTGTACTACGTTTATGATTGGTAGGTACTGAGTACCGCCCGCCTAGCATGAACACCGAAACACGATATAATATACAACTCCATAGATTTTTGACAGTTCAATCAAAGCGATAAATTATTTTTCACTTCTCATGCTCTGAAAGTGGTTATTTGTGCAGGATATAAGCTGCACAAAATCGAATTTTGTGCTCTAGAGCATTAACGTATCTACTCATAAATGTGTCGATAATAAGGCAAAGAAAATGAGCCATGCAGCCAAACACAATAAGAAATTCAGAGATAGAATTTGTTATTTTTTAATATTTACTTAAATTTATTTGCCTAATGTGTTTTTTAAGACATAAAAGATATTACAATTTTAATTCAAGCAGGTACGGTAGGTTATTAAATTAATTTAAGAAAATTATTATTTCAAAATTAATTTAATACTTGGCTGTATATGTCTGCAGCCCAAGCCTATAATATCAATGGGAAAAACAATTTCCGTCAGTATTCAAAACTGTACTAATTTTAGTTTGAATTTTAAGAAATGTTATGAGAAATTCTGATTTATTTCCTCGCAATCGAAGTGAAAAGCAGAGTTTCTACCTCGTCCACAAAACCATTTTTATCCTCGACATTACTATCAGCCCTCGCCTTCGGCTCAGGCTGCTAAAAGTCTCGGACAAAAATGATTCGTTTTGTGCACTTGATGGAAAATCTACTATTTCATCCCACCATCTCGGAAAAAGCGTTTTTGCTCTTCGATATCTGAGTGCAAAAGCCGTTTTTATCCTCTAGAGGTTAAAGTAAATTTGAATTTAGAACATCGTGTGCAATGAGATTGTGAATTCAAAACATCATTATACCTATTTATTTCTACCTCCATGGTGCCGAAATTGTCATGCAACCTATTTTAATTTGTTAAAAACTCAGACGGAACCTTCTTGGTGTACTTTTTTTGTAATTTGCTTTGCGCGCGCCATTTTATTTTCACGTCATCTAGGAGTTCCGTGACGGTCAATCAGCTTGACGTCAATCTTGCTTTAAACATTTTGATCGTCTACAACGCTTGCTCGATGCTTGAGTCAAGCATTTAAAAGCTTTTTAGGTCTGTTTGATTTGTTTACGCCAGTAACGGAACAAAAACATTCAGAAAATCAACGTGCTTGACTCAAGCTGATTGACCGTCTCGGAACTCCATTAGGGACGGTAATTTTTATTAGGTACTTACAGGTGTGTCTGGATGAATGTTGCGGGTGTGGCTGGGTGGATGGGTGGCTGTTGGAGGTGTGTCTGGGTGAATGGGTGTTTTGAGGGTGTGTCTAGGTGAATGGGTGTTTTGTGGGGGTGTCTGGGTGAATGAGTTTTTGTGGGCGTGTCTGAATGGATGGGTGAGAATTGTGGGTGTTTCTGGGTGATTGGGTGTTTTTTTGGGTGTGATTAGGTGTTTTGTGGGTGTTTCTGGGTGATTGAATGTTTTTTGGGTGTGATTGGGTGTTTTGTAGGTGTTTCTGGGTGAATGGGTGTTTTTTGGGTGTTTCTGGGTTAATCAGTTTTTTGTGGGTGTTTCTGGGTGAATGAGTGTTTTGTGGGTGTTTCTGGGTCAATGGGTGTTTTGTGGGTGTTTCTGGGTGAATGGATGTTTTGTGGGTGTTTCTGGGTGAATGGATGTTTTGTGTGTGTTTCTGGGTGAATGGGTGTTTTTTGGGTGTTTCTGGGTAAATGGGTGTTTTGTGGGTGTTTCTGGGTGAATGGGTGTTTTGCGGGTGTGAATGTTGTGGAAGTTTCTGGGTGAAAACAGAAACTGTTGTGATTGTATTTTTTTTTGTATTTTGCAATTTCCTCGTTGGGGGGGATGAAAAGTTACGTGTTGCACTCGAGTGCAAAGATTTTTCACCTTGTGCTCTTTTGATTCCCTCGCTATCGCTCAGGATTCTAATTTTTTTATTTTTTTATTTTTTAATTTTAGAATCCTTCGCTAGCTCGGTCATCGAAATTGAGCACGCGGTTAAAAAACAACTTTGCACTCACGTACAACAAATAACTATTAAAATTTAAGAAAACATTAAAAATGGATTTTCTCTAAAAGTATAACATTTAGAAAAACGGAAGATATCTTAAATTTTAGTAAAAAAATTATAAAAACCATTAATCTAAATTGCATCAGCTTACCAGGTTTAGTTTCATCTGTAAAGCCGTTTATATGGAACACTCAATCCAGACGTTTCACAAAAAAATTATTTTCGTTTATTTTTTAATAGTAAGCTTTTGAGCCATTATTTCAATTTTAGAAATTCGTAATAGAGTTAAACTACACGATAAAAGTGTTATTTTAATGTATTTCTTCCATTAAACCCATATTTTGGAGATCACTCAGTTCAGGCATGTACTGAATTGAGTGTTCCAGTTAAACCGCCATAAATCTGTAACCTCACATCCTAGCGGGCTGGTAATTTCTTAAAATACTTTAGAAATTCTTTACTAAATTCTAAAATAGAAACCGTTATTGAAACGTCTGGATTGAGTGTTCCAGTTTTTTGGCTATAACTGCTTTAATTCAAGTTTTAGAAATTTGTGACCCCATGCAATAAGTTTTTAGAATTTTTTACTAAATTTCCTATAAATTTCGTTTTATTTACTAAAAGTTAAAAAAAAAAACACTCAATGCAGATGCACATTATCATATAGTGTCTCCGTGGTCATGCTAACCGGGCTGAAACAAGTAGGTACCTAAATTTTGCCGGCTTAGTTAGGAACATCCGCATTGAGATCAGTTGGGCATATTTGTTTTCCCTATTTTATCATCCATGTATTTCTATAATTAGTAAGGATGACATAACGTCTTCAGCAAAATAAAGTTGCTACGATTTTATGGACGTTTTTTACACAATCATAGCCAAATATATAATAACATGTGTTACGCTACTTGCAACATATAATTAGTACCTATTAATTGTAGGTAACCTTGTTGGTGATCTAAAAGAGAAAAATAAAATAAAAATGTATCATACACAACCTCGACTTTGTAAACTTCGTCTTCTGTCCACCATTTGTCTCTAAAATGTCGGACAATATTGTAGCCGCTGTTTTCGAGTAGTTTCAGCAATTGGACAGTCGACATTGCATCATTTTTTATACCAACCTGTGGACCCGAAGGTTTAGTTAGTACGATCGATAATGGCTATCGGGCATGAGGTTTTTTCATTATTATGTTTTAGAAAATTAGATCGTTTAGTGCTATTATGGGGTAGCCTAGGGAATGTAATCCGAATTATCAGTAATCGTAAAAATCCGGATATCCGCACATTTTTTCTATACCTCCAAATCCGGATTTGAAAGTCCAATCCGGATTATTTGAATATTAAGAAATTTTAACAAAAAAAATCGTAACGAGGGTGTTTGGTATTCGTGTCTCGCGAGTGTCAATTCTATCGGCTCGGCCGATGCCTTATTATTTTGACGTCACATTTTATGTCTCCAAAAATGCCAATGGCATAGTTCTTTTGCTGTTTGTGACGTCTGACCGATATGAATAGAAGAGGAAAAATACTGCGCTGACCATTGAGTTATAAGGTAGGTAATAGTAGTTCAATGGCGCTGGCCCCAGTTAAACTGGGAACAGGGCAGGGAGAAGAAGAAAACATGCCTATATTATAATAGTTTGAATTATTCCAAATACCAGAAAAAGTTTAAAAAAAACATTTGATTCGATTTTCATGTGCTTTTATTTTGATCCATAAAATCCGGATTGGAACAAAAACTGTTTTTAAAAATCCGGATTTTAAAACAGAATGGATTTGCATTCACTAATAAGTACCTACAAAATATGAAGACGTAAATCACTCATATGTAATAAATTTCGTGTCAATCTGTCGCGAATTATGTCTACATTCACAAGGCGGGCCATAGACATTGAACTACTAACTCAATGGCCATAGAGCAAGATAACAAAAAGTTATACTGGAACTATATAATCTAAGAATAGAGTAGTTAGAAGAACAATAACTATTATACCTTTTATACGCTAAACTGGGACTAAATTAGATGCTATACACTCTACAGGTAATCGGTTGGCAAGACTAAACTTTTGGCGGTCTGTGGTAAACTACTAGGTGTAACCATTGAACTACTATTACTAGCGTGTAACAGACATGTGTAGTAATATATAAAGGGGTTATTCAGGCCATCAAAATGAACAACTTTTACTATGTTAGTCTTGCCAACCGATTACCTGTAGAGTGTATACTGCATCTAATTTAGTCCCGTATAAAAATGAGGCGATATAGCACCTATAATAAGGTTGTTCTTCTTACTACTCTATTCTTAGATTATATAGTTCCAGTATAACTTTTTGTTAACTTGCTCTATGGCCCGCCTAGTGAATGTAGACATAATTGGCGACAGGTTGTAACGAAAATTTTACAATTCATTACTTATAGGAGTGATTTACGTTTTGATATTTTGTAGTATACAGTACATACCTAATATAGAAATATATGAGAACACTACACTAGGGATAGTGCGGGGTATGGATTTTATGGATACAGTGCGCCCAGCTAAGTCTGCGCGCAATGGGTCGTGCTGCTCGCTCACATTGACACTCCTAGTAGACGAACAAAATAGCAGGCGCAATTTTAGTTCCAATTTTGACCACGCGTAGACTTATCTGGTGCGCCCTCTAGATGGTCGGGCACAGCGCACACCTGCTTCCTCAGCCCCCAATTCCTCGGAGCTCGCGCGCCTATTATAGGTTTATGAATATTTATCAAAGTCCAAAGCTTACACTGAATTTAATTAGACGACCTTCGGCTGTCAGCCCTCTATCCAGGCAGCGGGCTAGTGTTATATGGTCAATGTTACCCCCGCTTAGCACGCACACGACGCTGCAACAAAAACTTCTGAGAACTATCTAAACAATGCAAATAAAACAATGCTTAAGTTACCCTTGAGGTTATCTAACAATATGGGAGTGGTTCTATGGCTTTAAAAGAAGCAGTGCTCATTCCAATACTATATATTTTCTATACCTAGAATATTTTGAATTACGTAGACAGTGCAAATGACAAAGCTACAGGTACGGTCGAAGTCTCTTCAGACAAGGTACCCAAAACTAAATTTTTTTCAATCGATTGTCAACGTTAATATTATAGTAGTAAAGCACAAAGAAACCGTAAAATACTATAGAACGAACATGTTGTCTGTTACAGTCTGTGGTCACTGGTGGACACAGTCAATCAAAATAAGACTATTTGGGGATTGAAAAATACTTACTTTTTTAATTTCAACTCGGGGACTAGATTTCCAATTATGGCGGCTAGTGAGCAAGCACCAGCCCCCTCAGTAACATACCGTTCCTTCTCCACCAAGTGGAGAATCGAACGCGCTATCCAATCTTCCTTAACCAAGAGCTGTGATCAATAAAAATTTATTCGATTTATTCTTAAAGAAAAATATTGTACCATCAAAAGGTCGGCTTTATTTGATAGGTACTTTAACGTAATAATACATTCTCATATCTAGCTATTAAAATGAACCACTTATCTGAAGGAAATTGATATTGACACATGCGACACTTTATATCACTTACCATATGCATATCACAGGCTATTTGACTAGTATTAAACATAAAGTTTGTGGTTTCTCTACAAGAATATAATTACTATTATAATATACATTATTATTATTGACTGAATGTTAAACGATGTAAGAAAACTAAATTACCATTTTATCGAGAAGTTTATGAACGTTGTCGAATGAATTAGTCCCAACAATAGGCGTGGATAAGACGTCAGCTATCGTTGGTTGAAGGGGCACGGAGATTGGCTCTCCGTTTTCCAATGATTTGAAAAATGTCGGCACTACCTCAGGCTGTATACCCTGCGGAAGCATGGAATCCACATTATCGAATTAACCAAGAATATGGCTTAATTATATTGCTGTAAATTGTATTACCTTCTAATTCTAAAATCACCAATAAATCTACTAGCTTATGATCCAAATAAGAAGGTCACATTCGACAAATGCTGCCTAAAGCCGTAAGCTTAATACCCACACTATAGATCACCTAGAGTATATCGTTTTTTCTCGGAGCGCGGTAGCATGCATAAGAATCATCACTACCTATATATTGAACATGACATACCTATATTCCTCAAATCATTATATATATTCCTCAAATCATTATATATTCTCTAAGGATACTCTAAGATAATCAAGCACATAATGGGCTTACTGTTAAAATGAGCGTTAAAAGCAATACATTACATACTGTGAAGGGATTTCCGACTACTTACGTAAACGAGGCAATTTGGCTTCAGGGCCTTGACCACGGTGGCAATGGCGGCGGCCAGACCGCCGCATCCAACCGGCACCAGCACCGCGTCCACATTCGGGATCTGGTCCAAAATTTCGAGCGCCATGGTGCCGTAGCCCGTTAGCATGTGCGGGTGATCGCGTCTGCCGGTAAAATATGGTTTTGTTACAAAATAATCATATAATAAATAAATTTGTTAATAGTAAAAGATGTATGTAAGGACTGTAGCAGGTGGAAAGAAGGGATTGTGTCTATCGCTATGGGTCAAAGGCGTGGTTGTTGAGGACCAGCGATTGGGCCTTGTGAACTAAGTGTATCAGCTCTTCACAACAGGTCAACACTTACCTTCGTCGCTCTGATTTCTCTCTACCCGAACATGTTCGATAAGATTCCGGGAGATCCGCCTTAGACGGACTTTATATGAAACACGTTCCGGTGCAGAACTTAAGTAATTTGGTAATGTATGGGATGTTCCTTTTGTTCCTTTTCCAGGATACAATCAGTTCAAATATCACTTTGATTATTTATTTTTGGATGGATTCTATGAATGCCTCTTACATACATACATACATAAATCACGCCTATATCCCCGAAGGGGTAGGCAGAGGTGAACAAGCACCCACGTTTCGCCAATTATGTTAGGTCCCATGTAAGAGGTAGCGAGCCTATTGCCATTTATCGGGCACAAAAGTCGCAGTTCTATTGCTAGATGGTATAAGAGGAACGCTGCTGCCCATTCCTCTTCACTGATTTATCCTTAGTCGCCTTGTACGACACCCACGGGAGAGATTTGGGGTGGTGACAATTGTATTCTACTCTGCCGTCACCACACGGCATATGCATCTTGCAATCAAGTATAGAATATACCTACAACTTACCCATTGATGAAGGTGAGGCCTTTTTCCCTGGCAATGGCCCGCGCATACCTCTGCGATTCCGCCAAGTTAACCCCGTGTATGAGAACTTTCGCTCCCAAGCTGTGACACTTTTGTATCTTGGCTATAGTGACGTTGTTAGGCATTACAACAATGACGGGTATATTTAATTTAGAAGCGTGGTAGCATAGAGCAGCTGCTTCATTTCCAATAGAAGCTGTGACCACTCCAAGTTTTTTTATATCCAATGGCAGTAATTGTAACGCATTTAAAGCTCCTCTGTCTTTGAAACTGAAAATAATTAAATACTTTATACAATATTTTTAATAAGCTTGATACATTTGAATACAACTGAAAAGAAATATTTTTTAAATTTTCTAATAAGGATTAGGATTACCTTCCGGATTTTTGAAGTATTTCTAGTTTGTAGTACAAATTCATAACGAAATCTCTTTGGTGATGTGATGGCTGAAAAGAGTTAAATATGTTAAAGGGTAAGACGATGTTTTACAGAAACAGTGAAAGAGAATTCCAAAAAGAAACTACTCAAACAAAATTAAATATTAAAAGAATATATTGTTGTCTATTAACGACCTAAGACAGTTGGTGCGTTGACCCGGAAGTATGTGTAAAAAATATAACATAAGCTTATAAAAGCACGACAGTGAGAGTGGTTGTTAAGAAACATAAGTGACGGATAAGGGGACCTATACTATAGCACAAGGCTAATCTTTCTCTGTTCTGTGGGGCTAATGATACTGCTCTGTGGCACACCCCAACGAATTCTGTGCAGTACACGATAATATTATGCATTACAACAATATAATTTTAATATGGTAGGTACTTACAACACATGGAGTGTTTATGACTTGAGCTTTTAGTCGAATCGCCGCGTCTTGGACATCGGATATTTTGATACGTGCAGGATTTTCTGGATCGCAAAACTCATCGAAATCTTCCTGAAGCCGATGTAGGTATAAATATTTTAGGTAAATAAACTATAAAAATTTAATATTAATATTATGATGAGGGTACTAACGTTACGTCGAGCCATTTTTTATGTTTTCTCCAGTCCGTAGCTGTTTTTATAATTTAAATCATTGTTTAATTTTTTATACTGTGTGATTAATAAAATACATGTGTTAAATTTTAAAATCATTTAATGTGACATTTTCATGACATTTTTAACACCCACAAATAAACAATAGGCCATTTTGACATATCTATGTTTTTAACCAAAGAGATTGTATTCAGAAAGTTGATTATTGTTGGAATTTTCCACTGGCTGGTGGGGTTTAATTCTAAATCAAAGCTCAGGTTATTCCATATTTTACATCACATTCTACACAGATTTAATGAGGGACTGTCAATTACGATACTACTACTACTATAATACTAACTTTTTGTAATTTTTTTAAAGTTGCATTAAACTTTAGATAAACGTCTTTGGAAAACAAGCGCAAATTGGCGAAGGACTGAAAGGTTCTTGCAAGAATTCGCACTTATAGGGAAAAAGTCGCTCCATTACGCGTTTTAGCCGACATGCTTGATCTAGGCCATGGGTTTCTATCAAAAGCGTATGCTAAAAGAATAAAAAAAAATTGTTACGTTGTTTACTGCCGCACTCAGAGACGTCAAATAACTTTAGAGAGTACCTAATTTAAAAAAAAATCATATAAATCTAGCCCATAGACCCGACTAGTGACTTTTTTTGAATTGTCATTTTTTGACAATAAGTACTCACTATCGTTATTTGACGTCTCTGAGTGCGGCAGTTAAAGTCTAATTTTCTACATTAGCAAAATTTACTTAGCAAAAAGGTTCCAAGTCACACCGTGCCACATTTGATAAAATAGTTATTGAGGAATAATTTTCAGGTCTAACTGCCGCACCCAGAGACTTCAATTTAAGTTAATGAGTACTTAGTGTCAAAGAATTTCATTCAAATCTAGACCATTGACCCGGCAAGAATAGCGATATCCTATCCGTAGTATTATTGTCCTCTATGCGATATCCGTAGTATTATTGTCCTCTATGAATAGCGAGTAGTTTTGAATTGTCATTTTTGACATTAAGTACTCTTTAACGTTATTTGACGTCTCTGAGTGCGGCAGTTATTTGCAGTGCTGAATTTGACAGGTGTTTGTCACGCCACTCTATACCACAAAGCAGACAGCTATGTCGTTAAATTCTAGGTAGGTACAGTGGCCAAGAAACTGGTGTACCAGCCTAAGGTTAAATGTCGCTTGCAGTTTACAGAACAATAAAGATTTGTTTTGCTTGCACCTTGATCTGACTACATTGCTATCTTATGATATTGACGTTCAGTTTATGTAATTTTCGATGACTATAATTGCAAAGTAAATCAAAAGTGTTATACCACTTTCTTGGCCGACCGTACAAAGATCCGCTAAACACCGACATTTCAATTTTAATGATAAAATAACTAAATACTGAATAATTTTGTCTGTACGGGCTAGAATCAGATACCGTTGGCTTCAAATTTAATAAAAATGTACATATTTTTTATCTTTTGTTCTAGGGTCTGTTCTAGTTGTCGTTTGTGACTTTCGTTGCTTGGAAAATTTTATACCCTAATGACCATTTTTAGTACATTTCAATTTTCACTTATTTTCGATCATCTTGCTTATGGGTTGGAGCCTTTTTGATAGCATACGTTCAATTTATAAATATTATTTATTACGTACGTAGATTGTAAAAATGTCGCTATCAGTGGTCCATCCACGATCTATATATGACTGGTAGATATTACATCCAACATTGGATATCATACTTAATATTTTTAGGTGCTCTTTCATATGGTCAGCGGGAAGTGTCACCTAAAAGAATATTAATTACCTAACTAACTGCCGCACTCAGAGACGTCAAATAACTTTAATGAGTACTTAATGTCAAAAATTTTCATTTAAATTTAGACCAAAGAATAGAGATAACAAGAATAGAGACTATATTTGAATTGTCATTTTTTGACATTCAGTACTCATTATCGTTAATTGACGTCTCTGAGTGCGGCAGTAACCTATTAAACTTTTTGAGGGCGATGATAAATATGCGATCTGAGGCTTTTTTTTATCGCCCGAGGTAAGATCATAGTTTTATGTCACCCCCTTATCAAGAAGTGGGATCATCCGTACGCGTAGTGGGCGGAAAAGTCCACTTTATGGCCAGGAGGAGCTCGCTAGCGCAGTGGCATAGCGCGCTTCGCCTGCGATTGCGTAAACTAAGCAATATCGCTAAGGCCGGTCATTGGATGGGTGACCAAAAATTTATTATCTCGAGCTCCTCCGTGCTTCGGAAGGCACGTTAAGCCGTTGGTCCCGGTTGCATCTGCAGTCGTTTATACCCACCAACCCACACTGGGCCAGCGTGGTGGGTTATGGCCCGATCTCCCTATATTCTTCCACCCATAGGGAAGGGCTGTGCCCCAGCAGTGGGGACATTAAAAGGGCTGGTGATGGTGATGGCCAGGTGTGACATAAAAAATATTGTTTTACAAAATAATAAACTATAGAAAACAGATCGTAATTGTGAAGAGCAATACGTGTACTCTTAAGGCAAGTCTACATATTAAAAGCAATATGGAGATAATGTTGAAACGAAAGGCGGACACTTTTGTAAGAGACTGGTCTAAGTAGCAAGTTGTAAAAAATGAGGGTATCCATTCTTACCGTCAACTTAATTAAGCGACCTTCGACAGCTTTCGCCCGCTCGAGGCATTTTGGCAACGTCACATGTCCAATGTTTCCACCAGTGATTACGCAAACAACACTATAAAACACGTTCGCTATATAGTACACAGTTTGTACAGTTAATATATTATTTTATGGACGCATTTAAGTAAAATTATACACAATATTATACACCATTTTATTTTTCATTTATACTAAATAATTAAAAGCAAAATGAAACAATTCAACAAGTATTAAAATCCTCATCTTACAGGGTTCCCTATTTAATACCGAAAGCAACTTGATCGATTATTATTTCAACGAAACTATTCATCGATTACTCAATTGAACTCGCGGAGGAGGAGGAGCTTGAGGAGCTCGCTAGCGCAGTGGTATAGCGCGCTTGGCCTGTGATTGCGTAAACTAAGCAATTTCGCTAAGGCCGGTCATTGGATGGGTGACCAAAAATGTATTATTTCGAGTTCCTCCGTGCTTCGGAAGGCACGTTAAGCCGTTGGTCCCGGCTGCATCTGCAGTCGTTAGTACCCACCAACCCGCACTGGGCCAGCGTGGTGGGTTATGGCCCAATCTCCCTATATTCTTCCATCCATAGGGAAGGCCCGTGCCCCAGCAGTGGGGACATTAAAGGGCTGATGATGATGATGATGATGATGACTCAATTGAACGATGCCTTGTTTCTCCGAAGCTTTAATTAGCCGATGTAACGTTTGGGTTTTTATTGTTAATTTCTTTTTTGCCAAATAAACTTTATTTCATTCATTCATTCATAACGTTTCACCGAAAAACCTATTACCGAAATTCATTTCAACGACAATACATATAACCGAAACATTTTTAGTCGATGGCTACAGAGACGTCTATCACTCGCACGGTAAATTTAAACGGGAGAAATCAAACAATATTTTAATTCAGTATTATATTTATTTTAATAAGTAATTAAAATAAATTAAAACTAATGAAAATAATTCGAAAAAAAGACAGGAGGTTACGGAATTGTCATAATAAATTACAGCTCGATGTGTTTTGCAATTTCTCTTAAAAATAGTATGAGCTCCATATTATTACACTGTACTGTTTAAAATTACACAAAATTCTTACATTTTTGAATTATTGTTTTGGTTGATGTTTTTTTATTACTTATGAAAATAAATAATAATACTGAATTAAAACATTGTTTTATTTCTCCCGTTTAAATTTACCATGCGAGTCATAGGCGTCTCTGTAGTAGCCGAGTTTTTAATCTACACCTGAAATTTGGTGAAACGTTACATCGACTAATTAAAGCTTCGTTAAAACAAGGCATCGTTTAATTGAGTAATGGATGAATAGTTTTCGTTGAAATAATAATCGGTCAAATGGCTTTCGGTATTAAATAGGGAACCCACCTAACATCATTGTCTAAAGTATCATCGAGTATGAAAGTTTTTACCTGTGTTATGTCAGTTATCTAAATTTTGTTTTCATCATAATTCGTGAGAGTGTTGAAAAAAAATGTGTGTAATGAGTAGTTAGTTACGCACTTTTTTGCTCGAAGTTCTGGCAGTACGTCTGGAACAGCTAAAAGTGCACTCAGACTGGCGGCCCCTGCTCCTTCTGCTATGCAATTCTCCTCTTCCATTAACTGTAGTATACCTCGTGCAATCCAGTCATCGTCCACAAGGACCTACAATTAAATCGCTTAAGAAAATTATAATCAATAAGATCGTCCATCTATTAGGTTGGGGAAAAAGTCTTTTCGCATTATAGTATGTATAAACTTGTAATAAAATCTCTTTGGCTATACTATTTGTATCTGGCTGGTTTTGGTATCATTGAAAGTTTAAATTTTAAAGAACATAATTCCAAATTCAAATTAGGAAAATGTGTGATTTTCATTTGTTTTTCGTACCGCCAAGATGAGTGAATCTAATGAAGAAATTCGATACATTTTAAAATTTTACTACAAAAAAGGTAAAAATGCAACGCAAGCCGCGAAAAAAATTTGCGATGTTTATGGACCTAGTGCAGTGTCTGTGAGAGTAGCACAAATTTGGTTTAAGCGTTTTCAATCCGGAAATTTTGATGTCAAAGATGCACGTCGCTCTGGTCGCCCTATTACAGATAAAATGGATGCCATTTTTGCAAAAGTGGAGCAAGATCGGCATGTCAGTAGTTACGACGTAGCTGAAGAACTGGGAATTGACCACAAAACAGTTTTGGCGCATTTGAAAAAACTGGGTACACAAAAAAGCTCGACATTTGGGTACCTCACGAGCTCACTGAAAGAAACCTAATGAACCGTGTACTCAATTGTGATTCTTTATTACGACGTAATGAAACCGAACCATTTTTGAAGAAGCTGATAACTGGTGATGAAAAGTGGATCACGTACGACAAGAACGGGCGAAAAAGGTCGTGATGAAAGGCCGGTCAGGCTTCACAGACTGTGGCGAAACCCGGGTTAACTCCGAACAAGGTGATGCTGTGTGTGTGGTGGGATTGGAAGGGCATTATTCATTATGAGCTGTTACCACCAGGCAGGACCATCGATTCTGAACTCTACTACGAACAACTGATGAGATTAAAGCAAGATGTTGAGAGAAAGCGGCCGGAATTAATCAACAGAAGGGGTGTGGTTTTTCATCATGATAGCGCTAGACCTCACACATCTTTAGCCACTCAGCAAAAATTAAGAGAGTTTGGCTGGGAGGTGTTAATGCATCCGCCGTATAGTCCTGACCTTGCACCTTCAGATTTCCACCTGTTTCGGCCTCTTCAGAATTCTTTAGGCAGTGTCAGGTTAACATCACGAGAGGACTGCCAAAACCACTTGTCGCGGTATTTTGACCAGAAGTCCCAAAATTTCTATAGCAATGGGATCATATCCCTACCTACAAGATGGCAAAAAGTTTTCGAACAAAATGGTACCTACATACTTTAGTTAAATATAAATAAACTATATGAAAAATGTTTTGAATTTTCTTAAAAAATGCGAAGAAACTTTTTCCCCAACCTATTATAATGTCAATTTGCTTCAGGTAGGTATGTGATTTATGGTACTAAAGCCTTTACGGAATCTAGACGTCGCCGAGCCTTCGCGCCCATGAATTGATAACTCTCGAGAACAGTTCTTCAATTGGATTCTAACGCCCTTATTGAAGAGTCACAACGGCCACGTGCCTTGCCTTTAGCGTTATGCCCTCAAGTTTATCGGAGTTAAATTGCCTTTGAAGAACTCTCAGGACCGTTCAGCCACCTGCTTTCAGATATTCAGATGCCCTCTCACTTTTTACTCTTGAGTATTTATTACACATGGTCTTCGCTAGAATTGTCTAGCGCAATGCAATCACGGATCAAAGTAGGTACTTTTTACACCTTTAACGACCTCTTTTGTTGTGGATGTCTCGCTACAATATTTTTTTTCGAATACTTAACTACATGTACCATTTCGTTACCTACTTACCATTTTGTCTATTAAAGATTGCGCCGTGTAAAAGGCATTATAACCAGCTGTAGGTATAGCCAACGACTCTGCTACACTTTGAGCGATAACTGTTTCGTATGGAAATCCATTTTTCATAGCTTTGAAGAGACAGCAACTTTTTTCTGGTTCGACGCCCTATTAGAACACAGAGACGCTATAAAGGAATACAGTATATACTATAGCGTAGATATTTTAGAATAGTGCTTCTCAAACTTTTTGTATTCAAGGTCCACTTACCTAGTCGAGATTCAGAGGAATTAATACCATTATAGTAATATTTCTTATTAGTGCAATCTCCTTCCAACCCCACTCCTAAGTTATTTAAGGTTTTTGAAATGTCTTTGTGATTTTGCTTCAGAATTAAGACCTTGCCACCGACAAGCAATGTTCCCTAACATACTCATTTTGTGGGTGCTAAAGTCACCACCGTTAAAGTCAATATGTGCTAAAGTCATTAATGATAAATGCGGATGTCTAAAAAACTTCCTCATGTTCTTCGCACTGCCTCAAGTCAACGAAATTTGAAAGGGGCGGTGAAAACTATAATTCCGCTCTACATTCACCAGTTCAGTAGCTTATTATTTGGTACTCTAATAATGACCGTCATAGTTAATTTAATTATCTTCTCCATGTTAATTTTCTTTTTCTATTATGAAATTATCATGATTAATATTATTAATATAATCATAATATTAATATGAAGAGAGATAATGAAATGCAATGAAACACTCACATATATCAATACATTTGCCTTCAAATGTTTCACTACAGCAGCGATACCAGCAATCAGGCCCCCTCCTCCGATGGGTACAAGTATGGCGTCAGTTTCAGGCAGTTGTTTTAGTATTTCAAGCCCTATTGTTCCGGCTCCGGCTATTGCATGAGGATGATCATAGCTGTAAGTAACATATTCCGGGACAGAAGTTTTATTGGTATAATATGTATGTTATTATATTATGTCTAGAAAAGGGTTATGTTATGTATGTACGGTACGATTCATCAAAAATTGTAGTAGATAGAATCGAACATGTTCAATAATTCAATATATTCACTTTGGGGGTGTTGTTTTATTGACTCCTTTGCTTCCTTATTATATCCTTTCAAAAGAGATCATCATTTCTTATCAGATGCTACGGGCATCATTTCAATGAAACTCATTCCAAAGTAAGTAGAAGTCATTTCCTACAACTTCCTACTATAGAAAAATAATGCGTTAAATTGTAAGCATTAGGTATATGCTACGCATCAAAAGTTTTCGACAGTTTACAATCTTGCGAGATAGATTAAAAACTAACGGTATTTACAATGTTACGTGACAGATAAAACATTACGGATAAACAAACATAATAATGACAAATTTATATTTAAACTATACTACATTAACAAACATGATTCGACGAGAACGAAAGTCCGTATTAACCACACAAACAATTGCCTCTACCAGGATCCGAACCCGGGACCTTTTTGGCATAATACATACGCCTTTAATTCCGAATGGTGAATACGGTGATTACTATGATGATAAAATGTCTATAATAACAATCCAATCTTTTAAATGTTGGCTCGCAGTTATAACATTCTCTTTTAGATAATAGTTATTTGTTGTACGTGAGTGCAAAGTTGTTTTTTAACCGCGTGCTCAATTTTGATGACCGAGCTAGCGAAGGATTCTAAAATTGAATCACGAGCGTAGCGAGTGATTCAAAAATTAGAATCCTGAGCGATAGCGAGGGAATCAAAAGAGCACAAGGTGAAAAATCTTTGCACTCGAGTGCAACACGTAACTTTTCATCCCCCCCAACGAGGAAATTGCAAAATACAAAAAAAAAATACAATCACAACAGTTTCTGTTTTCACCCATAAATTTCCACAACACCCTCCCATTAACCCAAACACACTCTCAACACCCACCCAGAAACACCCACAACATTCACACCCGCAATACACACCCATCCACTCAGACACACCCAAAAAACACCCATTCACCCAAAAAACACCCATTCACCCAAAAACACCCACAAAACACCCATTCACCCAGAAACACCCACAAAACACCCATTTACCCAGAAACACCCAAAAAAACACCCATTCACCCAGAAACACCCACAAAACACCCATTCACCCAGAAACACCCACAAAACACCCCTTCACCCAGAAACACCCACAAAACACCCATTCACCCAGAAACACCCACAAAACACCTAATCACACCCAAAAAAACACCCAATCACCCAGAAACACCCACAAAACACCCATTCACCCACAAAATACCTATTCACCCAGACACACCCACAACATCCATTCAGACACCCACAACATCCACCCAGTCACACCCACAATACTCACCCATCCATTCAGATACACCCACAAAAACCCATTTACCCAGACACACCCACAAAACACCCATTCACCTAGACACACCCACAAAACACCCATTCACCCAGACACACCTCCAACAGCCACCCATCCACCCAGCCACACCCGCAAAATTCATCCAGACACACCTGTAAGTACCTAATAAAAATTACCGTCCCTAATGTAGTTCCGAGACGGTCAATCAGGTTGAGTCAAGCACGTTGATTTTCTGTATGTTTTTGTTCCGTTGCTAGCGTAAACAAATCAAACAGACCTAAAAAGCTTTTAAATGCTTGACTCAAGCATCAAGCAAGCGTTGTAGACGATCAAAATGTTTAAAGCAAGATTGACGCCAAGCTGATTGACCGTCACGGAACTCCTAGGTTTTAACAAATTTATGACGTGAAAAGAAAATGGCGCGCGCAAAGCAAATTACATAAAAAGTACACCAAGAAGGTTCCGAATCTGAGTTTTTAACAAATTAAAATAGGTTGCATGACAATACACCATGGAGGTAGAAATAAATATGTATAATGATGTTTTGAATTCACAAACTCATTGCACACGATGTTCTAAATTCAAATTTACTTTAACCTCTAGAGGATAAAAACGGCTTTTGCACTCAGATATTGAAGAGCAAAAACGCTTTTTCCGAGATGGTGGGATGAAAAATAAATTATTCATTAGGTACCTGTTTAGGTAAGTGCCACTGTTTTCAGCAACTAAAACAAATGCCTGTCGTTTCGCTTCGGTAAAGTTTTTCCCGAACAATACTACTGTCGCTCCGAAGTCCTGGCATTTCGCAACAATACTTACTGCTGTAGAAGTAGGAAGTACAACGGTAACCGGGATTAATAGTTTATGGCCGTAATATGCAAGTGCCTGAAAAAGGGAGGTTTTACTTTAGGACTTCATTTTTAAACAAATTATTGTATACCACACTTTTGAGAGTCGTAATCATTTATGATTACAATAGTTCCATAGTCATCATTAAATAATTTATTTAACAATTTCTCCCTAATCTGTCTGTGAACGAGGCTGGCTAATTTCTAGCGGAAAAGTAAAATTTTCGAGCAACAGACGATTGTTGAAAGAGGTTTTCTATATTATATGAATCTTTATATTGTCAAATAGTTCTACAGTTTTTTATTTTACCCATCACCTTTACTTTGAATTCTTTACTAGACACGACCGTTTGTATTTGCTTAATAAATTTAGTTTTTCCTGGAGTTTTCTTTTTAATTGCATAAGGTTATGGGCCCAGCGCAACTGAACAATTAAAAAAATAAAATTGTCACATAGGTAGGGTGACATACCCAATTATCAGCACTTTAAGAGATCATCAAACTTCAAATATAAATATTTTGAATACTATCCAAGTCTTTCACTTTTTATTGTGTTTATAAAATACAGAAATTTATTAATTGTATTAAAATGTAAGATTTTTAAATAAATTACAACTTTATCCGGCATTAAGTACAATTTTTAAAAAATTGACCGTAGTCCTAATTATTAGCACTGCAAGCACCAAATAGTGACAGGTATGGACCCAATTATCATCACTGACCTTTATAATGATTTATAGGGGCATTATTTTGAAATAAAAGGAGGAATTTGATAGCGAAGTTTCTTAGCGCGCTCGGTTTGCTATTGTGTTAACTAAGCAATTTTCTATTCGAATTTAATTTCAACATTATATTATTAATGTTAGGAAAATTACTACAAAGATTTTGGTGGTTATATATCCGTTAGCTTACAACGTGAAGTGTAAAGGTTAGAAGAATTTCGGCAAGTTAATTAGTGTCTTGGCCAACCAATCCACTTGTAAGCCAACTTCACGTTGTAAGCCAACGGGTACCCTCGCAATGTAGAAATAAATTTCAAACATTCCAAAGCAGATATTTTTACAAATACCGTGCGTTCGGTTAAGCTTGGGTTTGCTTCATAAACTATTCGATTTTAATTTTAACATTATATAAATGTTAGAAAAATTAGTACAAAGATTTTGGTGGTTGGAAAAAGAATTTCGAAAAATTATGATCTTGAGGCGGGAATCGAACCCGCGTCCGCTGCTATCCGGTGCCTGACCGCTCGGCCACTCAAAACGCTAAAAACGTTAAAAAGTTATTGAAAACTAATGTTTTTACACTGCGCTATAAATGTATTAAATAGAGAACAATAACCTGAAGTACAACCTTACCGTCGATGTTTCAAAATGGCCGACAATTTTGTTAAACTCCAGGACAATAACTTATATGCAAGAATTCTACGTTATTCTTATATATCAACAGAACATTATGCTGCTAATATTGTAAAATTTAAGAATAGCGTAATATACTTTTGTACAGACAACAGCACGTCAGACTACGAAAATGTTAAATTTTCTCAATCGACTTTTGGCTCTATTGCCAACAAGATAAGGTTTACAATCGATTGAAGAAATTTGACAGTTTTAGGTAGTCCGTTGACTGTACCTAATAACTTGTAAAACATAAACATATTCTTATATTTTTATATTTCTCTGGGGTGCTGATAAATTGGTGCACTGCTAGCAATTGGGTGTTTCACCCTATATACTGACAATTTTACAGCATAAACAGACGTTGAATATATAATACATACGACAAATAGAAAAAGATACTGAAGGTAGTTTATTACTTATGTGTTTTTTTCATGCTGGCCCGGGAGCGAAAAAATAACAAACAATGGCCAGCCCTAACTCACCCCAGGAGTGCCGTAAAAGTGGAAGGGTCAAAGTACCCGTAGTACCTATACTATCCAAGGGAGATTGCCCGGTGTAGACCAATAAGCATATTTTAATCACTCTCTATCGGTCATCGGTCTCTCGAAGAATGGTCCTTTCCATCACTTCTGTGTACATTTATTCCTCAATGGCATTTCTCGGTGTCATGAATTATTTTAATCAAAAGGAGATGCGTGGATGTCTTTAAGACGTCTGACCAATATGAACGGAAAAGGAAACATACTTTTTTTTTTTTACCTGGGTTTAATGCTTTTGCGCATGCCCCGCAATTCCAGGGCAAAATCGCGGGGGTATGTGGGGCTCCCCGACGTAAAAGGCGCCGGGACTACCCACTAAAACTCCCCAGGGTGCTCCACCATCTCGCATGGGCGGGGAAAGCATAACAGCTGAGCCTTGTGCCTAACCCCCGTCTTGCGCTTGCCTGCTATCAGGCTCCACTCCGCAGCTCAACCGCGCTTGCTGCTCATAAGGCGACGGCACACGTGAGCACCGATATGCCGTCGCGACACCTCCGAGGAAGAGGAAACATACTGCGCCGACCTCAATTAAACTAGGAACAGGGCATGAAGGAAGATGATGATGATGAGTGGGCTAGATTGCTGACAATAGTTTTTATCTATGTTTTTGGATTGGCATTAGAAGTATTTATTTAGAACTGTATAGCGTAGTACTTGTCCCTACCATTTACCCAGCCCTTACCATTGCCCAATTACCCAATGAAGCTGTATAAACGCCATTGCTTCTCTGCTTTTCACTCAACATCGACAAGCAGTACAATGCGCCGCGCTCACTGAAACTAAATAAATCATGGGCAACTATATTCTGTGGTAATATACAACAAAAAAAATAGTAGATTACCTTTATACCAAGGGCGATTAAACAAACAATGGCTCAGATCGCAAGTCTCCCGAGCCGGAGGCGAGGGCGATAAATAAGCGATCTGGGACTTTCTTTTTGCCCGACGTAAGACCATAGTTTTATGTCACCTCCTGACCAGGAAGTGGGATTTTCCGTACGCAGAACGGTCGGAAAAGTCCACTTTATGGTAAGACCAATTATAATGTTTGTTTATGATTACCTACTGTTGTAAATTGTTTATATTATCTAGGAGGGATGATAGTCTGGCTGGGTTCTGCCATAAGCATCAGGCAAATTCTGTACCAACCCTTGAAATCAGGGAGCAGGTTTGTAAGCAGAAGATGCATTTCTCGATCAAGATATAAATGTAACTTATTTATATAACAATTACAAAGAATATATTTTGTATGAATACTGACAAAATTTATAATACCTTCCGGTTTTGTGGAAGATTTCCATCTTGTAGTGCAAGTTAATGCCAATTTTTTTACATAATCGAGATATCTGAAATTGCACGAAAATATTATTTAAAAGTTTTTCATCGCTGAAAGTTGATGTTCGAAATCAAGTTTCAAAGTTACTTTTTATTGTCAGATTAGCAAATAACTGCCTCCCATCCAGATGATATGATACCATCTCACACTTCACACTTGGCTAAGCTGTAAAGTGCTAATGGTCAAGATGGAAAAGCCTTTCTTTTCGTATTATGTAACGGAACATTTCAAAGAAGTATAGTCGTTCTTCCAATACAAATTAAGTTAACAAATACGCTTATTTCAAACGCACAAAGGGAATTTGGTTTCTAAAGGGTCTGAGGAGAGACATGAATTTGCTACCAGCTCCTCTGAGTGTATGTAATTTTACTTTCGATTAATACAGCATTTTTTGCATATTTAAATTAACTAAATAAAAACGTAGGTACACATACCACAATGGGAGTTTTAGGAATAGCTTCTTTCACAGCT
Source organism: Cataclysta lemnata (assembly GCA_963931975.1). Taxonomy (NCBI): domain Eukaryota; kingdom Metazoa; phylum Arthropoda; class Insecta; order Lepidoptera; family Crambidae; genus Cataclysta; species Cataclysta lemnata. Next base: position 5,021,005 of record OZ008355.1, on the reverse strand, counting down.
GTTGCCGCTCGAATCACGTCCTTGTACAGTATTGTTTTCGGGTTATTTGGGTCACACCAGTGATCGAATTCAATGTCAGGTTTCTAAAAAAGGTTTTTATCTACGCTTATTTATTTTAAAGATCATCTCAATCATCATCAGAATGCAAATAGTTACAAGATATTAAAATCAAGCGTCAACAATTGGTCTACTATATGCAGACTATAATTTAAGTAAGCCCTTTGGTTTGGTTTTTGGATGTTAATTTTTACCAACACGTTATATATATACGTGTTGGTAAAGATTTAGTAAAGAGACTGACCCCCGAATACAGAAACGCTATTCAAAGTTTGAGTCCTGCTTAACATTTAAGTATTGTCAAAATTGACGTTTTTTCATACAAATTCTGACAGGTAATGTCCACTTAACTTTTTAAGCAGTCCCCTAAATTTGAGTAGCGTTTCTGTATTCAGGGGTGAGCGTATCATGGAATTCAAGTAACAATATTGAATGCTATGAAGTTTGGATTTTAGAAGAAGTAGAAGGTAACAGAAAATAATGAATATTCCAACAAAAACAATTGTTTCCCAAAAATACTGACCGGACACCATGTGTCTTGTTTAACCAAGTCACGATGAGCAAGTACAGCGGGAGAGAGTCCCATTGTCTCTCTGGACTCCATTAATTTGGATTTAATTTAGGGCAGTTGTGCTTGTAATTAAATTAATTTTCTATTTCATACTGCTAATAGGGATTGAGATAAATTGCCGAAGTAGTAGTAGGTACCACCGATTTTATCGGTATTTAGCACATAACTTTATTTTGAAAACAACACATGGAGCATTTCTGAAGTTAAAATGTCAATTCATCATAGATCTCAGAACACAAATTGATCACAGATAATTGCGGTATTCCTTCTATCAATAAATATTACTTTCATCCCCCCATCTCGGAAAGAGCGTTTTTGCTCTCAGATATCTGAGTGCAAAAGCCGTTTTTATCCTCTAGCTAGAGGATAATAGTAGATTTTCCATCAAGTGCACAAAACTAATCATTTTTGTCCGAGACTTTTAGCAGCCCGAGCCGAAGGCGAGGGCTGATAGTAATGTCGAGGATAAAATGGTTTTGTGGACGAGGTAGAAACTCTGCTTTTCACTTCGATTGCGAGGAAATAAAACAGTAATTTATATTAATATTTCTTAAAATTCAAACTAAAATTAGTCCAGTTTTGAATACTAAAAGAAATTGTTTTTCCCATTGATATTAGGCTTGGGCTGCAGACCTGTACAGCCAAGTATTAAATTAATTTTGAAATAATAATTTTCTTAAATTAATTAAATACTTACCGTACCTACTTGAATTAAAATTTTAATATCTTTTATATCTTAAAAAACACATTAGGCAAATAAATTTAAGTAAATATAAAAAAATTACAAATTCTATGTCTGAATTTCTTATTGAGTTTGGCTGCATAGCTCATTTTCTTTGCCTTAATAAAGATACTTTTATGATTAGATACGTTAATGCTCTAGAGCACAAAATTCGATTTTGTGCAGCCTATATCCGGCACAAACAAGTACTTTCAGAGCATGAGAAGTGAAAAGTAAATTTGAATTTAGAACATCGTGTGCATTAATTTTGTGAATTCAAAACATCATTAAACCTATTTAATTCTACCTCCATGGTGCCGAAATTATCGTGCAACCTTTTTTAACCTTGTTTAAAACTTAGTCTCGGAACCTTCTTGGTGTACTTTTTGTAATTTGCTTTGCGCGCGCCATTTTTTTCTCACGTCATTTTGTTTAAAACCTTGGAGTTCCGAGACGGTCAATCAGCTTGGCGTCAATCTTGCTTTAAATATATTTTGATTGTCTACAACGCTTGCTCGATGCTTGAGTTACAATTACAAACAGACCTACTGTTTGATTTGTTTGACCTAGCAACGGAGCGGAACAAAAACACACAGAAAATCAACGTGTCTGACTCAAGCTGATTGACCGTCTCGGAACCCCATTAGGGATGGTATTATTAGGTACTTACAGTTGGCGTTTAAACAGGCGATTATTATTTATCCGTCGGTTTTTGACATTTTTATGGATGGAAGAACCTCAGAACAATAGCTTTAGTTATTGTTCTGAGGGAAGAACTGTCAAAAACTGGCGGTTATCTTTTAATCGCTTGTTTTATGTGTTGGTGAACTCGAGCCTTATTAGGCTGTTGAAAATTGTTTGTGTTACCTCTTGAAGCATAGATGGTATAAAATAGTGTCAAAAGATTTATTTAACCAGTAATATTTTATTTCAAAAATATGTGACGAATAGCAATGATTAAGAAGATGTTGAGGAATGAAACTATAACATAAAAATATAAATACCTACCTATTTTATGTTTTCAATAGTTTCCATTTAGGCACTGCGTTGATGTCGTTTTCACGGCAGAGTGCATGCATAATATTTATGCACCTAAAATGACAAAAGATGATGGCTGATAAGTTCTACGTTAGCATAGCTACGCGTTTGATTTTCTTATAAAACCACAACAGCCATGAGATCCTAGATCAATAATGATTATATCCATCTTGGGTCATCATTAATCTTAACGTTGCGCGTTGTCATCAGTTGAGAAACTGTAGAGTTATTTCCTGATAGGCTAGTTAGTAAACCATTCACCTATTCTCCAGCCATTATAACGAGATAAACAATGTAAACAATGTTGATGTTGACTCTTACTTTATAATACAAAAAAAAAATTGCAATACCTATTCGTTTTGATTTTCTAAAATGGATGATATTTTAAAATACATCTTTCATAATTTTAAATGCATATTTCGTTGATAAAGTGAGTTTACTTTTTATCTCGTTATAATGGGACTACTAGTATAGACAGTTTCTCATGAACAGTTGTTTAGCAACACGACGTTGCAACTTTGCAGTCCATTACTAAAGAATTTTTTACTAAAGAAATTTATGTAACAGTTACATTATCTGAATATAGGATATAGGAGCCTATTGTCTTCCACCTACCGAAGGACACGTTATGGTAAGCCAAACGGCAAGAAAACTACGAATTGTCGTCAAGGCATTTATTGCTTGGTGTTATAAATTAGAATATCGGAGTGTTTTTAATAATAATGGAGTCTGTAGAGTAGAATAATGGAATGTTTATTTCTGCATACAGACTGGGTTGGGGGCCAGACAGGGCCCGCGGCGGGCGCCCGCGGTCTTGTCGTGCCTCTCGCTCATGTCTTGGAAGTAGTACTCCTTGTAATGCTTCTTTATCTGCTCCATCAGCTCCTTTGTATGTTCCCAGCCTCGTGTCTCGCATATAACTCGCAACTGGAAATTGTCATAATTATTCTAGGAAATATTCACGCTCGTCAAGACACTTGCACACAGATTAAATTGGCAGTAGTAGAACCACGGTCCTCGATAGACCCCCTGGCTCAGAAGCTTTTCGCTGCGATAGTGCGGCGAACATCCCATAGATATCATTGTTTACTTATTTTATGAAAAAAAAGGAAATAATAGGGACATGCTAATAGTAGCCATATGTAGGATATTCGACAAAAATTAGATTATTCTACTGGCATTATTCAGGGAGGAAGCAGACTAATATGTTTGTATGGTAAAACGGCCGTTGTGTTTCCTCTTAAAGCCTCTCTCAGACAGACGCGTCAGAGGTGGCGGTAGCGGTGGTGGAGCGCAGTTGTAACGTAGGGAGGCTTAAAGCCTTATGGTATCTACGTTACAACTGCCCGCCACCACAACCGCTGACTGCGTCTGGCTTTATACGATTGAAAACGAAAAAAAAACAATAACCTCCACACTAGAGTGCGCACCAGATAAGTCTACGCGCGAGGAGTGGCGCTGCTCGCTAACATTGACACTCCTAGACAAACAAAATAGCAGACGATTTTTTTAGTTCCAATTTTGACTACGCGCGGACTTATCTGGCGCGCACTCTATACACGTCGTCCTTCACCCAGGCGAGCTCCGGCACGCAGTCGCACATGCTGACCCCTATATGGTTGCGAGCAGGCCACACATCTCCGCGATGGCCCCCGGCCTATCGTGACCCGTCACCTTGAACTTGACCAGGCGGCCCTCGGCAGACATTCCCCGCCAGTTTAATACGATCGAAAACATATATAAAAAACAATAACCTCAACACTAAATACGTCGCCCTTCACCCAGGCGCGCTCCGGCACGCAGTCGCGCATGGTGACCCCTATGGTGGCGAGTAGACCGCACAACTCCGCGATGCCCCCCGGTCTATCGTGGACCGTCACCTTGAACTTGACCAGGCGACCCTCGGCGGACATTCCCCGCTCCAGGGCGCGCGACAGCACTGTGCTGCTGATGTTACCCCCGGTTAGGATACAGACCACTCTGGAAGCGATTTGGAAATCGTGTGAAAATGTGAATATAAAAAAATTACACTGATGATGATGATACTGATGATCGAACTGTAACCTATTTCACCATCAATATGTAACTCAGTATTAAGAAAATTAAAATTAGTACAAATATTTTGGGGTTAGAAAAAGAATTTCGAAAAATTATGATCTTGAGGCGGGAATCGAACCCGCTTCCGCTGCTATCTCGCGCTATCCCGCGTCCGCTGCTCGGCCACCCAAGACACTGTCTTGGGTGGCCGAGCGGTCAGGCACCTGCCCGGATAGCAGCGGACGCGGGTTCGATTCCCGCCTCAAGATCATAATTTTTCGAAATTCTTTTTCTAACCCCAAAATATTTGTACTAATTTTTCTAACATTTATATAATGTTAAAATTAAAATCGAATAAAATTAAAATTTTCATTCTTTCTTTTTATTTCCACTATTTTTTGGATGCAATTAATTTTTATAAGCCTGTTAACCCAACCAAAATAAAAGTGAATATTTACATAGAAAAGGTGGTCAGAAATACTTCGAAAAATGTCTTGATGCGGGAATCGGACCATCACACAATTCACAGTTCTCCACAATTTGGGCAGATGCCGAGTGGTATACTCGGCCAACCAGGACGATGATTTTTAGATGACACATAAAATAATTATAACAGAACGGTTACCGATAATGTATTGTAATTGAAAAAATTGTAAATATCTACTTTTGTTGACATTAAGGTTAACATGTGATTGCTTAATTGCATCCAATTGCCACTAAAAAAATCATTAGAGGTAATTGCTATCAACTGTTCTGTGATTTCTATGGTGGCGTAGAGTTACGGTTCATCATACGCAGATTTTTTTAATGTCAGATATTTCTATTCGTTCACTTTTATTTCATTAGCAAATAAAACAGGTGACGGTGCCACGCCATTAGCATCATAAGATCCTTACTTTTTCCCCTTGAGATTGGGAAACAGGCCAGCCATGATTGCCGCGATCGACACAGCCCCAGCGCCTTCTACTACAAATCTCTCGTCTTCCACTAAATGCATTATGGCTCGCGCTACCCAGTCCTCTTTGACAACGATCTGTAGATATAAATATGAACACACGCGCTTAAATTCTGTTTTAAGATTTCCTGTGTCATTTGATTTGATTTCATTTGGAAATCAATTCAAATGACACAGGAATTATTATTATTTCTAAATATGTAATAAAAATAAGGCTAGATAAGTTGACATCAGCTTTTGCTGTGTTAACTATAAAAAAGATTGTTTGTAATGTAGCTGATGATTTACAGTGTGACAATTTATTTTACCATTTTATCGACCACTCCTTTCAAATTGTAGAATGTGTTCACGCCAACCATGTTCACTGCAAGTCCATCGGCAATGGTTGTGTCGATATCCAAATTTATTCTTTCATTTTTGCGCAATGCTTCTACCATGCTACAAGTTTTGTCTGTCGTGATACCCTTGAATGCAATGTATTTAAAATTAAGTTATACCTAAATAGGTCAAAATTATATTCTAAATAAATCGTAGTTATACAAAACATTGTACTACTTTTTTACATTATGTGTTGCAGATGCAACAGCGAGCAAGTTTGGCTTAATATGCCTTCTAAAATTAATACATGCTCGTACTACATTTTGGGGTTGAATGTGGACAGGGGTGGCAAATATGCAGATAAACTGAACGTGAAACGTCGACAGTTTCATTGAAGGTGAGAAAGGGCGATGTAGTACTGTTAATTCTATTGCAATAACGCGAGTCTAGTAAGTAGCATGGAATAACTCTATGCATTAGTTTCTTTTTTAAGACAAAATACCTTCCTAGGTATTTTGTCTTAAAAAGGAACTAGAACATGCTTTTTCCACCTTTATCGCTCCATATGCATTCTGAATATTTGTCTTCATGGAAGTACTGGAACATAATTCGGAAAAAAACGCTTACCTAATTTCGGTTTTGTACTTCCATGGATACACACATCCATAAATAGTTATTATTGTATTGTAGATAGACGTTGAAGGGTTAAAAATAACGTTGAAGGGTTAAAGAGAACAATTATTATTAATGGGAACTTTAGATACGTCGATGCATTGTGCCAACTCACATAAATTTCAGTATCTGGCTTTAAGTGCTTCACTGCTACAGCGACACCAGTTAAAATACTGCCACCTCCAACAGGGATGAGCACCGCGTCCACTGCGGGTACTTGCTCGATAATCTCGATTCCGACAGAACCCTGCCCTTCGATCACATTCGGATGATCGTACCTATTTGCAATTGGAACTTGTAAAGTGGTTTTCTGTGCTTAATAGTAAATTTAGCTTTTAGCTTCTGCTATAAATTTATAATAAATAATTTACCTTCTAGAAAATTTAATTTCAAAGAAAATGAGGTCAGAATAAATTTCGGAAAGAGAATCAAAACCGATTCCTCTGTAATCTGTGTGACTTACTATAACACTCGGCCAGCCAAGACGTTAATTAACTTGCCGAAATTTCTCTAACCTGTCATCATCACGTTGCAAGCCAACGTCTACTATGTGACAGATACATGTTTTACCCATTTATGTACAGCATTTTCTTCTCCTTGGCCATCCCCAAGGCGTACAGTCTCGCATCGTGAATATTAGCTCCGTGCATCAGCAGCTTCGCGCCTAGCTTTTCGCATTTATCCCTTTTGGCCATGTTGGCATTAAGCGGTAAGACGACGACACAGGGCACCCCAAGTTGCAGGGCGTGGTAGTACAGGGCAATGCCATGGTTGCCGGTGCTCGCTGTTATCACGCCGTACTTCCGTTGTTCGTCGTTGAGAAGCATCAGCGTGTTTCGGACACCGCGCTCTTTGAAACTATATTGAACGAGATCAAAACTTTTATTCGAATCATTTTGATTAATCGAAACTATACTCGCTGCTCCAACATTACGGGGCCACTTTGCCGTCAATGGCATCAATCGGAAATGGATGTTCCGAATTTCGTTTTTGGGATAATCAAAATGACAACTGAAAATATTTTCTATTCGATTTTAATTTTAACATTATATAAATGTTAGAAAAATTAGTACAAAGATTTTGGTGGTTAGAAAAAGAATTTCGAAAAATTATGATAACCAAACGCACGATATTTGTAAAAATATCTGCTTTGGAATGTTTGAAATTTATTTCTACATTGCGAGGGTACCCGTTGGCTTACAACGTGAAGTGTAAAGGTTAGAAGAATTTCGGCAAGTTAATTAGTATCTTGGGTGGCCGAGCGGTCAGGCACCTGCCCGGATAGCAGCGGACGCGGGTTCGATTCCCGCCTCAAGATCATAATTTTTCGAAATTCTTTTTCTAACCACCAAAATCTTTGTACTAATTTTTCTAACATTTATATAATGTTAAAATTAAAATCGAATACTTTATGAAGCAAACCCAAGCTTAACCGAACGCACGATATTTGTAAAAATATCTGCTTTGGAATGTTTGAAATTTATTTCTACATTGCGAGGGTACCCGTTGGCTTACAACGTGAAGTGTAAAGGTTAGAAGAATTTCGGCAAGTTAATTAGTATCTTGGGTGGCCGAGCGGTCAGGCACCTGCCCGGATAGCAGCGGACGCGGGTTCGATTCCCGCCTCAAGATCATAATTTTTCGAAATTCTTTTTCTAACCACCAAAATCTTTGAAAATATTTTAATAAGTCGTGATGATTTACTATATTACTACTTGATTACCTACTCGCAATTGTAGCTTATAATTTTATTTGTATTGTGTTTTAGAATTTATCGTTGTTATATCATAACACATGAGTAGATAAATGGAATCATAAGTCGTGGCTATTAACTAGGCAGTCCCTGAAGAGATTCTGTTAAAATCTTTAGAGAAAACGGTAAAAATCAAATGAATAACTCCATCCATACAAATCTGTATACTTACCTAGTCATTAGGTAGTGATTTTAGTTGCTTTTTCTTAAAATATTGTAATTTAGTTATGGATTCTATCTCTCCTATTATAACCGGTCTTTGAATAGGGCCTATACCAATATATTAAGCATAATTAATTATTTACCAGCCAGTGTATTGCAAAAATTCTTGCTTGAAGTATATTTCCATTCCAAGTTTCTCTGACATATGCGCTTTCTGCCAATAGAAATTTTGATTGCAGTGATAGATTCAGATAAATGTGAGGTGAAATTCAGAGAAAAAGTTTGTTTGATACCGAAGTGAGTTTTGAATTGCGAAAGTAAGGGGAAAAAGCTGATTATTTTATGCATTCGATAATCTACTAAAATATTACCTTGAGCTTCTCCGTGCTCTAAAGGAGCCGTAAGCCCAGTTAGACCCTGTCATAGGTATATCTTTTCAATCACAAGAAAGGCCCCATGTCGAGATATTAATAAGAACTAGTAACAACATTCAAAATTATATCTGAAAAGGTTTTATGTTTCATGCTTACCGTGCATGGTGTCCGGACGACAGCCCCGACGATACGACGGGAGGCGGCTAATATATCATCATATATGATTTTACGAGGGTTATTGGGATCACAGTTTTCATCAAATTCAATGCTCTGTGATAAAAGGAATATAAAATGTAAAGACAGCCTGCATTCATAATATATGTATACCTAATAAGTCTTCCTACATACAGAAAATAATGTCCTGATACAATGTTTTCTTTTTACCTATTTCAAATACAGGCACATTTATTAACAATACAATTTTAGAAAATCTTAATTATGTTCAATCGAGTCTTCTATGTATAAAATACAAACTGCATAGTCATGTAATTTAGAGTTACTCTTAACTCTTTTTCGTTAGTACAAAGATTTTGGGGTTAGAAAAAGAATTTCGAAAAATTATGATCTTGAGGCGGGAATCGAACCCGCGTCTAACCCCCCCCAAAATCTCTAACCCCAAAATCTCTAACCCCAAAATCTTTGTACTAATTTTTCTAACATTTATATAATGTTAAAATTAAAATCGAATAGTTTATAAAGCAAACCCAAGCTTAACCGAACGCACGGTATTTGTAAAAATATCTGCTTTGGAATGTTTGAAATTTATTTCTACATTGCGAGGGTACCCGTTGGCTTACAACGTGAAGTGTAAAGGTTGGAAGAATTTCGGCAAGTTAATTAGTGTCTTGGGTGGCCGAGCGGTCAGGCACCTGCCCGGATAGCAGCGGACGCGGGTTCGATTCCCGCCTCAAGATCATAATTTTTCGAAATTCTTTTTCTAACCCCAAAATCTTTGTACTAATTTTTCTAACATTTATATAATGTTAAAATTAAAATCGAATAGTTTATAAAGCAAACCCAAGCTTAACCGAACGCACGGTATTTGTAAAAATATCTGCTTTGGAATGTTTGAAATTTATTTCTACATTGCGAGGGTACCCGTTGGCTTACAACGTGAAGTGTAAAGGTTGGAAGAATTTCGGCAAGTTAATTAGTGTCTTGGGTGGCCGAGCGGTCAGGCACCTGCCCGGATAGCAGCGGACGCGGGTTCGATTCCCGCCTCAAGATCATAATTTTTCGAAATTCTTTTTCTAACCCCAAAATCTTTGTACTAATTTTTCTAACATTTATATAATGTTAAAATTAAAATCGAATAGTTCTTTTTCGTTAGTATTAGAAGTACTACGAATGGGTAACAGGATTTGCTATTGCTAGGAACTAGGAGCTAGATAGGTAATAGGAGCCTAAATTCTGTTCATTTTACCAATTCAGCATCAGAACTTAAGTATTTCTAATTTGGAATTTTACCCTCGTTTTTTGGTTGAATGCTCAACAAACATGTAAGTAGGTACTCACTTCATGCATTTTCGGAAGATTATTGTTCACTGTATAGGTTTGTGTTAATTAACAAATTTTCATTTCTGTTATATTTTCTTGACCTTGGAATTATTGGTGAATATTGAACTTATGAATTTGAATAAATTTTTATTTCCAAAAAATATTTAACAGCTTCGCTGTCAATCATTGGTCAATCATTATTGAAAGCCATAAATTACGTAGTGTAGAGGATTTAAGGTTTTTTAGGAATCATAAAAAAGTCAGAGAGTAGAAAAAGAAGAAATAAATAACCTCGTCCTATTGTGGAATATATTGAAACTATAAATAATTTCAAAAAGTCGTGGTGAGCGGCAGCATCTATTACATCACCCCCAATCTCTTTTGAGGCTGTAGAAAGTAGCGAAGAACTTGTGTTCTCCAGTCGTACTATTGGAAATTCTAGTTAGACCAAAAAGTATAATATAATGTTAGACTGGTACTGGCCTCTTTTTTTTTCCTTGTTTTTTTCTTGGTTGGACACACGGGTTTTCGGTATCTAGCGTCTTGACGATTCATAAATGTATCGTAATCATACAATATGAATATATGAATTTTGACTTTTCACTTTTTTTGACTTTCTCGATGAGCGAGGCTCGGAGTCTCGCTCGAGTGCGAGACCTAACTGAGCCATGGATCGAGTCTCCAAAAGAATAAACGCGAGCCTTCAATAAAAAAGTCGAGTTAAAACATTTGACCTGAAATCAAATCAAATGTTTGTTCTATGCTAAGGCGCGAGTGATTTCAAATTTTCAGCTAATTACAAACAAAACAAACATAAATCACGCCTATATCCCTGAAGGGGTAGGCAGAGGTAATTTAACACCCACGTTTCGCCAATTATGTTAGGTCCCATGTAATAGGTGGCGAGCCTATTGCCATTTATCGGGCAGGTAAATCGCAGTACATTGTTAGGAGGTACAAAAGGAACGCTGCTGCCCATTCCTCATCACTGTTTCCGCACCCCGCGGGATAGATTTGAGGTGGTGACAATTGTATTCTTCTCTGCCGTCAGCACACGGCACAGCAATTACAAGGAATTTTAGAATTCCAAAAATTTTAATATAACGGCATGCTTGCTGCATGCTTTTCTATTTTTATTGTATACAACCTTTCGAAGTATACAACCCATCATTCGAAGTGGGCAAAGTTGGAGATCAAGAAATTCAAATTATAGGTACCTCTTTCTTATGTTCAGATTTTTTGAACTAAGTAAATAAATAAAAATATGAAAATATTATTAATTACGTACTTTATTATACGATTCATTAAAATTATACTTACTACAAATAAAATCGCCCACTTAGATAATATGTTATACTTAATGGTGGTTTTGTTCACTTGACACAGTTTTGGTCCTTAGATTTCAAATGCTTGCTTGTTGATGATGAGGTTGATAAATCGGTTTAGGTTTCAACGGGTCCCTTTGTATCCACGGGCCTGCAGCCCAAAAGTCCTTAAGTAGATCCGCCCCTACAAGGCACTTCAACGCCTTGAGGCATATCGAAAAACCACAGTGCATATCGTCATTTATTTGAAGAGTTGAGGTCTTCAAGTCAGAGCTTTTTTTAAACTAGACAGAGACGCTCTTGCCCTTTATCTCATCTGATGGTAAGTGACGATAAGAGCTGAAGATCGAATCGAGCTTCACCTGGAACCCTCAACCACAGAGGGGATGGCTATCTTATCACAATTTACTTTAGCTATTTGGAGTACATTACTAGTAGGACGCTACACTATTTTACTTGAGCTCTTTATAAAGAGCAATGCATAACGAGACGCGTCCCCCTCGCGGGTACTTCTGGGCCGGGCCTTACTGCGATACGTTGTCGATTGAGTCGATGCTGTTGTGTCGCGAATAGCCGTCCTCCTCGCACATGAAGTAATACTCCCTGTAAGAGTTCGCAATCATCTGACGCAACTCTTCCCTGTGGGCAGGCCCGCGGGTCTCGCAGACAACTTTGACCTGGAAAGATAAGAATATTTATAAAATGAGGAAGGTCAGACCGCTGGCTAATGGCCAATAGGTCCCGGGTTCGAATTCTGCTAAGGCAAATATTTGTGATTTGAACTTATTAATAAGTATTTTAAACAGTTTCCATCATCTAGTCTAGTATATCCATAACATAAGTGCTTAGTGCTTATGCTACTTACTTCAGGCAAGAAGAAAGGAAATATTTATTACGGTCAGAAAAACTTTATTTGTAAAAATACGCGCGTTGTAGTATGTTAGAAATTTATTTCTACATATACATAGCGAGGGTAGCCGTTGACTTACTTTAGTTGATAAAGCGAGTTCGACACCCGCATCAGGCCAATAATTTTTGGAAAACTGACCAACTCCTTTTTTCTTTTTTACTACTTTCTTATGGTACCTAAATACTTATAAAAAGCACCCACCCGCACGCTGAAGATGTCCCCGTAGACCCAGGCGCGCTCTTGCATGATGTCCTTGATGGAGACGCCGAGCGACGCGATCAGCTTGCACAGCTCGGCGATGCCGCCCGGCCGGTCGCTCACCGTCACCTTGAACTTGACGAGGCGCTCCTCCGCCGCCAGCCCGCGCTCCAGGCAGCGGCCCAGGATCGTGGTGTCGATGTTGCCGCCCGACAGGATGCAGACTACCCTGAATTGAGGGATAATGTGAACTTTATATACAATAGGCCTGTTTCCACTAAAAATAAATCGGTTGGCTTAGAGTTTTTTATGATGACTAATAATTATGATAATATTTAGTCAACAAAAAACAACATCATTTATTTTATTAATGTATAAATATTTATGTAAAATAAAATCGGAATAAAGTGGCATATAGCCACGTGACATTAAACACCAATCAGACGCCCGTAGCATGGGATGTGGACACCCACAGTGTTTTGTCTCGGGATTTAGTGGGAGTTAGAGCGAGATGAAAATATTTTCTTTTCCTCGAGGGGATTTTCTACAGCAATCGTAGCTGAGAGAGGGAGAGACATTAAGTTTCTGCTAATAATTTTGAGTCAATAACCTATCCTAATTAACAGATACTTTATCTTAGCTCGGTTACTAAGGTGCTGATAAGATATCGGACATTTTAAGAGCAGCCGTTGCTTGAATAGGCGTGGCTGCCCGACGATATTAATTATTATTACTATGCGAATATGTTATAAAATTTAACTTTCATAAAATTTAATGAACACGATAGTGTGTTGCAAAGTATTTTTTGAGCTTGCATCTCTCTTACGTTAAATGAGCGTGATACACAAGTCAACGCATGAAAGAGTCATTTAAAAGTTTATTAAGTGATTTCTGGTGCTGGTAACGTTAGAGCAGTTACATTGTCCCCACTCCTTATCTTTCCCGCGAGTAATAGTGTCGTAGAAGGCGACCAAATCATAAAATATTTAATTAAGAGGAATGTGCAACTAACAGCGTTCCTCTGCTCCATCTAACATGCCTGGCATATTTTTTGTTGTATAACGATGAATAACAAATGTTGCTAAGCAACTAAGCTGTAGTACGTCTATTTTCAACTGTTAATAGAAAATTTGCAACAAAAATGTGCAGAAATATTTAAAGGGGTTATTCAAGCCATCAAATTGAACAACCTTTACTTCGAAACCAAAATCGAAATCTCAGAAAAAAAAATCGCTTCCCAATACTAAGCTGAGACAGCCCCTTTAAATATAACTGCACATTTATTTTACACCTTGTAGTGTTCATGTAGCAAAAAAACTGACTTCTTGTTGCTGAGCTCTGGCACCAGACCGGCCAAGATGGCGGCCACCCCCACGGCTCCCCCTCCTTCCACCACGTATTTCTCCTGTTCCACCAGACGCAAGATGGCGCGCGCTATCCAGTCTTCGTTTACTGTGATCTATAATAAAGGACATTAACTTTCAATTTGCCGAGGTCCGTGTCTTTAAACGCATCCTCAGGCCTACCGCTCCAAGCTCCGAATCGTAGCGCCCTGTGAGGCTCAACGTAGCAGTATATCGGGAGATACCATCTCCCTCCTGCCCCCGTAGCACGGGACGTGGACCCATCTCTTTCGGGGAAAACAAAATCTTTTCCTCTCGCTCTAACTCCCACTAAATCCCGAGACAAAACACTGTCAAGTGGTGGAGATAGACTTGTTGTTGTGGGGCAATCGAAATATCCATAGACACATTAACTTAATAGTCTATGGAGGGACACTAGCTCTCTCTCTCTCTGGTCTCAGCTAGCGTAGAAAGCAGAAGTGTGTGCTCCTTTTTGTAAAAGTAAATTGTAGATTTGGTAATTAAATAAAAACATTATAACAGCCATATATTTATTTAACAAAGCCCTCTACACCTATAATAGGTTATGGGCCCAGGTCACAAGCCTGTTGCAAGTTTTTAACATTGGTGCTCTAGAGGGCTGTGCTGTGGCGTCGTGGTGAGTTTCAAAATGGAGTCGTTTCAGAAATTGAATGAGAATAATTGGGCTGTGTGGAAGTTTCAAGTCAAAGTTATACTTTTGTCTAAGGGCTTTTATAATATCGTAACTGGAAGTTGTGTACGCCCAGATGATAAAAATGAGTTGCAAAAATGGTTAGTGAATGACGCCAAAGCACAAGAGGTGCTAGTGACCAAAATGGAAGATTGTGCGATCAGGCATGTAATGCAGTGTCAAACGGCAAGCGAAATGTGGAAAAAATTAGAAACTGTGTATGAAAGAAAGTCCGAATTAAGTCTGCATCTTTTATATGAACAATTTTATAACCTTAAATTTGAAACTTCTGATTCAATATCGTCATTCCATACTAAACTTGACAACGTAGTGGGAAAAATTAAAGAAATGGATGAGACAATATCTATGAATTTAATTATTACCAAAGTTATAATGTCACTGCCTGATCAATATAAATATTTTAAATCTGCTTGGGAGAGTGTGCCTAAAAATGATCAGACAATGGACAATTTGTTGGCGAGGCTGCTTATAGAAGAGGAGAGATACAAAAAGGAAGGCCATGGAGAATTAGCGCTGGCTGCTCAAACTACTCGAGTGAAATGTTTCAATTGTGGCAAGCCCGGGCACTACAAATATCAATGTAGAGAGGTGACTTGTTTTGGATGCAAACAAAAAGGACATTTAATCAAGAACTGCAGGTGGAGAACTGGACCAGGGTGGAGTCAACAGCAGCATGGTGGCATAACTGGAGGCGGTCAAAGTGATAGGTCAGTGCCGAGTGATAATGATGGTGTAGCATTAATTTCAAGTGAAATTGAATCCGAAATAAATATCGACTGGTACCTTGATAGTGGTGCATCTCAGCACATGTGTAAACAAAAAGATCTATTTTGCACGTACAGCGAGCTGTCCATTAGGAAAAACATCAAGATGGGAGATGGGTCAACAATGCAAGCCGTTGGTGTTGGTAACATTTGCTTATCTGCTTATAATGGTAAATATTTTCACAAAGTCACTTTGTTTAATGTATTGTTTGTACCAAATTTAAAAATAAATTTGTTTTCGCAAGGTACTACTTTGGACAAATGTTTTATATTAATTTCCAATTCAGAAACTGCCACTTTTGTTAAAGATGATATTGTTCAAGTAATGGCCATTAGAACTTATAACTTATATAAAATGTTGTTCAAATATAATCAAAAAAATTGTAAATGTGCACTTAACCACAGCTGTTATGTAAGTCAGGCTTCTTATGATTTATTTTGGTGGCATTGTGCATTGGCACATCAAAATTTTAGATATGTCAAAGATTTTCTTCAAAATCATAACATAAAGTTTATTGATCAAGGTAACTTAACCTTTTGCACATCTTGCATTAAAGGAAAACAGCATAGGGATACATTTGCAACCAGTGAGTCTAGGGCTAATAAAGTTCATGATTTAGTACATATGGATATATGTGGTCCTATAGAAGAGACATCTCTAGGTGGTCATCGTTACTTATTATTGTTGAAAGATGATATGTCAAATTTTAGAAAAGTTTATTTTATTAAAAGTAAGGATGAGGTTTTTTGCAAAATTAAAGATTATATTACAGAAGTTCACACCCAATTTCACACAATCATAAAAATATTTCGAAGTGATAATGGAACAGAGTTTATTAATAGCAAAATGTCCAATTTGTTCAAAGAATTAGGAATAAAACATCAGGTTACGGTGCCTTATACACCTCAACAAAATGGTCGGGCTGAGAGGGAGTTCAGAACCATCATGGAGGCTACCCGAACCATGTTAGCAGATGGAAAGTTGAGCAAGCGTTTTTGGGCTGAAGCAGCTAATACTGCTGTGTATATTTTGAACCGGACTGGACCTAGTCCAGTCAAAGGCAAGACACCATATGAGATATATCATGGTAAGTCATTCAATGTCACCTTATTGAAAGGAAGTTTTGGAAGTGAAGTGTGGGCATATGTGCCAAATGAAAAAAGGAGAAAACTAGATGACAAGAGTAGATGTGGTTTATTAATGGGATATTCTGAGGAGACTAAAGGGTATAGGATTTATTATACAAAAGGGGACAAGGTATGTACTGAGCGAGAGATTGTAGTTGCACCACATAAAAGAGAGATTGAGAAGGACAATGTTGTGAATTTGGATCTGCCTTATAAAGAAGATGTGGAACAGGGATCTTTGAATACAGAGGATGAGTGGCCTCAGAGAAGAATTGAGAAGGAAAAGATAGAGTTTACAAGAGAAGAGAGTAGTGGTGATCAGTATGCAAGTGATAGAAGTGTTGAGCAGTGTGTGGGTGAAAGAAGAGTTGAGCAGTGTGTGGGTGAAAGAAGAGTTGAGCAGTGTGTAGATGAAAGAAGTGAAGAAGATGAAGAATGGGTAGATAGTATGTCAGAGATAGAACAAAGAGTGAGTGACCGACGACCTAAAAGAAATATCAGATTACCTAAGCACTTGGAGGATTATGAGACTTTATATTTTAGTTTGTTAGAGGAACCTACTACTTATGAAGAAGCCATGTCTGGTTCCCATCCATCAAGTTGGCAGAGAGCAATTGATGAGGAGTTGAAAGCATTGCAGGATAATGACACTTGGTCAGTAGTAGAGAGACCACAAAATTGTGAGGTTATTGATAGTAAATGGGTTTTTAAACTTAAAAGGGATCACCAAGGAAATATTTCAAAGTTCAAATGTCGTTTAGTAGCGAGGGGCTTTAGACAAGAGGTTTATGAAGATATTTATTCACCTGTTGTGACTATGACCACAATAAGAGTTTTGTTGTCAGTATGTATTAATATGGGATGGACTATTTATCAACTAGATGTATGTAATGCCTTCTTGCATGGCGATATAAAGGGTGAAGTTTTCATGAGCTTACCTAAAAACTGCAACAATATTGTTCCAGAAGGATCTGTTTGTAAACTTAAAAAGGCGATCTATGGGTTAAAAAATGCTCCTATATGTTGGTATGAAAAATTTGACAGTTTTATGAACAAAGAAGGATACTTGAGAAGTAAGTCTGATCTGTGTTTGTACTATAAGGTAAAAGAGGATGAGAGAACATATTGTTTAATATTTGTTGATGATATACAAATTACTGGATCGAGTTTAAATGAGATTAATAGGTTAAAAGAGTGTCTTAAGAGTAATTTTCATATGAAAGATTTAGGTTTACTCAGTGAATATTTAGGAATTTCTATAGTGCAAGATGTTCAAGGAGGTGTGACTACCTTGAGTCAAAAACATTATTTAGAGAGAGTATTAAAACGGTTTGGTATGTATAACAGCAACCCTATAAGTACACCTATTGACCATAAGATTGATTTTGTTACACTAAAAAGAAATATGTCAGAAAGTTATGAAGTAGAGAATAAGTGCAGACAAATAATAGGTTGTATTATGTACTCTATGTTGTGTACAAGACCTGATTTATGTGCTAGTATTAGCTTGTTGTCAAGATATCAAAATTGTGCAAGTCAGGAGCTATATAGTTTGTTAAAAAGAATCTTGAGATATATAAAAGGGACACTAAACTTAAAACTAGTTTTTTCAAGGCATTCAAATCAAAATAGAGTTATAGCTTATGCGGATGCTGACTGGGGAGGTGATACAGTTGATAGAAAATCAACTAGCGGTTATTGTTGTTATGTGTTTGGTTGTTTAGTTAGTTGGGCTTCAAAGAAACAAAGTACAGTAGCTATGTCCACTACTGAGAGTGAATATATTGCTTTGAGTTATTGTATTATTCAGTCATGTTGGATTAATAACATGTTGTATGAGATAGGTGTTAAAGAGTTTAATTTTAAAATTTTAATATTTGAAGACAACCAGTCCACTATTAAAATTTGCAATCCTAATCAGCAGTTGAAGAGAGTAAAACATTTAGATATAAAGTTCCATTTTGTGAAGGATAAGATTAAATCTGGAAGTATAATTCTGAAATACATTAATACTGCTGATCAGATTGCTGATTTATTAACTAAGCCACTATGTAAGAATAGTTTTTTATTTTTAAGAGATAAAATGTTAAAATAAAACATTTTGGATTATATTGTGATCCTTATCTATGTTAGAGTAATTAGTTCTTAATAATGCAAATTGTTTTGGATATTTTGATTGAGGAGGAGGTGTTGTGGGGCAATCGAAATATCCATAGACACATTAACTTAATAGTCTATGGAGGGACACTAGCTCTCTCTCTCTCTGGTCTCAGCTAGCGTAGAAAGCAGAAGTGTGTGCTCCTTTTTGTAAAAGTAAATTGTAGATTTGGTAATTAAATAAAAACATTATAACAGCCATATATTTATTTAACAAAGCCCTCTACACCTATAATACTTGTCCACGTCCCCGTGCTAGGCCCGCTGTAGGCCTAGCACGGGACGTGGATCTCCTCGGGCAAAAGAAAATATTTTCCTCTCGCTCCGAATAAATCCCGATACAAAACACTGTCAAGTGGTGGAGATAGACTTGTCCACGTCCCCGTGCTAGGCCCGCTGTAGGCCTAGCACGGGACGTGGATCTCCTCGGGCAAAAGAAAATATTTTCCTCTCGCTCCGAATAAATCCCGATACAAAACACTGTCAAGTGGTGGAGATAGACTTGTCCACGTCCCCGTGCTAGGCCCGCTGTAGGCCTAGCACGGGACGTGGATCTCCTCGGGCAAAAGAAAATATTTTCCTCTCGCTCCGAATAAATCCCGATACAAAACACTGTCAAGTGGTGGAGAGAGATTTTGTTCGCGTCCGGTGCTACGGGTGCTGCTACGTCCCGTGCTACGACGGGTTTGCCGTGGAGAAATCCTCTCAGTGCTTGATTGCAAGGCTTGATGACAATGTCTACGCTTTCTCCAAAAAACCCGGTAGAAGCTGTAAAGATCTCTCGGCCAACAGCTTAGAAGACATCTTCTGATATTTGACGGCCGGTGTGGTCGAATGGACAGATCGCTGGCTATTGGCCTAGAGGTCCCGGGTTCGAATACTGCTAGGGGCAAACTGTTTGTGTGATGAATACATACATATGTCGTTCCCTGGTAAACCGTTTTCGATATCACCCACATCGTTGCGAATCGCAGTTTTAAAGTTACCAATGCTATATGTAGTACGTATATTCTGTTAGCAATGATGAATGTTATGAATAATAATATGACGCACCTAGTGTAAATGCGTAATAAGTTTCCTTCAATAATATTTTTGTGCCAACTTCAAGTTCACAATGATTACATTATTATTGTTTATTTTAATTACTAAAATCTTATATTACTTTAATTGTTACGTACTCAGTATCCATCCACCGAGAATTCTGACTACGCGTGCTCTGCCTGAGAGCGAATAAATGTAATGTGCCAGTCCCAACACATCCCAGGGGTGTCGTAAAAGTTGATTTCGGAAGATCGCCCATGTATACCAATAGTCATCTTGGAACACACAAAAGGTTGAAGGCAAACCACCAACAACAGCATACTCAAAGAGGGTTGGTGTCAGGCAGCCGGCCGGCCGCAAAACCTAAGCCAAAACCTTTAGCATTGGAATGTTGTCATGCAATCAATATCTCCGTTCAGAGGTCTCTTCTGTGCATTCATTGTTCACTAGTCCGTCTCGGTCTGATGAATGATATGAATAAAAATGGGGGTTGATGGCTCAATACTTACGGATTTGCTCTCATACTGATTAACTGCCGCACTCAGAGACGTCAGTTAACGTTACTGAGTACATAATACTAAAAAATGTAAATTCAAATCTAGTCGCTATTCTTGCTGGTTTATGGTGTATTTTTGTATTTTGACGTTTCTGAGTGCGGCAGTAAGTCTTACTGTGCTCATACACAACGACCATAATGATAATTTTTCGAATACAATTACTAGCTTCTTTAAATTGTGATAAAACGGGATTTATACCACCCAGTCATCCGTGACCGTAACTGTGCCGGAATATCGGAATTCTAACAAAATCCAGGGGTACGTGGTATAAATCCCGTTTTATCACAATTTAAAGATGAAAGTGACCACGTAAGCTTAAAACTTACCAGCTTGTCAATGAGATGTTCGACTGTACGATAGGCGTTGTAGCCCACAGTCGGAACGGCCAGTCCGTCCGCCAGCGTCGAGCGTATTTCCACGCTCGTGGGTCCACCGTTCTTCATGGCCATCTTTAAGCTTGGGCATTTCTCGGTTTCGACACCCTAAAAGATATCACCAGTTTAAATAATCTAATAAAACTGTACTACTTACTATAACAATTTATAATTGAAACATCGTTTTGCGATTAAAATAAAAGTAGTGCTGCAGTGCCCTCAACTTCTCTCGTCAGGCTGCGAAATTTGGAACTACAATTTTGACATTTCTATGAGACTTTGTTCACCACTAGCCTAGCGAGTAGCGACACCACCATTTCATCAGATAAGTTGGTGGCACTATATTGAACCACTCGAACTTGAGTTCGCTCTACAAAATAAGTCCCTCTAATAACATTATTTTCGCTCTTACTGCAAAGAGTTAAGGTTTAAGCCTAGGGACTTCTTTCGTGGAGCGAACTCTATCTTCAATTTAGTACAGTATTTCCTATAAACGACGTATTTTCTATAGACAACGAACGAGAGGCTTTTGGCCATTAGGTATAGAATCTATCGAGTTTTTTGGTAAACGCCTCTAATGCATTGCAGTAGCAAAAATCGCATCTCAGTGGACTTCCAATAGTATAGCTTTTCAACACAACTCATGTTACTTAAACAGAAAATTGCAAATGTACGCGTTTAGTCATATTTTGTGTTATTGTTTTGTCTACCTGTTCATTTGTTATTGTTTGGTCTACCATTTTATTTGTTACTTTCTGTTTTAGGAGCATCAATTGTAAAGAAAAAAAAATATTATTGTTTGTTAGTTTTTTGTATCACGATTGTTACGTTAACATTAGCAGATTCAGGGATACATTTTTGATGTATCTCCCGAGGAAGTCGCTAGGCGCTAGTAGGCCGCTAGACGTCCTGTATATGTAGATAAAAATAAATATTAGAGCTACATTGGACTATTTATGAAATTCGTTATCATAGGTACGCACGTAGATATTTCCATATTTTATTAGTCATCTATAATAATAAATCATGTAACTAAAATGTGATTAATTAAGTAGTTTTATCAATACGAGGTTATCGTTCACGTGTGCAATTTGTATAGAGGATTACTATTAAGTACAAAGATTATGGTGGTTAGAAAAAGAATTTCGAAGAATTATGGTCTTGAGGCGGGATAATATAATGTTAAAATTAAAATCGAATAGATCACTACTATGGATATTCCTATGCCCAATGACCTTGAATGTTTGTTTGCTCTTTGGTATACAGAGATATACAGATAGAATTTGCAAAGAAGTTTCAAAAGGGTTGCTTTTACGGAATTTTTTACGTTATTTAGGTAAAGTTATTATTAATTTTAATCAATCATGTGTGACCTCTAGTATACACCATATTTTTTACATAACTCTTACACTAAAGGGTTTCTCTAGAAACTTCTTCAAAGTGACAGTATTTTTGAGATATGAGCAATGGTAATCCCCTTAAGTATCTATAAATTTCTGCTAATAAGATAAACAGATGTATTACTTTAACTTAACTTTATAAGTAAGTTTTTATTCTATTTATTAAGTATTTATTAACCCTATTCTATGAGGGTGGCATTGAGTTAGTGACCTATTTAAGCAATTAGGTTTGTCATGCTTGACCCAATGAAATATTGGTCCCCATAGTTGAAATCCCGACCTTTGAGCATGGTTGATACATATCCGCTTTTTCTTATCAAGAGTGGCCCATATTCATTATCAACTTATTAAGACATTCGAAACTTTGATCTGACATTGATTTGTAATCATTATTCAGCGGTAAATAAAATAATAAGCTGTTAAGTAACTACATACAATATTATATTGGTTAGTCATAAAATCCGTGGATAGGTACTCCAGCATTTATATCGATATAAAAAAAAACGTGAACAATCTTGATGTTTTTTTTATTAAGTATAACTACCGCACTCAGAGACGTCAATTAACTTTAATGAGTACTTAATGTCAAAAACTTACATTTAAATCTAGATTCTAGACCATAGACCGGCAAGTTTTGAATTGTCATTTTTTGTAATTAAGTACTCATTAACGTTAATTAAAATCTGAGTGCGGCAGTAAGAGGTCTCACCGATTGTTGGTCACCTGCTCTCTAACTTACCCTAATAATATTATTATTGAGACACATTTGCGTTGGTAAATAATAAAAATTATTTTAACGCGTTGTATTTTAATGGCGGGTTCCTAATATTCTATCTACAGTTGAAAGTTAGCTTACTGAAGTTTTTTTGGATTTTTGTTATATTACGAAAAATAACAGAAGTCGCTAGGCAACTTAGCTGTAGTACGTCTATCTACAAGATATAATATTGGAACCCGTTGTAAATGAACATCGAAGAGAACCGACTCACATAAATAAGCACATGCGGCTTAAGGTGCTTGATGGCGGTCGCGACGCCGGCCAGCAAACCACCGCCTCCTACTGGAACTAATACCACGTCCACCTCGGGTACTTGTTCCACTATCTCCAAACCGACGGTTCCTTGGCCAGCCATTATGTGTGGGTGGTCGTACCTAGGAAGACCACGATATTAGGGCTACGCATTGAATTACTATCTTATAACTCAATGGTGCTACGTTAAGTAATAACATGAATCAATCTTATGAAACTTTAATGTCACAGATTGGAAAGCTAAGATTAATATGAGTACAGACCAATACGACCGACACATCACTGAAAATATTTTTTTTTGTACATACATACATACATAAATCACGCCTATATCCCCGAAGGGGTAGGCAGAGGTGAACCAGCACCCACGCTTCGCCAATTATGTCAGGTCCCATGTAATAGGTGGCGAGCCTATTGCCATTTATCGGGCACAAAAGTCGCAGTATATTGCTGGGTGGTAGGTATAACAGGAACGCTGCTGCCCATTCCTCATCACTGTTTTATCCTTAGTCGCCTTGTACGACACCCACGGGAGAGATTTGGGGTGGTGACAATTGTATTCTACTCTGCCGTCACCACACGGCTAAAAAAATTTTTTTTTGTGACATTTAAAATTAAATTTTGGTAATTATTTTGTATAATTCAATTAGATAGTGAACAGTAGTGAATATAGGCAATGAAATTAGTTACAAAAATTTGCATGCCTCTGTTGCTGGCTGAATGGGCAGAACTGTATTCTGGAACTATGTTATGTTTTGTTAATGAATACCAATCAAGCGTAAATAAAGACTATTCTATTATATTCAAACAAAATAAAAAAATACTTAGTAGATTATATGCCAAGGGCAAAGAATGTCTCAGATCGCAAGTATTTGATAAATATGCGATCTAAGACTTTCTTTTTAATCGTCTGCGGTAAGCTCAAAGTTTTATGTCATCCCCTGACCAGTAAGTGAGATTTTCCGTACGCTTATCGGGCGGAAAAGTCCTCTTTATGGTCAGGTGTGACATAAAAATACTTAGCGTAGTTGGGTTGGGTCTTGATGTGAATTCTCTGGTCTAAGCTCGAATACTCTAGTTAGATTTCGATGTCTTTCCAACTATACCCTACCATATCGTATTCATTTATGTCAAATCACTGAAAACAATTACAAAAAAAAAAATCTAATATTTACGTCATCATCACCCAGCCCTTTAATGTCCCAACCGCTATGGCACAGGCCTTCCCTATATGGATGGAAGAATAAAGGAAGAATAGAGGCCATAACCCACCACGCTGGCCCAGTGCGGATTGGTGGGTAGCATTTACTTTAATGTTAGTATGTTCAAAGATTTTGGTGGTTAGAAAAAGTTCGAAAATTATGGTCTTGATGTGGGAATCGAATCCGCGTCCACTGCAATCCGGGCAGGTGCCTAACCGGTCGGCCAACCAAGACACTAATTAACTTGCCGAAATTCATCTAATCTTTACACTTCATGTTGTAAGCCAACAACTTTTTCTAACCACCAAAATCTTTGTACAATTTTTTCTAACATTATACATATAATGTTGAAATTAAAATCGAATAGCTTAATTTAAGTGTTAACTTACCCATTGATATACGTAAGCCCCTTCTCCTTAGCCAACGTCATAGCGTGATACTTTGCTTCCTTCATGTCGTTTCCGTGAATAATCACGTTGGCGCCGAAGGAGCGGCACTTTTGTATCTTCATCATGGGAGCAATCGTGGGCATGACCACGGTGACCGGGACCTTGAGTTGGTTGGCGTGGTAGCTCAGGCCTTGGGAGTGGTTGCCCAGCGAGGCAGAGATGACACCAGACGCCTTGGCTTCTTTCGACAGCAGAAGCAAGGCGTTCCTCGCTCCACGCTCCTTGAAACTATATTAACAAAGAGTATATAATACACTACGTTTACTATATTAATAATAATCTTATTTTTTTTAAATTTGTTAGTACAGAGTACCTAATTATTAACAAATTATTTTGATGGGCGCGTTGTACTTTTGTTGTACTTGTGTGCGTTTTGTTTTATATAAATAAAAACTGTATTACAGCCGCTAACGCCCTAATCGGTATTATAACACATGAAAAAATAGGGAATGTAGAAATTAATTACCAGTTTATATTTAGACTTCTTATAAAGCGTTCAAAAGGGAATAGGTACCTAAATAAACAGTAGGTACAAACGTGAATAAGTACTTTAAAATCCAACTTACCTTCCAGTATGTTGCAGAAAGTCATTTTTAAGATAGATATCCATGCCGGCGAATGCGGTGAGGTGGGATTTCTGTAAAGCATTTAAATAGTTACACACACTCATTGAGTTAGTTCAATGCACGCACTTTGACTTTATTTCTAAAGGACAAGCACAAAGTACATCCTCCATTTGGGCCCAAAATCAAAAGTGCCGACCAAAAAAGAAAGTGCTGTACGTTCTGACAGAACATGTCGGCCTTAGCATTTGTTAATGAGGCACCAAAGCTTTTTTTTTTTTTTGATGGACCTAGGCTGTTGGCCGAGAGGCCTTTACAGCATCTACCGGGTTTTTTGGGGAAGGCGAAGACCTTGACCTAAAGCCAAACGTGTCCTCAAGCCTTGCAGTCGAGCACTCCCTGTGAGGGTGCCTTCACAGCAGGCGTCCCCCGTGTGGGGACGGCATCTCCCGAGGGAGGTATACTGCCGCGGAGAGCCTCGCAGGGCGCCCGAGTCGGAGCTTGGATCGGCAGGCCTGAGGGTGCCTCTAAAGGCGCGGACCTCGGCTCAGGCGTGCCGTGTAGTGGGGGGAGGGGGCGAGAAGCGCCCAGGGACACGAGTGTACCTGGTAAAGCGCCTTGTGTGTAGACCGGGTCTTCGCACTCTTATACGACGAGTGCGGTGTGTAGGAACGGTGTGTGTGGTGTGTTCGGCTCTTTGATTGGCCTGTGTGATTGAGTCATCCGGATCGATGAGAACGTTTTTGGGCCTACGGAAGGCCCGCCCTACATTGGGCAACGGAGAATAATCCGCCGCTTGGACTACCAGCGGGTTTGGGTGGTGGGGAGCATTGTTAAAGAAACGCCTCGAAGCGTTCTTCATGTACTGCGCTATGGTTGGGAGATCGAAATCGCGATGTAGATCTACGTTTCATTGGTCATACGTAGAAAGCGATTTTGAATGACTTGCAGCCTTTTGATACGCGATGGGGCTGCATGCGCGAATACTAAACTAGCATACGTCATGATTGGACGGACGCAGACTTTGTAAGTGTCAACTTATTTCTAAGTGACATTTTACTCCGCCTGCCTAGAAGATGGTAGAGCCGTCCGAGCACAAAGTATGCCCGGTTTCTGACCGTGTCTATGTGCGATGCGAACGATAACGGGGTCTAGCGTGACGCCCAGATATTTGACCCTCCTTTTCCAAGGAATCGGTTGGCCAAACAGGGTGACTGGGGGCAGAGTGGGGGGCAGACGCCCACCCCGATTAAAGTACATGGCTGCACTTTTATCGGGGTTTACCTCTATCCTCCACTTGCGGAACCATTCGCCCAGGGCGTTCGCGGCTATCTGGAGTTTACGTACGACAAAGTTGCGGTTGCGGAAGGACGTGAAAAGGGCGGTGTCGTCCGCGAAAAGCGCGAGTTCGACGCCCGGAGTGCGCAGTATGTCGTTGACGTATAGTGAAAATAAGAGCGGGGCGAGTACGGAGCCTTGCGGGACTCCGGCACGTATCGGACGGTGGCACCAAAGCTATAGCACCAATATTAGTAGTGCTATACAGAGAGGAAAGTTGAGATGGGACATTAAGGGCAGCTACCATATCCCTTGCAGCCACGCGAAAATGGTCTTAGGAGACTTTTCCCAACTTTTTGAATGATGACAATCGACATTCAAAGATTTTAGATAAAATGTACAGTTAGCGAGAAAATCGTCAGAATAAATCGTTAGAATTGAGATTTTTTTAATGCCAATTGATCCATTTTCCATAGCGGATTAAAACACTCTTTGAGACCAACTGAGGTTAGAGTAATAGAACACCCACAAATAAAAAAAAGTTTTAATACTTTTTTCTAGGTTAAGGCGAGTATTTCCGAGCAGTGTAGGCATCGCCGGTGTAACCCCTCACTGCGCGCGCGCTGGGACAGCCGCCGCGCACTCGAGGAAAGCCGAATAGCTGTCTTTGCGCCATAGTGCAGTCGACCCAAATTGTAGTTATAACGTTTGAATTAGTGGTATGTTCAGATTTTTTTTCTATCGAGTAAAGTGTTGTTAATCGTGTTTCTGTTTTTTGCATTCACTAACTCATATCCTCAAGTTTAATGTGTACGAATTTCAGACTTGTGAGTTCTTACACAATTAATAACTAGAGGTTCAAAATTGTACCAATTTGGGAAATAGTCGCCTTAATGACGATTTTCTCGCTGACTGTACATTTAATAAAAATCTGAGAATTTCGATTGTCATCACTCGAAAAGGGGAAAGGAAAATGGTCCTAGGGGATAGGACCATTTTCGCGTGGCAGCGAGGGATCTGTAGGCCTATTCCCTAACTTTTTTTGACAGTAGAAAGTGATGATTACCGAACTATTTACTAATACATACATTGCTGTTATCACAGGACAAGTGTCACAATAGCATTATAGTAAAGTAGTAATGGATAAGTAAATAGTTCGGTGATCATCACTTTCAACTGTCAAAAAAAGTTAGGGAATAGGCCTACTGGTAGCTGCCCTAATGCCCCATCTCAACTTTCCTCCCTGTATAGCACTACTATTGGTGCATAGCTTTGGTGCCATATTAACAAATGCTAAGGCCAACGTGTTCTGTCAGAATACAACACATTTTTGATTTTGGACCAAAAATGTATGAGACGTGGAGGATGTCCTTTGTTTGTTTTCACAAAATTTACAAATAGGTATATTGTAATCGAAAACAGCAGCTAATTAGCATGTTGTATCCTAATTAGTGTTTAAATGGTGCGTCTGATGTATCCTACCCCAATCCTAAATTATTTGGAGTTAGTGCAATGTCTTTAACATACTGCGTAATATATGCTAGGGATGGCTAGATTTTCATGATCTGCAGCCTGTCTGACAAGGGAATGGAAATGGGGAATGCAATCGTAATGGCGTGAATCTGGCGTCTGACTGGTCAACGATGGTTTATTTGCTCTGAGGGTCAATGTATGGTCCCTACAATTGACATTTTGTGGTAGCTAGACATGCTGTTGACGGTACGTTACGGAGATACGTGCGTAATTCATTGATATTTATTAAATTTGAGAGTAGACTTAATATATTAATATTTTGTTTCGCAATGTTTACACTAAGATAATGGTGTTATTTCGGTACCGAGTTGCCTAAAGTTGTTCTTCTTTTCTATTATTATTTCAGAGGTCCTGACCCAAGTTATCAGTGTAGTAAAATAACTACACGCAGACACGTGCTTGTTCCTTAAGTCGTGCTAACATATTTTTACTGATTAAAATGTTTGCATATTTTAACGGTCACTCTATATTGTATTTGTGGATGTAGGTAAGCACCAATAAAATTATTACCAAAAACTTTAAAAAAATTATGATTTTGATTTTTATTTGAATAAATGATTAAAATTATTATTTTATTTATTTTCCAACTTTATTTTCCCTGCAATGGCAATATTTAATTTTGATGTCACTGAATAATTGATCCTTTGTATACCTTGTGTTCTTTTCTTTGAAGAGGTTAGCTCTTCTCATATTTTGGGTTTAAGACTCTAGAAAATTATATTATACTCATGAACAAACTTACCACGCACGGTGTTTTCACTATCCCACTTTGTATCCTGAAAGCTGCTGCGGAGACATCCTCGAATGTGATTTTCTGTGGATTCTCCTTGTCGCACATAGGGTCGAATTCAATCGTCTGCAACACCATTGCGGTTTCTCTAATCAGTCACTAATTAATTCACTATACAATAACGCCTCTGATACCAACAGCCGGACCCTAAGTAATAACAACTAGACTAATTGTATACCTACAGCTACTTTATCTTATATACTATAGAACATCAATAATGTCAATAATGATGTGCTGATCAAAAGGGGTCAAAGGTAAGGGGAACATGCTTATAAAGGAATGCTGTCATGATAGAGGAAGGTGGCCTCAGTCGGAAATCACGCCTCCGCGAAGGGGTAGGCAGAGGTGAATCGCCAATAGGTTCGGTCATATGTAAAGGGGGCGATCAATAACATCGCATCCATCCATTGGACACGTAAATCGTAGCATTATTGCTAGGTGGTAAAAGAGGAACGCTGCTGCTTTACTTTTTTTATGCTAGGCAGGGAAGCTCTTGGCTTTCACTGTAGGAGACGATAAGGGCAAAAGATGAAATCGAGCTTCACCAGGAACCTTCAACCACAGAGCTGCTGGCTATCTTCACAATCACAAATTGTCGGAACAATGCTGTTAACATTATTTTGGCGACAGATTTTAATACCCTTATTACCCAATTTGGGTGGGTGCTAGTTCACCACTGCCTACCCCTTCGGGGATATAGGCGTGAATTATGTATGTATGTATGTATTACCCAATTTTATACACGCGAGTGCTCGTTTTAGGCAGACCGCAGGCTGATTCTGTAACTATGTTGCTAACAATTTTCGATTGAAATTAGCGTAATTGTTGCTTTTACGATTGTAATTACGAGTGGCAGTCTCGCGCATTGCTCACGTCGCACTCTATTAGATAGCAATTGAAACTGTAAAATTGTAAACGCATAATCGCAAATGCAATAAGTATCTTATTTCTATAATTTCATATCGAGATTTGTTAGCAACAGAATAAACTTAGTGTTATGGGCTGGCTTTCTCTACTTGCAATTAATCTTGAATTTGACGACAACTTAATTGTGTACTTACTTACCGACACATTATACTCGTATTGTTCCATTTCTTATGCGTAAAAAATCACAGCACAAAAATGTAGAAATATGTTTGGTGTGTGCTCTCGCGTGCTCTCAGATCAGCTACTGTTCGAAATGATAATTTTATATAACTTTTAAGGAGATATATAATTGCGGATAACAGCAATTTGTGACTGCGTGCGTATTACATTACATTAATTATCATTACGTACGATTCAAAAGTAAACAAAAGCTGTAGGGACTGGTTGAAAGGAAACCAGTTTGTTGTGTAGAACGATTAAAAAAATACTCAAAATTCTTTAAATAGAGGTTTGTAATTTTTGGCGCGTGCATAAGCAGCAGAATTTAAAAGTGTTAAAATGTATTGCGTATTTTTTGAATTGAAAACTTTTGTCATTTTCTTTTTTATTATGTGGGGTAAATGGTTGTTTTCGTTCTTTTCAAGCTACACTATACAAACTTAAAAATGTTCCACCCTCTCGTCTGTGGGCATGACGGGAGCCGTCATGAACGAAAGTGTTCATCTGTTGAATGTCGGGACCCGTCACGATGAGTCATCGATGAGTCATCAAGTGGGCGGTGCCGAATTTGCCGGCGGTGAAAAAATACTTTGGTGCGTGTTTGTTTACACTCTGTGTAGTTTGGTTGCAGATAAAATAAGCAATACGTTCTCTGTTATCATTCATAGACTATTAGAACAAAATTAAAAAGTTATACGTCACGTATATGTCGTTTAAAAGTCGTAATTTTTGCACCAACTTCTACAGTTGAAAAATGCTTGTTAATTACGGATTTTAATTGCTATAATTAGTGAATATCGAAAGGAAAAATGGTGCAGTAAGTACTAATTAACTTTAATTACATATCTAACGTAAGATTTACGAAATTTGCCAAAACAAAGCAGAAGTCCCCTTGTCTTGAAACTTTGCTCACGATTTTGTATGATTCAGTTGAATGAAAAGATTGAAAATTGTAAACTACTTTATCTATATTAGTAATTTAACTATAAACAAATAGTAGTCATGTTATAATTCAAGACAATAAGGAAATAGTGCGAAATGGCCCATCACACGCCCTGTCTGTTGAAATGTCGGGTCCCGTCACCACAGACAGGGGGATCACAAAATATCACTGCCACAGACGAGAGGGACAGGTACATAACATACCTATTGTTAATTTTTAATAAGATTTAGGCTTAAAACCGCGGTCAGGCAGCAGCGTTGCTCTTATACTTACCTACCACATACCCACCTAGCAAGGTAGAATGTGGCCCAGATAAGTCCGAGCGTGGAACTAAAATTTCGTCTCCTATTTTGTTTGTCTAGGGAGTGTCAATGTTAGCGAGCAGCGCCACCCCTCGCGCGCGGACTTATCTGGGCCGCACTCTACTCTGCGATTTACGTGCCCGTTATATGAGTCGCCAACCAACATGGGAACTCATATAATTGGCGAAACGTGGATGTAAATACAGTTCTACCATTTCAGGGTTAATGGGCGTCATTTATCTATCATCAAAATCACCAGCCCTTTAATGTCTCCACTGTTAGGGCAGAAACCTTGCCTATTACCTATGGATGGAAAAATATAGGGAGAATGGGCTTTATAACCCACCACGCTGGCCCAGTGCGTATTGGTGAGTATTACTTACCACTTCCTCCTTTTTTATGTGGGTACGTATAAGATTTATGTATGTATGTATATTATTACGATAACTGTATGATGGAATTCACATGCGTGATTTATGTATGTATGATGGAAGTCATAAGTACACTTGCTAAACACCAGATATAGTGCGTTCCATCTTATAGTTCCTATGCCGTGATAGTGGCTACAATGTCTGTCATCAACATCAACACGTAAGTCATATTTGCAGGTTTTTTATGTTTTATAGAAAATCTTTGAGAAAATCATGCCCAAAACATTGAAGTCATGAAAGATTAATTGTGTTATAAGCTAAGGTCTTTTGAGACCGTGAAAAACGTAATGAGGTCTCGCATAATCCATTAGTGTGTACAAGTTCGGATTGCCGCCATTAAATTGGGTGACCAGTATCAGTTTTATGTTTGATAAAGAAATTAAATATATTTATTTTAGTATTATAACTGTAAATAAATAGTACTAATAACGATTTAACGACTGACAAGAGTGAGGACATGCCAAATGTAGACTAGATGTTAGATGAACACAATTATTGTTAATCATAATAAATATAATATTTTATTATAATTTAACCTTTTTTCACTTTATGAGTCTATCCTTCTTACGTCACTACAATTTATATTTATCTATCTAATTTCTATCACATTTTTAATATCATGAACTAACTGTTCTCGCAAATTTTCACGAGCTTTGGCTTATGACTTTTATAAAAAAAAACTGTAACTACTACTTAGTACCGCTAGTAGTTTTAAGTAACAAAATAAGATAGATGCATAATTGTTTATCTAGTTAATTGAAAAAAAACTCCCTGACTCATTAAAGGTAGTACAATAAAGTTGACATGGCATCATTTTCTTACAATACTACCAACTTTACGGCATAGGAACTATATGATGAAACGCACTATACTGATGCACTATCTGTACCTACACCCTTTCGCGCTCTCCAGTGTTTTGCGCCCCCAGTGTACCCCCGGCGATAGATTCAAAGGAGGAAAAAGATTTTATCTTCTAAAACTACGAGACGGTCAAGCGGCTTCGCGTCAATCGCGTAGATTTTAGCTTGCTTCAATCATTTTGATCGTCTGCAACGCTCGCTTAAACTTGAGTCAAATTTATGAGCTTGATACGTGCTTGATGTGCTTTTAAATGTATGTTTAGTCTATGGACAGGCCTCTTGACAGGCGTTTCAGTGGTTTCAATCACACTGTATAGCAAGCACAATATAAAATATACGTGTTTGACGCGAAGCCGCTTGACCATCTCGGAGTTTTAAAAGATAATGTTATTTCCTCCTTTAAATCTATCCGACGGGAGTGCACAGGGGGGCGGCGGAATATTCGTCTACAATCGTCGTCTATTCTATTAGGCCTCATCCGCACGGTAGCTTTTTTAACGTCCGATAGAAAGCGTTCAAATTATTTTCAAGTATGTTCATGTGAATAAGGCCTTAAAGTCCAACGCTCATAGCACCAAAATGCAACACTACTCGATAAAAAAAGCCACTTTTTAAAAGCGCTGACGTGTGAACGTATGCTTGGAAATGCATTTGTTGGTGTGTTGGTTGTGTGTGGCTTTATGTGGCTTCGGTCTGATTTTTGTTTCAATAATTCAAAAATTGTTTTTGAGGTGACTTCTGTAGTGAAAGTGGTGTTATTTTGATACTTATGGATCCTTGTTTACGTTCAATTAGGCGGAATCATTGAAATTAAATTGTTGTAGTGTGTTCGGCGTTGAGAATTTTAAAGTGATTTTCACCACCTCATCAGAGCCATCATGATGTCTATTATTATTTAATTCGTGCCAAGTACTCCCTAGCAGCATTAAAACGTGTGACACACATATTTTAATGGATAATTTAAAAATATATATAATTTAAAACATGGCTGTATGGGCTAGATTCCTTTGCCTTCCTCAAAAAAAAAGGCGAATTAAAAACAAACAAAAAAAACAGGATTGTTGGTTTTGGGGGAGGAGTGTTTGGCGCGTTTCGTGGTGTCCGTCAGATTAATTTTCGATTATTCAAAAATTGTTACAAAGTGGATTTTGTGCAGTGAAAGTGGTGTGTTATTTTGATCCACAAGCGTGTTGATGTGCAATTATGCAGAATCATTGAAAATGAGTCTTGTGATGTGTTTGATGTTGTGGTAAAAACCACTGTAAAAAGTGGTTTTGTCCACCTCATCACTCACCATCATGAACTCTGTTACCATTCAATTCGCGCCAAGCACTCCCTAGATGCGTTAAAATATGTGGCACCCATATTTTAACGTAAAATTTATTTCATTCATACATTTCACCCACTCATTATTTCATAAGACTACAGATAAAATATACACTACAGACTTGGCTGTATGGGCTAGATCCTTTGCATTCCCTAAAATATAGGGAGAATTAAAAAAAAATCAATATGTTGGTTGACTTGACATTGGGGAGTGTTTGGCGCGTTTCGTGGTGTCAGTCAGATTTATTTTCACTAATTCAAAAATTGTTACAGAGTGGATTTTGTGCAGTGAAAGTGGTGTTATTTTGATGCACAAGCATCCGTGTTGATGTGCAATTATGCAGAATCATTGAAAATAAGTCTTGTGATGGTGTTTGATGTTGTGGTGAAAGCCACGTAAAAAGTGGTTTTGCTCACTTCATCAGTCACCATCATGAACTCTGTTACCATTCAATTCGCGCCAAGCACTCCCTAGATGCGTTAAAATGTGTGACACCCATATTTTAACGTAATATTCATTTCATTCATAATTTCATCCACTCATTATTTCATGAAACTACAGATAAAATATACACTAAAGACATGGCTGTATGGGCTAGACCCTTTGCCTTCCCTAAAATATAGGGAGAATTTAACCAAAAAAAAAAAAAATTGACTTGACATTGACAATTTGACATTGTTTTTCGTTGGCTGGCTTGCCTTCACTTACAGACGATATTGCATTTTTCTTGGCAACTCCGCATCTAGGTTTCTAACTTAAATAAAGGGTGAACATTCCACAAATAACCCGTAACCATATAAATATTGGCAGTGTTTTAATTATAAGGTGAAATTATATGTACCTAAATCAACTTTAACAATGCCATACGCCAATCAACCTTCGGTGCACATAACAGAACTCACTGATGATAATGTTAAGTTCGTTGTGGAAGATACAGAGTTGAGTGTCGCAAACAGCATGCGGAGAGTTTTTATTGCAGAAACTCCGACAATGGCCATCGATTGGGTGCAACTGGAAGCAAATTCCACCGTACTGAGCGATGAATTTTTGGCCCACCGTATTGGTCTCATTCCACTTATATCGGACGATGTTGTCGACAAAATCCGATACTCCAGAGATTGCATGTGCGCAGATTTCTGCACGGAATGCAGTGTTGAATTCACATTGGATGTTAAGTGTACTGATGATCAAACAAGACATGTTACGACTGCTGATCTAAAGTCTAGTGATCCCCGAGTGGTACCTGCCACATCTCGACACAGAGATGAAGATCAAGCAGACTACGGTGAAGCAGACGAAATACTGATTATAAAATTACGAAAAGGCCAAGAGTTAAAATTGAAAGCATATGCAAAAAAAGGATTTGGCAAAGAACATGCGAAATGGAATCCAACAGCGGGAGTATGTTTTGAGTATGATCCAGATAATATAATGAAACATACTCTATATCCTAAACCAGATGAATGGCCTAAAAGCGAACACACAGAGCTTGATGAAGACCAATATGAAGCAGAATTTAACTGGGAAGCTAAGCCAAACAAATTTTTTTATAATGTTGAGTCAGCTGGAGCACTGAAACCGGAAAATATTGTACTCATGGGTATAGTAGTGCTGAAAAACAAATTATTAAATCTACAAGTACAATTAGCTCAGGAAGCACAAAATGATGCTCTTGCTATTAATTAAAAATAATATTATTTTTATGTTTGATAAATAAATAAATGAAACTAACAATATCTTTTATTGAATTTTAATAATGAAATTGCTGTTATTGTGTAAGTTTAGGTGTTTCACAATCGACAAGTAAGTTCGAAGTAGCTTACTTGGTAGTTCAATTGACATATTTCATATTACAACTGTCAAATGACCTGCGAAGTAAGCTACTTAGAACTTACTTGTAGATTGTGAAACAAGCGCTTAAATAAATATCCCCATTAACACCCTTATGGTAATTTAATGTGATTAATTAATTGAAATCTTATCAATAATTTGTTTATTTAATTGAACGTGGTGCCGCCTCTTGAATTGTCTCTGCTTAGCCCAATGGTTGACTGGTAGAGAACGACGTTAGTTGTTAAGTCCGCCAAATGTACATTTATTTATGGACATTAAAGTTTAAATAAATAAATAAAAAAATAAATATAATGTAATGTATTTTATGGTTGGACACAGTTAGAAATAATAGCTATTTGTTATAATAGAGCGGAAAGTAGCTTTTTAACTGTGTGCTGTGTGCTAAAAAATTAGATCCTAGATCCTGAGCACTGACCTATATTAAACACATACACTGGACTGCAGGTTGTCATCCAAAAAATTAAGCCTATTTGATTATCGCCATTTTGGCGCTGATGGTACAGGTGTACGTCCACGGAAATAATATAGAGATGCATTTGTAATGTCAAATACAAGCAACAAATTCAAAGGGCATCCTCCATTTTGGCCCAAAATCAAAAGTGCTGTATTCTGACAGAACACGTCGGCCTTAGCATTTGTTAATATGGCACCAAAGCTGTAGCACCAATATTAGTAGTGCTATACAGAGTGGAAAATTGAGATGGGGCATTAAGGGCAGCTACCAGATCCCTTGCTGCCACGCGAAAATGGCCCTAGGAGACCCTTCCCTACTTTTTGAGTGATGACAATCTACATTCACAGTGTTTTGATTAAATGTACAGTCAGCGAGAAAATAGTCTTTACCCTACTCAAATATATGAAAAAGTTTTCTTTAATTTATGGGTGTTCTCTATGGAAATGGAATCGATTGGCATTAAAAAAATCTCAATTCTGACGATTTTCATCATCTCTCACATCATATAACATCTCTTTCAGGGGAAAGAAAATCTTTTTCTCTCGCTCTAAATCCCGAGATAAAACACTGTCATTTTTTCCACGTCTCGTACTAGGCCTACTGCTCGGTGCCTCCGTCAACTGTCAATACTCTGCCTCGCACGTTCTTTTGTACCACTAGCAGCTACGTATTAATAATATTTCGTTGTTTTAATTAGGTATTTGTGAAATATTTAATCCCATTGAAAATAAATGGGCAATGATTGTGACCATGCAGTAAAAGAAGAAAAAGCATTTGATGGTCGCGACGCCGCTATTGTTGGTTTCACGGAGCGCTACATCATCGCACAGGCTCTGATGTATCATCAGATGAAGATAGTGAAGATTCAATGACCGATGTAGAAGAGTTAGAATATTTTTTTAAATAAGTTCTTCTCCTTCGGGGATATAGGCGTGACTTATGTATGTATGTGTGTATAAATAGTGTTTATAAAAAAAATATTATTTTTAAAATATTGAATTATACATTTTTTTTCACTAACCCTACTTTTCCGATCACTCCCACAAATGCAAAGCTCATCTTATAAGAACTATATCGTTCGTTCACGTTAGCAGTTGTTGTTTACTCTGTGCTTATTGCTGATACAATTTTAGGCGGTCGCTCGGATAAACAGTGCATTGCTATGGAGCTATCATCAGCAATCAAGTTAGGCGGTAGGCCCACTGGTAGCTGCCCTTAATGCCTCATCACAACTTTCCACTCTCTAAAGCACTACTAATATTGGTGCTATAGCTTTGGTGCAATATTAACAGATGCTAAGGCCGACGTGTTCTGACAGAAGACAGTACTTTTTTTTATTGGCCGGCACTTTTGATTTTGGACCAAAAATGTATTAAAAGTGTACGATGTCCTTTAGTACCCTTGCCACTCGATGGGGCGCTTCAAATAGGCACAAGAGACATTTCTCATTTTAGTAAAAGTATTCAAGTCCAGCATACTTGTATAATAGAGGTCAGTGATCCTGAGTAAATCAAAAGAGCACAAGGAGAAAAAACTTTGCACTCTAGTGCCATACGTAACTTTTCATCCCCCTCGCAGCAAGAAAATGGCAAAATGAAAAAAAAATTACAGCCGTATTATTAACAGATTCAGTCAATTCGGTTTTCACCCAGACGCTTCCACGTCCATCCTACCAAATACACACATCATATACCCAAATACACCCACAACACCTATTCACCCAGACACACCCACAACCTCCACCTATTCACCTAGACAAACACCCAGACACATCCACATCCACCCATACACACCCACATAATCCACCCAGACACATCCACAACACCCACCCAGACACACCCACACAATTCACCCAGACACATCCACAAAACCCACCCATTCACACCCACAACATCATCCCAGACACACCCACAACTCGCATCCATCCATCCAGACACACCCACAATTGACCTATAATATTATTATAGTGGGGAATGTTTATAAATGTTTTGCGAATTTCTGCTACCGTCATTCGCGAGTGCAAATAATGCGATTATTGAGTTAATTTTAATTTCGTATTTGCGCGAGGCGCGTTCCGTTTGTAACGTTCGACGTAAAAGCAGTTATGCCTTTTACTTTTTTCAAAAAGCTGCTTTTCTTAATATACCTACTTAATAATAATCTGTTTAAAAATATTCACGGTACGACGATTCTCTAAAGCAACAGTAGCCACGTTGTCACGTAACGGAAGGTTACGGAGCACGAGATTCGGTGACAGTGTTTATATGAAATAAAAGATGGATAGGGAAGTAAGGAATTTATTGGATGAATAGGGCACGTCCGTGGGAGAAATGTAGTATTGCGCTCTCAGGGTGCTCCAATACTGCCGAATTGTATACTATGTGTGCCTATTGTCCTTGTAATGTGTCCTAACTATTAAATAATGTAATCGACACATTTAACTTTAATAGTTATTTGTTGTACGTGAGTGCAAAGTTGTTTTTTAACCGCGTGCTCAATTTTGATGACCGAGCTAGCGAAGGATTCTAAAATTAGAATCCTGAGCGATAGCGAGGGAATCAAAAGAGCACAAGGTGAAAAATCTTTGCACTCGAGTGCAACACGTAACTTTTCATCCCCCCCAACGAGGAAAATGCAAAATACAAAAAAGAAAATACAAAGTTTCTGTTTTCACCCAGAAACTTCCACAACACCCTCCCATTAACCCAAACACACTCTCAACACCCATCCAGAAACACCCACAACATTCACACCCATCCACTCAGACACACCCAAAAAACACCCATTCACCCAGAAACACCCACAAAACACCCATTCACCCAGAAACACCCACAAAACACCCATTCACCTAGAAACACCCACAAAACACCGATTAACCCAGAAACACCCACAAAACACCCATTCACCCAGAAACACCCACAAAACACCCATTCACCTAGAAACACCCACAAAACACCCATTCACCCAGAAACACCCACAAAACACCCATTCACCCAGAAACACCCACAAAACACCCATTCACCCAGAAACACCCACAAAACACCCATTCACCTAGAAACACCCACAAAACACCGATTAACTCAGAAACACCCACAAAACACCCATTCACCCAGAAACACCTACAAAACACCCAATCACACCCAAAAACACTCAATCACCCAGAAACACCCACAAAACACCTAATCACACCCAAAAAAACACCCAATCACCCAGAAACACCCACAATACTCACCCATCCATTCAGACACACCCACAAAAACCCATTCACCCAGACACACCAACAAAACACCCATTCACCTAGACACACCTCCAAAAGCCACCCATCCACCCAGCCACACCAGCAACATTCATCCAGACACACCAACAAAACACCCATTCACCTAGACACACCTCCAAAAGCCACCCATCCACCCAGCCACACCAGCAACATTCATCCAGACACACCTGTAAGTCCCTAATAAAAATTACCGTCCCTAATGGAGTTCCGAGACGGTCAATCAGCTTAAGTCAAGTACGTTGATTTTCTGTATGTTTTTGTTCCGTTGCTAGCGTAAACAAATCAAACAGACCTAAAAAGCTTTTTAAATGCTTGACTCAAGCATCCAGCAAGCGTTGTAGACGATCAAAATGTTTAAAGCAAGATTGACCGTCACGGAACTCCTAGGTTTTAACAAATTTATGACGTGAAAAGAAAATGGCGCGCGCAAAGCAAATTACAAAAAAAGTACAC
This sequence comes from Cataclysta lemnata, assembly GCA_963931975.1. NCBI lineage: Eukaryota > Metazoa > Arthropoda > Insecta > Lepidoptera > Crambidae > Cataclysta > Cataclysta lemnata. The sequence continues at coordinate 4,981,088 of OZ008355.1, read as the reverse complement.
CAAGAAGGTTCCGAGTCTGAGTTTTTAACAAATTAAAATAGGTTGCACATGGAGTTATAAAGTAAACAGTAGTTCAATGAGGTTGCATGACAATTTCGGCACCATGGAGGTAGAAATAAATATGTATAATGATGTTTTGAATTCACAAACTCATTGCACACGATGTTCTAAATTCAAATTTACTTTAACCTCTTGAGGATAAAAACGGCTTTTGCACTCAGATATTGAAGAGCAAAAACGCTTTTTCCGAGATGGTGGGATGAAAAATAGCTTTATTTTATTCCTTGTAAATAACATTTCTTTGTATAAAAATAACGATATATCCCTCTTTGGCAAATTCATGTTTTTTATCAATGATATTATATTAAAAAGAGGTAGATAGGTTACTTGCATGCAAAAAGTGCGACCCGAAAAGTAGGCTAATTAGCCTACCCGAGCTCAGTCTAGCGATGACAGCGAATGCGATGATTGCTCCCGATATTTATTACAAAAATGCCGTCTTATGTTATGCGACGCTGTAACAACTACACCAATAGACTTCCAAAAGCCTGTTGATTACTTATCATGCGCGTATACATTTTTATTTGATTTTCGTTAATATTATTAAGAAAATAAATAATATTAGTTAAAAATGTATCATATTAAGATAGAGTGCGACAGCAGATACAGCGCGCAACGAGTGGAAGAGGGATGGTTGTCAAAGATTAAAATATAACCGAACGGACAAAATTAGACCAAGATAATGTCTACATATTAGCTTACATTTCACTTTAGAATGATGACCAGCTCGACTTTCTGACTAGCTGACGCCGGACTATCCTCAAGTCCAGTTCCTGAATGCCCAATTATCAGTATTAAGTTTTTTTGTTATTTTTATAGGTTTCCGGCAAATGAATTTAGGTGAAACCAATGAGTAAATTTTGTGCGTAGACAAAGAAAGTTACAAGATTGGCGGCCAAATACCTTAAGTAGAATAAGTTTCAATGATGCAATTTCAATATTTAACATAATGTCTACCTATGATATCTATCTTATAAGATGGAAATTAAGTTTAGTAGAAAGTTAAACTTATCCGGGATATAGAACATAAACAATTTTTATCATCTGACTAAAAGTGTATTAGTGTGTGTACATATACAGCCGGTTGCACAAACAGATTTTAAATTATAATGTTTTTTTTAAACTTTAATGAAACGTTGTTGTTGCGCAAGTATCAGTTCTGGCCTAAAACCGACAAATAAATAAATCGGCGATTGCAGAACACCTTCTCGAAGCAGGCACTAATCACTGGATTGAATTTCACAACACGCAAGTCCTCTCCACAGATCGCAACTATTATTCAAGAGTAGTGCGTGAAGCGATTGAAATAAAAAAACACGACAATTTCAATCGGGAAGACGGTTTCAGATTATCAGCAACATGGAATCCAGTGATTAACATTACGCAGACGAGAAGTCGCCAGAATACGGACGCGTTGCTCGGCCTACAGCAGAATAAGGACATAGCAAGTGTGGTGTGTGACAGCAGTAAAATAAACATCTTGTGGGTAGATGAAGATGAATCTACCTCACAGACGGAGTGAAGAGATCGCTGTTCCCCAGTGCGCCTGACGTGTGTGTTGCTACAGCATTTAGGTACATATTTTGTTCGTGTTTTGTGAGCGTATAACGTATCTACCTCTTTTTAAGTATAATATCATTGGTCCGGACCATACCTGTAATCGACGGGACGTAGTGCTTGCGGTGTAGTCGGCCTCCGAGGCCTTACCGCTTACGCCCCGAAGCACCCGTCCTGTCCCGCTGTGTCCTTACAGACTCGTTCCTGGGGCCTTACCACCAAACGCGACTCAATTCCCATTGTTAAAGTGAGACCACGCTATAAGCCGAGTAGAGCGGCGTCCCGTTTTGTCACTCGCGTTTGGATTGCTCTAATACTTCATGGTACGGCCACTGGTCCTATCACGCTCCTGCCCCCGACCCTCTCCTGTCGGGAAGCCCGAGCCAGCCGCGGCTCCTGAGTGCGTCCAATGAGCGCGCTCTCCACCTGGTGCTCCGCTGCTGGCGCGCCCCTTCCTGCGTGAATCCGCTGGCGCACCCCTACCTGCGTGCCCCTGCCCGCGCGCCTCTGTTCGGCCCCGACTTGAGCGCTTCAACGTGCGCGCCCTTTACGTGCGCGCCCTCTACGTGCGCGTCCTCTACGTGCGCGCCCTCTACGCCCGGGCTCGAACCCACGACCCTGACATTAAGAGTCTCATGCTCTACCGACTGAGCTATCCATCTTTTATTTCATTTAAGCACTGTCACCGAGTGCCGTGCTCCGTAACCTTCCGTTACGTGACAACGTGTTCAGGTTTATTAAAAAAAGGAGAGCACTCATCTGCTTAGTTGCTCACTTTTCACGCGCGCCGCTATGGTTAGTTTCGGCTAGGTTGTTTTGGGATTGTAACAATAAATCCATGTTTTGTTATCTGTTACTATGTCCCACACCAAATTTGACGCACCTTCGTAGAATCTGGTAAGCATGGCACTGCACCAAGTAAGTACGCGGTCTGTTTTTTGAGCCTCGGTCAAATTGTGTAGGATTGATGGTATTTGACTCATGCCATGCCATGTCTAAAGATGCGCGAATCTAATCACAGCCGTGGACGGGCAACCATCGCGAGATTCGTCACTGAGATTCATACGACCGCGCTTGAATTCTGCAAACCAGCTATAAATAGTCACCTTGCATGGTGCTTCATCGCCAAAAGCAGATTTAAGCTGTCTTTCACTTAAAATCGTGAAAATCATACCTACTACGACAATTTTCCTGAGTTAAATCCATGCTAATGTAGGTAGACACGCATTTAAAATGGCGCCCCAACCATGTAGAATAAATGTAAAACAATTGACAGTCAGATGAAACAAACTGGATTCTAGAGTGCGCGCCAGATAAGACTGCGCGCGAGGTGTGGCGCTGCTCGCTAACATTGATACTCCTAGACAAACAAAATAGCAGACGAAATTTTTGTTCCAATTTTGACCACTCGCGGACTTATCTGGCGCGCACTCTACGGCCAAAGAGTGCAATTTTCAAATGTTGTAATTACTTTTTAAATATTGGTTATGTAGGTAAGTGGCCAGTTCCGGAAAATTTTAGTGTGACCTTAGTGTACCTATTGTGATAGATATCAACACTAAGGTGGCTCGCTTGTATGTATCTTATCGTCTTGTCGTTTTTCTATACTACTCTTCTATGCGAGCAAGTAGGTATGTAAAAGGTACCAAGTGCGTATTGGAGGAGATTAATTTTGATCTATTCCAACTATAATCTAATACTATAATTAATAGATTAAGATAGGAAATAACATTTGATAAGCGCTTAGAATATATAAAGAAAGACGTGTAGAACGAAATTAAACAGTGCGACTGAACATATCAATATGCGTGTTCTCATCGCTTTGGTGCTGGCCCTCACAGCCGTGGCTGGTAAGTATTTCCGATTCATTTTTATTTGACCTTTTCATGGATTTGTACAAAGTACATACTTTGTATCAGATCTATTAATAGTTTTATAATATATTTTTCTAGCAAAGTAATAAATGAATCGACATTATCGTGAATTGTTAGATACATATGTATTAGTAACAGAGATCGTGACAATTCACAGTTTGTTTAATTAATTGATTACCTAGTTACTTAAATTTAATTTTCAGCCGTCCCATCTAATCCGCAAAGGATTGTTGGTGGGTCACTGACGACCATCGATGCCTACCCTGAGATGGTGGCGTTATTGTACGCCTGGTCTGGGTCGAACCACAGACAATCCTGTGGTGGAAGCATTCTCAACAACAGATCCGTCCTGACCGCCGCTCACTGCACCATGTTAGTGCCGTACTCTATGGCATCGTCCTAATGGCAACACGATTGCGCGATCATCGTAGGTACGCGCTAATTTTACTCGTACGAACGCGCGATCAAACCTATTGAACTCGAATATGTGTCCTTACTGACAATCGCACGACATGGCCGCGCGATCGCGGTCTATCAGGACGATGCCTATATGACTTAACAACATTCAATCCCATCATTGTTTTTACACATTATACCTTAATTCCCCAGCGGCGACTCCATTTCACAGTGGCGCAGCCGTGTAGGATCCAGCTATGCCAGTAGCGGTGGTATTGTCTATAATACTGCTCAGATCATCAACCATCCCCAATACAACTCCAGAACCTTTGATAACGACGTAGCAGTCATCCGGATCTCCGGAACCTTCAATTTCAACAATGCCGTCGGGGCTGGAAGCATTGCTGGATCTAACTACAACCTTGGGGATAACCAGGTTGTCTGGGCTACTGGTTGGGGCACCACTTCTGTGAGTATACGCTTTTAAATTTATATTCTCGATGCTTCATCGTGAGAACACCCGTGGAATGTTGATGACGTCAATCAACCATTCTAGTTACGAAGAGAATAACTTTTGTATTTGTGGTTGCAGTCTGGCGGTTTCCTGTCTGAGCAGCTGCGCCACGTCCAGATCTGGACCGTGAACCAGGCCACCTGCCGAACCCGCTACGCTGAGCTCGGGCTCGGCCTCACCGACAACATGCTGTGCTCCGGCTGGCTCGACGTAGGCGGCCGCGACCAGTGCCAGGGAGACTCCGGCGGTCCCCTCTTCCACAACAGAGTCATCGTCGGCGTCTGCTCCTGGGGCGCGGGCTGCGCTCAAGCTCGCTACCCTGGCGTCAACGCTCGCGTGTCTCGCTACACCTACTGGATTCAAAACAACTCTTAAATTTTGTGAAATGAACTTGAATTTAATATGAACTGAATCGTCAAATAAATAAGCATTGCTCAATGAAATACTTTATTATTATTTTACATACATAAATCACGCCTATATCCCCGAAGGGGTAGGCAGAGGTGAACTAACACCCACGTTTCGCCAATTAGGTTAGGTCCTGTGTTATAGGGGGCGAGCCTATTGCCTTTTATCGGGCACAAAAGCCGCAGTACATTGCTAGGTGGTATAAGAGGAACGCTGCTGCCCATTCCTCATCGCTGATTTATCCTTAGTCGCCTTGTACGACACCCACGGGAGAGATTTGGGGTCTTATTATTTTACGAGTGTACTATTCATTTACCTTGAAAGGCGTACGATAGGATATCCCGTACGGTTATACGGTTATCTCTGGCACTGTTTTCACTTACAAAGCTTACCATGCTTTGTAATAGAAAATAGTGCCAGAGAAGTACTTACGTAGAGCTTCTTAAGGCTATGTATGACAAAGCAAGCACGTAAGTAAGATCTGAAGCTGGAGTAACCGAGGATCTATTCCATCTATTCTATTCCTTCTGGTTATAGGTGCTCTGACTTAGACATAAGACATCCAGGAGGAAGCAGTATTTCTCTTTTATTCATATAAGTATGCCTCACTCCATTAGGGTAGGTAATACTAATTAGGGGTGCGAAGTTCCGAGACCTCCACGTGGTGCACCCTGGGCAACGTCTGTTCGATGGGTCAGAGCGGCACTGACTTTCCGGGCAGACGGCTAACTTCGGAACGGGGGAGGGACCTTCGGGTCAAAGGTGGTCTCCAATGGTGGTGCCGGAAGAGGCAGCGCTGGCTGGTCGATGCGAGAGCCTGGTGCCTACACGTTGGCGTCGGCTCACCACCTAAGACGTGGTGTTTGCGGCGTCTTCCGGATGGTTCGCCTTTGGTAGGGGGCCAAAGCGTAGACCATAGCCTTAAATTTAGCGCTGAGTTTCATCCGGGCCCCTTTTGACACCACTGTTGGAGACGTGTGTGGGGCCGCGTCGGGGCACTTGCCCGGCGGTCACCAGGTGGAGGGCTGCATCGGGGCGTCTGCCCGGCGGCCGATAGGTGTTGGCCGCGTCGGGGCGTTTGTCCGGCGGTCGGCAGTTTTCTCCAGTGGCGGGCGCGGCTCGTCGGCGGGTGGAGTGTGCGGACTTGTGCTGGGAGCTGTCTGAGCAGTGAGTGACAGAGCCCTATGTGGAGGCACACCACACGATGGGTATGTCCACCGCCCAGTGCCGCCCAGTGTCTTGGGCAGGTCCGATGCATCGCCCGCCGGGGGATCGCGATCGCCACTGGAGGAGACGGCAGGACGTAGCGGTCGTATCGGGGCGCGTTTGTCCGGCGACCGGGGGGTGGGACCACGTCGGGGCTTTTGTCCGGTGGATTCTAGGAGGGCCGCGTCGGGGCATCTGTCCGGCGGCGTTAGGTGTGACTGCGTCGGGGCGCTTGTCCGGCAGTGCAGGTAGGGTGAGGGAGCCTGCGCCCTCTAGCTCCCTCTGGGGCTGGAAGAGCGCCGGTTCCCGTCGTATGGGGGCCTGTCTTGGAAAGATTCCTCTTCGGAGGAAACTTGGTCAGGACGGGCGGGTCCTTTGTCCGGCGCAGTACGCTGTTGTTGGACATTGGACTAGGGGAAACGGTGCACAGAAGGAGCCCGAAAGGGCGGGCGCAGGTGGCTGTCCGGTGACATATCCTAACGGATGACCCCGGATGGCTGCCATAGTGTGCTTTGGCTCGATATGCCCGGAGAGGATGTTTAGTGGTGTAGTGGGGGAACGTCTCTACCCCGAGTCCCACATACCTCTGTAGTTGCACCGTACTGCAGGGATGATGCGTAAATGCAGTTTACCTCTCCGCAAAAAAAAAAAAAAAAAAAAAAAAAAAAAAAAAAAAAAAAAAGGTAATACTAAAGTAAATACCGTGGCCGTGACGGCAGAGTAGAATACAATTGTCACCACCCCAAATCTCTCCCGTGGGTGTCGTACAAGGCGACTAAGGATAAATCAGTGATGAGGAATGGGCAGCAGCGTTCCTATTATACCACCTAGCAATGTACTGCGACTTTTGTGCCCGATAAATGGCAATAGGCTCGCCACCTATTACATGGGACCTAACATAATTGGCGAAACGTGGGTGCTAGTTCACCTCTGCCTACCCCTTCGGGGATATAGGCGTGATTTATGTATGTATGTACCAATGGTTATTCTACCTTGAGGACAGAATACTAAGTTTTAGGAATGGTAGTTAACTACTTTAAATTAGTGAGAAAATTAATAAACGATGTGAAGACACAAATGATATAGACTTAGAATGTGAAGATGCGCGCGGAGTGAAGATGCGACTTGTCCTTCAGCTATACGGTTCTTTCCAGAGTCTGTCATGTTTCTTACGAAGATGTGACTATGTGTTGTTCTGATAAAGAGCCTCTTGCGACAGAATTGTCCTGTGGCTACAGTATTTTACTTGAAAAATTAAGGTCTCTACATTATTCTATATTCTAAGGTCTCTACATACGTAACGGAAACTACCTCGGATTGGACGGGGTACTGCAGAAACAACGTTTCATACAAAATGTACCATGAAATTATGTCACGGAGTCACGGACGGGACGTGCACTGGGCGTTTTGAACGAGAGAGGGCCTCTCTTGTCCCCGTTCCGGCCGGGGTATTTTCCCGTTCGTATGTAGAGACCTTTAATAATGTCAAGCATTTCAAGTAGTAATTATGTTTTTATATTTGACACCGGAAACGCCAGATTGTCAATTTTGGCAATTACTTCGTGATTTTTTTAAGAATAAGAGCTTGCTAAAAAAAATATTATCTCGATTTACTCCGTGCTTCGGAAGACACGCTAAGACTAAGCCGTTGGACCCAGCTGCATCTGCAGCCATTAATACCCACCAACCCGCACTGGGCCAGCGTGGTGGGTTATGTCCCAATCTCCCTATATTCATCCATAGGGAAGGCCCGCCGTGTGCCCCAGCAGTGGAGACATAAAAAGGGCCAGTGATCAATGAAATTATAAATATATTATCATTGCCAGTGATGATGTCCGTGATTTCGTTAATCCCATGGACTCCTTCATGATTGCCTGCCGCTGCTTCCGCCGCGTCTGCTATTTCTACATTGCGAGGGTACCCGTTGGCTTACAACGTGAAGTGTAAAGGTTAGAAGAATTTCGGCAAGTTAATTAGTATCTTGGGTGGCCGAGCGTCAGGCACCTGCCCGGATAACAGCGGACGCGGGTTCGATTCCCGCCTCAAGATCATAATTTTTCGAAATTCTTTTTCTAACCACTAAAATCTTTGTACTAATTTTTCTAACATTTATATAATGTTAAAATTAAAATCAAATAATTTAATGAGTATAGCTAATTAATGCAAAATAATCATTTAAATTTGGAGCATAGACCCGGCAAGAATAGCGACTAGTTTTGTATTAAGTACTCATTAACGTTAATTGACGTCTCTGACTGCCGCACTCAGAGACGTCAAATAACGTTAATGAGGACTTAACGTCAAAAAATGACATTTCAAAGCTAGTCGCTATTCTTGCCGGGTCTATGGTCTAGATTTGAATGAAAATTTTTGACATTAAATACTCATTAAAGTTAATTGACGTCTCTGAGTGCGGCAATTAGTGTGGCAGTTACCACTGTTAATTTTTCTTAATTGTCTAAATACTAACTTTACCTAGTCCTGTTGACTACATAGAGACGGTATGAACTAACAACATTACGATTCCAGCTGCATTTAAGTCAATGATAATTAGATAATTAATAATGATAATTAATAATAGGGTATGGCAATATATTTTATATAGTATCAAATAGAAATTTCATGACTATAACATTTTCATTCATCGGATATTCGGATACGTATATTCATTAACTTACATGCATATATCCGAATTCGGAATTCGAATTGTCCCCACTGCTGTGGTACAGGCATTCCCGATAGATGGAAGAATAAAGAATGGGCCATACATAATCCACCATGCTGGCCCAGTGCGGATTGGATGTATTAAATAAAAGTATGTAATTCAGAAATACTCGCCAGCAACGGCCGCAATGGCCAGCAACAAAGCGACGAAAACACGCATTTTGATATGGTCAGCAAACGCACTGAATAATTTATTTATGCATTGCCCTCTTTATACACACTGCACAAAGTTATTAATGTCAACGACCACTAATAATATTTATCTTATCAGTAGACAAAATAAAATATAATCGTATCACTATAATCAATAGCTTTTGATCTTGGACAATTACAGGTATAACCCCACAATTGATATATCTCGGTTTTAACTAAATCACTGATCTTTCTCTTTCCATCACAGAAATTGAATAATTTTATGGATAGGTACCTAAGGGAGTTAGAAAACATTTTCGCAAAATGAGATTCCGCTACGTTTCTCTGACGGCCGATTCATCATTGAACTGTTCGCCGACAGGACGATTCACTTATTTCCGTTTGCCCGAGAGACATTTTCATATGGACATTTCGCCGACAGTACGGTATCGGACATTTCGCCGACAGAAGTCGGAATGCGCTGAACTTGATTAACAAAGATAAGTCGTTTCTCGTGCTTCGCCGGACGCTGCCGCGGCACGCTCGCTTCGCTCGCTCGGCTCACGCGGCTCGCGCTTTGTGGTCGGTTCTAACCTAACCTAACCAACACAAGTCGGAATGCGCTGAACTCGATTGTCGGCGAAGCGCCAGAAACGACATATCTTTTGTATATCTATCTATCTTCTTCCGACTTGTGTTGGTTGGAAAGTGACGTAGATGAAAAGTTCGGTCGACGAAATGTTCATAGATGAAAAAAAAACACTAGGGGCCTTACTACCAACACTAAACTAAACTGAGACAACGCTATAAGCGAGAGCGGCGCGCGTCCCGGTTTTGTCACCGGCGTTTGGATCGCACTAACTCTTCATGGTACGGCCACAGGAGCTAGTCAAACTACCGTCAATTAAAGGTTAGTGATACTATTGATAATAAAATGATATGGCCAATAAATATCTTCTTTCTTATTGAACCTATTGAAAACCTCTATCAAGCGGGGAATTCACTACACGGACATGCCCGCCGGACCTCGCCTCTATTAGGTCTGTGCGGTGTTTGCCTAGAGTCCGTACACAGTTATTTTACCTCTGACACTTCTCATCGTCCTGCTCTAACATATGGAAATGTCATATTAGAATTCTTCTCTGCATAAAACGTAAATGGAAACGTCAGGGGTAAAGTAACTGTGAACGCACTGTAGGACCGTCATAGTCAGTCTAGCCTATACGAACGAGGTCCGCGCGGGCATGTCCGCCAGTGAATTCTCCGCTTCACTCACTGCCGCACTCAGAGACGTCATGAACTTTAATGAGTACCTACTTGATGTAAAAATATGTGATTTAAATCTAAACCCGGCAAGAATAGCGACTAGTTTCATCTATCTGACGTCACCCCCTTTGGACAAACTGTCATAGTTAACTTTTACGACATTATGGTATCCTATTTTGCTCCCAAGCAAGCATGAAAGTATCTAATTATTTGAAACAATAAACAGTAAGCTAATATTTTTTACGATATCATAAATTATAATCTATTATCAATTTGTAATCGATTATTATTATTATCAAGGTTTTTGTACACATTGATTAAGTACTTGGCGTATCAAGGGACGTAATTGTTGATAAGTTCCTGGGTTTTTTATTGGCACCTGCATAATAAACACTAATACATATATTAGTATGTTTGAAGATTCGACTCAACACGCGTTACTTTGGATGGCATCGTTTTTTAATAATGTGTATCTGCCTTAAAGAGGTCCCCAGAAAATGTCTATTATACAATGTCAAATAAAACTCATTTTCTTCAAAGAGAATACAATACTACTTTTCTTCTGCCAAAATTAAATGTAGTTTGAATAGGTTATTAATTTATAGATTTATTGGTTCAAAATTATTGTTTTGCAATTAAAATTACAATAATGGTAAGAACTTTGTACCTACTTAAAATTAGCATTGTCATTACTAAAACCCTCTGTGACGTGCATTCTTTTCCCACCATATCAATTGTTTGAGTAGTGCTGGGGGCTTGTAAGTCGTATTGGTATCAAATAGTAGTTCAATGGTAGAGCATAGGAATTTCTAACAGGGCGCTACGGCTGCAGTGTTCCTCATGCTAGTAATCTCAGAATAGCACTATTGCGATTCGTCGTGCCGGCCCCCTTATTATGTAAGCTGATTTCAGTTGCTTTGGTCAACCCGTCTCTTTCACTCATTGAGAATAATAGCAAAGTGTGAGAGCGATGTGTAGACCAAAGCAACTGAAATCGTCTTGCATAATACGGGGTAAGGTGGCGTGTGGTCCCGCGACATCTATGTGTTATACCTAGATATACAACACGCATTACCACTAGCCATTAAATGTCTCCACTGCTGGAGCACAGATCTTCCCTGTGGATTGAAGAATACAGAGAGAAAAAGCCATAGGCCACCACGCTGGCCCAGTACGGATTGGTGGGTATTAACGACTGCATGCAGATGCAACTGGGACCCGTTGGTCCCGTTGGCTTAACGCGCCTTCCGAAGCACGGAGGAGCTTGCTATAATAAATTTTTGGCCAGCCACCCAATGACCGGCCTAAGCGAACATTGCTCAGTTTACGCAACCACAGCGAGCGCGCTATGTATGCCACTGCGCTAGCGAGCTCCTCCTAAAAAGATAGATGTAGGTAAGATATTCATGCGATATGGGTGTGGTGTATGTAAGGTGTACAGAAGAGTGGAGAAAAAAGACATGCTTACTGTGCCTACCCGAAATAGGATGGATGGCGTACCTAAGGGCAGGGATGATGATAGAGTCCCTTTTCTTATCAGTTAGGTATACCTATTGTTTTGTTTTAAGGATGGTGCTGTCGCGGATAATCAAAAAATATTATCATTTTCTGAAATAAAACAGGCAGCTGAGCGGATCGAAGGTGGAATTATACACACGCCTCTATGTGTACGTAAACAATGTTACGTGGGTCGACAGTCGACACACGTTGGCACATTAACTGCCGCACTCAGAGACGTCAATTAACTTTAATGAGTATTAATGTCAAAAATTTTCATTCAAATCTAGACCATAGACCCGGCAAGAATAGCGACTAGTTTTGAATCGTCATTTTTTGACGTTAAGTACTCGTTAACGCTATTTGACGTCTCTGAGTGCGGCAGTTAGAACAAAAGAGATCTCTGAAATAATCGCTGAATCTAAAAATCTAACTATTACGAAAGTATCAATTAAAGTTAGGAAATAAACACAATCGTACCGATTATGATAATGGTTTCTGACTTGAAACTTGCCTATTAAGTTTGGAAAATGTTTTTCGATGTTATTCAGAAATATTCCAGTCTTGTGTTATCGGAGTTTTGATACGACACGTCCTACGCAAAACTCTTCAAGTGTTAATTAAACAGAAATACGATTTTTGTATTTTTGTAATCTACGAAGTCAGTTTTATATGTTAGCCTTGAAAAAAAATTATATTTCTTATTAAAAGTAATACTTGTACAATCGCAAAACTCGATATCTAAGAAGCAGGCCCACCGCAAAGATGTACAACTGTTAGTTTCATACATTTACGCTGGGTGGAGTGGTGGGGGTGGCAGGGTCAACTGTTGCTTCGTTAGTTTTGAAGCGGACGACGTAATGAGTGCGTGTACGCGTGACTGTTTGATCAACTTGCTACATAAGTGTTATTAAGAATATAATAATAACATGAGTTCCAAACGAATACAGTATAAAGAAAGCTTAAAAAATGCTTCTGTGTTAAAAACATCATCAGATAATGAACTACAATGTTCCAGTGATATAGTTAATCCAGGTATGTATTGGCCAATTATACTTGCATGTTATTTTCTTAGGTTAATTTCATGTCATTATAACTTTTACTGTAATATCTCTAATTGTTTTTGTTATTTATATTTGATTTTGATGTTAGATTTGTTGCATTCTGCAAATCCGACGCAAAAATATCTAACTAGTGCAGTTATAAAGTTATGGTTCGGAGTATTTGATAGCATTTGCCACATAAACAGCTTTGCTTCGGACTGGTGATCACTATTTTGAATCTAACTGACACTTATAGACTTATGCACTGGATTTTTTATACAGAAGTATTATCTAACTGCCGCACTCAGAGACGTCAAATAACGTTAATGAGTACTTAACGTCAAAAAATGACAATTCAAAACTAGTCGCTATTCTAGCTGTGTCTATGGTTTTGGTTTGAATGAAAATTTTTGACATTAAATACTCATTAAAGTTAATTGACGTCTCTGAGTGCGGCAGTAAGTGGTATTTAGTGACGTTTGCGTTGGATGGCTTATTAAAAAATATGACCTATCTGTCAGTTAGTGACATTTGCGTTGGATCTGTAAATGAGATTTTTTTTAGTATCTACCACTTTAGGAGTTTTACATGGGAAAATAATCTTAATTATACCCCACTAAGTAACTAACTGCCGCACTCAGAGACGTCAATTAACTTTAATGAGTACTTAATGTCAAAAAATTTCATTCAAATCTAGACCATAGACCCGGCAAGAATAGCGACTAGTTTAGAATTGTCATTTTTTGACATTAAGTACTCATTAACGATATTTGACGTCTCTGAGTGCGGCAGTAAGTATATTAATTCTTTTCAGAATCACCGGTACCAAATTTTACGGACGAGGAGAAAACCTACTGAGCTAATAATAATCTATTTAAAACTGACGCTGATGATATTATAGAAGACTAACATCAAAATCCTTCTTCCCAAAATAACATAGGGCACAATCGAACTTCTACGTTCACAGACAATGACCCTCTGTTTTCAGTTGGAGGTCCAAACTCTCGGTTGGTCCACCTTGTGGGGGGCTTCCAACGCTGCGTCTCTCGGTGCGTAGCCGCCGTTCGAGGACCTTTCCGCCCCAACGGCCGTCAGTCCTCCTCGCAATGTGCCCTGCCCACTACCACTTAAGGTCTGCAATTCTTCGGGCTATGTCGGTGACCTTAGTTTTCCTGCGGATCTCATAATTTTTGATATGATCACGCAGGGAAACAAGCCCTCTCCATTCCCTTTTGGGTGACTTTGAGCCTTCTTATAAGGCCCATTGTAAGCGGCCACGTTTCGGTGCCATAAGTCATCATTGGCAACACACACGCATTGAAGACCTTTGTCTTTAAACACTGTGGTAGATGGGCCGATATGCCACGTAGCTTCCCGAACGCTGCCCAGCCGAGTTGGATCCGTCGATTGACCTCTTTTTAGAAATTGGACTTACCAAGTTGGACTTTTAGCCCCAGGTAAATATAATTTTCAACAACTTCCAGTGTAGAGCTCCCAACCTGTACAATAGTGGGTACGACATGGGAATTCGACATGATTTTTGTCTTATCTATGTTAATTTTAAGACCCACTTGTTGGGAAACTCTACTGAGATCATCGAGCATTGTGCTCAAGCCTTCCAGGGTCTCAACCATGACTACGATATCCTTAGCAAAGCGTAGGTGAGTCATGTACTCGCCATTTATATTGATGCCTAATCCTCTCCAGTCCAGAAGTTTAAACGCGTCCTCTAGCGCGGCGGTGAACAGTTTCGGCAATATTACGTCATCATGCCTCACACCCCGCTGGAGCTGTATGGGTTTAGAGTTCTGATCCTGAAGGCGGACTGACATGTTGGCGTTTTCGTACAGTGACTTCAACACTTGAAGTGCCGATAACCAACCAACAACCGATAACCGATAGTCTATTCGGCACCTCTGGAGTGATTGGAGCACGGCCCAGTAATCGACAGAATCGAAGGCTTTCTCATAGACAGACGCTAAACATAATGGCAAATTATAGTCTTCGGTCTTCTGTATAACTTTTTTTTTGTCGGGGTCAAATATGATGTTTACGCACATCCCACGGCCCCGGGCCTTGGGCCGTGGGGGTGTGTGGGACTCCCCAGCGTGTAAAATGCGCCAGGACTACTCTACTAAAAATTTCCCCGGTTCTTCGCCCTAGGTAAAGTGGGGAAGAGGGCTTCTGTATAACCTGCCGCAGCGTATGTATGTGGTCTATGGTACTAAAGACTTTTCGGAATCCGGCTTGTTCGAGGGGCTGGAAGTCGGTAAACCTGCACCAAAGACGGTTCGTAATAACCCTCGAGAACAACTTATAAACGTTACTAAGGAGGGTGATGGGTCTATAGTTCTTCAATTGGGTTCTTTCGCCCTTTTTGAAGAACAGTCTTACCACGCCCCCATTCCATGCCTTTGGCGTTTTTCCCTCGAGTATAACGGTTGAATAGCCTCTAAAGAGCTCTGAGAACGGTTTGTCCACCTGCTTTCAGACTGCTATTTAATTTTTTGTACAATAATGCATTTTTTACTTCCAACTACCTCGTTGGAGGGTAAAACCGAGTTCGTTTTCAAGCCTGGAGGAGGCCGAGGTCTGGCAGCTGATGGGTATATCACCAATATTCTCCTGGAACATATTGTGCCCTACGCAGGATTTGTTGGCGAAGACTTCATACTAATTCACGACAATGCTCGATGCCACACAGCGCGCGTTACTCAGCAGTTCCTTCGAGAAGTCGATTTGCGTACAATGGACTGGCCTGCGCTCAGTCCAGACCTGAACTCCATCGAACATTTATGGGACGAGCTCAAACGAAGGGTACGAGCAAGAAATCCAGCCCCCTCGAGCCTAGAAGAATTGAAGGCAGCTTTTTTAGAGGAGTGGGAAGTTATAAGGGTAAAGACAGCAATGAGTAATGGGCAGCAGCATTTCTCTCATACCACCTAGCAATATAAATTTGTACTGCGATTTATGTGCCCGATATATGGCAATAGGCTCGCCACCTGTTACATGGGACCGAACATAATTGGCGAAATGTGGGTGTTAATTCACCTCTGCCTATCCCTTCGGGGATATAGGTGTGATTTATGTATGTATGTATGTATGTAAGAATCGACTACGGGCTGTTAATAGGATTAGAGGAGGCAATACCAAATACTGAACCAATCAATTTTATACTTCTTAAGAAAAAAACGTGTTTTATTTGTGTCAATTCTGAACACAACTCCTTTATCCATAATCCCATTTTTCCCACATTTAAGTTCAGACACCAATAATAAAAAGAAGTATACATGGATATTAATAATGATGATATGTCATAAAAGCTGAAGGTTCAAGCTTTCAAATGAAATATCATTTTTATTAAAATGTTGTATTCTTTTACTTAAAACAATATTTGAATGCAGAGGTAGCGCTTGAGTCGATTTGGTTGCTCGCGAAATTATTTTTTAAATAAATGTTATTAAATAAATAACATATTTCATTTTCATAAAGGCTTCGATTAAATTACTCACAAGCAAAACAATCTAACTACAAATTTTAATGTTATCTTATCCCAAACATAACCTATTATGTACTACTTACGAAATTAAAAAGTCTATTATTTCCATTGCAAAACTTCCTATCAAACACTTACTGACTTTTACTGATAACTTTTCTCCAAGCATAAGTACGTAAGTGGTACTTGAATTTTAAATAATGAGATTAGTTCCGCGGCAAAACTCTTTAAGTTTTATATCTTAATATCTATATGAAATTTAGAAAATCTTATCGATGATTTAGAAAATTATTTGTTAAAAACGCCTACTTGCAAAATTTTAGGACGATAGCTGCAGTAATAAAATTTATGTACACGTTTGAAGTTTCAAACGAGTCCCCTGTAAAATTTGCAATTTCGTGTTAGGGAGTTATGCGTAGGAGGTGTCGCTTTGGCGTGTCTACTACTTGTCTACTACTTGGTACACTTTTGATAGTAAATGTGCGATCTATCTGAAGAAAACAATTTTGCCATTTATTTTAAATGTAAATCATTGCTCGGATATTACAGGAAGCGAAATTGAGTAGACACATGGACTACGATGTCTATTTAAAATGTGAAAATCTACAGTATACTGGCAGGTATCTATGTTACCTCTTTTATCGATTTATGCCCAAGTATTGGCACAAGTTGTTTACTGATTCGTATTGGCTGGTGATTTTAATGGTCCCGATTCTTCTCTTTATTCTTTTTAGTTTCAAATGTTTACTGTTCGGTTCTTTGTATATGAATCGTAAGTTAATTTGGGTAGATAGATTCCCTCTTAATTAAAAAGAAATCAATGGCACGGTGGCTTAGCGCTCTCGGACAGTGGCTTGGGTCAAGTAGGCAATGTTTGGGCTGTGCTTTGAATGGGTGACCAAAAATATAGGTATTATTTCCTCCTCCATGCTGCGAAGGAATTTATAAATGCGCCCCAGATAAGTCTGCGCGCGATGGTTGGCGCTCCTCGCTCACTTTGGCACTGCTATACCTATAGACAAACAAAATAACAAACGGAGTTTTAGTTCCAATTTTGACCACGCGCAGACTTATTTGCCGGGCTTTTTTTATTTTATGTTTCAAAAATATTAATCTGCATGTCTTCCGTACAAAGCTGTGCCGAACGTGGCATTCGGAATGCTCTAATGGCGTATGGTACCAAGGAATGCGCTCGGGGTATCATAGTTCCCTCAAAAGGGAATACCGCTATAGCAGCTGCTTACCACGGAGGCTCTTTAGGAGTACCAGTAAGTATCCATGATCTATTGTTGTAACTAAACTTATATTGCATTTCGAATACAAAAGACACCTCAAAAACGCATTGTGGTATTTTATATAAAAAATATTGACGGCCGGTCGGTGATCAGAATTCTATCGGTCAAGAGGTCTTTAGTGTTTATGATGAACACAGAAGGCTCTTGATTTTATATGATTAGACTTTATCTGTCTTATTAGTAAACTGGTAGTAAAATGGTACAGATGGTAGCAAAATCATTAAATCACTGATTTTTTGATGATGTCGTCACGCCTAGACAGCCTCTCTGTGGTTGAGCGTTTCAGATGAAGCTCATCTCCATTTTCGGCCCTTATCGTCACTTATCATCAGAAGAGATGAAGGGCAAGAGCTTTCTTGTCTGACATAAAAAAATCGATATTCGTAAATAATATTCGCACTGCACACGGCAAAGGTGACTGTCGTCCTGCCGGAACGCACGCCGCCTGCGCAGGCGCAGCGTTGCTCGGAGCTCGGCGCCGATGTGGTGCTTTGTGGCGAGACCTACGACGACGCTGTCGCGTACGCGCATAAAGTACAACAGAACAGTAGACAAATTTTATTGAGGTGCGAAACTCTTTGAATATTGTACCACTACCTACCCAACATTTTAATAAGTATAAGTAATGCATTAGCTGACCCGGCATAGGTTATGCCATATTATAATTATGCCGTAGCGATGGTTACGATTTGGTGCTGTCATGGATCATGCATCCCAAGCACGACAATACTCAAGCGGATGCGACTTTACCGTACGGAGCGGACGGACGTCAAATATTTGACAGGAAAGCAGTTTATATGGGAAAATGAAATTGTGGTTTTTACTATTTCCCTCGCAATTTTTCCATATTTTCTCACTTTTAATGGCCTTCCCTGGCCCAAGACAATAATTTCAAAACCAAAATCAGCTAAATCAGCCCAGCCGTTCTCGAGTTTTAATTATTGTTGAATCCATTTTTATAAATATAGAAGATAATGTATAAAAGGTACCTATGTGTTCCAACCTCAGGTATGGACAATGAAAGCTATTATGTATAGAACCGTGATAGAACCTGTCAGACACGCACTGCCCGGCTAGCTTGACCACCGAAACACGATATGATAGACTTCTTCTATGATATTATCGCTTCGAACTGTTAAAAAAAATGGATTTGACAGTTCGAAGCGATAAATGGGTTTATCATAAGTATTGTGTCGTGTTTCGGTGGTCATGCTAGCCGGGCTGGCGTAGTAATATGATCTACTTAAAGTCTCTTACCTCATCAGTTCAGATGACCCGCTGATGATGGCGGGGCTCGGCACGGTGGGCGTGGAGATCGTAACACAGCTGCCCGAGACCGACGCGGTGATCGTGCCCGTCGCCGGCGGGGCTCTGTTGGCCGGCGTGCTCGTGGCCTGCAAGAAGCTGAAATGCTCTTGCCTAGTTTATGTATGCCGTTTCTCTGTCTCTGCTTGGTACCCTCACCCCCGAATACAGAAACACTGCTCAAAGTGCACTGCCTATAAATAAATAAAGGTAAGTGGACAATACCTGTGAGAATTTGTATGGAAAAACATTATTCAAATGTTAAGCAGGACTCAAAGTTTGAGTAAGGTTTCTGTCTTCGGGGGTAAATAATAATTGTATTTTTAATTGACTAGTTTCTGTTTTTATTTCAGGTTGTATTGTAGGTTTATGCATGTAGTGTAGTGACGGTAGAGTAGTAACAATTGTCTTGTCACCCCTCCTCCCATATCTCCCACGAGTGTCGTAAAGGCGACTATAAGGGCAAAGACAACGATGAGCAACAGGCAGAAGCTTATTTTGATATATCTGTGGACAGAAGCAAATTCCTCTTATACCGCTAGTAATAATTTACGTACCTATATAATAGATGACAACAAGCTCGCCCCCTATTACATGGGACCTAACATGATTGGCCAAACATGGGTTTAACACCTACGTTAAACCTCTGCCAACTGATAATGTATATTGAATTGGGAATGCGAAATAAAAGTATAATAATTTGGCGATAAAATATGCGATCTTAGGCCTTCTTTTTCATCGCCCGAGGTAGGCAAGTTCATAGTTATGTCCCCCCCGATCAAGAAGTGGGATTTTCCATACACATAGCTGGCGGAATAGTCCACTTCATGGTCAGGTGTAACATAAACAATTTTTCTCTTTCTAAAACAACAGTATTATATGCAACCTATACCTCATTATAATGATAACGCTGAGAATGTCTGTAGCAAGTACGTAAGTAATTATATGTTAAGGGGGCGGAATGCGCCAAAGTGCCCAAGATGATGAAAGCGCTGCAGGCAGGGCGGCCAGTGCCCGTGGCTGCCGTGCCCAACCTAGCGGAGGGGCTCAATGCGACCGTCGTGGGGGTGAACGCATTCGCCACCCTCAAGGGCAGGCTTGACAGAATGGTGCGATATTCGTTATTTATTATTCTCTACCGAAATCCATGCTCAGTCTTGGCTTAGGTTAGCCTGCTTGACACCAACCCCCCTACTGGAATCCATGTTCAAGATCTTGGCTTAGGTTTTACAGCAGGTCACTAGGAAAAGGTTGGTGGCTTAGCCTCCACCATTCGGGTGCCTCGACGTGCTTATTTATAATATCAAATAGTCATAGCTTGGTCGAATTTTGATACTCATGAGGCGACCTGCTTGATACCAAACCCTCTTTGGAATATGTCGTATAAAAGTTTGGAGATGCAGCCGGGACCAATGGCTCAATGTGCCTACTAAGTCACGGAGGATATTATAATAATATTCCAGAGAATATAATATTATTGATCATAATCCAATCACCGGTCTTAGCGAAAACTAAAGCTTAGCTTCTACAATCGCGGGCTGAGCGCGCTAAGCCGCTGCGTGCGCCATCATGAAGTTCTTTATTTATAACTTAGTATTGGTGAACTCCAGCCTAAGGGACTGTTTCACAATCGACGGGCAAGTTCTGAATAGCTTACCTGGCAGGTCATTTGACAGTTGTAATATGAAATTTATGTCAATTGAACTGCCAACTAAGCTATTCAGAACTTAACCGTTTTGTTTACAGCTCGTTGTTGAGGAAGGGTACATTGCTCGGGCCGTAATCAGCGTGTTAGAGAGGGAGCGGCTTGTGGCGGACGACGCGGGCGTCTGCGCAGTCGCGGCAGTCATGCAAGGGCTCGTGCCAGAGCTGCGGGGGAAACGGTGTCCTTACTTTACTGTATAATAATTAGGCCTCGTTCACATCTACGCGCGAGTCAGACGCGGTTCGTTATACATTGCTCGCTATCGAGCAGCATAAGCTACTAATGCTGCTCGTTTGTTGAAGTTGCCAGCCACAGTAATGGACTAATTACTTTTGTAAATATGTACCTACCGAACCTGCTAAAGACGTGGGGTAACGTAAGCTATATTGAAAAGTCATCAATTATTTATAGATAGATTACACGGGACTTTTGCCTACTCCTTCACACCCCCTGACCAGGAAGTGGGATTTTTCGTACGCGTAGCGGGCGAAATAGTCCACTTTATGGTCAGGTGTGACATCTAATATTGGATGCATTTAAAAAAATTAAACGGTCCTCAATTCATGCAGCGTGGTGTGTGTAATAAGCGGCGGCAACATAGACTCTGGTCGGTTGTCGCGCACGATTCAACGCGGCCTGGGCGCCACTGGGCGGTTGCTGCGTTTTGCTGTGCCGGTACCGGACTACAGGGGCGGGCTGGTGCACTTGGCTAAGGCTATAGCCGACGAGGGCGCCATGTTGAAAAGCTTGGTCACTGAACAGATGTGGGTTCACAGCGATGTTGGTACCACTTGGGTATGTTGCCTAGATATTGTCGCAATCTCTCAGATTTCTCTTATATGTCTAGTATATTAAAATGTCATTATCATTTCCTTTTTTTCATAATCATTTCGATTTTAATTTCAATATTATAAAAATGTTAGAAAAATTAATACAACGTTTTTGGTGGTTAGCAAAAGTTCGAAAAATTATGATCTTGATGCGGGAATCGAATCCGCGTCCACTGCAATCCAGGCAAGTGCAGGTTGGCCAACCAGTTTAGGCACCTGCCCGGATCTGTTGTATAACAGATCAAACCATCAGAACTTATCTCACATCATGGTCACGGCAGAGCAGCTTACCATTAATTGTCAACATGAATAAATTAAATTTTTCATTACATTATAAAAAATATTTTTCAGGCTAATGTAGTAGTGGAAACTGCAAATGAAGAACACGCAACCAATTTCAAAGACAAAGTCAGAGATTTATATCCAACAGCAAAGTTTGTAGTCGATTTTGATGCAAAGTATAAAGTTAATGTTTGAAAATTTTAGTCCATCCATGATATCCATTTTAAGGATTAAAGATAAAGAAAACAATAGTTTTTTATTTTAAATCTTATAATAACTTATGCAACAGGTTCATCTCCCTTTGTGGCCCTAGTGTAGATAACTTGACCGTGGTGTTGGACTACCTGCTTGATGAGACCTGGAAATAAAACCCAGTGTTCAGTAACAGAACCTGTTGCTCAGCTTATCATAAATAACGAGAAAAAGAATCAGACTCAATATATCAGTTTTTGCTATCATAGTGGTCTAGATAAAATGATCATCATATCACGAAGCAACAAAATGTTGTCTATTCACAGCAAGATTCCCCAGATCAAAGTAGTGTGGTAACACCACATACAAAAAATTAAGTCAAAATTGCTAACTCCCCATAGCAACACCCCAAGTCTCTCCCGGGGGTGTTGTACAAGGCGACTAAGGATAAATCAGCGATGAGGAATGGGCAGCAGCGTTCCTCTTATAACACCGAGCAATAGTACTGCGACTTTTGTGCCCGATAAATGGCAATAGGCTCACCACCTATTACATAGGATTACATAATTGGCAAAATGTGGGTGCTAGCTCACCTCTGCCTGCCCCTTCGGGGATATAGGCGTGATTTATGTATGTATGTATCTGGAATTTCCAGTCCTAAATGCATATAAATCCACAAAACATATACTAGGTGTCAATGCAACATCATAACTTATGAAATTCTTAAATAGTTGTTTTTTGGTTACCTTTTTCTCTGAGCTCTATCAGGGCCCGCCTGGCAAGAGATCCTCGAACTTTCAACCTCTCAGAGACGACAGCGGGGGTTATCAACTTGTACTGTGGGACTTCCTTGTACAACTTTTCATAAGTGGCCTTGTCAAACAACACCTGATTGTTTAACTTGTCACGAACTTTTCCTTTGGACCACTTCTGCAAATGGCGAAATTAAACGATATGAAAATCTTGAAAGTAGAAAAGGATAATAAAAAACTAAAAAAATCTTGTAGCCATCAGACTCAATATATCAGATTTTACTCTCACAGAATTCAAGATAGTTTAGTGTAATCACATGGCTTTATTTACAAAACTTTAGACTAGAAAACAGCACTAATGGAGGTCTATATTTAATAAATAATAATACAGAACACCAATAATATCTGCACAGCTTTGATTGCGCAGAATTTATGTGGTAAAAAAGACCACAAAACATAACCTAAAAATGCCTCGATTTACCTTCTTCTTGGCTTTACCACCGCCGGAACCCTCCTTCTTCTTTTGGGTCTTTTGAGGCTGCTTGGCCGAAGCCTTTGTATCCTTTTTGGGCGGCTAAAATTGTAAAAACTATGTTGATTAGGAGCACAACCACGAGGTTCACTATATTGTAATTGTTTACACTTTTGCCTATCTAATGTTGT
The DNA here is from genome assembly GCA_963931975.1 of Cataclysta lemnata. NCBI lineage: Eukaryota > Metazoa > Arthropoda > Insecta > Lepidoptera > Crambidae > Cataclysta > Cataclysta lemnata. The sequence continues at coordinate 4,957,891 of OZ008355.1, read as the reverse complement.
AAAAATTATAATTAATTCGAATTAAATATATAATTTAGATTTATCAATACACAATGCGGAATATTTCACTAAAACACTTAAATTTTTAATATCGAATTCGTAATTCGACGTAGCTACTCACCATGTTGAAACCGGAAAGAAATTTAACAAATGGCCGTTTCTCTATGGTCTGACTTTAGACCTGCACGTTATGAAACATAAAATATATTATGCTACACGAACACATTAATAGTATTTTGAGCTATAAATATAATGTCATAAGATTATTTTTAATATAATAGACTTAAATATTAAAATAACTTTTTAAAATAGCATGAGTTTTTGGTCATATAACAAGTAATTGTTAAATTTATTGTCAAGCATGTAATCTATTTTGAAGTTTTGGAACGCATTTTAGTAACATTGACAAATTTACAATACTTCTTTACTGGTTTATGAAGGCAAAGGGGTTTTACTTGAGTTTAGTACTTTAAGGCCCGTATTCGGAATTCGGCACTCAAGTGTAGTTTAATTTGAATTCAAGTTATTATTGCTTAAATGTTTCTTATTCCAAAACGGCTATCAAACTTGACTTACGTAAATTTAGATTCAAATTATATTTAAGTAGGGCCATCCCTATTCTATCCATAAAATGCGAAAAGGTGTAGCACTAAAGATTAATATTTTTGATTCCCCGGCAGCCGACTCTATGGGCGTTTTTCCACTATCCGGCCCGGCTGCCGGGGAAGCAAAAATGTATGAAATATATGGCCATGTTTTCCATTCACCGGTCCGGCAACGGCCCGGCATTGACTCCCACCGATGCCGCCGCCGGCTGGTAAAACTGTATGTGTATTGTGTATGTATTGTAGCAGTGTGCGTGTGGGTGTGTTCCCAATAACAAGCGTAAAGCGGCCGTGATACCGGCTTTGCCGGCGCGGCGCAGTGGAAAAACGAAGCTCCGACGCTGGTGCTATTCCCTAACTTTTTTGACAGTTGAAAGTGATGATCACCGAACTATTTACTAATACATTGCTGTTATCACAGGACAAGTGTCACAATAGCATTATATTAAAGTAGTAATGGATAAGTAAATAGTTCGGTGATCATCACCTTCAACTGTCAAAAAAAGTTAGGGAATAGGCCCACTGGTTAGTGGAAAAACGCCCTATCAAAACTTCAGAAATGCGCACGATGCGGAAGGATCTGTCAATTTAGTAGGATTGCTTCAGCGTGGATGGATTTATTTATTATATGAATTCAGTACTAGAGTGCGTTTCATCTTATAGTTCCTATGCCGTGATGGTGGCTACAATGTCTGTCATCAACGTCAACACGTAAGTTATATTTGGAGGTTTTTTATGTTATTTAGCCTAAATCTTTGAGAAAATCATGTCCAAAACATTGAAAAGTGATGAAAAATTAATTGTGTTATATGCAAACGTCTTTTGTGAACGTGAAAAACGTTAGGATGTCCCGCATAATCAATATTAGTGTGTACAAGTTCGGATTGCTGCCATTAAATTGGGCTACCAGTATCAGTTTTAAGTGTTTGATAAATAAATACAATATATATATTTCAGTTTTATAATTGCTTATATAGTTAATTGAAAAAAATCTTCCTGAATTAAAGGTAAGACAATAAAGTTGACATGGTATCATTTTCTTGCAATGCTACCAACTTGATGGCATAAGAACTATAAGATGAAACGCACTATATCACTGTATTTTCAATTCCTTCGGCGCCTGTTTATAATAACCGGAAATATATATTTTTATGAGATTCAGAAAAAAATAAGGGTCTTATTTAATTTTTTATTTTAGTTTTTATCTGAAATTAGTCCGAAAATATGAAATGTTGTCAATTCTTCTCTATTGGAGTTGATTTGTGTTATATACTCTTTGGATTTGTGGGCCAGATGCATTGAGTTATAAAGTAAACTAGAGACGCTATGCCAAACAAAAACATTCTCCCAACTCGAATCTACCTACGGTGGCGGGGTGTGAGGGGCGAGCGTGCGAGCGTGGCCTGGAATCAGTTACATGCTGCAGCGCTAAACAAACAACATAAGCGCTAACACAATGACCAGTGGATTATCGTCTAACCAAAGTATTAAAACATGCAGCGCTAATCGCTGATTGAGCACAGTTTTCTCGCGACCAAAACATCGTAAGCGCCGCTGATTTCATGGCGCTTACGCGTTTCTTTCAACGCAGTCTTAACAAAAATATCCTTATAGATTATGCATCGCAGAAGAGACAAAGATTTAGTGCCTACGAAACCTAATTTGAATGCAATATCTATTTTTATATTTATTTGAATAAATTATTATTACTTAGATATTATTTGGAAATAAAATGGTTAAGAAATAAAGGAAAAGTCAATGAATAGTTACAAGTTTAAAATGAAATAAAATTAGGTACTACTTTTGATTTTTATTTAAAAGGGGTATGCCCATTCTAGGGCCCATTTTGTACCTGAAGCAAAATTGTCTCAAGCTTTTTTGAGTTATACTCTCAAAATTCTAAGCTAAGTAATTAATTTTGTTTTCAGATCTGAAACCAATTGGTTTCAGATTTTGGGCATTCTCCTTTATTATAATAATACGTTCGAGAAATTCGTTTTGCGAAAATGAACATCAGAAAAAAAAAATCATTATTTTGGGTTAATAAAAAATCCATTCATTTCTTGCCTTTTATTTATAGAAAAGGAACATAACCTCGTAATCACACACACACACACACACACACACACTTACAACAATTACTCACGAGCCATAGTTGTAGTTTATTTATAAAAATGTGAAGCGCATTTATCTAGTATCCATAACACAAGTAATTAGTCTGAGAGTGAAATTATATTGAATGATAACAAACTGAGTAATAAAAAGTACAAAATTATCAGTTGCATCAAAGTCACAAAATTCACCAACAATTTATCTATTGTCCATTCTGTATAGTTCACTTTTTCATAATCTATGATTTTCATACAAAATGGCGAATTATGTTTTAAAATTAATATTTGTTGTTTTAATTAATATTTTGTAACTTACCGATGATAAGTCACACCCTTAACTTTTTGACTTGTTCTTGATTCGTTTTTGCATGTTTTTAACATGCAAGAAGGCATTTTTAAATCGTTTTGTAGCCACAATTTCGGTAAGCAGTTGCTTCGAGCGTTGGCGAATGACTAAATGAGTTGTTGCTCCGGAGCATCAACGCACGGGCTACTTTTCTTGTTTGCGGTGTCGCTTCTATACGCTAGTAATAGTAGTTCAATGGCCAGATGGGAATTTATAGTCAAGCACAATGACGTTTGTGGAAGTAAAAAAACTGTGTGAAATATCTATTTTTTACAGTCTACATTCTATGATTTGATCGAGTCGAACAATTAATTAGTAGAGAAGTTTTCTCATCGCTGTCGGCCGATGCCTCGCCGAGTCTTCTCGGTGGTTGGTGGGTCGTCCTTTGCCTCGAGTTTCCTTTCGCGAGCATTAGTATATCGACTCGTTAGAAAGAAAGCCTGTCAATTACGCTTTGCCTTGCATTGTCCTCGCGCGTGAACCGCTCGCTGTGAGGGCACAACGATACAAATAATACTACACGCGCGAGGCGGTGTGTGCCGGGTTCTCTAATGAGCGTTAACCTTAATACCTTTTTTTTGACAAAGTGGAATGCATTTATGTATAACTGGGACGTGAACGTGACTGGCTCGTACAAAACGCCCCGTGAGTGCTACGTCCCGTCCGTGACATGACTTTCATGTACATTTTGTATGAAACGATTTTTCTAAAACTTCCCGTCCCGTTCCGTTTATATAAAAACCCGTCACGTATGCAGAGACCTTTAACCACTCCGGTGTTCCTCCAAGCCCTTTAAGCGGGGACTCTGGGATCTGCAGAGGCAACTCACCAGTCTGGGCAAATTATAATACCTGTCGCCAATGTAAGAATTTAATAGAAGGGAGAGACAATGAGCCGCTGCACATAATTTTATAGTTTATTTCAAAACATTGAATTACAAAGTACATTGGTTTAAGAGCAATCTAATTTAATACATTATGATAAAAGTAGATAATAATAAGAAACGTGTCATGTTACATTATGGCTGGTATAAATTGGTTATGATATAATATTAATAACTCTTAGTTATATTTTTATACCGTTATACAGTACTGGTTACCACAATAAGTCAAATTATCTTAATAAAATTTGTACCCTATGATAAAATTAAAATCAATTGGAAAAATTGGCTACTTTGGTACAACCTGACATGACAACAACTACAGTTTAATTAATAATAAATAAATATAACTTATATTAAAATGTATCCATCAATTAGTATCCAATAACATAAGTGCTTATGCTACTCACTTAGATTTATCCATAAGTAAGTTCATAAGTTCATATGGTATACTTTAGATTAGATAATAGGTATGAGTGTGAAAAATATTTATTTATTTATACTTATACTGACACCTATCACCACCTATATAAAGTCCAAAATAAGTAGCTAAAGTACTTGTGCTATGGATACTAGATGATGAAGAAGTTTTAATATTCACAATACCCATATACATACATACATATATAATTTTTTTAATTATACAACATAATATAATTAAACAACCATGGCTCGAGGGCAAAAAATGTCTGTGTACATCGCAAACATTTGCCCCTACCAGGACTCGAACCCGGGACCACTTGGCCGATCTGACCTTTCGACAAAACCGGCCGATATCTAATTTACGACTACAACTAGGACTAGAATGTTGCATTTGTATTTTAATGTTTAATAAGGCTGAGCGTTTGACCACAATCTCGCCTGATGGTAAACGATGATTAGGCCTAAGACAGTACACGCTCGCCTTGAAGACGCCTGTTCTCTCCGACCTTAAAGATCTCCAGACTAAGCTAATCCGGGAAAACCACTGACCTCTATTATACAAGTACGCTGGACTGAAGGTTTTCATCCAAAAAATGGTGCCATTTGATTATCGCCATTTTGGCGCTGATGGCACTGGTGTACGAAGGTGAACGTCCACGGAACTAATATTACAGATGCATTTGTAATGTCAAATACAAGCAAAAAACGTCAAATTTCAACGGGCGCTTCAAATCGGCACAAGAAACATTTAAAATTTTAGAAGACGTAGTCAGTCCAGCATACTTGTTTAATAGAGGTCAGTGTGGGGAAAACAGACAGTTAAAAGTAGTTCACATTTGAGTTTGCAAAGACTCGTAATAAGCTAACTCTTCGGCGGTGACGGACGGCCGGAACGATTCAATGCCTTCACGGAAGTCTGGCATAGTGAGCACCACACTGTCTAGGCTCAGTTCACTTTCCTTCAATAGACCTGGAAGAAATAAGGCGTGTCATTTCTTGGGAGATTGGGGAGATTGGGCCATATCCCACCACGCTGGCCCAGTGCAGGTTGCTGGGTATAACGACTGCAGATGCAGCCGAAACCAACGGCTTAACGTGCCTTCTGAAGCACGGAGAAACTTGAGACAATAAATTTTTGGTCACCCATCCAATGACCAGCCTTAGCGAAATTGCTTAGTTTACGCAATCGCAGGCCAAGCGCGCTATGCCACTGCGCTATCAAGCTTCTGCAGCTGGTACTCTCGTGTATAATAATTATATCTATTTTCAAAGTGATATTATACATGAGAATGTTCATTTTAGGCAGTGTACCCGCTCTAGGCGTACATATATAAATCACGCCTATTTTATAGGTGAATTAACATCCATGTTTCGCTAATTATGCTAGGTCATGTGCCCCAGCAGTGGGTACATTAAAGGACTGGTGATGATGCCTATGATGACATTGTATAAAAATAATTCGAAAGTAATAGGTTGGCGAAAAAGTTTCTTCGCATTTTTAGAGAAAATTCAAAACATTTTTTAATATAGTTTATTTACATTTAACTAAAGTATATAGGTACCATTTTGTTCGATAACTTTTCGCCATCTTGTAGGTAGGGCCATGATCCCATTGCTATAGAAATTTTGGGACTTCTGGTCAAAATACCGCGACAAGTGGTTTTGGCAGTCCTCTCGTGATGTTAACCTGACACTGCCTAAAGAATTCTGAAGAGACCGAAACAGGTGGAAATCTGAAAGTGCAAGGTCAGGACTATACGGCGGATGCATTAACACCTCCCAGCCAAACTCTCTTAATTTTTGCTGAGTGGCTAAATATGTGTGAGGTCTAGCGTTATCATGATGAAAAACCACACCCCTTCTGTTGATTAATTCCGGTCGCCGTCTCTCAACTTCTTGCTTTAATCTCAGCAGTTGTTCGCAGTGGAGTTCAGAATCGATGGTCCTGCCTGGTGGTAACAGCTCATAATGAATAATGCCCTTCCAATCCCACCACACACACAGCATCACCTTGTTGCGAGTTAACCCGGGTTTCGCCACAGTCTGTGAAGCCTGACCGGCCTTTGACCACGACCTTTTTCGCACGTTCTTGTCGTACGTGATCCACTTTTCATCACCAGTTATTATCAGCTTCTTCAAAAATGGTTCGGTTTCATTACGTCGTAATAAAGAATCACAAATGAGTACACGGTTCATTAGGCTTCTTTCAGTGAGCTCGTGAGGTACCCAAATGTCGAGCTTTTTTGTGTACCCAGTTTTTTTCAAATGCGCCAAAACTGTTTTGTGGTCAATTCCCAGTTCTTCAGCTACGTCGTAACTACTGACATGCCGATCTTGCTCCACTTTTTAAAAAATGGCATCCATTTTATCTGTAATACGGCGACCAGAGCGACGTGCATCTTTGACATCAAAATTTCCGGATTGAAAACGCTTAAACCAAATTTGTGCTACTCTCACAGACACTGCACTAGGTCCATAAACATCGCAAATTTTTTTCGCGGCTTGCGTTGCATTTTTACCTTTTTTGTAGTAAAATTTTAAAATGTATCGAATTTCTTCATTAGATTCACTCATCTTGGCGGTACGAAAAACAAATGAAAATTACACATTTTCCTAATTTGAATTTGGAATTATGTTCTTTAAAATTTAAACTTTCAATGATACCAAAACCAGCCAGATACAAATAGTATAGCCAAAGAGATTTTATTACAAGTTTATACATTCTATAATGCGAAAAGACTTTTTCCCCTACCTAATATATCGCCTCTTTGCTTCAATACGTGTTATCTTGTAAAACACAATTTTTGAACTTGTCACGTTCTTGAAGCAAAAGAACGTGTCATCTTGTAGTGAGTTCCATCTTACTTGTCCTATTTGGTAAACAATTTTGGCACACCTTTCTATTGAAAATGCAGCATTAAAAATCAACTGACAACTAGATTCAATATAATAACGATTTATTGCAATAGATTATTGACTTTGTAGTTATTTTATTTTTATTTATAAAATTGGTGATTTTTTTTAAAAAGTTGTTCCAAGATTGTTAAGCAAATAAGTCAAGTTAGAATGAACCGACTTTAAAACACAATTTATGGACTTGTCACGCTATTGAAGCAAATAAGCGTAATGTTATGATAACTGAATAGTGCAGGTAATGGATACCGTTGTGCAGCTTCTGGACCAAGCCCCTGACGGCGGCGGCGCGTGCGCAATCCACGACGGCCAGCAGATCGGCGCCGGTGCATCGGTCGGGTAGGGCGGCCGCCACCTCCCCAAGGGAGACCTCTTCTGCCAACTTGTACCTAGGGGTGCATCAGGAAAATTATTTTTTAATGTTAGACAAGTAAGCTCTTGCTCTTCATTTCACCAGATGGTAAGGGCCAACGATGGAATCGAGTTAGACCTGCAACTCAACCACAGAGGGGCTGGCAATCTTATCACAATTGACAATATACTATTTGATTTTAATTTTAACATTATATAAATGTTAGAAAAATTAGTACAAAGATTTTGGTGGTTAGAAAAAGAAGAATTTCGAAAAATTATGATATTGAGGCGGGAATCGAACCCGCGTCCGCTGCTATCCGGGCAGGTGCCTGACCGCTCGGCCACCCAAGACACTATTTAATTTTTTCAACATACTTTTAATTATGATTTTATATGAAATTAGACCGAAAATGAGGACACCCATATTTTTATTTTTTTCTAAATGCAGTCGTTTTCATAGAAAAAAAAACATGATTAAAATTCCGGTCATTCTAAACAGACGTAAGCGCCAAGTAATCGCATCGGAGGAATGGCGAAATCACTTTTGACTGACGCGAAAAATTAAAAGATTACTTTTCAAAATTGTTTCGTTTCCGGAGTTGAAAATAAAAACATTTGAAATGTTTGAAATCAATTTCAAAGTAAAATGTTTTAAATTAAAGTCTCGGAAGAATTTCAATTTATTGCTAGTATGGCGATGTTCATTTTGACTATGACAATTGGAAATTGCATTTGATTTATGACTGACAGACTTTTTTGTTCTACCGTGTAGCATGTACCATGTAGGCAAACGTTTTAATTTATACATCCGCGGCTGTGATGTCATCGCATGTTTTTTACATTTTATTTTTTTATCACAAATCACCAACAACAGTATACACAGAGAGAGTTGGTTTTTAGGCAGGCGGCCGGCTGTGTGCTATGTTACTGTTTACAATACACGTACTTTCTGCACCGGGCGTTGAGCACGGCGGTCTTCTCGTAGACGCCGTTGTAAGGGCCCACGTACACCATCTTGTCGAGCCGGCCGGGACGCAGCAGCGACTGTTCCAGTAGGTCGGGCCGGTTGGTCGCGCCCATTATGAACACGAAGCTGGACGTCTCCGATTCTGAACAAATAAAAAATATCTATTAGGTAGGTACATTTTAAGCTTACGCAGAATAAAATACAATGCTCGGCGATAAATAATGCACATCGATCTTTGGAAAGAGACAATCGGCTAATTTCGGCTTCGTAGAGCGACATCTCTGTCACAGAAATAACGCACACTGTTGATATAGTAATATAAAAACTATGGCATATATATGCATACATAAATCAGGCCTATATTAGTAAGCAGAGGTGAATTAACATCCACATTTCGCCAATTAAGTTAGGTCCCATGATAATAGGTGGCGGGTCCATTGCCATATATTGTGGTCTTTGCCCTTAGTCGTCTTGTACGACACCCACGGGAGAGATGGGGGTGGTGACAAATTGTATTCTGCTCTGCCGTCACCACACGGCATCGTAGATAATATAACAAAAAATGCCAGGCAACTAAACATTATAGTAAGCTTACTTCTAACTGTAGATAGAAAGAACATTGGGACCTGCCGTATTTTAACATGGGTAGTATTCATACATACATACATAATTCACGCCTATATCCCCGAAGGGGTAGGCAGAGGTGAACTAGCACCCACGTTTCGCCAAATATGTCAAGTCCCATGTGATAGGTGGCGAGCCTATTGCCATTTATCGGGCACAAACGCACAAGTCGCAGTACATTGCTAGCCTAGGTGGTATAAGTGGAACGCTGCTGCCCATTCTCCTAATCATATTCAGATTTATCCTTAGTCGCCTTGTACGACACCCACGGGAAAGATTTGGTGTAGAGACAATTGTATTCTACTCTGCCGTCACCACGCGGCTGGGGTAGTATTCAGGGCATACTAAATTCGATTGCATCCACCACATTTACCTTCTCCACTGGCAACACCGTCCACCTCCGCCAGCAGTTGGCTGACGACGCGGTCGCTGGCGCCGCCAGAGTCGCCGGCAGCACCGCGCCGCGGCGCGAGCGCATCCAACTCATCCAGGAACACGATGCATGGCGACGAGGCACGCGCCGATTCGAACACTATTCGAAAGGATTTATTTCGGTTTGACTAAGATATCTTGTTCGATTTAGAAATATGTAAATAAAAATATTTTCTCAAACATGCATGGAAATGTTGTCATATTTTCGAAAGAAGAACACGCGAAATATCGAATTTAAGGACAAAGAAAATAAAATCCATTGCTGGCGCGTTTTTGAATTTGGAACAGTACAACGCTCCAGCAATGTTGTATTGCGGTCGTTGCGTCAGCGTCGTTCTTCATCATTCATTCAATTCAATGTCTAATATAAAATGTATGTTTTATATCCCTGCATCCTTTTGAGAGAAGCTGTATACCTATATGCCTCGTGGGGAATGGCAATTGCCTGTCTCGTATTAGTGAAGTCATACTCGACCTGCAATTGCTTATTTCTGGGCCTTTGCAATAATGTTATATTCTTACACTCACATGGATTATCTAAAAGGTGGATATAGCGACAACGCTGACAGTTTAGTAGACGATTAAATCAATAAAATTGTTATTGTTGCGATTACCTATGTAGTAATGATTAGTGCCATTTTTATGCAGTTACTTCCAAAAAATATATTTAAATAAAATAGGAAGATTATTTTCAAAATACGACACGCAAGAAAAAAACAAGGTAGTGTGTATGTAACTGGGCGTATTAAGGCTAGAGTTCATCAACACACGGGCGATAATTATTTAACCGTCAGTTTGTGACATATTCTCGTATAGAAGAACTGTCAAAAACTGGCGGTTATCTGTTAGTCGCTAGTTTTACGTGTTGGTGAACTCCAGCCTATAGCCGGATCCAGACGAGTGTAACGTGTAATGTTACACGAATTCTACGTCCAGACGAGTTACTGTAACGTTCGTAGTGCCGTCCTAGCGTGGAATTCGTGCTTCATTAGACGTTAGATTACATTACACGTTAGAGTCGTCTGGATCCGGCTTAAGAATCCAAAGTCAAAAGTACCTTTGCGAACGTTCTCTTCCGACTGGCCGATGTACATGTTGAGCAATTCCGGGCCCTTTATACTTAGAAAACTGACATTCAGTTCGGTGCTCACCGCCTTCGCCACCAAGGTTTTTCCGCAACCAGGAGGTCCATATAGCAAGATCCCTGCAAAGCAAAATAATAATGATAAGCAAAATAATCATCATGACTTATTATTTCATTCAACATAGAATTTAATTCCTTTTGTCAATCTACCGAGAGCGGCCATGATTACAGCTATGCTGGGTGTATTTGTGTGATTTTATTTTGGTATTGATATTGTTGAAAACATTGGTAAAACAAAAAAGACATCCTTTTATTTTTTAAATCAACCCGTTTTCGCTTACTGCCTAAATTAAAAGCCTTACCTGATCTTTTCAGGGTTGAATTTTTAAATAAATGAGGGTACTTTATTGGGAATTCTATAGTCTTCAAAAGCTCCTTCTTCAGTTTCTCCAATCCTCCAATATCTTCCCAGAATACCCTCGGTATTTTGGGTGCATCCAAATGTTGACTTTGCAGACTCCTCATGGACTCTGCAACATAATTGGTATTACTAAATTAAGGATGAGGTGTGTATTATCGTTCATTTAACCGTGTTCTTATAGTGTGTGACGTGCATTTATGCAACTATAAACCATAAAACATATTTCTAAGCATCAAAACACACCTGTAACTTACCGTGAAACTGCATGAAGGCTAGGTAATGTCTAACAATTTACCTCAGAGAAACATAGCGATAAATGTACAAAGTCCAATGCCGTTGAGAAGTGTACATAAATGTACGGTCATCGGCAAATAAACGTACCCAAAACTACCAAATTTCTTCAATCGATTGTCAACCTTAACTTGGTGGTAATAAAGCACAAAGTCGATTGAGATAATTTGACATTTCGTGGTGCCTGACGTACTGTTGACTGTACTTTATACAAAGATAATAAGTAACTAACTAACTTAATAATTAAATAAATATACCTACCTAGAGCCGTGTTAAAGTCTTCCTCTTTGACTTGTCGTAAGTCCGGAGTGGGTATAATAAGACCCAAGTTGCTTTGCTGTTTCAAATAAGACTCCCTCATCGCGAAGTGTAGCAGCATGTCAATGTCACCATGCAAAAAGGTCTCTGTCTTGGCGGCGACCCTACGTAGAACGTCGTTGCCATGTTTACTGATTACTTTGTAATTCTCATCATTGGTCTCACTAATTAGCTCTTTGTCATTGCCAATATTTTCTTCACCATCAATACTAAGCTCCATAACGGAACTGAGCCATTTGAGCGTTTCGAACCGTTGTTCCGCATTTAAATGTGACATGTTGAATTTTTCAAGGAATATTCTCATAATGTTCGGGTTTAAATCAAGCGTTTCGGTGACGGCAACAAATATTATTGGGTGCTTAGAGTAGTTTTGGTACAAATCGGTGATTGTTTTAACAAAGTACTCCGTTATTCGACAGTCTTCGTTATTTTCTGCATCTACAGCGAACATCTATAACAATAAAATGGTGTTAGAATATTTTCTAATGCATATTTAATAATAATAGTGGCGAGCTTGCATTGAGACAAGACCAAACAAAGAGAACGGGACAAAACTCATAGCATTCAATGGATTCGTCACAAGGCAGGTTCTTGTGACGAATCCATTGATTTCCAGGTTCTTGTGTGTCGCTGATAGGAAAGTGAGGAGCTGTGCCTGGGAATTATGTTTCAAGTGCAGTTTTAAGGCGTAGTAGAAACACATGTTACTATATACTTTGTTACCACACAAACTATTCATACAAAATGGTAGCAACCATTAGGTAATGATGCGCTCTCGTTGGTATGACAGGTGTTACTATGATTCTGACCGTATTACCTACGTTTTATGATTCTTTTTCAATTTACAAGCATTTTGTTTGTTGTAATTTGATTTTAATTAACGCGTCAAGTAGATATAAATATAGGAGAGGTATATTTAAATAATCGTGATATGTCTATAGAGACTTAAATTTATGGTTTCTATGCCTTTGTTGTGATCTCTAAAGAAAGTTAGATCGATCGAGTAAGCTAGCATAAGACGACTTCAGTCTTTCTTATGTTGGCATCAATCTTTATAAGAAGTCATATACCGATGTTGTGGATTAAGTAAGACAAAACTACGTGTAATGTGAGGAGATTATCATAAATCCAAGCTTTTATCACAAGGGCAGTGCATAAACTATATCCTAAAGCTGTTATGATATCTAAGCAACGCTAATTCGCTAATAGATTGGAAAAGTGAACTAGCTCAAGCCGCTCCTTCAAAGTCTATAGGAAATTAGCGCCATTATTTATAAGGCAGGACAGGGCATATATTAGAAAAAACTATGTTAGATGTTAGGTATTATTGGAAATCTAAGCTAAATGTTAAATAGGTAAAATAATTAAATAGGTCCTCTCTACCTTGGTGAAACCAACCTTAGAAAGCCTTCATTCGTTCTTTTTAGGGTACCCATTTGGCAACATGGAAATACTTTCCCGCATTAAGACTCAGATCTTTAGTCATATGATCATATCTGGTGTTTCTTCCATCCTGATACAAACAATAATACTTTCTAGGCTTTGTTTTCATTAATTCTCCTTACTTAGTTGTGAACTGGAAGAATACGTACAGTGGCCCAATGGATCGAATTTTTATCTGAGGTTACGTATTGGTTTTACATCACTGATCATTAGAATGTATTTAATACGCGTGTATCGTTGTGAGATGATCTATGTTACTGAAACGAGGCCGCTTACAATGGGCCTTATAAGAAGGAACTCAAAGGGCAACAAAGAGGGCTTGGTGTTTCCCTGATCTTATCGGAAATAATCAGATCCTTAGCCCTCAGAATTGCGGATCTTAAGTGGCAGTGGGGAATTTGTGAGGACATTTCGAAGGTTGGTAGGTCCCCCACAATGTGGACCGACGATCTGGCAAAGGTCGCAGGATGATGCGGGCAGTGCATGACCAATCAGTTTTGATCTTGTGGGCTTATGCTCAACATTGGGCCTCTCTTGGTTGAAATAATTATCTTTAAAGCTTTCTGACGGCCTAAATCATTTTTATTGGCAATTTTTTTTACAATTACCACATTTAGTACTCACCTCAAAATTGTCCAATAATATAATAACTGGGGCGGCAGCCTTCGCCTTCTGTATGATCAAGTTGATTTTGCTTTCTGTCTGTTTAGCTGTGCTGCATTGCAATGCGTAACAGTCAATCTGAATGCTGTTCAAACCTAAGAAAACACATTACAAGTTTTTTATATTTTATAATAGTAACCATAACTTACACTGAGTTCTGGACAATAATCCTAAGATTTAAAAGGTTCCATGATATTTAGTTAATAAATGAATATTAAAAATAAAGGGAAAAAAAGTTATTTACTTAGTTGCAAAGTCTTAATTTTTATAGCCAAACAAAATAATGAGATGTGTGATATTTTACTATTATGTGACTGTCAATTTTGGAAATGCTCACCATTGTACTTCGCAAGTATCTTTACTAAGGAATGTCTTCCTGAACCTGGTGGTCCCATAAGCAGTAGCATTGGTATTATTGGACTTGTCATAAAAGAAGATAATTCATCTATAAAAAGGAGACACAAACAGATGAAAAACTGTAAATGAGTCAAATAAATATAAATTTAACACTAGGAAGGCAGCAGTCCTCAAATTCATTTTATGAAGTTAACTTAATTTAAGTAAACCATGCATACAATATTACTGTGCTGAAACGTCAACTTTACAGGTGACTAAGCTCTTTCTAGTGTTAAGTTTCCAGATGACTTCTTACTTATTTCTCCAGTTATAAATGGTGCAATTGTTTCTTGCATTTGATCAAATTTCTGCTTCAAGCCTGATGGACATGAACTCAGTATATTTATCCTTTTTTTAAATGAATCTTTGATATTCACATACTCATCCTTTGGTTTAATTGAATGTATATTTTGTCCCAAAGTTAATTGTGTTACACCTTTCACAATAAAGTAGGGCCTTAATATGTAATTCTTACGGTCATTATTGGTGTTTAGTTCACTGTTTATTTTTGTGCATTTAAAATAAAGCTTCTCAATATTTTCCACCAAATCTATATACTTAAAGTGATACTTTCCTGTAATGTTTGGTGTCAGGTCAATACTGAATATGTCATTCTCGGTCATAAGTTTTGGAAGCTCAAAATTATTATTCAAAACTTCTTTCACAAAATCATTAGATAAGTCATAATCATTGACAATCAGACATACTTCAGCAGAGCCAGCAATTTTTGGTGCACATTCTAAAGTAGGCACTGGGTGGAAAGACACTTGAACATCGTCATAAGTGCCCAACCCAAAGGTCAACATTATATTGTTAAGTTCATTTTCAGTAGTGTAGGCCAAATTATCTTTTACTGCCTGTGAACCTACAACTGGTACAATTCTTACATTTTTCAGGCTATTGTGTAATTTATCATAACTCTGTGGCTTTTTATTTAGATCTGAAGAAATCCAATTTAAATTTTGCGTTAGGAGCTCTAACTCAGTGTTCTCATTTTTCATATTATTTTTCTGCTCATACTTTTTGATGATATTTGGTGATAATTTTAGTGCCAGCCATAGGACACCATTGTCAACATAAAAGAAATTTTCGCTGCTCAGTTGAATGAATTCTTCTCTTGAAATTATTATACATTTGTGCAGAAGGACAGATAAATGTTCCCCAATGTAATCTTGAACCAGAAATTTTTGGACATATGTTGGAACAGTTTTTACTTGGAAATCGATCATATTATTTACGGAAGCCATTCTTTGATGCCAATTTTTATACTTTATAACAAGAAAGACGAGAAATGTATAGACGTTGAACTTTGGATATACGAGCTTTAGGCAAAATTTTACCACCCATAATTTATTTATTATTGTCATGTTATCAGAAGAGCACTATTATGAATAATTATCATATTACTAGAAGGGCACCACTGTGAAGGGCACTATAAAACCTTTTCTTAGCGGTTAGTAAAAAATTAGTCGACTTAACGGCTTATCACTATCAGATATTAATTTTCTGATATCAAGGGCCAATCAGAGTAGGTAATTAGGTAGGTACCTATCGAAATATTGATTTACATTACAAAATTACATGCAATAATATTTTCAACTAAAATGTCAAGAGTCAAGACCGTAGTGTATTATATACTCTTTGGTCAAGACAATAGGGTTGATTCTGACGATGGTTCTCTAACTAAACCTAAGACTAATTTGACAACAGTGTTTCTCTTTCATTCTCAATATGAAGAGCACAGAACACCATAGTGTATTATATACTCTTTGCAGAACACTATTACTCTACGAGGAAGAATCATGTCAGAATTGACCCAATTTTTTTTGTTTTTTTTAGTTAGTTTTAAATTCTCCCTATATTTTAGGAAAAGCAAAGGGTCTAGCCCATACAGCCAAGTCTTAAGTGTATATTTTATCTGTAGTCTTATGAAATAATGAGTGGGTGAAATGGATGAATGAAATGAATTTTACGTTAAAATATGGGTGTCACACATTTTAACGCATCTAGGGAGTGCTTGGCGCGAATTGAATGGTAACAGAGTTCATGATGGTGACTGATGAAATGGATAAAACCACTTTTTATAGTGATCTTCACCATTACATCAAAAACATCATAAGACTTGTTTTCAATGATTCTGCATAATTGCACATCAACACGGATACTTGTGCATCAAAATAACACCACTTTCACTGCACAAAATCCACTCTGCACCAATTTAAGAATTATCGAAAAAAAAATCTGACTGACACCACGAAACGCGCCAAACACTCTCTTGGTTTTTTTTTAAATTCTCCCTATATTTTAGGGAAGGCAAAGGGTCTAGCCCATACAGCCAAGTCTTTAGTGTATATTTTATCTGTAGTCGTATGAAATAATGAGTGGGTGAAATGAATGAATTAAATGAATTTTTCGTTAAAATATGGGTGTCACATATTTTAACTTCATGATGGTGACTGATGAGGTGGACAAAACCACTTTTTACAGTGGTTTTTGATAGAATTAGTGAAATTCTTTAGAAATTCAGATATTAAGCAATATTTATTGTGACACACAAGAAGACATGACATAAAGTAAATCAAAAATATAAAATTGACACAGAATGGTGTCATACCTTTAAAATACTAAGGGCCTGTTTCACAATCGAAAAGTAAAGTTTGAAGTAAGCTACTTCGAACTTATCTGCTCAGTAAACAAATTTTTGCGTTTCACAATCTCTGAGTAGGGTTAATTACAACGTAATCTGCAGATTAAATTAATCATCGTATGCACTACCAAGTAGCCGTATACTTGTGAGAAGTAAATATATTTATGACAAGATAACCTCAAATACGACATTTCTAGATTCATCAACAATGTTTATTATTGTCATTTAAAATGGAAATTTTTGATCTTATTGAAGATGAATTTGACGATTTTTTCGGTCGCATGACGGGACCGCGTAGGGAACCAATATTTCGGTATGGTGTAAACAACATGGAAAAATATGATGATACTGACTTCAAGATAGGATTCCGACTTTCTAAAGAGGGTGTTAATTATAGGTTTTCTCTAATAGAGCATTCAATAACTGCTCCTACGTCGAGGTAAGTTGTTATGTATTCCTACATCTATAGCGACAGTACGTAAAATTTACACTTTTCATTATTTTTTGCATCCTAGTCCTACTACTTACCTAGTTTTATTAATATATTATGTCCTTGTTCTAGGAATTATGCAGTTAAACCTTTGGATCGTCTATTATTAACACAAAGATATTATGCAACAGGAAGTTTCCTTAGCGTAGTTGGTGACTTCACTGGTGTAAACAAGGCATCTGCTAGTCGAATTGTTAAATTAATTTCACATGCGATTGCACAGCTACTGATCAAGAAACATCCAAACATCAATAGGGATAATGATTGGAACATACCACCTCCATCCCAACACCGTCCTCATACTGCCAAAAACAATGATACCTACTGTAAGCTCTGTTTGTGTAAATCGGAACACCTACAATTGTGTAGTGCTCGTGCAAATAACATTTGCATGAGCACTACACAATGTAATGTTTTATTTATTATAAGAAAACATTATATAGTTAGTTAAGAAATTTATTTAAAATAAAATGATCACAAATTTTTATCAATTTTATTTTGCAACCAGTCTTCTTCTTCAAACAACCACTGTTTCCGTTTATGCTCTCATTCCTCTTCTATAATTTGTTTCTGCGATTTCTAGTTTGCTTTCCGCCACCTTTTCAAAAGGTCTCATTGGTTTTTGTTTACCTAAAACAAGTAGGAAATTATTTATTTAAAGAAATTTTCATTTGGCTAAAGTATATGAAAATATACCCTCGTGAGGCCCAGACAGAGATAGACGAATCACCGGAGTCAGATATTTGAACGCATCTACTGCTTGGCGTGAATTTAATTCTAGTAAAAGTTCATAATGACTGATGAGGTGGTGAAAACCACTATAGAATTCTCAACATAAAACACATCACAAGACTTATTTTCAATGATTCTGCATAATTGCACATCAACACGGATGTTTGTGCAGCAAAATAACACCACTTTCACTGCACAAAATCCACTCTGAAACAATTATTGAAAATAATCTGACTGACACCATTGAAACCTATCTCACTGACAAACGTTTGACATGGATCTTTTGTTGACAACTCGTACGTTCCATTCTTACAGAAACATTGATTTTAGAAAAGGTGAAATCACTTCATAACCTCACAATGTACTATGTTTTTCATGTGAATACATCTTTATTTTATGTGAAAATCATAACGAAAAATATTTGTAATTTGGTTGCTGCATTTACTGTACTTATTACAAATACAGAAATTATTCTTACCTTGAAACGAAACGGTAAACTCTAAAGTTGCCAGCATACTCCTAAGTAAGTATTTATTAGTTAATCTTCACTTTAATTTACTAGTTGGATGATTGTGAAACGCAAAGAAAGTTACCGGAAGGATTTAACCTCTATGTAATTTACTGGCTAAGTAAATACTTATAACTTTACTTTTCGATTGTGAAACAGACCCTAAATGTACAGAAACAAATAGAAAAAGAGTTTGCCTAGGAGCCTATACAATCTCTAACAGTTTTTACCACAACATCAAACACATCACAAGACTCATTTTCAATGATTCTGCATAATTGCACATCAACACGGATGCTTATGCATCAAAATAACACCACTTTCACTGCACAAAATCCACACTGAAACAATTTTTGAATTAGCCAAAATAAATCTAACTGATACCATGGCGCCAAACACTCTCTTGACCCGATTATTGAAATCAAAGAGAATACAATACTACGTATTGAAATGAAAATTCAAAATGTCTCGTCTCCAAGAGTAATAGAAAGGCAAAGGAATGTAGTCCATACAGCCCTGTTTTCAATAAAATGATTTTTTTCATTTCAATCTTTTTTCTTACAAGTACAAGTATTTATAGTACAAGTATTTATATTACAAGTATTTATAGTCCGACAAGTTCGTGTGAGACCTTCCTGCGGTATGAGACGGTGGCGGGGACGGGGCGCTCTGGATTTTTACGGGGGCGAGTGATGCGGGGAGGGCCGATTTGTCCCTCCTCCCCGCATCGCCCGCCCCCGCTGGCATCGGGAGTGCCCCGTCCTCGCCACCGTCTATCATACCGCAGCGCAGGAGGGTCGCGTCTAAGTCTAGTCGACCCAGTTTGTGGGTCGCGCACGAAGTTGTCGGACTTTAATTTCCTCTGTTTTACTCGATTATTGTATATTTCTCTCTCACTCACTCACTATTACTCCCGTGGTTGTCGTACAAGGCGACTGGTAAAGACAGCGTTACGTAAGGGGCAGCAGCATTCCTCTGAATGTAAAAGCCTATTAAAAAATTTGGTGACTGGACTGGTGGCTATTGGAGTTCTTGGTTAAGTTATACATTTTAGGGTAGTTATAAAAAACATTTGGACAATACCCCATGCAATTTAAACGTCTACTCTCTTGTACGTAGGCAAAAAATTCATCGCGTCGCGCATATACTGTCGAATGAAAATGATTGACATCGAAGAGAATATAATACTACGTAAGAATTGACATGATGACAGTGGGTTGTAATGTAAACAAAGAGTATTTTTTAAATAGTGGTAAAGTTTTTCTGTGATATCAAAAATGTATTTGACATGGGCTTCCTTTAATAATATAAGAATGCTGTTGATGGCGTGTAAGCCGGTTGTAATATTTTATCTGATATGGCTTATTAACACGTCGGAAAGTATAAGAAGTGAAGAAGGAACACTATTGGATCTTGTATGTTGGCCCGACGGCAATGCGATACCAGTTATAATAGCGATTAGTTCTGTGATTGCTGTAGTTATAGAGGCAAGAATGATTTTACATACATACATACATAAATCACGCCTATACGGGTAGGCAGAGGTGAACTAGCACCCACGTTTCGCCAATTATGTAAGGTCCCATGTAATAGGTGACGAGCCTATTGCCATTTATCGGGCACAAATGTCGCAGTACTATTGCTAGGTGGTATTACAGGAACGCTGCTGCCCATTCCTCATCACTGATTTATCCTTAGTCGCCTTGTACGACACCCACGAATGATATTACAATTACTTCAATACAATTAGTTCAATTTGGGTATATATAAGAATAGCCTTTTGGCTGTTAAACTTATAAAAGTTAAAATCTACCTGCAAAGTTCTATATGGGATCGGAAGTTATTAGTAAGCCGATTATTGCTATTGCTTTCGTCTACCCGTCCCTGTCACTCATTGAGAATAATGATAAAGTGTGAGAGTGATGGGTATACGAATGCAATAGCAATCGGCTTACAGAATAACCGCAAGGCATGGCTGTCGGGGAACATGGCTCAATGCAGGTTCTATTGCGTTTAATATGCATACACCCAAAGGTACAAAAGGGAACTTCAATTTCCACATGGCAGCAGACAAAGATGTGAAAGGGTTAGACCGTATTGCCTTGAGTTGATTTCCCCTACACACAGGTAGGTACAGTCAGCATCATAAGTATATTAACACTTAAGCACCCTTGTCACAATAGTTGTTCGTACAAAAGGGTATGGGCACAAATGTATGGACTCTGGTCTATGACCCAATAGATATAAGTCATATATCGTTAGAAAGGTATGTACTCATAGAATGTGAATTGGTATGCTAAAGTGGTAATCGACTTATGATGCTAACTGTACCTACCAACCTAATTTTTATGTACATACATACAATCACGCCTATATCCCCGAAGAGGTAGGCAGAGGTGAACTAGCACCCACGATTCGCCAATTATGTTACGTCCCATGTAATAGGTGGCGAGCCTATTGCCATTTATTGGGCACAAAAGTCGCAGTACATTGCTAGGTGGTATAAGAGGAACGCTGCTGCCCATTCCTCATCACTGATTTATCCTTAGTCGCCTTGTACGACACCCACGGGAGAGATTTGGGGGTGGTGACAATTGTATTCTACTCTGCCGTCACCACACGGCCATAATTTTTATGTGACTATAATATTTCCAGTTATACGGATTATATCAGTTGTTCAAGGCTGGTCTACCGAAAAGAGAATACAACGTGACGAACGGGCTCTATTATTACATATGGTCGTTGATTGTGATGATAATCGTATTTCTCACTATCATGTTTTATTCAGGACTTCAGTCGACCATAATACGCGGTAAGAATATTTCTGATCGAGCTCAACGGGGCAAGTCTGAAAGACTTAGGGCGCTCGCACACGGTGACTTTTTGTAGCGATGCTGTCGCGCGTTCGCATTGATATCGTTGCGATACATTCGCGTCGCGGTAACAGTGTGCCCTCGCTCGCCCACGTAACCATGAATCGCGATAGGTACTGTCGCGCTTCCGTCGTGCTCGGTTCTCACCCCGATGTCATCTGACACGGTCGCGCGTTTGCATAGACACAGTCGCGATGCTGTAGGGCGTTGCAAATGCAACCAACGCGCGTTAGCAGCGATGCATTAACGAAACGCGCGACAGAATTGCTACAAAGTCGCCGTGGGCGAGGTCCCTTACAATTTTTAATTTTTTTCACAACAGTTTACTAATTAAATTAGGATGGCGTTTTTGTATCGGCAGCTAAAATCAAGGGTGGTATAACGAAAGCAATGCTACGATATTCCAGCCATTTGCCCTCTAAAGTGGCAATAGATCGGCTTCAAACCAGATTCCACTGCTGTGGACGGGTGAATTATCAAGAGTGGTTCTTCATACCATGGTTTACAACTGGCGAGAATGCTGATCTGAAGGCTCTGTTAGTAACTAAGAAAATGTCTCACTCGCGTCACAGACCATAAAATAAGATAATTTAGACGCGTGCTAGACCACCCCACAGAACACTATTACTCTACGAGGACCACCCACCAATCCGCATTGGGCCAGCGTGGTGGAATATATGGCTCGGTCGTTCTCCCTTTTTTCTTTTCTTAATTTTTCCCTTTCTTATTCTAAGAAAGTCGGTACCCTTGGATACGGAATTTACTAGAGTAGGTAGTCTGAATTACACACCAGTACCTAATTGACCCCAAATTTTGTTGGCCGAGTGGTACAGGCATCTGCCCGGATCGCAGAAGACGCGGGTTCGATGCGGGCATCAAGACTAAGACTTTTCTAACCACGATATTCCTTGTACTCAAATTAACAACTAAATTAAGTTGCCTCTGTTTGGTTCTTTAGCTCTTTAGACATTCTGTCTAAAAATGCCATATTATCATAATAGATAATAAACTTTAATACTTTCATATTGTGTTCATAGCACCAGCCAAAAGTATGTAGCGGATAACGTACCATATAGTTGTTGTTCCATGGATGCTAAATGGCCCTGCATTCATCACGGCATAACTAAGCGAGGGGCTGTCTACAAATACGACCCTGCAGTGAGTAGGCTTCATTACATACCAGTTGATAAACAGATAACTAAATTATGTCCAAGTGGAACTAAGGGCCTGTTTCACAATCGATAAGTAAGTCTTATGTAGCTTACTTCGCAAATCATTTGACAGTTGTACTATGAAATATATGTCAATTGTACTTCAAAGTAAGCTACTTCGAACTTACTTGTCGATTGTGAAACAGGCCCTAAATATCGTTATTATTATTTTATCTTTTTTACTTACCTACTTAATTTACCATTCAAATTGATATATCTGTGGATGTATGCCACATACCCCTAAATCATTAGCAATTTCGGATAGACTTCAAATAAAGAGTTTTTACGCTACGTGGCAAGTCCATCAGATGATTATCCGATAGAACAAACTAAAAAAGAAAGAGATTTTATTGAGATCCCGCTTTTTGGCCTTTGAGGGTAGTATTTGTCATAAACCTCATCACGTGAGACATTTTCGTTCCATGACAGAAACAGCTGACAATCTGGAAAGACGGTTGCGAAGAGAAGTTGATAAATGAAATGATGACTGTATCCTGGAAATTCAACGCTGTTATGGCATTAATCATTCTAGCTATGGTAATTCACACATCAAGGCTAAAATACTTGCAATCATTAGAAGATTCACGATGGTTTTGTCTAAATCTTCATTACAGCATTAGAGAACTGCCTTATGTTATGGCGGAGTGCGAGCACAGTTTTTCGACCGGCTTAGCACGGAACCTGGACAAAATATCTCGCCACCACTTCATAGTGTTTTGTCTCGGCATTTAGTGGCAGTTAGAGCGGGAGGCAAATATTTTTTTCCCCGAGAAGATTTTGTCCCCGATCCGTGCTAGGCCTGCCGAGCGTGTCGTCTATTCCCCTACCGCCTTTATATTTCGAAGGACCTAAGTTGTAGGCCGAGTGGCCTACAGCATCTACCTACAGGGTTCTTTGGGGAAAGTGACAACCTTGGGTGATTTTTGAGTCCATCCATCTTTAAGTAAGACCCTCCGTGTTACCAATAGTTAATTCAACCTGCCCGGCTAGCATGAACACCCCAAAATACGATATGATAAAGCCATTTATCGCTTTGAACTGTCAAAAATCTATGGAGTTTTGACAGTTCAAAGTGATAAATGGCTTTATCATAACGTGTTTCGGTGTTCATGCTAGGGTACAATAGCCCCTGCAATCATAGCTTAAATATTTGCAGTGTAACCACAACATATTGATGCTTTGAATTCCGCAGATACTTCAAGTAATCGCAGCACGCTACCTGCACACTGCATATAGAAATGGTTTACATGCCGGAAATCCGATTGTTAGTAAGGCGTATCTCTTACGTTCGCTGACAGACACAGAGTCACACGCTAAAGCCACTCCAAGAAGGAAGGTACTCCGAAAGAGGAAGCTCAAGCAAGTGAGGACATTGCAGTGGGTGACCACAGCGTACGCGCCTGCTAAGAGGCACTACACATCGTCGGCTTCAGATGTGAACAGCTCTGATGAGTTGTTGAAACCTATTTATGAATAGAGCAAATATAACTAACAAATATTCTATTTATTTAGTGCATTCAATAAGATACAATAAGTAACACATAAATCAGCAATGTTTCCACCAATGGCGATAAAACATAGAATGTCCCAGATCGCGATCAGCCTGGTTAGCATGACCACCGAAACACGATATTATAAAGTATTTAGGGCTATAATGTAATAATGTTAGCTACATCTTAATGGCTTTATTAGCCATTTATTGTTTTGAAAAATTAATGTTTTTTGACAGTGCAATGCGATAAATGGCTTTATCATATCCATATCGTGTTTCGGTGGTCAATGCTAGGTTTTCTTTTTTATCGCCCGATAATATTTTTATGACATCCCCTAACCAGAAAGTGGGCAGTGGAATTTTCCGTAGGCGTAGCGGGTGGAAAAGGCCACTTTATGGTCAGGTGTGAGCGCGCCTTTTATGGCTACGCACGCTAAGCCAGAGTTCATACACGACCTACAACATTAATAGCCATTGAGGCAATTATTTTTTTTATCGGTTTTTTTTGTTTGGTCAATGCCTTTTTTTATAAGTATTCTATGTAGGTACTACAAATATCGTAACCGGTGAGAAGAAATGTCTATTTATTCGTCGCATGGAAGGTATCAAATAATTCGGCCCGTCGTTTAGTGTTATGCCCTTGTTATAATTTTAATAAATGAAGCACATACAATTTTTTTAACTATGTTTTATTTTTATATAGCACCCCCATTCATTAAATCCACATAATAAATATTATTCAATATATGTACTTACTAATTAAAAAAATAATAATAATTGGACTTAGTTACGCAGAAAGGAACCACACAACCTTTCTATCCTTAAATTTATTAAGAAATGTTTTCTGCATAGCTATAATCTCAAAACTATTTGTGTTATGTTGGATACTTACTACTAAACCAGGTCCAGTGCTCCAGTTTTGGAAAAATATTGAAGTAATTGAAATCACATAAATAAAGTTGTTTACACTAATAACTGAAAAATCTGGTCTTAACTAAACTAGTTCTAATAAGATGATTGTTAAAAAGACTGGCTACATGATTGAAATCAATATAGTATAATATCATTGTTCCAAAATATATTGCTAACCAGTGGCGAAGACAAAAAACTGTATTCAGTTTTATTTGTCATTAGTAAATTTATGGATCTTATCTGGTTCCGCGAGTTCCTTTAGACGGTGCAGATTGTCCCACCAAAGCTTCAGTCGATGGCGGCGTATCATATTAAACCACGGCGTTAAGGGACCCTCTAGTGTTGGTAGAAACCTGATGAAGTAGTGCAATTACATTAACGTAAACAAAAACTTCACAATATCACATTCTTGTCGCAACATAGTCACAGGTTAGAAAATCTATACAAATCAATTAATAAATGTGCTAATTTGTCAGAATATAGATCAATAATTAGGAAAGTCTTTTCATAATTCTGATATTTACTATTTGACAATGACGGTATAAAATATAAAGGTCAAATCAAACTAATTAAATTGAACTCACGCGTTAAATTCGTTTTTCGGCACAAAGCAGTATTCTGATATTTCACTGCAATTAGGCTTGATTTTAACATCAGATTGGAAGAACAGAATGTAGTCTATTTCATGCTCCCCATAGACACCATCCCCAGGATCATGGTAGTGCACACGGGTCATGTATGTGAATAGATCAGGGTCCATCTAGGAAAAATTAATAAGCAAATAAATGGCAAAGGTAAAAATAATGTGAGGTTTATTTTCTTGTAAGTTTGCAAAATACTACTACTACTATTTTAATGGTGATTTTATTGTATTTTTAAATATCATTTAAATTTTGAATGTGTAATCAGAAAACTTGAACCGAGTATTTTGTAACTGTCTTTAAATTTATAATTCACACAAAACTTACTTGCTCGGTTGGTATGCCTAGTTCATAATTTAACCTTCGTCTGGCTGCCACAATTATATCTTCAGGCTTATCATCCACATACAATGGGTGACTGCAACATGCATTTGTGTAGTAATCGGGATATGTTACCTGAAAATGTTTGCACAGTTCATTAAAATTCCTTTAGGATGTAACTTTTACTATCCCAAATAAAAAAAATCACTTGTTTTCTACAATACAATAAATTGAAAACAGCCATACTTGAAACTATAGAAGTAATCTAGTTATAAATAAAATTATTACTAAATATAAGTAAAATTGTTACTAACACACTCTGAGTCATTGTTACTTAAAATAAATGAATATAATAATAATAATAAATATATAAATATTACTTTTTCACTAGCTCTCCTTTGTAAGAGCATGTCTCCTCTTTTGTTAAAGAGAAAAACACTAAAAGCTCTGTGGAGTAGAATTTTTCCATCTGGATCAACTTTGTGACAGTCACGTTTTGTAGCAGTTCCTATGAAGTTATCCTTCTCATCCACCAGAAGACAAATATCTTTATCTAAATATTCAGCCTGTAAAAAGAATGTACCATAAAACTAAGATCATTGAAAAAATAAGTTATAGTTTTAACAATAAATTCATGTCATATAAATTTGCATCTAACCTGGAGAGAATCAACATTTTCAGATATTTCTGGTTGCGGCTTTGCAGGATCGGATGCAAAACATCTTTTTTCAATTCTCAATGTTTTCCAGAGCGCTCTTGACAGATTACGGACAAGCATCCTGGAACAAGGCACACAGTGTTATGGTACAATAGTTAGAAACCTTTGTTATTAAAATTACAGGAAGATGAAGATAGGAAGAAGAATTGATATTTAAATTTCAAAGTGTTCCTTTTGTCATTGGCATGCATAAATAAAACACATTCACAGAAATAATTCAGTATATAATTCTGTTCCAGATTTTTCTTTCATTCTTATACAGCACAACATACTTTATCCTAGGCTCTGCTGCGCTCTAAATGCAAATGATGCGAATTGTAGGACTTTACTACGAATGCAGCTCAGTAGAGAAACTAGTCAAGTGTAAATATTGAATTTCTTCTAACAAATAATTTACCTTTTTTAAGATGCCAAAAGCAAGCCTTATTAGTAATTAACTTAAAATAGAAACAGATTATTGGTAGTTGTAAGAAATTATCAAATAATTTGTTGCCAAGTCGGTACAAACGCACAAATAAAAAGACGTCAAATCAAAGTCAATGTCAATTGTCATTGTCAAATTGTCAAACGCAAGTCGCAAAGGGACAACTAATGCAGAAAGCAAAAGGAACTAGCCTATACAGCCTTATCTGTAAGTTTCTTTTTCTTGAATTTTACATTAAAATACACACATTTTAACGTATCTCGGAAGTGCTTGACGCGAATTAAATGGTAATATTTCCAAAAGGGTTGTTCGTCCTCTTCTAATGACAATTGTCATGTCAACTTTTGTCGGGGGGCATTTGCGAAAAAGGGACAGAGAAGTCCAATCTCAAAGAGAAGGACAGAGTTTTGCAAATTAAACCTAATGCCGTACGCATATGTTTTGTTTTACTATAACACTACTTTGACAGTGCTCAGTCTTTTATGTACAATCCATGTTCGGGTCGAATCCGAACGTCTCTCCCCCTTACAGATTATACACTTGTAAGCTAAGAGCAAATAAACTCTCACTCACTCATGAATTTACTTTTTCAAGTATAGTGTCATTTATTAAATTAACTAGGTACCTACAGAATGAATAGAAAAAGAGGGTTGGTGTAAAACCTAAGCGAAAACCTTGACCAGTTTGGATTGGAACTTTATCATCCCAATCACTCTCTCCGTTCATTGGTCTCTCAACATGGTCTTTTCCGTCTCTTTTCTATACGTTAATTTGATCACTAGCACCTATCTTCCGGTGTGATGATAAGGAAGGAGGAATCAAAAGGGAGTGGTTGACTTGATGATGCCTGACCGATATGAATGAAACACATACATGTCATTTCTACACCCTAGGTAGACTGGGAACAAGGCAGAGCGAAGAAAATGAAATCAAATTACTTCACTGCCATGTGGTGACGGCAGAGCAGATCACATTTGTCACCACCCCCATCACTCGCGTGGGTGTCGTACAAGGCGACTTAGGGTAAACACACCGCTAAGTATTGGGCAGCAGCATTCTTCTTACCACCAAGCAATATAGTGCAACTTATGTGTCCGACAGATGACAATAGGCTCGCCACCGTGCGTCTTCACCTCTGCCTAGCCCTTCGGAGATAACTTCCACTAAGCCCCGAGACAAAACACTGTCAAGTAGCAGATAGAGATTTTGTTCACGTCCCGGGGACAGCAAAGCTAATTAAATCAAATATGGAAATGTGAGTTTCGTATAATACGCATAAAAGAGCGAGTAAAGCAAGCGCAGAAATTTAATTGATAACAATCAAAAATGAATAAAGTATTCTTAATCAAACTTTAGGGCAAAATTAATTTATGTAACATTCACCCCCGAATACAGAAACGCTACTCAAATTTTGGGGACTGCTTATCAAGTTAAGTGGACAGTACCCGTCAGAATTTGTATGGAAAAACGTCAATTTTGACCATTTTTACAAGACTCAAACTTTGATTAGCGTTTCTGTATTCAGGGGTCACTAATTAGGACACCTGTCATGAGGATCATGATAAGAAATAACGAATTCGGATTGAAAGTCTCTACAAAAGACCTAACAAAATAGAGACTTAAATGACTATTTGAAGCTTGATTTCTGTAAGTTTATTAAAAATAACAAAATAGCTACGATAAGGCCTGCTTGAAATCATAATACCTACAGTGAATTAATGAATTGCCTAATTTAGGTACCTACATATATGATTGCTAATGTGTTTGCAGATATATGTATTACATTACTACCTTCTGGGTATCCAAGTATGAAGTACCTACCTAAAAAGAAAGTTAATCAATCACATCAACCATGCAGCATAACTCTTACCTATCTATTTTTATATTTTCACACTTTCCTAAACTGCAGGAAGAGTGTTGACCAAAATAGCTTAGTCTACGCTACGAAAGCTGCAACACAGCGTCACATTGCTTGTATTTAAGAAATAGATACATAGCTGACAACGGTTTTGTTCACTAGAAGTACAGTCAAAAGTGTTCATAAGTGTTCTGCTGTAGTGGTTGTGCTTGCAACATAACTAAGTAATACAAACATAAGCAACAATAGATATAAAACCGAGTTTAATTTATAACTGAAGCGACAGGTGTAAAAGTAAAAATGTCCAACGTTAAGTTAGGAATACGAGTACGCCCTTTTACAGAAAGGTATCTATCTACTTACATCGTAAATTAGTGTAATAGTTATTTTCGTATTAATATGGTACCTTGTTGATTTTTTTTAAAATGTTGCCCCAGATGGTATTGACATGACAATTAATTTTTATTATGATGTCTCTTTCAGGGAACTCCGTTCAGATAAAGAGCGCACGTCGATTGTCAATATAGTAGACGACAACACGGTCACCATTACAAATTTAAAAGTGAGTTTACATTTTTTTAATATCTACGAAATCTATTCCTTTCACGCCAAACTAATGACTGCCCGGCTAGTATGACCACCCAAACACGATATGATATAGCCATTTATCGCGTTGAATTTATAAAAATCATTGGAATTTTGACAGTTCAAAGCGATAAATAGCTATTAGCATTAAAGGCTAATTATTCCATTATTCAATTCAAGCTTATATGAGTGTTAAAATTCAATATTTTTTGACTGTTTAACGCGATAAATGGCTAGGTATATCATATCGTGTTTCGGTGGTCATGCTAGCCGGGCTGTTTAACAGTCGCAGTCGCGGAAAAATATCTTCTTGTTTTTAATAATTCATATTTGAAATGAGTATTAGTAAGTTTAACTCAAAATTTGTTCTAATTTAATTTGTGCGATTGCGCAGGTAAGCGTTTCGGGCGCCGGAGACAGTAGACCGCGAGTGCGCCAATATTCTGTGGATTACGCTTTCGATAGCGCATGCCCACCATCGTCACCAACGTTTGCTTCCCAAGAGCAGGTTTGTTACAAAGAGGAAGGTTTATTAGTTTTATCTACTATTGTTACTGAATAATCGAATTAGGTTCTTAGGGAATTATGTAAAATCGTATTTATTTATGTCACACCTGACCATAAAGTGGTCTTTTCCGCCCACCACGCGTACGGAAAATCCCACTTCCTGGTCAGGGGTGACATAAAACTATGATCTTACCTTGGGCGATAAAAAAGAAGGCCTCAGATTGCAAATTTATCGTCAATTATTTGCGTCTCAGATCGCATTCTTTGTTTTATCGCCCTTGGTATATAATTGTACTGTTAATTGATTAAATTAAGCAACGTTTACAAAAGCCAGTGGTTAGGGTAGCCGTATCAATTATGAAATATTTTCTATTTGGATTTCCTCTGTGCTTGGAAAGGTTTAAACGACTCTGCTGTGAGTCTGCTTGGTCGGCCTAATCACAAATTTCAAATTCAAATTTCTTTATTGCGATACACAGGATACATTGTTGATAAATTAATAAATTGATCCTACTGTGATCTGCATGTTTCTAAGGAAGACCTTTCCTTTTCCTCTTGTCGCTGATTTCTTAAGATAAGTGTTGCCATTTTTAAAATGTAATTGAACAACTTGAACATTTTTGTTATTCAACGTTTCAGATCTACGATAAAATAGGACGTGAAGTGGTAGAGAAAGTTTCCAAAGGGCATTCGGCATGCGTTCTCGCGTACGGGCAGAGTGCTACCGGCAAAACCTTCACTATGATGGGGACAGAGGCAGAGCCAGGTGGAGTTGATTTTTTTAGTCATTTATTAGGTTTGTGTAAGGAAAAAAAAATTATGTCTACTTAGGTACGTAGAGAGAGTAGACCGAAGTTATTTCCTTTGGTTACACTATATTCTGAATGTGCAGTCGCATGACTTCAAAAGAAATGAATGGTATAATTATATATTTTGGCGATAATCATAAAAAGACTTCGCATACTTCCACTTGCACTTGCATTCATACTATTCGTCACACCGGAAAATTGCTGGCGACAATAAATGAGATGTCATAAAATATTACGAAGATTATTTTTACTACCTATTTTTGCAAACAACCAATTCCCATTGGTCCAGTCATTGTGAGAGGTGTCTGATTTCCAAGCAAAGTCCGTTCAACATTATCCATTGATGAGTAAAAAGGCATTGACAAGATTTTATTTAACAGGTCTTGTGCCGAGAATGTGCTGGGCGTTAGGTGAGGTCGAACCTATAGAAATCACGGTCAGGTAAGTATAACAAAATCCAAACCTCGAGCTGGATCTGAATAAATGTCTTATTGCTTTTGCGTAGTAAATAAACAACCCTATTTTCACTGTCACTAATTAAATAATGAAATAAAAGTAAAAAAAAACAAACAAATTGCTTCCATGCTGGCCTGGGAGAGAAAAAAAATCATTTATAATGTGTGAGGTGTCGCAAAAGTCGATTAAGGGAGATTGCCCGATGAAAAATAATCTCCATCTTCATCACTAGCGTCTGTGTGATGGATTAAATAATCGAAAAGGGAGTGGATGGCATCACGACGTTGACCGATATGAACGGGAATATGAAATGTTTCTGCACCAACCCTAGATAACTTGGAAACAGGACAGGAAGATGATGAAGTACTTACAAAGATATCTAGAAATAAAAACTTTTGACGACGCATCAATGAATATCATTGCGATGCATGCACGCTGTATACATAGGTACCTACTTTATTGATATGTTTCCATACCTGTAATAAAGACTTCTACATTTTGTTCTTCAAGAAAAGTTATAGAAAGTTTTCAAATTTAAGGCAAGTAGTCACGTATCGTATTGTGTTCAAGCGTGTTTTCATTGCGGGAGAGTAAATTCTATTGTTTGTCATAATGCATTCGTGTGAAAAGCAATGGGTGCTCGTCACGCCACGACACCACCGAAATGGAATAGTCTCGCATCCACCGCTTCTAAATCTTTTTTGTTTGATAGACCACATCACTATTTTAGGCGAAATATTGAACAGAGTTCGTTTAGGTGTTTTTACGACTTTGATAAAGGCAAAGAGGCTATGTATTGGGATAGATATTCAAAGGTATAGCTATTAACAGTAGATACGCCTATAAATGGGGGTAAACCTATTGCCATTCCCCGGGAACTTTAATCCCAGTAATTTACTAGATGGTGCACCGGTGCCCATTCCTCGTTATACTTATACCCACTTGAGACATAGGGGTGGTTAAAAGTTTATTGTTCTTTGCCGGCACGACATAAAAGAAGATAAGAAATAGCTAGAAATAAATGCATAACACGTTAATTCAAAAATATGTTGGTTAACTTAACTTTAAATAAGTGGCCTTACTCAATTAATAACGACAATTAATACTGCCAAGGTTGAGAATCGTGGTTATCGCCATAACCCATTCGACACTTGGTAATCGAAATAGTGTTGTAACGTTTGAAAATCCCTATTAGCAAAATTTTGCAATTTCTTGTACCCAAAGCTATTTGGTTGGGAAAGAAAAACATATAGCTGTTTGTACACCGTTATGTTAACTCGTCATATCGTACAAACTGTTAAAATAACTTAATCAATTTAGTACTTAACGACAAATGTGATAAGGGTGAAAATTACGTGGATTATTATTAAATAATCAACATTCAAATTAAAACGGAGAGCCGCGAAACACCGCAATGATGGGGAAAATATGGAAATATAATGTCTCTCATAATTGTGCGACTACTATAAGCGAATTCTAAAAAATAGACAGTACAGTCGATAGAAATACATAAAAAACTATAATTATATAATGGGTATGTATGTAGTCCGGTACGCAATCAGTCAACAATTGCTTCTTAGTAAAAATTTATTCCTATGACCGCCGAATCCCTACCTACTATTACTACTATTGTAAATGCAGATATATGTAGGATAAATACGGAACACGTCTTATAAGTAAACAATTTATTAATTAATTAGGTAAAAGCTTTATACATTTTTCTTTAGCAACATACACATGACAGACATGAAATTACGACAAGACTACTTTTCTATCAGTCATAGACTTCTAGGCGAACCAAGTAGGTTTTAATACATTTAACACAAAACTATTTATCCAACACTCCTCCTCGATTTTTAATGTGTTACATTAGAAATCGCTTCACATAAATTAAAAAACATACAACACTCCTCCATAATCGATACATTATTGTTCAATTAAAATTCATTATTTTCTTTAAACAAATTGATTAAATCCTATCATGTTATTTCTAAAATTAATAAACTTCTCAACACATAGAGATTTTGTAAAAATATCTGCTAAATTATCGTTTCCGCTAACATATTCTACACAAATTTCTTTATTTTTAATTAATTCTTTTATATAATGGGTTCTACGACTATTTTCATTGCTTTTAGAAATACAAATTGCACCCCTGTTATCAATTAATAATTTAGGTGTTAAATTTATTCCAAAATCAAAAGCTATACCTTTCATATTGCTTCACAAGCTGCCATTGCTGCGGCAATGTATTCCGCTTCTGCGGTAGAAAGTGCTACACAATTTTGCTACATATTCCTACAGATTTAAAACATAAGACGATTTAATTAAAATATAAAAGCATTAGGTATTTAATAGTTAAGCCAATTAACTCTAATGTTGACCTTCTCCCGAGCTGTTAGTAGTAACAATTACCTATCACTTTGCATAGTCTCTACATTGAAAATAATTATTTCTAACTATTTAAGTAACCACTGTCCACATATCTTCATATGGTTAATCAAATTCGGTATGAGCAATATTGGCCCCGTTTTAACTATTCTTTCTGGTGAGGAGTATAAAAAGTAAAATCATTTTTGGTTGTCGATGTTAAGACAGATATCTTGGTTAAATTGGGCAAATAAAACAAGTGATGGTCATTTGATCCCAGCACTCATTTCGATTTATTTTATTAGTTAAATGTGCGAACAGAAAGACAGAAATTAACAGAAACAAACGCGTAAAATTACTTCTTTATAGACGTCTATCACAGCAGGAAATAATTCGTTTTTGTATACAGGGTGTTTCTATTAAGTTTGAATGGCAATAAAGGCAGGTCTTGGCACAAGGCCGATGCGACACGCGATCTCACGCCCGCAACCGTTGCGGGTTATCTCAGCCGATATCTAAACAACCTGTATTATTAACACGACATGAGTTGTATTGGCAACTATGCGTGGCGTGTGTGTGTGGTTGCCGACGCAAAGGAATTGTGACATTAGGCTTTACTAAATCATAGGATTTTATTATTTAAGATATTACTTAGAATCACCACTGAATTGAATAAAATATCATATTCGATTTTAATTTTAACATTATATAAATGTTAGAAAAATTAGTACAAAGATTTTGGTGGTTAGAAAAAGAATTTCGAAAAAATTATGGTCTCGGCCACCCAAGACACCGGTGTCTTGGGTGGCCGAGCGGTCAGGCACCTGCCCGGATAGCAGCGGACGCGGGTTCGATTCCCGCCTCAAGACCATAAATTTTTCGAAATTCTTTTTCTAACCACCAAAATCTTTGTACTAAAATATCATAATTATTTATAGAAGATACCTAGTATCAACGGCATTGTAGTAAAACAAATGGATAGTAGTATAATCAACTATTCAACCACTGTGTAAATATAATGAAAATCAAATAATGTGTAATATTCCTCATTTCATAAAGTCCCTATCCATGTAGAGCATAAGAACTCTGATAGAAGTAACTTTTACGCAATGAACT
The DNA here is from genome assembly GCA_963931975.1 of Cataclysta lemnata. Classification (NCBI taxonomy): domain Eukaryota; kingdom Metazoa; phylum Arthropoda; class Insecta; order Lepidoptera; family Crambidae; genus Cataclysta; species Cataclysta lemnata. The sequence goes on along the minus strand of OZ008355.1, from coordinate 4,922,950 downwards.
CCGTATATCTGTATTATCTACAGTGGATGAGTCAACCTCGCTGCGAAACCATGGAATGCTACTTTGGCTTATTTTCATCTCAGCACTTATTACTGTGTATATTGATCAGAAATAGAAATACCTACACGTAGTAGCACATGTCGTATCACATATTAAAGATATGCCGCTTTTTAAATACAAAAGAGATAGGTGCAACTCAAAATCGCTTTCCTGCAACAGTTGGTCTTCATATTGTTTTAACGTGTCCGACTTGGGCAACATAAAATGTTTATATTTCGAAGTAGTTTCTGAGTTGCAACTCTAATATTAAAAGAGCGATGAGGATAACTATTTATGAAAGAGATGAAAACTCTAAGCATTGGCAAAGGGAAGTCAGTGGGAGAGCTCGGGACTTGTGACCCAAGTGTAGATTTACGGAGCCCCTTCACAACAGGTCAACACACACTATCGCTTCATAACAATCCATACTACTCAGGGTTTTGTCTTAGCTTTTACAGCCGACCGCCTGCCTGACTCCAACCCTCTTTGGGTATGCTGTTGTGGATGGTTTGCCCTCCACCATTCGGGTGCCGCAAGGTGCTTATTGGTCTACACCGGGCGATCTCCCTTAGTCGACTTTTACGACACCCGGGATGAGACAGGGCTGGCCTATTCTACGTTATTTTTTCGCTCCCAGGCCAGCAGGGAAGACTTTCGACAAGACGTTTGTGATTCGATGTTGATGTTGGTAATATTATAGAGACTTTTGTTAGTTAAGGGTTATCCTTATTCTCTTGCAACCGTTAGCTTTAACCGCTAACATTAACTTATATAATATGTACATGACGTAAAAGATAATATGGCACAACATCAAAACAACCGGGAACATTTCAAGGTAAAATTAAAGTCGTGTAAAAAGAAAATATGGCACAAGTTGACACTGGAATTCACCAGCAGACTGTATCAAAGGCCGTGAAAGTAACGGGTGGCGTAGACAGTCGTTAGTAGGGCTTCACACCTCCACCGGAGGTCGGCAGATAGCCCGGTTCGCGCCGCCCGCCCGCCTAGTAGCCGTCGCCAAATATAGTAACTATCTTTGTTTGGCTCTTGCTGTGGTGAGTCTATCATTTAAGTGTTAATTGCGATTATTAAGGATATTCGCGTTATGTATAACTAGTGGTCGCTCGCGGCTTCGCTCGCGTAATGTCGGTTGTTATATAGCCTTCCTCGATAAATTGACTATCCAACACAAAAATAACTTTTAAATTTGAATCAGTATTTCCTGAGATTAGCGCGTTCAACCAACCAAACAAACAAAAAAACCATAATAGGTAGTATAAATATTTCCATAGAAATCTCTTTTTGCGTCGAATTTTGGTTAAGAAGAGCTGTAAATCTGATATTGACTCTTTTTTGGTAATAGTTTGTGGCTGTGACAGCATCTGATTTAGCACATTTTTGTAATAACACCGTATTTGTTTGTTATTTGAATGTTATATAAATTGGCGTGTGGTAACGCCAGAGAAGATTGTCACCACTCCTACCTATTCTCGCGGGTGGTAGGGCGACTAAGAGTTATGAAGCAATGAGGAATGGGCAGCAACGTTCCAGCCCGGCTAGCATGACCACTGAAATACAATATGATATAGCCATTTATCATTTTAAACTTACAAAAAACATTGGATTTAAATACTTTAATGAGCTTGAATAAGCTTAAATGGCTATATTTTAAAGATATAGCTATTGAACACGATAAATGGCTTTATCATAACGTGTTTCGGTAGTCAATTCATGCTAGCCGGGCTGGAGTACCATCAAGGAAATTACCGCTATTGAAGTGACCGGTGTGAATGGAAATAGCTTTATTACACCTGAAATTAGCTGGCGAATGCCTCAGCCTACAAAGAGTGATTGATCAAAAGAAGTGCGTATGGATGTGAAAAGAAGTGACGCAAGTGAAAAGAAGTGATTTGTGCCTACCTCTGTGCGAGAAAGCCATAACAAAATATTAAATGGCTTACTGCCTCACTCAGAGACGTCAATTAACTTTAATGAGTACCTACTTAATGTCAAAAAATGAAATCAATGATTCAATATCATTCCTACACTAATATAATAATAATATCATTTTTAAGTATTATTGTCAATTACTAGGTATTCTTTTATTTTATAGAGTAGAAAATAAATGAAGAATTTTGAGTAAGCAGAAATACATTTTAACATTATTCAACGAATTGTAAAAATAAAAAATATTTTTACACTAATAACTGTTTCAAATTGACAGTACTTATTAATTAAAAAGAAAGGGGACCAGACCGGAATTAAAAATTAATAATAATTGTTTAGGGATCCGTTTTTGGGATCAGACCGGAATAACTCATTTATTTATAGTGGAAAGTGGGGTGAAGCCGGAACGATAAGGGGTATATTTAATAAAAAAAAATAGGGGTTTCGAAATATAAATCAAATTTAATAGCATACGCTTAGTTTACTCTATTAGTCATACATTTGGGCAAAAAGATCTTTAGAGGCTTTAGTTATTCTAAAATAATGTCATTTTAAAAGTTAAGGTTTTATGGTTTTGCCCCATGCCTGGTCCAAAATCGGATATATCCCATCTCATGCTGTCGGGCAAAATCTCTGAACAGTACTGCACCGACGTCAATTAATTTGGGAGCACAGTTCGTAATTATAGTGTTGATGCGGGAATCGAACTCGCGTCCTATGCAATCCGGGCAGGTGCCTATGTATGTGTACGATGTATATTACTCGGTCAACCAAGACCACAAATCACAATTTTATTTGCACCTACTATGTATTCTAACATTTAAAATAATGTCTTAATTCAAGAAATGTCTTATCTTCAAGAGGTCCAATTCGCAAGGTTTGTTAAGTTGGCGTGCGGCAAAGGGGCGAGCAAATATTACTGCGAATATAACGCGGCTGCAGACGCCCGACGGCACTGCACAATCGACAAAACAAATCGGGCAACGCCTGCCATCAAACTTATATGAAACTTCCGTAATTTCATTACAATGGCGCTCCCAGTCTGACGTTCTGCTTTGCACGATAACAAACCCCATAGTGATAGTGGCTAATTGGACTTTTACCACCTTTTACTACCGCACTCAAAGACGTCAATTAACAAGTACACTAGTGGTCGCCCGCGGTTTCGCTCGCCATAATGTTGGTTATTATATAGCCTATAGCCATCCTCGATAAATGGACTATCCAACACATTTTTTTTATTTATTTGAACCAGTAGGTCCTGATATTAGCACGTTCAACCAACCAACCAAACAAACAAACTCTTCAGCTTTTTAATATTAGTATAGCTAATGTTAAAAAAAATCATTTAAATCAAGACCATAACCCAGCAAGAATAGCGACTGGTTTTGAATTGTAATTTTTTGATATTAACTTGTACTCAGTATCGTTAATTGATCTCTCTAAGTGAGGCGGTTAGAGCAGTTTTTCTTTGATAATGATGCATTTTTTTAGGCATGGGACAAACGCTAACGATACAAATGTCATTTTTTGACTATAATTCTTCCATTTGACACGACGGAAGGCATGGTGTTTTTTCAGTAATTGGTCCGTTTCCGCTGTAATAAATCTTGTTTGAAAATTAAACGCTGCTTTTATTACTTTATGATTTGATGCGTGTTATCCTTTAGCGATGTAATTATATAGTTCAGTCATAATTTCCAAGTTAGTAGTTTAAAAGACAGTAAATTATTTTGATGTTCTTTGGTGGAACCTTAACGATCATATTATGATGTTAAATATTTTAAGTTAAAATGGGCAGGTACATGCCCACGTTGATTTTACAAACCATTTTAATCCGATTTTCTAGACTTCTCACTAGTCTCAATTTTCTCTTTGTTACTAGTCTGACTTTAGTCTATATATATGCAAGTAAAATACACACAGTTGTAAAAAAATCAAATTGTTATTATTTCGATGAGAATCAACATGTGGTTCAATCAACCCAATTTATTTAATAGGTAGTATACGTTACATCGATGCATCGGTGGTTCAAACTAGTTAGTGGTTTAAATTATCCTATTTCCTCCCTGCATAACTTCTCTTCCCTGCACAACTTCCTGCCCTGTTCCCAGTATACCAGGGGTCGGCGCAGTATGTTTCCTTTTCCATTCATATCGGTCAAGAGCCATTCACTCCCTTTTGATCCAATCATCCATATCACTAGAAAAAAGGTGCTAGTAAAGAATGAATATATAGAAAAGAGACGGAAAAGACCATGTCGAGAGACCGATGAACGGAGAGTGATAGGGATTCTAATAAGATTCACCAACAAACTCAGTCAACTTTTAAGACATCCCTAGAGTGAGCAACATTCTACTAGTTTTACTGATGGGTGTACAGTCAACAGCACATCAGGTTACTACAACTACAAACTATCAAATATTTCCAATCAATTGTGAACTTTATAATAAGAAAATTAAGGTTGAAAATTTATTGGAGAAATTTGACAGATTGTAGTAACCCGATTTGATGTGGACTGTACCCAGATGCGTTATCTTTCAATCATTGCTGTAGGCCCCATCTTAACATGCACCAATGTCAAATAGTAACAAGCTATCAAACGTGAATCATATTAAATACTTTATGAACACACATTTTCGCCACACGACTTAAATTTTACCTTGAAATGTTCCCGGTTGTTTTGATAGAAAGTATGTATGTATATTAAAATATCGTAACATTTTTATGTAACACGAATATTGTAACATTTAAATTTATTGTGTAGCTATTAGAAAATGATGATTCAAATGTCATAGGTGGATAAGTGGCAAGAGGCTCTCCAACTGCTTTCATGGGACCTAACATAATTTGCAATACGTGGGTAATTTACCTCTTCGGGGATAAATAAATAGACGTGATTCGTGTATATTCGTGTGTAATATAATAATATCTATGTATCATTTTGTTTACGAATCGTGTTGCGTTTTAGCTGTAAACTGGTCACAATTGCTTACAATTTCATAAGAAAGATTTACGGATAATTTTTTTTACGGATAATCATGATTATGAGGATTGTGAAGCTGTTTATTTTAGTACAAAAAGCGATAACATTTTTCACACCGTAAACATAGTCCAATTTTTTCGATATGTTGTAAATATAATATAAAAATAGGTTTTTACGTTTTTAATATTATGAAATATTGCTTACAATAAAAGTTGCTAGCATCGAAAAGTCTTTATTTTTGACATTCATAAATACTTCCCCGAGCATTATATATTACTTAAAAATAAATGTACAGACTTAGATTAGGGTGTACTGAATCTAAAAAGGCCAAAATTTTAGGGGTGTGAAAACGTTATCGAGACAAATATTCAATAAGGAAATGTTGGCATTACTCGCGCCGCGTATAGGTTTTTCACAATCCTCATCCTTTCACTTCATTATTGTTTAATTATCAAAATATCAATTTTTTTCGGCTTTAATATTTAAACATTAATACCTATTCACTTATTAATATTATTAATATTTGACGGCCGCCTTGGTCGAATGCTCAGATTGCTGGATATTGGCCAAGAGGTCCCGGGTTCGAATCCTGGCAGGGGCAAACTTTGTGGTGACCACAAATGTTTGTTTCCGAGTCATGGTTGTGTATATGTTTATGTAGTATATTTTCAACATTTATATACATAATTATATTAAAAATATGTCCGTCATCTAGAATCCATAACACAAGTGCTTAGGCTACTTACTTTGGGCTAGATGATAGGTGTGAGTGTAATTTTTTTTTTTTATTATTAATATCTATACAATGGCACCGTTTGAAACTTGAGAATCACTTGTCTATTGTCTTAAGTATATTAATTAAAAGAATAATATTACCCACGGCAAAAATATCACCAAATAGATAACAATTAAAATATTATAAATAACTTGATAACTTGTAACTATCATTTAAAAGTAGGTAAGCGTAGGGTCTTTCACGGACTAAAGGTGGACAATCTACTACATTAAATTTATGCATGCATTACAACAACAGTCGAGCTATTGACACACTGTATCTAATTATCCATCAAGTAACCGCAAGGACGCATTTATTCCTAGACTTTTAGGTTAGCTAAGGCAAACTGGTGCCGATTTTAAGGTGGATTTTATTTACGATGGATTTTAGGATGGATTTGTATTGCTTTCATTAAATTAATATTTTGATTTTTATTTGAACATTTTATTAATAGACTATTATAATAATTTTAACATAAAAAGAGTTATAAGAGAGCCAATCAACCTTTTTTGTTCGATAAGATTCAACACTTTTCTCACCTCTTTTTCATTGTTAATACTTTTTTTTAATACATGTAGGTTGTAGGTATTTTATATAAGTTTACCCATACCTAAGTCCCGCTGGTTAGCTGGTTATTTAATTTACTTTTCGCCAGTAAGAGGTTGTTTAAAAAATAATTTATAAGAAAACCAACAATACTATAACACATTTTTTACTGTCACAACAATTTATCTAATTCATTCATCAATAACACCTTTACGGTGTGATGAATGGCTTGATGATGACTGACCGATATTAATAGAAGTAACATACTGCGTCGACTCCAGAACTGGTAACAAGGTAGGAAGAAAAAGAAGAACATGGCAGAAAGAAGAAGTAGCACACAAATAAAACCCGCTGTCTCTTTCAGTTTTTTGGAAATATACAACGAGCGCGTACACGATCTTCTCGCGGGGGAAACCGCTCCGCCGACCTGCCACTCCCTGCCTAGGCGCAGGGGGAATGCGCGGAAGGATCTGCGCGTGCGCGAACATCCCTCCAGGGGAACCTACGTGCAAAGTGAGTTCATACATACATACATTAATCACGCCTATCTCCCCACGGTACGGAACGGAACGATAAGTTCACCACTGTTTTAATTCTAGATTGTGAACTTAAAAGAGACATTTTTGTTTCATACTTACCTACATAATATCAAGCCTATACCCCCGAAGAGGTAGGCAGAGGCAGAGGCAATTATGTTAGATCCCATGTAATAGGTGGCGACCCTATTGCCATTTATCGGGCACAAAAGTCGCAGTACTATTGCTAGGTGGTATAAGAGGAACGCTGCTGCCCATTCCTCATCACTGATTTATCCTTAGTCGCCTTGTACGACACCCACGGGAGAGATTTCAAATAATACAATCTCTATTTTTTTTTTAAATGTGGGATTAGTTGACAAATAAAAAATAATTAAAAAAATCAATTTTTCATCCCACCATCTCGGAAAAAGCGTCTTTGCTCTTCGATATCTGAGTGCAAAAGCTTATCCTCTAGAGGATAAAGTAAATTTGAATTTAGAACATCGTGTGCAATGAGTTTGTGAATTCAAAACATCATTATACCTATTTATTTCTACCTCCATGGTGCCGAAATTATCATGCAACCTATTTTAATTTGTTAAAAACTCAGACTCGGAACCTTTCTGGGTGTACTTTTTTTGTAATTTGCTTTGCGCGCGCCATTTTCTTTTCACGTTAAAAATTTGTTAAAACCTAGGAGTTCCGTGACGGTCAATCAGCTTGGCGTCAATCTTGCTTTAAACATTTTGATCGTCTACAACGCTTGCTTGATGCTTGAGTCAAGTATTTGAAAGCTTTTTAGGTCTGTTTGATTTGTTTACGCTAGCAACGGATTCAAGCTTGACTCAGCTGATTGACCGTTTCGGAACTCCATTAGGGACGGTAATTTTTATTAGGTACTTACAGGTGTGTCTGGATGAATGTTGCGGGTGTGGCTGGGTGGATGGGTGGGTGTTGGAGGCATGTCTGGGTGAATGGGTGTTTTGTGGGTGTGTCTGAATGGATGGGTGAGTATTGTGGGTGTGACTGGGTGGATGTTGTGGGTATCTGAATGGATGTTGTGGGTGTGTCTGGGTGAATAGGTATTTTGTGGGTGTTTCTGGGTGAATGGGTGTTTCTGGGTGATTGGGTGTTTTGTGGGTGTTTCTGGGCGAATGGGTGTTTTTTGGGTGTGTTTGAGTGGATGGGTGTGTATTGCGGGTGTGAATGTTGTGGGTGTTTCTGGGTGAATGGGAGGGTGTTGTGGAAGTTTCTGGGTGAAAACAGAAACTGTTGTGATTGATTTTTTGTATTTTGCAATTTCCTCGTTGGGGGGGATGAAAAGTTACGTGTTGCACTCGAGTGCAAAGATTTTTGACCTTGTGCTCTTTAGATTCCCTCGCTATCGCTCAGGATTCTAATTCATCAGGTCATCAAAATTGAGCACGCGGTTAAAAAACAACTTTGCACTCAAGCACAACAAATAACTATTATTGCCTGTATTGCTTGATAAAACAATGAAAAGCATTTCTGCGAAGGCTTACCTTACAGAACTTACAAAAATAGTATTTAAGTAGGTACATACCTGTCTATTTATACTTTTCGAATCGCGATAATACACACACTTCCTCTAACCTTAAACAATTATGCACATAATATTATTGTCAACATTGTATGAATGAGTTAAGTATTTTACAAATGTAAAGTTTTCATTCAAATTCGCTTACATCACTCACAGTCTCATGAAATAAATATAAGTACCTATCTGTAGATATATCTGCTATGACTGAATGATTTATGCACTTCTGAATAACAGCGAGTCAATAGTTCAGCAACGTCTACAATTGTATGAAATATTTTTAGTTATAATAAAAACCACTCTCAATTCTTTAATTATAACAATAGAACAATGCATGATTTTGATATCATATAACTTTTTTGATATTTTTAGGGTTCGGTACATAAAACGAGACCCTATTACTGACTCCGCTGTCGGTCCGTCTGTCCGTCACCACTCACCAAGCAGTCTCATGAACCGTGATAGTTGGTTATACAGTTGACATTTTCACATCATGTATTTCTGTTGCCACTTTAACAAGAAATACTAATTAACAGAATAAAATAATTATAATATTTAATACAACCCTCCCATACAACATACTTTTTTTGACGTTTTTGTGTAGATTATGGTACGGAACCTTTCGTGCGCGTGTCCGACTTTAGGATTTTGCTGTTTATATTTATTTTTATTAGTTTTGACCGGATAATTTTACGTAAGCAGAATATTTTTACAATTGTTACTAATATTATTAATTATTAGGATTTGTATTTGGCAAGGTTGGGCTTAGGCAATCGAATGATTGAAGTTTTCCTTGAGTCTGAATAACAATGGAACAATAAGAGTAATAAGCCATAAATATATTAGTCTCTAGTATTGTGGTTCCTTTATACTTGACTACGAAGAATGATTAAATCGCAATTTTATTTCCGATTGATAAAAAATACTTAAATACAAATTCCAAAAAAAATCTTTGCGTTTTATTTTTTATGTCGACCCCTGGGAAACTTACATTATTAATACCTATTGGCGAAGTGACACATTGTACTAACTACATTACTACTTTTGTACTTATTGTCTTAATCGTGATTTGACTTTTTTATATTTGATGACATAGTCCTCCACAACAATTATTTTAATATTGACCGCTTTGACTTTTGTAATAAGAACTAATTCTCGAAAAATATTTAATTTTCTTTCTAATAATGTAATAATAATAAGTAACATTTAAATTTGACATACTTGTATATATTTTTTCATGAGGTAATCATTTGAAATTGTTTTGATATTACTACTTCTGACATTGTTGTGCCCAGCAGGGTCCAAAATTGTAATTAAAACATCATGTAATAATTTTGGAAACAATAAACATTGAGTAATGAGCAGCGGCATTACTCTTATACATTAAAGCAATATACTGCGATTTACGTACCTAATATAAGGCAATAGACTCGCCACTTATTACATGGGCCCTATCCTAATTGGCGGAGCATGTTGATTTACCTCTGCCTATATCCCTGAAGGCGAATGTGTGATTTATGTATGTATGTAATATTTCTTTTAAGATCTCCGCAGAGTTGCGATCCATAGCGTCGAGGCTCTATTGTCGTTGGTACAAGAAGGGGCTCGCCGGCGACGCACCGCGGCCACCAGGCGGAACTCCACTTCCTCGAGGTCCCACGCTCTTCTAGAACTTTCCACGCCCAACGCCACTCTTCATCTCGCTGACTTAGCCGGCAGGTAATTGGCTATAAGACAACGTGTCTATTAAATAATGTTTGCTCCTACAAAACTGTATAAGTGAATCTGGAGAACGTATATCGTAGACTAGTGGTCGCCCGCGGCTTTTAATGTCGGTTGTTAAATAACCTAGCCTTCCTCATTTTCCTCATCACCAGTAGTTTCTGAGTTTAGCGCGTTTAACCAACCAACCAAACAAACAAACTCTTCAGCTTTATAATATTAGTATAGATTTAATTGTAAGTACTAATCTAATGTATAAAAATTTCGTTTAAGGCACATAATATAGTACATTAGTACATACTTACTTAATTTATTGTTTCTTTAAACATGACAATGAAACTATGACATGCTCTATTTCCAAGTAATTAAAATCCGCTAGCGTACTTAGAAGCATTGAACTATAGTTTACCTTATAACTCAATGCTTAGAAGCCTTAGAGGTATACGCGAAGTCTAACACACACTAGAACATCAATTGGTAGTGCGTTTCACATAAAGTAATGTTATTTTCATCCCCCCATCTCTGAAAAAGCGTTTTTGCTCTTCAATATCTGAGTGCAAAAGCCGTTTTTATCCTCTAGAGGATAAAGTAAATTTGAATTTAGAATATCGTGTGCAATAAGTTTGTGAATTCAAAACATAACCTATTATTAACAAACCTATTTATTTCTACCTCCATGGTGCCGAAATGATCATGCAACCTATTTAAATTTGTTAAAAACTCAGACTCGGATCCTTCTTGGTGTACTTTTTTTGTATTTTTCTTTTCACGTCATAAATTTGTTAAAATCTTGGAGTTCCGAAGCGGTCAATCCGCTTGGCGTCAATCTTGCTTTAAACATTTTGATCGTCTACAACGCTTGCTTGATGCTTGAGTCAAGCATTTAAAAGCTTTTTAGGTCTCTTTGATTTGTTTGACCTAGCAACGGAACAAAAACACACTGAAAGTCAACGTATTTGACTCAAGCTGATTGACCGTTTCGAAACCCCATTAGGGACGGTAATTTTTATTAGGTACTTACAGGTTATATGGCAAGTAGAAATTATTTTGATGGGTGTGTTTGGATGAATGTTGCGGGTGTGTCTGGGTGAATGGGTGAATATTGTGGGTGTGTTTGGGAGAATGGGTGTTTTGTGGGTGTGTCTGTGTGGATGGGTGTGTGTTGTGGGTGTGTTTGGGTGAATAGGTAGGTGTTTTGTGGGTGTCTGAGTATGGGTGTGTGTTGTGGGTGTGTTTGGGTGAATGGGTGTGTCGGCGTGGATAGGTGTTGTGGGTCTGGGTGGATGGGTGTTTGGGGTGTGTCTGGGTGTAGATGGGTGGGTGAGTTGTGGGTGTGGATGGGAGACGTTGTGAATGTTTCTGGGTGGATGGTGTATGTTGCTGGTGTTTCTGGGTGAATGTTGTGGGTGTGTCTGGGTGGAAGGTTGGGTCTTGTGGTTTTGTCTGGGTGTATACTGTGGGTGTGTTTGGGTGAATGGGTGTGTGTTATGGGTGTGAATGTGTGGGTTTTATGGGTATGTCTGAGTGGATGTTTTGGGTAGTTTTGGATGTGTGTTGAGGGTGTATTTGGGTTGATGGGTGAGTGTTGTTGAAGTTTCTGGGTGAAAACAGAAAATGTTCTGACTGTATTTTTTTTGTATTCTACCATTTCCTCGTTGGGGGGGGATGAAAAGTTACGTGTTGCACTCGAGTGCAAAGATTTTTCACCTCGCTAACGCTCAGGATTCTAATTTTTTAAATCACTCGATACGCTCGTGATTAAATTTTTTGGGATCCTTCGCTAGCTCGGTGACCAAAATTGAGCACGCGGTTAAAAAGCAACTTTGCACTCACGTATAACAAATAACTATTATATTAAAATTTACTGTGTTGACGGCAGAACAAAATACAATTGTCACCACCCAAAATCTCTCTCGCGGGTGTCGTATAAGGTGCCTAAGGGCCTAAGGTTTTTCTCATACCACTTACCCCCGAACACAGAAACGCTACTCAAAGTTTGTACATTCAAACTTTGAGTAGCGTTTCTGTAGTAAGTAAGTCCTGCTTAACATTTAAGTTTTAAGTTTATAGTCAAAATTTACCTTTTTCCATACACATTCTCACAGGTATTGTTCACTTAATTTTATTAGCAATGCTCAACATTAGAATAACGTTGCTGTATTCGGGGGTTAGCAATTTACTGCGATTACCGTGTCCGATAGATTGCAATAGACTCGTCACCTACTCTACATTGGACCAAACATAATTGGCGAAACGAGGGTGTTAATTCAGCCCAGCTTACCCGTTCGGGGATAATAGGCGTTTTTATTTTTATTTAACATACATACATGGGAAATGATTATTTTTTAAGTCTGGAAAACTGCAGTCAGTAGAAAAAGTAAACTTACATAAAATATTTTTTTTCTGCAGCGAAAAAGCTGGCTGGGAGGGTTGCGGGGGTCGACAGAAGGAGGGTGCTAACATAAATAAGTCTTTGGTGGCGCTCAGCAACGTTATATCCGCATTAGGTGAGTGAACGAACAACAGATTTTTTTTTGCTAGACACGGAATCTCTTGCCCTTCATCTCACCTGATGTTCAGTGTCTATAAGGGCCGAAGATGGAATCGAGCCTCACCTGGAACCCTCAATCACAGAGGACCTGGCTATCTTATTACAATTGTCGGAACACACTAATGCTGTTAACATTATTATTATGGCGACAGACTTTGATAAGATGGTGGTAGCTAGTCAGGCGGACTTGAATGAAGTCCTATCACCAATCAAACAGAGCACAAATTTGTACCCACCTGGGGATCGAACCCAGGACCTCTGGATCTTAATTCTGGTGGGCGAACCACTAGACCATGGAGGCGGTTAATGAATGAACGTCACCATCATAATTTAAATCGCTAGAAGCCCATTGTTGGGCATAGACCTCCCCAAGGATCTCTAAACCGGTCGGTCCTGCGCTGGCCACATCTAGCGGCTTCCCGCGACCTTTACAAGATCGTCGGTCCACCTTGTGGGCGGCCGCCATCCGAGGACCTTTCTGCCCTAACGGCAGTCAGTTCTCCTCGCAATGTGCCCAGCCCACTGCCACTTAGGTACGCTATGTCGGTGACCTTAGTTCTCCTGCAGATCTCATCATCTCTGATAGGATGACGCAGTTAAACACCGACCATAGCCTCCATTGCTCTTTGAGCGACTCCTTAAAACCTTCTTATGAGATTGATTCTAAGCGGCAATGTTTCAGTACCATAAGTCATCACTAGCAACATACGCATTGAAGACCTTTGTCACACACAATGATTGAATGAACGTATAATTTTATTAACCAATTACTAGATTAAAATTCCTTTGAACACTTGACCAACTTAGCCACTTAGTCAACGTGTAAAAACTTTAATGGATGATTGGTCAGGACTGAGCCGTGGTTGTATTATGAGGACTCTCGCTAATTTCTAGAATAGGGAGTCGCTAACTATTTTACGCTGAGACCCCTGCCAAATTACCCCACAGCTTTAAACTTTAAAATAAATCCTATCTCAATTTTTTCCTATTGATACCAAATGCTAATCAATTTAAAAACTTTGCGGTTGATCGTGATATAAATATAATAGATACTTTGGAAATCGCAGTTCTATAGTAATCCCATCCTATTTGGGGTCGGCCCAGTATGTCCTTTTTTTCCATTCTCTTCTGTCACACGTCATCAACTCATTTACATTCATCACCTTCATATCCCACTTCTCTATGCACACACAATCGCAGTTCTAGATTATAGATTAAAATAATATTAATTTTCAAAATGTCTCTGTTAACTTCACTTGCAGTAAGCGCGGGCAACGGGCGCGGCAGATTTGTCCCATACCGAGACTCGGCGCTGACGTGGCTACTGAAAGACTGCTTTACAGGCGGTGCCTCTACGTTTATTATAGCTAGTAAGTAACCACATTCTTAATAACAGAATAGTCAATAGGTAAATAATTAAAGAATCCAGAATCAGCGGTGAGCAGTTTACTAAGCACTGATTGCAGTAATGCGATGGATATTGAAAGTTCCTTAAAACTTAAAATAATTAACTTAACGTAAATTCCGAAAATTCAGTATATAATTTTCGCCACTAAACACCATAGTGGTTTTTGGATCCCCCTCCCTACCCTATATTCTACCATTCAGAGGGTTTGCCTGACTATGTAGAAGAGGTATATCTTTAAAAGCATGCCTAAAATTCTAAATAACTCTTTGTGTTTTTGAGTATGTCCGAAAAAGCTTATTATAAAGATAATCCATTTTCCACCAGCTGTGTCCCCAAGCGTAGCCTGCTACGGCGAGTCGGCTTCGACGCTCCGTTGGGCGGCGTGTGCGCGACAACTGCCCAACTCCTGCGCAGGTGACGCTCCAGCGCCTGCCACCCGCGCAGCTCTGCAGGCACAATACAACCAACTGCTGGCTGAACTCAACAGGAACTATATTCGATACGTGAGTTACGGAAACAGCAAATTTTATTGATATCGATGCTGAATAAATTCAATTGAAAGCCTACGCCCCAGTAGCCGAAACAACAGTTGTTCTTTGTTCTGGCTACTTTGGCATAGGTTTATGTCAAAATACCTCTTAAGTTCATTAAACTTTCTACGATGTTCCCAATTTATAGCTATCATGCAAGTTAAAGTAGTGATTAATTCGTTACAGTTTGTTGTTGTCTTTTGTTTCAGGTACCTGGCACTGGAAAAATTACGTATGACGAAAATCATTGGAACATATATCACCAACATGTTATCCCAGAAACCAGTATAAATAATTCCGCAAACATAGGGAACATTATGAATTTATTGCAGCCCAAAGCTGATGCTCAATCTGAATCAACCAATTCATCCGCCGCTAGTGGCAGTTCAGAAGTAATGAACACGATCGATAAGAATATAAAGATCAAAAATGAAATTAGAAAAGAGGTAGATAAGTTGTTTGTTCCTACTCTTGAACGGACTCAGAGCAATACAGATTTAAAAGTGATTGCTCCTTTTCGGCATAAACGTAGGCAGTATAAATCACAAGAAATATTGCCCATTGAAGAAGATTTAATTGTAAATCGCTCAATTAAAAACATTGATGTACCACTTAATTACGGTAAAGAGCAGACACATAATGCAAAAACTGATGAGAAATCTAAGACTTCACAAATACCAATACTCTACGACAGCCAAAGAGCAGAAATAGTAGCATCGGTTACGGAGAGATTATACAACAAAATTAAAAAGAAAGAAGAAGCCGTCGCCTCTAAAATGGAATCTGTTATAGATAAAAAGATAATAGAACCTTTAAATGAGTTAAAAATCTGTACAAACGCACGTCAACGTCTTGTAGAATTGAGCCAAAAAGCAATTAGAAATAAAAGAAAAATAGGTATACCCGCTTATACTCAAACGCGTAAGATTGTAACACGAGTCAGAGATCAAAGTATTGATGTGCAGACAGATTTAGAGGCATACTTCTATAAGGAAGAATACAAATATTCAGTTCAACGTGACGTTGCTACAGAAACCATACCAATAACGCCAAGATGTAAAGAAATAGCTGTTGGTTCTAAAAACGGTATGTTAAACTTTCAAGATAGATCAACTGTGACGGAAGATAAAAAAATAATTAAAAAAAGCTCATTAGTAATGACAGATATTGTTAGGCAATGTGATCGATCTACACAAACCCAAATTGTGCCACCTCCAAGAAGAAAGAAACGGAATAGTTGTAGTAAGTGTAGAAGAGATAATCACAATAAATCTTTTTATGCAGATGAACGAGCTGCTTCTATCATTAGTATAAATATTTCACAATCTTATCCTGAAGATTCAGATTCACAAAGCATTGACGAAAATTCTGATAGTCAAACAGATAATAACGCCAAGTCTTCATCAGTAAACATGACACCGGATTTATTGACTAATCATAACACTGTCGATGCATTATTGAATGTTGTTGGAAACACTAAAGTAGTAGAACCTATTGAACCCAAAAAGAGCCCCGTTAAACAAACAAATGCGATAAATGCAAAAAACAGTCCTAAAGACCAGAAGGAAAATATTGATGATTTTTCAGATTCCGATGAATGTACTTTACCCCGTGTAACTGTGGATGGCACAAGAAAAGTGGACCCAGAAGAAATGAATGATATGATTTTGGGGCGTAATGATAACATGTACCCGTATAACATAATTCTTTCTCCGCCGCGGGAGAGAGACCAAACAAAAATCATAGTTAAATTTTCTGAAAGTGACCCTAAAGTAGTGCCTGCATTATCTCAAAATAATAATGAAAATCAATGTACAAGTAGAGATAAAACATCTGAACCTTTGTCAACAAACACGAGTAGAGATCACGATACAAACGAATGTCTAAACATTCAATCAATGTCTGATACCACCGAATCAAGTAAGGACGAATCATTTATTTGGAAGAAAGGTTGTAGTGAGAATGATACCAGAGATAATAGGACTGCGCATAGTTTAAGACATAATTATACTCCAGTTTACAAATCGAAAAGTTCTAAATATGCCAAGGCTAAAGCAAAACTGTACAGAGAGTTTTTGGGATTGGATACAAAAGACCAGACCAGCTATGGGTCTGATTTGTCGTCAAAACATAGTAAGGATGCTATTTCCAGCGACAGTACAGAGTCGCATGATATGTCTTACAATTTATTTAAGCAAAGACGGAACTATTTTGAAGATAAATTTACATTTAAGCCATTTGAAGGCCATGGAAATAATTTTCAGTGCATTGAACACGAGATATTAAGTTCATGCAACAGTTTAGAATCGTCTGTGAACAAGTACGAAAGTTACATGAATAAATACCAAAAAGGTGGCAGAAATTCGAGACGTGAATCTTTGGTTAGGACTCCCACAGAATATTTGCAACATTTGGTGCAATTAAGGAGAGAAGTTGTTAAGGGGGACTATGATAGTGATTGCTCTTTTAAAAAACCAAAGTAATAGTAGGTATACGAGATTACTTATAAGCTAAGGTCGGTGTTTTTATTTGAAATAAGTAACATATAACTATGTGTTTTAAATAAGCTGTTTTTTATTATATTTTTGATTGTGGTTCTTGTGAAATAAAAAAAAAAGATAATTCAGAATTATTTCCATTCCATTATGATTTCCATAGTCCCAAACTACTAACCACGTCAACTATTTTCAACCTTAGTCATCCATAGCATACAATACGGAAAGAGGTAAAGTTTATTTAAATAATAGGGGTTAAAGTATGAAATTGCCGTTTTATTGTAATAGGTTTTTTGAATTGACATAGAATCTTCATGGTTTGAGGTTTTCGAATGAAACTTTTTTCACCTGATTTCTATGTTCTTTTTTTAAAAAGTGTGAAACATTAGAATATCGACTTTCAATTGTTTTTGTTATTCAACTTAGACAAGAAAGATGGATACTGCGAAAATTGAGTGATTTTTGAATACGAGTTCCGGCGCGGAAGTAACGTGGCAGAAATAGTCCGCAATATCAATTTTGCGTCTGTGAATGTGAATAACGACGAATTAAGAAAGATGGTGGAAGCCGATCCTAGTCAAACTACCCAGGAATTAGCGGCATGGTTTAACGTTACCTTACCCACAATATTGACTCATTTGCGTCAAATCAATAAAATAAAAAAAATACGCAAAATTGGTGCCCCATGATTTGACTGATCTGCAGAAAGAAACGCGTGTTAAAACTTGTCTTGAATCGGTACAGAAATGAAGGTAAAACGCTGTTGTAAATATTCTGATTGTACCACGGAAATGCGACAAACAGTTGCCCGACGGACATGTGGCTGACATAATTTTGGACTGACATTACTTTCAGACGACATTACTTTTGCCCAAAGAATGTTTAACCGACCGGACATTCGATCGACAAAGCATTTCACCGACACTACTTTGGTCCGAAGCACTTTTAATATCTCTAGCATCAAATCTACTCATGAGGTTTTGACATCAAACAAATAATAAAGCACTTAGGCATTTTTTATTAAAGATAACAAGAAAAAAATAACAGAAAACTAACAAATATTTTGATATTTTTGTGGCTATGTAATCTCATAAGCATAATACAGGGAAATAATAAAGAATACATAAATTGAGATTATTCAATTTAACGAAGCAATGAAGTTTTCTTAATAAATAAAATATGTGAAACTCCATTAAAAAAAGTAATAAGATCCATATCTTTCCTTATTTCCATGTGCCTTTTTAGTTCGACCCCAAACAGATCGACACCGGATCAACTATTTATTTGTTATTTTTCTGTAAGGTGAGAGGCGAGTATGCGATCTATGTGCGGGTAAGTATGTGTATATTTCGTAAATGATGAGCTAGCGGATGGTAGGCGGCGCTAATACCACCATCGAGGAGTTCATAAAAGAACAAAAAAACACCGAATGTGCAGTATAACGTATCTTCGCGCAAGAAGTTCCTAAAAAAAGAAAAGGAATTCTGTGGAGGAGAGACTAAAAAGGCATATTTTATGGAAATATGGATACTATCACTTTTTTGAATGGACTTTTACACATTTTATTTATTTAGAAAACTTGATTGTTTCTGAATTTGGTGGTTAGAAAAAGAATTTCGAAAAATTATGGTCTTGAGGCGGGAATCGAACCCGCGTCCGCTGCTATCCGGGCAGGTGCCTGACCGCTCGGCCACCCAAGACACCAATTAACTTGCCGAAATTCTTCTGACCTTTACACTTCACGTTGTAAGCTAACGGGTACCCTCGCAATGTAGAAATAAATTTCAAACATTCCAAAGCAGATATTTTTACAAATACCGTGCGTTCGGTTAAGCTTGGGTTTGCTTTATAAACTATTCGATTTGATTGTTTCGTTAAATTGAATAATCTCATTTTATGTATTCTATATTATTTCCCGCCTATATATTATTATTATAAATCAGTGATGAGGAATGGGCAGCAGCGTTCCTCTTATACCACCTAGCAATGTACTGCGACAGTTTTATGCCCGATATATGGCAATAGGTTCGCCACCTTATTACATGGAACCTAACATAATTGGCGAAACGTGGGTGCTAGTTCACCTCTGCCTACCCCTTTGGGGATATAGGCGTGATTTATGTATGTATGTAATGTATATTATTTCCGTGTTATGCTTTTGAGATTACATAGCCACAGAAATATCAAAATATTTTTTACTGTTCTGTTATTTTTTTCTTGTTATATTTAATAAAAAATGCCTAGGTGCTTTATTATTTGTTTGATATCAAAACCTCATGAGTAGATTTGATACTACAGATATTAAAAGTGCTTCGGACCAAAGCAGTGTCGGTGAAATGCCTTGTCGATCAAATGTCCGGTCGGTTCAACATTCTTCGGGCAAAAGTAATGTCGTCTGAAAGTAATGTCAGTCCAAAATTATGTCAGCCACATGTCCGTCGGGCAACTGTTTGTCGCATTTCCGTGGTACAATCAAATATCCTAGAGCTGACTAAAATGATTGTTTTTTAAGTTATTTATTCTTATAACTTAAACAACAAACATCCTATAGAGACGATAATTCTTAGCATTCCATGGATTCACCGTGCGGGCCTTAGCATTCCTTAGCGTTCCTTAGCATTCCATGGATTCACCGTGCGGGCGCCGGGTCCATGGTGTGTCATAGAGGGAAGTCAGTGACAGCGCTTGGGACTTGTGACCCAAGTGTAGGTTTACGGGGCGCCCCTTCACAACTAATCAACATTCACCTTCGGCACCGCGACTTCTCTTTCTACATACATACATAAATAATGCCTATATTCCCGAAGGGGTAGGCAGAGGTGAACTAGCACCCACGTTTCGCCAAATATGTCAAGTCCCATGTAATAGGTGGCGAGCCTATTGCCATTTATTGGGCACAAAAGTCGCAGTACATTTCTAGCCTAGGTGGTATAAGAGGAACGCTGCTGCCCATTCCTAATCATATTCAGATTTATCCTTAGTCGCCTTGTACGATACCCACGGGAAAGATTTGCGGTGGTGACAATTGTATTCTACTCTGCCGTCACCACGCGGCTTTCGGACTTCTCTTTCTGCCTAGCCATATTTGATAAGATTCCGTGAGAGCCGCCTTACACGTTCCAGTACAAAACTTACGAAAACTTTAGAAAAGGTCTTTTCATATAGGGATAATGAATATAGGGATTTCGCTGGTATAACCCTCGCTCCCACCTCAAATTATTTCCAAGAATTAAATATCCAAGAAATTTCCTTATTAAAGGAAAATTCCCAAAAACGGGTTTTTATTATCCAGCTAAACTATGGGTTCTTTATTTCTTATTTTAATGTTTCAATTGTTATTTGCTGTCATTTAAAAGTAATACAATTTCTTGACACCCTAACATCAATTTTCTAACATCGATTTTAGATAGACAAGGAGGAACCTTGTCTATTTATCTAAAATTGGATGAAGCGAATGAAGTATCTAAGGATCGTAGCAAGTGGAAAGAAGTGATCTATTGTGTCTAGCTCTGTGGGAGAATGGCGTTATCTATGTATGCATGTATGATGAATGTTTCTTTTCTATTTCTCATAATATCCCTAATTGTTTCATTGCCATTATCCTTAGGCACATATCGAAGGAAAGGAAGAAGAAAGTTTTTTTGTACCCTAGCGTAGGTTTGAAATGTGCAAATGTAACCATTGCGTTCTCGTTCAATTCTGAACGATTAGGTATATTATTTGCCGTGTGGTGACGGCAGAGTAGAATACAATTGTCACCACCAACCGTGGGTGTCGTACAAGGCGGCTAAGGATAAAACAGTGATGAGGAATGGGCAGCAGCGTTCCTCTTATACCACCTGGCAATCTACTGCGACTTTTGTGCCCGATAAATGGCAATTGGCTCGCCACCTATTACATGGGACCTAACATAATTGGCGAAACGTGCGAAACGTACTATCCCTTCGGGGATATAGGCGTGATTTATTCTATGTATAATATGTATATTATTTCCTCAATATCCGTATTGTGTATTTGTCAAAATTTAACTGTAACGCATAAGCAACGTTTGCACATTTTCAAACTTACAAGAATTTGATTTTGTAATTTCATTACTAATAAGATGTGTCTCGCCATTAGGTAGAAAAATATGTAATTAAACTTGAATTAAGTAATTTTTACTGATTTATTTTCAAGAGCCGTTTGATAGAAGATTCTTATATAAATTTTATGATTCGATCACAGATATCTCAATGTATAAATCTGTGGATTCGACAGTAAAATTTAAGTTAATCGCCATTAGACTCCTACTTACCGAATTGCGCATAAACAATCCTTATAGTATTTTCTTCTCTTTAAATTAGCTCGCTATTTTCTTTGTCAAAAAATCTCGAAAATTTTATTTTTTAATTCCGAAGGTAAGCTGAAGCAATTTTAGTGACTAATTAATTACAGTTACCGTGTATGGTGGGATTAATATTATTTGACCTAATTAACGTATTGGGGAAACCTAGGAAGCGTTGTCCTCTTTTCCAACACGCATAGCTCCCCCTTTATTTTGTTTTTGTTTTTACCTTATAGTAAACAGAGGCTAGTTTGTCGAAATCCATTTACGTAGGGGCAATCCATTCACGTATGGTGACCTCAGTGAGGTATATTTTGAAATGTTGAATCTAGCGCTTGGGGCAGACGTGCATCGACTTTTGCTGCGACCAGTTGGTGCTGTCGGTGCAAGTTTACGCACTGCATCCGCGACGTATAATGGACAAATTAGCTCTTTCATGAACACTCATATATGACGAGACCTAAGTGCCATTCAATACAAGTGAAGTGTAAATTTTAAAATGTCTCTATTCTTACTTTTGGTGGTTTTCGTATTTCTTTTGACGTTCCTATGGTACCAGTTCCAGTTTCGGTATTGGTTCAGAAAGGGGGTCCACGGTCCCAAGCCGGTGTTCCCATACGGCAACATAAGGGAAGTGATCCAGAGGAAAAAACAGTTCTTTCAGCCGTACTGCGATATGTATGTCAAATACAAACATCTGCCATACGTGGGAATGTACTGTTTTCATCGGCCAGTTTTATGTGTTCACGATTTGGAGTTGGTGAAAGACATACTGATAAAGGATTTTGAGCATTTCCAGTCCAGAGGAACATATTCTGGGGGGGACGGCGATAAGTTGGCAGCTAATTTGTTTAATATGCACGGGGCGCCTTGGAGGAAGCTGCGGGGCAAGATGTCACCTAATTTCTCGCCAGGCAAACTGAGGACCATGTATCCAATGATGGAGAGCATAGCGAACGACGCTAAAGATTACGCGGACACGCTGCATTCGAACGGCGAGTCTGTGAACTTTTCCGAACTTTACGGCAGGTACGCGATGGAGATAATCGCCCGTATCGGTTTTGGTGTTGAGTGCAATGGCTTCAAAACGGCCACCTCTGAGTTTTATGACAGGGGGCGTGAATACTTCGACCCTACTAATCTATACTGGTAAGTTAACTTAAATTATGAGAGAGATATGTAAATTTTGAAACACTACTAATCATTCGGCGGCTTGTTTGTCGGTTGGGTAGGCCGATTTGTCAGATTGCTGGCTATTGGCCAAGAGGTCCTGGGTTCGAATCCTGGTAAGGGCAAAAGTTTGTATGTTGAATACGGACATTATTTGTTCTCGAGTCATGGTTATTTATAACATATGTGTAGTCTATGTTAGTATATTTTCAGTATTATTATATACCTATGTAATTATTTAATGAAATATTTGTCCGTCATCTAGGATCCATAACGCAAGTGGTTTATGCTATTTACTATAGGCTAGAGAGGTTCCCAAACTTTTTATTCTCATAGACCACTTTAAAAGTTTTGCTGGTTCTGGAGGACCCTCCCCGCCCCCTTGCAACTAGGTACATTTCTACCATATTTTCCAAAAATCGGCAAAAATAACTATGGAAGTTTGCTCCAACCACGAATAAAACTTTCAAAAAAAAAGTGAGCATTGATTGGTTATTAGAGTGAATAATTGCAAGTCTTTACGAGTAACAGTCGTTGAGCTTTTTTAAATATTGCCTTCATTTGATAGGTGAAGTCAAACCAATATTTTAGTTCTTTTCATTCAGATAAATTTTCGTGGACCGCTTACGAATCTCGAACCACCATTTTTATATCACACCAACGTAGATCCCCGTCCAGTCTCCTGTAGACCCCTGGGGATCCACCTGGACCACTTTGGGAATCAATGGGCTAGATGATAATTATTGTGTGTGTGTATAAGAAATATTTATCTAATAAAGATTTTGGTGGTTAGAAAAAGAATTTCGAAAAATTATTGTTTTGATGCGGAAATCGAACCCGCGTCCGCTGCTATCCGGGCAGGTGCCTGACCGATTGGCCAACCAAGACACTAATTAACTTGCCGAAATTCTTCTAACATTTATATAATGTTGAAATTAAAATCTAATAGGTTATCTAGTAAGTTTTTTAATCTTTCTACATCATTATCATCACAAGCCCTGTAATGTTTCCACTGCTGGGGCGCACTTGCTTTTCCTATAGATGGAAGTTTAAATAGTCGCATAGGCCTATCCCCTGGTCCAGTGCGGATTAGCGGGTATTAACGACTGCATATGCAGCCGGGAACAACGGCTTAACGTGCACTCCGAAACACGGAGGAACTCGAGTTAATGTCACACCTGACCATATGTTTTTATGTCACACCTGACCATAAAGTGTACTTTTCCGCCCGCTTACGGAAAATCCCACTTAAGAGAGTGCCCTCAAAAGTATTAACTTACCTCGGGCAATAACAAAGAAAGTCTCAGAAGGCATATTCAAAATATATAATTGCGATATGAGTCATTCATTGTTTTATCTACTATTTGGTCACCCGTCCAATGATCGTAAGCCACTGGACCTTATCGAGTTCCTTGGTTTACTACATAAGAGATATATGGAGATAAAATAGTTTGATATAAATTATATTGATTTAGTTAAACGTAAACGATAAGCCATTTATAGTTTTGTATATTATCGTTTTCACTCAAAATCATGTCAATCGTTTTGAAAATGTGTTTGTTAGCACTGCAATATTACTTTTAATGTAATTAAAAGTAATATTGCAGTGCTAAGTATTATTGAGTAAGTAATATTGAGTTAATTTTAAAGAGAGTGCGTTTTTTACACCTTTTGCTAGGCGTATGTGGATAGATTTGTTATTTATAATATTTTAATCATCATCAATTTTTATTTTACCCAAAAACATTTTTTTTTATCAAAGCTAAAAATAATGTCAACCTCAGTAACCCTGTGAACTATTAAGTATAACAGTAGGGTAACAGGCCTTTCGACCTACATTAATGATTTTGTCTTAAATGCTTCTTCTTTATCTCTACGGGGATATTGAATAAGAATGTAAACAGACTTTCAACAGTGCTGTTTTTATTATTTGGTTTTAGTAACAAAAGGTTGTAGTACTTAAAGAATAATTATTGACTCCTTAAATTCCCATCCAACCAGCCTTAGTGATGTTGACGTTGTTTTAGTATAATTTTTTGAGATAGCAGATAATTAGCTAAATTTCCAGTCTTACAGTAGGCTCCATTTATTTTCACTGTTTTAAGTCGCTTATATGTTGTTGTATTAATTTTGTGCAGTTTATAAACAGTGTAGGTGCTTAGAATAAGATTAAACAAAATGTTTTATCTTGAACGCGATATTAAAATTTACGTCTTCTATCGTATTTTTGACACTTTCTTACTAACGTCGGAATGAAATTTTTAATATTCTAATTCAACTATATTTGCATTGTTTATACAAAGCGTGCGGTGTGGTGTAATAAATCAAACGGCCTTTCGATTAGGTTTTATTAACACCAACCGTGATTAACAATCTAACATTGAAAATTTGATTTGAAGACCAATACAGTAAAGGTTACTCCAGGTTTCATACGTTTTTGTTCCAAAATCAAAAGTGCCGGTTGTGCATTTGTTAATATGGCACCAAAGCTGTAGCACCAATATTAGTAGGGTGGAAAGTTGAGATGGGGCATTAAGAGCAGCTACCATGAGATTGTCATCACTCAAAAAGTTGGGAAAGGTCTACTAAGACCATTTTCGCGTGGCAGCAAGGGATATGTAGCTGCCCTTAATGCCCCATCTCAACTTTCCTCCCTGTATAGCACTTGGTGCTTCAGCTTTGGTGCTATATTAACATATATGCTAAAGCCGAAGTGTTCTGTCAGAATACAGCACTGTTTTTATTGGCCGGCACTTTTGATTTTGGGCCAAAATGGAGGATGCAATGTCCTCCATTTTTTTCATTGTCTTTTATATATTTTATTTTGTAACACTATTAAGCTCTGATATTTAAGAACATATTAGGTTAAGGATCGCAGTACTTAGGTTGGTATATTAAAAAAAACTGTTTACATTTCAGGACAATAGTGAGGTCGTTCTCCTTCATAGCGCCCGACACTTTTGAAATGCTAAAGTTGAGACGGATCAGCACTAGAGTTGAGAATTTCTTCTACGGCTTGGTGAAGCAAGCAGTGGATCACAGACAGCAGTATTCCTACAAGAGGAACGATTTCCTGCAGGCAATGATCGATTTGAAGAATGCACGGGATGAGAACGGTATCTAATTAATTGTATTAAATACGAACATTTTCTTTAGATTTTTTCTGACATCTACAAGGTTTTTATGTGGATAGTGAACTTAATAGAACACTAGTCAAGCCCATTTACCAATGGTTCAGGATGCAAATCAGCGTTGCCAGTTTTTTTAGTAAGACGGGATTATAAAACTTTTTTAGTGAAAAAAGCCGGATTCTTTCGTCGAAAGCGCTAGTAAAAAAAACGTATATTATTATCTAATGTCTTTCAATATATTATTATCTAATATCTTTTTATTAATTTGAATTTTTAATTACGTTTCCGTAACAATAGATACTAAAAATAGCTATTGAAAATGAATTTTAATAAATTAAAAATACCATTTTATTTAAAATCAGATTTACCCAATCGTTAGAATGTTGAGTACGCTGAACGAGTTATCCCCGAATTTTGTTTTAAAAATCGTAACGTCCCGCCAAAATCGGGACGTCTGGCAACACTGGTGATGATTAGGATGAAAATATTTTTGGAAGTAGCTATGAAAAATTAAATTTTTTTGCTGTGTCTACAAAAAATTTCATGATTTTAGGTTTGATCGGTAGCCCACACGAATCTCCGTTCTCAATCGTCGATGTCGCAGCAAATACAATGTTATACATGGTCGCCGGCTATGAAACGTCTGCAACTACAGGTATTTATGTACACTATTTATTTTTATAATAGAAAGAATCAAATCTTTAGGATTTATTTACAAAAAAAATTTAATATAACTTTCCCTTTAGTATTTTTTTTAAATTAGGTACTTATTAATATTGCATCCTAATAAATACAGTCACAAAGATGGCTTCAATAAAACACATAAAACTAAACATAATATGTTGATGAGATGAAAGTTAGTGGAAAAGAAGTGATCTCTGCCTACCCCTGTGGGACAAAGGCATGATGGAAAAAAGCAATATACTTAATATAACATTCATCAGTTTACTTTTTTCATTGACCTAGGTCAGTTTGCTGCGTATGAACTAGCTTTGAATCCCGACATTCAGGCGAAAGCTAGAGAAGAAGTGTTGAAAGTGTTGAAGAAGCATGATGGCCAATGCACTTATGAAGCGCAGAATGAAATGGTGTACCTTAATATGGTCCTTGAAGGTAAATCACAACATATTTAATAATTCATACATACGTACAGTTATTTGTTTTATCCTTATCAATCCCGCGGGTACAATGCGGCTAAGACCAACACAGTGATGAGGAATGGGCAACAGGGTTCCTAATAGTTACCTATACCACCTAGCAATATATACGTACCCGATAGATGACAATAGGTTCACCCCCTATTATAAGGAACTTAACATAATTGGCGAAATGTGAGTGTTACAGCTCTACCTACCCCTTTTGGGATAAATCGGCGTTATTTATGCATAATTTATGTATAGTTCTTAAACAAGTCATATTAATTACGTCAGGACTCATATCATAACCAACCTTCCCCTCTAGGAAGTAGACGATGCTATCCATAGTTATACAATAAACATTTTTAAATTGATTTTATACATGAGACTACCCATTTTGGTAGCACTTTAACTCGGCTCACGTATAATTTATAACAACGAAAGATTTCGTTAAAGGATATGATCTTTTGTTTTTTTATTATCTTAAAGTCTTGGTTCAGATGTCACGCACCGACCGGTCTTCCTAGCGTACGCAATTCACTATGAGAAATTTCTTGTTGCAGTAAATTACTTCACTCGCAATTAAGATGCCGCACCGATGTTATGTTCGGAATGCTAAGAGTCCTGACGTAATTTTGTGGCCACAATACGTAGAAACGAATTAGAATGTCCTACACTCACAGCTATCACCTGGTCCTGGCGTACAATTAAGTATTTCGCGGTGTTGAATGCAAGGTTGCATTGATTTTAATATAAAATGTACCTCGCTAGGACAAACGGGAAAATAAATTAGAACAAGTTTAACCACTTTAATATTATGACAACTTTTGCAAATTCAACTCACGTGTATTTAGGAAATTTTACATTTTTATTAACGAAAAAAAGATTACAATCTATATTATAAAGAAAACTAGCTAGCAAATGTTTTTGTCCTTATCAACTAAACTATTATACTAAACTACTTATCAACTAGGGGAAAAAATAGGTTACGGACTATTCTATACCCAAAAAATGTCATACAAATCGGATAACGTTCGGATGAGTTCGATAACAAACACTGTGATACTAGATTTTCATATATTAGATAATATTCCAAAGAATATTAATGATCGTACCAAAGAAAATACGCATATATAAGCATTAATTGAAAATAATATATACCTGCTTAGGATCTATAATTGTGTTCGTCTAAAGATTAATTTAAGATTGCATTATTAGCTAGTTAAATACCGCGAGACTGACCTCACCAAGTTATTTCCACTGACTTATTTATGTACACTTCTAATTATTTGGTAATATATTTAAGCAATATCATAAGTAAACTATGCAGGTAAATATTTATAGAAACATTCGATAATATTTGTCGATTGTAGTCTACTAGACTAAGCATCGTCATATTCTCATTCAGTTTTTGATATTTTCAAAGATCCATTGTGGAGAAATAAAATTTACGTTTTTACATTTTTAACTAGCTGTTTCCTGCAATAATAAAGAAATTAAAACGTCGTATATGAATAAGAATTCTAATTGAATATTCTCTAGTAGGTTATGGGAACAGGCCATCCTTACGTACGGAAGATCGAACATGGGAGAAAGATTCTAATCTAATCTCGCCGTATTTTTCATACCCAACAGATTAATATTTTAGGAATTTTACGCCAGGGGGACTAGCCAAGTGGCTTATCTATTCGAACGCATAGAATACAAAGTATGAATGGTCTGTTATGTTATAGAGAGGTGTGCTTATGAGGTGTTATGTCACCCACATTTGGCGAACAATGTTATAAGGGGCATGTAATAAAAGGGGAGGCCTATCCCCATCAATCCCGGGCGTAAAATCACAGTATATTGCTAGGCTATATTGCTAAGAAGAACCTTCCAAGACACCCACGGGAGAGAGAGATAGGGGTACAGACAGTTGTGTTGTGTACCGTTAAAAAAGAACAACCTATTTACTAGTGGTGACGGCAGAGTAGAATACAATTGTCACCACCTCAAATCTTTTCCGTTGGTGTCGTACAAGGCGACCAAGGATAAATCAGTGATGAGGAATGGGCAGCAGCGTTCCTCTTATACCACCTAGCAATAGTACTGCGACTTTTGTGCCCGATAAATGACAATAGGCTCGATGCTCAAATGACTTCACCTCTGCCTACCCCTTCGGCGATATAGGCGTGATTTATGTATGATGTATTTACTAATAAGTCCTGATGATTTATTGTATTACAGAAACTATGAGAATGTATCCATCCATGAGAGCATTATTCCGCCGATGCATGAAAGACTACCCCGTGGCCAGGAGCAACCTAGTGATAGAGAAGGGCACAATGGTTTTTATACCTTGTGAGGCCATCCAGATGGATCCGGACATTTTCCCCGACCCGGAGAAGTTTGACCCGGAGCGCTTTACGCCGGAAAACAAGGCGAAACTGCACCAGTGCCATTGGATGCCGTTCGGCGAAGGCCCAAGAAAATGTTTAGGTGAGTTGCTAACTTGACGGTTGGTTTTGTTGAACGGTCTGCCCATTCAAACGAATAGAATACAAATGAACGAAACTGACAAATTGCAAAGAAAGAAGTTTGATAAAATTTGACATTTGTTGACTGTAAAGTCTGTTCCATCTTACTTGTCTTATTTGGGAAACAATCTTGGCACACCTTTTTATTGAAAATGCAGCATTAAAAATCAACAGCTGGTAACTAGATTCAATGGGTTTCAGTCTATAATAACGGTTTATTGTAATAGATTATTGACTTTGTTATAAATTTTTTAAATGGGTGATTTTTTAAAAAGTTGTGGCAAGATTGTTTACCAAATAAGACAAGTCAGATGGAACAGACTATACCTTTAATAGTCACATGTACATCGCTTGATAAAAGATGTATTTCGGCAAAACAAGACAATTTATCAAACTGCGTGGCCAAGGTTGACCGGCAGTTGCTAAATGAAGGTATAAATATATAAATTAATGATGAAATATTTTGGTGAATCAAAGATATTACTCAATTAAAGAAATGTTTTCCTCTACTTCATAATCTAATTTGGTGTCAGTTTTCATTTGCTCTCACGCTATACGCAAGTAGCATAATTTAAAAATAATTTAATTTTAAATATTTTGGCAATTTTATCATTACCGCTATGATTAACGCCATGACAACTATGAACCAAAGTAAATACTACGAATAAATTGTCATCATTAGGAATTAATCATGTGTTGATTAAAATTATAATATAAAAATCGCTTCTCGAAAAGGAAGTAGGTACTTATGGTGTAGCTTTATCTCGGTAATATACTATATTATTTGAAAATCCATCACGAAACAATCATAGGTAGGTACTTAAAGTTTAGACCTTCACCTAGAGTTTTGTAGTGCAACTGCCATATACGTTTAGCACACAAGCTGTAAGCACGGTCGTAAACCTTGGTCGTGTTGGTAAGACATTAGTCCTTGTTTAAACAAAATGTAGACTCCTTTATTAGAAGACGAACCGGGAATACCCAATAATATTATGTATGTATATGTATATTGAGGGCTGGTTTGGTCGAATGGATTGATTGGATATCTTGGATTTGAATCCGGCTAACTGCAAATGTTAGTGCAATTAGAAAAAATACTTAAAACACTGATATCGTTATCCTTTAGTCTGTGGTGTTTTAAAGGATTTTATTCTCATGGGCAAACATGGAAGATTGCAACATAAATGCCTTAATATGGAAATGGTAATAGTTTTTACTTTTACAGGTATAAGGCAAGGCTACATCCAGTCAAAATTGGCGCTTGTGAAGATTCTTAAAGAGTACGAGCTCCTATTGGACGATAGGACCGACGTTCCAATGAGAATCAAGAATAGCAGCCTGGTCCCACAGGCTTTGAACGGAGTGTGGCTTAAGTTACGGAAGCTAGAAGAGACCAAAACTGTATCGTAGAAACATCTGCCCGGCTAGCATGACCACCGGAACAGGATAAGATATAGCCATTTATCGCTTAAAAAATCCAACGATTTTTGACAGTTCACAGCGATAAATAGCTATATCATATCATTTTTCGGTGGTCATGCTAGCCTGGCTTGGGAACTAGACAAGTGGCGAATCTATCCGAACGAATAGAATACAAATGTCAATTTTGACTACTGCTCTTACATTTGACACTACGGTCGCCATGTGGTTTTCTCTGTAATACGTCAGTTTCATACATTAGTATTCTATTCGTTCGAATAGATTGGCAACTTGCCTAGAGGGGCTGTTGTGTAGTTTTAAGTTTTACGCTAAGTCACTAGACGTTTTAGTTGATAGCTTTAAATATTTATTCTGTTTAAAATTGGTGTTACATACAATACCATTACAAAAAAATGTAAGTCCCCACTGCTATTCCCAATTCATGAAACACTTTAGGCAGAATAGGCTGTGTTTGGGCTGGAATCCCTATCCTAGTTAGAGGGGTATTATGGATGACTACAGATGTATCCGGGACCAACGGCTTGAAGTGACTTCCTAAGCACGGAGGAACACGAGATACTATATTTTTGGTCGCATATCCAATAGTTGAACTTAGGTTTCAATCTCATCGTGATCGTGCTAGCCATTGCGATAACCATATAAAAGAGCTCCTACTTCGTCTACTTATACCATCTGATAGCTTTAAAATATCTTTGTAGAAAAGCAATGGCCTTCATCGGTTAAAAATTTAGCGTCTTATGGCTCTCCTGTAAAATTTACTTTTCTCAATTACCGTTTTATTCAGTTTCCGTGGCGATATGGTCTTATTGTATGTATATATGGACGATATAAGTTTTCACAATTATTGTCTAGATGTCAATTTCTATTTAAGGTAAATTTAAATAATAAAATGTTAAGAAGCCTGTGAAGTTATTAATAAAAAATATTACAAACAACCTTGTCGTTTTGCTGTTGCTCTGTTTGTATGGGTTTGTACAATTACATAATTTGTTCTTGTTATACTCGTAATATACTTAAATCGCGTCTATTTTTCCTTAAAGAGTAAAGCAGGGGTGTACAAATACCTACATTAGTTTTAAGGTATTCCGGAGTACCACAGGGCGCTTTGAATAGCTCAGCGTGTTTCAAGGCCGCGGACACAGTTATTACTATACATACTAGGGCTCTCTCATCTGTCATGGGATTTTCACATTCATAAATTACGCAAATGATTGAATCACTGCTGCTTATAACATAATATCTACACAATAAAAACTGCAGGCCAAGGGCGTCCCAGTGTTAATAAACCAAACATGCAAGTAATTAAGATGCCACACATTTTGAATTGAACGATGGTAAACAAATACTATAAATAACTAAGGTTTATGGTCTCGTACGTTGTGTAATTTTATGCAGTTTTCTTAAATTAATTAACTAGGTACATCTTATTTCTTCTAACTTCACCTTAATAGTTCAGCACTGTTTGAATCACTCATCATCATCTCAGAATCATAAATTCTTTTGAGATTTCGTTTCGTTAAAATTCGTTTGAGCGCTATACATGCTGTCTGCTGTCTGCTGCTAATAATAAAAATAAAGCTGTCTGTAGAGGAGCTTTGTAGCATTTACCCGTGTCCTAACCCCTTGATAAGCAGAAGACGCGTTTCTATTGCCAGACACTTAGTATGGTTGTTGCTGAACAAATAACTAATAATAATAAAAAGATTTTGGTGGTTAGAAAAAGAATTTCGAAAAATTATGGTTTTGATGCGGGAATCGGATCAGCGTCCGCTGCTATCCGGGCAGGGCCTGACCGCTCGGCCAACCAAGACACTTGGTTTTGGACCAAAATCTTTGTACTAATTTTTCTAACATTTATATAATGTTAAAATTAAAATCGAATAGTTAATAATAATAATCTTTGAGGAACCGAACACATCTTTTTAAGTCACGCCAAAGGCTATATTTATAATGTGAGTGGCAACTATCGGAAGTGTCTGCCTACTGATAATGCATCATTTGATAGTTCCTGGAATAACATACATAAAATTCGGCTTTTATGACGAAAATTTAATCATAAATGCTTATACTGTAGGGGTGCCCGGAGGGGGGTAACCAACATATTAAGCGATTTATTGAGTTTTTACAAATAAAATATAGCTTTATACTATGTGTAAAAAAAAATAGACCTAATTTTATACACTTTTAGCATCTGTTAAAATCATCTTTATCCTGCCGGAGCCAGCGCGACCCATGTTTTTTACGCGGGGATTGATCTTAACTGTACATAAACTTACAGCCTTTATAAAGTTACGAAATCTGGCCATCTGGTCGTCGCGGGCTACTTGGCGATAAAAAAATCAGGTGGCTGGTCAGCAAGGTACCAAGGGTTACTCTACCTTCAAATACTGTGAATGACGATTAAGGTATATATGAGACCTAACATATTTGGAGAAATGTGATTAAATTAAAATTGTTGGTCAATTTTAATAACTTGATTGGACCATTTCTACAATCTAGAAATGGTCAGAGATAATACTAATTTGCTTCAAGTCATAATATATTATGTTAATAGCATTTCCAGATGTTATCATTGAATGATAAAGCATGAATGTTGGTTGCGTAAGTGAGTCAAGTTCACGTCCGTTACGATTGGAATAGCTCGTGGAGTTACGTAAGTTTTGCTAGACAAGTGGTTTTATGCTAACCTGACCTTCGTTATGGCGACATGCACATTACTATGCAAACTCAGTACGTCAATACTAGCTTTCTTCTTGTTTAGCTTTTATTAATATTTGGGGAAGAAATTAGGATAGAATTTTTAAAATAAAAAGTTTTAATTATTTTGGTACAATAACATAGTGTTATCTATTGTCTATTCTAATCTTGTTTTTCTTTGTTTTTTGGTTTTTCTGTTTCTTTTTCGATATTTTGCATAGTTTCGGTAGATTGTCCCCTATCTTCCGGTTCAGTAATTGTAACCTTTGTAGAGACCGACGTTCTTTTACGTTTTTTATCAGTCTGTACTGAAGCATGTTTCAGATTAGATTTCTTAACTACTTTATTTGCTTCATCTGAATTCGTATAATCTGTGTTGGTCTCTTTGTTCATTTGATGCCTACGTTTTGATTCTAGAATTTCTCTCATTTCGTCAGTGATATTTAAGTGCGACTCATACGGTAAACTTTGCCTTTTGCTTGTCGAAGCTTTGAAGTTTGTCTCAAATTCATGCAATTGTTCATACAATCTTTCGTATAGATATTTTATTATTTCTTGAGCTATTTCCTCGGACTCTTCTGGACTTATAAGCTGATCATCAGATTTTTGCTGAGCGGGTATTTGATAATGGGTTTTGTATGGCAATATTTTTTCTTGACCAAGTTGTCGTGCAATTGGTAAAATGACGCTATCTGATAAGAGTTCTTCAGAATCACTAGTAGTGCTTTCACTTAGGGGTATGTCAATACTTAAAAGTAAATCGTATAATATGTTTACAATAAAACGATAGTCTTTAGAAACATTCTCAGCAGCTTTTTGACGAGCCAACTTATGACTTTCAGATGAGACCAAAGCCATATTAGACTTTTCCTCCACTGCTTTAGACACATATAAAACGCCTGTTTCACCCAATTTCGGCAAATCCTCGGCAGCCGTTAAAGTTTCTGCATCCGTAAAATGGACTTTATTTTCAGGATATATTGGAACTTCTATTGAAGTCTCGGATACGTCATCGTTGAACCAAATTTCTGGAGATACTGTATGAATCAATGTTTCATGGCGCTCCTGACAACAATGAATTGATTTTTACAACAGCAATTACAACTATATTAAAACAGCAATTTACAACTATAATAGTTTCTTATAATTGTTCGAGCACTATAAATTTAAAATAAAATAATTTATTATCGAACAGTTAAGGCGAGATTTCACTAGTATGCTAAACTGTGCATCGCGTATGACCAAACAAATCATTTGTTCCGTACAGTTCAGCACACTGGTGGAATCCCGCCTTTATGTTAACATTAAAAATACACGCGAGCTACATTCGTTGTTTTATTTCGATTAAGAACCAATAACATTTTTAGATATACTTAAATTAAAAAACATACTGTCTAATCACTCGATACGCTTATTTAAATATCCTGACAACTGTGAGGCCCAAATTGACATAAAGGACATCCTCCACTTTTCATACATTTTTGGTCTAAAATCGTCAGAATAAATCGTCAGAATTGATATTTTTTTTAATGTCAATCAATCCCATTCCCAAAAAGGATTAAACCACTCTTTGAAACCAACTGAGTTTAGAGTAATAGAACACCCACAAATCAAAGAAAACTTTTTCATATATTTCAGTAGGGTAAAGACGATTTTATCACTGACTGTACATTGAATAAAAAATCTAAGAATGTCGATTGTCATCACTCAAAAAGTTGGGAAGGTTCTCCTAGGACCATTTTCGCGTAGGGTGCGAAGTTTCGAGACCTCCACGTGGTGCACCCTGGGCAACGTCTGGTCTGACTTTCGGACCAGACGGCTAACTTCGGAACAGAGGAGGCCTTTGGTCGTAGGTGGTCTCAAATGGTGGTGCCGGAAGAGGCAGCTGGCTGGTCGATGCAGACCCTGGTGCCCTCACTGGTGCGTTGGACCTCCCACCTAAGACGTGGGGGTAGCGGCGCATTTGCGCATGGCCACGGCCTTCGGAGGGGGCGTGTGAGGGAGGAGGCCTCTTGTGAGGCCTGCAGTGGGGAGGAAGGCCGCCTCCCGTCCTTCTGTTACCAGAGGACGGGGGTGTAGGGCCGTGAAACGGCCCTTTTCAGGGCCAACTATAGTGGCTGTCCCCAATTGTGGCACCGGAAGAGTCGGCGCTGGCTGGTCGATGCGAGAGCCTGGTGCCTACACGGAGTCGGCTCAGCACCCGTCGGTGGTGTTCGCGGCGCTCGGATGGTTCGCCTTTGGTAGGGGGCCAAAGCGTAGACCATAGCCGTAATTTTGACGCTTCATCCGAGCCCCTTTTGTCACCACTGTTGGGGCCGCGTCGGGGCGTTTGTCCGGCGGCGTGTGAGGGAGGAGGCCTCTTGTGAGGCCTGCAGTGGGGAGGAAGGCCGCTTCCCGTCCCTCTGTTACCAGAGGACGGGGGTGTAGGGCCGTGAAACGGCCCTTTTTAGGGCCAACTATAGTGGCTGTCCCCAATTGTGGCACCGGAAGAGTCGGCGCTGGCTGGTCGATGCGAGAGCCTGGTGCCTACACGGAGTCGGCTCAGCACCCGTCGGTGGTGTTCGCGGCGCTCGGATGGTTCGCCTTTGGTAGGGGGCCAAAGCGTAGACGATAGCCGTAAATTTAGCGCCGAGTTTGCCCTTCTGGCGCCACTGTTGGAGACGTGCGTAGAGCCGTGTCGGGGCGTTTGTCGGCTGTGTGCATAGGTGGGGAGGGTTATCTCCGGGCTTGCCCGTTTGAGGAGTAAAAGTTCGTCCGCTGAGCCGGGAACATTAGCCCGGCGGGGAACTTTTGGGGAGGGCCGCGACCCTGTGATACGGGTGCTGCGGCGGTAGGTTTGAGGAGGGCCCGCTTTTAGCGGGCAACGCGATGGGGGATCGAT
Organism: Cataclysta lemnata; assembly: GCA_963931975.1. Lineage (NCBI taxonomy): Eukaryota > Metazoa > Arthropoda > Insecta > Lepidoptera > Crambidae > Cataclysta > Cataclysta lemnata. The sequence continues at coordinate 4,886,577 of OZ008355.1, read as the reverse complement.
GGATGGGAGACCTCGGTCATGACCTAGGCCCCCATCAACGCGTTGAAGGTGTATAACCCAGGGGACGTTTAGTGGCGTATGGAAGGGCACCTATTCCCTCGAGTCCCACATACCCTTCAAGGCGGAATTCCCGCCGCTGTGAGGGGATGCTAACTGCATTTTACCCCTGGTAAAAAAAAACAAAAAATAGGACCATTTTCGCGTGGCAGCAAGGGATCAGGTAGAAAAAAAATACATATATTTATATACATACCTAATACACGGTACCTAATAGTACCAAAATAAAATAATATTATTTTAAGAATAATAAATATGCATATAAACCACTATAAAATCCTAGTCAAAACAGAAAAGCATTCACCAGCATTTTATCGATGTCTCCAATGATGTCGACGCTGACACGCACTAGCTGGAAATCGACTGCCAGAATGACTCTGGCTAAGGCCAACAGTGCGGACAGGATCCAGCAGATGGTATGAAGCCACGCGGACGTGACGGTAAGCCGGATAGCTTGGTACACCCCTCGGATACGCCTCTCATAGGCCAGCGTAGCCACGTTGACTGTGTATGTACAGCTGAAAAAGAGGCTTTTTTAGGGCGCGTTCCCACTTTGTCGTGACGGCAGATAATCGATAATCGACGTAGTTTAAAGTGTCGTGGCTTATATGTTTAAATGGAACATATTATTATAATCCACGATTTTTAGAACGACACGTCTTTCTGTCGTCTACGACCTTTTTCGCAGTGACGACAGATTGTCATGACAGTGGGAACGGCTATCACGACAGTCGTAAAACGATAAAAAATCGTAATCGTAACGCACTACTCATCTCCAAGCGAACGTAGAGACGACTGTAGATTTGTAGCTTGCTAATGATGTGTAAACGACAAAGCGACTGCCGTGAAACGATAAAATAACTGCTAGATACGATAGTCACCAAACGATAAAAAAATTGACGACAAACAATCGTTATAAATAATGGGAACAGCTAGAGACGACAGTCTTCGGACGATAAATTATCCGTCACAATAGTAGGAACACGCCCTTACACATACACAAATATAATAATAATAATAATAATAATTTATTACCAAAAAAGACTCGTACATGATAAATGACAATAGCAATAAAATTACAATGGTAAGATTATAATAACATAGGTGCCTGAACTAGGATATCCTGTGTTTCAGGCGATTACGTTTAAAATAAGTCTAAAAAATAATAATCAAAATAAGAGTACAAAAATTGCTACTAAACTAAATACAATCTAATGTTATACAAACTAATCAATAGAGAAAATTTTGTTTGAAATAAATTTATTATAGTATAAGGAACTACTTCATTACAGATAATAAGTTCTCTGTATCTTCGTAGGACATCTTTTGAAGGGCATCTTGAAGGACTTTCTTACAAACTTTATAGTTCAGGGGATAAATCTTAACCATAAAATTTAATCTATTATAGAGAAGAGGTCCTAGGAATTTATAAAATTTTGCCGCAAAAGCGTGTTTCGAAGTTGTCTGAATGCAAACTATATCTTTCCGCCTTTTGTTTAATAATTCGGTGCTGTAGGGAAGGGCTGCGTGCTGTTTTAGTACTATGTTCAGTATGAACAGTTGTCGGACTGTTAGTACTTCACAAGTGTGATAGAGAAGGCTAGAAGGGAACAAGAAAGGGCGGAAAGTAGATACCTTGAGAACCGCTCTTTGAGCTCTCTCAATTGTTAGTAGGAGCGTTTTACCCGCTCCACCCCAAGTGGTTATACAATAAGTTAGTATGGACTGACATAACGCGGAGTACACTTGTTTAATCAATTTCGGATCAGCAATATGGCGTAATTTTTTAAAGACAAATATCATCTTACGGATTCTATTATTTAAAGCTTCGATATGTGGTTTAAATGACAGCGTTTCATCTAATATAATACCCAAGTATTTTATAGAGGTTGTGGCTTTAATGTCGGGACATTTGCATTGTTCATTTGTGGGAAATCCACAATAGTGAGCATGCAAATGTCTGTTAGTAGGATAAGGTTTTTTTTGGATAGAAAATTTAATATATTTTGTTTTGTCTGCATTTAATGTTAATAAATTGTACTGAAGCCAGTTATTCACTATGTTAAAACCATTTTGCGCATATCTGTAGACGTTTTCTTCCGTGTCGGCAGAAAAAAGGAGAGCAGCATCGTCAGCGTAAGATATTATCATACCATGCTCTAGATTCAGATTGCAAAGGTCATTTATGTAGATTAAGAACAAGGTAGGACCTAAAATACTTCCTTGAGGAACGCCAAAGGACGTACTCCTTAACTCAGAACTGAGGATACTGCCTAACCTCACGCATTGGGTACGATCTTCTAAATAGCTCCTGAAAAGATTCAGCTGAACTCCTCTTATACCTAACATTTCAAGCTTGTGCAATAGGATAGGGGCGGAAATTGTGTCGAAGGCTTTGGCGAGGTCCAAGAAGATTCCAATAGCGTGGTCACCTGCGTCAAGTTTTTGTACCAAGTAATCAGTTAAATTATGTACAGCATCAGCAGTTGATACTTTCGGCCTGAATCCAAACTGTGTTTTTGATAAAATTGAATATGTATTCTACTCTGCCATCACCACACGGTATAAAATTTGCTTTAATGAAAATAGTACCACAAATTAAAATCGTTTAACTCCATCGGCTTGTGTATTATCCGTATTGTCACCTATACTTTGGCAATATTATAATCGTGGAATATATCTATAGAATTGTAAATACTTATTTACATTTCGTTACTGTCTTTCGCAAGTTTCATGTTCATGGTCAAAGAATAATTATAGACCACCTGAGTAGCGACATTACGTTAGAACCTTGATTATTAAGATACTCAGCTTAATATTAGGGGTTTAAGTATCAAATTGCTGTTGTGTATGGAGAATTTAGCGAAAATTCATTTTTCCATACAAACATATTTGCGATTTTTTAAGGAACCACAAATCTATATAAAGACAACATTAAGCTATAGGATACCTAGGATATCTAGAGTTTTTTTTATAACGGAGACGGACTGGTGGTGCGGATATATCTGTGGATATCCGTGTCCGTGGATCTAAGTGGTACTTAGGACGAGCTGTTTTTGAAGATTTATTGGTAGTGAAAGAAATAAAAATAAGATAAAATATTATACATAAATATAGGCCCTTGAAATGAAGTTTAAAATAAAAAAAGAATAATGGACTGAACTATTGTTTTAAAGGAATGATAAAATGTTTTAAAATATAAACATAAAATTTAAAGGAATTATACAATACTACTAAATATGAGGGAACATCGGCAATTTCATACTTTAACCCCCATTATTTCCGAATACTGAAAATTGTATGCTATAAACATTAGTAGCTGTTAGAAACTCCTTTAAGATTGTTTATATTTTTTAATTGATTATTTAAATGTGACAGGACAATGGAAGTGTAAAAATAACTGAGAAATAAAATGGATGAAAATTACAGAGAGCTATCGAAAATATTGCCTCTTCTTCTTCTTCCTGCCCTTATCCGGCTCTAGACGGGGTCCTCTCTATCCTTCACCAGTTTCTCATCCAGCCCCCTTGCTATCATATCCTCTTTTACACAATCCATCCATCTTTTCTTTGGTCTTCCTCTCCTTCTAATCGAAAATATTGACTTCTATAGATTAATTATTTACAGTAGCTATTAACATTAATTATTTTACCATCCATGTAAAAATTGTTAATACATCGTCGGATTACATACATACATACCAGTGGCGTGGCGTGAAAAAACAAGATAGGCAAGCCACAACTATATGAAGCCTCTTATGGTTTAAGCATTAACTTTTAACACCGCCTGCTAGGACACGGCTACAACTGTTCAACGCCATCTAGTGACGAAGCGGAGAACTACGTTGCCACTTTTGCGTGCTTGTGCTTTGTTTTATACAGCCAGAAAGAGAGATCATTATACAAACAAAAGCCGTGTTAATAAGGGAAGGACGATTCAACCCGGTCCGGAGCGGCTTGCAGGAGCGGCGCACAACCGCGATATTGAGTGCAGTTCACAAAAGAAATTCCGCTTTTATGGCTATTGCAATAAGATCTAAAATATTTACTTTTGACGGAACTTGTTTTCGTGGGAGTTTATTACTAATGTGTGCGTGTGTCGTAGTGTATCGATGCATAAGCGCGTAGGCTGCCGAAATGCCGGCTTGATGCCGGCTTGATGCCGGCTTGTAGGCAAACTTTAGGTACTATTTCGCGTTGCGTGCGCCTGACAAGACTACGCTTGTCTGTGTGCGTGCAGGCGCTGTATAGCAGGCGTCCATAACTCGATATTAAGCGAGTTAGTTGAAGGAATCTAGAGAGCGGGAGCGAATTGTATGTACCTGTGTTGCATATTGTTTCGCGCGCGTTTAATACTGTTATGATAAGATTATGTTGATGGATTTTTTTTATTTGCTTATAAAATGGTATTTTACTTGAATTATTGTAATGATTTTTTTATGCTCGCTCGTTTGGTACGGCTGTTGGGAATCGGGTTATATGGACGCTCCGCCACTGATACATACATAAACCACGCCTATATCCCCGAAGGGGTAGGCAGAGGTGAAGTAGCACCCACGTTTCGCCAATTATGTTTGGTCCAATTATAGTAGGATCGTCGGATTAGGGAGTAGGTAACTTACGTGGTGCCGCCGGTGACCTCTGCTAGCTTTAGACAGAGCTCATGAAGTCCGTATTGGGTGACAACCGACGAGTACACGGACAGTCCCCCCATTGCCAGTGAGAAGACAAAGACAGGGGGTAGCACACGCCACGGTTTCTGTAAGCTATATCCATCACCCTGAATGGACACCTAACACATATCTACATAAGTACATACGTCATGCCTATATCCCCGAAGGGGTATGCAGAGAAGAATTAAACACCCCCTTTGCGCCAATTAAATAAGGTGGCGAGCCTATTGCCATCTTCGGGCACATAAAATCGCAGTATATTGCTAGGTGGTAGAACAAGAAAGCTGCCCATTACTCATTGCTGTCTTTACCTTTAGTCGCTTTGTACGACACCCACGGGAGAGATGGGAGTGGTGACAATTCTGCTCTGCCGTCACCACACGGCTAAGCAAACCCATTACAAAGAAAAAATGGTCAGAAAAATTGATGAAAGAAAGATGCGGGAACCGAACCCGCGTCTTCCGCAATCCGGGCAGCTGTCTAATGTCTATTATACCACTCAGTCAACTGGAAAGTTGATTAACTTGTTGTCAAATTCGGAGGATGATGAGAGGTTATAGGTATTCATATTTTGACACTACTAAAATAAGAGTACAATATAACCGAAAGAATGTTAATTCTAGGTTTACATAATTAATTCATTTCGTATTTAGACAATGGGATCGGGTTGTTGGAGGAAGGAAGGAAATGTTTTTTAATAACAGATCATAACAATTCCAAAATACTCATTGGAACGCAATAAGAATCGTCTATGTATTCGCATCCTTGTTCGCAAAAAGACGAAATGACTAAAAAAAACAAAAGACGAAAGAGAGCTTTTGTTTATTTTTGCACTGCGTCACAGTTAACCTTTTTGTGGCCGGAGAATGCTTTCGCGCACTTTCGTAAAGGGCACACGAATTGAGGAAGAGGTACTTTATCACATTTACTACGCCGCTTATTTGTGTTGAAACCTTTGTACATTCAAGTGCATATATGGCTTGTCACTCGGTGTCAGACTATAGACCTTATCTGCACGACACAAGCTCGTTACCAAATCCACAAAGTCGAGCCGCACAACAGGTTATTGACACGAAATTAAATTGATGCCTGTTATTGAACAATTAAGTTTCAGATTTACTCTGACTAGGTAAGTAAATAAATATTTCTTTCGAAGGGGTGGGCGGGTGAATTTACGCACACGTTTTCCTCCTGCCCTATTCCCAGTCCATCTGGGATCCGCGCAGTATATGTTTCCTCTTCCATTCATATCGGTCAGATGTCTTTATGCCATCCACTGCCTTTTGATTAATATTATCCATCACACCGAAAAGATGCTAGTGATGAACAAATGTGATGAATAAATGAATAAACAACATTCCAATCCATATACTGCTCAAGATTTTGGCTTAGGTTTTACGGCCGGCCGCCTGCCTGACACCAACCCTCTTTGGGTATCCATGTGACTATGTTAATTTACCTTGTCTGCGCACGACTGCCCGCAGAGCACATCAGAAACATGGTGGTCCATATCAGGCCGAAGATGCCCGATAGAAGCGGCACGTACGTCGGCAGGTAGCACGCACTTTTCTCCATCCAATGGCTGCTTAGGAAGTCCACTGGAAGCTCTAATAACATATTAATTGATGCATTAAACTTAGTTATTCTATGATTAATCATATAACAACTAAACTAACTGAGGGATTGCGAAGGTCGCAGGTACTTTTCCTACACCAGGACTATAATACATATATATAATAATGCGAGAACCGAACCCGCGTCCTTTGCGTTCGATTCCCGCATCAAGACTATAATTTTTCGTTTTTTTTTCTAACCAAAATATTTTTTGTAGTACAAACTTACTAATTTTTCTAACATTTATATAATATTCAAATTAAAATCAAAATCAAATTTATTTAATCAAATCAATAAAATCAACTATATTTTTTCTAATACATCATTTTATATACCTACCTAATGCCAAATCTATAACTTCCTCATCCCTGCCCTTATCCCATCCTATTTGGGGTCAGCGCAGTAAGTCGAGCTTTCTCCACTCTCATCTGTCACTCGTAATCTCCTCATCAACAACCCCTCATATCACACCTTCACATCATCATTTAATCAGGGGTCTTCCCCTACATTGACATCTATCAACAATCATGGCGTAACAGTCACATTCATGGCGTCCCGTCTCATAACGTGTCCATACGTAGCTATACGGCTGCCCTACAACTTTTATAGCGCCACTTTCAGACTTCCTCTTACGTAGGCACTCTTTCCTTAACCTATCGAAAACTACAATCACGCTTGCATTTCTGGATGCATTCTGTTAACCTTGTCTTCAGATCCGCATTCCGGAACAGATACACTCGCAATATTTATGGATGATTGATTAATTAACCGAAGATGTAAATGATACTTCGCCACTGGTTTCCTTATTACGATACGCACATAACCGACATTGAACTTATAAACTATTAAAGAAAAGATTGGAAAGTGCCGAGATCATTATGATATACAGAGATACGCAGAACTTGTTGTAAGTACAGCCTTTGTCTTGAAGTGGATTGGTAGATCCTGTCTTGTTGTGGCTTAATTATTTTTAAAGTTAAAGTTCATATTTAACGTATAAGTGAAAGTATTGTTAAGCTTAACGCGCTCGGACTGCGATTGCGTAAACTAAGAAATATTCGAAAAGCATTCATTGGATTGGTGACCAAAATTCTTTAGTTCCTCCGTGCTTTGGAAGGAACGTCCCGGCTGCATCTAGACTCGTTCATAGCTACAAATCCGCACTGGACCAGCGTGGTGGGTAATGGCACATTCTTCCTGTATTTTTCCATCTATAAGAAAGACCTCCGCCCCAGCAGTAGGGATATTAAAATTGGCAATTGTGGTAAAACGACCTTGGGAAAATTTCTTAAATTTTTTTTTTTTTTATTTGTGTAAAAATTATAAGCACTTGTAATACTCGTATACTACATAAAATGAAAGAACAAATGAGTGTGTTGGTCACAAAACTTACCAGGATTCGAACCCATTCGACCAAACCCGGTCAGGGGGTGACATAAAGCTATGATCTTACCTCGGGCGATAAAAAAGCTACAGATCGCATATTTATCGCCCTCGCTATTGGTTCGGGCGTCAAATTCTTGCGATCTGAGACGTTTTTTGTTTTATCGCCTTTGGTAATTCATAATTTACTACAAATCAATATTTCATACTGTCTCCTGCGTCCTTGTTGTCTAGTAGGAACTCGTAGACGGCATCTTGCCTGTTCGACACAAGCGACTGGAGTTTTGGGAACAGAACGCATTTGTCGTCGAACAGGTACATCAGTATGTGGAAGCTAAACGTGCAGAAGGACCCGAAGACGAACGTCAGGAAGAACAACAGGATATGTCCGCCTGAATAACAAAACAATATTCCTATTATTCGTAACTCTAATTCTAGACTGGGAGCTCAAAATTGACGTAGAATGCGGTAGGCCGTTTGAAATTGAATTGGTGAATTTGTATGGAAGGAATATACTTGTTACCACAAAACAGTACTACTTTCTCTGTTCTGTGGTTGTTACCATCCCCTATTACTCAGGTGGGTGCCGTACCAAGCAACTAGGGATTATAAAAATACATAAAAGTAAGAAATAAATGCCGTGTGGTGACCCCCATCTCTCCCGTGGGTGTCATACAAAGCGACTAAGGGTAAGCGCAGCGATGAGTAATGGGCAGCAGCATGAACAAAAATATGTCATAAACTCTCATAAACTATACAATTATCATAATTACACATCTTTCATTGTGTATAAATATTAATTAAAATCGACAATGAGCAACAGAATCCCGTAATCACCCCACTGGTATCACCCTACAAATTGGTTCATTGGTCTCAGTATGTCGAAATAGGATAGTCCATTGTTGGCGCGTTTCGACCTTGTCATTCAGAGAATAGAGAGGAGACCTATGTGTATGGTATTGGCACGGCCTTAAAAGATCATTACATAAATTCATCTAACTCGGACTGATTTTGGGTCAGGTGCGTACTTACAGTAATAGTGTTATTGAACTGCCTAGCATTGAAAATGAATATCAAGGTTTTCAAAAACTTCGTTGAGTATTATCATAATATTTGTCTAAGATGGCGTATTTGTTTACTGTTGTTTGTTTATCTTTTAGGCGAAATATGCGAAATTTTGCATGGCGTCATAATTATGTGTTTATTAAGAATGCACCAGTTTTGTACTAAAAGCAGTCAGTTCAATCAAATTTTCAACAATTTCGAGATTTATTAAAGTCACACTCAAACCCATAAACATTAATTTATTTATTTTTACCAACAATGTAGAAATGATGGACAGGTGAACACCACTGGAAACCGATGCTTAGTATTGGTCGTACCATTTAGTTCACTACACCCCATCCACTTGGGCTTGAGACAAAATGTAAACAATCTTAATATACCTATGTCTCTTTATCTACGAAATGATCTTAAAGACAAGAAACGTGTATTCTAAAATATACCATTAATTTTATACAAGTAAAACAGTTAGCTGCTTTCGAATACTTATGTATTGGTGTTACACATTTTTATTTTTATTAAAAGACACATCAAGATTGTTTACATTTTGCCTCAAGCCCAAGTGAATGGGGTATATAAGGGGGTATATGTGACATCAAAGGTATACGTAACGGGAAAACACCCCGGAAGAAGCTTTTTGTACGAGAGACGGGGACACCCGGACGGGAGACCCCGTCCCGTTGAATTGTTTTTTCATTACGTATGTTTAGACCTTTAGTACCTACTAGTACAAGTCTGTTTAGGATGCGATGGTGCAACGCAGTGTTGTCGCCTTTCCACTGAATCAAGCAATACAAAAATTAGAAATAAAAATAATACTTTTCCAAATTCCGTTGACTTCGGATTCACTGCGTTCTATAAGCCTGTATTCTTGGAACAGCGAAAAACGATCCATTCTTTGCTGCCTCTTTAGCAACAGTCCAGAGAAGAAATTAAGATACTTTTCCACTTGTAATATGGCTTTTAGGGCACTTTTTACTACATTTACTTACAGTTTTTCTCTGTACGACATTATTATCGAAACGTCATGTATTTTTGACAACGAATTCGTCAAGTGGCGCCGCGTGGTGACGGCAGAGTAGAATACAATTGTCACCACCCCAAATCTCTCCCGTGGGTGACACACACAAGGCGACTAGGGCCGGTTTTTTTAATGCATAGTTAACTCAACCAATTGTTAAAAATTGTTACTTATCTTTAAATATCAAACTGATATTTAACAATTAGTAACAATATCATAATAGGTTGGGGAAAAAGTTTGACACTGCCTAAATAATTCTGAAGAGACCGAAATAGGTGGAAATCTGAAGGTGCAAGGTCAGGACTTTACGGCGGATGCATTAACACCTCCCAGCCAAACTCTCTTAATTTTTGCTGAGTGGCTAAAGATGTGTGAGGTCTAGCGTTATCATGATGAAAAACCACACCACTTCTGTTGATTAATTCCGGCCGCTATCTCTCAACTTCTTGCTTTAATCTCATCAATTGTTCGCAGTAGAGTTCAGAATCGATGGTCCTGCCTGGTGGTGACAGCTCATAATGAATAATGCCCTTCCAATCCCACCACACACACAGCATCACCTTGTTGCGAGTTAACCCGGGTTTCGCCACAGTCTGTGAAGCCTGACCTGCCTTTGACCACGACCTTTTTCGCACGTTCTTGTCGTACGTGATCCACTTTTCATCACCAGTTATCAGCTTCTGCAAAAATGGTTCGGTTTCATTACGTCGTAATAAAGAATCACAAATGAGTACACGGTTCATTAGGTTTCTTTCAGTGAGCTCGTGAGGTACCCAAATGTCGAGCTTTTTTGTGTACCCAGTTTTTTTCAAATGCGCCAAAACTGTTTTGTGGTCAATTCCCAGTTCTTCAGCTACGTCGTAACTACTGACATGCCGATCTTGCTCCACTTTTTCAAAAATGGCATCCATTTTATATGTAATAGGGCGACCAGAGCGACGTGCATCTTTGACATCAAAATTTCCGGATTGAAAACGCTTAAACCAAATTTGTGCTACTCTCACAGACACTGCACTAGGTCCATAAACACCGCAATTTTTTTTCGCAGCTTGCGTTGCATTGTTACCTTTTTTGTAGTAAAATTTTAAAATGTATCGAATTTCTTCATTAGATTCACTCATCTTGGCGGCACGAAAAACAAATGAAAATTACACATTTTCCTAATTTGAATTTGGAATTATGTTTTTTAAAATTTAAACTTACAATGATACCAAAACCAGCCAGATACAAATAGTATAGCCAAAGAGATTTTATTACAAGTTTATACATACTATAATGCGAAAAGACTTTTTCCCCAACCTAATATGTAATGACCACCATTAACCAAAGATGAAGAAGGATTATTTCTTATAAAGAAAGAATAATGTCAAGTACCGGAAAAGGCTGATAGGCACTAATAGCTTGCGTACACAAAACTGCTACACTTTATTTAAATATTTTAATTATTTATTTTAATAATTAGGACACACTTTTTTTGCAAATACTTTCTTACGATGCGACGTCGCATCGCAGTTTTGTGTACAGGCCCATAGGGATGGATCATATCGATTCTCCAGTCTAATTATTTATGATTTTACGTGCACATACACGTCGTCATCATCATCCTCTTGCCCTTGTCTCTTTCATTCGGAGTCGTCACAGTATATTTTTTTCTTCAATTCACTCCTCTTAGCTATTTCATCTCCCCATTCATCCTATTCATATTCATGTCATTTCTCACGCAATCGATTAATCTCTTCCTATTTCTTTCGATCCCTTAACATCCATGTTCATCTTTTCTTTATCTTATCTTTTCTTTCTATATATCTTCTCTGTCAATGGTGCTACTTTTAAACCTCTTATTACATACCTACTTATTCCTCACTTTATCCATTATTATCACGCTGAACTTATCTTTAACGTTCTCATCTCTGCTCCATGTAATTTTCTTTCATCAGACTTCTTCATAGCCCATCATTCTGAATGAACCATTAGACAATCATACAAAGTGGGAAGGAATCAAGGATAATTTATTTACAATTTACACATTGGAGACCTAAACAAGTGAAAGTTAATTCCTGTCGTCACAACAAGTAGGCACCAAGCTGTAATATTTCTTGGTATTTATGATAACTGAACTTCTAATAGGTTCACTTGAAGACGGACATCGTTCGATTGTCGTTTATTGCAGATAATAGCGCACCGGTTGAAGTGATGTGAAAATGATATCGATATGTGATTTTTTTAGCTTTTAAACATTGTATTGTCCAGTCATTACACTTTTTAAGGTTTGTGTACGAATTTTTACTTAATAGTTTAGAATATTACAAAAGAAAAATTCAACCCTCATTTTCTTTGGGAAGGTTAGAGGTCAAATAGTATTCCTATTATTAGTATGAAAAAAATTCTCGAGGAGCGGAGAACTTTAATGAGTATTTAATGTCAAAAATTTTCATTCAAATCTGGACCCGGTAAGAATAGCAACTAGTTTTGAATTGTAATTTTTTGACGTTAAGTACTCATTAACGTTATTCGACGTCACTGAGTGCGGCAGTAAGAGTGCTTAAGGTGTACACATTCCCATCTATACTGCACAAGGTTTTAGCTTATGTCTTACAGCCGGTCGCCTACCTGACATCAACTCCCTTTGGATACGCCGTTGTGTGCTGGTTTGACCTCCACCATTTGGTGCCCCAAGATGTTTATAGGCCTACATCTGACAATCTCCCTTAGTCGACTTTTACGACACCCCTGGAGAGAATTGGGACTGGCACGTAATTTTTTTAACACCCAGGACTGCATGGAAGGATAATAGGAATACTTCACCAACCCCACATATTTTAGAACCAGAGTGGGAAGAACTAAAAGTACTTTTCAATTCAGGTCTCATTTTTCTTTACTCTCCAGCTTTACACGTTCACTAAAGGTGATTACTGGCAGAACAACAAGACAAGTTAAATAAATCTTTTATCTCAATCGTTACAGTTCACATTTCTTATCGATATACGTGCGGACACCATTTATCCGCGTACTAGCATGACCGATGAGTACTCCGTTAGGTTACAAACAACATTGACATTATCAGTTGACTGTGAAACGGGATATCATGAGGGAGGTGATAGTAGTCATTTTAAATTTGTCCACAATTTTACTTGTAAGTGAGGTGCAATGTGACATTCAGACGATACATTTGGACTCTTCCCATGGAGCTGCTTGGACATTAAGAAATCAGAATGGATGTAAGTTTGCGAGTAATATTGTTTAAGAAGAAGGTATTGAATATAAAACTGGATAGACATTAGGAAGAAGTAAATCCCGAATAAGCTGCAGGCATAATAGGTGTGGTGATACATCAAAAGTAAAGACGACCAGTTTGGTTGAACGATCAGATCACTGGCTATTGCCCAAGAGGTCCCGGGTTCGAATTGTAGAGCAAACGTTTGTGTTGATGAATACAGATATTTGTCCTAGAGTCCTGGTTTTTATGTTTATGTAGTATATTATTTCAGCCCCTTCGGGCAGCCTATGTTTCAAAACAAATATTTCAAAAAAAATTATAAAGTACTTACTACAAACCTAATTGTATAATTTTATTAGCTAATATCTTTACCTCAGGTAACTTTTTCAAATCTTATATCAAAAAGTAGGTCATCACACTTTCTGATCCAGCCCGGCTAGCATGACCACCGAAACACGATATGATAAAGCTATTTATCGTTTAGAACTGTCAAAAATCTGTTTGTTGACAGTTCAAAGCGATAAATGGCTTTAACATACATACATAATATCTTGTTTTGGTGGGCAGAATATACAATGTAAGCTTTATTCAACATTGCAGCGGTAAATGTGGCTGGAACGGTACCTGGGGGAGTATACTCAGACCTGATGAAGGCCGGCGTCATCGGAGACATACTGGCGGGTTTCAACGACGTGTTGACTAGATGGGTCGCCTATGACACTTGGACGTACACAGGACGTTTTCACGGTAAAATACACTTTCCCATTTGATAGCAACATATAATTAGTATCTAGATACGTTTTAGTATCTATGTACCTAGGTACATTGTTGCAACTTAATTATATTGACCTAATTAACGACATTTGTATTTAATTAGCAATATAGATAATTATAATCTAACAGAATTAGAATTTGCGATACATTTACAGACAGTGCTTCTTTTTCTTCATGCCCCAATCCCCTATGTATGCGCATTATGTCTTTAGGGCAGGTAGCCCAAAGCAAGGATTCTACTTGAGTATAAATTTGTTTCCGTTCATCCAAGGAGACATATCGTCGTTAATACTGCAATACCGCGTAACCAACGGTGGTCAATACCGCGGAACTATAAAAAAAAATCATTTTCCGTGTCAAAATTTTCACAAAATCGCGTTAATAAAATCAAATTTTTGATCTCAAATTTGATTTTTTTGTAGTTCCGTTCGAGGTATTGACCACTGTTGGCTACGTGGTGTTGTAGTAGCAACGGCGGTATGAGATCTTAAATTTTACAGAGTGCACGTTTTAGGGCCGGTTTTTTGAAGCATAATTAACTGTTAACCAATTGTTAAAAATTGTGACTTATCTTTCAATATCACTGATATTTAACAATTAGTAACAATATCAGACTGATATTTATCCATTAGTAGCATTAGCAACTAAAATTGTTACTAATGACCACGTATCAGACTTATATTAAGCAATTAGTAACAGTTTTTAACAGTTGGTTGAGTTAACTATAGATCAAAAAACCGACCCTTAGAGACAGTATACCCGTTTATAGTTGGTTCACCTTTATCCATTGTGTTTTATTATTTACTAGTGGTCGCCCAGGCTTCGCTCGCGTTAATGTCGGTTAACGAGGCCGGGTCAATAAGTCCGTGACTTTTTGAATTTTTTGAACCTCGACAAATCATATTTTTTGGAAGGGATAAAAAAATTGTAGAAGCGTTGAACAAAGTGTAAAAAGCTCAAGGGAGACTACGTTGAAAAATAAATTGATTTATTTATCAAAAAACCTGTGTTTTATTCCAAAAGTCACGGACTTGTTGACCCGCCTTAGTATATAGCCAATAGGCTTCCTCGATAGATGGACTATCCAACAAAAACCAACAATGAATTTTTAAATTTGAGTCAGTAGTTCCTGAGATTAGCGCGTTTAACAAACCAAGAAACAAACTCTTCAGCTTTATAATATTAGTACCTGTCTATAGATTTATTTAATAAGATTACCATTACCGTTACATTACACGTCAGCTCGGCTTGCTTATCCTTTTTTTATCATCATTAACTTGATCACCTCTCACCCTCAGTTGCTGACGAACTCTTAGAGTCACCAGCGGCTCGCCTCTTCCTCCACGGAGTAGACACAATTGCTTTCATCGAGCTCAATGGAGTCCCGCTGCTCTCCACCAACAACATGTTTTTAAGATACATGGTTGATGTCAAAGGAAAGTTAAAGGCAAGGCACAGTTAATTTTAAAATAAAAAAATCAAATTTAACATGGAGGAGCCCCTCCATGTTAAATTTGATTTTTCTATGGCGCAGTGGATAGGTCGACCAACTCTTTAATCAACTGATGCCGCGGGATGTGTTGACTAACTAATTCAGTAAACTAAGCTGATGTTTGCTGGGACCGGTCATTATCGGACTAAGAAATAATACATTGTATTTCTCGAGTTCCCCGGGCTTCGAAAGGCATGTTAAACCGTTGATCCCGGCTGCATCTGTAGTTGGAAATACCCACCAATCTGTGCAGGGCCGGCGTAGCAGTATTAATTATTTATTAAGCAGTATGTTATTTAAAAAATACACTTGAGAGCTTGAGTGCAATGAATCATATTGACACCTACCTGAAAATATTGGTACCTAATTGTGTAACAAAATGAAAAAAAATTATAAATTGGCAATGAGTCTATTATAGACAGACTAATAAATTGTATTTTTTAATTTATGGAGTATTGTGAGGTAATGATCTCTATCGGCAGTTTATTTCTTATTTTGTTTTAAAATGATATGAAATGTGTTCTTTGAAACAATTTAGTTTTGAAGCGTATTTCGCTTATGGTGGCATCCTTTGTTTCGAGATTTTCAGTCATATTTATGTGACCCTGATTAATTGCTCTCCAGTGTACCTATATCGAATGTAAACACGCAACGCAACCAGTCAAAGATAATAAACACATCTCGATTTCAGAGCGGACAGAATGAGTTGAAGGTGACGTTTGTGCCTCCAGTGGAGGCGGCTCGCAATCGCTCGTCTCAACACTTCGCAGCCCCGGACTGCGTCCCCGACGAGTACAACGGCGAATGCCACGTGAACCAGCTGCGGAAGATGCAGGCTTCCTTCGGTTGGGATTGGGGGCCGGCGTTTCCTTCTGTAGGGCTGTGGTAATGTATAATTTTGTAAATGTAATATTTTTTTCTAGTTTCACAATGCTAGTCGTTTTATTTAGTTTGGCAAAGTAAGACATTTTCTAGCGAGGTTTCTGGGAAAGGTGCTAAGCCTTTAAGAACATATTTTTATGAAGATAATTTACGAAATTTGGTAGTAAGAAAACAGTGCTTAAGTATTATAATTGTCAAACATTCTTAACACTTTCGTGAGCTAATTTAGCTTAGTTTACGAGTACCTAAGCGTGTTGAAAATGATTCAAGTAAAAAATGCGATCTAGCACTTAGCAGGGAAATATAATGCTGAAGATGATCAATTAGCTCCCTTTCATAAATCTTCTTACATACTTAAAATTTAATATCAATTTCTTGATACAAAAATCTATCTTTAAAGGAAATCAGCCGAAATTGTATTTTACGACAACGCCATCATTAGAGTGGTGACAGCGCAGACCAAAAAGAAAGACGCAGTTTGGATATTGAAATTGAAAACGTATTTAGAATCTAGCCAGAAAGGCAGGAATATAACTGTTCGTATAGAAGCGAGGATACAGGTTGAAGGAGGACAGTCTATGACGGCAGTAAGGGATTTTGACGTGACCACTGCTGCTGATGGAACTGCCATGGTTGAATTCGACATGAATTTGAGTGAGGTGGGTAAATGTCCGATGACGGCTCAACCATCGATCAGTCGGTTAATACCAAGTGTATTCGTTATTAATTATAGCATTTATAGCCGGTTTTATCGATGAATTATAGCAAGTACACTTCTATTCACAATAAATAGTTATAAACAGACAGTAAGAAAATTGCCTTGTGGTGACGATAGAGTGACCTAAATACATGGCCGAATGTGGGTGTTATTTCAAAAAAAATCTAACCCCTAATTTTCATAGACACGGGAGATGCTTACAGTACCTATGTTGCAGAATGTAATAAGAGTTTGGTGGCCAAATGCATATGGTCGACAGCCCCTTTACGACCTGGACGTTGAACTCACCACCCCTGGGAATGAAGAAGTCTCGAAAAAACATCTACGTATCGGTTTTCGGATCGTGGAATCGGTAGAAGTAGACGCTTCGACCATATTAGGTTGGTAATGGGTACCTCTAAAATATATAAAGTTCGACAACGAACACTGATACACAGTGTTTGTTATCAGATTGATCAGCAGGCTTTTTACGAAACTCTTTTGCTCACAATTCCTGATTGAAATTTATTAAATTGTTGCCTTTGCCATTATGTATTTAAAATTTGACAGTAACTATCTCACATCGCACTGTACGTTAGCAACTCAATCTTTTACTATATTCATTAACAAATTCGAAATTGTTCTAAGTTCTATAATATTTCAAGTTTTAAGCAATGCTACAGTGCGAGTAATTTACCTATCTTGTCAGGCGGTGTAAATTGAAACTTCACTAAAGATTTTGATATTTCTTTAACACTCTTTGTCCACCATTCGCCACCACACCACTAGCTGACTAGAGAAGTTGGTAGCACTAAAGTTTTTAACCGTTTATTACCTAAATGCTTCAATCATAATTAGTACTAGTGGTCACCCGGAGCTTCCCTCGCGTTAATGTCGGTTATTATACAAGGTGTAACAGAGAGATGTGTCATATTTAAAGGGGTTATTCAGGCCATCAAACTGAACAACTTTTGATAAGGGACCAAAATCGAAATTTCAGAAAAAATAAACACTCCCCCATACAAAGTGATGCCGGCTGGTTCTCTGTTTAATATGGAGAAGTGATTTTTTTTCTGAGATTTCGATTTTGGTCCCTTAGCGAAAGTTGTTCAGTTTGATGGCCTGAATAACCCCTTTTAAATATGACTACACCTCTCTGTTACACCCAGCCTTCCTCGATAAATGGACTATCCAACACAAAAAGAATTTTTCAATTTGAGACAGTAGTTCCTGAGATTAGCGCGTTCAACCAACCAAACAAACAAACTCTCAAATCTTTATAATATTAAGTATCTTTACTTTAGTATCTTTCTATTCCGCTTGCAGACAACTCGCCTGGCGCTGAAGGGTTGACGTTTTACTTTAACGTCAATGGCTACCCCCTTTTCATGAAAGGCTCCAACTGGATACCGTCACACGTTCTACCTGAATACAGCTACAATAGAAGTAGGAGTAAGTACTTATAAGTCACTTTGAATTACGTTGATGTCTCAACAAAGATGGATGAATAGATGAGGAGGTCGACAGCAGTGACTTAGCGTGCTCGGCTTTGGATGGTTGACAGACTACATCTTGTTCCTCCGTGCTGCGCAAGGCACGTTAAGCTGTTGGTCCTGGCTGCATCTTGCAGTAATTAATAGCCAACATTTCGCACTGGCCCGCTTGGTGGTTTATGACCCAAACACCCTATGTTCTTCCATCAACAGGGAAGGCTTGTCCCACCGCACCGCAGTGGACGAAATGTGATAATACACCTCTGCCTAGCTCTTGAAGCATGATTTATGGATGAATTTACACTCGTATATAATAATACGCTTACAAAATCTGGTACAGGGACAATAAGTAGGTAGATATCAGTCTATCTACTTATCAGCTAATAAAATCAAACATGAAGTACCTACCTATAATAATACTGTTTGCAGTTCCAAAATGCCTTCCTTAAAAGTTGCGACCTGCGATTTTATCGTAAATACCTACTTTGGAAGGTGTGCTTCTTCTTTACATGCGATTTTAAAGTAGGTAAGTATTCATAAAAGGAATGTCCATGAAGTGGGATTTTACGTACACGTAGCGGGCGGAAAAATCCATTTTATGGTCAGTGGCCCTAGCGAAGTGGCTAATCTAATCGAACGCATAGAAAACAAATGTATGAAAATGACGTATTACATAGAAA
The DNA here is from genome assembly GCA_963931975.1 of Cataclysta lemnata. Lineage (NCBI taxonomy): Eukaryota > Metazoa > Arthropoda > Insecta > Lepidoptera > Crambidae > Cataclysta > Cataclysta lemnata. Next base: position 4,867,533 of record OZ008355.1, on the reverse strand, counting down.
ACAAAACGTCACTTTCATCCTTTTGTATTCTATGCGTTCGAATAGAAAAACCACTTGGCTAGGCCCTCCGGTGTGACTTAAAGAACATAAATTATTATTATGGCGTTGCGTGCTGATACGAAATCCTTCTCTGGCAGTCGATGATCTCCTGCTTTCGGCCAAAGAAGCCCACATGTCGATGCTGCGCGTATGGGGCGGTGGGTTGTACGAGGATGAGTACTTCTACGAGCGGTGCGATGAGCTCGGTATACTGATTTGGCAGGACTTTCCCTTCGCGTGCAGTATGTACCCTGCCGATCCAGAGTTTTTAGAGTGAGTACTAACTATGTTTATTATGTTTTCAATCGGCCGCGTTTTCCGGCACTCTTCACATTATAATTATTATACAGCTAATGTAACAGAAAGGTGCTAATACTTAAATAGGTTGTTTCGACCCTCAACTGAACATGCAATGTGCCATTGCTATGTCATAGCAATGGCTCATCGCATCTAAATCCACAAAATAAAATCCGATACAAACTAATCAGCTGGTGAAGTGATTTTTTTTGATAATTCCATTTTGGCTCATTGTAAAAGTTGTTTAGTTTGATGGCCTAAATGACCATTAAGATTTAAGACTTCCGAATGTATTAGACTTAAGTAGTTGTCATAAAAGAACCTCTTTGAATTTGAAAAAAAAAATGAGGATATATTGATGGGAAAAGGGCATTGAATTCAATCTCCGCGCTCTACCACTTTGATAATAGCCTTCCTCAAATTATTGTTTACAGCAACGTCAAAGCCGAAATAGAACAAAACGTCATCTACCTTCAAAGCCATCCCTCGATAGTGCTTTGGGCTGGAAACAATGAAAACGAAGCAGCTCTCATCGGCAACTGGTACGGGACCCGACCACAGTATGACAAATACAAAGAAGAATACATCAAACTCTATGTGGAGACAATAAGGCCGATAGTTGAAATACTAGATGGTAATGGTTATGCAGTTTCGAGCCCATCTAACGGTCTCAAGTCTGAAATGGACGGCTACGTATCGCAGAACCCTTACGACCCACATTACGGCGACACGCATTACTACAATTATTTGGCGGATAATTGGGACTTCAATATTTACCCGAAAACTCGATTCGCTTCCGAGTACGGGTTTCAATCGATGCCGTCCTTATCAACGATGAGACAAGCCACTCAAACTTCGTCCGATTACAGCTTGAAGAGTGCTTACTCCCGACATCGCCAACACAGTCCGAACGGATACAGTTACATCGATTCACAAATAAATAAACATCTTAAAATCGATAAAAATGATCCGAATCATTTCGACAAGTTTGTTTATTACAGTCAGGTAATATGCCATGTAAATCGTTTTGTTACTACTACCTGACGGCCGGTTTGGTGGTCAGATGGTCAGATCGCTGGTTATCGCCCAAGAGGTCTCGGGTTCGAATCCTGGTCGGGGCAAGTGAGTGAAACAACCATGAGTAGAGAACATTTGTTCTCTACTCATGGTTGTTTATAATATTATGTAGTATATAGGTATATTTTCAATATTCATTAAGTATAGGTACTAAAAAAATCAGTTATCTAGTGTCCATAACATAAGTGCTTATTGAACTTACATATGGTCTAGTCTAGCTCAACATGTGCGAGTGTAAGAAATATTTAATTTATTATTTATCTACGTAAGTAAATGGCGTAAAGTAAATATCTTTACTATAGATAACCGTTTTTTTATAGATTACCCAAGCTATGGCAATGAAAACGGAGACAGAGTTTTACAGACAAAGTCAGTCTGATTGGTTCACGATGGGGGCTTTGTACTGGCAACTGAATGACATATGGCAGGCACCCTCTTGGTCAGCAATAGGTAAATTAATATACCTATAAAATTTCTCTATATTATACAACATTTAAAGTCGCCGACCTGATAATATTGCTCTATCTCTACTATTCAATTTTTAAAATCACTGAAAACGCATACTATAAAATAACATAAAGCTAGAAAAAATATTGCAAAAAAATTTGGAAAAACTAATTGTACTGTGGGAATCAAACGCTCTAAATTAACATTAAAATAATCAAATTCAAAAACCTCCAGACTATTTTTATACACAGAAAAAGAGGTAGAGAAGAGAATTATCGAAAAATTTTTGTCATGCGCAATGATATTATATATATATATATAATATCACTGGTCAGGCGCTAATAATTTTTCGAAAATTGCATGACCTCTTTTATTTTTTGCAAAATTTTTCTTCAACTAATTTCTTAGTTTTAACTTTTCAGAATATGGCGGCAAATGGAAAATGCTGCATTACTTCTCGAAGTCCTTTTTCGCCCCCGTCTTGGTCTCCCCCAGACTTCTTGCCTCTGGCGATGTCGACGTCTACCTCATCAATGATAGATTCGTTCCAATACTGGACGCGAGGATCGTTGTAGACGTATTCAACTTTAGCAGTTTAACTCCTATCGTAACTCATACTTATTCCGGGTATGCATCAGCTTTGAGCTCCGTAAAGCAGAATTTCACTGTGGAATTGTGGAACCGACCAAGCTACGAGATCTTTTTGAGATTTTCACTGCAAGCTGATGGCGTACCGTATTCGCCATTTAACTTTGTATTTCCGAAGCCGTTGAAATTTGTGAAGGGACTAGAAGAACCCACTATCCAGGTTAGCTTCTAGGATAGTAGATAATAGGGTCAATTCTGAAATAATTCCCTAAACCTAAATTTAAGATCAGTCTCTCCTCTTTATTCTGTATTGAGAATGAAAGAGAAAAACTGTTGTCAAATTAATCTTAGGTTTAGAGAACCATTGTCAGAATCGACCCTATTACCTATCGATTTATTAATTGACGAGGTGAAATTTATTTTACGGCCGTGTGGTGACGGCAGAGTAGAATACAATTGTCACCACCCCAAATCTCTCCCGTGGGTATCGTACAAGGCGACTAAGGATAAATCAGTGATGAGGAATGGGCAGCAGCGTTCCTTTTATACCTACCACCTAGCAAAGTACTGCAACTTTTGTGCCCGATAAATGGCAATAGGCTCGCCACCTATTACATAGGACCTAGCATAATTGGCGAAGCGTGGGTGCTAGTTCACCTCTGCCTACCCCTTCGAGGATATAGGCGTAAATTATGTATGAATGTAAATTTATTAGCATAGATAACAAATCAGTCTTACGCGGGTGTCGTACAAGGCGACTAAGGATAAATCAGTGATGAGGAATGGGCAGCAGCGTTCCTCTTATACCTACCACCTAGCAAAGTACTGCGACTTTTGTGCCCGATAAATGGCAATAGGCTCGCCACCTATTACATGGGACCTAGCATAATTGGCGAAGCGTGGGTGCTAGTTCACCTCTGCCTACCGTGACAGAGGTGAATATGAATACGTGAATTATGTATGTTTGTAAATTTATTAGCATAGTTAACAAATCAGTCTTACGCGGGTGTCGTACAAGGCGACACTTGAAACAGCGATGAGGAATAGGCAGTAGCGTCTTTGTTACTCCACCTAGCAATATAATGAGATTTACTCGCCCGGTAGATGGCAATAGGCTGGCCCCCTAATACATAGTTAGCGAAATGTATGTTTTAACACTTATACCTCTACGAAAACAGATATAAAAGGACGAACGACTGTTTTCTGCTCTGATCAAACGGTATTTCAGTATTCTACTAAGAAAATGTGAAAACTGCATCAGTCATTTCACAAAAAAAAATGTCCAGAGCAGAACAAAAATTATGTTCAGACATTTTTTAATTAGAAAAATAAATCCTTGTTCCAGATACACGTCGCTAAGAAATTGAAGAAAGTCATCAACGAATACCGTTATCATGTGACAGTAAGGGTGAATAGGGTGGTGCTATTTCTTTGGCTCGAAGCTGACGATGTACCGGGACGATTCAGAGACAACGGCCTCATTGTGACAAGACCAGTCTTTGCAGTGACTTTTGTGTCTGCGCAGCATATCGATGCGAGTGTGCTCGAGAAGAAAATCACTTACAAATACTATGTTAATTAGGAAAATTACACAAACAATGTTTGTAAGGCATCGTAAAGAATTAGACGGCAAATTGTAACCCTTCATATGGCAGTGGATAATTAGTTGCCACCATAATTAGAACCTTACTTATTTGCAATAAGGTTTGACACCAAATGAAAATAAATATAAAGGGTTGATGCGTTGATTGTTTGACTGAGGTCTAGTGTAAACGGTAGAAGTTAGTGTCGAAATCATAGTTTTTACACCACCATTATTCCAAGGAAAAATTCAAGTCCCAGTATAAATTTAAATTTTTAACGCGGGAATCAAATCCGTGTCCCCTGCAATCCGGGCTGTCTATCGGTCGGGCAACCACAAGACGTCCCTTTTCTATGTAAACATTTTTCTAACTTTCATATAGTCCAAATAAAAATCTAATAAGAATATGATAATTGTTTCAAATAATTGATCTTGAAAATGAAAAAAAAGTGACTAGGTACAGTCAGCATCGTAAATTAACACTTTAGTACTGTGTCACAATGGTTCTTATATAGTACAAATTTGTGGCGATTACTACTGCGCATGCGCCATCTTTAGTAGGAAAGAGGGCTATAGTAGGATTTGGCATAAGATGCTGACCGTCCAAGCTTAGTGGAATTCTACGAGTACTAAAAGGTTTAGCATCCAGCTACTGTATTTTAATGTTTAAATGTTTAAGGTATTTATAAAATTATTCGCTGTATTTCTTAAACGTCGCAAATTCAGTAACGGAGCGAAGGTTTAAATCATATAATATCGTTGCAATAAAAGAGTTCAAAGTAAGCAAATCAATAACTTTATTTCAGTTCATGTTAATTGATGTTGCGGATAAGACATGTGGTTGTTAACAACTTATACATAAATATTAAAATAAGTACTATACATATTTGCAAATACAATATACTTAGTGCATATAAAATAATCTTTGGACGACACTTCTCGAACTGGTAAGGGCTTTTCTGTTTCAATTATATTATTATTTAAATTTACACTATTAAGAATTACGATTACGCGTTCTGGAGACAAGTTTAGTACGAAGGACACAGTATAGGATAACACCAAGGTAGAAATATCTCCATGGTCATAGCGATTTAAAATTCTTGATTCACCATCACATTTATTTAGATGAGAAAACAACCGGAATGGCATATAACCCTAAACTTTTAAGTTATTCCAGAACATATCATCCCCTGAGATATTGGAGACTCCAAGATTTGGTTAGAAAATGATTTTGTAATTCTTGTTGCCCTCAAGCGCCAGCCAAATTAGTAAGAAAGATCAAAAATATTTGTGCTTCAAGTCAAAGATATGGTTAAGATACTGTTTTTAAGAAGAATTCTGTGTAGCTTATCAAAATGCTCAACCATTCACTTCTTTGTCTCATAAGTCTTCTAAGACGGTTTATCTGAATTCGGAATAATGGCATAACGAACTTTTTTTAATATTTATGTAAAATTAATTCGTAAAGTGTGCATGAAATGTCGATAGTTATACCTTGTTTTATTCCCAATATTATAATAGAGCTGTTACAATATTTACATACAAATTGACACCGAATTCGAGATAGACAATCAATCGAAAAGTAAGCAAGTAGCACAAAATTAATGCAAAAAATTTAATTTGATTTGTAGTTATGAATTATGCGACAGTGTCACAATGCAAATGCTTAAAATATTACATTTCAGCAATTTGGCATACTTCTTACACAACATAATTACTAACTAGTTTATAGGTGGCACTGTGTGACTCTTGCTTTGAGAAAGGCAACACTAATTATTTTTTTTCGTGATCCTTTCTACTAAACTAGATGAAATTGTGGTATCTGTACATAGCAATAACAGTAATTAACAAGGGAAATGAGATTTGCTTATGACCAATAATTTACTATCGTCTACCTACTTAAAAAAATATAACCTCGATAAAAAAATCTGTACTATTTAGGTGCTTATACAATAAATTACTCCATTGTGTTGTGTGAGCTGACAATGTTGCACGTTCAAGACTTTGTAAAAAGATTAAGGATAAATATGCATTTAAATATGCCTCGTTGCCAGCTCGTAGACATTCTACATTCCATGAGATTCACAATCACTAAACTAGCGCTAAGCGACATTAGTTTATTGCCCCAAATGGCAAACAAACTTATTGTCAGTATCTATAGCCATTAACTACCCTAGCCAAGTGGCCAAATCCAATCTATCGAACGCATAGAATACAAAATGTATGAAACTGATGATGTACCTATTACAGAGAAAACAAGACGTTAGTTTCATACTTTTGTTTTCTATGCGTTCGAATAGATAAGCCACTTGGCTAGGCTCTCAGGATATGTAGATAAGCAATATCGAGCAGTTTTCCTTATGCCGAAGTCATATGTATACAGATTTGCGGTGCAATATATCTTATGTCGTGGTCATATGGACAAAATTCACTTACTATATCGCTCGATTCGAGTATACTAACTTTATTCGATTTGTAGGTACAAACGAATGACCGATACGCAAAAGTTATCATAGCTGGACTTGCCCGGCTAGCATGACCACCGAAACACGATATGATATAGCCATTTATCGCGGTGAACAGTCACAAATCTTTGGATTTTAAATCTTGAATAAGCCTGAATTGAATAAGCCTTTAAGGCTGCATCATAAAGAAATAGTCATTTATCGCTTTGAACTGTCGAACATCCAATGATTTTTGTAAGTTCATCGCGATAAATGCTATATCATATCGTGTTTGGGTGGTCATGCTAGCCGGGTTGGATTGTCAAAGTCGATAATTTTATTTCTTATGACAACTATAGTTTGTTTGAAGTCAAACTAGATGTATAAAAATAATCAGATTCTGAACATAGTTTGCTTAATATCGAGTACTGTTTCATATAAGGCTTCACAATTATTATTTTATGCAAGTTATATTATTATGTATCAAATATTTTGTGTCGAAGAATACTTATTATATTTTTGTACAGTGATTTAAATAGGTTCAGATATATTCTCTTCTACATGCACGATCATATTAGATGTTTGGCATTGCTAAATATACTTTAATGAATTTACACATATATTTTAGGTGGCAATACCAAACATCTAAATATAGTAGTGAATCTGTTAAGATTGTTTTTAAAGGGTTAAGACATTGAATTAAGCATTTCATTCTTAGCCCGCGTATATAATTTTAGAGCAAAACATATCATTATTATAAGTAAGTAGGTACATTATAAAATAAATAACTTACAACATATAAAAAGAGCACCAATGTTAAATATAAATCACACATGCTACTTAAGTAGAGTTAATTAAGCGTAAAGTAATATTAATTGAGAATTGCCTATTTTATTAAAGACCTACGGTTTTTCTTAGTAACTAATTTCTATTAAATTTGAAAAATATTCAGAAACATATTTTTATTTATGCTCATAGTCTCTTTGGTTCTAAGAGTATTTAATATGTAATCATTTCATAAACATTTATGTATTGATATTCACCATGCACCAAATACTTTTGAACCAATGGAAGATTTACATTTCTACCCTCATATTCAACTAAAGCATGCGAATTTACAAAAAAAAAATATTTTAAGAAGAACTTCACAGCACTTATATTTCATATAAAGATATTTATAAATATCCAATAGGTATAATCAAATATACATTTTCGTTGGTTTAAAAAGTTGGTAAATATTATTAACGTAGAAAAATTGGTTTTAAATTTAATTCTAGAATAGTTCTTGTACTCTAACGTGCTATTGGCGGACAGTTTCCTTTCTTTCAAAAGCGATCGAAAAGGGATTACAAAATATTCTTGCCATTTATAAATTGTTTAAACTTAATAAGCCTACGAAAACACGTAGTTTATATTTAAAGTTTTAATTATACTGAACGAGTTTATATACCCGTACTTTACTTATACGTACGTCTTCTATGCTGGCCTGGGAGCGAACTTAATAACGTAGAATAAATAGGTCAGCCCCGACTCATCCCATGGGTGTCGTAAAACCTAAGCCGAAACCTTGAGCAGTATGGATTAGAATGTTGTCATTCCAATCACTCTCTCCGTTCATCGGTCTCTCGACATGGTCCGTTACGTCTCTTTTCTATACATTCATTCATCACTAGCATCTTTACGGTGTGATGGATGATATGAATAAAAAAGGAGTGAATGGCTTGATGACGTCTGACCGATATGAAGAGGAAACATACTGCGCCGACCCCAGATAGACTGGGAACAGGGCAAGGAGAAGAAGACATTACTTATACATACTGGTAGTAACGGACGAGCTATGTAACAGCTTAATGTTATTCATTCTATTAAAAGAACCATAAGATCTTATATTGCAATTATTTACTGTTCCTTACGGGTAATGTAAATTAGAGCTATAGATTAATACCAAACTCCACCATATTTAAACACACCTTCATGAAAATTACTGTTAATCCCTTGAATATAAGATAGGATGTAACCACGGAGATTTGATCTTTAGCACCAAGACTTAAGGTTGAAAAGCAAAGCAAATATTAGCCGCTGTTAAGACCGTCCTTAATAAATTAAAGATTATATCATAAATAATTGGTTATACCTTTCGCTGTTGACCATCGAATATATTATATATGTTTGTATTATACATACATGACGATGCGGGCGTATGGTTACGAATGCTTTCACAGAATGGACTACACAATTAGTAGATCATGCAAGCCCTTCACATATTATAAGCACCGAGCCTGAAAAGAAACATCAGTTTGTTATAATTCCAATTAAACAATTAAAGAAAAATAAATTGTTAAGGTTAGCTCGAAAAACGAACATAGTACTTATTGCATAACATCAAATACACTTTCTATAATAATATGTCACATGTCTCTACAGAATGTAACAGAAAGGCGCAGTGTTTGTTGAAAGGGGTTGTTGAGGCCATTAAACAGAACAACTTTCACTATGGTCCCAAAAAAAAATTGATGTTGTTCTTTCTTTAAATATCACTGCACCTTTCTGTTACCCCTATATATATCGCTTCTTGAATAGAAAATTAGCAAAAATAAGTCTTACTGCCGCACTCAGAGACGTCAATTAACTTTAACGAGTACTTAATGTCAAAAAATGACAATTCAACTCGACGAAAATTTTTGACATTAAATACTCATTAAAGTTAATTGACGGCTCTGAGTGCGGCAGTTAAAGCCCTAATTTTGAATACTAAGTGTTATGACGTTTTTTTTAATTGTATCGTTTTTCTTTTAAAGGAACGATATATAGAGGACTATATTAACATTCTATAGTCATGCATAAGTACAAGGGCGGAATTGTGATACAAAAAAATTATAATTCGAAACTAGTAGCTATTCTTGCCGGGTCTATGGTCCAGAATTCAAATGATTTTTTTTGCATTATGTACACATTAAAGTTAATTGACGTCTCTGAGTGCGGCAGTAGATACTAAAAAAGTGAGAGCGACTTCATGCATGCTTCAAGAGATGCGAAAGAAAAAAAACTTGAAATATGTGTAATTTAGTTCCAATAAAAAGAGTGATTGTTTCAAATTAGATTAAGGACATGACAGCTAACGGGAGTAATTGGAATAAAAAACCATATGCGCCGAACCTAAATGAAATGGAATAAGGGGTTAAAACTTTGAATAGAAAACAAACCAAATATCGCACACTTAGAACCAAAGCGATCACAATATATATAAATATTTTTATTTAAATATTTTTAAATGATTTTATTCTTTAGCTCTAGACATAGTTTCGATATCTTATTGTCACAGAATCTTTCTCTAAGCTTAGCTAATTCTGTATTTTGTTTTACACCAAATGCCATAAAAAGTTGAGTATTCGCCTTAGGTCCAAATGTGAGATTAGCTTAAAAAAATAATGTGAAACAACGCGCATAACATTAATACACTATAGCTCTATTTGTTTGTACAGGGGGTTTAGACAAGTAACCAGTCTATCCGAACAAATAGAATACAAATTTCAACTTTGACAACTGCTCTTACATTTGACACGACGGTCGCCATGTTGTTTTCTCTGTAATACGTCGGTTTCATACATTTGTATTCTACTCGTTCGAATAGATTGGCCAGAGGAGCTGACTATACCAGACTTAAGAGAAATGTTGAATAGCCGTGTGGTGACGGCAGAGCAGACTAAAATTGTCACCACGCCCATCTCTCCCGCGGGTGTCGTCTAAGGCGACTAAGAGTGAAGACAGCGATTAGTAATGGGCAGCAGCGTTCCTCTTATACCACCTAGCAATATACTGCTTACTTATTAACGTGTCCGATAGATGGCAAAAGGCTCGACACCAGTGGGTGTTAATTCAGTTCAGCCTACCCCTTTGGGGATATAGGCGTGATTAATAAATCGATTGTGTAAATTCGCCAGTTTGTGATGTTGATTCTACGTTATTTTTCATTCTTTAAAGCATTAATTGCAAGAATAGCCTATTAAATAATATTAAAACTGTACAATTTAGTGTATGGCTCAAATTACCTAGACTCCCTTAATAATATAAATGGAAAGCAATAAATTACAAAACGAAAATATAGAGTGACGAACGATGATATTTGTTATACCTATGTATAGAAAGCAAAGAAGCACTCACCTGCAACGAAAAATAACCTAATCAAAAATCGTGCTTTTATAAAATCGAGTTGCGGACGGAAAACGGTAATAGAAAGAACATATATCATTCAAATAATAAATTAAGTTAGTTCACTTTAGCTCGCATAGCTGAGGGGATTATTGCACGAGATAAACAAAGTTGAATTTATTTAATTGAGATCGATTTTCTCGTTATAGCTTTGGCGTAGCTTAGTTGTTGGTCCGCAACCGGCATAATGCAAGGCAACATTAAATGCTCTTCTAAGACTACAAATAAAATATACTATGAATATTATACTACGATACACACCTTATTATTTAAACAATCCCAACAATGACCTAAATCAACAGAACATTATATGTATGTAAGTATACACACATAAGAATTCCTTAAAAATATATTATACAATGTAAGTTCAAACATGAATACTACACACTATAAACATGAATGAGGAATTTTGGATATCGCTCTCAAAATATTTGACTATACTTGTATTGTATTGGCATAAGATATTAATTCGCAATAAAATGCCGATGTATATAATTGAAGTTGGCAAACAAAAATGTACCTTTAAAATTTTAACGGTCAGATAAGATTAAATACGCCCATCGCAGTGGTAGGCACATTATATACCAGTTCGGCTAGCATGACCAATGACACACAATATGATATAGCCATTTATCGCTGTGAACTGTCAAAAATATATGGAATCGGCCTTAGCTAACTTGGCCTCTGTTTACGCCATCACAGGCCTTGGACGCTAATCTATTATGCCATCGCGGTGCACATTTCAAATAAACTATGTTCGTTGTTATTTATCAAAAATTAAGAAACAATTGAAACGAAAAATCCAAAATGCCTCAAGCTTCTCGATTATTTACTAGGAATGAAAATCAACGTACAGGGTCATTCCTTGGGTCGATTACCTGACACGGGAGTGCAGCGCAGCCCGCTCTTCTGATGGCGTATCCCTTAGGAACGTGGAGGACAAGTTGAGGACAGCCATCAGACAACAGAGCAACAAAGGCCCCAGGATTGCACCTTCGGGCCCAAGGTAGAAGATACCGCCAGCTATAGCCAGGCCAGTTACGTAGGGGTGGCCACCACTGCGGAAGAAGTTTATTCGTGATTAGGCCTACAACATCATCATCATCACCAGCCCTTTAATGTCCCCACTGCTGGGACGCGGAACTTCCCTACGGCTGGAAGAATATCGAGAAGAAAGAGGGTGTCGTACAAGACGACTAAGGATAAATCAGTAATGAGGAATGGGCAGCAGCGTTCTTCTTATACCATCTAGCTATGTACCTACTGCGACTTTTGTGCCCGATAAATGGCAATAGGCTCGCCACCTATTACATGGGACCTAACATAACTGGCGAAACGTGGGTGCTAGTTCACCTCTGCCTACCCCTTCGGGAATATAGGCGTGATTTATGTATGTATGTATGTATGGAAGAATATAGGAGCCTTAACCTGGCACGTCGGTGCGGGTGGGTATTAGCAGCTGCAGATGCAGCCGCGACCAACAGCTTACCGTGCCCTCCGAAGCACGGAGGGACTCGAGATAAAAAATTTTTGGTCACTCATCCAATGAGCGGCCTTATACTATACCACTGCGCTAGCGAGCTCCTAGAACTCCATTAGCTAAAGGGATATAAGGTCTTACTCTTTGATCTCAGCGTAGACTGCCGCGTCGAGGAAGGCGATCGGGGCTGCTTGGGCGATGGGGAGTAAGATAGCTGACACCGTGCGACCTTGAAGCCACACGTCCAGCGCTGCGGGTATGCCAGCTAAGTAGGGGCCTAGGAACGGAGCCGCTCCCAGCACTGCAGCTAACACTGAAAGAGGACATTTAACTTGGAGAAGATAAATACGTACACAAATCACGTTTGTTTATCCAGACAGTAGGTCAGACGGTAGAGCTGTACCCCTTTAAGCTCTTTAAACACCACTTGACGTATCGTTCCAGCTGTTTCCATGAATGTTTGATGCGAACTAAACTAAACCGAGCATTACAACAAGAGAAGTTGTTTTTTTTGCGGACGGCACGCCAGGCGTGTCATTAACTCATATGGCGCTTAACACAACAGGCGTGTCACCTCATATTTGTTCAACACCACACGCAGAAGTTTTGAAAATTGTGTGTCGCAACGAATCGGTTAAAAGACAGTGGCAAAATAGTTGCCACCTTAATTTTGACCTTTTTTATTTGTATTGGATGGATATTGGCCTTACCTATGGATGGAAGAAAATAGGGAGAATAATGGGTAATACCCAAATCATAACTTACTACGCGGTCAGTGGCGGATTATGACTGATACAATTAAATAAAAACAAACAAACATGGCAATGGAAATCCAGGCCGCACACGTGACGTGAAAAAAACCTAAAAGGATAAAATATAAAACAATGAACGAGTACTAAATAAATGATGACACTGCAAGTCAAGTGGGTCAAACATTTTTTCTTTACCTAGATGTTTTTATTGCCCCGTTATGATTCACTAGGTATAGCCCGTATAGGATACAATGAATAATATGAATAATATCATAATGATTTAAAGGGCAGTGCCCTCACAGTCCTTAAAATCATTGACATTGTGTTTTGTATAATATGTTATTTCGTAACCGTTCTTTTGGAAAATTATTATGTAGAACTACTAAAATAGTGGCAATTTTTTTTAACCAAAATAAAAGTTAATGTTCATTAAAAAAATTACTTCGTTTGACACCAAACTGGTGGATTAAAATAACACCGCGAGTTGCGTCACACGAAATTCGATGTAAAATGGGAAGTAGGTGTAAAGGTAGTGAAATTATGGATCTGTCATCACCACGAGACGGATGCGTAGGTATGTTTTCATCTAGTTATCCCACCATAAAAAATTCCTGGTTTCTGTTTCACTGTTCTAATTTCTTTGGCTTAAAGAAATATTGAACTTGAAATTCATTACAGAACTACGGTCCAAAGTTCAAAGTGTTTACAAACGATTATGACTCCGCTTAGAAATAATAGTGATTATAATGAGCAAATGAAAATCAATTCAGTGGAATAATTTATATCGGAGAAAAGGCAAGTTACTATCATCTGTAATATAAAAATAATTATACCGATAGATGTTGCATTATACCATAACAAAACAAAATGACAAAGCAAACCAAATAAGAATAAAGTCGAAGATAATTTCGTTATATTTAAAAAATTAGGTTTTATTTTTTTTATTTTCGTCCAGTCTCGGAGGGCGCAGCTGGGCGTAAATGTATTTATAAAAATCCAGGGCTTTCTGTTTATCGTACGCCACTGTGTTCTTGCACTGATTGCCGACGCAACGGCTGACGTATTCGTCTCTTTTTGGCGGCTTAGGTTCATCAGACGGCTTCCTATGAGTGCCGGTACTTCGCAACGCCTCCACAAAATCTCTGGAGGAGTCGAAGTAGACTTTAATGGTGGTTCTATTCGTCATATTCATGTGGCTATCTTTGAGTAGATCGTCCTTGTCTATCGCCGTCATGGCGGCGCTAGCATCGCCCTTAGGAGAATTCGCTTCCCTTATCAAGTAAAACGTAGGCGGAGGTTCGGTTACGTCTTCGTCAGTTGTCGCTTCGTTGTTGGTGTTGCCAGTTTTTTTGTCCAAATACAACAGACAGACCACTCGGGGGTCGAGGTTTAACTGGCACATGGCACCGTCTAATAATAGCTTGACAACCTCGATAGGCAGCGAGCACGGTGCTGATAAGCATGTGTTATTATTTTCGACGTCCAATATCAAATTATTCAACTCCGTTTTGACTGTGTACAAGTACGAAATGTTCCAGCACTTGCAGTCCAATTTATTTCTCTTCACGCTAATCGTGGTACCGGCGGACTTGCAAGACGAATAGTCAAAATCTAGGGAATGTGGTTCGACAACCTGCACTCTGTTATTTGAGAAATTGAAGTTTTTCTTGGTCGTCCTCTTCCGTAAGCATTTAACATTTGCGAGAGCGTTCGTCTTGAGCGTGTGTACGTTATTATTAGTGATGTCCACGTTGACCGATCTCAATATTAGGCCGTTGTGATGGATATCGTTAATCGTGTTACCGGTTACGTGTAAGTTTTCGGCCGTTACGTTGAGTGAACTCCCACTAATATCGCCAAACACATTGTTATCTATAAGTGCACTTTTGCTTTTCGCAATGATTCCCTTGTAGTTCAAATTCTGTATTCTGCTATTCACAATAGAGAACAAAGTGTTGTCGTATCCCATTATTGCTTCGACGGCCTGAGCTTGAACATTGCCTACAGTGACGTTGTCAAATTCGATTATCTTAATGCCGGTTAGGTTAGAAATAGCTTCAGTGTGTATTATGTTTATGTTACTGTTCACAATGCGTATCTTTCTCATGTAAGAACCGCCCAAACACTTTTGTTCATTTTGCGTTGTGGGAGATTTAAACATTTTCCTTGGTAGAGATACAATTTCTTTGACGTTCTCTATGGAGAACTCTGGAGGCGTTTGCACCGCTGAAGCGGCTGACAGTGTCACAAACTCTAATCTGTCACAGTCCTTGATTTTGAAGCGTTGAAGTTGAGAAGGCCGCTGTAATATAGGGCAGTCGAGTACTACGCGCACGTCTCTGCAATTTTGCACGGTAATACTCGTGATCTGGTCCGTGTAATAATCCTTGAGATGTATCACGAAATCCTAGAACAATTGGAATGAAATTTAACTGAGCTCGTGTCTAATTACTGCGGGAGTGTACGAATAACAGATTGTATACTTACATTGCTCGAAACCATAGAGCACTTGTATACAATTTCGCCATGATGACTGTTGGAGCAACTCCATTCCGGGCTTTGGCAACTGGTGAAATTTATCCTGACACCGATACACGTTTGGAAAATGGCCGCCAACCCCAGGATAGTCACATAGGCCATTTTCAAATGGGCGCCAACATTTTGCGACGGCCGTTGCAAGCGCAGCCGCAACAAAGAATGTCTGGCATCATCCCGAGATAATTCGCGGCTGGATAAGTTACAATGTGACGTAAAAATGGCGCGTTTTTATCTGTTCGATAGCGCGGCGCTGGTTCGATGAACTGCGATTGGGTGTGCGCATTTCAAATTGTCCCCATATTTTTATTTAAAATGTGCTTTTAAAGACGTTATGTTACGCAATGATAACCTTGACTTAAAGGACTGATGTTTACAAAATTCGTAGCGAATAAATTTCAGTAAAATAAATTGCCAGAGGTCTTCAACCTTTTTCTCTTGTAGACAACTGGTCTTTATTTCTTAATTAGAAGCAAAATTTTATTTGGAATAATTTTATAAATTATTTGGGACTGTAGTGCAAAAACGACGAATATTTTTATCAATGACATAATTGTTATTGCAAATTAGAACCGTTTGTCTGGAATGAATTATCAGATGCGTACAAATTTTGAGTCATACAAAGTTATATAACAAACATGATAAAAGTTCTACAATTTATTATGTCACTTAAAGTTTCGCTTATTAGAACAAAAACATATTATTATTTAGTTTCTCTAGAGATTTGGGAATTGGATTTGGCGTGGAATCAAGACCACGATAGAAACCGTTATATACGTGATTCAATTGATAAAAATATATTTGTATCAACATTTTAAATTCATCTTTACTGCTTACCGTAAAGATACAACTTTTCCGTTGCGGAAAATAAATCTTACCTGACGGCAGATACACCACTTTGGCTCCAAAGAAGTTATGCACCAACCAGGTCCAAAGTCCGTAGAATAGCGCCATCTTGAAAGACGCTCTGAACACCTGAAGTCATAATTCGTATTGTGGATAGGTGATCAAAAGATTGTGATGTGTTTTCTAATATAATATAATAACCTATATGAATAAGACATACCTGGTTAATGGCAACCGAGAGCGCAATTCCAACTCTTGGGCCAAAGTTAGGTTGCACTTGCGTGATTACTTCCACGGGCTTGTAAAGTGCGTTGCTTGACGCTAGCAAATAGAACAGCGTCGTGAAAAATACTATCTGTGGAGAAGGAAACACTTATTTAGTCTCTGATAGCAGTTAGGTGACGTGGGAGCGACCGATGATTCCTAGATTTAGGATTTTCGCCGTGTGATGATGGCAGATCAGAAAATATTTTCACCGCCTCCAATCCCCTGCTGCTGTCGTACAAGGCGACTAAACGTTATATCAGTGATGAGGAATGGGCAGCAGCGTTGCTAGGTTGTACAAAGCTGATTGATTACATGGGACCTAAGAAGTTGGCGAAATAGGTGTTAGTATATTTTCGCCTACATCATCTAGTATAAATAGAAGTATAAATAGATTATTATATAATGATTTATTAAAAAACTACTTAATTGATTTTTGAAAAATAATCTTGTGAAAAATCTTAAAGTGTCTTTTGCCATTCTAATAAAATTAGTTTGGTAATTAAATAATCGTCTGTTTGTTTAGGTATAACATGAAAAAAAGAATAAGAAGGATCAGCTTCGCCTTATTTTTCCTATAGAGAAAATGGCCACCATTCATATTTTGGCTTAGCTAAGCTTTTTTTATGTTAGACAGGGAAGCTCTTGCCCTTCATCTCATCTGATGGTAAAGTATCGATAAGGGCTGAAGATGGAATCGAGCCTCACCTGGAACCCTCAACCACAGAGGAGATGGCTATCTTATCACACAATGTCGGAACACAATAATGCTGTTAACATTATTATTATGGAGACAGATTTTGATAAGATGGTGGTAGCTAGCCAGGCGGACTTCAAAGAAGTCGTACCACCAATCAAACCGAGCACAAAGTTGTACCCCCCCCCGAATCGAACCCGGGACCTCAGGATCTTCATTCCGGTGGGTGAACAACTAGGCCACGGAGGCGGTTAAAAGTCTGACATATTTAAACTCCAGAAGAAAAAAGGAGTAGGAAAAATACTAGGTAGTAAATCAAAATCATTCATTATTAAAAATGTTGAATATTCGCGAGATAGAGCCTTAGGCGCTGTCCTAATAGAACGCCATGCGCATCATCGCGCCAGCAAACGACGCGACCATCGCGTGAATATACATACATCATCATCATCAGTTAGGACACCTGTTCGAGTTCAATAGGTTTGATCGCGCGTTCGTACGAATAAAATTCGCGCGAACTGGCGAATATTCCGCAATCGCGTTCTATTAGGACAACGCCTTGGTGTGGTAATGCACAAAACACTTACCAAATTAATGAACATGTTGATGATAGTGCCACCTCCGCTGAGAAGCAGGGACGTAAAGGCCCCTACAGATCCGGCAAGGAGAGATACGTTGCTCGCGAGAGGCGCCCATATGCTCGTCGCGATTGCTCCCAGCGTTCCTACGTTGTCCTGAACCCACTTTACAATACCGGAGTAGTCGAATATACCTCGGGACAAAAAAAAACAAAAATAAGGCGTGTTGCGGCTTTGCGCATTGGGGCGTAAAGCAAATAATGCAAAATTTAAACACTTACTGCCGCACTCAGAGACGTCAAATAACGTTTATGAGTACTTAACACCAAAAAATTACAATTCAAAACTAGTCGCTATGGTCTAGATTTGAATGAAAATTTTTGACATTAAATACTCATTAAAGTTAATTAACGTCTCTGAGTGCGGCAGTAAGGGCCTGTTTCACAATCGACAAGTTCTAAGTAGCTTACTTCGCAGATCATTTGACAGTTGTAATATGAAATATATGTCAATCGAACTGCCAAGTAAGCTAACCAGAACTTACCCGTCGATTGTGAAACAGGCCCTAAAGGAAATAAAAATCAATCTAGAATTAAGTCTTTCATTCACAGCTGTTATATGTATATGAAACAAAAGAGTCATTAGGGGTAGGACGTCCGAAGAAGACACTTATCTCTCTCCACTACTTGACAGTGTTTAGTCTCGGGATTTAGAGTTCCAGCGAGATGAAAATATATTCTTTTCCCCGGGGAGATTTTGTCCACGTACCATGCTAGGGCGGGAAGAAGAAGAAGACAATATAGTTTGATTACCAGGTGTGTTAGACACGTCGTTGACAAAGTTATCCCACGAGTCTTGTATAGCGGCGCCGTCGACCTGCGGGCCGATGTGTGTGGCGAAATGGCCAGACACCCAACTCTGGTACACGCGATCCCAAATCTGCAGAATCTGCTGTTCGACACGGGCGACTTTGTCGGGGTCGCCTTCCTTCAGGATGCTTTTAACCTTAAAAAGACAGATTAATCATTCATTTCTAATTTAGCACGTAGGCGAACTAACGATGAGATTATAAAAATAATTGGTGAAGAAAATATCATTTTTAAATCGGCACTCGAGCAACGCCATTGTCGGGCGTACTCGACGATTCTGCTACCTAACATGAAATAAGCTTAACATTACACGCATTTCTTAATAAAGGACACAAACATTATAAGAAATAATTTTTAGGAGCTCGCTAGCGCAGTGGCATGGCGCGCTTGGCCTGCGATTGCGTAAACTAAGCATATGACCAAAAATGTATAATCTCGAGTTGCTCCGTGCTTTGGAAGGCATGTTAAGACGTTGGTCCCGGTTGCATCTGCAGTCATTATTACCCACCAATCCGCACTGGGCCAGCGGTGAGGGTTATGGTCTCTCCCATATTATTTCATCCATTAAGGAAGGCCCGTGGCCCAGCAGTGAGGAAATTAAAGCGCTGGTGATGATGATGAACTTTAATTTTAGGACGATGGCTATACAAGCGAGACCAAGCGTCATAACTGAATAATAATAATAATAATAGAATATAATAAATATTTTTACACTCACACCTATCATCTAGCCCAAAGTAAGTAGCCTAAGCACTTGTGTTATGGATACTAGATGACGGACATATTTTTAATATAATGATGTATATAAATGTTAAATGAATGGCTTATAACCTCTTTTTACAATGGGGTTTAATGTTCTAACCATAATTCAAAGTAAGCTATTTTTGCAAGAAAGTTTTAGTTAAATTGGTTGACATAGGTTGCTTGGCAACTAAACAGTGCTTGTGGTAGGTTTCCTTTAAAATGATAGTAGAATATTCAAATGGGTCGTTAAAGATTCCATTTATGTTTATTTGAAATGAATGACATGTTGTTACCCATACGTTTCAAAGGAATTTCCTAAAAATGGGGTGATATAAATGCGGCGCGAAGGATGATTTGTGAGCTGAAATACTTATAAAGCAAATGTTGCTATTGACAGTGCTGCTAAAACTTTACTTTCTTTTTCTTTACTTACAAAATTCGTGATCTGCAAATGACGTATCCATTTGCATGCAAGATAAATAAAATAGATAATATTCACACATGTTTTACTTCATTGATAACAATCATTAATAAAATTATTTTCTATTTCGGTGCTGTGTATAAGTCACCTAACAGAAAACCCTCTTTGAATTATTGACAAAAATCTATATGGGTATGAATATATTTATATACAAAAATGCTTACCGTGTTCGAAATAATCTTGTATGAACAACAACATTTACTATTTTATAAACATAAATATTCTTCTCCCTGCCCTGTTCCCAGTCTATCTGGGGTCGGCGCAGTATGTTTCCTCTTCCATTCATATCGGTCAGACGTTATCAAGCCATCCACTCTCTTTTGATTCATATCATCCATCACACCGTAAAGGTGCTAGTGATGGATGAATGTATAGAAAAGAGACGGAACAGACCATGTCGAGAGACCGATGAACGGAGAGAGTGATTGGAATGACAACATTTCAATCCATACTGCTCAAGGTTTTGGCTTAGGTTTTACAGCCGGCCGCCTGCCTGACACCAACCCTCTTTGGGTATTTTATAAACATCGATGTAGTTTGATTATTTTTTATTACTAAGTTTGGTTTGTTTATTACAACGGTAGAGGGTGTAATTATTCAATAGATTTGGCACTCAAACCTAGTATGCCAATTAAAGACTTTCTTGTATGATAAAATCTTGGTACTCCTGTGCAACAAACCATCAGCTTAGTATCAACTCCGACACGGTCTCTGCTATTCTAATTTGGAATGATTTGCCTAAGATTAGTAGAGTACAAAGTAACAAGGTCGATTTCAAAAGACTGGTAAGAGAACATACCTACTCTCGAGTCTATTGAAAATTGGTGTCATTCGCTTACGATATCCATATTAATTACATAGGAAACGTTTATGATGAAGTTATGTATATTAAACTGTGTATGTATGTGTTTATATTTACGCTATGCCTCGTTAATATATGTTTATAATATAAGTAGTTAACGTACATATGTGTAGTAGGTATTTGTAGCTAATTACGAATTGTCTCCAATCCAATATGGGCCTTACTGTATGACTAGAGAACTAATGAATTTTACACTTTTTAAATTGATTGTGCAATAAAGTTTTTATAAACAAATATGCTTCACAACTGTTGATAGGCTGCCGTGTTTTTTTTTAATTACTTTTTTTTAAATAGAATCAAAAGGGAGTGGATGGCTTGATGGCGTCTGACCGATATGAATGGAAGAGGAAACATACTGCGCCGACCCCAGATAGACTGGGAACAGGGCAGGGAGAAGAAGACTTTTTTTTAAATATTTTTTTTTACGCTCACATCTGTTTACTATGAATAAAATACTTACCCCAGTAGAGATACCCTCTCTACCATACGTGTAGGCGTTGTCTATCAATGAGTCCAGTTTCTCTTCCCATCCTTCGGGCAAATACGCGTGGAGCTCGCTGTTCTGAACGAATGTGCTGTTCAGGAGGCTGCCACTTAATTGGACCACCACAATGGCTTCTGAGTAAATCTAAAATTAATATACAGAATGACAAAAGGAGAGCAGTAGCAGGTGGTAGCAGAAGTTAGTTTGCCATAAGGTGGTTTGCCAGAAGGTAGTTTGCCAGAAGGTAGTTTGCCAGAAGGTAGTTTGCCAGAAGGTAGTTTGCCAGAAGGTAGTTTGCCAGAAGGTAGTTTGCCAAAATGTAGTTTGCCAAAAGGTAGTTTGCCAGAAGGTAGTATGCAGAGGTGAATTAACACCCACATTTGGCCAATTAGGTAGGTTAGGTCCCATGTAATAGGTGGCGAGCCTATTGTCAATTATCGGGCATAAGTACGTACCTGTATACAAATGAATATGGTGGCGACGGTCGCAAACAGTATGAGGCCCGAAATGACGATGCAAGTGGAGACGGTATCCACAGAGTCGTAAGCCATTTCGCTAAACTTGGTGTTACATATAGACAACATTTTTCCAATACCCCGGATATGGCCTGGCACCAGAGCTGATCGTCTGAAAATTTAAGTTCAAATATGTAGTATGGTATGAAAATAAAAACTACAACATTTAAATACAAAGTCAAATATAAATCACTTTCATTGCTAATTATTACTGAAATCGCAGTACATTAATTACTAGGTGGCATAACAGTTATGCTGCTGCCCATTAATTATTGCTGTCTTAAGAGCAGTTAAAGTTAAGAAAAAAGAAAGTTTATTATTTTATTTTCATCATCTTCTTGCCCTTATCTTATCATCTCTTACATTTGGGGTCAGTGCAGAATGTTTTTTTTGCTTTCATTCAAATATTGATTTAAAACAAAATTTACCTGTCAGCCCACCAATTTTTGATTCTGCACATAATATTGTTATAGTGATTTTCAAAGAATAGCCACACACCGAAGTAATCCAGCAACTTCTTTATTACATGTATGGCTAAGAAAAACATCATCACGGGCAACAACCAGATATGTTTCCAAACAAGCATACAGAAACACCCCATAAACAATAACTTGAAGTAAAAGGCAGTTTCTTCATCATTATCAAAATTATTTCTCATGTAGGTCTCATCGAGCGATCGCTGTCTAAATGAAGCTAAGAGGCGGTTCTCTAAATTTGATTTTGGTTTAACGCTTGACAATGGAAGAGCTGAAAGCGTCCTTGTCTTTAATAGCTTCTTTGCAGGTCTTGGAGAAGACTGTATTTCGTTACCAGTCCAACTACCACGCTTTACATCATTTTCAGGAGTGACCGGAGATGGTGTTGCGGTTTCCGGTGTTATTTCCAGCTCAGTAGGTTCCTCTACAATGGTTTCCTCCACAGGAGTCGCATCTTGGTGTTGACCGTTTGTGAAAACGCTGTGAATGGCTAATATTATGGATGCTTCTTGGTCTGAAAAGAAGAATGGGCAAAAATATATGAACGTTGGTCTACTTACTCAACACCAACACCATCTATGCTAAATAAAAGATAATGTGTTAGCAAAGCAAAAAGTGTAAAAGTACTTGGAGCTGGGAATATTTTGAAAAAGAGAAAACAAAAGATAAAAATAAAACACTACTGATTAATACATTACATTATACTGGCAGTATTAAATCATGCTAATGTCTAAAATAACATTTTTAAGGTGAAGGAAAGCTGCGCTGGCAGAAACCTTCCTGATAACGTGCCTAGCATAAGTACCCAGCTAAAAAAATTTATACGTATATTGAGATATAGTTTATATAGTTCACTATATTGTGTCTACACTGTAGAGGAATTTTTTAATAATTACCTTTCGATAAAAGTGTTTTGTGAACATCTAAAACTTCAAGCGTAAATCCAATAACACAGATTATTTGTAGTACAACAAATGTGTAAACTTGGATGGATCCTGTTAGGCTAGCCAGGAAACTAGTGATCACAAGCCAGAGAAGTTGTGATGTGCCTCTGAACAGGCCAGCTCTTTGGGGAGTCCACATAATGTAAATGCTTATAAAGTAGGCAACTGCTATTGTTAGAGTCTGTAATAAAATTAATTAAAAAATCACTGCAAAATCATCAAAAGCCATTTTTATATACTAGGTGGCATTTTAATCCATGACAAATAAAGTACAATTATTGAAAGAGAGATTTTAATAAGTTCTTTGAACATATACAAAATTAAGAAAGGCAATTTAAATTGTTGTTCATTGACACCAATTTTCGATATGAAGAAGTCACATTATCATCAGGATGGGTGTGCACCTATATCCCCGAAGGGGTAGGCAGAGGTGAACTAGCACCCACGCTTCGCCAATTATGCTAGGTCCCATGTAATAGGTGGCGAGCCTATTGCCATTTATCGGGCACAAAAGTTGCAGAACTTTGCTAGGTGGTAGGTATAAAAGAAACACTGCTGCCCATTCCTCATCACTAATTAATCCTTAGTCGCCTTGTACGACATCCATGGGAGAGATTTGGGGTGGTGACAATTGTATTCTACCCTGCCGTCACCACACGGCCAGTACCATTTTACATTACAAGAAAACTATATAGAATGAATACATAAAATTACTTAGCAATTAAATTAAAGAATGAAAGGAAGGCAAATGAGAAAAACAATTTTATTATGGAAATAAATGAAAAAATGAGAATGTGAAGGCCTAGGCGGATCTTTCATAATCAAATTTAAAGTCTAATAAAATAGGGCTAGGTCAAGAGTAGCAGAAACCGATAGGCATTTCATTGATTAGATTTGATGAAGCAAAAGTATGTAAGGACTAAGGATTGTAGCAAGTAAAAATGTGATATCTCTCTGAAATCAATAACTAAGTTTGTCATTGAATTTATCTCATTGAGATACAATACTCAAGATGAGGTTTTTACCTCATCTTGAGTAAAAAGGATTGTTAACTTTTCTCAACTAAACAAAAAAGTAAAGATCTCTTATTAACGTTAACACATTACTGTTGCATGTTTTGTTTGTTTTTTCTGCTTTTCCATATTTCTAAGTTAAGTGTCTCAAGATTTATATTTGATATATATTTGTATCTTATCTAATCCAGAAACTTCTTTATTACATGTATGGCTAAGAAGAGCAACATCACGGGCAACAACAAGATATGTTTCCAAACAAGCATACAGAAAAACCCCATAAACAAAAACATGCAGTAAAAGGCAGTTTCTTCATCATTATCAAAATTATTGTCTCAAGATTTATATTTGATATATATTTGTATCTTTAGACTTACAATGCAATATCACCTATAATTGAGATAAGTACCTAGCAGTTTTTATACTTACAATGTAAGATGTGCATAAATTGATAAGCAATGTTGTAGAGAACCCGATGAAGCTGGTAATTTGCCAAAAGATGCATACAAAACTCCTGGGCACTGATTGGTACAGCCATGGTAGCACATAAATAGCTGACAGCAGACCTATCACAGTCTGAAAAGTAGAAATTATAGTGATATGTTTGCAATTA
Organism: Cataclysta lemnata; assembly: GCA_963931975.1. Classification (NCBI taxonomy): domain Eukaryota; kingdom Metazoa; phylum Arthropoda; class Insecta; order Lepidoptera; family Crambidae; genus Cataclysta; species Cataclysta lemnata. Next base: position 4,842,697 of record OZ008355.1, on the reverse strand, counting down.
TCAAAAGAAAATCTTAAGTAATACAGTCATCACCAGCCCTTATAATGTAATTATATTTAATAAAACATTCTAACCTTATAGTGTTCCCTGAACTGCTCACCAACAGTATCTGAGGCGAAATTGACAACATTGATAGGGATAACCATCAGACCAACCAATACTGATGTGTTGGCCTTATTCAGATCTTCAAACCATGTTTTGATTTGTTTAGACAGTCTGTACTTGAATGGATGTAAAATAGAACCCACTAGTAATGCCCAAAATAAAGGCTTGAAAAATGGTTCTAAGATAAGGAACAGCACATATACCGCCGCACAACATATAGCCAAAACAAACAGGGCAAAAGCATTATAGAACCCATGTTTCATCGGTTTTTCATTACCCTCTGATAGACCACCTATGATGTTGAATATATTATCAAATGGAGATTGTTGCATTGCTAGGTCGTGTTATGAAAAGTGAAGCGTGACACTATCAACCTTAGCACTAATCAACCTAAATTAAGACATTGGTGTAATCGATGATGAGATCATAGTTTTTCTTGCGCTAGATTTGTAGGTTAAGTTAAAGTAGATGCCCAAAGAGTATATAATACACTACGTTTAAGAGTCGGGACTTCAAACAAGCTTTTTGACAATTTTGACTCGCAGTTTAGGCTAAGATCTCGTACCAACCAACAGAGACAGATAAAAAAGTAATGCCAACATACTACAAAAGCAAACTAAGGATGTGGTGATGTGGTGTACGCTACAGAATGTGTCGATATCGATAAAAACGAATGGGTACCCCCCCCCCTGCCTTGCAGAACTTGCAGACAGGTTTTTTAATCCTACAAAAGCAAATTAAAAAGCTCTGTTCGTTTGAAAATATTGAGTATTATTTAATTACGTGTAATTATTTAATACAATTTATTTAACAACAAAAAATAAAAGTTATGTTTACAATGTGGAAATTAAAATTGTTGGTAATTTTCTGATCTCATATTCTAGGCGGAGTCTTCAGATGTTAGCTGATCGATCAACACACGTTTTTGCAATGTTGTGTAAGCAAGTAAGCAGGACATTTAGATCTGAAATAATAAATAGAGATTAGTAAATATATCGTTTGAGTTTACGCTGGTCATCATCAATTCAATTTATTGTTCACCGCTTACCATAGCGGACTATGTGTAACGCGCCCGAAGGTCTGGTTCTGCCCAATCAATGAAATCTGGTTCTGAAATAAACCACTCATTAGCTTCAGGAATTGAGCTATCAAACCATATCGGAAAGATAAGTTATGTAACTTACCAATAGAGGCGCTTATGCGGTTGCAGGCAACGATCACACCCGACGGGCATCGTGTAGCAAGGCGGCAGTCACGCTGTCTTCTTCTTCTAGTGCCTCTTCAATTCGGAAGATAAGCCGTCAGCTTTTTATATTCATCTCTGTCAGTCGCAAACCGAAACGGCTTTTCAACGGGGTTAATGCCGATCCACTCTCATATGCTTTGCAGTCATGACTCTCATCGCCTTTCAACAAGTCACGCTGTGATCTGAAAAATAAGTGGAGTTGAACACAGAAGAACTTTTGATGATGATAATGAGAGATGAATAATAAAACTCATACAACAAACTTTGTTGTTAATGATGTTAGCTATCTAGTCATGGGAGGTTTTTGTTGTTTTATAAATAACCCTATATATGATATACTATATTATAATATATTGCAATAGACAATATTTATATGTATAAAACTAATGAAACATCTCAAGTACATTTGATACTCAAATTTACGAAAATAGATTTTTTATCGATAATTTGGTAAGTAGTAAGGACATCGCTACGGCGCATATGATTTTTGATTAAAGTGACCAGAACTTATTTCTAATTACTTAGCGTTTATATAATAACATGGAAAACTACTTACCGCTTCTCATCTAGTGGGAATTGGCCATGAAACCCTCTTTTGGTTTAATTTCCTACCAGATTTTAGTCAACATATTTCACACCTTTTGTAAAACATTTCGCTGTTATGCACATAAATAAATGACACAAACTAGTTAGATATACACTAATGATAAGTCACTGAAGACAATAAATAGGCACAAGATGGAAGACTAAACTAAAACAACGCTTTAATTTATATTTTCAAAACGGCATAGTGACTTATGACATTAGTGACACACTCCGGCAGCGCGAGACAAGGAAGGTTAGATCGGAAGTAAGAGACAAAACAAGTCGCCATTAAAAATTGCCTAAACTCCATACATTTTTTCTGCAGTATGGGAGTTTCGCCAGGCTGTAGATGCCTACACTAAACTGAAAGATTTTTTGGGTTTTTGACAACTTTTGATTTTTTTTCCTCAGTGAAGGCAAAAGGTTGCAAATTGTCTTTAGTATTTACAACTGCGGGCCTAGCACGGGGACGTGGACAAGTCTCTCTCCACCACTTGACAGTGTTTTGTCTCGGCATTTAGTGGGAGTGAGAGAGAGAGGAAAAGATTTTGTCCCCCGAAAGAGATGTGTCCACGTCCCGTGCTACGGGGGCTGCATATTTATTGTTTCCTATTGCAAGTGACTACTAAAAAACTAAAAAAAAATTATACTGAAGACGCTACTGTCAAAATAGTGTTTTATTAAAACAAAACATATGCGTACTGCATAAGGCTTTTGTATATCAGAGGAAAAACGAGGCCCAGCGAGATAGCCAGTAGGCCTATTCGCTAACTTTTTTTGACACTTGAGAGTGATAATCAGTGAACTATTTACAGATCCATTACTTCTTTACTTTAACACTATTGTCCTGTGAAAACAGTATTATAAGTAAATAGTTCGGTGATCATCACTTTCAACTGTCAAAAAAAGTTAGCGAATAGGAATACTACGAATACTACGTCCATGCATCATTGAACGCGCGCCCAGCCTGCCGAAACTCAATACTGCAGAAAAAATGTATGGAGTTTAGGCAATTTTTAATGGCGACTTGTTTTGTCTCTTACTTCCGATCTAACCTTCCTTGTCTCGCGCTGCCGGAGTGTCACTAATGTCATTAAATCACTATGCCGTTTTGAAAATATAAATTATAGCGTTGTTTTAGTTTAGTTTTCCATCTTGTGCCTATTTATTGTCTTCGGTGACTTATCATTAGTGTATACCTACTGGTTTGTGTCATTTATCTAAGTGCATAACAGCGAAATGTTTTACAAAAGGTGTGAAATATGTTGACTAAAATCTGGTAGGAAATTAAAGCAAAAGAGGGTTTCCATGGCCAATTCCCACTAGATGAGAAGCGGCAAGTAGTTTTCCATTTTATTAAATAAACGCTAAGTAATTAGAAATAAGTTCTGGTCACTTTAATCAAAAATCATATGCGCCGTAGTGATGTCCTTACTACTTACAAAATTATCGATAAAAAATCTATTTTCGTAAATTTGAGTATCATATGTACTTGAGATGTTTCATTAGTTTAATACATATAAATATTGTCTATTGCAATATATTATAATATCGTTTATCATATATAGGGTTATTTATAAAACAACAAAAACCTCCCATGACTAGATAGCTAACATCATTAACAACAACGTTTGTTGAATGAGTTTTAATATAATGCAAAACATTGCGCAAAATTATTCGCATGTGTTCATCTCTCATTATCATCATCAAAAGTTCTTCTGTGTTCAACTCCACTTATTTTTCAGATCTCAGCGTGACTTGTTAAAGGCGATGAGAGTCATGGCTGCAAAACATTAGAGAGTGGATCGGCATTAACTCCGTTGAAAAGCTGTTTCGGTTTGCGACTGACAGAGATGAATATAAAAAGCTGACGGCTTATCTTCCGAATTGAAGAGGCACTAGAAGAAGAAGACAGTGTGACTGCCGCCTTGCTACACGATGCCCGTCGGGTGTGATCGTTGCCTGCAACCGCATAAGCGCCTCGTACTCCACTATTGGTAAGTTACATAACCTATCTTTCCGATATGGTTTGATAGCTCAATTCCTGAAGCTAATTAGTGGTTTATTTCAGAACCAGATTTCATTGATTGGGCAGAACCAGACCTTCGGGCGCGTTACACATAGTCCGCTATGGTAAGTGGTGAACAATAAATTGAATTGATGATGACCAGCGTAAACTCAAACGATACTATTTACTAATCTCAATTTATTATTTCAGATCTAAATGTCCTGCTTACTTGCTCACACAACATTGCAAAAACGTGTGTTGATCGATCAGCTAACATCTGAAGACTTCGTCTAGAATATGAGATCAGAAAATTACCAACAATTTAATTTCCACATTGTAAACATAACTTTTATTTTTTTGTTGTGAAATAAATTGTTTTAAATAATTACACGTAATTGAATAATACTCAATATTTTCAAACGAACATAGGTTTTTATTTTGCTTTTGTAGGATTAAAAAACCTGTCTGCAAGTTCTGCAAGGCAGGGGGGGTACCCATTCGTTTTTATCGATATCGACACATTTTGTAGCGTACACCACATCCTTAGTTTGCCTTTGTAGCATGTTGGCATTACTTTTTTATCTGTCTCTGTTGGTTGGTACGAGATCTTAGCCTAAACTGCGAGTCAAAATTGTCAAAAAGCTTGTTTGAAGTCCCGACTCTAAAACGTAGTGTATTATATACTCTTTGCGCGCGCTCATGGAATTAGATCAATTTGTTTGATAATTCCATGCAAGCGCCAAACCCCCTTGGTTTTTTAAATTCTCCATTTCTCAAGAAGGCAAAGAGTTATAGCCAATACAGCCATGTCTGAGTTAAAGTACATTTGTATAAAATTTACTTTAAAATGTATGATAGAAATAAATTTTACATTAAAATATGGGTGTCACAAATTTTATCGCATCTAGGGAGTGCTTGGCGTGAATCAAATAGTACATAACAGGATAATTATATAACTCTGTTTCAATGAAAGAAAAAAATTAATTAGTAAAATTTCAACTGCCAAGCCGTTTTTGAGATTATGTATTTACGATTTGAGAGTGCCAGTTGTTGTCATCGTAACATTGAAAGTGAACTCGTGTCAGATTCTTATGCATCAGCATAAGTAGCCTGATGCGTATGAATCATTGATGATATAAATGCATCAGACATCATACATCAAAATAACACCACTTTCACTGCACAAAGTTTCTTAAAAGCGCGCCAAACACTCCTCACGATGACATATTTTGAGTACCCCCTACTGGTATAGTTCATAGACAAATGGTATAGTCTATGATTCAATCCTGGGGTTCCGAGACAGTCAATCAGCTTTGCGTCAAGCACGTAGATTTTAGTTTATTTTTTGCTTCAAGCATTTTGATCATTTACAACGCTTGTTTGATGCGTGAGTCAAGTATTTAAGAGCTTTTTTATGTCTGTTTATTTTGTTTGACCTAGGAACAGAACAGAAACACACAGAAAATCAACGTGCTTCACGTCAAGCCGCTTGACCGTCACGGAACCCCATTTGATCTGTACGAATATTGCCGAAGCCCCACGAATAATGCCGACGACGGCCGACTCAGTCAATTTAATGTATTCTGTGGGTGTAGGTAGGCCGACCCTGAGGTATTTTATTGTGATGCGGTTCCACGGCTCAAGTTGTTTCAAGTGATTCAAGGTTGTGTTGTAAAAACGCGCCATTTTCTGAAAATTTTCATTTGTTGTGTGATTAATTATTTTTTTAGTAATATGAGTTCAAGTGATGAAATGCATTTTACTCCTCCCGATATTTTTGTTGAGGTGAAAGCTGAAATTGAAGAAGAAGAAGATGATGAGATTGTGCTTTTGCCCCCAAAATCTCGAGAAAAATATTTGGCGGCTTACGATAACTTTATTTCATGGAAAGATCAAAATAATATTAAGTCATTCTCAGAAAATGTTTTGTTAGATTATTTTCATGAATTGAGTGACAAATATAAACCATCTACATTATGGGCAATTTATTCCATGTTAAAAAGCACACTCAAAACAAAACAGAACATTGATCTCAAAAGGTACCTAAAAATATCAGCTTTCATTAAACGGCAGTCTAGTGGTTTTATAAGCAAAAAATCAAAAGTATTGACAACCGAAGACGTGGAGAAATACCTAAATGAAGCACCAGACGATAAACATTTGCTAACAAAGGTTTGTTTCATTTTTTTACCATCAGGTAGGTATAGATAATTATTTGCTCTATAAATCAAACAGCTTTATGGTACTAGCTAACCCACCCGGCAAACGTTATTTATGTTGGTTTGTCCATAGTTTATTTCTATAAGCATAATGCCCCATCCAGACTCCACGAGGCGATACGAGGGAACGCCAATGAGAGTGTGGACGGTGCGCTCGTGTGCTCTCGTCTTCCCTCGCCTCGCCTTGCTGTCGCTCCGTTTTTTCGATTTTTTGGACACGAGAGGGTGAGGCGAGGGAATTAACCACACTCTCGCGCACGCTCACTTTGTTGTTAACTGCTGCAGTGTAAGGACGCGTGTGCGTTTTTTTTTAATGTCAGTGTCTGAGTGGAGTAACGATTTGTGTTCCCCTTTTATAGATATCTATTAAATGAACGTTATAATATGGAATCCCATAAATCCATGTCTCAAAGATAAAAATAAAGTAAATGACAGGTGGGATCGGATAAGCAAGGATTTTTTTAATTATTAAAATTGTTATAAATTTTATAATAAATATTTAATAATTATGCAACGTTTAGAGGCACCCAAGGAAATAAGGTTGAGATGCATTGATGTCGTCCACCACCTTCTCCGTTTTGACTTTCTCTTTTTATTTAGGTCATAAGACGCAAGACATTATAATTCTAGTGGGCACATAAAGTAGCTACCGCAGTCGTTTCAATCACGACCATCTTGTAGTAGACGTAGCGGGCAACTGAATAAAATTATCGAGAGTGGGGATGCTATTATATAGCACTCTTGTCGCCTCCGCTCGCCAAGACTCGTGTCGAGAGCCTCTAGGAGGCGCCTCGCGTCGCGAGAGTCTGGATAAGATGAGCTTTGCATTTGTGTGAGTGATCCCAAAGTAGGGTTAGTGAAAAAAAAATAATTACGTAAGTTTTAAATAAATATTTAAAAAGAAAATAATTAAATATTTTTTATTAGAAAGCAAATTATTGAGTAGTTACGAACGTAAAGGAACGGACATACACACAAATCGAACGCTTAACCATCCTCCGGCTTCACCGTAGTATGGTAACACTATTTATGTCTTTAACTTATTAAAAAAATATTATAACTCTTCTACATCGGTCATTGCATCTTTACTATATTCATTTTCACTCTCATCTGATGACACATCAGAGCCTGTGCGATGATGTAGCGCTCCGTAAAACCATCAATAGCGGCGTCGCAACCATCAAATGCTTTTTCTTCTTTTACTGCATGGTCACAATCATTGCCTATTTATTTTCAATGGGATAATTTCACTAATACTTAATTGAAACAGCGAAATATTATTAATATACGTAGCTGCTAGTGGTGGTGGTAAAGGAAAGTGCGAGGCAGGCTATTGACAGTTGACTGACGCACCGCGCGCGCAGTGGGCCTATCACGGGACGAGGACAAAATCTCTCTCCACCACTTGACAGTGTCTCGTCTCGGGATTTAGTGGGAGTTAGAGCGAGAGGAAAATATTTTCTTTTCCCCCAAGGAGATTTTGTACACGTCTCGTGCTACGGTGACTGGCCACTTCTCACTTTACACTATCCGCGTGCACTCGCACAAATGCAAAGCTTATCTTATACCTCATGAACTATACCTACCTGGTGTTATAAAAAATAGCTTGATATCCATTCTCAGGCCTTTCAAATATACCTTATTTTTATGAAAATCGGTCAAGCCCTTTCGGAGGAGCTCTATAACAAAGACTGCTACATGAGATATTTAGATACTAAGTAGATTTATCTGCCAGACATACCTACTTGTTTGTTTCCAGGTTATATTGATTTTTGGTGTAGCTGGAGCCATGAGACGAGATCAGTTAACAAATTTAGACATCAATGACATAGAATTTCATGGCGAAATACTTCTCGTTATAGTACGAAACACAAAAAGTAACCTACCCCGGACCTTCACATTAAATGGCAAATTTTGTGAAATTGTGAAGAAATACATAGGTCTGCGTGTTAAAACGCCAAAAAGTAGCCGCTTTTTCCAAAATTACCAACATGGAAGATGTTTTGCTCAGAATGTTGGTATAAACAAAATAGGTTCCATTCCTAAACGTATAGCTACATTCCTTAAACTGCCAAACCCTGAGCAATATACTGGCCACAGCTTCCGCAGAAGTTCTGCGGCTTTGTTCTGCGATTCGGCGAATTCGATGGAAAATAGAATAAAAATTGCTCGTCAAATCACAGATTCTATAAAAATAGTGCAAACAAAATCACGTCCGCCGACGTCTCGAGAAGGGCCGTCGTCCGAGATGAGTCCATCAAATTCTAGCGAAGAGCTGCCGAAGCCCCCGCCGCCTTCACTCAAAATCAAATTCAGTGACAATGAATCTTATCATTTCGAGAAAAAAACCACTGAAACAACTACAGAGTCTATAAGATTTGAGCGACCTTCAACCCTAGGACATCAGCAAATTTCACTACATTTCACTAATTGCTCGAATGTTACTCTTAATTTTGAGAATTAATTATTAACTTTTCAGTTTTAATAAAATTACCTAATAAGTATGTATGTTTTAATTAACATAATTCTTTGATTTGCTTTTTACTATCTTCCACAGCAGCATTAAAAAAACGTCGTGTGATACCAAGTGTAGAAAACAGGTTATTGCAAACGTGTGCGCGTGCGTGATAATAAAGACCCTCGCCTTCGGCGCGGGCTTGTTAATGACAGCTCGTTTGCAGTAACCTGCTTTCCAACCTTGTACCACAACATTATACTTTCTATGTTCGTGCACATTTTACTCGCTGAGAAACGTGAATTCCGTACCAATATTTTTAAGACTAGTAAAAAGTAACGGATAGTTATAAAATTAACACAACTATTCTCAAAAACTATCAAAAATATTTTATATTCCACACCTGACCTTCTGGTCCGTGGCATTTTATGAAAAATCCCACTTCTGTGAGGGGTTCCTGACCCCTCGCAGGAAGTTCCTTTAGAGGGTGACATAAAATTTTTTATGTGGCTACACGTACGGAAAATTCCACTATCGGTCAGGGGGGAGGGGGTGACATAAATTTTGTACTTACCTCGGGCAGTAAAAAAGACAGCCTCAGATCGCATATTAACCGCCCTCGCCTTCAGCTCGGGCATTTAATACTTGCGATCTGAGACATTCTTAGTTTACTGCCGTAATAATTTTGATAGTGTATATTACCTAAGAGATCCCTGCTTTAGATGCCTTCTCGGCGCGAGGATAAAAAGAAAACAATAGCGGGCGCCGGCCGTGATTTTGTTAGAAAAGTAGGAATTATTTGTTTATTTAAGTATATGTATCAATAATACTCCTATGAGATCAATTGGAATAGCTTACTGCCCGTCTAATAAACTTGGTTTGTGTTTTATTGTCCCTTAGAAATAGTAAAAAGAAAAAAAACTCCGGCCAAGAAGTGCAAGACTCGGGCACGGGCTCGGACTCGCGCACGAAGGGTTCAGTCTTACTTAGTTTCACTTTATATTACTTGGTTATTAGCTAATACCACCTTATCACAATAAGCTTCATAACGCCATCTAGTGGCAAAGCGGGGAACTATGTAGTGCAGCTTGGGCTTTGGCGTACTTTCATGGCGAAACAGAGAACTACGTAATACCGGCTTTGACATGCTTTCTTTGTAGGTAGGGTACCCTAAAACGAGGTGAATGGAAAAGCGTGGTGAATAGATACAAAACCAAAAAGTTTTCCTTGGCTGAATCCTAATTAATTTTTGAGGAAAAAAATGCTAAACTATGTATTTTTTAAACGAGTTCATTTGTTTTCTTCATATAGCAACATTGATTTAGAGGAAGTAAGAAATCATAGGTCTCAATACGTAAAATGGGGTGAATAGAATTAACGTGGTGAATAAACACAAAACCAAAAAGTTATTCTTGACAGAATCATGAATAATTTTTAAGGAACAATATACTAAACTATGTATTTTTTTAAACTACAACATTTTTTTCAATAAGTAACAACACTAATTTAGAAGTGAAGTTTCACAACTAGAGTGCGTTACATCATATAGAGTGCGGGCCAGATATGTCCGCGCGCGAGGGGCGCTGCTCGCTAACATTGACACTATAGGAGACGAAATTTTAGTTCCAATTTTGACCACGCGCGGACTTATCTGGCCCGCACTTCATTCCTCTGCTGTTATGATGGCTCCCTAAGAACAACATCAACCCGTAAGTCATAGTTGCAGGTTTTTTTATGTTTTATAGACAACCTTTGAGAAAATTATGTCCAAAACATAGAAAATTGATGAAAGAATAATGAAAGAAAAAAGCTAAGGTGTTTTGTGAACGCGAAAAACGTAAGGATGTCCCGCATAATCCATATTAGCGTGTACAAGGTCGGATTGCCGCCATTAAATTGGGTTACCAGTATCAGTTTTATTAAGTGTTTGATAAATAAATTAAATATATTTATTTCAGTTTTATAACTGTAAATAAATTGTAAGTACTAATAACGATTTAACGACTGACAAGAGTGAAGAAATGTCAAATGTAGACATGTTAGATGAACACAATAATCCCAGCCGACACACACCTAATCTTAGATGGTGTAAGAGTCAACGTCAAAGCGCATATGCGCTGTCTAGGGCTCACTCTAGACTCTAGATGGCATTTCGACGAGCATTTCGGGCAACTCAGCCCGAAACTCGTCTCCACAGCAGCGTCTGTATCCCGACTCCTGCCCAACTTAGGAGGCCCCAGTGTTTCATGTCGCCCACTGTACACTGGGGTGGTGAGGTCCATGGCATGGCTTGGCTGAGGTCACCAATATGGGCCGACACGCTGTCCCTGGCTAACGCCTCCCTGCTTCGACGATCACAGCGGGTGATGGCCATTAAGGTAGTTTGCGGCTACTGCACCATTTCGTTCGAGGCCGCCTGTGTCCTCGCGGGCTCTACTCCGTGGGACCTTGACGCGAAGACGCTCGCTGCTGTCTACAGGCGTAGTGCAGAATTGCGCCAGGAAGGAATCCGTCCCCCACTCGACCGCATCCAGCGGTGGAGGGAAAGAGCTTAGAGCTTCTCTGAGGGAAGAGACTGGCAACGCCGTCTGGAGGACCCTGTGGCCGGTCATTGGACCATAGGAGGAGTCAGACCCAACCTGACTGAGTGGCTGAGGCGGCGGCACGGTGTGCTCGGCTACCGGCTGACCCAGATGCTGTCGGGGCACGGTTGCTTCGGCAGCTATCTTTATAAGGTCGCCGCGCGAAGTGGACACTGCGCAGCACACGCTGGAGTTCTGCCCAGCCAGTGTCCTTTTCGCTGCAATCGTTACCTCTCCTGATACCTCTCCCTGTCGGCGGTCATCAAGGCCATGGCCGGCAGCGAGACGGGATGAACGGCGGTTGCTTCCTTCTGCGAGGATGTGGTGGCGCAGAAGGAGGCCGCGGAAAGAGCCCGCGAACAAGACCCGCTTGCGGATCCTATCCGCCGGAGGAGGACCGGGCGCAGGAGGCGGCAATTCGCCGCCCTTCTCCAACCATAGTCCAGGGTGGTAGGTGGTAGGGTGGGGCCCTGTCACCTACACCCAAACGTCCCACCGAGAGGGGAGTGTCTTTGTCAACCCGCGGACACCCCCCCTGGCCTCAGGTCCTAGAGGAGCCTTGACAGGCATCAGCTGCTGACTGCGCGCTGTGGATGTTTGCGTTGAGTTTCCCACTCGCGTAGTCGCACGGCAGCCTAGCGGAGCACGTTGGTTTTTAGTGGGTAGACCCAGCACTCTGCTGGGAGAGTCCTACGTAACCCCGGTCGGGCCCCACCCAGGCCGGGGTATGACTAAATCATTTTAACGAAAAAAAAAAAGAAAAAAAGATGAACATAATAATATTGTTGATTATTTAAATATAATATTTTATTATAACTTAACCTTTTTTACTTAATAAGGGCCTGTTACACAATCGATGGATAGGTACTGAATAGCTTACTTGGCAGATCATTTGACAGTTTTAATATGAAATTAAGTCAATTGCTACGGGCCTGTTTCACAATCGACAAGTAAGTTCGAAGTAGCTTACTTTGCAGTTCAATTGACATATATTTCATATTACAACTGTCAATTGATCTGCGAAGTAAGCTACTTAGAGCTTACTTGTCGATTGTGAAACAGGCCCTAAGCTATTCAGAACTTACCCGTTGATTGTGAAACAGGTCCTTACTCTCGAATACAGAATCACTACTGACATTTTGAGCACTGCCTTTAAAGTGGACAATACCTGTCAGAATTTATATGGAAAACCGTCAGTTTTGAAATTATTTCAATGTTAAACAGAACTCAAACGCTACTTCGAATTTACTTGTCGATTGTGAAACAGGCCCTAAAATAAATATATTTAATTTATTTATCAAACACTTAATAAAACTGATACTGGTAACCCAATTTAAGGGCGGCAATCCTAACTTGTACACACCAATATGGATTATGCGGGAACCTCCTTACGTTTTTACATACATACATACATAAATCACGCCTATATCCCCGAAGGGGTAGGCAGAGGTGAACTAACACCCACTTTTCGCCAATTATGTTCGGTCCCATGTAAAAGGTGGCGAGCCTATTGCCATATATCGGGCACATAAATCGCAGTACAAATTTATATTGCTAGGTGATATGAGAGAAATGCTGCTGGCCATTACTCATTGCTGTCTTTACCCTTAGTCGCCTTGTACGACACCCACGGGAGAGATGGGGGTGGTGACAATTGTATTCTGCTCTGCCGTCACCACACGGCCAACGTTTTTCACGTTCACAAAAGGACTTAGCTTTTCGTACAATTAATCTTTCATCATTTTTTAATGGTATAGACATGATTATCTCAAAGATTTTCTTTAAAACATAAAAAAAACCCTGCAAATATGACTTACGCGTTGATGCTGTTGACAGATAGGGTAGCCAGCCATTATCATGGTATAGGAACTATGAAGAAACGCATTCTAAATAACCAGTTGTGTATGGTGCTCGTATTGCCTTGTACAAAAGTGACCTGATTTTAGCTGGTAGTTTCAATGGTTCTTTTACATTGATTTTCATGCAACGGTACTTATAATTAATATTTAAACATCAACATATATTCAAAATTATTAACCGAAGTAATTTTAATTCATATCTGGGGTAAATAAATACGCCAAAGGGGTAAATATAATAAAGAAAGGGGGGGTCTTTACTATTGGCTCGAGGTTGGTTTGGAGTTTCGTTTGTCACAATCATAAAACTGTTTTTTTTTTATTTGAACAAAAAAGAACTCCACAAATCTATTGTAGATAGAATCATTTGACTGCAGGAAAACAACCGTTAAAAAGTTATAGTTCAGAGGTACAACATAGATAAATCAGTGCTATATCTAATAGACATTCTACTCGAATCTTAAAAAAACATGGAGGGCCAACTGTTTTATCTGAAGAAATTGAACTGTACGTATGATAGAATATATAAATGTATGCAGAGATTGGGGATATCTTTTTGACGCCCTAGATTTGCGCTACATAGTTAAAAACTATCTCGACAAATGTGGCCGAACGGTATTAAAGTTTAAAAACAATTAACCTGGACCGGATTTCGCTGCAAGTTTCTTAAAACGTCACAAAGATAAAATATCCCAGAGAAGTAGCCAAAATATAAAAAAAAGAGCTAAAGTTGCACCAGATGTCATCAAAAAATATTTTAAAGAGTTGGAAATGTCACTGACTGGAGTAGACCCAAACAAAACGAATTTAACGGATGATCCGGGCCGTAAAAAAATTTAGTAAAACGTGGTACGAAGTAACCTAAAAGGGTTATGAACCGTTCCAAGGGTTCCCTTTCATTGATAATTTCTGCTTCCGCTGACGGCGCCTTGCTGGCATCTTACGTGGTATGTAAGCAAGCGCGGATCCATGTGGGGTCATGGGTTCATGACCCCCCCCCCCCCGGGCTGGCTCTAGGACCTAGTTGGACCACTAATTAAAAATGGTTAACCTTATAGTCCGGTCAATATAGACATTTAAAATAACAAAAAATCCCGAAGACCCAAATATTGCATTCTTACCACATTGTATATTTGGGGTTGGCTTTGAAATATTTGTTCTATTTGTACAAGGACGTAGGGGCAGTAAGTATAGTCAACAGTCTGTTTGCTACCACTGAACCCACAACTGCCAGTTTCTCCAATATATTTTCAACCTTACATTGTGACCATAAACTGCGTATTGATTCGCAAATAAAAATGTTACTTATGACTTTGTCTTGTCTAAGCGCGTATCCTAATTATCAAATATCATTAATCTTTCCAAAAAAAGATAATAAATAATCCACTTATTCCCATATTTGACAATGTCGATATTCCATCACATTAGTACACACATTAGAGCAAATCAGTGCCGAAGAATATAGAATAATTATAGAAGCTAGTACTCCTGGAGCAACATAATTGTCTTTTCTTTATTGACTATTCGTCAGCAAGTAAAACTGCCGGTTTCTATGTGTAAATGCTGTGTACTATGTCCAAATATTTTAGGAATTACATTATTATAGACGTTATTTTCGTGGTTAATTTAGTGGTTGGAAGACTAAAATTTGACCAAAGGTATATGCGAGACGAAATCAATTTAAACAATTGTTTGAACAAAATTTTCAACAAACTTCAAAGTACAGAGACGATAAAAGATGTTACAGTTGTGAATTTCAATAGGTACGATGCCTCCTCCGTATTTCATGCAGTTAAAAATCTACGTATTGTATCTCGATCATTTTTCTTGATTAATAATACAATTGATAACCATTTTTACGTTATATTTAATAAAGATTACAGAGAATTCGAAAATGGTATAAAATTACTTGCCAAGGATTATTACTGGAACCCCAGAGCAAAATTTATTGTGGTGGTAGAAAAATTAGGTAATTATTTAAAAGAAATGTCCAACGAACTAATAGATAATAATATATTTAATGTCACAATGCTCAGTAACGCGGGAAACAACTATGGTGTTTATAAATTCAGTACCCAACAGGATACTTGTGGAAGACCGGAGGATAAGACACTTCGACCAGTGATACAGTGTTCAAAGATAAATCGTAAGACACAAATTTTCGATTTCCCCAAACCTCAAAGTTTACGTGGATGTACTGTCAAATTAGTAAGTCATAATTATTGGCCATACACCAATTTTAACAGAACTCGCAAAGATGGTAAGGGGATATCACAAATATTACTACAATTATGGAGTCAAGCGGACGGCATTGAGATAGATTTGAAGCAGTATTACAAAAATGAAGATTTCGGTAGGGTCCTCGATAATTATACACACACTGGAATGCTTTCTTGGATTGAGAACAAAAAAGTTGACGGTGCTATAGGAGGCTTTTCTATAACTAAAGCAAGAGCGAAAGCTTTAGATTACACTTATCCCTTTGAGCTGGATCACAGCCGTGTTTTTATAGCCCGAACTGATTTTCAGTCTAACTGGAGAGCAGTATACGCCCAGTTCAAGTGGAGTGCTTCTGTTATAATTTGCGTATTCATATTGTTTTTCTGCGTTTTTGTGGCTCACTTCTATGTGTTTGAGAAAACCAAGAAAGACACCGGCCGCAACATCCTCATTGTATTCGGATACCTCTGCAGCAATATGCGTACAAAATATATAAAGCCGGATCACTCTCTACGCATTGTAATCTGCTGTTTGCTATTGTTTGTGTTCTTCATCTCTTTCTCCATACAGGCGTATTTGTTGAGTGCCACAAGCAACCCGATTCGAGGTTACCAAACTACAAAGTTGAAAGAAGTTCTTGCTACGTTTGTGCCAGTCCGGAGTTGGTCTTGGCAAACCACTTTTTCTCTCAGCGCGCCTTTGGACTGTAAGTCCGTAATAGACTGCTTGGCAAGAGTAAGAGATGGCAAGGAACGAAAATTGTACACTGTCGTGTCGGGAAAATCTTTCAGGTCTGTTTCCTGGATTTTCACTGACATGTACGGTGAATCTGAGCTGTATCAAATCGAACAACCAGTCAACATTATGTACCCTACTATATACTTTCGTCGTGGTTCTGCATTTGTGGCCTCCTACAACAAATTTCGACACCGCTACTTTTGTAATGGAATTACAAGCAAACATTTTACAGAGATCCTGTTTCTAGATAGACTCAAATACATTGAGGTCGAACACGATAGGGTTCCAGAAAACCTTAACAACTTGGTAGAAATATTTTTAATTCTTCTAGTAGGATATTTATTGGCTACTATGGCATTTATATATGAATGTAGACTAAAGATCAAGCTAATGCTTTTAGAAGTTATTGATAACTTAACCTCTAAGCACGAGTTTATCTGAGCATGCAATAATTTAAAGGTGTAAGTATAACAATATAATGTAATGGAGTTTCTAAACGTCACTAACAAAAAATAACCCAAGTAATGTTCAAGTTATTTTCATATTTGAGACTTACTTAATATTAATTGATGAAGGTTTTGTCTTTTTGTTATTGATAAATAGGTACATTTTTTTGGCTTAGGTTTTACAGCCGGATGTCTGCTTGACACCAACCCTCTTTGGGTATTTATTGTAGTTTATTCGATATTTATTTGATCAATATGTAAATATTAGAAAATTGTTACCTCGTTCTCGCTGGTCGGGTGGTATACTCGGATTGCGTGGGGACGCATCAGGACTGTTGAAATTAGATATAATTAAAAATAAAACGATCATTAAAGAACGATGATCATTTATTGACACAATGAAACTGACACACAAGACATTATCAAAACTAGCATATCGCTTTTAAATATAATAGAAACGCATCAACAAAAAAGTCCTTACTACATTTTCTACAAGGATAATATTTTTGAAAATTTTCTGATCTATATTTCTCTGTTCGTTTCGTTCATAATAATATGGCATTGCGCTACCCACAATATTTACAAAGTTATTGTTTTTTTGGTTTTATTATTGTTTGGTATATTTTATTGATTTATTGTAAATGCAAGTCGCGCAGTGGTAGCAGCTCTATGTGTATTACTTACTGCCGCACTCAGTGACGTCAATTAACTTTAATGAGTATTTAACGTCAAAAATTTTAATTCAAATCTAAACCCGGCAAGAATAGCGACTAGTTTTGAATTGTCATTTTTTGACGTTAACGTTAACGTCATTAACGTTATTTGACGTCTCTTACTGCCGCACTCAGAGATGCCAAATATCGTTAATGAGTACTTAATGTCAAAAAATGACAATTCAAAACTAGTCGCTATTCTTGCCGGGTCTATGGTCTATGGTTGAATGAAAATTTTTGACATTGAATACTCATTAAAGTTAATTGACGTCTCTGGGTGCGGCAGTAAGTGCGGCAGTTAGATAAGTAGTTAAAACTAAATGTTGTGTACTTATAACATACAATGTAGGCAATGTTAATGTTATGTAGAAGTATGAGGGCGGGTCAATAAGTCCGTGACTTTGAATTTTTTGAACCTCTTTTTGAACCTCGACAAATCATATTTTTTGGAAGGGTAAAAAAAATTGGAGAAGTGTTTGACAAAGTGTATAGAGCTCAAGGGAGACTAAGTTGAAAAATAAAATGATTTCTAGATCAAAAAATCTGTGTTTTATTCCAAAAGTCACGGACTTATTGACCCGCCCTCGTATATGTAGGGTATCTAATGTGAAAAATTGTAATTATATTGAATAACAATAAAAATAACAAAAGAAATAAAATACCCACGGTTTTATTAATGTCCTCGCTATAGTCTTAACCACAGCTATAATTAAACAGTCAACCGGACGTCAGCCCCCGTATGTAAGCCGGTTTCAGTTGCTTTGGTCTGCTCGTCACTCTCACACTTTGCTATTATTCTCAATGAGTGACAGAGACAGGTAGACAAAGCAACTGAAATCGGCTTACATAATACGGAGTCTTGTACATACATACATACATAAATTACGCCTATATCCCCGAAGGGGTAGGCGGAGGTGAACTAGCACCCACGTTTCGCCAGTTATGTTAGGTAATTACAATTACAATAATTACAGTGCCACTAACATTATTATTTAGTCAGTTGGTGTAATCATTACACACTACACTGGTGGTGAACAGAGAGTATCATAGAAATGTGAAATTCTATATTTCTATGTTGGGAGTTTCAATTTTCAAAAATTGTTAGCATTAAAACAGGTACCAGTATGACCAATTTTCTTAATCGACTATGTATGTACTTGACGTCTACAAAGTTGGCAATCGTTTTTGTATAGTAAACTAAGCAATGTTCACTAAAGCCGGTCATTGAATGGGTGACAAAACATTTTTCATCCCACCATCTCGGAAAAGGCGTTTTTGCTCTTCGATATCTGAGTGCAAAAGCCGTTTTTATCCTCTAGAGGATAAAGTAAATTTAAATTTAGAACATCGTGTGCAATGAGTTTGTGAATTCAAAACATCATTATACCTATTTATTTCTACCTCCATGGTGCCGAAATTATCATGCAACCTATTTTAATTTGTTAAAAACTCAGACTCTGAACCTTCTTGGTGTACTTTTTTTGTAATTTCCTTTGCGCGCGCCATTTTCTTTTCACGTCATAAATTTGTTAAAACCTTGGAGTTCCGTGACGGTCAATCAGCTTGGCGTCAATCTTGCTTTAAACATTTTGATCGTCTACAATGCTCGCTTGATGCTTGAGTCAAGCATTTAAAAGCTTTTTAGGTTTGTTTGATTTGTTTACGCTAGCAACGGAACAAAAACAACAGAAAATCAACGTGCTTGACTCAAGCTGATTGACCGTCTCGGAACTCCATTAGGGACGGTAATTTTTATTAGGTACTTACATGTGTGTCTGGATAAATTTTGCGGGTGTGGCTGGGTGTTGGAGGTGTGTCTGGGTGAATGGGTGTTTTGTGGGTGTTTCTGGGCGAATTGGTGTTTTGTGGGTGTTTCTGGGTGACTGGGTGTTTTGTGGGTGTTTCTGGGTGAATGGGTGTTTTGTAGGTGTTTCTAGGTGAATGGGTGATTTGTGTGTGTTTCTGGGTGAATGGGTGTTTCTGGGTGAATGGGTGATTTGTGTGTGTTTCTGGGTGAATGGGTGTTTTTTGGGTGTTTCTGGGTAAATGGGTGTTTTGTGGGTGTTTCTGGGTGAATGGGTGTTTTGTGGGTGTTTCTGGGTGAATATGTGTTTTGTGGGTGTTTCTCGGTGAATGGGTGTTTTTTGGGTGTGTCTGAGTGGATGGGTGTGTATTGCGGGTGTGAATGTTGTGGGTGTTTCTGGGTGGGTGTTGAGAGTGTGTTTGGGTTAATGGGAGGGTGTTGTGGAAGTTTCTGGGTGAAAATAGAAACTGTTGTGATTGTATTTTTTTTTTGTATTTTGCAATTTCCTCGTTGGGGGGGATGAAAAGTTACGTGTTGCACTCGAGTGCAAAGATTTTTCACCTTGTGCTCTTTTGATTCCCTCGCTATCGCTCAGGATTCTAATTTTTGAATCACTCGCTACGCTCGTGATTCAATTTTAGAATCCTTCGCTAGCTCGGTCATCAAAATTGAGCACGCGGTTAAAAAACAACTTTGCACTCACGTACAACAAATAACTATTATTATCTCGATTTCCCTAAGTATATTCTTCCATTGGCCGTGTGGTGACGGCAGAGTAGAATACAATTGTCACCAACCCAAATCTCTCCCGTGGGTGTCGTACAAGGCGACTAAGGATAAATCAGTGATGAGGAATGGGCAGCAGCGTTCCTCTTTTACCACCTAGCAATGTACTGCGACTTTTGTGCCCGATAAATGGCAATAGGCTCGCCACCTATTACGTGGGACCTATTATAATTGGCGAATCGTGGGTGCTAGTTCACCTCTGCCTACCCCTACGGGGATATAGGCGTGATTTATGTATGCATGTATGTTTGTATTCTTCCATCCATAGGGAAGGCCTGTGCCCCAGCAAAGGGGACATTAAAAAGGCTGGTGACGAAAATAAACTCAATGCAAATTGAAACCAATTATGTCACCTAGACTGATTAGATATACAGGAAAAAATACACGGTCAATAAGTAAGTTACATAATAATTATTATTGTAGAGGTACTTAATTAACATACATATATAGTCTCCTCGCGTGCCGGTTAATTACATCTTACCTATATGTATTTTACTATTATCCTGTTGGTATTTCCTTCATTCCACTTTTACCCTGGTATTACCTTATAGTATTCTATTGATAACATTATTCACCAAGTGATTACAAATTACTATGAGTCTAGTATTTATTGCTAAAGAACGCTGGGACGAAAATTTTTGGTTTACTACCTAGTCAAGTTCCATTACATTTAGCGAGTATTTTAACTACTTACCTATTGACAAAGATATAATATTATATGCATTTATTCAGACAAGATTTTATTGCGTTTTGTCTCCAATGTCCTCCACAAATTCGGCTGTTCTGGGTCCGTGTGTTACCGCTGCTCTGCTGCTCTAACTTCATCCATTCTAACTGCTCTAATTTCATAGACGCTTCTTTGAAAAGGTCTACCCTTTTCCTCTTCATATGCCCTGTGTACCAGTCCATTACTATCTTGCTTAATTTTGCCTGTCCTCTGATGGTGTGTCCATGATATAATCACCTTTAAATGATAGAGTAAGATCCCAGCCCGACTAGCATGACCACCGAAACACGATATGATATTTATCGCTTTGAACTGTAAAAAATCACTGGATTTTTGATAAATGGCTTTATCATATCGTGTTTCGTTGGTCATGCCAGCCGGGCAGGACTAGACCTTACTTATGTTGCCAGTAACTAAATGTTAAATTATAAATTAAAAACCAAATTGTATTAGAAAATATAACGCGCTGTTGGCGAGTTGACTGTATAATAATATTATGTATACACATGCAGGCAGACGCCTTATGAATGGAAATCACGCTGGGAATCCCCTACGCGCCGCGCCTTTACATTAAAAAATCCTTTCACTTCCTTCGGTTTTACAAACGAACTTCTCAATGGAATATACGTATTCGTATTACGTAATGTTTTTTTTTAACTGGGACGGTATGTGAAAACTCGAAACCGTAAGGAACCACAAAATGTTTTTTTTTAATAAAACGGCTTTAGCTAATACCTACCTATACAATTTTTATTTGTCAAGAATGAGTTCATCATTAAAAAAAAAAGAAATAAAATGTATGCTTTTGCAGTCCTGTGGGCCTAGCACGGGGACGTGGACAAGTCTCTCTCCACCGCTTGACAGTGTTTTGTCTCGGAATTTAGTGGGAGTTAGAGCGAGAGGAAAAGCTTTTCTGTCCCCCGAAAGAGATGTGTCCACGTCCCGTGCTACGGAGGCTGTGCACCTGTCTGTACGCAATCACAACCACACACACGCACACGAATGCTCAACACAATCACATGCATTCATATTATTACAATAATATTACATTTTCTATATAAAAATTATCAGTATGAATTAGTAGCTTTGAAATTATGAATTAATTTGGTTTGTCAAAAAGTTGTATTATAGTATTCCCATTTTCTCGACTGATGTCGGTATTTTGCCACTATCTCGCCTCGAGACCCTCGAAGAAAAAGAGAGTCGGTTTCCCCATAATAGAACTATGTATAAAATATAGATTTTATATTTATATAATATATATGTATAAATATTAAAATAAAAAGTAATAGATAGAATGTTATGAGTTTCGTTCAATGAATATTGTGTTGCCTAGTACTTTTGTTATGATAGTGGATGTATGGATGGCTGCTTGTTTTTGTAGAATATGAATATAAATATGTGCGTCTAATTTATCAATGTATTTCTATGTTTTTCGCTACGACACCCGTGGCTCCTATCACTATTATAACGGATATATAACGGGATAACGGTTGTGGGTATCTTCCATAGTCTGGTTATTTCTGTACGAAGGAGATGATATTTGCTGAGTTTTTCAATTTCTTTAGGACCTATGTTGTAATCGGATGGGACTGTTACATCTATCAGGAATGCGTGATTTTCTGTTTTATTAATGTATATTATATCTGGTCTGTTGTGTGGTACTGTGATATCTGTTTGCACCGGCATCTCCCACATTCGTTTGGCACTTTCATTTTGATGATGAATGATACATGATGAATTGTGGTTGGGCTAATGCTTCTTTCCACCAGAGCTTATTTACAATGAAATTGTGTTTACGGGCTAAGACCAATGGATATATTGTACTAAATTATTATGTCGTTTAACATAGTAAGTGCCAGCTAGCTGTTCACACCCAGAGACTATGTACAGTTTCATCTTTTGCTGAACAAAGTCGACATTTACCATCTACAGATTTCTTAAATATGTCTCTTTCAATTTTGTTTGTAATAACAGATTGATCCTGTATAGCGAAAATGGATGCCTCTAATGTTGGAGATATCGGTTGTTTTTTAACCATTTAAAGGAGAACTCTGTGTCTATATTTGCTTTCTCCAAGACTGACTTAAAGAATGTAGCAGTTTATTTTTCCAAATGTTTTTGTGTTTACATGTAATAGCATTTTTTATTTCTTGATCTGTGTGATTTTGTCGGTCCTTAATGCCCAGCTCTGAACAAAACTCTGCAGCCTCTTTCTGAATTGAATATTTATCTCTACTTATATCATGTTTTACTATTGTTGTTATCAGATGGTCTTTTTCACATTGTTAATATTGCTTATATTTTATCATCTGTGATTTATATAGATATTTTATATTACTTAATCCTCTCCCTACCTCTTCAATATGTAAATATAATCTATTTACATCTGGTTTCTGATGCTGAGCTTTGTTCATAGCTAGGAATTTACGTGTTTTGATGTCGATAGCTTTTAAATCTGATATTTTGTAGTTGATGATGCCAAATGAATATAACAAGACTGGTAATGCGAATGTGTTAATTGATTTTATGAAATTTCTGGAATGTAGGTGTGAATTTGTGAGTAGTTTGATCCTTTTAAAGTATTTCTTCTGTATTTGTTGCCTAAATTCACTGTGATCCATATTTCCCGATTCATTAATTCCTAGATATTTGTAGCTTTGTGTGTTGTGTAGATGTTGAAATTCTTCACCGCTGAGTAATATATGGCCTTTCCCTTCTATGTTGTTTCTTCTGCCAGCTGGTCAATCTAAAATGTTGCATTTGTTCAATCCAAAACTCATTCCTATGCCTCTTGTGAAAATTTCTGTGCTATCGAGGAGAACTTTCAAATTATTTTTGATGTTTGCGTATATTTTTAGGTCGTCCATGTAAAGTAGATGGTTATGTATTCACCTGTCTTTAAAAAGTTAGCTTTTGATTCATATTTTAGTATATTAAGTTGTATTATAGCCGTTGTTGTTATTGTCGTTATTCTAATTCTATGTGTTTTGATTGGGCTCACTGAAAACCAGCGTCCCGGCGCATGCCGTGACATAAAGCTGAGTGGGTACCATTCTGGGCATATTGTTTGTTTCTTTTTGTTATTTAAATTGTTCGGCCAAACGTTTTTTTATATATATTTAATATAACACCCTGGCAGCCTTTTTTGACATATATTTGTATATTTTTCTAATAAGATGTTTTCTATATGTCTTTTATGTCACTCTCAATAAATAGCTTGCAACAACAATTCTGTGATTTTATCTCCTTCTGCTACAATAGGTTACGGGCCCAGAGTGCATTTTAGTTAATTTAAATAACGCTGCAATGGAGAGTTTGTGCCCCAGTGACCGTAAGTCATCCAAATTTGTTTCTAAAACTGACTGGAAGAACAAACTACAATACTTGGAGTTTCGCAATGAAAATGACGCTCATCGACGCCGATCTGTGGGAAGTTATATCGCAACCATCATCATGTGCTGCAAAACTCAAGGTACACTGGGGAGCTGCAAAACGGGTGCTCAGGTACCTTAAGTCCACGAAACACAAAAAATTGCTGTACACCAAAAGTAGCAGCAATCTAGTAGGATATACTGACGCAGACTATGGGTCTAATCTCATAGATCGCAGATCCTACACAGGATATGTTTTTACATTAGGTGGCTCCGCCATATCCTGGGAGGCCCGCAAACAACGCACTGTCGCACTTTCGACCACAGAAGCTGAATATATGGCCCTCGGTGAAGCTACTAAGGAAGCGATATATTCAAAGTTCCTGGTCAAAGATGTTTTTGATTGTGATCATCCAATCGTTTTATATAGCGACAATCAAAGTGCAATACAAATAACAAAAAACAACACTCATCATTCACGCACTAAACACATCGACATTAGACATGATTTCATTCGAAATTCCATCACCAACCATGCCATTGATATTATGCATATGCCCACTGGCAATATGGTCGCCGATGTCCTTACGAAAAGCTTGCCCATCATTAAGCACGTTAAATGTGTACATAGTTTAGGTTTAGCTTAATTTTATTTTGTAGGGGTGTTAGGTTAATTTTCTTTTTCGAATGTTAGATCTAAGATGTGTATAATATTATTGTAGAGTTTGTTTTTCTTTTTTATGAGTTTGTTTTATGCTGCTGTTCTTGTATATAGTGTGTGTACATAATTATAACCCTGTATATAGTCTATATTACGGGGAGGTGTTCGGCTAAACTTTTTTTATATTAGGTTGGGGAAAAAGTCTTTTCGCATTATAGTATGTATAAACTTGTAATAAAATCTCTTTGGCTATACTATTTGTATCTGTTTGGTTTTGGTATCATTGAAAGTTTAAATTTTAAAGAACATAATTCCAAATTCAAATTAGGAAAATGTGTGATTTTCATTTGTTTTTCGTACCGCCAAGATGAGTGAATTAAAAATTTTACTACAAAAAAGGTAAAAATGCAACGCAAGCCGCGAAAAAAAATTGCGATGTTTATGGACCTAGTGCAGTGTCTGTGAGAGTAGCACAAATTTGGTTTAAGCGTTTTCAATCCAGAAATTTTGATGTCAAAGATGCACGTCGCTCTGGTCGCCCTGTTACAGATAAAATGGATGCCATTTTTGAAAAAGTGGAGCAAGATCGGCATGTCAGTAGTTACGACGTAGCTGAAGAACTGGGAATTGACCACAAAACAGTTTTGGCGCATTTGAAAAAAACTGGGTACACAAAAAAGCTCGACATTTGGGTACCTCACGGGCTCACTGAAAGAAACCTAATGAGCCGTGTACTCATTTGTGATTCTTTATTACGACGTAATGAAACCGAACCATTTTTGAAGAAGCTGATAACTGGTGATGAAAAGTGGATCACGTACGACAAGAACGTGCGAAAAAGGTCGTGGTCAAAGGCCGGTCAGGCTTCACAGACTGTGGCGAAACCCGGGTTAACTCGCAACAAGGTGATGCTGTGTGTGTGGTGGGATTGGAAGGGCATTATTCATTATGAGCTGTTACCACCAGGCAGGACCATCGATTCTGAACTCTACTGCGAACAACTGATGAGATTAAAGCAAGAAGTTGAGAGAAAGCGGCCGGAATTAATCAACAGAAGGGGTGTGGTTTTTCAGCATGATAACGCTAGACCTCACACATCTTTAGCCACTCAGTAAAAATTAAGAGAGTCTGGCTGGGAGGTGTTAATGCATCCGCCGTATAGTCCTGACCTTGCACCTTCAGATTTCCACCTGTTTCGGTCTCTTCAGAATTCTTTAGGCAGTGTCAGGTTAACATCACGAGAGGACTGCCAAAACCACTTGTCACGGTATTTTGACCAGAAGTCCCAAAATTTCTATAGCAATGGGATCATGTCCCTACCTACAAGATGGCAAAAAGTTATCGAACAAAATGGTACCTACATACTTTAGTTAAATGTAAATAAACTATATTAAAAAATGTTTTGAATTTTCTTAAAAAATGCGAAGAAACTTTTTCCCCAACCTATTATTTATTTAATATAACCCTGGCAGCCTTTTTTGACATACATTTGTATATTTTTCTAATATGATGTTTTCTAAATGTCTTTTATGTCACTCTCAATAAATAGCTTGCAACAACAACACTGCTCTGTGATTTTATCTCCTTCTGCTACAATATAAATTAATTCTGAATATTGATAATGAATTTGTTATTTAAGTGTTGATTATGCTCCAAATAAATATTTTTCATTTCATTATCCCATTTCATTTGGGGTCAGCGAAGTATGTTTTTATGTAGGTATTATCTTTTATTTTGCTGCAAATTTATCATTAAATTTCGAACACAATCCATTTTTTTTCTATAATTTTTAGAAATATGTGTAAGGATAAAAAAATACCCCACACACATTATCAACCCTATTTAGTACAAAGATTTTGGTCGTTAGACAAAGAATTTCGAAAAATTATGGTCTTGATGCGACTTGATGTGACTGCCCGAACAGTTGCCTGACCGCTCGGCCAACCAAGACACTGTCTGTCAAGTGTTCGTTTCCCGCATCGAAACCATAATTTTTCGAAATTCTTTTTCTAACCACCAAAATCTTTGTAACAATTTTTCTAACATTTATATAATTTTAAAATTAAAATCCGTGTAGTAAAATATGCCGTGTGGTGACGGCAGAGTAGAATACAATTGTCACCACCCCAAATCTCTCCCGTGGGTGTCGTACAAGGCGCCTAAGGATAAATCAGTGATGAGGAATGAGCAGCAGCGTTCCTTTTATACCACCTAGCAAATTAGCAATGTACTATTGCTGCTTTTGTGCCCGATAAACGGCAATAGGCTCGCCACCTATTACATAGGACTTGTCATAGTTGGCAAAACGTGGGTGCTAGTTCACCTCTGCCTACCCCTTCGGGGATATAGGCGTGATTTATGTAAATATGTATGTAAAATTAAAATCTCCGAAGGGAAGGCAGAGATAAAATTACACCCACGTTACACCTACTTAACCCTTAGTCGCCATAAATGACACCCGCGGAAGAGATCGGGGATGGTAACAATTGAATTCTGCTTTGCCGTCATCACATGGCACTTTCAATAAAATTTAATAAATAAAATTCATTATTAAGGATTTTAGTCTTAGGGGTTAGTCTTCCGAAAGCACGTTAAACTGTTCCGTTGAAAAGAATTAACTACTACTACCGACGATACACAACATAGAACATTAAGCAAAATACATTAAGCATCTATGTGAGTACAATACTCACATGTATATAATCAGTACCTAGAAGACAGTTTCGTTTTTATTATAAATAAACAGATTTCGTCATAACCGAACGATGACTCAGAGCCGGTCGTAGTACGACACTGATTTGCATAAAACCACTTTGCGTGCGCTTGGGTTTTGTATAAAAGGTACCGCTATCACAAACCGCTACTACACTAGTTGCGACATATCGTCCGGATCACAATCGAGATGGCTGCCAAATTGATAATCGGCTTCCTGTGTCTCGTCATCGTAGCTGTTCATTCTGGCGTCGTGAAACGGGAGGACTTTAGAGACATTGATTTATTCGACTCCGAACTGAACAAAGCTGATCTCGCACCTCTAGGGAGAGTGTCTCGCAAGACTCAAGATGTTCCAGCAACGTTGGTTAAGACCACGAAGGACAGCCCGACCATAGAGAATCGCTTCGCCATTAGAGGCACTGGATGTCCTGAAGGATATGTTGCCCGGGGTGGTTTTTGTTTCCCGGACTACGATTAG
Organism: Cataclysta lemnata; assembly: GCA_963931975.1. Taxonomy (NCBI): domain Eukaryota; kingdom Metazoa; phylum Arthropoda; class Insecta; order Lepidoptera; family Crambidae; genus Cataclysta; species Cataclysta lemnata. Next base: position 4,814,979 of record OZ008355.1, on the reverse strand, counting down.
GGCCGCAGTGCCTGCTTGGATATGAGGTTCAGCCAACTGGGCATCAAGTTATTCGAAACTGTTTTGACAGTTTCGAATAACTGTCAAAACGCCAGTCAAGTTTTAACCTTATTCGTTTTACAATAAAATCGTGTAGACAGACAGTGTGACAGTTGACCGAAAATTGTTCTTCTTTTTGGTTAATGGCGAAGATTAATGCTTGTGTGTGTTATCGTGAAAGTACAAGAGGATATTGTAGTAGAATCATGATGATTTCTGGTAAAATCTGTTGATTTATCTAAAAAAGACCGAAAATTTTTGTTCTATTGTTAGGTAGCTAGGTACCTACTTACAAATTGTTGTGATATTTTTTTTTATCGAGATTTAAAAATTACTGTTTAGTATTAAGTATTTTTATTTATTTGAAATAGATTATAAGAAAGAAATACACTTTTGTTTTATTTATTTATACTTTGCTATTATGAAGGTCGACTTCTAAGAGTTCTAAGGCAACTGGAATATTAATTAGAATACAAGTCAGCGGAAATACCGTTGGGATTTTTATAGTGGTTCAAGATTTCGGAGTAGGTAAAAAAAATCAACACGTTGAATATATTCATTAGATTGAGCGTAATTTGTGCCCCATAAATGGCAAACATGGATGTTATTTTACCTCTGCCTACTCCTTCTGGGATATAGGCGTGATTTATGTATATGTAACGTTAATTTTTCCGCAAAATTTATTGAATACTTAGTGGAAATAGGTTTGCCCCGATTACATGCAATCTAACACAACCTAACAAGGAAACTGGGGTGTTATTAGCTCATTAGGGTTTAACTGTAGTGTAGTGCTTGAAGCGCGATAAAGTGAACTTATTTATATCTGATATATAAGTCAATTATTATTAGGGCCTGTTTCAAAATCAACTAGTAATTTCTGAATAGCTCACTTGGCAGTTCAATTGACATACATGTCATATTACAACTGTCAAATAATCTGCCAAGTAAGCTATCCAGAACTTACACGTCGATTGCGAAACAGGCCCTTAAAATACTATTAGAAAATAAAATCAGAAAAAATGGAATAATTATTGGCCTAGCATTAGTAAACTATAGTTACATGTATGTATAGTTCTCTAAAGTTAGATTTTATCTCACATATTAAAATAAATCAGACAAAAATATGACCATAAAATGCATTTTATGTCAAGTTCTTCCATTGACATTTCAATTTGTATTAACTTGTTGGACTGGTTGTTATAAGCGTCGATTGCTACTTTATGTGGATGCAATGAATAATATATTCTATGGAGGTCGATGGCGCAGTGGCTGGTCGCCTCTGCCTGTGGTTGTGAAAGCTAAGCAATGGTTGCAGAGGCCGGTCGTTGGATGGGTGACCAGTAATGTATTGTTTCCAGTTCTTCCGTGCCAACCACGCCGTTGGTCCCGGCTGCATCTGCAGACGTTCAATGAACCAACCCCCACTGGGACAGCGTGGTGGGTAAAGATAACCCAAGATATAAGATCTCCCATGCTCTCGACGGCTTAGGAAAAGTTCTTCTTCTTCTTATTGGGCATTTTAAAGTGATTTTAAATATATATTTTTTTTACACTCACACCTATCATCTAGCCCAAAGTCAGTAGTCTAAGCACTTGTGTTATGGATACTACGTAGATGACGTACATTTTAATATCATAATAATACGTATAGGTATAAATGTTGAAAATATACCTACTACATAAACATATACACACGGCCTTCTATGCTGGCCTGGGAGCGAACAAATAACGTAGAATAGGCCAGCCCCAACTCATCCCATGGGTGTCGTAAAAGTCGACTAAGGGAGATTGCCCGGTGTAGACCAATAAGCACCTTGGGGCACCCGAATGGTGGAGGGCAAACCACCAACAACAGCGTACCCAAGGAGGGTTGGTGTCAGGCAGGCGGCCGGCTGTAAAACCTAAGCCAAAACCAGTATGGATTGGAATGTTGTCATTCTAATCACTCTCTCCGTTCATGGGTCTCTCGACATGGTCCGTTCCGTCTCTTTTCTATACATTCATTCATCACTAGCACCTTTACGGTGGGATGGATGATATGAATCAAAAGGGAGTGGATGGCTTGATGACGTCTGACATATGAATGGAAGAGGAAACATACTGCGCCGACCCCAGATAGACTGGGAACAGGGCAGGAAGAAGAAAATAAACATATACACACGATGACTCGAGAACAAATAATTGGTTCATCACATATTATGTATTCGTCACAAAATCTGCCCCTATCAGGATTCGAACCCGGACCTCTTGGCCAATACCCAGTGATCTAAGCATTCGAACAAGCCTGCCGTCAAAATTTTAAAATTCAATTGGGACACGTTTTATTTGTTTTACATTGAAAAAAACCAGCCGAATTGAGAACCTCCTTCTTTTTCAAGTCAGTTTAAAACAAAGCCCTAATTAATGAGAAAACATTTATTAATACTAACAGAGAATTTAAACAAAAACAAGAATTGGTAAGCTGAATTAATAATGGACCCTTGTTTAAAATTAAGGATTCTAAACAGGACCCCGTGGTTAGCCGTGTGGTGACGGCAGAGTAGAATACAATTGTCACCATCCCAAATCTCTCCCGTGGGTGTCGTACAAGGCGACTAAGGATAAATCAGTGATGAGGAATGGGCAGCAGCGTTCCTCTTATACTACCGTCCTGACAATGTACTGCGACTTTTGTGCCCGATAAATGGCAATAGGCTCGCCACCTATTACATGGGACTTGACATAATTGGCGAAACGCGGGTGAGAATTCACCTCTGCCTACCCCTTCGGGGATATGGGCGTGATTTATGTATGTATGTATGTGTATGTAAACAGGACCCCTGTAGGTGACCTCGCAGTGTCGAAGGGTTGCATAAGAAACCTGTTTGTTCGTATGCATTGGCTGTACACAACCTTGAAAAGGTCACTCACCTTCACGTTATCTGCTCATGTTTCCGCTGTAAGTTCTCACTGCACAAGGCTTGACCCGGGAAGTTAGTATTTGCCAAAATTATAATTAAATAGATAGGTACACAGTTTATTATCATTCTGTTCACGCCAGATGAGATATTTAACCGGTCCCGGGTACGATCCCCAGGGTGGTACAAATTTGTACTCGATTTGTTGGTGGTAGGACTTCTCTCAAGTCCACCTGGCTAGCTACCACCATTTTATCAAAATCTGTCGCCATTATAATATTGTTAACAGCATTATTGTGTTCCGACAATTGTGATAAGATATCCAGCGCCTCTGTGGTTGAGGGTTCCAGGTGAAAACGATTCAATCTTCGGCCCTTATCGTCACTTACCATCAGTAGGCCTATTCGCCAACTTTTTTTGACAGTAGAAAGTGATGATCACCGAACTTATTTACTTATCTATATATTTAGTTATCCATTACTGTTTTCACAGGACATGTTCACAATAGCGTTATAGTAAAGTAGTAATGGATCAGTAAATAGTTCAGTGAATATCACTCTTAAGTGTCGAAAAAAGTTGCGAATAGGCATACAGGTTAGATGAAGAGCAAGAGCTTCCATCTTCCATATCAAGCATAAAACAAATGAGCGCTGCGATTCGTCGCCGTTGAAAAGTTGCACTCAACGGCTGCGCCATTTCAGCTTGTATAAATTAATAAAGTGCATTTTTTTGTTACTAGGTATACTACCTACTTAACACTACAATAAGTTTGAATGTTACTAACACATAGATTTAAGTACAAAATAAAGATACATTAGTAGGTATAAGGGCCTGTTTCACAATTGACAAGTAAGTTCCAAGTAGCTTACTTACCAGGTCATTTGAAATTTATTTCTTATTACAGCTGTCAAATTATCTGTCAAGTATGCTATTCAGAACTTACCCGTTGATTGTAAAACAGGCTCTTAGGGCCTGGTTCACAATCGACAAGTAAGTTCTAAGTAGCTTACTTATGCCAGATCATTTGATATTTATTTCATATTACAACTGTCAAATGTATGATCTGGCAAGTAAGCTACTCAGGACTTACTTGTCGATTGTGAATCAGATCCTTGGTGTTTTCTAGTATTCTGAAAGATCGAACTCAAAGAGAATCTGTACCAGTCTGTAGGGACTACAGATATATAGGGACTTTTTAATTCGCTATTGGTGATTTTGAATTAAGGTCTTTCTTTCGACATAGTTGGACATTGGTTTGGTTTGGCTTAGTCAGTGTGGTATGGCGTCCCGGTGACTGAGTCAACATCGGCCCTTGAAGCAGTGTTTCGTATTTGTAACAATAAAAATAATGACGCAAAGTACGCTACCAGTGGGTAAACCTTAACGCTGTGTTCTTTCCACCTTTCATAATGCGCTCATCAGTAGCGGCGCTTGCGCATGCGACACGTCACATAAGCTATTTATAGATACCTTTTCTACTTCTAAACGGGTGTGTGATAATAATATAACAGCCTGTCGCATATTGATTAAAATAAAAGGATTATAGTTAAATCTTATCAAATGAAATTATAGCAAATATAAAACGCAAGACTGCAATTTTATAATGTATGATATAATTACGTTTTTTGTCCTTTTGTGGTAAAAATCAAAAACATGATGAAACCTTATGTAAAAATGATAGTAGAATGACATTAGAATTACATTTCACGTTAAACAGTACCTATTTAATAAACAAAAAAATATGCTTGTCTATATTATGCAAATTATCAATAAGATAATTAAATAGAAAATATTTTACTTAACAAATATTCTCTGATCTCTTTGCTAAATTGTGACGGATCGAGGTCGTCAACCGATTTGTGTGGAGGTAAACTAACATCTCATGGTTAAAATAAAAGCAATGAACAGAGTGAATCCCCTCGCTATAAATCAACGCTTGCCAACACTTGCCAACAGTTCATTCCATGTTATATTTTAGGGAGCTATGCTATTATTAGGTCTATAAAATACAACATGAAATAATGACTTGCTTGATATTGGCGTTGTGTCGTACCTACTGGCCACTTTAATCTGAAATATCTCCTCTTTGGTTAACAATTCCAAATTTAAATTTATAAATTCATTTAGCATTTGTTAAATTTGAGTTTCGAAAATAGTCTTTTCATCCCACCATCTCGGAAAAAGCGTTTTTGCTCTTCGATATCTGAGTGCAAAAGCCGTTTTTATCCTCTAGAGGTTAAAGTAAATTTGAATTTAGAACATCGTGTGCAATGAGTTTTCGAATTCAAAACATCATTATACATATTTATTTCTACCTCCATGGTGCCGAAATTGTCATGCAACCTATTTTAATTTGTTAAAAACTCAGACTCGGAACCTTCTTGGTGTACTTTTTTTGTAATTTGCTTTGCGCGCGCCATTTTTTTTTCACGTCATAAATTTGTTAAAGCCTAGGAGTTCCGTGACGGTCAATCAGCTTGGCGTCAGTCAATCTTGCTTAAAACATTTTGATCGTCTACAACGCTTGCTGGATGCTTAAGTCAAACATTAAAAAAGCTTTTTAGGTCTGTTTGATTTGTTTACGCTAGCAACGGAACAAAAACATACAGAAAATCAACGTGCTTGACTCAAGCTGATTGACCGTCTCGGAACTCCATTAGGGACGGTAATTTTTATTAGGGACTTACAGGTGTGTCTGGATGAATGTTGCGGGTGTGGCTGGGTGGATGGATGGCTGTTGGAGGTGTGTCTGGGTGAATGGGTGTTTTGAGGGTGTGTCTAGGTGAATGGGTGTTTTGTTGGTGTGTCTGGGTGAATGGGTTTTTGTGGGTGTGTCTGAATGGATGGGTGAGTATTGTGGGTGTTTTTGGGTGATTGGGTGTTTTTTTGGGTGTGATTAGATGTTTTGTGGGTTTTTCTGGGTGATTGAGTGTTTTTTGGGTGTGCTTGGGTGTTTTGTAGGTGTTTCTAGGTGAATGGGTGTTTTGTGGGTGTGTCTGGGTGAATGGGTATTTGTGGGTGTGTCTGAATGGATGGGTGAGTATTGTGGGTGTTTCTGGGTGATTGGGTGTTTTTTTGGGTGTGATTAGGTGTTTTGTGGGTGTTTCTGGGTGATTGAGTGATTTTTGAGTGTGCTTGGGTGTTTTGTAGGTGTTTCTGGGTTAATCGGTGTTTTGTGGGTGTTTCTAGGTGAATGGGTGTTTTGTGGGTGTTTCTGGGTGAATGGGTGTTTTGTGGGTGTTTCTGGGTGAATGGGTGTTTTGTGGGTGTTTCTGGGTGAATGGGTGTTTTGTGGTTGTTTCTGGGTGAATGAGTGTTTTGTGTGTGTTTCTGGGTGAATGGGTGTTTTTTGGGTGTTTCTGGGTAAATGGGTGTTTTGTGGGTGTTTCTGGGTGAATGGGTGTTTTGTGGGTTTTTCTGGGTGAATGGGTGTTTTGTGGGTGTTTCTGGGTGAATGGGTGTTTTTTGGGTGTGTCTGAGTAGATGGGTGTGAATGTTGTGTGTGTTTCTGGGTGGGTGTTGAGAGTGTGTTTGGGTTAATGGGAGGGTGTTGTGGAAGTTTCTGTGTGAAAACAGAAACCGTTGTGATTGTATTTTTTTTTTTGTATTTTGCATTTTCCTCGTTGGGGGGGATGAAAAGTTACGTGTTGCACTCGAGTGCAAAGATTTTTCACCTTGTGCTCTTTTGATTCCCTCGCTGTCGCTCAGGATTCTAATTTTTGAATCACTCGCTACGCTCGTGATTCAATTTTAGAATCCTTCGCTAGCTCGGTCATCAAAATTGAGCACGCGGTTAAAAAACAACTTTGCACTCACGTACAACAAATAACTATTAATTAGTTTTAACTGCTCATGCTCTTAATTAATGTCACTTTGGTCACGGTAATATTATTTCTGTGTGCGTTATTGACGAATTGAAACAACCAAGAACAGTGCAACAAAGTTTAAATTGCTCATTTCTATATTAAGTAATTATTTATTTACTGTATAATTATCAATCACACAGTATAGCACTAAGTATACGCGCAGAAAGAACACTGCGTCAGGACTAAATTTCCTTTTGAACCTCTAGGGATTAAAGTTTTTGTACCTATCTAATACATTAGTCTTATCTTCATTTGCATATATCGATTCTTCATATTTTCAAATTAAAACAGTGATGAGTAATGGGCAGCAGCGTTACTCTTATACCACCTAGCAATGTACTACGACTTTCGTGCCAGATAAATGGCAAAAGGCTCGCTGCCTATACATTGGGACCTAACATAATTGGCGAAAGTCGACCTCTGCCTACCCATTCGGGGATATAGGCGTGATTTATTTATGTATGTATATCCCACAAATTTTAATAACGTCGACTGAAGCGGTGATGAAAACTTGAAAAATAATCAACGTCAAACACACCGTAACACTTATTGATTCGACAATATTTGAATTAAGTATTAAAAGAAAGGCCCAGACTGGCGCCATTGAAAGCGCGCAAATCCGTTTTAATTTTGGAAAACCCTAAACAGAGGATTATCGCCATTTTAAGTGATTGTGTATAGACAATGTTTAGGGCGTGTTTGTAGGTTTTACATAAATATGGCGCAGTTAAGTATTTAATATTGTGTCATACCTACTTTTTTGTTTGAACCTAAATTTTCTTAGAAAAACGTCTTCAATGTTTCCTGTGGCTTTAAGGCATTAACATTGTTTGGTTTTTCTCAATTCATATTTGAGGCACGAGACACGGAAAGCGTGATTACTCATTATTGTGAGCGATGTTTTGTTTTAATACAACAAATTAATATTGACTCAATAGGTATCTATCTATATATTAATAAGTACTCTGTATTTCCCGCAGGCGAAAACAAAGGAAAAATAATTACCAATTTCACTTAGTGAACGTAGGAAAGTGGCTTAATGTGGCCTTACTGCTTGAAGTACAAAATCGCTCTTTCGTGTAAATAATTGTCTTACCAAGTGGGTTAGGTTCTCCCTTAAAGTAGCACACTATGGGCTAATAATTACATTCGTATCATTTTAAATCTGTGGCTAAGGTAGTTTTCATCACTAATCATTATCATTACTTAACCTTTAGTTATGGCGATGGATGGAATAATGACAGGAAAAGTTCGAAAAATTATGGTCTTGATTCGTCAAATCGAATCTTTGCTTTGTACTAATTTTTATAACATTTATATAATGTTGAAATTAAAATCGAATAATAAAGGAGAATAGGCCATAACCCACAACACTGGCCCAGTGTGGATTGACGGGTATTAACGCCTGCGGATGCAGCCGATACTTAACGGTTGAACGTGCTTTCTGAAGCACGGAGGAACTAGAGGAATATTTGGTCACCCATCCAATGACCGGTCTTACCGAATATTGATTAGTTCATGCAATCATAGGCCGAGTGAGCTAGCCACTGCACTTTCGAGTTCCTCAAGCACGTAAGGTAGGTAGTTTTAGTTAATAAGATAAATTATTGTATAAGTATCAAGTCCAGTACGGTTAGATTGCTAAATAAAACGAAATAAGTTCTTATTTTTCTCCCTCTTCCATTCAGATTGGTCAGACGTCATCAAGCCATCCACTCCCTTTTGATTCATATCATCCATCACACCGTAAAGGTGCTAGAGAGGAATCAATGTATAGAAAAGAGACGGAACGGACCATGTAGAGAGACCGATGGACGGAGAGAGTGATTGGAATGACAACATTCCAATCTATACTGCTCAAGGTTAAGGTAAGACCATTAACTCTATCTACCTATAATAGTAAATAGATTTTAAAACTCGTTCTATAGGCGTGTGTGTTATATGGTACCTTTAGGTCTATTGAAGACGCAGGAAGTCCCGCTAACTACTACCTTACAATATTTTTTGAGTCACTCATTATATTCGGAGGGTCAAATTTTTTTATTGTATAACATCGAAACTAGTTGCGACACATTAAAGTTAAACGAACATAAAAGCTTCTGAATTCTACTTCGTGAAAAAAATTATGCTCACTATATTCTTCCATCCTTATTGAAGTCATATGGAGGGATGAATATAGTAGAAGTAGTAGGGCTAGGGACATTAAAGAGAGCCTAGCCAAGTGGCTTATTTCGTCGTCGTCGGCACCGGCCCTTTAATGTCCCTACTGGGGCACAGGGCTTCCTTATGGAAGAAAATTGGGACATTGGGCCATAACCCACCTAGCCAAGTGCGGGTTGGTGGGTATTAACGACTGCAGATGCTGCCGGGACCAACGGCTTAACGTGCCTTCAGAAGCACGGAGGAACTCGAGATAGTTAATTTTTGGTCACCCATCCAATTACCGGCCTTAGCGAACATTGTTTAGTTTATACAATCGCGGCCAAGCGCGCTATGCTACTGCGCAAGCGAGTTCCTCTTCTTGTGGTGAGTGGCTTATCTATTCGAACACAAAGAAACTGTTTTTCTCTGTAATAGGTTAGTTTCATACATTTTGTATTCTATATTCGTTCGATAGATGGGCGACTTGGCTAGGGGAGACGGAACGGACCATGTAGTAGTAGTAATAAAGATTTTATTAGCGCGACAATACAGCTAAATGTCTAATAGTCACGTGTCTGAGCGACATATATCTGGAATTGTCGAGAGACCGATGAACGGAGAGAGTGATTGGAATGACAACATTCCAAAGAATATAAAAGAGGAAATATACTTTTGGTCACCTATTCAATGACATATCTGCATCTAAAGCATGACGTAATATATAATATTGACATGTAACTTGTTATTGTACCTACTGGATGAATTTAATTGTATTTCTGATGTACCAGTTCATCTTTTTGTCCCTGTGGGATTTGGATTTGCAGAGAAACATTAACTTTTAGTTTCCTCAAGGTTTTTATCCTATTTGTTTAGAGTGACGTTTCCGTCGACATGTGGCACGGAATACGTAATTTGGTGACTAAACTGGAAGATTTAAGTCAAAGTGACGACAGCTTGTGGCTTTCTTCTTCGTAACTGCCTAATTGTCCTGTTTCACTTTTATTTGAAACATTTGTCCCCTCATCAATTCACATCGGTCAGATGTCATCGATGTATCATCATTGCTCATTGACTTTACATTCATGTCATACTTCACACCGCAAAGATGCAACTGATGAATGAATGCACAGAGAAGTGATGGAAAGCAACATGTTGAGATATCGGCTAACGGAGAGAGTGATTGGGATGACCATATTTTAGTACTGCTTTAAACTGCTTATGAATTTGGCTTAGATTTCAGAGTCGACTGCCGGTCAGACACCAGCCCACTTTTGGTAGGTACTATCTTGCTATTGGTGGTTTGCCTACCACTATTTAAACACTGGATTGGATATATCTATTGGAAGCAGATATCGGTTTGGAGATTCTTGGTCCCCTTGATCCTTAGCCTACTATGCCCAGCAGTGACCCCTGTCTCGGCTAAAATGATGATGATTCACTAGCCTTAAGGACTCAAGATTGTTTTACAGTTCATTTAAGTTTAATTTCCTTATTAAATAATAAAAGGTCAGGAAAATTTTACATTTATAAATATAACATTACAGAACTCTTAAGTTAGAGCAATTCTTAAAATAAACGTTATTTGTGATAATATATATAATGTTCAAACTTTGCCACATAATTTGGCACAATTAGTTAATTAACAACAATTTAGTCAACAATTTTTGAGTGGTTCAATCAATAACCTAATAATAATTACGCATGGTCGCGTGCCGTAGCGTGTGAATCAGACGTCTAACAGCGGGGATTCCATTGCATAACCAGTGGAACTTTGCGCGTGCGACGATCGTGCGCTTCGTAATATAAAAGCTACCGCTAGACAGATGAGCATCACATCAAGTTAGCGCTCCACAGCCACCACAACTCCATTGAGCTTACGGAGTAATATTTACGAAGTACAATTATTATTTGAAGAGGCACAAAATGGCATCGTACGCTTTGAGTTTCTTCGTCTTGTGCGTAATTGTCGCAGTAATTCAAGCCAGCGTGATAAAGACAGACCGAGTAGAAGTACCTGCTGAAGGGATGACCCTCAAAATAGTCATAAAGCCGGATGCTGAGGGAAAACTGAAGGTGCAAGTGAAGACTGTTGATAAAGGCAGGCGTTGGAGGACAACGGAGCGGCGCCCGAGGGTGGAGAGCGTACCACCGGAAGTAACCAAGGACAAAGGCGATAAAGTACCAATCAGCTTGCCTTCGATAGAGAATAGGTTCGGAATAGCGGTCGGAAAGTGTCCGGATGGCTACGTCAGCAGAAGTGACTTTTGCTTTCCGGATTATGACGTATAGCGAGATTTTTTTAAATGTTTATTTGAACATTGTATAAATGTTAGAAAGGAAAAGAGATCATACAAATTTCGAAAAATAATCATGTACGTGCTAGAGATAATTGGAATTTTTCTGACCTCTTTTCCTGTACATTTTCAAGTGACCATAATAATTACCATTCCGCCATTTGTTCCTATTTTGTGTAAATAATGTAAATAGTAGTTGTTATTATCTAAAAATAAATTTGTTGATTTTACATTGCAATTTGCTTTTCCTCTTCATTACAATTGCGTATAGGATGTTTATTTGTAACGTGGCTAACTAACCTTGTTTGAATGACTTGAATAATTGTTGTCCTTAACTTTAATCATACTGATCCATAATTACTATTGAATATAAATAGTCAGAAAATAGTCAGATTGCACAGAATTTGAAATAACTTTAGGAGAAACAAAGATTAAAATGATGAAACATATATCTATGTAATTGGTTTCATAGATTTTCTTAAAGATATTCAGATATTTTGATTTAACTTTAAAATTATTTCATTTTATTTTATTTAGAAAAGACGTGACGATCCTATTGCCATTTAACGGGCACAAAAGTCGCAGTACATTGCTAGGTGGTATAAGAGGAACGCTGCTACCCATTCCTCATTACTGATTTATCCTTAGTGGCCTTGTACGCCGACGGTCTCCCGTCACTCCCCAATTGTCACCTACCCAAATCTCTCGATTTGGACAATTGTATTATTTGTGACAATTGTATTCTACTGCCGATGCCGTCACCACACGGCTGTCACCAAAGTCTTCGGTTTCTTTAAAACGGATATGGGTTATTTTTAATTTTTCAATGTTTTACCAATTTGAAAAGCTTCAGAGAAAAGAGGCCCAAAGCCGGTATACTGCCTAAAACAGACACTTTGGCGTTTCCATACACCCAAGGGACAGATGGCAAGGTCAATTACCACATGTCTTGGGAGCAGTCGATTAGTCTAACGGGTATACAGTGTGGAAGAAAAGTGGGCTCTGGAGGGAAAGTACCTTAAATCTTTAAAATAGCTATATTTTAGTTGGTTCGATTTTCGGTTCGGTTAAGCTTTTTGAGACTTCTGAGAATGCAGTTATAGTTCTTTTTAAAAATAAAGGAATGTTTCGTTTCAGTAAATTGACCTATTTTAAAGGTTTAAGGTACTTTCCCTCCAGGACCCGTTTTTTATTTCCACACTATACATTAAACCGATTTTGAAAATGGTCTCAAATGTGTCCATTTTGCAGTAATATAAGCTTTGGGACCCTTTTCTCTAACTGTTATCCCATTTATTGGCAATTATAATATATTGTTATAAGATATGGCAATAGGCTCGCCACCTATTACATGGGACCTAGCCTAATTGGCGAAGCGTGGGTGCTAGTTCACCTCTGCCTACCCCTTCGGGGATATTGGCGTGAATTATGTATGTATGTATTATAAGATAAATTGGATGTTGCAAGAGAAATTAGCTCTCGCGCAGAAAGCGTTCGTCTGGGGAAGTACCTCTATATTTGGACGAGGTAGAGCAGAAATGAATCCATTCCAAACAAAAAACATATTTTGTAATCTTTGGTAATAAGCTAGTAATAATTTCACGACTGTCTATAATTATTATAAAATAATAAATCGGACTTTGAGACTTTAATTTTTTACTTTTAAAAGGAACGTGGATACTAACCTGGGCTTACTGCATAAGGCGGGTATTTTCGTGTTTAAAACTATTTTCTTAAACGCAAGGCGAGAGGTGGAAACTTAAGTTCCTTTATGCCACCTCAAGGTAGAAGACAACGAGACTGGGGATAATATATTATATGTATATCTTTCCATTTTTGTCAAAAAAAATCCCATTGATAGTTATATGATAGACTGAAATTAAGAAAAACTTGAAGATATTATTTGTAAATGCACGAAAAATTATTACAAAAAAATACTTGGAATTTTTTCTTTGTTCTTAATTAAACTTGGATTCTAAGTATATTGAAAATAAAGGATCTATAAACCAAAAAAATATTAATAAGTACCTGGTAAATGGCAGCACCTATCTTTACTCCTTCGGGGATATACAAGCGTGACTTGTGTATGTCCTGTTATTCAAAGATAAGTGTTCGGTTTACTGCACCGAACACTAAATGCTAACATTGCAGAAATTGAGTAATTAATTAAATGCTATTTGTAAGACATCAATCGCGATGCATGCGTTTTATATAATTTTATTGTATTCACCGTGTTTATTATAAATATAACATTACAAAGGACTCGAACTTTATCATTATCAATATCCCCGCACTACCTCGCACAATGAGGCATTGAAAGAACTCAGTATTGATTTTGTATTTTCATACTTGAGCCGAGTCATAAAAGGTGCGCAATAGATCTAAATTTATGTTCGCAGGGAAGGAAGGAAGGATAAGTCCTTAATAAACTCCTGTCTGGGATATACATTGAAGAGGCAAAACGGGGGCAACGGTCAAGCAATGGCATTTGCCATTTAAAAATATCAGCACAAGGCAGTGCTTTGTTCTGATATTTTTAATAGGCTATAATAAGTATCAAAATCTCATATGTGTTTCATATTTTCTCACATTTGTGTATTATATTTACCTTTTGATCGAATGTTATTAAGATAAAATTACTAATCCAACGTTTGGTGGTCTTGTAACGGGTTAAATTATTAATTATTTATATTCAATTTCAGAAATACCAGTACACACTATCTACTACTAGTAGGTTTTAGATTATGAAAAAAAAAACAAACAGTATAATTTTTATCGTCCAGTTGTATCTTACACGTTAATATTGCTATGTAGTGTATCAGGTACGCTATGGACCTATTCTCACCCGCTGTATTCGGCAGCGGTCTCGAATCTATCTAAATGCTTTTTTTTATACGCTAGTGGTGGTGTTCCTCGAAGCGCACCAACTTTCAAACGCACCCAAAGTAGTGCAGCAAAATTTATCAACGCACCAATTTGATGCGCTAAAAATATTAATAAGTTATAATAGTGCCGGTACAGTTTTAGAAGTTTAAAAAAATATTGTTATCAATGACACAAGGCACTTTTAATCACAATAATAACTGTTTCAAGAGGTTTGTGAAAAACAGAATGCCATAATATCACTGAATTTTAAACCCTAAATTTCGAAATTATTTGTTGTACTCCGAAAAATCCCAATCTATGTCGGATATTAGAGTGTAGGTTGAATTTGCGCGAGTGCGTATGTAACTTACGCACACACATAGAGACACACACGTGAGAGGCCGTGGACCCAAGTGATTCAATCCACATAAATTGTTACAGGAAATTACCATAGCATTCGGAAATGAAATATATAAGTTAAGAGGTTCACTATTTAAGCAAAACCGGTTTACACTTCGACAAGGAAAGAAGTACCAAAGTAGGTACTTAAGTTAAAATCTCCAGAATTTACCTCCATAATGTCGGCTTTTAACATAGCAATTGTTTTAATAGTCTGTGGAGTTCTAGTTATTAATGAAGCACGTGTGATAAGGCATGGTGCAGCGAAAGTACCACCTGGAGGCTTGATTATCAGAATTGCCATAAAACCAAATGCAGCAAAAACAGAGAGCAATGGAACAAGAATCGAGAGCAAAACGGGAAAGACGAATCAAACAGCGATTTCACAGCCAAGGAATACATCGAAGGTCGGCTTACCAAAAGTAGATAATAGATTTGGCATCATCGGAGGGATTTGTCCAGAACGTATGGTCGAGAGAAGTGGATTTTGTTTTGAGGACTACGATTACTGATTAATAAACTATGATTGAAGATTATTATTATTATGATTGTTGACATAATCCAGTTGTTGATTGTGTTGAATTGGAAAATTATAATATAGAAGTTATATTACCTAAAAGCGGTGGGAAATATTTCTAGTTCGCATTACGACGTAGTAGGTCAGTTTATGAATTGTTCCCGATCTATTTTACTGTGTAACACCAAAGTGGATACAGGTTCGAGAATCAGTATTGTTATTTATTTGCTTATGAACATTTTAATAAAGTTGTTATTTTTATAAACTGTTAAGTGTTTTTATTTATATTGCTTATATTTTTTTTGGTGACTACTCCTGCAGCCTATTTAATATTTGGATAAAATGTCCGAAATTGGGTGAACGACTGTTGGCAGGTTCACCGAGCTATAGACTGACCAGGAATATAAAAAACCTGCACTGGAGCAGCCACATTTTCATATAAAATTGCAATACTAATTAAGTAAAGTTATGCCAACGTGAATTGGCTAGCTTGATAAGTAATTTTAACATCATTTATTTTTATGCTTCTGAGTTCAATAGTTAAAATTAGAATAATATTTGAAAAGAATTTGGTTTCACCAACTAATTATTATAGATATTTTGGCGCACTTGCATGTGCTATTATCGTGGGTTAGTTGGTATCCGGCATATATAATCAATGGCAGTATTATGCCGTGTGATGACGGCAGAGTGGAATACAATTGTCACCTCCCCGAATCTCTCCCGTGGGTGTCGTACAAGGCGACTAAGGATAAATCAGTGATGAGGAAATGGGTGCTAGTTACCTCTGCCTGCCCCTTCGGGGATATAGGCGTGATTTATGTATGTATGTATGTATGTAATATTAACATAATACCTCATGTTATCCCTATTAAAAACTATGAAATCGAAATCATGAACAATGCCATCCTATCTCTCTTCCGGTTAACGTACAAGGCGACTAACTCAAGGGTTAATACAGCCAATACTTATTGCGGCAGCAGCGTGTGTCTTATGCCACTTAGCAATGTACTGCGATTGCCGTGTCCGATAGATGGCAATAGGCTGAAAGCTTTGAGGCTGAAGGCTTTCAGGAGAGCAAAAAGATAAAAAATACACAAAAAGTAACATAACTTTTTAGTTTCAAAAGCTACCGGGTTGGTTTAAGACCACTTTTTCTGATTTTTTCAAGCGTGGTCGTTTTTTTATTATATTATATTATATCCTTTAAAACCAAAGGTTTCTTTAAAACTATTGTCAGACATGATGAATGATGATGAAAGGACAGCGTATATTACGTTCATGGGCTTTAATATACAAGTTCATTTTTGCATTATGCATTAGTAGTTCTATGCCTTTGATATGGGATTTATTAAAATACTAACTCAAAAGATTTTCTCGTATTTCTAAATTAGATTCCATTTTGAGTATTTTTTGTAATATTAATAGAATTCTAACAGAATAGAATTCTATTATTAAGAACTTGTGATATGGATACTAGATAACGGGGCAATTTTACATAGGTATTTCGTACATAATATTTTTTGTAAATAAACTTAAATCTTCTTCTTCTTCTTCTCGGCATGAAGTGACTGTCACGGCTGAATGTAAACACAGGCTACCCCTGTTGCCGGCCGTCCGCCCTTTGAAGTCCGCAGAAAAACCGCTCTTTTGAGCATTATATGTATACAGAGCGGGGCAGGGACATGAGCAGTGGCAGCGGCATGAGAAGTATCGCGTTTACATTCAGTTCTACCCGGCTAGCATGACCACCCACCAAAACACGATATGATAAAGCCATTTATCGCACAGAATTGTCAAAAATTCATAGTTTTTCGACAGTTCAAAGCGATAAATGGCTTTTTCATATCGTGTTTCGTTGGTCATGCTAGCCGGTCTGCTCACGGCGCTCGGCGCATTGCCCTTCTCACAGCGGCATAATGTAAACATATAGGTAGGACATGAAAATAAACAGTAGATACAGCTATAGAAAATTGTTTCATTGTCGATAGGAGAATATTTTATTAGACAGAAACTATAATTATGTAATAGTTTGACATGTAATAATAATAATATCTGATGTAATCGTTATAATTTGACGTTTGAAAGTAATATTTTTATAATAAATAGTAATATAATTTGACATCTAATATAATTCTAAATTCATATTATCTGTCCATATTTGCATGCTATTTAAGATGGCTAAATAGGTTAAGCTCCTGACATGATCACAATTTGTATACCTACCCTATTTAAAGCAAATAAATTTATTATTATTATAAATGTATGTAGGTATACGGTATTGGCAAAATAATTGATTTATTTATTTTCCATCGAAATTTCATTTACTTATGTCAATTACACATCAATCAACAATCATTTAAATAGGGAATTTTTGAACTATTTTGAGATGTATTTGCTAGGTTTGCTGTGTGGTGACGGCAGAGTAGACTACAATTGTCACCACCCCAAATCTCTCCCGTGGGTGTCGTACAAGGCGACTAAGGATAAAACAGTGATGAGGAATATGGGCAGCAGCGTTCCTCTTATTCCACCTAGCTATAGGACAGCGACTTTTGTGCCCGAATAATGACAATAGGCTCGCCATCTATTATATGGGACCTAACATCATTGGCGAAACGTGGATGTTAATTCACCTCTGCCTACCCCTTCGGGGATAAAGGCGTGATTTATGTATGTATGTTTGCTAAGTTATATCTATGGGCGACTTAACAATTATATTACATTTCTTATAGTTTGTTTTTTTATCTTGAGAAATAATAAATTTTATTATCAAACTATTCATTTATCGATACCCATCCATAAACATGTCACATCCCTAGTCATCCACATCCCACACACCAATACATATTGAAAATTGCACACAAACAAAAAACAGACACGCTAAAATTCCAAAGGCAGTATACTACTTGGCTCATGGGTCCGACACTGCTGCATCACGCACGCACACTTGTAAGGACTGCACATATAAATAAGCTTGGAATCGTTCAGGAGTGGATCATAATCACTTTATTCTCAATAAGGGAAACACCTTATATAATAAAATAGTAAAATTGAACAATTACGAATTTTAAGAAACCCAAGACATATTCCAAATTTAAACATGACATCGGCATTGTGCTTGTGTGCCTTCATCGAATTGTTTATTTCTATTGAAGGTCACGAGTTGAAAAAAGCGCAAACAGGACATATTTTCTGGCGGGATTCGACTTTTGTTAAGAAGAAGATATGTACAGAAAAAGAGAATGAAATGAATAATGAACTACCACCACAAGCAAGTGTACTCCAAGGGCCAATTGCGAGTGTTAAAGAAGAAAAGAATAAGTTTCGACCTGATAAGCCAATCAGGTTGGAAACCCGATTAGGAATTGCGGTCGGCAAATGCCCTGATGGCTACGTATTGAGAGGAGGGTTTTGTTTCCCAGAGTACAATGATGAAGAGAACGATGATAAAGCGAACGATGATGAAGAGAAAAACGATAACGAAGAGAACGATAATGAAAATAACAATAAATTATTCGATTTTAATTTTAACATTATATAAATGTTAGAAAAATCTTTGAAAATAACAATAACGAAGAGAACGATGTAGAATAAATACGGGATGAATGAAATAGCGGCTGGTCTCAGGGGTAGCTTTTTTTGTATGTTGGACGTTCTTCTTTTCTACCGACAATCACAGAGTATTTTTTTAGATTTTCCAAAAAAATTAAAGTAACTTATCTTTATTAAAATAGGTCTTAAATCATTGTCCGGTTATCGTAGATTTCAGAAACATATAAAGCCGATGTATTACTTAATAATCTTTCAAAATTTCACGTTTTATCGGAATGGTAACAAAAAATAAATATAAACACTTCGGTCACAAAAATGTTTTAATTTATTAGTGGCCATGGAAAATCAGATCTTCGGGTTTTAATTACTATGCTTAACTAGAATACAAACATTTATTATTGTATAGAAAACTAAAAATTCTGGCATTTAAAATAATGACAGAATTTATAATATAAACATTTTAAAATTGAAATTTAATACCGCTCTGTCACACTTTCAGTTGTTAAGACAACAATGTTTAAAATGTATGAAAGTCTTAAATTAAATTCTGTTGAAAATCTGGTTAACAGCTTTTGTGTTCAGTATGGAATAGTGGAAATGGCTTTTTGAGTTAATATTTGTAATAAATTAAATCTTATACTAGTTTGACGGTTAGTATTATGGGGGTCAAAGTGACAGAGTGGTTAATAAAATGACAGAGTGGTAAAAACGGTGGTTGCTTAAAAAATCGCAAATATGTTTGTATGGAAAATTGAATTTTCGCTAAATTCTCTATACAAAACCGCAATTTGATACTTAAACCCCTAATATTTATAGATATTTTTACGGCGACCTTTTAATTTTTTTCACGTCGTCAAATAGGGTCTTTAAATTTTTAAGAGACTTTGTAAATATGCTTACTAGCAAGGCCCATCGTGGTTGTTTCCTAATAGGTAAATATATAATCTAACAGCTAAACTTGAAAATATGGTCTAATTTCATAATAATACCTCATTAAGCCTGCCATTCCATTTTGATTCGTTCATATGATCCATTTCAACGAAAGCTCCCTAGTAATTAATAAAATAATGTATAAATAATTGATGGAAAGGACCATAATTCTAAAGCTCCTTATAAATCGGGAGACATAGGGGTCAGGAGACACGCTTTACCGTCACCACTTGATAATTTAAATGACAGAAATCTATACTATCACTAGCTGACTAGCCGCCCTAGCATGAACACCGAAACATGATATGATAAAGCCATTTATCGCTTAGATCTGTCAAAAATCAATGGAGTTTTGACAGTTAAAAGCGATAAATGGCTATATCATATCGTGTTTCGGTGGTCATGCTAGGGGGGCAGGTAAACGTTGTTTTGCCTTTATCACCTAGCTAGGGGTATATAAAATAGCCTACGATGGCTACGACCTATTCTCAGACCTACCAAATATACCTACATAAAAAAAAACCTAAAAAGCCTTTTCGGAGGACTTCAATGACAAACACTGTGACACGAGATTTGTATTAATTAGATTACATGTATATTATGAAACCACAGTTTCTGAAATAGTTTCCTCGTTAGTGTTATAAAATACCTTGTCATAAATTTCTATGTGGGAACGTGTCGGGCACTGCATGAGTCACACGTGAAATCACGGATCCAACATGCAGCATCGCGCACGCACACTCGTAGGGACAGCACATATAAGCTCCCCGTTGGTCAGGGAGAGGATCATTATCAGTTTGTTCTCACTAACGGAAACACCATAAATAAAAGAATAAAGATCTACAATTAGAAAACACAAGACATATTGAAAAAAAAATTAAACATGCCACCGGCATTGTGTTTGTGTGCCTTCATCGCATCGATTTTTATTATTGAAGGTCACGTGTTGAAAACGGAAACAGAATATAATTTCTGGCAGGGTTCGACAGTTTTTACTCATGCCAAGCGGCGTGCAGAAAAAGAAAACAAAATTAATATTGAATTACCACCACAAGCAAGTGTACTTCAGGGGCCGATTTTGAGTGTTAAAGAAGAAGAAAAGAATACCTTTCGACCTGATGTCCCAATCAGGTTAGAACATCGAATTGGAATTTTGGCTGGCAAATGCCCTGAAGGCTACGTATCCAGAGGAGGATTTTGTTTCCCAGAGTACGATGACGACAGTTAGTTGGCGGCTTGCGTAATAAGATCGTCTGCGTAATAATTTCAAAATTTTCTCGATCGTTGAACCATACACTTCGTTTTAAAGGACGGGGTCGTGTGAGTCACACGCCGAAGCATCTAACGAACTCATCGACGAACTGCAATATAAACGTCCAGTGATAACATTTAACATCACAAACGAATCACAGCCTGGAGTGGAAACACGCTAATCGTTATTTAGTACAGCTGAGTACTTAAATAAACAATTGAAATAAGTACAATTACATTGAAGAAGTTTTCGCATTTGAAGCTCTTATTTTGAGAGATGTCAATGACCACAATGGGGACGCTATCGGTGTTTATCATGCTTTGCATGCTGTCAGTGACGATTGAAGGCCGTGTCATTCCCACTAACCGACTTGAAGTGCCGCCCGAGGGACTCGTTTTAAGGGTTGTAATTAAACCAGATGCCCACGGTGTAATGAAAGTGCTAGTGAAAAGTGAAAGGAAATTTGGACATAGCCGTTTTAAAGAAGGACGATTGAAGAGGCCCCTGTTTAAGACGACGGAAAGGACAACTGCGGCAGATTTATCCGACCAAGAAAGGCGGTTTACGGTTCATCGTACGACTCCTACCAAAGTCCCGTGTGTCCCAGTTATCGAAAATCGTTTTGGCATCGCCGTGGGGAAATGCCAAGCTGGTTATGTTTTGAGGGGCGGCTTTTGTTTTTCTGAATACGACGATAATGTATTAGAGCCTTGTGAATGAATAGTGAGTGTTTCATATTGTCTTATTGTTAAATTTTCTTAGTAGTAATTTTATAGAATTAAATTTATTTATTTGGTTAAGCTTGTTTTTTTTTTACCTCAAACACTGACAAACGGCGAGATTATGTTGTGCAAATAATGTATAGCAAATGGTACAGAATAAAAAAAAATATTCAATAAAATATCCGCTAAATAGATTAGAAATAATTTTAGGAATTCTTAGCAATGTTTTGTTTTAAATAAATACTCTTACTTTAATCAATTCATCTTATCAAGGAACTTCTGTGACTTTACATTTTTTTGACAATAGTTCGACTATATATTATTTTTACGGTGAAGATTTGTTTTCTGTAGTATTTTTTATTTACTTTTTATTGTTTCTTAATAAATTGAGATTTAATATCTAAGCTTGCTTTTGAAGATCATCAAGTTTGTTGATTCTTAAATCCTTTGATAATGTTTTGGTCTGGTTCTTGACACACATCTGTGGTATGTACGGGCAACGGCACTTTACCCAGAGCTGTAAAATTTCTTCAGTCGATTGTCAACCTTAACTTGTTGGTAGTAAGCCACAAAGTTACATACGTACATACTGCTGCTGTAGATAAATTATAAAAATTAGTTTTCTGTCTAGACCAACTTTTATACGACCAGGGGGCCTACCGCCTAACTCGATTGCTAAAGCAAAAGCTATAGTTTATGACGTCATGCTGTCATTTCGCACCAAATGTACCTAAACTATCAGCGATTGCTTTGAACAAATTATCACTGAATGATTTTGTATGAATTTGGCACAAAATCCTAGCAAAGGACGTGGACAAAATCATTCTCCACCACTTAACAGTGTTTTGTCTCGGTATTTACTGGGAGTTAGAGCGAGAGGAAAATATTTTCTTTTCCACGAAGAGATTTTCTCCACGTCCCGTACCGCCTAAAAGATCAGGATGGCTGCTATACCCGTAAGCAGTGCATAGCAATATAGCAATCATCAGCAATCGAGTTAGGCGGTAGGCCCCCTGGACACTGAAAATGTGCTAAGAATAAATTATGTGCTATCTAGTGTAGGGAAGACTGAAACAGTTCAGTGTTAATTATGTTGTAAAACAATCAACAATGCATTCGATGATGTAACTTGTTTATATTGCTAAATTGGTTTTGAGGATAGCCAATTTATATTAATAAATTTATAGGTACTATATTTTTGGAATTTTGCTAACAGACAATAATAATTGTGGGTTAAATATACACAACCACGTACACTGAAAACTTCGGAAAGCACGTCAACATTAATTGATATTTATTTACATAAATGTAAGATAAATTATCGTAAAGAATATTTTATCGAAATGTTTCTGTAAACATTGTCCCGTAGGAAGCAGTATTTTTAGCATCCTGAATATTCCATTAATATCTTCTTCAGCCGTGTGGTGACGGCAGAGCAGAATACAATTTGTCACCACCCCCATCTCTCCCGTAGGTGTCGTACAAAGCGACTAAGGGTAAAGCCAGGAATGAGTAATGGGCAGCAACATTCCTCTTGTACCACCTATATATACTGCTATATACTACGATTTATGTGTCCGATAGATGGAAATAGCCTCGCCGCCTATTACATGGGACCTAGCTTAATTGGCGAAAAGTGGGTGTTAATTCAACTCTGCCTACCCCTTCGGGGATATTGGCGTGATTTATGTATTTATTATCATAATATACGGATTTTGCGTGATGGCAGAACAGAACACAAATTGATACCACTCCTGTCTCTCCAGCGTCGGCAGGCGACTGAGGGTCTGTACCAGAAATGAATTTAAGCTAAAACATCTGACAGTTTAGCGACATCACAGCATGTCCTACATAATTACACGTACTTAAATTCATCACATTTGTAAGTTAACTTTAGACACGCACCATATTACTATATAAGCCCATATTTGTATCTTTAAAAAACAGACTTAAATAACACCACCAAGTCGCGTTAAACTTCTTACACCTGGCAAAATAGGAACTAACCACACTATTTCCTTTTGTCACTTATCCTATAGAGGAGGAGCACTTTTGCTCTGTCATAATGTTTATTATGATATTTACCCTCGAATACAGAAAGGCTACTCAAAGTTTGAGTCCTGGTTAACATTTAAATACTGTCACTTTATTTACAAATTCTGACAGGTATTACCCACTTAACTTTTTAAGCATGCTCAAAATGTGAGTAGCCTTTTAGTACTCAGGGGTTAGTCGCCTTTTGTGTTCTGGCCATGACTACATGGCATCACAAGTTCTAGGATTATTCATTGCAAACTATTGCGTTATTGGTTGCTATGGTAAAACCGAATTGATACTTCGTTTAAAATACATACATACATAAATCACGCCTATATCCCCGAAGGGGTAGGCAGAGGTGAACTAGCACCCACATTTCGCCAATTATGTTAGATCCCATGTAATAGGTGGCGAGCCTATTGCCATTTATCGGGCACAAAAGTTGCAGTACTATTGCTAGGTGGTATAAGAGGAACAATGCTGCCCATTCCTCATCATTGATTTATCCTTAGTCGCCTTGTACGACACCCACGGGAGAGATTTGGGGTGGTGACAATTGTATTCTACTCTGCCGTCACCACAAGTTTAAATAGGTGTATTGTAATGAGATTGCATGACATTTTATAAGAGTGATTCAGTCATGAATCACTCGGCTTGCTTTAGGTTTTGAAGAATTCTTTACGACGTCTAGAAAAACAATTAAAACGGTTGCTTTACTTCAATTTATGGATAATATATGACACGTGCCGGCGTGTTGGCTGAGTCATTTCAATTCGGGGACTTTATTTCGTAACATGCCGACTTTCAGTAGTCGTATTGGTTTGTTTGTAGTTGATGACGGGTCCGACAGCTGGACGACCATTAGGTATATCCCCACATTAATCCAGTAGGCCAGGCACGGGCCGTGGACAAAATCTCTCTCCACTACTTGACAGTGTTTTGTCTCGGGATTTAGTGGGAGTAAGAGCGAGAGGAAAATATTGTCCACGTCCTGTGCTACGGGGGCTGGGAGCGGTGCCGTTGGTGACGACACAGTAGAAAACAATTGACAACATTACATGTTTTGAAAGCTATATTTTTATTACACGGATGGAAAATAGATGTTAAGAGACTCGACACGTATTTTTTGATTTTCTTTAATTTCGCTTCTAAGGCCCGAGAGTTCAGCAACATTAAACAGGCGATTATAAATTAACCGTCGGATTTTGACATTTTATCGTATAGAAGAACTGTCTAAAACTTACGGTTATCTTTTAATATCAGTTGTTTTACGTGTTGGTGAACTTGAGCCTTAGTATGTATTTTTAATTTTAATTTCAAAACCTACTCATTCTAAGACGACGTAAGTGCAACTGTTGGATTTTTGTGGGTTAAAGTAGTAGGCTCTACAAAATAAAATAAAAAATTGACATCACAACTGACTGTCTGATCTATGAGGTGTTTAAAAAAAAGGTGGATGGCAAGGTATTTATTGTTAGTATAACTTCAATTCCATTTTTGGACCATTTAGTTACATTTTTGAAATATCTCTTGACTTAGCAAATAATATATTAAAAAAAATAGTGTTCTAGATGATTGAAGCTCCAAATGGTTTCGTAATTATCATACTCAACTTGTTTTTTTTTAATGTTGTCAATTGTCACCACTCCCAATTTTTCCGGAGGATGTCGAACAAGTGATGAGTAATGAGCAGCAGCGTACTTCTTATATCACCTGCAATATACTGCGATTTACGTGCCCAATAGGTGGCAATAGACTCGCCACCTATTGGGGACCACCTACATAGGACCTAAACCTGGGTGTTAACTTCTGCTTACAGACATGATTTAGTATGCATATAATCCAGGGATTCTCCGTTTGATAGCGAGAAAAACGTTCGACCTGAGACCTGGCCCCGTAGCCATGGCAATCATGGCAATCGTTTCATAACGATAACGTGTCGAAGTTCGTCACGACCGGCCATATTTACTTTGGTATCTACAACGTCTTAGCTTGCGCTACCAACATAACAAGGAACTTATGAAGACGATTTTGGTCACGTGATTTCACGACGACTTACGTCAAAACCCATACATTTTGCTTTATAGAAAATCGTTATCTTTGTCGGTTACTTTGTCTAGGCCCCCTGGGTCTGTAAGTATGTTCTTTAAATACGCTTGGACACTCACCTCCATGGACCAAGTTCGTCTTTCAGTCTAGCTAAATAAATACCGTTAGCGTTCTGTGGACCAACCACCAGGCTTACTCTCGAGTTCATGCCCGGTTCGATGCCCGCAGGCCACCTCACAAAAGTGAAGTATTGAGTAGGTAAAGGGTGTGACACCGGACCTATTCCACAAAACTTTGTTACAATGGCAATATTTTCAAAAACATACCTCAAATAAAATATCTGTTTGTATAAACACTACAATAAGTGGTTTTAGATGTCCGTTATAGTGTGAATATTTTATGCACACACAGAACATTGTAACAGTACATTATTTGAATATACAAAGCTAACGATCGAATCAAACGAATTCTTCGAACGAAACAAACTTCTTCAATCCCGTGTCAACTTTTAAAATCGATGATTGATCCTTGTGCTCAGTCCTTTTGTCACACTATATTTACGTGGGTGTGTTGTGCAGTAACTTTTAATTTAATTTAATAATGGCAGCTGTCGTAATTAATTTAAAATATTAATACCTTAGTTGTCATCATCATCACCAGCCCTTTTAATGTCCCCACTGCTGGGGCACTGGGCAGTCCGGTGTCAACTTCAAAAATTGATGATTGATCCTTGTGGTACCTTAGTTGTACATAACCTTAATCAAAATTAAGTAAGAGAGTGTTATGACCTAATCGAAACGTAATATTAATGCGATGAATGATGCTGAATGTTCAATCAGTAAAACAATCAGGGCGCTTCTGCGCGAACGTCACAGCTACGTAAGGTCGCATCATAAATGAATGTCTGGTTAGGTTAGGTATGATTCAACCGATATCACTGTGTTTACGTAACAGGGCAACCAAGAGCGCAGGTTTAATTTTTACCATCATTTTAACTGCTATAAAATAGCTGCATCGGGTATGTCTGCTTCATTAGCGACTGACACCTCACACGAAACAGGAAAGTCGGAACTTGGTAATTTAATAAGTACAAGCACTTTTAATTCTGAGGCGAATATAATATATTTAAAGAAGAAAATAATTAGAAAATGGCCACTCTCACCAGTCTCGTTGTGGTGTTTGTGCTTCTTGCCACAATTGAAAGTCACGTCATAAGGACGGGGAAAATTGAAGTTCCATATCAAGGAACAACTCTAAAAGTAGATATCAAGCCAGATACGGAAGGCAAAATGACAGTGCAAGTGAAGATTGCCGATAGAGGTTTTGGAGCGAGAACAGGCCAGGGAAACCGAATACATTTTAGAGGTGACGCCGTGGAGCGTCTTACAGAAGATATAGTAGTGCTAGAAAATCGATTTGGAATCGCTGGAGGCAATTGCCCTGTAGGCTACGTACCAAGGGGAGGATTTTGTTTCGAAGCAACCGAAGACTAATTTCCACGTCAATTCTGAGTCCTAGATCAATTATACAGATCGGTTACGATTGTAATATAGCTGTGAATAAGTAGCCTAAGCACTTGTCTTATGGATACTAGATGACGGACAAATTTTTAATATAATTATGTATACAAATGTTGAATGTGAATGGTCAAGTGTGATGCAAAGCATTTACGTACGAGTATATCAGTAAAAACTGTTTTTGTCTATGTTTTGTTATTTGGGATATTTCCAAAATTCATTGTTACATAATTTTTAATAAACATTATTGTTTAAAATTGTGCTTTTCTTTACATTTACTTACACAACTAAGTACCTACTTGTCTCTAGGTCAATTTTGTTTTGGACTAAGTGAAGTGAGTGTATAACAGACACTTTTTTTTGTTTTATAAAAAACTTTTGCTTATGTGCCAAAATGCTGTTTTTCGTGCTTGTCGCTAACGTCTTTAACATTATTCTTTATTGGCTTCTTTCCCTGCATAGGTAAATCATGTTTTCCACGAACCGCTTAAGAGCCCTATTACATTTTGACTGTGATTTGCGTAAAATGGCCAATTTTAGCATTCTTGATCTCAGAAACAAAAATACATTGACAATTTTGACTAAGTGAATGGTGTAGAATAGATATTGGCATAATTCGTAGCGGCCTCGGTATTTGTAAATTTTGCTTAACTTTTTAATTGAACCCAAAATTGTAGAGAAAGAATTTTATAAAATCCGCGAAGGCCCTTTTTTGAGCTCCTGGATAGAACTACTGTTCAACGCAAATGAAATATAAAAAAATAGATTTTTATCTGTAATAAAGTCGAATAGTTCGTAGCGGCCTCGGAATTTTGAAACATCATTGATTTAATATAGAAAAAAATAACTACGAAATGCGATGCACCGGCCGTCTAAGTATGAGAGGAGTGAGATTTGTAAAAGGGCTCTTAATAAGTGTAGTTACAATGAAAAAATGTTTTTGCAGATGTAAGTCTTAATATCATACATACATTATGTCAACCCACGCGTGTGGTGACGGCAGAGTAGAATACAACTGTCACCACCCCAAAACTCTCCCGTGGGTGTCGTACAAGGCGACTAAGGATAAATCATTGATGAGGAATGGGCAGCAGCGTTCCTTTTATACCACCCAGCAATGTACTGCGACTTTTGTGTCCGATAAATGGCAATAGGCTCGCCACCTATTACATGGGACCTGACATATTTGGCAAAACGTGGGTGCTAGTTCACCTCTGCCTACCCCTTCGGGGATATAGGCGTGATTTATGTATGTATGTATGTATGTACAGTGTTTGTAAGTCGTCCACTCCGGAGAGAGTGATTGGAACGACAACCATCCAATCCATACTGCTGAAGGTTTTGGCTTAAGTTTTACAGCCGGCCGCCTGCCTGACTCCCTCTTTGGGTATGCTGTTGCTGGTGGTTTGCCCTCCACCATTCGGGTGCCCCAAGGTCCTATTGGTCTACACCGGGCAATCTCCCTTAGTTGGCTTTTACGACACCCATGGGGTATACGTTATTTGTTCAATAGAATATAAATGTACGAAACTGACGTATTAAAGAGAAAAGAAAATGGCAGCCGTCACAGTCGTGACAAATTTTAATTCATGAGAAGTTAACAAAACGCGTAGAATACGAAATTGACGTTTGTATTCTATTCGCTCGAATATATTGCCCACTTTTTTGGGCCCCCTGTAGGCCTAGCACGGGACGTGGACAGAATCTGTCTCCACCACTTGACAATGTTTTGTCTCGGTATTTAGTGGGAGTTAGAGCGAGCGCAAAACATTGTCTTTCCCCCGAGAAGATTTGGTCGACGTCCCGTGCGGGGCTGGAGCTGCCCGCATCCAGCCGCTTTCCGCGACCTTTATCAGAGCGTCGTCGCTTCTCCCTTTGGGGTAACGGCTTGTATTGATTTTCTTCGGAGGAAACTTGCATAGAGATTCTCTGTCATAATTATTACCAATAAACTTGAGAATACATATACTTTTACCTATACAGATACTTGTTATATCTAAATTAATTTATATTAATACATACATACATAAATCACACCTATATTCTCGAAGGGTGTAAGGCAGAGGTGAATTAACACCTACTTTTCGCCAATTAAGCTAGGTGTTATAGGTGGCGAGCCTATTGCCATCTATCGGGCACTCAAATCGCAGTATATACAAGAGCAATGCTGCTGCCCATTACGCATTGCAGTCATTACCCTTATAATTATATACATACATAAATCAAGCCTATATCCCCGAAGGGGTAGGCAGAGGTGAACTAGCACCCACGTTTCGCCAACTATGTCAGGTCCCATGTAATAGGTGGCGAGTCTATTGCTATTTATCGGGCACAAAAGTCGCATTACATTGCTAGGTGGTATAAGAGGAACGATGCTGCCCATTCCTCATCACTGATTTATCCTTAGTCGCCTTGTACGACACCCACGGGAGAGATTTGGGGTGGTGACAATTGTATTCTACTCTGCCGTCACCACCACCACCAAATTATTGTACTAAAATGTTAAAATATATAGTAATTCACCTAACTAACCGTCGTATCTAACGGTAACATATTATTACTACATAGCTGCTACTACGTAGCCATTTTTTTTATTTTGCGCCCACACAACTTTGAAGGTCGATACCATGTCTCTGTGTCACGCAGCGCAGGCAGTTCATTTCCAAATTCAAACGGGAATCCCGGGGCGTTACCGGAAACTGCACGTAAAGGTTAATACACATTGGATCAACCCGGCACCCGACACCGCCTCGCCTCGCGCGGTTAGTATTCTTTATTTTGAATTTGTATAGAGGCGGAGCGACGCGATGACACGCGGGGCCCGCGGCGACCGCCTGCGGCCCGTGAGGTGACCAGCGGGGTTATTATGTAATATTAATTACTTACATAATACATAATCGGGGTTCGGGAGGTGACCGCCTGCTGCCCGCGAGCTATTCACACAACGACAAATACGTCTGCGATAGGGCGTTTTTCCACTCACCGGCCCGGCATCGGCACGGCACCGCCCCAGCTACCAGGGAAACAAAAATGTGTGAAATATATGGCCATGGTTTTCCACTTACCGGCGCCGGTAACGGAACGGCGTTGACTCCCACCGGTGCCGTCGCTGATAGCTCACTGCTGGCGGGTAAAACTCTCCATGTCAGACGCATGGTTTTTGGTTTCTATTATAAATTAAATATTAAAATATACTTGTATCGCGGATATTTCTATTTTTAATTGCATGGGCCTATGTGGGAATATATGAATATAATTGCATAATGGATAAGAAAGTGCGTCATTTTCATCTTTAGTAATTGAAAAATTAACAGGAAGAGGAAATTATATTGGTTGATGTTTCATTATGAATAGCTTTGTACAGTTTAAAGATTTTAATGGTTAGAAAAAGAAAATCGAAAAATTATGATCTTGAGGCGGGATCATAATTTTTCGAAATTCTTTTTCTAACCATTAAAATCTTTGTACTAATGTTTCTAACATTTATATAATGTTAAAATTAAAATCGAATAGTTTGTACAGTCTCTTAAAAGAGACGAAAAAGCGTTGTCTAAAACAAATTTATCAGTAGACAAGTAGCGTTTTCCACATTTAACGAATATTGATTCTGCTAAGCGTGCATGGTATACATTAGAAAAGGCGTCCACGCGGCGACCCGGGGCGACCTCGCGGCATCCCCGCGTTGACTCCGCGGCGTACACTCGCGGCGAGGCGGTGCTGGTCGGGTGCCGGGTTAATGTGATGAGTGTTATAACCTGAATGGACACGTCAGACATGTGTTCATTTAAAACAATATACAAAAATCGATACCTAGTTTACAGTATAAAACGATAGAGGACATGTACAGACAACAGCACGTCAGTCACTTTTGGCTCTACTTCCAACAAGATAAGGTTGACAATCGATTGAAGAAATTTGACAGTTTTGGGTAGTCTGCTGAGCCGTTGACTGTATGATTTTTAATGCAAATAAGGTAAATAGACCTAGAGAACAAAATGCGTTCAAAAACACGATTTAGAAAAAAGTGGCGTTTAAGTTGTTTTAAAATCACACGATTCAATTATATTTCCTTCTATGTCTTATCAAGTCACAACTTTTTTCTTATCAACATTCGATATCATTATTTTTTTTAGCATGACCATAATCTAGCCTGTTCCCATGTCTAAAAACATTTCATATTACAACTGTCAAACGATCTGCGAAGTAAGCTACTTCGAACTTTCTTGTCGATTGTGAAACAGGCCCTTAGTATAATTTTTATTATTTATTCAAATTTGAATACTTATAACATGACGACTAATAGACGAATGGATGCGAAGGTAAAGATAAATATTAAAAAACAAAGATTCGAGCATCTTGATGGAACTGCTAAAGAGGCTGCTCATTGCAGTAACTGAGGCCCTACCGCCTAACTCGATTGCTAAAGCAGAAGCTATAGTATATGACGTCATGCTGTCATTTCGCACCAAATGTACCTAAACTATCAGCGATAGCTTTGAACAAATGATCACCGAATAAGTTTGTAGGAATTTGGCACAAAATCCGTACCGCCTAAAAGTTCAGGATGGCTGCTATAGCCGTAAGCAGTGCATTGAAATATAGCATCATCAGCAATCGAGTTAGGCGGTAGGCCCCCTGGTCTGTTTGCCAAATGATGCTGATCATGGTAAAGCAGAATACAATTGTCACCTATACCCATCTCTCCACCGAGTGTCGTACAAGACGATTATAATATAATGGTAAAGACAGCGATAAGTAAAGGGCAACAGCTATTCCCTTTTACCACCTTGCAATATACTGCGATTTACGCGCCCGTGAGATGGCATAGCCTCGCCCCTGTTACATGGGACTTATCACAATTCGAGAAACGTGGGTGTAAATTCACTTTAGTAAATATAAAAGCGGTCTCAAGGCGGCAATGGACACTAACAGTGTGTCATCGGATACGCCGTATTTTACCTTGAACTGACCCGACGAAAAGTCGTCTACTGCAAATGTATGTTGTCTGTCTGTAGCCATGTTTTCTTCATCTGAGTCATTGGTTCAAACAGCAACAGTTCAGTCAACTTGGAGAGAGAATTAATGTAAACAAACTGTGAATTACTAACACATTTTTCCATCTTCGAATAGTTTAGTCCTCATATAATTGATTGATTACATAATTAAACATAGCAGCCAGCCTGATAACCGATTACTTCGATTATTAATAATATGTCTGAGCACTGAAGTATGAGTCATTTTGCATCGCACATACTTAATTTTATCGGTCACCGCAGTCTTCATTGTTGCACTGATAGTGTCAGAGAAGACACTTACTTACTTCAAGATTTCATGCGCGTTAATTATAAATAAAAATGGCGTCATGCTTCGCACGTGTTGCCGCCATCTGCGTTTTCGTTGTTGAAATTGAAAGTTTTGTGATGCTGAGTAATATTCCATACAATACAGTCAAATTTCACAAGCAACTCCAGACACTGGATGATACTCTGGCAGTGATTAGCGTCTGGCAAGCATTGGACACTATGGAACTATGGGAGGACGTGCCAAGACTCCAACAGCGTGGCGGCATCATTGTGGGGCTGTGCCCGGAAAATTATGTGAAAGTCGGCCGCTACTGAGTCCCGGAAGACCTCAGTGGAGATGAAGATTAAAACGGAATTCGCAAGAAGGTGCATACCTACGTTACACCGACGGACGTTATACCGATGTTAAACTGAGCTTATACCGATGTGATGTATAGTTATTGAGATGTGCAACTTCTTAAGTCGATTTGTGTGTCTTGTTGACCTTCAAGCAGGCGCGCGGTCACGAGCAATTATTGTACATTTATGGTATTAAAAATACCCAATAATTTTAGACATAGGTACATACGTAAGAATATGTCACGCCTTTTTTCCACAGTGGTAGGCACAGATCACTTATTTCCACTTTCTACGATCCTTACATACTTCTTTCGCTTCATCCAATCTCATTAATCTCTTCATGCATGCCCGACGGTTTCGGCTACTCTTGACCTGGCCCTTTTTTAGACTTTCAATGTGATTATGAAAGGTCCACCCAGGCCTTCCCCGTCCCATTTCTCCATTCGCTTTCGCCATATAAATCCTTTTTGTCATTCTCCTTGCATTCTGTCTTTCGACGTGACCAAACTATGCGAGCATCCTTTTCTCAATTCTTGTCTTTACATGTTCTTTCAAACCACACCTTTCTCTTATGTGTAATGATACATAATATCAAACACACATAGGTTCACTTATCAAAAAAATAATTTTTACATCGGTTCATAATTGACTTGCACAATAAATTGGTGCACCTACATACAAAAAAAAACTTAAAGTGGAACATAGAATATCCTCCTTTTTTGAAGTCGATTGAATAGTACAAAAACTCCACAAAATATTGCGTAAGCTAAGCATCTTAAATTAACATGACCGCGTGGTACCACGCGAACTGTTAGCCATTTACCATAGAGGTACAAGATCATTCTAAAAATGTTGTATTAAATTGGTTAGTTTACATTGTTGCGTATTATTTCTGTCTATTTATTTGTTGTACAAATCCTTTTAGAAATGATTTGATAGTTTGGATTGGGATATTGTCCCATAATAGTGTTTTTCTATTTTAAATACGTTTTTTTTTTCAAAATAGAATACCAAAGTAAATCCGCAAAATTAATGTAGACTTACAATAAGTTAGTACACTTCTTACATTGATTCCATCTGCATGACACCGAGGATCTAGTGTAATCTGATCCGATCTAGTAGAACTGAACAGTATGGTGTCTTAGAATATATTTATTAGGTATTAACTTAAATTATAGAATATTAATTTCAGAGATAATGGAGAGTCCATTCTTTAAGTTAAAATTTCACCATCATCATCAACCCATGCTCGTCCACTGTTGGACATAAGTCTCTCCTAATGCACGCCACTGCTCCCGATTTTAACATTTAGTAGAATATCATCATCATCATCATCACCAGCCCTTTAATGTCCCCATTGCAGGGGCACGGGCCTTCCCTATGGATGGAAGAATATAGGGAGACAAATTTAACATTGTCTTATTCGGTAATTGAAAAAGATATGTAACTACTTAAAGAGAGAAATAAATTTTGTTTAATTTCCAGTATCCATAGTACCTACTGGTGGCGCCCTTCCGAAATCAGGAGTACCTACACTCAGCCCCACTGACCACTTTTAAACAAGTAAGCTGGACTGAATATGTCTACTTCGTGGACCTTCGTGGACCTTCGTACCCAGTGCCATCAGCGCCAAGATGGCGATAATCAAATTGGCTTCATTTTTTGGATGACAACCTTCAGTCCAGCGTAGTTGTTTAATAGAGGTCAGTGCTCAGCCCCGTCAATTATTCCGTCCGTTATTAAGTAACATCAAGACCGAACGAAGCTGGCTCTACATCTAGACGGAGTTGCAAAAGGAGCACTCTGCACCATTTTAAATTTATATGTTTTTTACCTTAAATTATTTTAACTTAAATATATATTCTTAGGTTAAAACCTATGTGGCATAGCCCATTACATAAATAAATAGCATTGTATCTTCTTAAAATCAGATTTTTTTTGCCATACTAGGTATCGCAAAAATACCATGTGAGAGAGACCTAAAAATTTACCAAAAGACAGCTTCATCAATTCCTCGGAAGTTACTTTTATTGAGATAATGCTATTTGGCTTATTTTATTAAATGTAAGTTGTAGATTATTTAATCAACGTTATACCTAGGTAGGTACCACCCAAAGAGTATATAATTACGTTTAGGTACCACCTACCACCACACACGCATTCGGCTATTTTTATATTTTTATCAGGATTCTTTTGTCAGCGCCATCTTCTACAATAGAGAGAAAACGTTCCCTTCATTGTAATGGTGAAAATAAAATGTTCACCAAAACGCAAACGCTACATAATAGTTTAAGGACTGATGGTAGATGTCGCTCTTAGCAATATGCAAATATAATGGGGCGAATAGAAATAGTATATAGCGTGTTGAATAGACACAAAATCAAAAAAGTTTTACTTGGTAGAATCCTGAAAAATTTCCAAGGAAAAAAATTCTAAACTATCAAATCAAATCAAACTTTTATTTGCTTACCAAGTTAACAATAGGAATGAATTTTTTAAACTACAATTTTTTTTTCTTTAAGTAGCAACACTGATTTAGAGTTAATAAGAAATTAATAAGAAATCATAGGTCTAAATACCCAGTTGCGTGTAGTGCTTGTATTGCCTCGTACAAACTTTAGTTAAAAATAGAAAACAAAGTTATTTTGTGCTGATTATTTATCTGGGGTAAATAAATACGCCAAAGGGGCTAATAGATACGTAATATGGGGTGAATAGAAATGCGATAAGGGGCGAATAGAAACCAAAAGGGGTACAATAGGAACCAAAAATGGGTGAATAGAAATACAATGCTTAGATCTACCACTGTCTTTTTATTTAACTACTTAGCAATATTATATTTTTTTTTTTTGTTCTGCAGGAAAAAATAACATGGCCCGGATATATTAGCCCGATCATCTTCAGCCCTTATCGTCACTTACCATCAAGTGAGATGAAGGGCAAGAGCTTCCGTGTCTAACATAAAAAATACACCACTGAGGTTTTTTAGGTTAACATAATAATGTACGATCTGTGGTAACGCGATGTACAATCACCGATACAGGTATGCTGCAGTACAATTGCGTATTTTTAAACGGCATTGAAGGCCCTACTATTTCTGCCTAAGTGGAGATGAAAGAGCCCGATCCGGACAGCGGGATATTTGTATTTTTGTTTGACACTGCCCCATTTTCTTGTCATCCGGTAACAAATGGAAGAGTTTGCACAAAAGGTTTCGGCGGAAGTCGCCCTATTTGATCACGGAGCGGGGTGATTGGCGTTTCCTCGACCTTGCGCTCGTCTATTCTAAGAAGTTGACGCGCCGAGCGTACTGGCCTAGGCGGAGCTAAGGACTCGCTTTTTAAGGACCAAGGCTGTCGAGAGGCCTTAACAGCATCTACCGGATCTTTGGGGAAGGCGAAGACCTTGTCCTAAAGACAAAAGTGTCCTCAAGCCTTGCAGTCGAGCAGTAGCTCAGGACCAGTCTTCACCAGCAATTTAATGTCCCCACTTGAAGAATATAAGGATAATGGGTCATTACTGTTCGCTAGGGCAGTGGCATAACGCGCTTGAATTGCGTAAACTAAGCAATGTTCGCTAAGGCCGATCATTGGATGGGTGACCAAAAGTTTACTATCTACAGCTCCTCCGCGCTTCGGAAGGCACGTTAAGCCGCTGGTCCCAGCTGCATCTGCAGTCGTTAATACATACCAACTCTAAGGGGTGGGCAGACAGAGGTATTTTAACAACCATATGTTGCTAACTATGTTAGGTCTATATGTATATATAAGAGACTAAGCGCGTAAATCGTATGCCACTTAGTACAACTGTATTCTGCTCTGTCGCCACCACTCGGCTCATGAATGATTAAATTTATACAAACGTAATTTACGCCATTCTCCCATAAGCAGTAATTGTATAGATGATGTATCAGGACAGCTGCTGCGTAATCTTCATCCGCGGGCGACCACTGTTGTAACTAGGGGTCGCCCGCAGCTTCGCTCGCGTTAATGTCGGTTATTATATAGTCTTCAGCTTTCTTCGATTAAAAGACCATCCAACACAAACATAATTTTTCAATTCGAGTCAATAGTTCCTGAGATTAGCGTTCAAGCAACCAAGCAAACAAAGAAACTCTTCAGCTTTATAATAGTTATGTACCAGAAATAATGCTGCGTAATCCTCATTATATTATAATTCTTATTCGCCTTGTAGGTATAACACCCACGGAGAGGCAGGGATAGTGACAATTATTATTGTATTGCCGTGTGGTGACGGCAGAGCAGAATACAATTAATTGTCACCACCCCAAATCTCTCCTGTGGGTGTCGTACAAGGCGACTAAGGATAAATCAGTGATCAGGAATGGGCAGCAGCGTTCCTCTTATACCACCTAGCAATGGACTGCGACTTTTGTGCCCGATAAATTTTAATGGCAATAGACTCGCCACCTGGGACTTGACATAGTTGGCGAAACGTGGGTGCTTATTCACCCCTACCTACCCCTGCCTACCCCTTCGGGGATATAGGCGTGATTTATATGTATGTATTATTGTATTCTTGTCTACAGTCACCACACGGAAAAAAATTAGCTATTCGTAATAATAATTGTTTTTGTGACTGTATTGTGTTAGTAAGTTTCTTAATAATCTGTATAGACTCTTGGCATATAAAGTAAGGAAAAACGTCTTGGGAAACTAATGATGAATAAGTGTTTACATAGATTATCAATTTGCAATATAACGTAACTCCTTATATAATAGATAAGTAAATTGACTTAGGCAATTTATAGAGCCATGAGCAAGTGTAGATTTATTTTCCTTACAGAGTTTACCACATGTAGCCCGACCGTCACATGATTAAGATGCCATACAATTTTATTTATACATACACATACATACATAAATAACGCATATATCCCCGAAGGAGTAGGCAGAGGTAAACTGGCACCCACGTCTCGCCAACTATGTCAAGTCCCACGTAATAGGTGGCGAGCCTATTGCCATTTATCGGGCACAAAAGTCGCAGTACATTGCTAGGTGGTATAAGAGGGACGCTGCTGCCCATTCCTCATCACTGATTTATCCTTAGTCGCCTTGTACGTCACCCACGGGAGAGATTTGGGGAGGTGTCATTTGTATTCTACTCTGCCGTCACCACACGACACAAACTCTCTTCTTCTTCCTGCCCTTATCCCGCTCTAAGCGGGGACAACATGTCTTCTTCTTCCACTCCTTTCGATCCTATTTTTTAATTTTATTACACATTCAATACTTCTATTGAATGTGTAATAATATATCTAATATATAAAAATCTCGTGTCACAGTGTTTGTTATCGAACTGCTTCGAAACGGATTTTTGTTTTTGTCTGTATTTGGTAGGTCTGAGTATAGGGGGCAGGCCATTGTTTATACCCCACCCCTATGTGATAAGAGCCAGACAACGTTTGTTGGATCAGCTAGTAATGTATAATTAACAACTACTTCATCTTCTTCTCTTTCTCCCTGCCTTATCCTAGGATCCTTTCAACATACAACATGCTAAATAGAGAATGCGATCTTGATATTTATCATGACTCGCTTTCAAATTTAAAATTAAAGATTCAGTCATTCCATAAAACAATTTAGTTAGCATACTACTTATTATCAATTTATATTATTTAATAACTATACTACTAGTTTAAATAGGTTCGTGTATTCAATTTCTTTTCTAAATTATTTATAAAAATGATGTGTTCACCTGTAATTGGGTTGCATGCTAGACTAAAATTGCATTATAGTTTGTAATAAACATGTAATCTGTTGGTGTACCAAATTTGTAAAAAAAATAAAACTATTCGATTTTAATTTTAACATTATATAAATGTTAGAAAAAGCATTGCATAAGCATTGCCAACGGGTACATTGCGAGGGTACCTGTTGGCTTACAACGTGAAGTGTAAAGGTTAGAAGAATTTCGGCAAGTTAATTAGTGTCTTGGGTGGCCGAGCGGTCAGGCACCTGCCCGGATAGCAGCGGACGCGAGTTCGATTCCCGCCTCAAGATCATATTTTTTCAAAATTCTTTTTCTAACCACCAAAATAAAATTAAAATAAAATTCTAAGTGGTATCGGCACGACATGTCTGTATTCCTTTTGCATGCTCTTCTAGACGTGAGCAAAAACTCTCTTTTCACCATTTTATAATATCTCTCACACAATCCATGTTAACAACCAGGGTCTTTTAGTAATGTCATGGCGATTTAGCAGGTATACCACGATCTCCAGAACTTAATACGAAAGAACTTACTCGCTTCTTCGGTCTTCTTTATTTTCTTGAACATTATAATGTTAGAAATATTAATACAAAGAAAAAGTTTTAGAAAATCATGTCCCTAATGAGGACATAAATTTTCGTAATTTTGATATTACTTTACCAAAACATCTGTACAGTCGTAACTAACATGCTCAGGCCATTTGAGGTGAGCTTAGTTAGGGTTACCTGAATGGTGGATCGGAAATTCCAAAGTGCTTGGTGGCATTCACAGGGCAATCCTTAGTCATCCCTTAGTTAATGTTTACAACAGCCCTGGTATGACTCTACATTATTTAATACCGTTTCCAGGCCAGCATGGAAGACAACTGATATTTTCTATATATTCATTCATCACCTTTGTTTGTGACCATTATGATGGATGATAATATATTGATGAGGTCTGGCTGATGAGACCAATTACCTACGAGAAGAGCAGAAATATGCCGTAGGTTTTCGAATAATAATAAATATCCGTTTTACTCAGTCGGTTTATCTTAAATTTGGCCGCAAAAAGGCAGGCAGGTATGGCAGCTTATTCCAAATACCAATACTTACTAGACGGTCCAACCGAAAATAGCATAACCATATATTTCGTGGGATTTGACGAGACGAGACAGACACAATCGTCGTTTGCGTCACAAGAAATAAATATCGCTCTTCCAATTCTATCTGGATTACCGGTTTAAAAACGTGACCTTGTTTATTGTGAATGTGTTGTTACAGTAATTATTTTAACAAAGACAGCCGCTATTCGTTGGCATTGTGACAAATTTTGCTCATTTAATTAGGACACCGCTCTAGGAATCCCATATTGGATTGTCTGCGTTCGGGCGCATGGTTTGACAATTGGTGTGTTAGTAGGTATTGGTTTGCCGTTCCCGCGAATTCTTCTGCGTGATTGGAATGGTCGTTTGGTGACAGTAGAGTAGAATACAATTGTCACCACCCCAAATCTCTCTCGCGGGTGTCGTACCAGGCGACGAAGGTTAAAACAGTGATGAGGAATGGGCAGCAGCGTTCCTCTTATGTCATCTAACAATTTACTGTGAATTCCGTGTCCGATAAATGGCAATAGGCTTGCTACCTATTACATGGGCCCTGTCCTAATGGGCGAACCGTGCCCAGCCATATTTGGTAAGACTCCGTGAGAGCTGCTTTAGACACTTGTTCCAATGCAGAACTTATGAAAGTTATAGACGAGTCAAGGTATAGCGTCGTAAGTTTTACACCATTTAATACAAAGCAAGTGTATCAACCGTCCCGTATGCCTCGGTACCTACCTCTTACAATAAAAGTTTATTAATTAAGCAATATCGCAAAGCCTTAACTCGGCCTGGCTCAAACAAAAGTTACTATTACAACAATGTTTCAAATAGATTAGCCGAGTTTTGAAACTCACAAAATTCTTCGGCTTAGTACTCAATTACACACAATTAAGACAAACACGAGAAAGCTTCTGATTTAGGTACGAGAGACGAGGGTACCATTCGACGTGAGGCTTCCAACTCGAGTTGAGACATGCCGATATTGGATGGTTACGTTGTTCCTTATTTCAGATTTCAATTTGAAGGCATGCTTGCCCTGCTGTTGGAGGGTCGAGAAAATATGGGTTTGCTGGAGCTGGAGGATGTTTTGTCCGTAAGGTCTGAAGGGTGTCAATTCAAAACAAAGATGTTACGGATGCCATCTTATCTTTTAAACCAGGTTCGGCTGCAGGTTTGGACGGAATCTCACCCCAACATCTGAAAGACTTAACATCACATTCTCTTTTCAGATTTGTTTGCAAATATATTTCTTATCTTAACAATCTGGTATAGAAACAATCACAGTCGGTCGGACTATTTTAGTATTTTATGATGCTGTGTTGTGACGCCAGAGAAGAATACAATTGTAATTGTCACCGCCCTCTGTCGTGGGTGTCGTAGGTACAAGGCAACTCCTTAACTTTTTACAATTTTTCTAATTTGCAACGACCGTCTAATGATAGACCGGGATATGTTTGAAGAATTATTTACATGTTATGAATTCGTCTGGTCTACATGAGGAATTGTTTGCAATAAAAGGAGTATGCCCATTTTTGGGCCCATTTTGTACCCGAAGCAAAATTGTCTCAAGCTTTTTTAAGATAAATATGAAAGATTATAACCTAAAATTAGGTGCTTTCTACGTTAATTTCTCTTAAACCTGGCGAACTACAAAAAAACCTGTTTTCAAAAAATCGATTGTGCATTTCAAACCGTTCAAATCGAGGTATGGTTTTATTGTTAAAATGTGAAACTTAACGTCCATACAAGATTTGGCATACCCCTTTGTCACCATCACTCCAATGTCGCTGCTGGTGCTGGGGTACATACAGTGGATGAATATAGGAAAAATGTGTCGTACGCGGTACGCGGACCCAGCATTGGTGAGTTACGTCGGTTTCGATCCTCTTACCGTGCCGTCTAAACCAAGAAAGAATTCGAAACAATATTTTTGGGTCACCCGTCAAATGACTGGCATACGCAAACATTGCTTTATTTAGAAAGTAATTCGAGCGACTGTGCCATGATGAAGAGATTAACACCAATCTGCCATGAGCGATAATGCCCTTGAACTCTTAGAAAAATGTTGTAAGGAAACTCATTTCAATCCCATGGCTATAGGCACCTCTGTATCCCCGAAGGGGTAGGCAGAGGTGCCTAGAGCCATCTATCGGGCACACAAATCGCAGTTTATTGCTAAATGGTACTAGAGGAATATAATAGGTATTCTGCTCTTCCGTCACCACACGGCGCGGCACTCTTATATTTAACCCTAGTTAGCAAATAAAATATGAAAAAAATATATAAAATCGATATTTAAAAATTATCGCCAAAAAGTCGAATGATTAGCTTATCAGGGTAGTTCAGCAACATTAGCTATCTGGGATTAAAAAGCAATATACCTACTCATTATACAATATTGAAATAGAAAACGAAACAAACTCACACTTCTGCCGATATAATTCATATCAGAGGCCGTACCATGGAGTATAAGTCCGATCCAAACGCGGGTGACAAAACGGGACGCCGCTCAACTCGGCTTATAGCGTTGTCTCATTTTAACAATGGGAATTGAGTCGCGTTTATAGTTCGTGGTAAAGCCCCATGAAGCCCTAGTCAAATCTAAGAGCGGCACAGTAGTAAACTATCACATACATGATTCACTCCTATTTCTGCCCGAAGGGGTAGACAGGTGTTTGAACGTCCATAGTTCGCCGACTGTTAGGTCCCATGTCATAGGGGGCGAGCCTATTACTATCTTTCGGGCATGTAATCTCAGAAAGCTGCTGCCAGATTTTTATATTTTTTTAATTTTTAAGAGATTGGGAGTGGTGACAATTATATACCATATTCACCACACGGGAATAAATAGAAATCGATTTTGTAAAACCCAAACCTCTACCGCTATTGTTGTATTCTACATCGCTTATTGTACGACGCCCCATATATTTGGTTACATGATCAAGCAATGTCAAACATTAAGCAAATTGAATTAGCAATGTAAATAATGGAAACCCTCAAATTGCTCGTACTCAATTGAAACATCTCGGCAGAATACGTACACACAAATATATGCGTACATAGACGTGTAAAGGGCAAGGGAACGGGGCTTAAAGCGGGCGGAATACTTACAGCAGACTCTCTTTTGTTTAAAATGGCAATTTTGTGCATACATACATAAATCACGCCTATAGGGGTAGAGGTGAAGTAAACTTATACTTTTCGCCAATTAAGGCTCCTGCACACTAAACGCAGGTCAGTAGCAGCGCAGTTTGACTGCGGGCCCGCGCAAGTTGTAATACAAGAAACTCTTTGAACCGCATTACACCAAATTTTAACGTAGGGCCGCGCTCAAACTGCTCTCACTGCGGAATACAACTCAGGCGGCGCGGGAGCAGGTCGAGCGCAGGCCCGCGCTTTTGTTTAACTATGGCGGTCATGTTAGCATGGCTCACCGGGGCAGTGCAGCGCAGCGCGTCGAAACTAACCCGTCATACTAAACGCGGTCCAACGTTGCAACTGCTTTGAAACTGCCGCTGCGTTCAGTGTGCCGACACCCGCGCTGCTACTGACCTGCTCTGCTCATGACCTACGTTTGGTGTGCAGGAGCCTTTATGTTATGTCGAGCCTATGTATCGGGCACGTAAATCGCACGCAGTATATTACTTGGTGGTATAAGAGGAACGCTGCTGTCCATTACTCATCGTTACCTTAAACCATAATCGCCTTGTACGACACCCGAGAAGAGATTGGGGGTGGTGAGAATTGTATTCTGCTCTGCTGTCACCACACGTTCGGTATTAATTTCTCTAAGGGCCTGTTTCACAATCGACAAGTAAGTTCTGAGTA
The DNA here is from genome assembly GCA_963931975.1 of Cataclysta lemnata. Lineage (NCBI taxonomy): Eukaryota > Metazoa > Arthropoda > Insecta > Lepidoptera > Crambidae > Cataclysta > Cataclysta lemnata. The sequence goes on along the minus strand of OZ008355.1, from coordinate 4,771,611 downwards.
GCTTACTTGGCAGATCATTTGAAAGTTATATAACAACTTTCTTGAAATATATGTTTGAACTACAAAGTAAACTATTCAGAACTTACCCGTCGATTGAAAATGAAACAGGCCCTAACTGCCGCACTCAGAGACGTCAATTAACTTTAAAGAGTATGTAATGTCAAAAATTTTCATTCAAATCTAGACCATAGACCCGGCAAGAATAGCGACTAGTTTTAAATTTTAATTTTTTGACGTCAAGTACTCATGTACGTTATTTGACGTCTCTGAGTGCGGCAGTAAATGTTTTAAATAAATTTTTATTAAGGGTGCTCGGTTTAGGCTATGTTCCCTCTTTATGCCTCCTCTCCCTACATCTAATTCAGTGAGTGCCTGAGTTTTCAACTGTTCCGATCATTCAAATTGGTACAAATCCTCTTTTCTGCCTTCTAAAAGTTTATTCAATGGCACTGGTGTAAGTGCTTAATGAACTAGTGACATTCATGCCCCGTGTAAGTAGGACCAATTTACTCAGCACTCTTTTTGTGAATAATATGAAAAGTGTATAAGAAATATACATGAAATGTACTCAACGACAAAAGTGTATAAAGTTAAATATGTTAATCACGATTATTTATCCCCGATGGTGGAAGTGTAATTAACACACACATTTCACCAACTAAGTTAGGTCTCATCTAATAGGCACCAATTCTATTGAGAACTAGTGGTCGTCCGCGGCTTCGCTCGCATTAATGTCGGTTATTATATAGCCTAGGTATAGCCTTCCTCGATAAATGGACTATCCAACACAAAAAAAATATTTAGAGATAAAACACGCCTTTCTACCCTAATAGGACAGACAGATGTGTTTAACACCCGCGTTTCTTCAGCTGACTTCATGTCCCATGAAATAGGTGATTGAGTAAGTTATAAGCCTACAGGAAATCAACCATAGAGCAATAAATAATAATAAAAAATATTTTTTTTTTACACTCACACCTATCATCTAGCCCGAAGTAAGTAGCCTAAGCACTTGTGTTATGGATACTAGATGACGGACATATTTTTAATATAATTATGTATATAAATGTTGAAAATATACTACATAAACATATACACAACCATGACTCGGAAACAAACATTTGTGGTCAACACAAAGTTTGCCCCTACCAGGATTCGAACCCGGGACCTCTTGGCCAATACCCGGCAATCTGAGCATTCGACCAAGGCGGCCGTAGTTATTTAGTGGAGAAATAGACTGGCATATACATATTATACACGCCCATTTATCCCCGAAGGTAGTGGTGTATTAACACATACATTTCATAAACTATGTCAGGTCCCATGTAACAAGGGCGATCCTATTGCTCTCTATCGGGTCGAAAATCGCAGTACCTATATTGCTAGAAGGTATAACAATAACGCTGCACACTGTTTTCACTGCTTAGGCGTTTTTTACGACACCGGTGAAATTGTGGGTGGTGGGTGACAATTGTATTCTGTTCTGCCGTCAGTTTAATCAACCCTTTAAACCCAGAGATATATAATCCCGATTGCCCATTTCGGCTAACAACAATTAAATAGATATATGTATTAATTCACCTCATCAACACAGACAAATAGATCAAAATAATTTCTGTCTGAGCAAAAGTCTGGTATTATGCGATCATTTTTCTGGAGACAAATGTTTCTGACTTATATTTTTTTATAATAATCTAACTTGCCAAATAATTAAGTTGAATTGTCAGACGTACAATATCTCTATTATCCTTCACAAAAACTGTATTAAATTATGTTAAGCAAGAGAAGAAAAATAAAATTGTTCAAGAAAACAAATTAATTGGCCGTTTGACATTTAAATTTGTCATAGTAGTTCCTAAGATTGAAACACTAGGCTAGCATGCATGGATTTTTGACAGTTCAAAGCGATAAATGGCTATATCATATCGTATATCAGTGGCTTGCTAGCCGGGCTGGTGTATGTTAAAGTCATCTTTACAAAAGTAAACTTTACCACAGCGACTACTTCGCGAAAAATCCGCTAGATGGTGCTGTTCCAAATGGTAAACAACGCATCCATGGTAAAGTTGCAGCGGCCCACAAACATTGGCGCCCATTTGTCAATTGATTCCCAATATAATGAAGGGTACATCGGTACAGAGCTGTCAGGGGGCTGGTATAGATTTCTGGGGGGTGTGAGTGAGGTGGGGACCGTTGGGGGGTATCGAACGCTGCGTGCGCACACAGTGCTGTCATCTCGCTTCAGCCTCGGCTCTCTCATGCGTAGTACGCTGAGCGACGGCAGAAACTTGCGTTAACTTTCTCGTAAACATTTTGCTAATAATTCTTCTTGATTTTTGTTGGTGGTTGAGCGGACAGTTACAGCCTTCTCTTTTTGCTTGGAGAAACTCTTACTGCGGTACCCAGAGATGTCAGTAAACGTTAATGAGTACTTAATCCAAAAAACGTCTTCGAGTGTGGCAGTTTATGGGACCAAGGGAATTAATTATATAACTCCTCAAAATTTTTCATAATTTTAGGAATACTTATCTATTACTTTGACAGTGTTGTAGTTTATTACAAAATTTCGTGAATCGTTATATTTTTTTAAAATATATTTTGGTAAATTCTATAGAAATACGTGGTGTAGGGATGGTAGAGCAGAATATAATGTTTTGTTTCATTGTGTGTATTCAGTTTTTAGCGTGACTTTGTTTTGCGTAGTTAGCTCTTCGGTTACTATTAATAAATATCAATATTTGTACCATATTATACAGTCCATTGTTTCATTACAAATCGTTCGCTTCAGTCAAATTGCTCTGGAATTTCGCTAGGATTTTATTACTAAATGACGCCTATTAATACCTGAAGGGGTAGATAGAGGTGATTAACCACCCATGTTTTGCCAATTATGTTAGCTGGCGAGCCTATTGCCATCTATCGGGCACGTAATTCGTAGCTTGTTCCTAGGTGGTATAAGAGTTACGCTGCTGCCCATTTCTTTATGCAAGACAGGGAAGCTCTTGCCGTTCACTTCATCTCACCTGATGGTAATCCTTATCATCATAAGGGCCATTAATGGAATCGATCTTCACCTGGAACCCTCAACCACAGAAGGGCTGGCTATCTTATCACACATTGTCGGAACACAATAATGCTGTTAACATTATTGTTATGGCGACAGATTTTGATAAGATGGTGGTAGCTAGGCAGGCGGACTTGAAAAAAGTCCTACCACCAACCAAACCGAGTACAAATTTTGTACCGCCTTGGGGATCGAACCCGGGACCTCTGGATCTTAATTCTAGTGGGCGAACACTAGACCACGGAGGCGGTTAAAATCGGCCATTACTCATCGCTGTCTTCACTCTTACTGCCGCACTCAGAGATGTCAATTAACTTTAATGAGTATTTTATGTCAAAAATTTTCTTTCAAATCTAGACCATAGACCCGGCAAGAATAGCGACCAGTTTTGAATTGTAATTTTTTAACGTTAAGTACTCATTAACGTTATTTGACGTCTCTGAGTTCGGCAGTTAGTCGCTTTGTACGACACCCACAGGCGTGATTGGGAGTGGAGACAACTGTATTCTACTCTGCCGTCACCACACAGCCATTACTTATTATGTCAATATATTACATACATACATACATAAATCACGCCTATAACCCCGAAGGGGTAGGCAGAGGTGAACTAGCACCTACGTTTCGTCAGTTATGTTAAGTCCCATGTAATAGGTGGCGAGCCTATTGCCATTTATCGGGCACAAAAGTCGCAGTCGCCTCATCACCGATTTATCCACGCCTCGCAGTCGCCTTGTATGACACCCACGGGAGAGATTTGGGGTGGTGACAATTGTATTCTACTCTGCCGCCACCACATGTCAATATATTATATAATAATATCAATTATACAGTCCATCGTTTCATTACAAATTCATACAGTCATATTGCCCTGGAATTTGGCTAGGATTGTATTACCCGCCGATTATTATTGTTGCATAACTAATGTAATGACAAAAGTCCCTCTATACTAATATATAAAAAAAGAAAAATATTGTTCAGAGTTAGAAAACAGGGTCGACCTACTGCGTGTCGAATTCACAATGGCCGTTGCGTGCTGTTTGATCACAAGCGCCTGTGTGCTTGTTTATATTGGACTTGTTACTTCTTTAAATTGATTATCACTACGACACCTTCCATTTCTTATGACGTTTCTGACAAGGTTGTTCGGTGTTTCAAGTTCATTTCTCGCACGTTCTAGAACATTTTCCCACTGACCCAGTTTCTAAATCACACTAAATTCTAGTGCGTCCTCTAAAAGTTGGTACTTGGGTTTTCATTTATACAATCTGTGTTTTGTTTTTACAGTACTGGTATATATATTTACACTTACATGCGAAGTAATATTTCAACATAATCAATTAAGGACTCGCCGAGTACGAATAAAGAAAAGCCGCGTATTCGCGAAAGCGTCCCGAGCAGAGTTTTCCACAACTCACTAACACCTACCCGGCGTCCGTAGCACGCAACTTTTCACGCACACACGCGTGCGTAGCAAAATAAGCGGCTGAAAATCAACGCGTGCCCGAGAGCCGTAGCTTCATCTCGCTCCGTCGCAGCATCCCGTCCCATTTCAACAGGTTTCGCCTTTCAGTAGTGCAGCGAGGAAAGCGTGCCTCTAGTAGCGGCGCACAAACAGTACGGGGACACACGTCGCGCCGGGCCGCCGAAAACAGTTTCATTGACAGCTCCGAAAACACCTGACAGTCTGTGTTGTGCTCCGCAAGTTCGGGGATCCGTGTGAAATGGGCCGACACATCCACTATTTATAAATACATACAATTATGTGGCGTGGACCGTGGATGGTGTACAGAGCCCGCGTACGGCCCGCGCGCCTTACCACATGCTTACCATGAGTAACAAATCAAAGTTGTCCGCGAGCCTAACTGTTATTACCACTCAACAGCAAACATGAAGACCGGAGCAAACATGTTCAGTGAGTGTGAGACAAGTTCCTTGTGAAATCGAAGGAAGGACGCTACTCAACAAAATGTGAATTGGTTGTATCAATGTTTACCTCTGAAGTGTTGTGAATGACTAGGATAATTTAGTAATAAAGAGTGATGTAGGCGATGGACGTACCGGGGGGAGATCCAGGAGACCGGATTCAATGGTTGTGATACATACAGTAGAAGAATTATACACGGAATGCGTGCCACGCCGACGAAACCCAACAAACAAATTCAATCTGGTTGTAATCTCTCGTATGTTGTGATTAAACGTTAGATACAAATATATTTTACGGTGACTAGTCAAATAATAAGTACCTTTTTATGTAAATATTGTCTGGTGTTCGCGTGTTACGTGCGGGACTGAGTTTACCTCTATAATTTCCCTTGAGGTTGTGAACGACAGAGAGAACTGAAGTAAAAACTTGGAGCCTCTATTAGCATCCAGATGTTCATGTGCTGTATAATGGCTTTGTTTACATACGTAGTGTGGAACAAGTGATCGGACCCCAACACAGTGTTCTTAGAGCTTTGCGAAGCTCGAATCTCCATGCATAAGGTAAGTGCTAAGCTTAAGTTCTTCTAAGAACACCATTAGTTCGTAAACTACCAGGAGGCCTTGCTAGTAGTTTACGAACGGACGGTGTATCTTATAACGTTAAATATTGGAAACCGTTTTTCTTTGACACACACGTTTCCAATGTTGAACGTTATTTCTTTGACGATTCATGAGTGTATGTAATGATACCTTATATGAATAAACCATATTTTCATTTTCATGAGAAAACAAAGACAAAAATCAAATTATTTTATTGAACTAGCTGACCCGGGAAACGTTATTTTGCTCTTATCACCTATTGGTATAAAAAACGACCTATTCTATGACCTACAAAACAATCTATAGGTACAAACAAAAAATTTCATAAAAATAGGTCAAGGAGTTCGATAACAAACACTGTGACACGAGATTTTTATATATTAGATTAACTAATTTGCAGAATCTTTATTCATTCTATAGGGAATAAAGGATTACATGCAATAAATATTACTATATCAAGTAGTGATATTGAGCTAAGAAATCGCTTCAATATCTTTAAATAATAAATTCGCAATTTATACCAATTTAATATTTAAAAACCTAAAAATTACTTAATGACTAGCCGTGTGGTGACGGCAGAGCAGAATACATTATTGTCACCACCCCATTTCTCCCGTGGGTGTCGTACAAGGTGACTAAGGGTAAAGACAGCAATGAGTAATGGGCAGCAGCATTCCTCTGGTACCACCTATCAATATACTGCGATTTATGTGCCCGATAGATTTTGATGACGATTACTTTTGTCACATAATTAAATAACTTAAAAAAACTTTTGCATAATAAGGCTCTTAACAGTGCCATTGTTTCTTAAAATATATTGATTAATTTAATCGTGATTTATCATCAAAATTTTAAGTTTAATTTTTGACACAATACGTAACAGAAATATGTTAGTATACCTTAAAATTCAATGCCAGCAACCATTCTATTAGAGTCCGGATCTGACCTCATAATCTAAAAAGGAATATCTCAAAAGTGTGTTTATTTTGATACTTGTTTAACGGATAGTTTAATCAATTTATCTAACACAAATATTAACTCTTAAAGTATCGAAAGTCCACTTAAAATTGCATATAGTCAATCCTATCTCATATTACTAAGCAACTTATAGATGTTGAATATATTTACTAAAAGATTATATTTAATAGGTAGGTACTTATTTCATTCCTAGGAAGTAATTTTTATTGAGGTAACGTTTTTAACTTATGAGGCCATTATTTTTCGTTCACATTTGCGTCAGTTTTAGCGACGACAAACGAAACATTTTAGCGTTACGTTTCAATTAGTATCGGCTGTAAAGTTATCCGGGACAAACAATGCTTGTGAATATTAATCGTCGATGAAAGTTTAACTACGGAAACGCAATTTCGATAGACAGATGATAAGGCTAACAAGAAGCTACAAAGTAAAACGCCTCGGAATTAGACGTCGTTAAGATTGGTCATAAAATATAAAAACAGCTCGCTTTAGTGACACTAAACAATATGGCCGATAATATTTTATGTCAATAGATTGGATTAGACAGAGCATTATTAGTTGTGTTTTCTATACATACATACAGAAATGACGCCTATATATCTGTACAAAGATTTTAGTGGTTAGAAAAAGAATTTCGAAAAATTATGGTCTTGAGGCGGGAGACCATAATTTTTCGAAATTCTTTTTCTAACCACTAAAATCTTTGTACTAATTTTTCTAACATTTATATAATGTTAAAATCAAAATCGAATAGACTATTTATCTCCCAATGGGAGCCTACACATAGAGGTGTATTAACACCCATGTTTCGCCAACTATGTTAGGTCCCATTGTTATTGCCATCCATCGGGCAGGTAAATCGCAGCATATTCCTAGATGGTATAAAAGGAACGGTGCTGCCCATTACTCATCGCTGTCACAACCCTTATTCTTCTCGTATGACGCCCGCGGAAGAGAATGGAGACAATCTGCCAGCCAGCACCAGTGATATTCTAATGCTAAAACGCACTTTTTCGGTTTTTTCCTTGGTTACTTAAGTAAGGAAAAAAATGGGTCGCAGGAGGAATACGAAATAGAACGAAATTATATTTTGGGACGAGAATGTTCTATGTGGACGTAACTCAAGTGGGACGTGGGACGAACGAAGAACAAATAAGTTAATCTGATGCTCAATTAAATGCAAATTAAATATCTATTTATTCGCAAGTGTTTTATTAGGGGTTTATTCTCCCTGTGATTGGTTCAGTCTGGGCCTGCCTATAATTGGACCCCCGGGAGACTGGATCAATCAACTAGTTTTATTATTTTTTATTCCGGCAAGTGGGGCGTCGTTATTATGTATAGAATATCTATTAAATTAATAAGATTACCTACATATCTCTACTTTGTTATCAAAGAGCACCACAAATATTTACAAAAACTATTAGAATCCAGTTGTAGCAATTAAATGTAATTAAAGCAGGTGAATGGAAACATATTTTAATGTCACGAATACGCTTAACAATATGTTTATTATATAGCGACATTGCTTTGTTAACGCAATCGCAAGCCAAGCGCGCTATGCCACTGCGCTAGCGAGCTCCTCAGTGCCTAACGCCCAAGCAGTGGGGACATAAAAGGGCTGACGATGAGCTGGGGTGGTGATGACGAGGATGATGAACAGAGAAAGATCTCAAGAAGAAAGCATCCCAGCTAATCTATGCTTGATTAGCCTTTCTAGACAAGAGGGCAATCTATTCGAACGAATAGAATACACGTGTATTTATCTGACTGTAATGTATAGACAAAGCAACATACGAATGTCGTGTCAAATGTAAGAGAAGCTGTCAAAAATTGACATCTATTCGTTCGAATAAATTGGTCACTTGTCTAGGCATAAAAGTCTTGACGTGGGCCATGTAGCCGGTCACTGCTGTAAACGCGTATCGGACAAAATTTTATTTCACGAAAAAATTTCCAACACATTAGTCATAAAAAAATACAACGCAACTCTCCCAAATTAGCTCCCCGTAATTACAACAAAAGACAAATATTTTAATGCTAGTACAATGCCATCTGCAATATATTTTCAGAAAACGATAAGTGTTTATTAATAACACCTGGACCAAGTCCAAAAGAAAAATAAATGTCGTAGTATTTCACTCATTCAAATATTAAAATTTTTTTTTCGGCCTGTATGTCTGTGATGGATTTTTACAATAAAACGTCTTGATAGGGCATTCTTAATTTAAATTGCGAAAAACGATGGTGAAATTAATTAAAAATAAACGCTGTATTCTAGGTTTTTAGTTATATCCAGTTATATTCTCATGTGCGAAGTTGAAGCCATGGGCAGATAGTAATAAAACGGCTTGTTTTTAAATTTTTGTTACGTCTTCGGGGAACCTGATGGTTTTTGGCTCACAGGGTTTTCATATATTTTAAGTTTTTTAAGAATTTGGGAAATTGTAGCAAACCATTTTGAAAATATTTGCAAAATAGAAATATGTAGTTTTTAAAATTGTCCACAGTTAGAGATATATTAAGTTTCAATTAAGGTGTGATGAACTAAGGAAACAGAATTATGCATAAATACGCCCCTACTTATTCCCAAAGATAGCCACAGAGGTAATACCCACGTTTCGCGAACTATGTTAGGTTCAGTGTAATAGTGGAGAGCCTATTGTCATCTACGGGCACGTAACTCGCAGTAGGTGGTATAACAAGGACGCTATCCTCATCATGTTTTGACTTTAGTAATAGCTTGTATTTTATTAGCACCTTATTAGTATGTATTCAAACAAATCAAAGTTATGCATTTTAGCATGAAACAAGTAGAACGCCGTGTGGTGACGGCAGATCCAAGGTGTTAGTTTGATGAAATAAGGCAATTGAATTATAACATTTTATTCGTATTATTGTTGGATTTAAGTCGTGTTATTTAGCACTGCTTTTTTAATGATATTTCCTATAATATAAATTGAAAGTTTATTAAGCCGTTGTGCCGTGTGGTGACGGCAGAGTAGAATACAATTGTCACCACCCCAAATCTCTCCCGTGGGTGTCGTACAAGGCGAGATAGGATAAATCAGTGATGACGAATGGGCAGCAGCGTTCCTCTTATACCACCTAGCAATAGTAATGCGACTTTTGTGCCCGATAAATGGCAATAGGCTCGCCACCTATTACATGGGATCTAACATAATTGGCGAAATGTGAGTGCTAGTTCACCTCTGCCTACGCCTTCGGGGATATAGGCGTGATTTATGTATGTATATGTACAAGTAGTTTGACGATTGATTTGATTGACAGTTGATAAAAATTTTGCTTAATTATTATCCTGTTGCGGGGATCAAACACGCGTCTTCTGCCATCTTTTACCGCTCGGCCAACTAGGATTGTTTTTTATAATTTGGTGTTTAATTAACGAACAAGGAATCAACTAGGAATAACGTACATAATATTTCACATGTCTTGCATGTAATATATTGCGTCCGTTAGTCCTAGTTGATCTCATAGATTGGCCAATTCCAATGGCGGGGGAAAACACGGGAAAATTTCAAAAGATTATCGAAATTCTTCGTGGAAGGGGAACGTGGCCTAAAGCGAGCATTCTACCTAAAGCGCATATCCTCGCGTATAAAACCATTTGCCAACAGTTCCCTTACTTGCCTAGCGACTTTAGTTCCTTCCTATCTCCCTAAGGGCCGGTTTTTTGATGCATAGTTAACTCAACCAATTGTTACTAACCATTAGTAATTTTTAGCATTTGGTTGTATTCAAAAACCGCACTTAAGGGTGAAGCAGGTGACACAATCAACCAGGTGAGGTTATTAATTTCAAATTGATTTCATACGTACACGATTACAACTTACCACTTTCCCCTATACTTCAAGGAGCGCTTTCATCACTTTTGTTTCGATAGCACCCGTTTAAGCAAAACCAATCAAGCGATTTGTATTATGGCGCAATCAAAGATGCCGTAGCAACTACACAGAGCAATTAACTCATCATGTATGCGAGCGCAGACGTATAAATTTCGACATTCGTTATACAACGGGGAAGTACTAGAACGACCGATGCCAACTAGTCTAACCGGTCTTCTGAGTCACGAATTCGAGGCATCCATCCTATATGGGTCAGTTTTAAAACTGCAGCACATTAAATAATGGGACTGCTATTTTTAAATCACAATATTCTTCGGCAAAAACTATTTGGTCGTACAAAAAGTCCGGAAACTTCCGACTAAGTAGGTCAGTAAGAAATCGTGGCACAGGACCAATAAGTCCATCTATGATTAATTTTTTAAAATAAATATCTAGACTTAAAACACGCAAGACAGTGATGAGTAATGGGCAGCGGCATTACTTTTGTACCACCTAGGAATACACTGCGATTGACGTGCCCGATAGATCGCCACTTATTACATGGGACCGAACATAATAAACGAAACGTAGGTGTTAATTCATCTCTGCCTACCCATTCGGGGATATTTAGCCGTGATTTATGTTTGTATGTATGGAAAACACGCACTGGGCCAGCGTGGTCGATCATGGCCTATTGTCCCTATAGGTATTCTTCTATCCATAGGGAAGGACTATGTCTCATAAGTGGAGACTTTGAAGTGGGACTGGTAAAGGGACTATTCATGAGGATCTACCAGATTCATGATAATGCTTAGGACAGCAACAGTTTTTATTACTTGAATAATAACAATAAAATTGAAGAGTAGCATTAACAACACTCTTTGTAGCATTATTACATAAAGCCCTGACAGAAATATAGTTTTTATGGCATCTATAATTAGGGTCGAGTTTATTTTGATGTTACGCGCATTTTGTTTTTTTTGGATTATATTGGGTTTTTGTCACTGTTTGTGTTTAAATTATATGCTAAGGTATATGCTTTGGATTTCCTGGATCCTAGGTGTTAGATTGATGAAATATAGCAATAGAAATTAAACATTTTCGGATTTAAGTTGTGTTATTGAGCACTGTTTTATATTATACTAGTGGTCGCCCGCGGATTCGCTCGCGTTAATGTCGGTCATTATTAGCCTTATAGCCTTCGTCGATAGATGGAATATCCAGCGCAAAAATAATTTTTAAGTTTGAGTCAGTAGTTTTTAAGATTACCGCGTTCAACCAACCAACCAACCAATCAACCAACAAAACTCTTCAGCTTTATAATATTAGTATAGATTTCGTAGGGATGATATTTACCATATTATTTAATTGAAAGTCAGGGCAAAATAAAAGGGCCAGGACAAGAGTATTTGAAACCGACGGGCATGCATCATCATCATGATGACATTAATGAGATTTGATGACGCGAAAGAAGTATGCAAGGATCGCATCAAGTGGAAACAAGACAATGATCTCTGCTTACCTCTGTGGGGAAAGGCGTGTGTATGTACATCTTTTGTGACACGCTGTTGTCTAATGTTGGTCTTATGTCACCACCAAAAAAGATGTACAATCCTGCATTCCCTTCCTGGAAATGAAAGAGCTCTACTTGTGTTTTGAAAGGTACGTGCGTAAGGAACACAATAAAAGGTAAAGACAAAATAATTTTTTGCACAATAAATACACCAAAAACTGTAGGTATTTCAGTTAACGATGCTCAATTGGAACAAAGACGACACAGCAACGGCACAATGGCATCCACTTTCCGCAACTTAACTAAGCCCAAGGAGTTCTTACATGCACTCAACTTGCCTAATTCAGTTTTTGCGATAAAACTTTTTTGGCAGCTCAGCTAGCTCTGAATCGCCACCGTTTTCATTCGTGCACAAATGAGGTTACGTGATGCTCGATAGTGCGGCTTCGATGGTGGTGATAAGGTTTTGTTCTCTTTGACTCTTTGCGATTCGAGATTACCGCTCTGACCTTATTTGGTCAGTCAAAGATTTTCAAAGCTTTGTCGTTATTTTACTGATGTTACCATTTCTGTCTTATTCTTGTTATAATTTGGATACATATACGTGCTTGCTATCCAAAATATTTATCATATTTAGTGTTCCATAATGTCTAATAATATCTTTTTAAAATGGGGAACTTGGTTAGTGTGGTATAAATTGCAAGTTCACATGCAAACTATGGGGTTAATTAAGATGTAGTGATACATTAACAAACATCAGAAAAAGCGATTGATTTCAGTTATTTCTTTTTGGCCTTCAACCAAAACAACGGACATTGAAATAATTAGTGGCCTCTCGGCAATCAATATGTTAAACGATTAGAAATAAAAGTAATAGTGTCCCTTTTTTTAGTAAGTCAATTCAAATCATTATTACATCTTTGTGTCCTGTATGTTTATCTGTGGTCTGCGCAGTATATTTCCTCTTCCATTCATACCTATCACACACCATACATATTATTATCATCCGTCATCACGTCACATCGGAAACGTACTAATGATGAATTAATGTATTAATTACAATAATAAGTTACATGCGGTCATATTGGTATAGTGACTTAGGCGGGCGCTAGACCTTTAGCTAAAGAAAAAAAATACTTGTGAGTGTTACAATTATATTGAGTCATCAACAATAAATCTGCCTCTACTGTTCGTAGGTACTTAGCCGGTGTCAAATATATCAAACACCTTTATAATGCGAAACATGACATTTATATATGAACTTAAAATGTTTTTGATGGTACTATTATGATAGAAACGAAGGATTAGTTATTTATGTTTGGACTAATAAACTATCAATGTCCGAGACAGAATAGATAATTATGTCATCAATGTATTATCAGAAACTAGTTTAATAGGCGCTCTCTTGGCACGTGTACCTTAAAACTGACTCCTAATATTTATGAGGAGTGATTGAGCAAAAGACTGGTGTGCAGTTAATCGCCCGACTAACTGCACTGACGAAAAAACGACTAACACAACCTTTATAGCGCTTAGGCATTATAAAAACAAAAGGTTTAGGCCTTATTAAGCTAGACAATCTTAGGTATCAGGTATTTATTCATAACTATTATCTAGGCGACAGCCGGTTTGGTCGAACAGTCATATCTGGCTATTTGCCAAGAGGTCTCGGGTTCAAATTCTGGTAGGGGCAAATGTTTGTGTGGTGAACATTTTATTTGTGTCTCTGTTATAAGGCGGAAAGTTTTTTGGTATTATTTAGAATGAAACATGTATTCCCGTTTCACCCATAGACTAAATCCAATAAAATAATTAAAATTACGTCCCACTGTCCCCGTACGCTTCCCTCGTGAATGTATTGTGTACTTTAAAAATTGAGTGGGTAGGTATTAGTATTATATGCTGTCTACACGATTAAAATTGTTAATAGTCTTTAATTTAAAACTTTTCTCACAGACTGTACAAAACGGTTTAAATGTTTTCATCTTTTTCCCACCCTCCTCTCGAAAGGTTTGGGGTCGCTGCAATATGTCATGTCTTTGAAAAGCCGGAAAATAGGTCACACTCGAAACAAAGACATGGTAAGTGTAATAATTACCCAATAAGCGTTAGGCTAATTTATCTCTTAAAGCTCCCGCTGCACATACAAAATTACCTGAATTTCGTCAAGCAACATCTAAAACTAAGTTGAGTTTTGATTTGACTTTTCCCCGTATGTAGGTCGAATACGCGTCGCGCGCACATTCGAATTTCGAACGTTATGGCTAGGAATATAAAAAAAAATATAGTTCGCTCGCGTACAGTGTTGGTTCTTTTAACCACTTCTAACCTCTATTAAAAAAGTACGCTGGACTGCAGGTTGTCATCCAAAAAATGAAGCCGATTTGATTATCGTCATCTTGGTGCTTATGGCACTGCTGTACGAAGGTGAACGTCCACGGAACTATTATTAGAGATGCATTTGTAATGTCAAATACAAGCAACAAACGTCAAATTTAGTACCCTTGCCGCTCGATGGGGCGCTTCAAATCGGTACAAGATACATTTGTCATTTTAGTAGGCGTATTCAATCCAGCGTACTTGTTTAATAGAGGTCAGTGCTAGGAATCCAAAAAAACATAGACAAAAACATAGCTCGCATATTTTTGCTCGCGTAGGCAGCGCTCATTCCCTTTTATTTTAGTTCCAAACAGTTCCCATGTAGAGCGGCTGTTGTTACTAAATTTTTAAATCGCTACTTTAAGCTTCAGTTTAGTAGGTGCCTATGTGGTAGTCGAAAATTCATACTTTCTATCCCCAGTGAAAATGCCCAAATTATAATATGATGTACATTTAAGCACTATCTAGCAAATTACTGCGATTAACGTTCCCGGTGAATGGCAATTGGCTCTTCTTTTACATGAGATTGACATAGTTTGCAAAATGTGGATATTAATACACCCCTGCCTACCCCTTCGGGGACTTATGTATTTATTGGGTGATTAAGTCGTCGCGTGATTTAGTATTTACAGAGAGATACAACCTCTCAATTTAGATGTATTCTAACTGTGGAAGGAAATCCTTCCACAGTTAAACTTAATATTACTCGCTTACATTGTAGTTGCGATAAATATTTTCAATATATTAATAATAGGTACTATTTCTACGATGTTTACATAAATATCCACCACTTTGCAACACGGAAAGGTTTTATTTGATTTTACACTAATAAACTTCAACCCTCATTACGTTTTACACGCACGATCTGAAACAAAAAGTTTTCTCTGTGTAATACATACTGGCCTGTAAATTTTAATTTTAAAAAGTAATAACTTTTCCATGATCGCAAAAAAAAGACTCCTGATTGTTTTGCAACAAAAAAAGATGGTCGCAAGTAATTTATTGCTAGCGCATGTCCGTTATTAAATTGAGTCGCATTTTGAAATATCTGCCGTGCACAATTTTAACACGGTTTAATGTGACAAATGACGGGTGACTTGTTGGATGAATTTAACTTGTAATAATAACAGTCTTTATTATCACAACTTAAATTCATCCAGCATTTAACTGTTATTGTTTTTATTATTTTAGTACATACATACATACATAAATCGCGCCTAAATGTCCTAAGAGGTAGGCAGAGGTGAATTAAACACCAGCTTTATGTTACTGTTAACTTACTTCTCCTTCTTCCTACCCCGTTCCAAATTCAATTGATATCAGAAGTCATAAAGACATCCACCCTCTTTTGATTCATATTTCCTATATTTCATAAAAACATCCGTAATAAAATTTTCTTGATATAATTACGGTAAAAATACAGCAGGACTGTTAAATTATCATTATAACGTCTGAAACGTACTAATGTTTTGCATATTACTCATAATTTTGCATAATTTATATAGTGTTCCTTGAACTTATTCACCATCAGAGTCATTGGTGAGTTTACTCTGAAGATACTTTTATACTTCCAGACAGGAGGAAAAAAAGTTAGTCCAATCAAAAGTTAACAAACCAATAGGTTTGACAAGTTGACATTTAAATTGACATATATTTCATATTACAACTGGCAAATGATCTGCGAAGTAAGCTACTTAGAACTTACTTGTCGATTGTGAAACAGGCCCTAAATCTTGATGTCAGTTTTTACTGTTCAATAGGCTGAGCGTTGACCACAATCTCGCCTGATGCAAAATGATGGTTATGCTCGTCTAGAAGATGCCTGTTCACCCTGGCCTCGGGATGTCCAGGTTATACTCTGATCCGGGAAAACAGACATCGGCTAAGAGTACCACCCCTTAGCTGTTTGCACAATTTGTTTGTATGAAAAAATTACCGCCTTCGTTCTCTGTGGTTTTAACCACCTAGTGGTTCACTTACCGGAATTAAGATCCTGAGGTCCTAGGTTCGATTCCCAGGGTAGTACAAAATTGTGCTCAGTTTGGTTAGTGGTAGGACCATTTCTATGTCCGCCCGACTAATTACCACCATTTTATCAAAATCTGTCGATTATTAATGTTAAAAGGATCACTATGTTCCGACAATTTGTTAAAAGATAGCCAGCCCCTCTGTGGTTGAGAATTCCAGGTGAAGCTCGATTCCATCTTCAGCCCTTGTCGTCACTTGTAGTCAGATGAGATGAAGGCCAAGAGATTCCCTGTCTAGAAAAAGCAAAATAAGTTATATATAAGTTGACTTATGCGCAGCGCAGAAAAAAGTTTTAGGTATTAATTGAGGTTCTGTTGAGGTGCGATGTGTATCTGTATTCTGTAACCATAGCAACGTAGGGATATCCGCTTCTGCGCATTCAAAATTTAGTTTAGACACTTTTCCTTTAATTATAACTGCCAGGAACTATACCTACTTAAGATGCAGTAGTGCAAGCGATCACATGCGTGCGTCAAACTTTACGGGTACAATTTCACACTCGAGTGGGACATTATCGAGTAGTTTCGTGTATTCGAAACGATTGTTCTTATTTACAACGCCGGTGGCTGTAAGTAGCCGGTTTTACGGTTGTCGCTGAGCCAAGTCCCGTCGAGCAACGTACGGGCTTCTGCCAACGCGAATTCTATCCCTATGATACACCGCCGACCTTCTATTGTCTACGCCACGCCATTTCTTTGGTGCAGTTGTTGTAAAAAGTGACAGCTCTAAACTAAAATGAAAAAAAAAATATTAGGGTCAATTCTGAAATGATTCTCCATACGATTAACCTAGCATTTGCTCTATGACGACAGACGGAAGAGAGTGGAGAAAGAGGTCATACTGTAGGCCTAGTGCGGGACGTGGACAAAATCTCTCTCCACCACTTGAAAATGTTTTTGTCAAGGAAAATATTTTATTTTCACCGAGGAGGTTATCTCCACGTCCCGTGCTACGGGGGCATATAGGACGGGATATGGCCAGGGTGATGATAATTTTTCATATTCTTCCATCCACAACCAAGGGTTATAACCCTTGGTTGTGGATGGAAGGATCCAGCAACGGGGACTTAAAAGGGCTGGTGATACTGATAATAACTATTGCATCTCGCCATCATAGAGCTTTTCATATAAAGTTTGATTTTTAAACAAAGATTTCAATGATTGATTGGCTAGCTGTTCTTTAGTTATATGTACAGTTTTAAGCATTGGACTAAATACCATAAAGATAAACTAAAGCAGCTATATACCCATACTTAACTGAAACAATAAGAGCCCCTGAGGGAGTGAAACAGGCATTTCCAAGCATAATAGGTTCAGTAAGAAGCCTCGCCTTTATCTCGTAGCAGATTTGTATTTAATACCCAACTTTCACCAAATTGCAATCCATATATTCTTAATTCATTAATATCGTATTATTTTCAATTATATTTCGAAATATACTGCAACAAATGTGTTTGGTTTCAAATAATAAAAAATATCCCTTTGTTTAGAATAACTTTCCTGAATTACTTTGCTTTAATTCACTTCCCACTCCGATACGAATCAGAAGCAGTTAAAACGTTTCTGGCAAATAAACTTAACGGGTTTTCTTCAAAATAAACATTCATCAATCATAAAGTTTAAGATCTGTCTTCATTAGAAGCGAGTGGGACAAAGAGCTAATTCATTGTTTCGAAAAAGTCAAGGACGCAAGCGAGACAAAAAATAACACGAAAATAGATCAGTATTCGTGACAAACACTTTAGTAATTTGCACAGTGTACACGTTGCCAGTACGAAAACTTTAGAAGCGTACAACAGAAAGATTATGCCTATGCTAATAACAAGAAAAATATTTAATACACTGACACTTCTAGACTAGCGGGAAAAATAATTTATGAATCCAAATGGGTAGTTCCAAATAATCTCTTAAAGCATATAGTCGGTCGTTAATCAAATTTCAAACGGCTCTTCAGATGTTCATAAATTAAGCATTTCACTAATATTAGTAATCGTGATTTCAGTATTGCAATGGATTTAGTAGTGTAGACGTTACTAGAATCTTAATCTTAACTCATTGCATTATTTTTTAAATTAATATTGATTTTCAGCAGTTATCTATACATACATACATACATAAATCACGCCTATATCCCCGAAGGGGTAGGCAGAGGTGAACTAGCACCCACGTTTCGCCAATTATGTTAGGTCCCATGTAATAGGTGGCGAGCCTGTTGCCATTTATTGGGCACAAATGTCGCAGTACTATTGCTAGGTGGTATAAGAGGAACGCTGCTGCCCATTTCTCATCACTGATTTATCCTTAGTCGCCTTGTACGACACCCACGGGAGAGATTTGGGGTGGTGACAATTGTATTCTACTCTGCCGTCACCACACGGCCAATTAAAGTTATCTATAATAATATTATAAAGCTGAAGAGTTTGTTTCTTTGGTTGGACGCGCTAATCTCAGGAACTACTGACTCAAATTGAAAAATTATTTTTGTGTTGGATAGTTCATTAATCGAGGAAGGCTAGCCATATAATAAATAGCCGATATTAACGCCAGCGAAACCGCGGGCGACCACTAGTTATTGTATAAAACTCAACTCGTTTTAATTGTAATCATAGTTTGGTGCGAAGATCCACAAAACTGTGATATTACCCCCTGCCCGGTAATGATTGTGATTAAACAAATATATCTCCTCTTTGCCCCCATCATAATTGTGAAAATTATTTTACATACTGCATCCTTGTTCATCAATGTCGCGTGCTTCAATATTTATTTTCACATCTGTGTGTACAATCGCAGCGGGTAGTCACTAATTGGTACAGCTTTCGGTTAGCAAAATAAGCATGGAGTGCCTTACGATCTCATTACTAACAACATAGGTTACATTACAAATATATCGCAAATAGTAGAAGATCAAAAAGTTTAGTTAGTATTAAGTAGTATTAGTTATCAAGTTGTTTACGAACGGAGTCTCTTGGTAAATTGCAATTGCTAAACTTTCTAATCCTGTGGTAGTACTTTATCTATAGCAACTGGAGGCCTACCGCGTAACCCGATTGCTATAGCAAAAGCTATAGTTTATGACGTCATGCTGTCATTTTGCACCAGATGTACCTAAACTATTAGCGATAGCTTTGAACGAATGATCACCTAATGATTTTGTATGAATTTGGCACAAAATCCGTGCCGCCTAAAAATTCAGGATGGCTGCTATAGCCGTAAGCAGTGCATTGCAATATAGCTATCATCAGCAATCGAGTTAGGCGGTAGGCCCCCTGGTCAAGAGAACAGAATTATACTGCATTAATACTCGTAGCATTATACGGCGATTTTTGGCAATAGGCTCGCCACCTATTACATGGGACCTAACTTAATTGGCGAAAAGTGGGTGTTAGGTAATTCACCTCTATCTACCCCTTCAGGAAAGAGGCGTGATTCCTGCATGTATGTATTATGGCTAAAGTCGATTTAAAGTGCGTGTCTGCACGTGCGCGTGCGCACCGGTGTGTGAGTCTGAATGTTGAGTGTGTGGTGAGTTTGTTTGTTTAAGACTGATCGTCATTTGTAAGCAATATGCTATACTATAGATAATTATTGTAAATTTTAAGAGAATAATTATACATTCGTGATTACCGCAACCGAAACACTTCGAAACCATCAATGCATAAGTGCCTTCGAGACCAATAATAATTAAATCTAGTATGCATTGTACACCAAACTAATTGTTTGTGTCTCACCGCAAAACGGAAATTTCAGTATTTCTATATTGTTTCAGTTAGACATGCTTTTTAGGGATTTAATAATAATAGAGCTCAAAAGGCTCAGATTTATGGGTTGTCGATGTGTTTACAACATGATATTAAAATTTGAGAGCGCTTGAGATGGGGTACTGGTAATTGTGTTTTGCTAAATTATTATTTTTATTTTTATTTCAACACTTTAATATAAATGTTAGGAAAATTTGTGCCGCGGGTTCGATTTTGTTCGATTCTATGTTCGCACTTTTTCTAATCATTAATTTCTTTTTGCTGAATAATATTTAATTTGGGTGCTAGTTCACCTCTGCCTACCCCTTCGGGGATATAGGCGTGATTTATGTATGTATGTATATTTAATTTAAGAAGTAGTGATTCCCTCTGTACTCTTTCATTCCTTCTCCCTCATATCATTTTTGTTTCCCATTTTTTTTTAATATATTATTATAAAAGATTAATGACTGCTAACTAAGCCAAACCAACTCTCCCGTAGCAAAGTTTACCTGTTAAATATTTACCTTCCATATTGTGAAGTTCACTAAATAATTATTACTAGTCAGCCATTTCATGAATAAGATATGTTCTAGTAAAGATAATGTTTGCCTCTGATTTGGCAGCGTGATCAAACGTTCTCCGATTTTGTCAATAACTCATAAATTGCATGCAAATATTGTAAGTGTGTATGTAGTTGTTCAAATGGTTACTACACAGTTGTATGTTTATCGTGTTTAATCAAACATAAAATTATGATGGCATAGCAATAGGCTCGCCACCTATATTACCTGGGACCTAACAGCATTGGCGAAACGTGGGTGCTAGTTCACCTCTGCCTACCCCTTCGGGGATATAGGCGTGATTTATGAATGAATGAATGAAAAAATTATGATGAAACAACGTTGTTGAATTTCAGCTGAATTAATATATTTTTTTGAAATATTTAAACCCAGTCTTCTTATCGGATTTAGTTAGCGAGTGATTGTATAATGTGCCTGAACTTAGTAGGTATATTTAATTAAAATTTAGTGGAATATTAATGTGGTATGTTTGAGTGTCAGAATATTCGTATTTTAAGTTAAAATACTGTCTCCAGAACAATGGTTTCAAGTCGGGTGCTATTTAGGCGATGGCGTTCGCCAAACTAGATCCGACATTCCATAGAGCAGACAGACGTCTTTAAATGCTGCAAAAACCTCCAGAAAGACATTTAAATTTTAAATAGGTACAGATATAAGTTTAGCATTTAATAACTAGAAACTGAACTCTTTTTGATTTACTTAATCTATAATATTGGTAAACAATCTTCATTAGTAGTCAAGTCTATACATTAAAAACGAAAGAGAGTCAAGAAACAACATACATTTTGATATCACAGTCCCACATTTTTAGTGGCTATGACAGAAAAAATAACAAATGACTAATTATTGTAATCTCTATGACAAAATGATGCCGTGTGGTGACGGCAGAGTAGAATACAGAGTAGAATTGTCACCACCCCAAATCTCTTCTGTGGGTGTCGTACAAGGCGACTAAGGATAAATCAGTGATGAGGAATGGGCAGCAGCGTTCCTCTTATACCACCTAGCAATGTACTGCGACTTTTGTGCCCGATAAATGGCAATAGGCTCGCCATCTATTACATGGGACCTAACATAATTGGCGAAATGTGGGTGCTAGTTCACCTCTGCCTACCCCTTCGGGGATAGGGATATAGGCGTGATTTATGTATGTATGTATGTCTATGACAAAAAGCAAAATTATATGTCATTATTTCAGTGATTGTTTGTTAGTGTCATCATCCCTATTCTAACAGTTTTTATCTCGTCTGTTCTGCATTATTTATACAACATTGCAAGGCGCCAGGTCATTCTTCGGATTGATCCCAGCTCCAAGGTTTGAGCGAATTATAACAAAGGGCAGTAAAAATACAATAAAGCGCGTTACGCGGTATACGTGGTCGGGGTAAGCGATCGTTAAACGTTAACGCTTCTTTATTAGGCACACGCAGCTATGTAGGCCCCAAACGCCGTGATACAATGATGACGCTCAACATTTTTGAGATTTAGAGAAACTTCAATTTGAATTTTCAATTTCATTACATCTTGTCCTTGGTCCGCTTCGAAGTAGAACTCCCACGGGAGATGCCTGTTGTCGAGAAATCTCTAGGGAATGCTTGAGAAGCTTTACAGGATTGAGGACCTAACAGGGTCTTCGCCTTGCCTAAACTCTGTAGATGCTGTATGGGTAACAGCTTAGCTCCATCCAAAAAAAGTATACCAGTGCTTGATGGAGAACAATTCGCTTAGGTCGGCCAAAATTAAACTGTGTAATAATATGCAGTTAGTTCCTCCGTGCTTCGAAAGTTGATCTCGGCTACATCTGTATCTGCGGTGAGCCCCGTTGAATTCGCGTTGTAGGCTACTTTCACCCTATACTCTCCCGCCTATAGTGATTGACTATGCGCGTGGACGTCAAAGGGCGACCATAAATCTCTAAAATTATAAAACAATAATATTAGATTTATTTTATTTACCTGTTTTTTCGGGGTAAAACGGGACTATTTGATTCCCAGTTTCCCCCGTTCTGGGGTTAGCATGCGGAGGAGAAATGGGACAATTTAATTCTCATTTTCCTTATTTACAAAAAAATGGAAAAAGCGATTATCATTCAAACCATGCCGTGACGCATTGCGGCTTGAACAAGAGCTGACAGCCACTGGAAAGCGTGACAGTTGTAATGCCTGGACCGCGAGTCCCCGTAAAGCAGTTTTATGGCTTTTGCTCAATATTATTATTTGCGAACAGTTTGACACTTCGCTACCATTTCGCAACAGTTCGAATACAATACTATTTCAGTAGGTAATTTACCCACATTTAAAGTTGGATACAATTAATGGCAGTATTGCTAGGTGGTGGTACACTAATGGCTGTTTTAACCAATAACACCTAAGTTTAAAAGGTAGTAAAATACAATTTATTACCTTTTTTTATGATGAGTTGACTGAGCGTATGATCACAATGTCGTCTAAAGGAAAACGACCATGAGACAAAATTTAATTAATTTAATTTCACAAAAGTTTAAAATGTTTGGTGAAGGGTGGTGTCAGGCAGGCTGCCAGCTATAAAATCTAAGGCAAAACCTTGACCGGCATGGATTGTCATCCCAATAACTTTGTTCGTTTATCGATCGGTCTTTTGACTTGGTCCTTTCCAAATCATTTCTTTACATTCATTTATCACTACCACTTTTCCGGTGTGATGATGGGTGATATGAATCAAAATGCGTGAATCAAATGCGTCGATCCCAGTTAAACTGGGAACAAGGCAGGAAGATGATGATGTTTTTTATTGGGAAATTACCACCAGAGGCCGCATTATAATTACAGGATAGGGTAATTCAATACCTCAATACCTACAGCTCGTGCATCAGTGTCTAAATCGCAGACTAGCATTGCGTAACAGACATTTATCACGGCACGGCTGAAACGAGCACTCCTGAGCAGTGACATAAATCATTAGCTACCCCCCCCCTGCCTATCGCCCCCACCCCCGACATAGATTTGGAAACAAAACACGAATTAATAAAAACAAGATATCCCCATTTCTCTCGACGCCAAAATCTGTGTATCTGAGCGAAGCTCGATGAAAAATCGCTAGTGCACGTGCGCTAATTCGTCATTGCCTCCGCTTACCTACCTACCTTTTTGGTGTACAGGGGCGTCCATCATCAGTGATAGGCACCCAGGAAATTGATTCTTATTAGAGAGCAATAAGATACATAGTCTTGTTTAGACAATTTCAATCAGCTGTCGATTGAATTGTCCGATATTCTTTATTTTATTTATTACGGTCACACACACTCAGGCCAAAGTAAGCACCTTAAGCTGTTGTATTACGGTAATTACTTAGGTACCTAGCTATAAAATAACTAGCTTTTAAACGCGGCTTCGCTCGCGTTTGATGTCTTTATTTAAAATAACTGTAAAAGTCAGAATCATTAGAAATAACAAAGTCACAGCCGGACGTCAAAATATGACTTTTATATACATTTTTCAATACCCTCGTTGACTCACTGTCTCACTCACACTGTAATCTTTCGTGCTGGTCTGGGAGCGAACAAATATCGTAGAATGTGCCAGCCCCGACCCATTCCATGGGTGTTGTAAAATAAACCTTGATCAGTATGGATTGGAATGTTGTCATTCCAATCACTCTTCTCATTCATCGGTCTCTCGACATGGTCCGTTCCGTCTCTTTTCTATACATTCATTCTTCACTAGCTCCTGTCCGGTGTAATGGATGATATGAATCAAAAGAGAGTGGATGCCTTGATGACGTCTGACCGATATGAATGGAAAAGCAAACGTACTGCGCCGACCCCAGATAGACTGGGAACATGGCAGGGAGAAGAATAAGACCCTCGTTGTCTCATCTTTATTACCTGTGGAAAACAAACGAGCTTTATATCTCTACGGTATAATATTATTACAGCTATAATAATGCAACGAAAATATTATGACGTCCATTTATGATGTCGTTTAGCATTTAGTATGCAATAATAACCCTTAGTAATGGTTGGTCACAGTCACCGCAGTTGAGATCCCGAATGCTCTGTTTAAATAAGATACGATTATAATTGTTGTTGGTGGTAAGACTTTTTTCAAATCCGCCTGGCTAGCCACCATCATCGTATCAAATACTGTCGCCATGATAGTAATATTAATAGATTAATTGTGTTCAGACAATTATTTGTGATAATTGTCTGATAGCTAGTCCGTCTGTTTTTGAGGTTTTCTGGTGAAGCTCGATTCCATCTTAGGCCCTTATCGACACTTACCATCTGGTGAAATGAAGGCCGTGCTAACGTCTAGCATAATTTTTTTTTTAAATAAAGGCTTGCTATATGTTTGTTTATTTTAGTATGATTTGTGTTTATGGGAATCAAATCAAGTCTCGAACTTCTTATTATTAACATGGACTTAAGTTAGTCATGGTTTAAAGTTGAAGCTAACTCTGTCTTTCACTAAGCAAATAAAAGTGACAGCATTAGTTTTAAACTTTAACTTACTTTAGTCCATGTTATATAATAAGAGCGGGAACGTGTTACATAATTATTCCAGCGGGACATTGGATCCCACTGTGTAAGTCACGGGTGAAATTCGATGCATGAATAATTATTTAATTCCTGCAAAGAACGCCATGGATACACCCCGAAATGAGTCCAGAGTGAAACAACGGAATCAACACCATTGTCTGACTTACAAAGTAAAATATTTTCATTTCTGTAATGGTTAATCAGCATAAAATCTTGCAAGCCCGCATGGCCCCTGACGAGGGTAGCCTCACAAGATTTAGTACAAGCGCCGCGACCCAACTCCGCTCGTATTTATCTAAGGTTGGATTCACAATGGCCGGCGCTAGAGGGGTCGCTCGAGATTGTTTGGACGCCAAAGGAACTATCGCGGACTCGGACGCTTGTTCAGGCCTAAGGCGCAAATCGCTTGCATACCCGTGCGGTACGCAAGCACGTGCGTGCGAGTGAGATAACGCGACATCTTGCAATTCGGACATTCGGAAGGCCACTGAATTCTGCAGTTCATTTCAGGCAGTTAGAGACTAATTTGAATAACATCTTATGGGACGTAGTAAAATTACTACAGCTAATCAGTGCCGAGTCCCTTCCGAGTGAATTTTACACGGCAAAGCAATTCATGAAAATACTCTTTTGAATCACCAAGATTCATAGCATCGAAATCCTATGTGTCCAAGGGAATGTGGGGATGGGCAGTAGACTACAGTCTACAGATCTCGTAAATCAAACCTCGAAGTGCTATCAAAAACCTTGACACCATCACCAGCCACCATCACCAGCCTATTAATGTACCCACTGCTTGGGCACAGCGTTCCCTATAGAATTATAGATGGAAGAATAAAGAGAGAAAGAGCTAGTACATGAAGCTCTTATATCCGCCCGATTCGCGCCGATCTGTGTGAACCGTATATTGTTATAAAAGCTGCCAATTGTTACGCCGTTATTGAAAATTGATATAAAATAACTTACAAGTTACGCCGTTTTATCGTGGAATGGTCAACTATAAAATAAATCTTGCAACTTGGCAACTTGTAGTTGTAAATTTTGGGGGAAGGACAATATTTATGTTTGTGCAGGGATTTTTACGGAAGTGACCTTTTAAGAAAGGGTGAAGGTAAGGTTTTTTTATTCATGCTTTGGTATCTATTGCTACTTCTCCGAAAAGTGCTATAAATCATCATCCCTTTGCAGTATGTTTTTTCTTTCATTAATTATTCTTTACTGTTCCTACCTCATTCAAATTTCTGTCATTTTTTATCCACCCATCTCTGCTGCGGCTGCTGTCCATTCCTTGTTATAAACTTCTCTTAAGTATTTCTATTTGCGTCTTAAATAATAATTAATTAGTGCACCTAAGTTAATATTAGTTATGCGTACCTAAGACGTTGGTTTTTCTAGAAACTGATGTATAAAACTTGATGTCAATGAAAGAAGGTTCAAGTTAACTTACTTTTCCTTTATCTAGCACACAAGGGCCTAAATTAGATTACCTACCCAATTTTCAGGTTGGAAGTTCTTTTTAATGTTTTCATCATCTTCCTGACCTGCTCACAGCTTAACTGTGGTCAGAGTATGTTTCCTCTTACATTCATATCAGTTAGACGTGATGATTAGGTACGTTGGATGAATTCATCTAAAAAAAAGTGAGAAAATGAAAACTGATTGGGATGACGACATTTGAATCCATACTTCATTTGTATGTAATGTAAGTTTTGGCTTACGTTTTATTGCCGGTCATCTGCTTAATACCAACCCTCTTTAGATATG
The DNA here is from genome assembly GCA_963931975.1 of Cataclysta lemnata. NCBI lineage: Eukaryota > Metazoa > Arthropoda > Insecta > Lepidoptera > Crambidae > Cataclysta > Cataclysta lemnata. Next base: position 4,744,678 of record OZ008355.1, on the reverse strand, counting down.
CTGTATGCTCTACCATTCGGGTACACGAATGTGCTTATTTGTATACACCAGGCTATCTCCCTTAATTGACTTTTACAACACCCCTGGGGTGAATCGGGGTGGCCCATTCTACGTTGTTTTTTCTATCCCATAAAATGTTGAAATAAATTTATATCTGCATTAATCTAAAGAACATAATTTCTATAGATCAATGTAGATACACTAGTTCATAATAGTTTTTGATTTGAGCACCTGGGAAAGATATCGACGGTCAGAAGTATAAGTAAACACAATCATTAAAAAATAGCATTTACTTTTTAGTAAAAAAAGATGTAACCACACTTTTTCATTAAAAATAAGCTTAAAGCCCGGCTAAGCCAATTTCATTGAAATTCGACGCCATGATAGCCCATGGGCATGGATTAAAACATTGAATACTTTTGATCCAAGACTAATTTTCTCTTCTCTCGGCGAGCACGCCGCCGCGGGCGTTAGCCGGCCCATAATAAATTAGTATTTATTGTTCTACTCAAGGAAATATTAGGGTAAAACAAGATGCTTATAGCTGGTCAGAGTTCAGCGCGAATTGAAACGGTGTTATGGAGAGAATATGTTTTTTATCTCAAGATCCGTTGGGGCCATATTGTGTTGCAGCCCTTTGATATCCCACTGAAGTGGCAAGAAAGAGGAGCTCGTTGGCGCAGTTCCTTAGAGTTAGCGTTCTTTGCATGAGATTGAGTAAACTAAGCAATATTCGCTGTAGTCAGTCCATGAATGGCCAAAAATAAATTTATTCAGAGTGCCTCGGGAGGCGCGTTGCATGTACAGTCGTAAATCCCCACCAATTCGCACTGGGCCAGCGTGGTGAGTTGTCCCCCATTTTCCCTATATTCTTCTATTCATAGGGAAGGCATTCATCATCACCAGCACTTTAATGTCTGCAGTGCTGGGGCACAGGCCTTCGCTAATAATGGAAGAATATACGAAGAGTGAACCAAAAAATCACACTGGCTCAGGATTTATAGGTAAAGAAATTTATGGTTCGAAAAATTTCGAAATATTGTCATGGTCTTATGCGGGAATGGAATCCGCGTCCTCTGCGTTCCGGGCATACCAATATACACATTTATATAAAGATGAAATAAAAATGTAAATATGTGATGATTTGTGGATAGTTCCTATTACACATGTCTCCCTATTACGATATATATTTTAGACGGGCATGATTTATGTGGTATCTACGGCATCTTAAGAGCAAATTCTGTAGAACGAACTTTGTCACTCGCTATGGTCACACGCTGAAGTGTCCACTAATCTGTAATCGATAGAAATCGAATTATATCGATAGCACGCCTTGCTGCATCCCTGGGCGAGTGAAATATAAATCATTCGCATCGAACAGCCCCATCGAGACTGACACCTAAATCGCGATGGACATAATTCATTGCTCGCTCCGGGATGTCCTGTGTTTTTCCCAAAAGACATTTTCATTTTATTTGGGAAGGATTTTCGGCCTGGAAAATAAATGTGTGAAATCGACAGCTTTGTGTCAGTGGGTACAGCTTCTGACAGATTGTAGCGTAATCGAAGAGAAGGCATAATCACATCAGGGCATAATCACCATCGTCGTCACCAGCCCTTTCTGTTGATGGGGTACTATCTATCTCTTGCTGAGGTACTATCTATCTCTTGATCAGGTACTATCTATCTCTTGATGAGGTACTATCTATCTCTTGATCAGGTACTATCTATCTCTTGATGAGGTACTATCTATCTCTTGATAGGGTACTATCTTTATCGTTATCACCAGCCCTTCCATGTTGATACGGTACTCTCTATCTCTAGACGCCAGATCCCATGGCCATAACCCACTTGGTGGGTATTGACGAATACAGATGCACAGCAGCCGGTAACAACGATTTGACGTGTCTGCTGACGCACGAGAAATAGAAGGATTTATTATAGCTTGTAAATTAGCCACTCACCAATCAGCACTTGGCTGATTGATCTGGTGATGAGAATGACAAAAATAGTTTTAGGTACATCATATTTTATAATAGACACTATTCAGAAAAAATCGAAGACAAAGTCTAAGGCACATACGCATAAATCAAGCATATGTCCCCGAAAGGGTAGGCAGAGTTAAATTAGCACCCACATAGGTGCACGCTGCTGCCTATTCCTCATCACTGTTTTATCCATAGTCGCCTTGTACGACGTGCACGGGAGAGATTTTGGGTGGTGACAATTGTATTCTACTATGCCGTCATCATATAAACGGCTTAAGACCAAGGCAATTATCCACAAATTAAACACAACACTAACAGCGCTATAGGTTGGACCAATTCGCCGTTCTTCCAACATCTGCGGCTCCTAGCACAATCACGAGCACATTGTGTGTAAAAGATCAATAAATTACGGCCCCATTCAGAGTGCCTCGGGCGAGCCGCTTTTCACATTTAAATATGGAATCCTAAAAAGGCGAAACGGAGGCGCGAAGCCTTGAGCAATAGCCGTTGCGCCGTTTTACGGACGAAACAAGTGCTCGCTCATTTTAATATTTCCAACTTTCCCCGTCCACGGCGTCATTAGGCGACGGAAAGAAAGCGCAGCGGGGGAGAGAGGGACAGCGGGGATCTCCCTCGAAAACCCGCCACTCCATTGTTACATTTTTTCCTCCGTAGCTCGCTCGCTCCACGCCGTAGGTAGCACAAAGAAATTCACTTGTTACAAGATTTTTTCGGTGATTTATTTTTGTGTAAACTCAGCCTTAGATTGAGATCCGTGACGCGGCATATTATTAATGTTCGATCCAAATTGAAATTTTGTGGTCAGGCCTGCATGAAGGCTACTTTTTAAATGTTGAGCAGTGCCCCTCTCGATTTTACTGCCGCACTCAGAGACGTCAAATAACTTTAATGAGTACCTAATGTCAAAAAAAATCAATTAAATCTAGACCATAGACCCGGCAAGAATAGCGAATAGTTTTGAATTTGAATAACTATCGTTATTTGACGTCTCTGAGTGCGGCAGTTAATGTTGTATTCTTAACTAGCACTTAGTTTAAGTTAACGGTATTCGAAATCTTTCGCTATGTCTTATTAAATGAGTGTGAAGGTGTACGAAGGATAGTTTTTGAAGACGCTAAATAGTTTGTTTAGATTAAACAACATAAAAGGACAGTAACGCGACCACGTACTATGTAATAGGGGGCCAGACTTTACTCTGACAAAAAAAAACGAGGCGAGACTATTAGTAATTTGTTAGATGGTACGCTGCTGTCTATTCCACTTTATATTATAACTCTACTTAGTCGTCTTGTCGACACGCACGAGAGAGGCAGGAGTAGTGACAATTATATCTTCTCTGCCGCCACCATACGGTGTTTCATGCAAAAGATTTGCATGTTCTAAAATTAAACTGTACCTAAGCAGACTATAAAGAGGAAAACCGCGCTCTTTGTTTGGCCAATTTTGAATTAATTTCGCTGAACACAATTTATCGTTGCTTTTTCCGGCGTCTGTACGTTTTCGCGGCAAGCTTTGTGTTTTTCCGTTCTGTTACTTTTAAACTGCACATAGCGTTAACATAATATTAGCTTCAATACCAAAAACTAATTTTCCACTGGGCGGGAATTGGAGTTTTCTAGAATTGGTTCGGAAAAGAGACTGTAGCGGGTCGGGTGTGCACAATTATGTTCGAATTGGTACCCAGTTGGGAACTTAAATCGGCACATAATATGCGCAAACAGTAATACTTATACATACATACATAAATCACACCTATATCCCCGTAGGGGTAGGCAGAGGTAACCTAGCACCCACGTTTCGCCAATTATTATTATGCAATACTTTTTCGTTTTCCATTTTAATTCAGACGTTATCCACTCCCTTTTAATTCATATTACAAAGTTAGTGATGAATGAATGTATAGAAAAAACGTGAAAAGGACCATGTCGGTAGGCCCATTGACGGATAAAGCGACGACAACATTCCAATCCATACTGTAAGGTGCTCATTGGTAATCACTGGGCAAAGTTTGGATTTGTATAATGGCATAACTAATATTACAAATGTGTAGTAGTGGTTGATATAAAACGATTTACCGTATTTAACTCCCATGCATTTTTAATGTAAGCTTTTATCGATTATTGATTTTATCGATCCTTTTGATAAGTGTGATAATCTGTGTTAACTGTAAACCGTCACAAGTGATATAATTGTAAAAGTCGTTAAGTTTTTCTATTTCAAATGTATAGTGCTCTTGCAAATAAGAGAATACTAGATGAGCAGTGTGTTTAATCAAAGTTGATTAAACTGATGTTAACCACATCAGTCATAAATCGGAGTAGTCAATGAAAATTTCATGAATTCTGTTAAAAAATACAGCACTGACCTTAGAATATTAATAAGTATGCCGTAAAGCCAAGCAAACATTCAAGACTCGTTGCGCATATAATAACATAAAACATTTAATGTCTTATTATTTATGACTGACATGAAATGCGATTGAGAGGCCCCATTAGGATTACACCCGGCAACGTCACTATTTACGTAGACATTTGTTATGGAAATGGTTGAGTTGCCCAATAAACTGGGCATAACTCATAAAAATATGAGTCATTATTATCTTGAGGACAGGGAATGCAATTTAATTACATTTCATCGGGCTAGTTCTATAGCGTGACAGAGAGAGAGAAAGAAGATAGTGGCGACGCTTGAGATTTGTAACCCAAGTGTATGTAGGCTTACGGGGCCCCTTCACAACATTTCAACACTCACCTTTGCATCGGGACTTCTCTCTCTACCCAGCCATATTTGGTAAAATTCTATTCTGAATTCTGAAGGATTTGCAGATACCCATAAGTCTCTAGTGCTGAGTAGTGAGAATGCTAAAAGTATTAGTAAGCTCGGGAGCTTTGACAATTGCAGATAGAGCTTCCCGCTTTCAGAAGTCCAGAGGAGACAACCGTCATAAAAGTTTTAGAGTTCTTTATGTGGTTTATATAATGGATTATATTTTTCGTTTTACTGCTTCGCTATTTTTTAAGCCAACCAATTCCAGTTTCCGTTCTGGAATTCTAAAACGGAGTATTGCACTCATGGTTTATACTACTCTAAACTTGGTTTATACTACGTTTATACTACCAATCTCTAGCTTGAAGTTTCAGTATTTATCAAAAGAGTAGAATTTATGAAATATTTATATAAAATTAGAGATATTTTAAAATCTTTAAGACTGTTCAGTGAGTATTTTACAACAGACTATCGAAATTACCCAATCAAATGTGCTATTTTAGTTAAATTTAATATCTACTAATCTTTCTTAAGCTATAACTAGTGTTTGATTATAAATATTAGGAATTTTAATAAATTATGTTGATCCTGTATGTCTGGCAGCGTTTATGCTACACACGGAGCACTAAACCGGATGGTACACCATCTATAAACCAATATTTTGTTTACAAATGGGACTGATATATGTGTGTATAATAATTATTCCAAAGTTAATTGGGTTATAAAACTTTTGACCAATTCTTCTAATAGTGCCACACTATAACTACACGGATAACTTAAATTAGCTACCATTGGCTCCGTAGGGGAACCATAGCTTTATCTAAATGAAATATCGGCCGGACTAAATCACAAATGATATACGCTCAAAGCGGTTTTGACGCATCCTACCCATTTTTTACGCAGAGTGCCAAAATACACGGTATCTACTGCAGACACTTCAATTATGGTTTAAATTGGCAACACATGAACATCATGATAATAATATTATTATTGATGTGTTCAACATATCTATCTACCTACTAGTTATCACAAATAAAATAATGCCAGAAAAATTATTACAGAAGAAAAACTGGGACAGATTTTTTTTGTAACATGCTCAAACACAATAATACAAATACAACAGTGTCCATCTATTTTGTACTTTTATATTCTACAAAGTGTTGTAACACTGTGAATAGTTGATAAGAAAGATTTGATAAGTTTATAAATAAAGTACAAAGAACATTGTGTTTAGAAAAGTTCGAAAAATTTGTGTTAATGCGCATCAACACTATAATTTTTCGAACTTTTTCTGGGTTGTTGTATATTCGCCATTCTAACACAATATTCTTTTATTATAATTGTGTCTGTAAAATGGCAACACTGTCTCTAAAAGGCGCGTGATGTAGATATTATATTATACTATGTTCAAGTCAAGCCACCGGAGCTTAGGGAGGGTTCCGTAATGCCTCGGAAATTATTGTTTCAAAACTTTTATTGCCTAAACAACGATTTTCAAGGCTTTATTACACATTTGGACTCCATCGATAGAAATTATTAACTCGTTCTTCATAATAATTGCATTTTCATACTGTATCATCTGAAGTTTATTAAAACCAGTAGGATTTTAAGAACAGCTGTGCGTAATTTGCCCCTGCTGACCTATTATTGAAAAATATTAGCGATTTGAGCAAATGCCTTGGGGGTTTTCTCAAGTTTTTGAACCAATGGACATATATATACATAAATCACGCATTTATTCTGTCCTAAGGGGTAGGCGGGTGTGTTATAACGTCATTAATTATTCATCGGGAACTTTAATTCTAGAAATTGGCTAGATAGTGCACTAAGATCGCTGTTGCCCATTCCTCGTAATATTACTAACTACATAACTCTTATAGTCGCCTACGTATTGTGTCGGTACAAAACCCACGAGAGAGCCAGGGTGGTGACAATTGTCTTCTCTGTCGTCACAGCTCGGCACATACTTTATATTTGTCATGATTATTACTCTCTTCATATTTTTTCTTCATTTCTTCACATTCTCTTCATATTTTTCTCTCATTTCTTTGCATCCAATACCTATGTTATAAATTATGCTTGTAGGTTTTTGGAATAAAACCCTGCTGGTCAATCAAATATTTCGCCTTTGTACATATGTGTTCGGTTATTTTCCGTAAGATATATGAAAGCACGCCTGAATTTGTTTCGAATAATATGCATAGGTACATTTGCAAATCCCGCCTATTCTTTCCCAAAGGATTGGGCAAAGGTGTATCAACAGTAGGTCAACATAATTGTAGGTCGCATATAATAGGGCCATAGCATAGGCCATCTAGAAGGTTATGTTGAGCCGACAAAATCCACATTAATGCCATACCCGCAAATAGGTCATCGGAAGCATTTTATAACATCTTATATGACTCAAAAGCAACATTATGACACAAATCTTCACTCAATGAATAGGCGATGACTTATATTTCATTGCATCAGAACCGAAAATAGCCAAGGTGTCAGAAACTGTCAAAGCTCACTTCTCTGACGCTGACAGAAGTGTTGGAGAGCTTACAACAACACTTGGCAATGAATTCTTTTCTGGAAATTAATAATTCGCGAAACTAACCTATCTTAATGTGATATTGAACGGCTAGGGCGCGCCAACATTGAATATTGTAAATGGTTTTTTTTATATAATTTGCCAGTACGACCATTCTGTCACTGTCAAATGTTTTGAAAGTTGAAAATTAATTAAATTTTGTAGCGTTATAATTATGCTATCCGTACAAATTGATCACAAAAATTAATCTCGTGACTAGTTTTAACAGCTGTAATGATATGTACTATTTGGCAAATTGTAAATTAAATAATTAGCAACACATAATTAGTGATATAATTACTATGAGCATTACTATACTTAACCTAGACTAAGTGATACCTGAGACAGAAACATTTAGACAAGTTGGTATTGTTATTTTATGAGAGTAGATGATGAAACTTCGATCTCTTCAGAATAGCAAAGTAAATGGAACTTCATACTCAAAGATTTTTGGTGTCAGGCAAACGGCCGACTGTAAAACCTAAGCTAAAACCTTGAGCAGTATGGATTGGAATGTTGCCAATCAGTCTCTCCGTTAAAAGGTCTCAAGCAAGGCAAGTTTATATACTACACTTTGAACTTGCAACTTTATATACTACAATATATTTACTAAGAGAATAGAAAAAGAAGGATATTGTAAGCCAATAGACCGCGTTTTATTATTTGGAATTTTATTTGCAAAAAGAAATAGATTCAGTTACCCCTCCTTTGTACGTGACTTGTTTAGGGATTCCCTGTTTCGGTGCCTAAAATTTGACCTTTATATTAATAGAAGTTGAGTTTATTTTTTGCCGATAAAATTTTATTGCTAATAGGACATATTTAGGTAAATAAGAAGACATCGGAATAAAAGCATGGCGTATTTCGTCCAGATCGGAATTTGCATTGTTTTATAATTTTTATTTCATATGTTTCTCCAATTCCATATTGAAGCTGGCTCGCGAATCAACATCAGTTACCTCCACTTCAATGGTTCCTTTGTTTGCATAGGTACCACACATAAGTAGCATTCTTATGCATAACCATAAGAATGCTACAATTTTATCTTATGTGGTACTAATGTCCAATTGTTTCCTTATATACACGTTCCAGTACACAACTTAAGCATAAAATAAATAATTCGTTTATTAATTTATTGAAACATTTAGCTGATATACCACTGTTAACATCAAAATATTAAGGACTTTTACGATTACACAAGAAAAAAATATTACCTATCGACTTTGTATTCGACAATCGATTGGTGATGTTTGACAGTTTCGGATAGGCTGGCATGCTATTATTGACTGTACCTGCATAATATAACACGCTTAATACATTATACAACTACTCTAGCTTTAACTTTGGAACTAATACATTCAATTGAAAGCAATTGAATTGACTAAAGTAATCCAGATACCAAAACAAGTTCAATTATCCATTCCATACTTTAATGTAGATTCTTGTTACTATCCAATGCTTTTGCCGATTGGCATACTCTTTCCGTTGTGTAAAAAATAACTAGCATTTTTGCGACTTATTTGCTACCTTCACAATCAACTGAAAACTGAAATCAAAATAATTATTCTGTCGCATTCAATTTCTAACAATCTCTTTGTCTGTCAGACTGTCAGATGTTTCACAATGGTCTAGTCATTTTCAATCAATGTTCGCGGCTTTGTGAAAGCTGTTTTTTTTTTGAACCTACGTTCACAAACAGGAATTCTTGGAAAGTGTGTTCATTATAATGCCACCAAAGTCGATATTATGGAATTAAGAAATGTATTAAGGATTTTTTTTATTATGCCTGTTTAGGGGTTGAGGGAGGTGCAGGTGCATTAACATCCACATTTCTCCAACTATTTTTGGAGTGCGGTCATTGCGTGGTCAACCAAATCAATATACTATTACAAAGATTTTGGTGGTTAGAAAAAGAATTTCTAAAAATTATGATCATGAGGCGGGAATCGAACCCGCGTCCGCTGCTATCCGGGCAGGTGCCTGACCGCTCGGCCACCCAAGACACTAATTATCTTGCCGAAATTCTTCTAACCTTTACACTTCACGTTGTAAGCCAACGGTAAATTCTTTTTCTAACCACCAAAATCTTTGTACTAATTTTTCTTACATTTATATAATGTTAAAATTAAAAATCAAATAATATAATATTAACCCAAGTTGAGTGTAATCTATTACGTCTGGTCCCAGCTGCATCTGCCTGTAGTCGTTTTCTCTGCCAAGCCAGAAATGGTGTGGTGACATATGCTCATCATCACCCCACAGTAGACATTAAAGGGACCTAACCCATAACACTGTTGATTGATAGATGGGAGCAAAAAAATACTTAGATTTTTTACCGTTTCCGTAATCTAGTGGTTCGCCCACCGGAATTAAGATTCTGAGGTCCCGTGTTCGATACCCAGGGAAGTACAAATTTGTACCCGGTTTGGTTAGAGGTATGACTCTATTCAAGTCCGCATCTTATCAAACTCTTTTTCATCACTAGCACCTTTCCGGTGTGAGGGCTGGATGACATCTGACAGATATTCTGACAGATAACTGTAAGAGAAAACATACTGTGCAAATATTGCTAATTATTTTTGCCACAGAACCTGTTGCTCCTTTCTTAGTAAATAAAATATAGAATTGAACAGATTAAGTATTAAGCTCCGAAAATGAATTTGTACGAATAATATTTACCTGTGTTGTGAGTTGACAATAAAAATGATAAAATCTTTTTCTCATAAATATTGCCTTGAATACCTGCCTGTGTAATATCTATTTCATATGTCCTTAATAGGCAGACATTATTACGAAAATGTAATACCGACGATGCTTATTAAGGGATACGAGGGAAGATATAAATAAAGGTTGTTATATTTAAATCACGATATAAGTATGTTACTCAGGTATGATAGTGATAGCTGAATATTATATTACAGTTGTCATCATACCTCGTCAATTGGAGTTTAAACAACAAGCGAAGTAAAAGTCCTCACTGACTGTCATACATACATACATAAATCACGCCTATATCCCCGAAGGGGTAGGCAGAGGTGAACCAGCACCCACTGACTGTCAAATGTCGGAAAAATAATAACACAGGGTAAGTTGCCCAACACAATTGTCACCACCCCAAATCTCTCCCGTGGGTGTCGTACAAGGCGACTAAGGATAAATCAGTGATGAGGAATGGGCAGCATTCCTCTTATACCATCTAGCTATGTACCTACTGCAACTTTTGTGCCCGATAAATGGAAATAGGCTCGCCACCTATTACATGGGACCTAGCATAATTGGCGAAGCGTGGGTGCTAGTTCACCTCTGCCTACCCCTTCGGGGATATAGGCGTGAATTATGTATGTATGTATGTAAGTTGCCCCAAAATAGGCATAGGCCGTACTTATCACATAATAACTAGTAATACATAATGTACAACACCTCTCTCAATACCCCTTCGGAAACGACCAAACAACGTGTATGTATATATCTCCTCCTAGATAAGGATCCTCCATTAAAAGTTGGAAGCAGTTCTGATCTGTCATAATCGGTAAATAATTTCATATTAAAGAAACAACAGCTATTAAGCGTCATAACTGCGGTGTTGGTGGAAGAGGCCATTTTGTACCCACACTAGCCGTCCGGTCTAGTGCCGGCAATAAAAACAAATCACTTACGATTCCTTGTTCGTCCGACCAAGAGGCCTCTTATAGCCAATAACTGTTACAAAGCAGGGCCCAAATTGAAAGTATAACTCGGCCATACCCTAAGAATGTGCAAGCCTAAATCTATAGCTACGCAAACCGCCCTTCCTCAAATTATTGCACACCCAGCGAAAATGGGTCAATTGCGTGTGAGAGAGACGCGGGGGTCCACGGTGCGAGAAGGGGACGGCAGTCTTAATTCGCCCAGGTGACGTCACGAGGGTTTAACGTGACCGCTGTTTTTTCCTTCGTATTGTTTTAGTAGGTTCAATGGTACCCTTCTATCGGCTAGGTGTGTTTGTTCGTCAATCGTAATACGGCTCAGGACGCTCCGTTTTTCCACAGTATACCCAGAACAGTAGTTTATCTGCGGCCTATGTTAGTCGGCGAGTTATTAGCCTACTCTTGCGTTGACACTAGGGTTGTAAACGGCGTAAACTAAAGCGGCGGCTGCGAGCTAGAATGTGCCGGGCGGGAACGAGCAGCTAGCGAACATTATACACGCGCGATCACACCGAACGTACGGCCTAAACTGCCGCCCCCCTAAGCTTTGGTCTCTACTTCGTAACACACAATGCTGCGGTGGACTGCATGCAGCGTTGGACACAATCATTGCATCAAAAACAACTGGAGTGGTCTCTTGTTCCGTCGCAGTATGCGGCTGCGGCAAAGAGCAAAAGCCGCATACCGTATACCGCAGCGTTGTGCGTTACGAAGAAGAGACCAAAGCTTTATGCTCCCGTATTTTATGTCAATGTGTGCGGCACAGTGCGTGCCTACACGGCGCCGAGTACGAAAGCACACATTCTAATGGAAGACATATTACTGTTCTGGGTATACTGTGGATTTTCGTTCCCGCTTTTTCCCCCGATTCGGGGACGAACTCCGCGAAGGAAATGAGCAAGATGAAACAAGCGATGGTGCTTTGATGTCGCGACTGTTTATTTTGTTATAATAAGGGGAAGACTCCATGGCTGATGAGCTCTCTGTGGTTCATCTGTTAGTAATTTGTTTGGAGACACACTTAATCGTCACGGCTCCATGTTTGTTTGCTATCGTAGCGGTAAGGTTTGCATTTGCGACTATCTATAGAACTACAGTAACAGTACAACAAGTACATGTATACATACATAAATCACAGGGCAGGGCTCTCATAACGGGTAGCCATGTGTGTATTAACAACCAAGTAATCTATTGCTATCTATCGGGCACGTAAATCGTAGTTGATTGCTATGTGCCATAAGAGGAACGGTGCTGCCCATATCACATCGCTGTCGTTCCTTTTTAACCGAAAAAAAAAACGGAGGTTACTCAATTCGTACCCGTATGTTTTTTTAGAGGTAACAATTGAGGTGGTGTCAGTTGTATTTTGATCTGCCGTCACCACACAGCTTTTTATAAGCGTCCCAAAATGTTAGTGGAAAGAAGTGGACTATTTACAATTGTGGAAGAAAGGCGTGATATAATTATGTATGTACATATGTCAATTGTTAATTTTTATATGCCTAAAAGCTGTTTCCCTATCTCTCCGTGGGTTTCGTATAATGCTACTAAAGGTTAAGACAGCAATGAGGCAGCAGCGTTCCTCATGTGCCACCTAGCAATGAACTGCCATTTCCGTGCCCGATAAATGGCAAAAGGCTCGCCACCTTTTACATGGAACCCTACTAAATTGGCGAAAAGTGGATGTTTAATTCGCCTACCCCTACGGGGATTAGGGGTGATTTATGTATGTATGTCGAAAGCTGTTTTCAAAACAACAAATCGCGGGTGAGAGCTCAATTACGCAGTTGTAGGTAAGCCAAGCGAGATTTCTGCCCCCGATAAGAACCAGTTAGTTCATCTTAATAACATGCAACCACTCAATTTATTTTACGGGTGTAATCTCTTCGGGTTTCAATAGTAAACAAGCGTTGTAAATTAACGTCGCGGGCCTAGAAATAAATTGGGGTCTTCGCGGCAAATAATTATTTACTGTAATTAAACATTTGTAAGTGGCATCCGGGCAGGCGTCTTCGGCGATAGGCGAACTGTGCATTTCGTCTTGAGAGTTGGCTAATGTTTCACATTAAACGGCTGCCGTCTTCTTTGGGTTCTGTTTAAAATAATTAAAATGTTTCCTACCTTCATACTTCATCTAGCTCTATGTAAGTGTATGCTCTTATTACATGATCTATAGATCATACATACATACCTATATCCCCGAAGGGGTAGGCAGAGGTGAACTGGCACCCACGTTTCGCCAATTATGTTAGGTCCCATGAAATAGGTGGCGAGCCTATTGCCATTTATCGGGCACAAAAGTCGCAGTACATTGCTATTGCTAGGTGGTAAAAGAGGAACGCTGCTGCCCATTCCTCATAATGATTTATACTTAGTCGCCTTGTACGACACCCACGGGAGAGATTTGGGGTGGTGACAATTGTATTCTACTCTACCGTCACCACACGGCCGATCATGTCATCAATGCGTGTGTCTAAGGCGGCTCTTTCGGAATCTTATCAAATATGGCTAGGCAGAGAGAGAAGCTAGACAAGAAGATTAGGCAGCAGCGTTGGAAGGCCGGAAGGCCCCCACAAATTGGAAGGCCCCCACAAGGGGGACCGACGATCTGGTGAAGGTCGCGGGAAGCCGTTGGATGCGGGCAGCGCAGGACCGACCGGTTTGGAGATCCCTGAGGGAGGTCTATGCCCAACAGTGGGCGTCTCTCGGCTGAATGATGATGATGATGAGAGAGAGAAGTCGGTGTGGCGAAGGTAAGTGTTGACTAGTTGTTAAGGGGCCCCATAAACCTACACTTGGGTCACAAGTCCCATACGCTTCCACTGACTCCCCCCTCTGCCACACTATGGACCCGGCGCTCGCACGGTGAATCCACGGAATAAGCACTAGGAGTTATCATCTCGTCTCTATTACACATACGAATACTTTCGTCTTAACCCCCCGAAGAGAAGGTGGTGGAATCAACACCTACATATATATTTACATAAATATTGAAAATATACTACACAATCGCATAAATAGCCATGACACGAGACTATAATTTTTTATTAAACATACCTACAAGCTTGTGCCTTTGTGATGCTTTATTATTTATTTATGTTATTATGCTAAACAATATATGGTGTTATTACTAGAACAATATTGTCGTCTCAAATTAAATTAAGCGCTATTATCACTCTTCAGTCTTTCTCCTGTTGACCTTTACTTATTTCCATCGCCGCTTGTTTCGGTGGTCGCCATTGTTCTGGCCTATTTCTCTCAAACTAACGGACTGTGTGATTAGCCTTGCAAAGGGGGTCGTTATTTAACCAGTAACTGCGCGCATTACCCGCGCTAAAGGTCACTTTTCTCCAATATTGTCAACAGTTAACTGTCAAGCAGCTATTTTGTTATATTATCATCGTACTTTCAACAACGTCGTGGCTACCGCTTAATTGGAAATTGCTTTTCTTTTTATTTCGGTGGAAAATTGGGAGATTTATGTATACTGTTGGATTTTAATTTTAACATCATATAAATGTCAGAAAAAAATTGTAAAAAGATTTTGGTGGTTAGAAAAAGAATTTCGAGTGTGAATTCGAAAATTTCGAAGTGTCTTGGTGGGCCGAGCGGTCGGGCACCTGCCCGGACAGCAGCGGATGCGGGTTTGATTCCCGCATCAAGACCATAATTTTTCGGATTTATGTATGTACAGTAGCACCTTTACAATCCACATACGCATACACCAGTATAAGCTGTATACTTCACGTCGGCTTGCAACGTGAAGTGTAAGGAGTAGAGAAATTTGGGCAAGTTAACTAACGTCTTGGTTGTCCGAGTGGTATAGGCAGGCAGACCCTGAATGCAGAGGGCGCCGATTCGTTTTCCGTACCAAGACTATATTTTTATGAACTTTTGTCTAACCATAATTTATTGTCTTTAGTTTCTATTATTATACCAATTTTCTTTATGTTTACAATTGAAAAATCCCCATCTTTAGAGTTAGAAGGGTCGTAAAAAATGTTAAAATAATAACACATACCTAGACGATTTTATGTGCTCTTCGAGTTTTTTGGGCACAGGCCCTTAAAATTGGATTTTTCTATCGGCTGTGCACCGTACGATTTTATTGCATGTTGTAAAAGTAAAAGTTTAACAGTCATGTGAGTCGTAAAACGTACGGGTCGTAGGTAGCAACAATTAACCTCGTGAATTGATCGGATAACCTACCTACGGCATTTTTCTATATACCCTATCCATTTGGTAATATCCATTTGGTAATAAAACGAGTGTAAATATATAAATAAAAGTATTTAATTTAAGTCATCATCATCAACAGCCCTTTAATGTCCCCACTGCTAACTAATGACGCTGGCCCAGTACGGGTTGATGGGTATTAACGACTGCAGGTGCAGCCCGGACCAACGGCTTAAAGTGCCTTCTTAAGCACGGAGGAACTCGAGATAATAATTTTTTCTTTGTTTCTTTATTTAACTGTTTGTTTTAGGTATTGCTAAAATATTAATCCTCACATCAAGAAATACTGAATGCATACCAAAATACTGAATTTTGATGAAGCGCGAGCTCAGATTTGCGATTTAGCGTTGTAGGTTTTTCTGAAAAGCTCTTTCGTTGGTTAGTTTAGTATGTTGATCGATTCCATTTCGGCCTTCCGATTGCCGATGAGCTACAGACTCCGCGGACTTAATCCCTAGAAACAATACAAATTACGCAATTTCCCCTGGAATTGATTATGCGAATCAAAATGTCCCTGTAATAAATCATTTCGAAACCTGATTACAAAATATTGAGTTAGGAAGTATACGTCTCCGTGAGTGGGGGTGGTAGGTACAAAATTGATTAATTGGTTCCACGACAGACAAGTCCCGTTTGTCAGCCCCGAAAGCCCGCGTCTCAAGCCCTTGGGGCTCCGAGGAAATGGAACTTAGAGCTTTGATAAAGTTTTAATATATTCTTCGGCGGGTTGCCGACTGTGTCGCAGGCAGCGAGGGTTATGACGGATTCCGCGTTTAGGGTAGCCAAAAAAACTTTTCTCGTCCCCCTTTCCAACTATTTTCTGTTTCATGAGGATAGGACGTGGACAGCCGAGTTTGTGTTGATGGAACTCAGGGGCATTTTTACTGTATATACAATAGACAGCATGTGAGGTTAAACAAGACTGTAACCCGTTGGTCGTAAGGTGCAAAATGAACTGACGTAGCTAACTAAGCGAGGTTGTTTGTTGTACTGTACACTAAACTTTTTCCAAGTCACCTTCGTGGTCACTTTTACAACTTTTTGCATTAAATATTTAAGGTGCGAGGCTGTTTTCTTTTTTTGTTTTCTCCGTTGGGGTTGTTAGTGGAATTTGTTTAAGGTTAGCATTGAAGCAATGCAATATTTTCAAGACGAAGCATAACAGTAATTCGTTTTGTTACAACAACTTATAACAACGTGGGTTTACTTTCCCAAAAACGGGATCCAATTAAGACATATTCATTGTACCCAAAAATTCATAATCTACCAAATTCACAAAGCAAATTTTAATTATTTCGCTCTGGCAACCCTGAAGCTGTTTTATAATCTCCTCCTTTGCTTTATGTAGACTTTTTCCATGTACACTTCGACTGCGAAAGGATTTAATTATAGCCGAGCTCCGGCAGCATGTGTTCCCAGTTCACCCTCTTTTGTTTGACATTTCATTAAACAAAGTGTCTAACACTACTCTGACAGCGCTTGTTTGGGGAGGCCAGAGCGACACAGCGAATTACTACTATCTACCTATATTTCTACTAAAACTTCCTATATGAGAATTATTTCGATACTGCAATTAATCCAGGAGCGACGTTTTAGCTTGCCAGTCTTATATCCTTTTATTAATTAATTTATATTTACCAGTATGTTCCGGAAATTAACAATTAATGTAATACAAAAATAATTACTGAATAATCACTGTTTGCAACTCTTTGCCGCCTGTTTCATAATAATATTGTAATCGTCGGAAATTTCATTCTTCTAAATTAGTAGTTGAGTGAACAAATATATTGTCTTGTTATACAAATTCTTAAGTTGAACATTGTGTCAGTTAGTAAACACCAACCAGTAAAGGTAATGGGCAAAATCACATCGTAGCCGCAATACAAATATTTTAATGACATTCTCAAAAACTCGTAGAAACTCAAACGAAATGAGAGTAAGTTAAAATACTTTTTTAACTAACTCGCATTTTGTTTTAGTCCCGTTAGTTAATTAAGTAGCGACTGCAATAGCAACGGTCAGCAAATAAAACTCAGTCGATGCGACCGTCTTTGTGGAGTACAAAAATTATGACGAAAGAGAAATGTTTTTACACGCTAAAATTTTAATGATGATCTTATTTATGTTAGACTATCCTTCAAAACTTCTAAATATGCACCAAAAAAGTCTTATTGTTAACAATAATTAGATGCAATGTATGAAGCAATAGTTACAGTCTTATAATTATAGTAATGGTTTACTATGTTTAATGAGCGGATAAATATTTTGTTTATTGCATTGTTGAGCATGCGGGAAATGTAAATTCGTTATTCCCATCTAACCCATTGAACAAACAGTTCGGCATTAGTTTTGTTTCGAAAGCCCCCATCAACTATTGTGACAAGGTATTAAAGTTTTAATCTACTTATGAAGCTGACTGTACACAAATAAAATTTCGTTTTATAGGGTTTTAATTTCATAGACTTATATTCTATTCAGCTCGTTTTCCATGCTACCCTTTGTCCGAATAAACAACGCCACTGCAGGGGGTCGTAAAAGCCGACTACGGTATTATATAAGTTCTTTGGGGCACCCGAATAGTAGAGGGAAAATCATCAACAACAGTTTACTACCCAAATGGGGTTGGTGTCAGGCAGGCGGCCGGCTGTGCAACCCAATCTAAAGTGTCAAAGTATGCGAAGTGTCGAATCCTTTCGTACCCGCGGGTTCGTAAGGCTTTCCTCGTATGTCCAGAACGGCTACACTGTTAAAAACAGCTGTTGTATCAATACACGATGAAAACATTTAAAAATTTTACTTATGTATTATATTATTAGGCATTGTCTGCTCCTTTCGGTGGAAATTTAAGTGTCGTCTTGTGTACATACATGGAAATAATTATAAACGCCATGCGGTGACAACAGAGCAGAATACAATTGTCACCACCCCCAATCTCATTGGGTCCGTAAAAATATTTGATTCTACTTCCACAGATGAAGAGGAATAGAGGACACTCATGTCAATACAAAGATAGTGAAAGAGCAAAAATATTACTCCAGCATTTTCTGAAACCACTGGCTTCGAAGAAATTAATTCAAGAAAATAATTAACCTCTACGCGGGACCCGTCAAAACCAGCCAGACGTGGAGCCAGAAATATTTTCCACTTTTTAACGGCCCAATGAAACAGAGTTTCATTATTGCAGTGCGATTTGGAATTAGAATTTTCTAAGCAATTTTGTTCAATTAGAGGGAAAAATCGGAATAGCTATTCCGAATTCGGATTGCGCGATCCACTTTGTTGAATCGAGTATCGTCGGCTGGTGTTTGTTTTGGGTGCGAGTTTTGATTTTGTGTTTTTTATTATTGGTACCGTGTGATGAAGGCTCCCCGTGGATGTCGTCCAGCACGACGAAGGGTAAAAGACAGCGATGAGTAATAGGCAGCAGCATTCCTCTTGTACCACCTAGCAATATACTGCGATTTGTGTGGAACTGCTTAACATGTTTCTAAATACTAATTATGTATAATAATATTCATATTTTCTGTTTCATATCTTGTTTTCTTTTTCCTTTTTCTCCGTCAATGAACAAAATCGTTATTATTAGTCAAATTTTGAATATAACCATTTACTGTCTGTTAATGTATCTATCCTTGAAACGTTATAATTAAATAATTCTCTTTCGAAACAATATACATACGGCTTCTGAAAAGAAATTAAGTGAAGTAATATTGTTTCTCCCGTATCATTGCTCTTGTCTTTAATAATAATATGATGTTATTCTTCTAAATACCTAATTATGCTTATTTGTTTTTCGATATTTAGGAAATAATACCTACTTACCTTATTCTCATTACTCATTGTTTTCTAATTATGTTTAGGACTGGGCTCTTTATGATCGTAAACTTTGTAAATTTAGACATATTTTATATTTTAATATATTGTATTGCAACTTAGTTAATAGGATATGTCACAAAATTATAATTTATAGATTTTAACACATAAAATAATTGATTTCACAGAATCACAAAACGCATTACTTTTTTGTATCATCATAAAATGATCATAAAAAGGATAATTATAGATACAGAGGATCATATTATAAATACCTACCAAGGATTCAATCAATATGCAAAATTCATTACAGAATCAACAGAGCGTATCGTAAATATCATCAGATCAAAACTATGTTGACTTATTTAGGTCTCCAGACGGTCTGACAATATCTGTGACAGGTTGATATTACTCTGCGTCGAACAAACAATGCTTTGATAGCTAGTTATCGAGGGCAATCCCTATAACTATCCTTGTTACTCGTACCTGTAATCCGGCACGTCCCACTCGCACATTAACCTGCAATCACTCGTCTCACTGTGCCCCAATGATATTTGTGTTCGATTATAATTAAACATGCCCTCTTTCTTTGAAATGTCAAGCTGTCTTTAATTAAAGACCGTTTATAATAATAGATCGGTCGTTTTTGTCTTGAAATTCGTCGGACAAATAAAACGCAAACTTGAGGTGGCGTAGACTTTAATTCTATTGCTCGCTCTTGCCAATATTTTGGAATATTAAATTTGTTTTGGAATTTTCAGAAGAAAACAATTGATTAAATTTGATCGCTTCCATCTTTTCTTGAATTTGAGATTGCTTGAGAGGTGCCTGCTTGTGTTTAATTAATTTGTTGTAAAGTGTTATTAAGATTATTACTTTCGTTAAAATGTGTACGCTTGCTTACAGACAACATAATAATTGACTTCGTGAACTTTACTTCTTTTCAGCTTTTGCCTTTTATTATATACACAATTACACATTCATACTTTAAATATAAAAATTGCAACCCTATCTATTTATGCTGTTATGTAGGTGCTTGGCCCTCCATAGTTCGTGTGCCCCATAGTGTTTACTGGTATACATCGGGTCGAATTGTTGGTGTGTCTATTCTTGAATATTCCACATATTTTATTATTATTAAGAGCATGGAAGACCTTCTGCTTATTGTTTTAATATGTATTCCACTGCTTCTGAGTTCTATATAATGTATTTACTGGCACACCGATAAAAATAAAATCCATAAAATCCTTACTTAGCACGGAACTTTACATTCCATTATCTGATTTTGAATTAATGTTTAATTATAGCCCAATAAAAGACAAATATTGGCTCTAGTCTGGCTTTTTGAATTACCTACAGTTCGTCGTAGTCTCCCCGATACTTCCGCCAGTATGCAAAACTTTCAACTAAAACTTTTCTCAAGTGAGAAGCAAACTCGGATCAAAAGCTATAAGTAAAATCGTAGCTTGATTGCAAAGTCAGATTCTCGTTCCTTCCATAGCTGTTTTAATAACAACATTTATTTTATTTATGATGTATAACGATGCTTATTTTATGGCCTATGGATACAAGATGACAGAAGTATTTTGCGGTCCAGAATCAGCCGTTGTTAGAGATATGTTCTGATGTTCTGGTGTATCGAATGGAAAACTCTCATTTATTAAATAAATTACTGTAAAGTATATGATGTTTGTAAGATACAGTATGTACACCCTTTAAAGTTTATAGAAATGTGCTAATTTTACTGTAATTTATTTAATAATTAAAGTTTTCCGTTGGATTGTCACTTTATAATAGTGAAAACTACAAATCTACAGTGAATGGATGTATCCCTGAAGTGGGGACATCAAGAGATTAATAACGATGCAAACACATCCATAAAAAACCATGACTCTAGAACAAAATATGTGTTTTTTGTTTGGCTTGTCACTAAAACAGCACTGATTTACTTTTACGGTTTCTCATCTTATAGCGAATGCCTTAGATTGCGTTTCCGGATTGATCAGACCGAAGCTTACAGGATTAACTGACCAATCACAGCGCTCGAAATTTAAGTTCCAAGAGTTTCAAGCATCTTGATTGGCTACGCATGCCACGTGGCTTTTGCGTTTGAATGACGTCACAATCGTGGACAAATGGCGAAATCACTCTTGATGCAAAAAATAAAAACATCACCTGTTAAAATTGACGAACTGGGGTTTCCGGTGTCGAAAATATAAACATTGTATCTAAAATGCTTGAAATCAATTTCAAAATACGTTTTAAATTAAAGTTTATGAAGGATTTCAATTTAATGATACTTTACTGGTGTTAATTTCTACGATGACGATTATTGATATTGGATTTGATTTATGACTGAAGTCTGATAACATGTCTATGTCAACTTTTTTATTCTTCCATCTAGGAAGGCAAACGTTTCTCATACATCTACGACTGTTGCGTCATCGCATGTTTTTTACATTTTATATTTTTTCTTTGTAATCAAGTAATAAAAAAATTTAACAAAGATATTTTCGAAGTCAGGATTGGAAAATAAAGAAACGGTATTTTTATTTTGAGGGGTTGTCATTTTTGAAATGTTGTCAATTAAATACGTATTATTTTTGTCACACCAATTCATCCGAGACACCATAAAACCGCCACAGACGTTGAAAATAAAAGATGGCGCCCGAATGTTTTCGCGCCAATCGTCCCACATTCAATAATAGAGTTCGTTCGAAAACCTTACCATGACCGTTGGAACAAACAGCGCCCGCTTTGCGAAAACAACACTATCTATCAAGAGGGTAGAGATATCAGCATCTCTTTTCGTTCGGGAAAACTCGGGCAATAAAAGCCACAGCCTGGTACGGCCGCGGTCAGAATGTTTACCAGTTTTGAAATCAGATTCTATAACACACTTTTTTCACTAAAGTCAAAAGTGCCATATCTTTTGACTTTTACCTTTGCAGTATGACACACCAAGAATAACAAAGAGAATTATCACAGGTTTTTGATGATGAAACGCATTTCTTTATTTGTTGAAATGACATTTTATCATTTTTTTTCTTAAATACTCCCAATATTTTAGTGAAGGCAAAGGGTCTAGCCCATACAGCCATGTCTTTAGTGTATATTTAATCTTTAGTCATATGAATGAATGAGTTGGTGAAATGTATGAATGAAATGAATTTTACGTTAAAATATGGATGTCGCATATTTTTACGCATCTAGGGAGTGCTTGGCGCGAATCAAATGGTAACAGAGTTCATGATGGAGACTGATGAAGTGAGTAAAACCACTTTTTACGTGGTTTTCACCACAACATCAAACACCATCACAAGACTTATTTTCAATGACTTGTGCATAAAAATAACACCACTTTCACTGCACAAAATCCACTCTGAACCAATTTTAGAATTATCGAAAAAATATCTGACTGACACCACGAAACGCGCTAAACACTCCTCTGTCATTTTATCAAAAAATATTGTTTGAACGTTATTTGGACACGAGCAAAATTTTACGAAAGAAGGTTTTCTAATATCAAACCTTGATAGTAGTCAGTCCATCTCCAAGAGCGACTGATTGTCAGATTATTAGAAAAAAGAATCTATTGACAATAAAATTATTATGAAATAGACATTTAGAACTTGTGACCTAAATGTGTGCATGCAATTGTGATCCTTAAGGTAGTAAACATTTTCTGTCCCCGACTGTACATAGACCATATTCCAATATGGCGTAAGTCGCGCCGCTGGCCAATTCACTTAGCCCAAGGCTGAGAGTGTAATTTTGTGAGTTGTGAGTTGTCATTTATTTTCGCAAGCTGTTGACACAAAGTAAACCTACGTGCACCCACCATTCACTTGTAAATCAATGTAGTGACACTACTAGTAAATCAATGTTTTTCTGAAAATAAAATAATTCAAAATTCACATTATTTTAATCATAACTTTTGAATACTTTGCGCTATTACATATTATTTACTTACACCATCCATTGTTAAGGTTGTATCTCTCTAGTTGTTTCTATTTGAAGGAAAAGCCTGACCCTCTCTGCTTTGCATCACAAGCCTGATGATGAAACGAATTTACGAGTACCAATATTTTTCCTTAACGAGTAACAATATTTTTCCTTATTTGAACAATCAGACATTAACTTTATGTTAAAATTGAGTTGTAAAAAATAAAATTTCGCTTTAAAACATTTGACGATGCCAACTCAGAAACAATATGTCCGCGGGTACAGCCCTGCGGAGCATCCACATTTTATTTTCCAAGTCTATTATTTTAGCAAGAGATTTAAGTCAAGTTGTGCCCGGAATACGGCGCCTCGGAAGAATATTTTGACGCCTCCCGAATACAAAGAGACTTTTTAAGACGTCCGTAGGCACCACCAGTAGGATGTAATATTTATTTGCCTACTTTTTGTATCAGAGGTGGCGACATCTTTTGCTTTATAGCTGACGAAAAAGTAACGTAAAAAAAAAGACTGTAGCACTCACCGAGTGAGTTTTTATTTTGCCGTTTTTTTTAAGTTTTATTAACAATTATTTTTTTTATATTTAAAAATTTATTATAATAGCAGCGTTCATGATGCATCGTCTATTATATTACTGCGATTTAAGTTTCCGGTGAATAGTAATAGGCTCGGCCCTTAACATAGGACCTAACTAACATATTTGGCTATATTTGGATGTTAATACACCTATCTCTATCTTTTCGGGGATAAATAGGCATTATCAGTATGTTTTAAAATTCATCGAAATTTGTTTATCAACTTAAATATTACATAAATCATAATAACATCATATAATATCCCAGAACGAGAAGGCAAGGGTGTATTAACATCAACTTTTATGTTCGTTTATCCAGTCTCACATTATGTAGTTTTAACAAAATCTATATCTTCTGTTTCAGGTACGCGTCATGACCTATCGTCAGAAACATAATATTTGTTACTAAACAAAGAGTGAAACGTAAGATTAATCGTAGGTTTTTACAGCGGTTTGAATTTCTGGTTGTTGATTCATGTTCTTTTTCTATTCGTTCGGTTTCGGACATCGTCTAAGTTTAAAAAAAGAACTAAGTGAATGTAAGACAGTCTATTGAAATATTCATTCTCGAATTCTCTCCTATTGTTAAATCAAATAACAGTGGGCGTTGGATACTAGCCGTAGGTCTCTCACAAAACTTTTACAAGCAAATTTTTCGTTTGTTAGGTAATAAAAAATTCCCAGAGAAACTAAAAGATTTCTCACTTAATAACATAAGCTGCGGGCCTAGCACGGGAACGTGGACAAGTCTCTCTCCACCACTTGACAGTGTTTTGTCTCGGAATTTAGTGGGAGTTTGGGCGAGAGGAAACGATATTCTTTCCCCCAAAGGAGATGTGTCCACGTCCCGTGCTACGCTGTGAGCGATGAAAAACAAACCTAGCCTACTTATTTTGAGAGGCTTATGTGCGAGAAAAAATGTTTAATCATGACTTTGCACAAATAACATTTTCAGGCAACTGTGGTCCGACCACTTAGCTGAGACCAGGGGTATTCTCCTAATAATAACGTAACAACAATCGTGTCTCCGTTGTGTTTCAGTTGTACAGCATTTTAGCACAGTTCCTGTTATTGTAAAACATATATCGTTTAATGATCTAAACATAATATATGTACAATCAAAATTAAATGTTCTAATTTAGTTTAATGTAACATTCTTTTGATTTAACGAATTTTAATATTTAAAAACATAATTCTAAAACATGAATATAACAAAGGCTTGATCTCAAAATATAATTTTCGTACTTAACTTAAAGTTAGTCATCCTAGGCCTGTAAAAACAGAGATATTATAATGTTGTACTGAATTTCATTGTATCCCTAGGGATATACAAATGTGACAAATGTTTGTTATTGATAATTTTACGAATTAAGTTGCCCGTTTAATCATATCAGGTTTCTCGATTTAGCCTTTTCTAATTAAAAAGTAGGTCTAAGCCAAACAGAAGCATTAGCCACATTTCACAGGAGAGTCCTCAATTAAGCGGTTGGATTATAAATAAATACTGCCACCACTTAGAGTGTTGCCAGTATTAGACACTGGTTCCATAGAATCTTTCGCAAAGATTAACACCTCCTTTGACATAACCTTAAACCTTATCTGCTTAAGGCCTATCTTTTATGGCTTTTGTGTGCAAGGGTAACCCCGTGAGGATTTAGGGAAGCTTTCAAATCTTAAGGCCACTGGTTAAGCAAGCGTCAGTGTATAGTTTTAATCGGGTAAGGGGTTGCTTGTACTAATTTAAATTATATGTTGTAAGCGTGAATAAAAAATGTTGAGTAGGTAGGTAGTGGTTTTAATTTGTGGTTAATTTCATCAATAGATTTTTTTGTTGAAATTCGAGCTAGATAGTGGTTTAACCAAACGACTTAATTTATAATTTATTTTCAAACGCGTGACGTTTCTCATGTCCTAGCTATTTCTGCTACGATTTAGTCGGTTTATCCATTTTATATTATTCTGTAAGCTAAAGCTATGTTATTGCATCGGTCTACCCATCTGTCTTACACTATTATTCCAGTCCCCGTAGCACGGGCCGTGGACATATCTCCTTCGGGGGAAAAGAAAGTCTTTTCCTCTCGCTCTAACTCCCACTAAATCCCGAGACAAAACACTGTCAAGTAGTGGAGAGAGACTTGTCCACGTCCCCGTGCTTGGCCTGCAGATGATGGGTAGACTAAAGCGTATTCGCCTTCCACAATAGCCTGGCTGGTCAAATAGCACAAGCATTTTTATGAAAAAGATTACCTTGTCGAAAAATCACATTATTTGATAAGACCGATGATGAAATTGGAAGAAAATTAAACAGGATCGTCTCATTTCATTATATTCTCGTAGATACTTTACCAAACTCAAATAGAATAGGAATAGAAGATCATAATAACAGAAGAAGCAAAAATATATTCTACCTAAAACAAATAACACGAAAAGTAAGAAGAGATACCTAATGCATAAAAACCGAAGCGCAAAAACGATAAATCGCTCGTTCATTAATTAAAATGAAACTAATGGTGCGTCGATGAGATTTATGCGCGCGGTTAACCTAGGCCGGTACATTTTTCGTAACCGTCCATTTACGTTATCGCAAAACTCACGTGCCATGAATAGAGGTACGTAGGTGCCGGTGGCACATGAGAAGATAAACCGTACAGAGTAAAAGCTTTCTAAGAACGCCGTCGCGCTAACCCTGACATTATGCAACTGGCTGTGCGTCATAAACCGGTTTTTTCCAGTCTCACCGCGTGCAGCCGCGACAGTGCAGTGCCGCGACAGCGGCCAGTGGTAACGCACACATGCCCCGCGCGTTTGTAGTAGTGCAACCGATTCGTGCGGTTGTGTGAATGTCATTCTCTGTTCCGTTCATTTACTCATGTAGCGGTGGTGCCTCTTCACAATCGCGCGCATTCAAAAGGCGGTATTATCATAATTCTAACTGGTGCGAACAAAAAAGGTCACAATGCTTGCTCAAAATAAAAACAATGAGCGCTGGCGACCCACGCTTGAATGTTTTAGAGGCAACCCTTGCCCACTTTTTTACTTTTATGTTAAGCTGTTTGTTGCTTTAGCCGAAAAACAATGCAGTGTTTTCTTTGCGCGTGTAGGTACAGTTGAACACAAATCGCGCCCGACACTTGTGTACATACATCATTGTCTTCCGAGTTTATCTGGGGTCGGCGCAGTATTTTCCCTCTTCTTCTATCTTTTGCATCAATCCACCCACTCCCTTTTGATTCTTAACAATTACACCGAAAATATAATACCAATGAATGAATATATAAAAATGATGGAATGGCCCATGTCATGAGACCGATGAACAGAGAGGGTGATTGTACTGCGCAAGGTACCATCTTTCCCTAAGTGCAAAATCTGTCTACATAGTAATGTTCGGGTGATATATTAAAAATATTTTATGTATAATATTAATTTGGTAATATAGCTGATCTGTGGTCACTCCAAAATTAATTACGAATTAAATTGTTATATATCTCGATGTATTACAGTTCCGTTTGCGATGGGCTCAGAATGTTGCTTGCAAAATAAAAGGCTCCTTTTTAAACAGACCCAACAACATCTATGGGGGTAAAGAACCTGGTACGCAAGAGCGTTCCCCTAATCGGCGACAGGATTGCGACCTTTTTGTTCCAGGCCCCGTTGAGTGTGGATAATAATTAACAAATGTCGGAATTTATCTCTTTGCCCAGTGGGCCGTCAGCTAGCACCATGGACGTAGTATAAACATAACTGGACTGAGCACTAGAGCCGAAAATAAGAGCCGAGTAAGAATTTTGAGGGTTGTTCGTCCTCTTCTAAGGACAATTGTCATGGCAACTTTTGTCGGGGAGCAATTGCGAAAAAGGGACAGAGAACTCCGCTCTGGCTATCTCACTCGGCTCGTTTTTCCTCTGATATAATTTTGTTTTCAAAAGTAAACTTTATGCCGTACGCATATGTTTTGTTTTACTATTACACTATATTGACAGTGCTCAGTCCTGATATATTAATATTACGTCCATGGCTAGCGCAGCCGGCGCCATCCTCACTCCAAGACCTTACATTAACAAATGACTTGCTATTAAGGAGAGCGATTTGCAAGTCACATTTCACATCGAACTTGGGGGTTCGGTTTAATTTTTCGCCGTTTGAAGAGGAAATGGAAATTGTGTTTCTTGTTATTGTGACGTCGCGGTGTCGATATGAGGTACGGGGGTTAAATAAAAGAAACATTTCTTGGGCCGTGAGGTGACGGCAGAGCAGAATACAATTACATTTTAATTGATTAATTATTATAGAAAATAAATAGCTCATGTTTATTAGGTCCTTGAAAAAATAAACTAGTCGTGACATCTATTAATACTAAATACTAATACTAACTATTAATTTTTTTTTAAATTTTGTTAAAACATTGCTTTACGACTTTACAACATCATTTTAAAACTGACACCCTAATGATTGGAAATGTTTTTTGTTTATTACGACTTAGATTACGATCCTTCCACCATTTTTGGCAGCAGTAATTTCGTGACGTCACTCGAAACTTGCCTCTGTAATTTGACGAGAGCATTCCCCCCTAGACATGTCTTAGCGGCGAGGTACCCTCTCTTGTTAAAAATTAATGAGCTAATTTATTTTTGTTTATGAGATACAATTTGTTTTGAACCTGTATTTTACTGGTTAATTTTAGCATAGTACAGTCAACGGCTCTTCAGACTGCCCACAACTGTCAAATTTCTTAAATCGACTGTCAACCTTATCTTGTTGGCGGTAGAGCCAAAAGTCGACTGAAGTAATTTAACGTGCTGTAGTCTGTACCTAACAATGAATAGAAGTTAGATAGAGTGGTTCTTAAATCTTCTCTACCTCACGAGGAATGAAACTACACATACATAAATCACGCCTATATCCCCGAAGGGGTAGGCAGAGGTGAACTAGCACCCACGTTTCGCCAGTTATGTTAGGTCCCATGTAATAGGTGGCGAGCCTATTGCCATTTATCGGGCACAATAGTTGCAGTAGGTAATAGCTAGATGATATAAGAGGAACGCTGCTGCCCATTCCTCATCACTGATTTATCCTTAGTCGCCTTGTACGACACCCACGGGAGAGATTTGGGGTGGTGACAATTGTATTCTACTCTGCCGTCACCACACGGCATGAATGAAACTATGCTCAACAAAAAATAATTATCTCACGCCTATTAACCTCCGAAGGGGTATGCACAGGCAGGCAGGTGTAGGTACCTATTCGCCAATCATGCTAAGTCCCATAGATGGCGAACTCTGTAGGTATACTTTAGATTTGGTTTTCATTCAGAGGGATTGAGTATTTACAATCTTAACCTACAACAATACATCTACCATATGTGTAATGTTTGAAAATGTATTTGTCACGCTACCCATATAAATCCTTTTTACTTAAATTTAATGTCAGCCATTAAATCTACACGTATATGCCGTGGTTGGCAATACGTATTAGCAACTTTTTAACGGCAATTCAGAACTCTAAGGCCGTTGTATCAAGAGCTGTCAAAACACTGCACCCGAACGCTTTCACCATAGCTAATAAAAGTTCAGCATATCTGGTTGCTCGATCCAAAGGTTTTCGTTGGACATTTGTAGTGAGATCACGCTTGCTCTGTGCCGTACGTGACGTCATTGATACAGACCAAAAATTCCTTCACCCCATCGGTATATAAAGCAGATACGAAGCCCGTGCGCGTACAGTTCACTGCGTAAATGTGTGACTGATTTCGTAATAATGTTACTCGTATGTAATGGAGGTCGATGAAATACTATCTATTGGACCAATCAGATCAAATAGCTTAATTATAACCAATTATGTAAATTCAAAGAAATGTGAGCCATTAACTTTGGTGAAAATTAAGTTTTTAATAATAATTGATCGTATTGATTGATAAAATTATGAATTTTATTGCAATAATATTGATTGGGTCGGGATCGTTCAATATGGAGGGTGTGGGGTAGGTCTTTGCCAGGCAGTGGGATCCTACAGGCTAATTTAAAAAAAAATACCTTTATTGATAAACTTTGTCATAGTCAAGTTTTTTTTAAAGTTGTACATATTTGGCGAAACGTGGGCGTTAATGCACCTTTGGTATAAAATATTAGATAATACAATTTATTGTAGTGTCAGTTTATTTAAATATTTATAAAAAATTGTCTGAAGCGAATAGTATTTGCTTGACTTGCAGCTGACTGTACTGTAAAGACCCGCCACTTATTACAGCTGCTAGACGTTGAGACTATATTAATAAAATAACCTTTTTAATACTTGTTTCTGTACCAATCGACACGTACGATTCCGCCATCTTGATAATCTTCTGGGATTAGCACGGAATCTGGTATAAGAGCAAATACTTGGAGTTTCGATTAATATGTCTGTGATTGGTCTGAAATATTCTTCTTTATTGTCATTTCTTAGTAACCGTTGCCTTTGATGCGCGATTACTGGTCTTATTCGTTTGAGATAAGGTCGATATTGTACCCCCAAGAGTTTCGAAGTGATTGGACTTAGATATTTTAATGTGATAATTAAACATTTAATTTTGTGGTACTATTAATGTATCGGATGAATAATCGAGCTAATCGATTTTAAGGTTATTGATTTTTATCTAATTTTATATTGGAATTAGTTATAGACAAATAATATACCTATCAATCACGCCTATAAATCCTTAATGTGATGAACACAGACTTATTAGTCTTTCGTGGTGACAGTTGCATTCTGCTCTGTTAACTGATAAGTTACACAGCTGTAAAGATAGTCAATTAGTAGTTTCAAATATGGAGTTCCTGGTATCGAAAATGTTTTAGTTTATGGGCACATCATTATGTTGCAATACAATGAACTTAATAAGTCCAATTAGCCTTTAATCCTAACGAGAAAAAGTCGAATATAACCAAATAAAGTATAGTTCGCCCGCGCGAATTGCGCTTAGGTTTCCAGTAGGACTTATTCGTGTATCTTAATTTGCAATTCGTCGATTCCCAAAAAGTAATGTCTGGTCGAACCGCCAGCTCATACCAATAAAATTCGGTGGCTAATGCCTAAATACATAATACGTTTGTCAGTAGGCATTATGTACGCGCTGATTCATAGACGTGTGGTGACGACAGAATAGACATTTGTCACCACCCCCATCTCTCCCAGGGGTGTCGTACAAGGCGACCAAGGAAACAGTGATGAGGAATGGGCAGCAGCGTTGCTCTTATAGCACCTAGCAATGCACTGCGTTTTTCGTGCCCGATAAATGGCAATAGGCTCGCCACCATGGGACCTAACTTAATTGGCGAAACGTGGGCGTTATTTCACCTCTGCTTACCCTTTCGGGGATATAGACGTGATTTATATAGGTATGATTCATGGAAAATCTCCGTTTATTTATTCAGTGGCTCAGTTTTAATGGCTGGCTGCGCACTGTTGCAAAATTGCCTAACAGACAGTTTTGGTGACGCGTTTAGTCGTAATCCTAGCGTATTTACACAATCGCCCGATTTGCCACTATTCTGCTAATTATTGGAGTTAAGTGATTATGTCTGTAAAATTATTGGAAATTTCACAATCGTGTGATGCGGGGTTAATGGCACTATATGAACGAGAACATTCGGTTACTCAGTTTAGTTCTGATAAGATAGCATTCTTACTGCCGCACTCAGAGACGTCAATTAACTTTAATGAATTCTTAATGTCAAAAAATTTCATTTAAATCTAGACCAAAGACCCGGCAAGAATAGCAACTAATTCTGAATTGTCATTTTTGACATTAGGTACTCATTAACGCCAATAGACGTCTCTGAGTTCGGCAATTAGTAATATTGCTAATTTAAGTTAAATTTTTTTCTTTTAAATATTCGAGAAAATCGTTTGGATATCAAAGAGTTTTCAAAAATTCTTAGTAGGTAGTTTTGTACAAAACATACGTACACAAATCAGGCCTGCAGAAGTCAATTTACACCCATGTTTCATCAATTACGTAGGGTCCCATTTAATAGGTGGCGAGCCTATATTGGGCACGTAAATCACAGTATATTGCTAGGTGGTAAAAGGAACGCTGCTGCCCATTACTCATCCCTTAGTCGCCTTACAAAATGAGCACTGAGAAATGCTTTTTAATCCCCAATTATAGCATCTAAGTCAACTAAATAAAAGCTAGATAAACTAAAAGCGTTGGATGACAAAGTATTCTGTAGTACTGAGTTCCATTTAGTCATCATCATGTCCCTTATTCAATCCTATTTGGGATCGGCGCAGTATGTCCTCTGTCTCCACTCTCTTATGTCACTCGTCATCCCCACATTTACACACATGGCCTTCATACCATATCTCATAAAATCCATCCATCTTTTCAGTGGTCTTCTTCTACTTCGACATCTATCAACAATTATGTCCATAACCTCATCCCATTTCATAACAAGTCCATTCCTAGCCAAGCGGCTCCTTTCCAACTTTTGTGCCACTGGCGCCACTTGCACTCGGGTCCATGGACAAAATGAAATAAAAGACAACGTGCGCGGCACAGGCACAGATAGTAGCCACGAACCAATTACGGTTTCCACATTAAGCGTATGTGGAATGGGAGTTCGCGATGAAATCCCCGATAAGAACCCGTACGCGTCGTCCGTTGAATAAGTAATACGCGGTCCGCTCTAGGCTGGTTTTAGTGTCACGCCGACGAACCGACCGTCAGCGCGCTGATCATCATTGATTACTGTTTTTGAATGGCGGGGAATCAATAGAGACCCTGAATGACCGGCAATGGATGCTGATCAACGCGCTGACGGTCAGCTCATCCGCGTGATACTAAAACCAGCTTAATCGACCAACATTCGTATCGGGTTGATTAACCGATACATGCTATTAGGCGGATTGCTCACGACGCTCGCACCGCATTCGCACTGGCACCCCGCCAAACGGTGACAGTCGCCACTGGCGAAACAATAGACGCCCACGGCTGTGCACACCGAAAAATATATCGTAACGTCGGAAGGGGAAATTGCTTCGATTATTTTTTGCGATGTACCGAGTTCGCTTCGATTATGAGATATTGGGAGGCCTATGTTATAGCGAGAAATGTAATAGGTTATTAGCAGGAGATATGTACATTTTATATACGCCAATATTTGCCTACCGGTTAGATCATCATCATCATCATCACCAGCCCTTTAATGTCCCCACTGCTGGGGCACGGGCCTTCCCTATGGATGAAAGAATATAGGGAAATGTTAGTTAATAATTGACAGCTGAACAAGTGTTATTGATCCACGTAAGTACTGACCGCACGCTTACCCCAGTCGTGCTTTTAATACTCCGCTTCCATAAAAGTTTTTTAAACATAAAGAGGACAATGTCACTCGTATTGGAAAATAATAAATGTGAAATGAAGTGAAAATGACTAGGGTCTGAGCCATTTTGTATAGGTAATTCACTGGCAATATGTCAATTATTAATTTAAATTACAAAGAGTTATTAGCGAGATCAATAGGGTCGATCGATAGTCGTTTAGAGTTTAAAGTTGTCGTTTAAAGTTTGTCGAAGTGAGATTGTCACAGAATCTTACCCTACTAGGTTAGGTTGTAACCAAAAATCGTAAAGTAATGTGTTATATTTATTTGAGTATTGTGTTACGATCGTAGCAAATGGAAAGAAGTGATCTATACCTGTGCCTTGTGGGAGAAAGGCCTGACATATGTATGTATGTATTTATTGTGTTACAGTAAATTTGAATAACCTAATTATGATGACAACATCCCCAAGTACGGGCGTGTGGTCAAAACCATTTATCAGTACAACAGTGCCTTAATCCAGGAAAAGCTAAACTTACCCCGATGTCTTGTTTCGGTAACGGGCTTAAGAAAAACAAATTAGGGACCCATTTTGTTTCTCACTGCGATTGGATCAAGCCGTCACCTCCCACCTGATGGCCGAGCAAACTAAGCAAACGAAAATAGATATTTTGCCCTTTGTTTTGGAACCGCTAATAAACATTGACTTCCGCTGATAATTCTAAAGCGGCGGAGTATCGGAACTCAAAACTTCTCGACTTGCCACAATTTCAATTGCCCCAATTAGACAATTCATGCCCGCAAGGTCGGGAAATAATTGCCCACTTCGTCCTTATTGGTATGCCGATTTCTGTTGTCATTATCCCCTGCTTTTAGGGTTGACGGAATAGGTCTTCCATTCCAGGGAGCGAAAAGAAATACTGTAGAGTGTGTTTCATTGCAGATAAAACAACATGGCAACCGTATGTTAAAGTTTTAAGTGTGAAATTAATTGAGAGTAGTCAATTGTCTAGGCTAACTTCCGAGACAATTGGCTTATCTAAATTAATCACTCAAGCTCACCCCAATATTGTGAGATTCATAGGGGATGAACTACTAAAAGCAGCTTAGTAAGAGGGTTAGTATTAGACACGCGGTTGTAAATAAAATGAAAATTTTTATGATCTTAGTTTCATTTAATATGCTAGGTTATTTAGGAAAAAATAATGCTTATGAGTAGCCCTTTCAAACGCTATTATAAAATACAAGTAATTTTTCTATCACATTTGTCTGGTTCGATTCCCGGTTGAGGTAGGCGATTTTGAAAAAATCTGTGAATACAGTTCTACTCATTATTAAAAATAAAACGATGTCTTCTTTTAGTAAAATATCCTACGTTCAATATTTAATATACTTTCCCTCCGTGTGGCATGGCCGTGGGACGCTCTGTATATATATGTATTATATGGGAGTATGTATGTATATGTTTTATTTATTTTAATTTATTAAGGCTTTCTGTTGATTTATTTCATTATTGCAAAAAGCAGTCTCCATAGGGTATACTTATTAGTTTTTTATATGTTTTTTTTTGTCTTTGCAATAAACAGAATAAAATAGAAGATGAATAGTTTATTATAGTATTAGAATTGAACCGATCGCTTTAAGAGCTGAAGCTTAAGAGATCGCTGTAAGAGGAGATGCAAAATGCAACTTTATAAATATAAATCATATTATCTGATCTTCGTCATACAGCCTTTGAAGCGAAAATGATTTAGTGATACTCCACCGCGATTCAAACGTAATGAAAGGAATTTTCCATTCGCTACAAAGGACCTATTTATGAAAACCGTATTCAATGAAATAGCCTGTGTATATCTCTTTAGCAACCATCTTTTTCATTGCCTTGATATTTCAAGTTTGTTAGACATAATGCTATAAAGAAAAAGTAGAACATCTTAATCGCAACTCTTTTATCGGTCGAACAATCACTCCACAAAACTAACCCTTGAAGATTACTACTTTATACATTTTCAACTTTCTGTGTACACCCAAGTACAAGCAATTTCATTGACGAGTATATTATTATAGTAACATTCAATTAAGTGAAATTATAAATATTTTCTTTAAGACTGCTGTTCAATGAAAGAATTGCGTTAAAAGAAAATATTATTATAATAAACGAAAAAGTTGTAAACACATTTCGTATTGGTCTTGCATTTATTGGTTGCTTATTTGGGTTCAAGTTAAGGGTATGTAAAAACCAATGCAAGAATATTATTCGAGACCGACGTTTCGGATAGTAATATAAAATATCGGTACTCTTTAAGTGAGTGAAACTTCCAGGAGCCAAAAAATTCTGCACCATCAGACTTTTAAAACACTGCAATATAAAATGGCATATTTTGATAAGTACCTTAGCTGCCAATCTCATAATGGCGCGCCTCTTAGCACTAATTAGTAGCTTCATGGCATTATAATAAGTTCCCGCTGCACGCCGTGCTGTAAGAAGATTATGTCGAGTGCGGTTTTAAAGAATTCACAGACTGAAAAGGCTTATCACGAAATATAAAACATTTCCTTGTAAATTTTGCGTGGAAACAAATTGTGTGCTGAATTTTCTGAAACAGCAGATCGTGTTGAAACCTGAAAGCATAATTTCGCCTCATTAAATAGGCTCTTCAGTAAGAGTGACACTCCATTGAGACGAGGAACGTTACGGAAAAGCTTTGTGCAAATAAATAATTTGCCAAATTCCTACGTACGAAATAAAAAAATTACACACACTCCCTTCCTGTAACCATTAAGAAATTGAGATTGAAGTACGAATGCCTAAAACGCCTGATGATATTTTTGAAACTGTCAAATCGTAATAAAATTATGTCGCTTATGTGGACTTATTTTTATTATGGTCGCATAACATAACTCCGGTCATAACATTGTGTGTTTTAAATATGACTTATATGAAACGACGCATAGTATTTAAGTGAATCTAATACACATAACACTAAAACATGCCAAGAGCCTACTTTTTTACTGGAGGTCCGACCTTTAGATCGTTCGATATTTTAAATATCTAATAGCGATATGCTTGTAAACAATAATATTGCCAATTACGTTAAGCAATAGGATCATTCAAACACTAAAGAGGTATAGAGTTCATAGAATTATTATTATTGGAAAATAGAAAATTATACAATATTACGAAGGCTTTTTTTACATCTGGAGACAAAACTCAGTAGGGCCAAAATATAGTAATATAGAAAGTGGTCCTAAAGCCCAATATATTATTAATATTAAACAGGATTCATGACTAAACAATTTTGACTCGGCAATAAATTATATTGTGTGTTAGGAATTTTGTTTTTGGAACTGAAAATTTCGTTCTCAATATAGATTTTTTTGTACAATAAAATTGTTCGATAACTTCGTGACCTACTCTGTAAAATGTCTGTCTGTTCGTAGCCATTCCGGAGCCCAGTTTGATGTCCAAGCTATAGTTGTTCTGCCGTATTAAGCGTGTGGGCACGCCGGTGGTGACACACGAGTTATTTCTGTCCGTGCGTTTCAGATGCGATCGCATAATATTTTATTTTCAGTGCGTACTCGCGTTTATTCGTAGATGACGTGAGCTCAGTTCGAGTGACCGTAGTCTAGGAGATAGTAACTACTCATTTATATCATCCTTTTTTAACCGACGAAAAACCGGAGGAGGTTACTCAATTCATACCCGTATGTTTTTTTATAAGTTTGACCACGCAAAACTCCGTCGTTTATGGACTGATTTTGATCATTCTTTTTATAAGTAGTTAACGAAATACCACTGCGACGAAATATAAAGGAACAATTTTATTTTAGGAAATATTTCATCTTAGCAATATTTATTCAATAATGAGCCCTTTTCGTAATTAACTAAAAAAACCTCTAAATGAAAAATAAACGGCTAACTTGCTAACTGACAAGAAAAAGTTTGAGAAAAAGTGGTTACTATACAGTCACGATTTCTCAATCGAGTTTAAACGTTAGATTCAACACGCTACGGTTGATTTACAACTTTGTAACATTGATGGTTTGGTGTAATCCGATGGCGTGTGGACTTGTGCATATAAACTTTTTTGGTGAGATTATTACCTACAGCCATCATTAATGAACATAATATACGACAATATTTATCCAAAATATTATATTAAGAGTTATAGAAATGAACATTGTTGTATATTATTTTCTTTACATATAATCATCATAATCTTTCTCGTTGAAACACACTTTATACAAGAACATTTATACCTACACACAGATAAAGAAAAAAAAAACACACGTTATACAGGTGCACCGTAGCCACAGGCCTATTTGTCTACCAGATATTTAAAACGTTCTGCGACAAGATTCCATTTGTTCATCTTTTCAAATGACGGGCCGTTTGGACGTTTCCTTGAAGGTTATGTTTAGACAAACCGATTGCTTTGTTTTATTATTGTTAGACATGTTAAAGAAGACCATATGGACACACGTTAGTGACGAACGTAGCATAGTACAATATATTTTAAGCGTGTAAGGTTAAGGTACAAAAATACCCGTATCTGATTCCATAAAAATTTCAGATTTCATATTAATTGCAATTTTCATATAAATTATAGAGATTATAGAGATAGATATAACCTAAGCCAACAGGGCTTGTAATGATTTCAGGATAGAAAATATTAGAAAAATTACCGACTAAATAATACATACATACATACATACATAAATCCTGATGATAAAAGAAGAGTGCATGTAACAGAGATGCGTATGTTAAGGTGGATGTGTGGTGTGACACGGAGAGACAAGATAAGGAATGAGTATATAAGGGGAAGTTTGAAAGTAGCGCCAGTGACTGAGAGGCTGCGGAGTGATAGACTTGGATGGTTTGGTCATGTCATGCGAAAAGATGAAAGCTATGTTGGCAGGAGAATGTTAAGTATGGACGTGGAAGGACGTAGAAGGAGAGGAAGACCAAAGAAAAGATGGATGGATTGTGTAAAGGGGGATATGATAGCGAGAGGGGTGGATGAGAAATTAGTAAAGGATAGAGTGGAATAGGAGAAGAAAACATATTGTGCCGACCCCGCCTAGAGTGGGATAAGGGCAGGAAGAAGAAGAAAAAGATACATACCTAAATCACGCCTATATCCCTGAAGGGGTAGGCAGAGGTGAACTAGCACCCACGTTTCGCCAAATATGTCAAGTCCCATGCGAGCCTAACTAATGAATATGCTTCACTAATAATAATTGCTGATTGAAAACATTATGGACGCTGTACAAAATGCTTTGCACAGATAAATAAATAATCCTGCCACAAAGAAATACCGCTGCTGTGTCCACGGAGTATTTATTCGCAGTGAGATTCCTCTTCTGCCGGTGGAATACAAAAGCGAACAGGAAAAATTTAACGTCGCTAATTTTGTTTTTCAGGTAACTCATCGATTCGGGCTTGTTTCCTTCGCAGCGCCTGGAAAAAAAACAAAAAAAATCGTATGTTCTTGTGTATGTACGGAATTGGAAACAAGAAAACCATATTATTACTTATCCATTAGAATTTAATTATTCCTATAAAAAATAACTAATAGAACGATATCAATTGTGTAGGGGAAATGAACTCAAAATGGGTGAGTATATAAATATTTACCTGCTGCACATATTTCTGATACTCACACTAACCCAAATCTAGCCCAAAATAAGTAGCATAAAAATAATTGGACTGACAAATTTGATTTAGCAGTGAAAAACAAAACATTAATTTTTAAAAATGATTTTCTTAACAAGACTATTAATGTTACTACTTATAATGATAATAACGATTATTATAACTGCCCTATACTGTTATGATTGGTTAAACACTTTACAGCTTACTTTACTTGTCATAACATAAACACGTGTACGCCTCTGCGACTGACGTGCTTGGAGCACATTAATAATTTACTTTAAAAACCTCAGCAAAAATTACAGCTGATAGTTTTGATCGAATAATTTTATACTAACTTTCGTTCGCGAGGTTTTACCCTATTTATGCCTAATTTAGGAGCTCGAAAGCAAAATGGCTTAGCGCTAGGGATTGCGCAAACTAAGCAATGTTCGCTAAGGCCGGTGTTGAATGGATGACCAAAATTTGTAATCACGAGTTCCTCCGTGCTTCGGAAGGCACATTAAGCTCTGGATCCCGGCTGCATATGCAGTAGTTAATACCCACTAATAATCCGGTACTGGGCTACCATGGTGGTTTTATGGAGTTTAAACAAACGGCATCCAATATAATTTTTCAATATTTTTCGTTCTAATAATTTTGAACGATATTTATCCCCGAACTATCTTCATTCTGACTCTTTTACTCACGTCGACCATTCCAGCTATAGTCCGACAACTTCGTGCGCGACCCTCCAGTGGAATGAGAGACGGTGGCGGGGACGGGGCACTGCAGATGCCAGCGGGGGCGAGCGATGAGCGGAGGAGGAAAAACTCGTCACTCTCCGCATCACCCGCCCCCGCCACCGTCTCATACTGTAGGATGGTCGCGCACGAACTTGTCGGATTATAGTGTGACCACCGAAACACGATAAATGGCTATAATCATATTATCGTGTTTTAGTGGTCATCCTAGCCGGCAGAACATGGAATCCTGTTAGAGCGATTAGTTATCCATTAAGAATACTATAATTTCAACTCATAACATCACCGCAGATTACATCGTAACGCGTCGTAATTCGGGAGCGCAAAGTTGGCGCCATTAACAAGGAGGTTACAAGACAACTTGGACCACTTTACCACAGTATACCCAGAACAGTAGCCTTTCTGCGGCCTGCCGTCGACTACTCTGGCGTTGCCGCTAAGGTTGTAACTAAAGCGGCGGCTGCGAGCGTAAATGTGCTGGGCGGGAACGAGCAGCGAGCGAAAGTGCAATCACCTTGTACACCCGCGATCACACTGAATCCTTAAGCCCCGTATTTTATGTCAATGTGTGCGTTGTAGTGTGTGCCTACACGGCGCCGAGTAAGAAAGCACACATTCTAATGGGCAGCGCCCAGTTTATATTAAGACGTATTACTGTTCTACGTGTATACTGTGACTACGTTTCTCGAATTGTGAAGTTACCCGCTCGGGTTTGTAATTTTAAGTCGTTGAACGAATCGTGGCTATCGGAGTGTGGGAATTGCAAATCGACTCACGCTCTGCGGAGTGGAAAGACAAGGATGTATTTAAATTAATTTCGGCGAAAACAGTCCGCGCGATAAACACTGAAGCGCCAGCTTTCGATTGCTTTTCGGGCGCGGTGAGGTTCACAAATGTATATTAGAATTATTATTTAAATGTTAGAAAAAATATTGAAAAGAACAAGAGGTAAAAAAATGGCCTGTTGCTAGTGAAATAGGCTGACTGAAGAGAGTGGCATAGGCAACACATCAGGATATTAATTTTTGAAATTATTCTGAATTTTTTTCTTTGTTATATTAAGTACTACTTACGCTCTAGGTAAAGCGATACATAATCATTGTAAATATATAATAGATAAACACAATAAGTAAGCCGAACACACATCAGCAGTAAACGAACTATGAAACGTGTTTTGATTTTGGACAACCCCGAGACTGCTTAAAGCGCTTAGGCGGGTTCGCACAAACTACTGTTTGTGGAGATAACCAACTAAGTATACAAGAGTGTTCGGTAGCTCACATACAGGGCTAAGTTGTTTAGACGTTTCTAGCAGATACCAATATAAGAACGTTACTTAAGAGAGTTTGTGATTAAATAAACAGTTGCTTCTTCAAGCGAATGCTGCGGGAATTGGAAAATGGGATTTAAAATCTTTTATCAGAGAGATTGTCATCTGAACCTCAACAGCAATTTATAAACACTGTCAAATCTAAAATATTTCATGTCCCTTTAATGTTTTCGAATATTTATTAAATTCATGCTGAAAAAAAGACTTGAAAACATAACTTGATTAATGCTAACTCTGACTTTAATTCAGCAAATGAAACGAATGGTAGTCATAGTTTAAAAATGATTTAAAGTATGACTAACTTTAGTTCATGTTATATAATATATTAAGGGAGAGTGAGGTTTAAGTCTATGATATTAAAATTTTCTATTGCACTCAAATGATTGGACGCGTTTTTGAACTGTATTTAGAAGCGATATCAGACAGGGCCCGGCATATATCTGTGAAATTTTTTTCTTTTCTTTTTACAATCACACCTATCATCTAGCCCAAAGTAGCCAAATCATTTGTGTTCTTAAATAAGATGACGGACATTTTAATATCATAATAATTATCTTTAAAAATATTGAAAATAAACTACATAAACATATACACAACCAAGACTCGGGGACAAAATATTTGTGTTCATCACAAAATTTCCCCCTACCAGGATTGGAAACCGGGACCTCTTGGTCAATACCCAGCTATCTGAGTATTCGACCAAGCTGGTCGTCATTAGAGCCTTCGGACCCAGGACCTCTCGACTAAACTACAAACACATTATTATTAATGGGCATGAAACCTTATGCGAGACAATTAACACATTCTAATCGGTATCATGCATTTTGTCATATCTATCCATAGTTGATTGAGTAATATTTTATTGACACAAGTCATGTCTGTTTGTCCACGTTATCCGGATTTAATACAATAATACATACTTAAGATACATATAAAACCTAGAGCAGTATGGATTGGAGAGCAGTATGGATAAGCCAAAACCTTGAGCAGTATGGATTGCAATAATGCCATCCCAATCACTCTCTCCGTTCATTGGTCTTTGGACATGGTCCTTTCTGTCTCTTTTCTATACATTCATTCATCACTAGCACATTTCCGGTGTGATCGACGATGTGAATCAAAAGGGAGAGGGTGGTTTGATGGCGTCTGATCGATATTAATGAAAGAGAAAACATCATGCGCCGACCCCAGATAAACTGGGATAAGAGCAGGAAGAAGAATAAGAAAATACATACAAACATCACGTCCACGTTTCGGAATCCATGCTCGGTCCCATGTAAGAGGGTGATCCTATTGCCATTTATTGGGACGTAAATCGCAGTGCAGCATTTCTTTTGTACTGTCTAGCAATATATCGCAATTAACTTGCCCGATACACGGCTATAATTCACTCGGCTCCTATTACAAAGGACCTGACATAATTGGCGAAACGTGGATGTTAATTCACCTCTGCCTACCCCTTCGGAGATAAAGACGCAGGTATCGCTTGATTTACGTATGTAGG
Source organism: Cataclysta lemnata (assembly GCA_963931975.1). Classification (NCBI taxonomy): domain Eukaryota; kingdom Metazoa; phylum Arthropoda; class Insecta; order Lepidoptera; family Crambidae; genus Cataclysta; species Cataclysta lemnata. Next base: position 4,702,524 of record OZ008355.1, on the reverse strand, counting down.
AGAAGATGGCCCAAAGCTGGTACTGCCTTAAAATGATAGGTACTCTGCTCTATAAATAAAAAATATTGTCGTCAGACTAATCTCCTTTAAGAGTCGGACGATTCTCCAGCATTAACATTAGAATCCAACATCCCAACTGTCTTATTAGCGAACAGTTTTATATACTTTAGGCAGTATGGCCGCATTGGAGAACCTTCCCCTATGTAATTATGTAGTATCGGTTAAGTTAACTAGCGAACTGACGAGTATGTCAGATGTCTTTTGTTTTAACAGCCATTTGCTTATTGTGAAATATACAACAATCGTCGGTTGGTGCCTTTTATTGTGTTGTCATAGCAGCCCGCCTCCGCTTATCACCAGAGAGCGCAACAAAACAAGCAGAAATGTGGGTCGACTGTCAAATTAAACAATAAACGATGCTTTGTTTCGGCTTTGTGCGAATCAATGGACCGCCGAGCACAAAAGGGTTGATAGCCAGTTTCGACTAATTTCTCTGTTGTTTGTTAATTTAGTACATTTTTGCGAATGTTCCGACATTGATTTCTGATTTCCAGTAGGTAGAGGCCGCTCGTGTTTGAACAATCGGAATGCTGTATTAATTAATTTTCGCGAGATGATTTCAAGCACGAAGATAGCATTATTCAGACTTAGTTAACGGCTGCTTTAGGAAAATAAGAATCGCTAACAATAATAATTTAAAAATCTGATGGATATAGTTGTATGAAGAAGTAGGTATCTACATCATCATCATCATCACCAACCCCTCAATGTCCCCACTGCCGGGGCACGGGCCTTCCCTATGGATGAAGAATATAGGGAGATTGGGCCATAACCCACCACGCTGGCCCAGTGCGGGTTGGTGGGTACTAACGACTGCAAATGCAACGGCTTAACGTGCCTTTCGAAGCACGGAACTCGAGATAATAAATTTTCGGTCACCCATCCAATGACCGGCCTTAGCGAAATTGCTTAGTTTACGCAATCGCAGGCCAAGCGCGCTGTGCCACTGCGCTAGCGAGCTCCTCGAGGTATCTACATATCCTACACGTTTTCTTACTTTTCCGTCGTTAAGTCTTTGGTCTTGGCTGCATCTGCATCATGGTGGGTTATGACCCATTCTCCCTTAATTCTTCCGCCCATAGAGAAGGCCTGTATCAAATCAATCAAATCAAAATTCGTTTATTCATATCTGGTATGATTGTAACACTCATGAATCGTCAAGACAACAAATTTACGCCATCCGTTCGCAAACTACCAGGAGGCCCTGTCCTGAGAAGAACGGGCAAGAAACTCAGTCAGGTTTTTTCCTCCCTTTACATAAAAGTAATTTAAATTAATTAAAATAATTGGAAATTGAAATATGTCGATAACTTACAACGTCAAGTAATAGTATGTTAATAAAGATACAAATTCTGAAGTGTACTCTAGCAGTGTCATGGCTGATGATGATTATTTGACCTATAAATGAAATTGAATACATTAATGGAAAGAAGTGATCTCTGCCTACATCCGTATGCATGTACTTATGATAATGATTGAGTATGAAAACGGAAAGATACACGATCGGTTGTTAAAATACAAAGTGCCATGGCTTTCAACAAATGCCAAGCAATTAGTAATTGCCGCCAAACAGTATTTTCCCGAGTCAATAAATAACAAGAACAATTATGTAAATCACTGCAGGCCGCGCTGATAAATAAATTCATATCGGATGAAATACGTTCGCGACTGTAGTTATTTTGGTGATCGTAAATTGTGGCGCCAGTTATGTTCTTTATCTCAATGATTAGCTATCGCAGCTGGTTCTCTTCGTGTATGTATATTTACATCTCATTGGCTGAGGTAAGACATATACATAAATTACAGCTGACCTCCCGAAGGGGTAGGTGGTGTATCAATTTTACTAGATATGTTAGGTCACACTTCAGCACTGAGTCAGCGTGGTGGGTTATGGCCCTCTCTGCCTATATTCTACAATCGATAGGGAAGGCCTGTGCCCTAACAGTGGAGACATTAAAAAGGCGTGACCATGATTGCTCTCCGCTACGAGATCTCCGCTACGATAGGTGATGTATGAAGGACGCTGTTCCTCATACCTTGCTACAGTTATCTAACCATTACTCGTCTTGTTCGATATACACTAAGAAGTAAGGGGGTGGTGACAAATTAATTCTGCTCTGTAGGCACATAGTAATCTCGCAGAGAGCGATCATCAGGATGTAATTATCCGAAATCGAATAATAAAAAACAAAAGAAGAAAACAGAAAAAATCTAACATGACAATGCACAAATGACCATGTGCTCAGAAAAATTCGAGGTATTTTTATTTCTAATAATATTTTTTTTAACCATTTTTAACCACCGAGCGGCCGGCTGTAAAAACTAAGGCAAAACCTTGAGCAGTATGGATTGGAATTTTAATATTCCAATCGCTCTCTTAGTTGATCGGTCTATCGACATGTTTCTTTTCATCATACATTCATTCATCCGTAAAATAGCAACAAGAAATTCGTGTATGATTAAGGCCTAGTCTATCTATCTTGAGCATTATTCCTATCCGGATAAAGTTGCGAATGTCTTGAACGGAATTACACACGCGCTATGCACTGCACCGTTGCACAACTGAGCACTCGTGGATTATTTTGGCCGTGAACAAACTATTACACCGGTTACGTAAGTCATATAAATAAAAAGGAATTCGGAATTCTCCTCGGAAGACTGTTTAAAAGCGAGCTTTATATTATTCTCAATATTGTAATACTCGCATGATGTGGTGTGAACGACTTTCCGACTGAATAAAATGTCTCGCGTGAAGATTGTGTTATGGGTATTTTTTGAGTTTCTCTTTGTACTTGCATATAAACTGCTTAGTCAAAACATTTTATAATAGTCTGAGGGCTTGTTTCACACTCGACGGTAAGTTCTGAATAGCTTACTTGGCAGTTCATTTGACATATATTTCATATAACAACTGTGAAATGATCTGCCAAGTAAGCTATCCAGAACTTACTCGTCGATTGTGAAATAGGCCCTGAACCTTTATTTACATTATACGAGTATCAATTCTTTCTGATGTAAACCTTACACAGGTTGAGAAGCCATTGAAGTATCTGATCAAAAAGGCACATAAGCAAAGCCTTGAAATTGTGGCCTTGCCAGACTTAACAGCGTCTCCTTGGTTGTTACAATTACAAGAAGGAAAGCAACAAGCGTACAAATATAACTTCCGCAACGAGCTTTGATTGTCACTTTGTAACTCCGCAAAAGTTCTCGTAATATAGTATGGCGTAATTAATATTCGGCAAGCGCCCATCGGGGTCTTTGTTGCTTGAACTATTCACGCATTGAGGTTCAAGTCTTTTGTTTGAGTTGCAAAAAGTAAATAAATGTACCTAGCCTTTGTGTTGTCGGCTAGTTTGATAGCGTGGTCAGATATGCTGCCTCCGCTTCTATGGTTAGATAATGGAATGTTTTGGAAATGTTGTGTTTATGTACCTAAAGATATTTTGTTGGCTTGGTTTTGTCAAATGGTCAGATAATATGTTGGCTCTCTCTCCTTCTATGGTTTGATATATCTAAATGTTTTGAAAACGAATTGTTGACAAAGACCAAATAAATGTAGCGATGCTTCTATGGTGGTTTGGTTGTCACAATTACGCTGGATCTCCATCTGTTGAAAACGTAGGGTGAAATGTGGGTGCTATTTCACCTCTGCCCACCTCTTAGGGAATATAGGCGTGATTTATGTATGTATGTATGTTTTTGGCTGGTTTAGTCGGATGGTCAGATAAATGTTGGCTCTCCTTCTATGGTAAGATGTTAATGTTCTGGAAATGTTGTGTTGGGAAAAAGTAAATATCCGTAAAAAAAACGCGTGTTCGGTTAATACGAAGTGTACCTATTTGTTGGCTGTTCGATCACCAGTTTCATTCAGTTTTATAGTAAAGCAACACTGTTACTTAAAAATAATATGGTGCAGGTACGCAGTACGCTACACTGGTGTTATCAGACGCCCATACCTATAGAATATATTGGTTCCAGTCAGTATCTGCATTACGTAGTGTACCCATCTCGCCCCCACTTTCTGCACTGGCAGTAAAACTAAACAGAGACCCAGCCCGAATCCGAACAATGTAAATACCATCAACCGGACCGCGTTATGACATGACCATCAAAAGTTAAGTACGCCGTTACACCGATCAATAAAGTTATTTGGGGTGGCGTCCAGTGTGTACTAGCATTTACGATCTTCGCGATTCATACGACACTGATGGTGACTCAGGAGTGATTGACTCAAGAGACACAAAGGGATGTTGATGGAGCCGAGCAGAGCAGATGTTCCAAAATGGTCCAAGTAATTGTACACTATCTCAAAAAATTGAGAAAAAATTAATGATTATGGAAAATTGCAAGTAAATATAAATAATGTATGGTTTTTTTTTATTAATAACCTTTTAAAACCATTAAAATCACATACAGCTGTATACGTAGCGGTACCCTTCTAATGTCAAATAAAATACGCACGTAAATTTTATAAAGTGACATCTTCCTTCCGCCATGACGGTAAGCTAGGCTTTTGTGTTGCATTAAAAGCCTAAATATAAGTACAACAATCCAAAAAACAGAGCTTAAAAATAGGAATTTAACAATTAAGAACTGTTTTATAAATTATTGCCTATATTTGGAATAACTGTACAAATATATCGGTCAAACTCTATACATTTTGGAACATCTCCTTCCAGAACTGCTGAAAACTACGGTGTGAACCTTGCACGTACATAAATCACGTCAAGCTCCGACTTGGGTGCCCTGTGAGGCTCTCCGCGGCAGTTTATCTCCCCCGGGAGATGCTGTCCCTCGATGGGGGACGCCTGCTGTGGAGGTACCCTCACAGGAAGTGCTCGACTGCAAGGCTTGAGGACAAGGTCTTCGCCGTCCTCAAAAAACCTGATAGAACGATGTAAAGGCTTCTCGGCCAACAGCCTATATAGGACCTTAAAAAAACACTAATCACGCCTATCTCCAATAAGGAGTAGGCAGAGATGTTTTAGCACCCGCGTTTTGCCAGGTAATTTATTTCAGGTCCCATGTAATGGGGGCGAGCCTTTTGCCATTCATCGGGAGCTGAAATCGGAGTAATTCGGTAGATTCTAGATATTCCAAGAGTCTATTCAATTCAATTATGATAAGTAATGTCGTCGGCATAACACGTTTTTTTAAAGAAAATAAATAAAAATTTAAATTTGTTAATTTTCTATTATCCATCTCCGACACACTGTTATGGACGAATAGTCAATGGGTAACAAATAAAAGTCAAAGAATGGAGTTTACGAGATAATTTTTTCCTCCCTATAGTGGCTGGAGTGTGTTCTTTTACGACCCTTGGCGTAAAGGGCTATTGTTCTGTTAAACAATTACCAGGCTGTAAGAGACAAGATTGCTTTTTTACGTTCATTCTCTTGTAATGTGGGACGGAAGACTATCATATTAGAATGCATACATACATAAATCAAGACTCATCCCAGATGGGAATTAACACCAAAGTTCCGGTAATGATGCTAGAGCCCAATAGGTTGAGATGAGTAATGGGCAGTTGCGTTCTTAATAAACTGCTTTTTACGTGCCTATTAGATGGCAATAGCCTCGCCCCCTATTACATAGGAGTTAATATAACAGGTGAAATAGGGGTGTTAATTTATATCTGCCTGCCCCTTGAGGTATAAATAGGTGAGATTTATGTATGTATGTATGTTTGTATGTATGTATGTATGAAATAACATCATCATTTTCTTCCTGCCCTGTTGCCACTTCATCTGGAATCAGCTTAGTTTCATCGTCCATTTATATCGGCCAGACGTCATGAAGCCATATCTATACATAATATTATAAAGCTGAATAGTTTGTTTGTTTGGTTGGTTAAATGCGCTAATCTCAGAAACTACTGACTCAAATTGAAAAATTATTTTTGTGTTGGATAGTCCATCTATCGAGGAAGGCTATATAACAACAAAAACCCGAGCGAAGCCGCGGGCGACCACTAGTAAAATATACCAGTATAATCAGTGTACGGAAAAATCAAAAAGATTTTCGGCAAATCTAATCCGAAGACGCGTCTTGTTTCCCTTCAGAAAACTTTCTTTTTTGTTCATTACTCACTGCCGAGTTTCCAGTGCGTCTTGGCGGCCAATAAGTTAATTATCACCTCCTCAAAGACCGATCGTTTATCCAACAGAACAAATTACACTCCCCAACGTCAACATTCAACAAACCTCCATTACCCCCGTGTTGCTTGTTAATGATTCATATCGAAGCACAACTGGACCTAGGTAGGTAGAAGGGATCCAATGGCACACAAATTGTTTGACATTTTTGCTATTAGTAAAATATCTAATTATACACATACTCGTATATAAATCACGCTCCTAAGAATAAATTGTTTGCGTGATAATTGATATGAATGTCAAGAGAGAGAAAGAGATGTATCAGTCAGTCAGTCAGCCGAGATATGCCCATTGTTGAGCATAGGCCTCTCGCAAGGATCTCCAAACCGATCAGCGCTCCCCGCATCCAGTGGCTTCCCGCGACCTTTACCAGATTGTCAGTCCACCTTGTGGAGGGCCTACCAACGCTCCCGGTGCATAACCGCAATTCGGGAACCTTTCCTCCCCAATGGCCGTCAGTCAGCTATGAGCCCTGCCCACTGCCACTTAAGGTCCGTAGTCTTTTGAGCTATATCGGTGACTTTAGTTCGGAGTGTTTCCCTGCACTCTAGCTAGCAGAGTCATCTCAATCATAATCACCGAGATGTATGGAAGTATAAAATTAACTGCGCCGACCCCAGATAATCTGAGATCAGGGCAGGCGAATGAAGACGATGAATAGGAATAATAAAAACAATCCAATCGTTGAAGGGTTTCTCCAGTCTGATTCATTTTTTGATTACAAACGCTGTTTTCGTGGCATTTAATTGGTGTCGAAGTGGTTCCGTTCTGCTTAAACGGGCCCAATTAAGTTTAATAATAGCGGAATCCATTACCGTAGCATTAAACATCTCTCTCGATTGTATTCGCCGTGAGTTAGTACGCGACAGATGCGTGGTCGCGCATTCTTGATGGACAGCCGCTCAGAATAGACGGCACGGTTACAATCATGCTGTTGCTCTTTGATTATGCTTGTACAAGCGGTGTGTTAAAACTTATTTATACACTGGCGGAGGCTGGCGATGCACAATACTTTAGCAAAGAAAAATTGGCAAAATTATTTCGAGAAATTATTATTAAGTATGTTCTCTTAATTTGGCAAAATTATTTTTTTATAATATAATTTAAATATAACTACAATGTAGTTCTAGTAAAAATAAATAATTAAATAATGGTTCTCATTATTCTAAAGTATAAATACACTAATCTTATATACGCGTTTTGTGTATTGCTAGTTAGTAACTGTGCCATTTTCAATGTTTACAGCTCCTAAATAAATGTAAACATTTCGAATGTCCATTGCTAAAATGTATTGAAAGTGATATAGGTATAATTAACTGGATGTTATAGAAAATTTGTGTACACTGTGTGTTAAAAATCAGACGTGTGTTTACATTGGCCTTCTCTTTTTAATATGCCTATGTGTTAAAGCCTGCACAGTGATGGCAGAACAAAATACACGAACGGACCATGTCGAGAGACCCATGAACGAGTAATTGGAAAGACTACATTCCAATCCATACAGCTCTTTTTGGCTTAGGTTTTACAACCGGTCGCCTGCCTAACACCAACCCTCTTTGGGTATGCTGTTGGTGGTTTGCTCACCATTTGGGTGCCCCAAGGTACTTATTGGTCTGCACCGGGCAATCCTTAGTCGACTTTTACGACACCCACGGGATAAGTCGGGGCTGGAGCATTCTACGTTATTTGTTCGCTCCCAGGCCAGTATAGGTGTTATACATAGTGGTAAAAATGTAGTTGTTATTTAGGGAAAGTATTTAAGCGTTATAAAGACAGAAAGTTTAAGGGTTTCATCGTCATATCCCTGACCTGTTCCCAATTTATCTGGGGTTGGAGCAGTATGTTTGCTCTTCCATTCAAATCAGTCAGACCTCATCAAGCCATCCACTTTCGAGTTATATCATCCATTAAAAGGCAAAGGTGCTAATTATGAATTACTGATATACTAAAAAGTGACGCAAAGGACCATGTCGAGAGACCGGTGTAGGTACGAATAGAGCAAAGAGAAACATTGACCGATATAAATTTGATTTATTCACAGAAGAATTTGCCGAGTGGTCCATAAATTACACGCCACGGCTATTGTTGAATATTTCTTGGTTTATTTAAAAACATCATCTCAAAACTTCCTCTAGAGTTTTGACGTATCCTAAAATAATCACGGTTTATAATATACTCCTTGTACATATGACAATAATATTTTACTAGCAGTTTGGCAAAATCCCAGAATGTGGACGAAAAACAAAACACGACTCTAATTCGTTGTATGTATGCGATTGCAGTGTTCCCTCCAATTTATGTGTTTGCAGTGATTTTATTACGAGGTAGTAAGGTTCACGGTCGTCTATTTAATAAGCTAAAATGGTTTTTGAACCCAAACGTTAATAAATTGGTTTCCTTGCTCGCATTTTTCCCGTCGCGTTGAGTGTGGTGTAGCTAGAATTGTTTGGGCGATTTAGATTTCAGTGGAAACTTTTCAATGAAGTATAATTGTTTTTTTTTTTAATGATTTGATGCTGGAGTGGCTGCTGTTGCTGTCTATATATGCAAATCTGCTAAGCCTGTTTTGTTTATAAAGTGACCAAGCGGTAAGAAGATATCGTTTTTCTCGGTCTTGTCTCGTTGTAGTTGGGAAGCCCCTTGCTGTCCACATTATAGAGTATAGCGAGAAAAAGAAAAAGGAGAAGAGTTTGTAACTGTGAACATCTGAAAATAAAAAAATAAAATTTTCATTCAGGCGACTGTTATTCCAAGCGTAAAATATTACTATGTTTATTATATTATTTTCTTTACAATCCTAAGTCAGGCCTCGCGTGGAATCTGTCTTCAGCACACTAAACCTTATTTCCCTAACAATAAAACGTTCTATTCAATAGAAGCTCATTTTGTCGGTAAGAGAAATATTTGTGTTTATTATAAAGAGGAGGACTGTTTTTGACAAGCTCAAATGAAACGCACAGAGAGCCGCTTAGTACACGTTCGCCTATATTTTGGCTACGTTTTTTGTGGAACCTGAATTGAGGTGCGACAGATTGGCGCGTTTGTCGATGTTCGTGTTTATTTGTGAGGAGCTTTTGAAAAGCGGCACTTTTTATTACAATTTCACGTCGATACAAACTGAAATTATCATCATCGTCATCATCACCAGCCTGGCTAGCATGACCACCGAAACACGATATGATATACCCGTTTATCGCTTTGTACAGTCAAAAAACATTAGATTTTTGACAGTTCAAGGCGATGAATGACACTATCATTAACCTTTATGGATTTAACATATAGATATAGCCATTTATCACTTTGCACTTGAAAAATTAAATGATTTTTGACTGTTCAAAGCGATAAATGGCTATATCATATTGTGTTTTGGTGGTCATGCTTAACGTACTCACTGCTAGGTCACAGCCCTTATCTATAGATGAAAGAATATTTGAAGAATGTGCCTAAATCCACCACGCAGGCTCAGTGCGGTTTGGTTGGTATTAACGACTGCAGATGCAGCTGGGACTAACGGCTTAACGTGCTTTCCGAAGCACGGAGGAACTCGAGCCTATATTTTTTGGTCACCCATTCGTGGCGGGTTATGACCCATTTTCCCTATATTCTTTACTGAAGGTCTGTGTCCCAACAGTGGGGACATTAAAGGGCCGGTAATGACAGCGCAATATCAGTGGCAGTTTAAAGCCTCCTAAAGCGCCCCATCGAATACCTACTGGAAGAAAATTTTATTAGCTCCCGCTCTTAAAATAAAGTGAAACTTAGACGTCTCATAGATCCACGTAAGCGGCCCATCTGGTCCCTCGCGTATTCACGTAAATTATATATATTTAGTTGATACCCGTTCGAAGCCTGGGGATTGTCCCAGCTTTGGCCCGCTACTTTTATTTTGTATTTATTAGTTTTTTTGTTGTACCGTGCGCGGATAACAGTTTCGTGTTTTACGAACATGTCGATGTCATTGTTCGGTTAGAATTTATTTGTTTTTATTGGTGGTGGCTGTGTATTAAATTGGGGTTGAACAGATAAAATACGCGTTTGTTCTGTGCGGCGAACGGTGCAAATTGCTTTAAATGTACCTATGCACGCGTAAAGTCAAATGAATATCTCCAATAATAAAATTAACAGTGATGGGATGCCAACATTCCAATCCATACTGTTCAAGGTTTTGTCTTAAGTTTTATGTCCCGCCGCCTGCCTGACACCAACCCCTTGTTCTATTTACTTTTAACGTTATTTTTTACTTATCATGCCATTTTTCCATTTGAACATAGTTTTCATTATTCAAATACAGTCCACGTTTCGATTGGTAACACTATTAATGTTGCTGGGTTTGTTTTACGCTTATTTCGACGCCGAGTGTAGCAAACAAGAGTTCCTTGGAATTTAGCAGTTGTGTAATTAATTGCGGGACGCATAAAATATCCAATATACGCATACGCATAAACGATCTGTCGGTCCGCATCAGACAGCTTTTGGTCCAGAGCCAACACCTTAATAAGCTATGTGACATTGTTGTTATGCTCAAATTATTACGCTAACGTTGCTAATTTATGGCCCGTATACATTACAGTATATCGGTTCTTGAATACGGAACAGACGCTAATCAAAAACGATTTTTTTAAGAATAAATTTAATTCTATGTATATCTATTCGATTTTAATTTTAACATTATATAAATGTTAGAAAAATTAGTACAAGTTTCTAACCCCAAAATCTTTGTACTAATTTTTCTAACATTTATATAATGTTAAAATTAAAATCGAATAGTTTATAAAGCAAACCCAAGCTTAACCGAACGCATGGTATTTGTAAAAATATCTGCTTTGGAATGTTTGAAATTTATTTCTGCATTGCGAGGGTACCCGTTGGCTTACAACGTGAAGTGTAAAGGTTAGAAGAATTTCGGCAAGTTAATTAGTGTCTTGGGTGGCCGAGCGGTCAGGCACCTGCCCGGATAGCAGCGGACGCGGGTTCGATTCCCGCCTCAAGATCATAATTTTTCGAAATTCTTTTTCTAACCCCAAAATCTATGTATATCTTTGAGTACACAATATTCAGGACAGAAAATGTTTGAAATATTGTCCTGATGTGGGAACCATGCCGCTTTCTCCGCAATCCGGACGCCTGCGAATACCACAGTAGACAAAATTTTAACAAAAAAAAATCAAATTTTGATATACTGTATTAATTTAATAAATTAATTTACTTTTCATCCCACCATCTCGGAAAAGGCGTTTTTGCTCTTCGATATCTGAGTGCAAAAGCCGTTTTATCCTCTAGAGGATAAAGTAAATTTGAATTTAGAACATCGTGTGCAATGAGTTTGTGAATTCAAAACATCATTAAATCTATTTATTTCGAACTCCATGGTGCCGAAATTATCATGCAACCTATTTTAATTTGTTAAAAACTCAGACTCGGAACCTTCTTGGTATACTTTTTTTGTAATTTGCTTTGCGCGCGCCATTTTCTTTTCACGTCATAAATTTGTTAAAACCTTGGAGTTCCGTGACGGTCAATCAGCTTGACGTCAATCTTGCTTTAAACATTTTGATCGTCTACAATGCTTGCTTGATGCTTGAGTCAAGCACTTTTTAGGTTTGTTTGATTTGTTTACGCTAGCAACGGAACAAAAACATACACAACGTGCTTGACTCAAGCTGATTGACCGTCTCGGAACTCCATTAGGGACGGTAATTTTTATTAGGTACTTACATGTGTGTCTGGATAAATTTTGCGGGTGTGGCTGGGTGGATGGGTGGGTGTTGAAGGTGTGTCTGGGTGAATGGGTATTTTGTGGGTGTTTCTGGGCGAATGGGTGTTTTGTGGGTGTTTCTGGGTGAATGGGTGTTTTGTGTGTTTCGGGGTGAATGGTGATTTGTGTGTGTTTCTGGGTGAATGGGTGATTTGTGTGTGTTTCTGGGTAAATGGGTGTTTTTTGGGTGTTTCTGGGTAAATGGGTGTTTTGTGGGTGTTTCTGGGTGAATGGGTGTTTTGTGGGTGTTTCTGGGTGAAAAGGTGTTTTGTGGGAGTTTCTGGGTGAATGGGTGTTTTTTGGGTGTGTCTGAGTGGATGGGTGTGTATTGCGGGTGTCAATGTTGTGGGTGTTTCTGGGTGGGTGTTGAGAGTGTGTTTGGGTTAATGGGAGGGTGTTGTGGAAGTTTCTGGGTGAAAATAGAAACTGTTGTGATTGTATTTTTTTTTGTATTTTGCAATTTCCTCGTTGGGGGTGATGAAAAGTTACGTGTTGCACTCGAGTGCAAAGATTTTCCACCTTGTGCTCTTTTGATTCCCCTCGCTATCGCTCAGGATTCTAATTTTTGAATCACTAGCTACGCTCGTGATTCAATTTTAGAATCCTTCGCTAGCTCGGTCATCAAAATTGAGCACGCGGTTAAAATCAACTTTGCACTCACGTACAACAAATAACTATTACTGTATTGTTTACAGGAACTGCCACAAAAACCCAATTCTAATGAAGTACCACTGAGACCCGATTGTAACGTCAACATTAGCCAAATCGAGACAAAGTACAGTCAACGGCACTGCAGACTACACAAAACTGTCAAATTTTTTCAATCGATTGTCCACCTTAACTCGTTTGACGTATAGCGCCAAGTTAGTTAGTTTAGCTGGGCTTTATCCGCACTTAGTCCCTTGATTGGGCCATTGTACGTGTCTCCCTATATTACTACTCCAACCATCCCAGATCATCCCAAAAACTTAGCAGTCTTTTCAGACTGCTGCAAGCTTCTGGGACCGATACTGGGGATTGGAAAAGCCTTGCCCGTTGATCTGCCACACTCCTGTATTCTATAAGCACGTGCTGTGGCGTTTCTTCTACCTCCATGCATCCTCTGCATAGAGGGCTGTCTGTCACCCCAATGGTAAATAGGTGCTTGTTTAGGGGGCAATGGCCAGTTATTATGCCTATCACCTTTCGGAGCTCGTCCCTGTTTAAATTTATGAGGTTGCGAGCAAATCTTTTTGATGCCACCGGAACTGCATTCTTTGTTTGCTTACACCCGTCACTGTTTGTCCATTATGGGTTTCCTCAGTTTTGGTGTGCAGCCATGTTTTTATTTGGGTCTGAGGTATGGGCAGCAATGGTTCCGGTCCATATACTGTCCCTTTCGATCCCCTTTTGGCCAGTTCGTCTGCTGCGTCATTTCCCAATGAGTTGCTGTGTCCTTTGAGTAATTGAAGAGTTACTCCGTTCATACTCGCAATGGATTGGAGTACATTATGACACTCCAGTATCAGGATAGACGTTATGGTGTTTCTTTGTAGGGCTTGTAGAACGGAAGCACTATCTGAGATTATTTTGATGTTTAGGTCTCTGACATCTCTGGCTGCAACCGCCTGTGCCGCTTTGGTGATGCCAATGCATTTTGCTTGGAAGATTGAGTTTAGTTTGTCCAGGGTTGTTGATATTTTTTTTAAGACATTCGAGAAGACACCAGCTCCAGTGCCATATGTGGTTTTAGAGTCGACTGTGTATATCCTAACTTCATTGATGCCAGAGACATCTCCTGGTTCTGCGATGAGTTGGATATTGTACCTTCGATCGAAGACATGTTTACACGGTGTTCTGTCTATGGGTGCCTCTAGGAGTGGTAGTTCCTTCAGGGTCCATTGCAGAATTTTTGTGTGTGTTGTTTCTATGTTTTGTTTCCATAGCCCGTTTGCTCTGAGCCTTAAGGCTGTTGCCTTTGCCTCCTCCTGTATTACAAGATCTAGAGGTGTCAGGCTTAAAAGGTACTCTAGTGCGGCTGATGGGGTGGTTCTCATGCATCCAGTAGTAGCTACACTTGCTAAGCGTTGTAGACTCTGGAGTTTTGCTTTTACCGTGGTCAGTTGCGTTCTGGGCCACCATACAACCGATCCGTAAGTCATAGAAGGTTTGATAACTGATTTGTACAGCCAGAGAGATATTTTAGGGGTTAAACACCATTTTTTACCAACTAGTTTTCTGCACTGACAAAACGCTATACAAGCCCTGTTTGTTTTTGCCCCGATATGGTAAAAGGTCAAATGCGTTACATTCAACAGACTGTACCGTTGCACGAATTGCAAAGACAGCGGATCTCGGCCATTTTATACGCTAACTGAGCGGCTCGTATATTCCGCAAGTTGGAAACCCTTTCGGGCCGAAACCAAACTCGTGTTTTACCCCTAGTTGTAATGAAAATAGAACTTTTCGTACGGATTATTTGGCCTCCCCCCTGTACGGTGACTTCGATTCTGTACATTTCTTGGGATACCGTGGTTAAGAATTGACGAAAAATTTCCCTAATAAAATTATTTGCGCTATGAAAGCTTTCCAAGTAAGTAATTTGGGATGTTAAACAAACTTTGAAATGTGCAGTAAAGCTTAACGTTTGCATACATAGAAACGAGATGCTGGAAAAATAATCATCAGAATAATTATTAAATACTGATCACCTCATATATAAATAGCCATGGCTGGGGAAACATTTTAATGTCATGTTCGTTACTACTATCAAGTATTCATTAACGAAATAAATATTTTATATAAGAAAATTTTATTAAACGGTCGCGGTATTATTTAATATTTATCCGTAGGTTCCGGTGAATTTCCTGAATAATATATTTTTTCATATGGTCACCCTACCAGTGGTGCAGGTGATCCCGGTCAAATCCTACACCATTGTGGCTACTCCTCAAACTACCCACGATATACGAGCTTTGCGTTAAACAATATCTGAACTATTAAAACTCCTTCCTGTTTCAGCTTCAATTAATAAGTCTGCTCAGATTTGGGTTAAAATGGAATCCGGTGCAATCCCGCTAATCGTTCATGAAAAATGAACCGTTATTATAGAAAATGAAATACATTTTCCGCTAAATTTTTGGATTAAAGGCCCTGATTAGGCAGGAGTTTATTTATATCTATCTACCCAAGATATAGAACACGCGTTTTTAACATGAATACGGATGAACGTGAAAGAAAACTTGGATAATGAATATGTTACTATAAAATTGTAATTACCTTTAGATAATCGCCCTCTCGCTTTGCTCTATTCGTTGGTTCGTGTACTACTAATCTTACCTAAATTAAACTATTAAAAATATAAAATAATTCTTTAAATTGCAGTAAGCAGTGTTAACCCTCTCTCATCTCACCTTTTTACGAACCTAATGTCATCGCTAAGATGTCCCGTTTTCAAACGAATTTCATACCCGTTTTGATGAAATTCATATTTATATTATTCTGGCGTCCTATCATTTTATTAACTCTGGAATCAACCTTCAACGCTACACTGGTGGAGTCATTTGATAATATCACAAAAAAATTGTGCCGTGTGGTGACGGCAGAGTAGAATACAATTGTCACCACCCCAAATCTCTCCCGTGGGTGTCGTACAAGGCGACTAAGGATAAATCAGTGATGAGAAATGGGCAGCAGCGTTCCTCTTATACCATCTAGCTATGTACCTACTGCGACTTTTGTACCCGATAAATGGCAATAGGCTCGCCACCTATTACATGGGACCTAACATAACTGGCGAAACGTGGGTGCTAGTTCACCTCTGCCTACCCCATCGGGTATATAGGCGTGACTTATGTATGTATATATGTACAAAAAAATTGTCACCGCTCCGAACGGATTTCACGCCAGTTTTTGACAAAATTCATATTTTAAAAATGAACTAAGCCTTCCACAGCAAAAGCGTGCGTTCTGTACTATCCATCAGACCCACCGTTCTGGAAAAACGGACTGCTAAAAATAAGCCACCATTTGAAACTCGCCGCGTAACCTAATCCTTTGGACAGGGTCCGATTGTTCAAACATTTTAAAAACTAGAACGTTTATATTTTTTTCTTTGAAATAGAAATATTGAAAAGAGACACATTGCTAGCTCATTTAGGGATTATGTTTGGCGGGAAATAAATAAAGATCTTCTATGCTGGCCTGGGAGCGAACAAATAACGTAGAATAGGCCGGCCCCGCCTCATCCCATGGGTGTCGTAAAAGTCGACTAAGGGAGATTGCCCGTTGTAGACCAATAAGCACATTGGGGCACCCGAATGGTGGAGGGCAAACCACCAACAGCAGCATACCCAAAGAGGGTTAGTGTCAGGCAGGCGGCCGGCTGTAAAACCTAAGCCAAAACTTTGAGCAGTATGGATTGGAATGTTGTCATTCCAATCACTCTCTCCGTTCATCGGTCTCTCGACATGGTCCGTTCCGCCTCTTTTCTATACATTAATTCATCACTAGCACCTTTACGGTGTGATGGATGATATTGTTGAAAGAGGTGCAATGTATGGCTCTATAGTAATCATGACATGACTGTTTGTTATTTTAAATCAGTGTCAGATGCTTGAAAATATTACTACAGTCATTTTGTTGATTTAAACATTTTATTGAGAAAATAATATAAACATATTATTTTACAGTTTGCAAGTGTATTTGCATTTACTCCCAAGTCATTCCACTATATAAGCTCTGTAAGATTGAGGATACATCCGTATTTTACAACAGGTTATGGGCCCAGGAACAACGATTTGGTGTATGTGAATGTGGACACGAGATATTGGAGCTGGAGATAGTTCGATAAACGCAAACTACAATCACAAGATGAGTATCAGTAGTAGTCTTCCTAGTTTTGACCGATTAGAAGGGTCAGTCAATTTCTCGACTTGGAAGTTCCAAATGGAACTTTATCTGACTCACGAGGATTTGTGGGACTTCGTAACATCTACGCCCCCCGCAACAGATCTAGCTAGTACCAAAAAAGATTGCAAGGCGGGAGCGAAAATTTGCCTTATGATCAACCCAGAGCTTTTGGTACATGTGAGACAGACAAAATCGGCGAAAGAATGCTGGGAAAAGTTGCTGAGTGCATTTGAAGACAAGGGTGTCACCAACCGATGCCGCTTGTTAGGCCGCCTCGTTAGCTTTAAACTAGAGCAGTTTACTAGCATCAGGGAGTACATCACAGCGATAATGAAAGTAGCACAGCAGCTACGAGATATCGGTAAAGAGGTAGATGACGAGATGCTGGCAGCGCTAATGTTGCAAGGATTACCGGAAGACTTCAATCCTATGAAGATGGCCATAGAGAACTCTAACATCACCTTGACGTCAGATTACGTCAAAACCAAGCTGTTACAGCAAGACGATGGCAAGCCGTCGACGTCTTCTGAAGAGAATGCACTTGTTGTTCGAGGAAAAGCTAAGAGTAGCAACATAAGAACAAGCAAAGGCAAAGAGAAGGGAAAACAGCTTAAGAAAGAGAAGACGATCAAATGTTTTATATGTGGAGGACCACATAAAGCTTTGCAATGTCCCAAGAACCCAAACGCAAACAAAGAGAAGGAATCATCATTACTCACTGCATTCACGACCACGACAAAAGATAACGACGAATGGATCGTTGACTCCGGCGCATCGTCGCATATGACTCATCGTGCAGACTGGCTAACAAACTATGAACTGTATAATAGTTTTGTAGATATAAGTGTAGCTAATGGTCAAAAGTTATGTGCACGTGGATCTGGAGATGTAAAGAAGGGTGAGAGAATGCAATTCGGAGTGAAAGATGTGATGTATGTTCCTGGACTGTCTGCAAACTTATTGAGTGTGAGTACACTTGTAGATAGAGATCATACAGTAGTATTTTCAGAGAATGGATGCGAGATTTATGACAAGAGTGAATGTCATATAAAAGGAAAAGTACTCTATCGTTGCGATAGTGTAAAAGGTATTTACAAGTTCAAAACTGAGCTTACTAACCAATCTGCCTTTTCAGTATCGTCTTATGAAATGTTCCTCCTGTGGCACAAAAGGCTGGCACATTTAGGAGCATCTAACATGAAACTATTGAAAGATGGTTTAGCGAAAGGAGTAAGTTTCCCCATTCCTGAAAATTTAGAATGTGAGTCCTGCTTAAAAGGTAAGCAATCACGCACACCTTTTAATAAAAGTGGAGCGACCAGAGCAACTGAAGTACTAGAGCTGGTACATTCAGATGTCTGCGGTCCTATAAGCGTAGAGTCGCATAGCGGAAAGATTTATTTTCTTTTATTTATTGACGACAAAACAAGATATACATTTGTTTATTTCTTGCGTGCGAAAAGTGAAGTATTTTCAAAAATTTGTGAATTCAAGAATTTGGTAGAGAATCAAACTAACAAAAAGATAAAATATTTTAGGTCGGACAATGGAAAAGAGTTCATAAATAAGCAAGTTGGTCAACTATTTAAAGAAAGCGGTATTATTCATCAAACAACTGTTGAATACACACCAGAGCAAAATGGCGTAGCAGAACGCGCAAACCGTACCATTATGGAGAAAGCAAGATGTATGCTAGAAGAAGCTAATCTAAGCAAAAAATATTGGGCGGAAGCTGTACAAACAGCTGTATATTTAAAAAACCGATCACCTACCAAAGCTGTGAAGGTGACACCACAAGAAGCTTGGTCCGGGGAGAAGCCAGACCTGACCCAACTCAAAGTCTTCGGATGTAAAGCCTTCATGCACATCGACAAAGCTAAACGGAAGAAACTGGATGCGAAGAGCAAAGAGATGATCTTCGTAGGGTATTGTAATGAGTCGAAAGCTTATAGACTGTACGATCCTGTTACTCAAAAACTTGAAAAAGCACGACATGTGGTATTCTTTGAGAATCAATTCTATAGTCCGAGAAAGCTGAAGGTTGCTAGAGAGAAATCTACAGAGACAGTCAAAGAATATTTTCCGAATGAGACTAGAGAAAGGTCAATAAGTCCGTTACTAGATATTTCAGCGGAAACAGATCAATGTGAAACTGTTGATGAAATACCTACTAATGACAGTTCAAGTGAAGAGGTGCCAACTCTAACCCTGCAGGAGAGACAAGATATGCCTCTATATGATGATGTCACTGAAAGTGAAGTAGGCGAGGAAGTGTTTAGAACTCCACTAAGAGAAGCAAGAAGATATCCTCAAAGAGAACGAAAGCCTAGAGATTTTGGTGAATATCACCTGTATCAAGCAGAGGTTGAAGAGGAAATAGAACCACTAACGGTAGATGAAGCATTAAGTGGTAGCAGCTGTCAGAAATGGCAAGAGGCTATTGATGCTGAACTAAATGCTTTAAAGAAGAATGGCACTTGGAGTCTAGTCAAGCTTGAACCCAGTAAGGTAAATGTTAATTTAGTAGACAGTAAATGGATCTTCAAAATTAAAAAAGAACCTGGGGGAAAGATTAGATATAAGGCTAGACTAGTAGCGCGTGGCTTTACACAAAGGCACGGATTAGACTATAATGAGACATTCTCACCTGTAATTAGACATAGCACACTGAGACTTCTATTTGCAATTGCAGCTGAAAATAATTTATCAATAGATCAAATGGACGTTGTTACAGCATTTCTTAATGGAGATTTAACTGAACATGTGTACATGAAGCAGCCAAGACTATGTGAAGAGAAAGGCAAAGAAGATCATGTATGCTTACTCAGGAAAGCGTTGTATGGACTTAAACAAGCTCCACGAGCATGGAATAAGAAACTCTGTGATGCTCTAACCGAGTTGAAGTTCAAGCGATCTGATAATGAACCCTGTGTCCATTTCAGGAAGAAAGGAAACAGTATGGTAATTGTCGCAGTATACGTAGACGATATTTTACTGTTCTATGACAATGATAAAGAGAGAGACATAGTAAAGAGCGAACTAAATATGAGGTTTGAGATGAAGGATTTGGGAAAAGTTGACACTTTTCTGGGAATGAAGATCAGTCGCACTAAGGAGGAGATTAATGTTGATCAGAGTGACTACATTATGAAGATTCTGAAGCAATTCGGAATGTCAGACTGCAAACCCGTCAAGACACCTCTGCCAACTGGAATGAAGTTAGAGAAACCTTGCGATCCTGATCATGTTCCACCTAAAGAGATTCCCTATCAGAATTTGATTGGTTCAGTGATGTATCTGGCTGTGTGCTCCAGACCGGACATTAGTTATGCAGTGTCTTATCTCAGCCAGTTCAACAGCTGCTATACGACTGAGCATTGGAATGCAGCTAAGAGACTCCTCAGATACCTGAAGGGTACCATCGATTACAAGCTAAAATTTGTTAAGACTGGACAAAGCTTGACCGGATATGTCGATGCTGACCATGCTGGAGATCTGAGTGATCGTAAATCCTTTACAGGTTTTGTATTCTGTCTTGGAGGAGCGCCCATATCATGGGAAAGCAAGAAACAGCGGACTGTTTCACTATCGAGTGCAGAAGCGGAATATGTGGCGATCTCTGAAGCGTGCAGAGAATCTATCTTTTTAAAGAGACTGATAAAAGAAATATCAGGTAAAGATGATTTCGTGAAACTGCTAAGTGACAGTCAATCAGCTATACAGATTGCAAAGAACCCAATTCATCACCAGAGAACTAAGCACATCGATGTGAGATGTCATTACATTAGGGAAAAAGTTAACGATAACGTTGTAACGCTTGAGTATCTACAAACAGAGTTAATGACTGCAGATATTTTAACAAAACCTTTACCTAGATGCAAACACGAGTACTGTGTGAATGAAATGAATTTGAGAGCCTGAGAGATAGAAAGCTATATTTCAATGGATGTGTTTGTACATGAGTAAGTTTTTTGATAATGTTATTGTTTTAATTTTTCTAGATTGAATATTAGCTGAGGTAGTTAATATTTTGATTCTATAATGTTTATGAGTGCTTAGAATTTGTAAATCCTGACTATTGCTAAGTTCATAGAGCTATTCAATTGAGGAGGAGTGTTGAAAGAGGTGCAATGTATGGCTCTATAGTAATCATGACATGACTGTTTGTTATTTAAAATCAGTGTCAGATGCTTGAAAATATTACTACAGTCATTTTGTTGATTTAAACATTTTATTGAGAAAATAATATAAACATATTATTTTACAGTTTGCAAGTGTATTTGCATTTACTCCCAAGTCATTCCACTATATAAGCTCTGTAAGATTGAGGATACATCCGTATTTTACAACAGATATGAATCAAAAGGGAGTGGATGGCTTGATGACGTCTGACCGATATGAATGGAAGAGCAAACATACTGCGCCGACCCCAGATAGACTGGGAACAGGGCAGGGAGAAGAAGTTTGGCGGGAAATAAAACATTTTTTTCTCTTTCCTGTCCATCTTGATCGATGTTATATGTTCTTGATGTTGTGGAAAATTTTTTTTTCGATTTGTTATGTTATTTGATCGCAATTGGGTGCAAATGGTATTTAAATAGAAAAACTATTTCTCTTCAGTTTTCTGCGCAATATCTGAATACCTGTCAAAGCCTAGTTCAGAAATGTTATGCTGGAAATCGGAGGAATTTAAAGTTGCAATAATCATACTATTGCCCGTAACTGTGACTTATTGTAAAACCTTGTAGAAGAACCAGAAAAGATAGCAAAAGTCATAAATTACATATATTATTTACATTGTTCTCTATAAACCGCTATACAACACAGGAATGGATGTATGTAGTAAAAGTTCAAAATCGAATGGAAAACATTGAAAGGCTAGGTTTCCACATTATCTCATTCGTCATTCTTCACAATCGAATCGACGTAAAAATATTTTAAATTGGACAATCAATTGGAGATATTTGACAGTTTTGTACAGTTTGACGATTATTTGAAATAGGTTTGTAGATTTTTTTATATACTTAATATTTCCACAAGCCTATTTTATTACCACGGCGATTTTAATGAATATCTGAGACTGTGGACTGGGTACTAATGTACAGACGTCAAAGAGATCAAAGTAAATGTAGACACTGCCTACAGGGGCAGTACTAGTACATGTACATGCAACGTCGGCGGAACTTCACAAGCTGAGGGTTACGTATTCCACAAACTTGGGGAACAGACTGATTTACGCTGATGCGCCATTTGTAAGTTGCGGCGTCAGGGAACTAGTTCTGACATGTTATGGATGTAGTGTTTCATTTAACCGTGACTACTGCGGGAGAAATATTATCAAAACTTTACTTGGCGATTGTTTGCACATTATAATAACTGGTTTGTGAGAGAATATCTATGTCAAATTGTTTAAAGTCGTCCTGATACAAAAAGTGATGCAGCCCGATACAAGATCGGAGAAAGGATGGATGGATTGCGTGAGAAATGACATGAATGTGAATAGAGTAAATGAGGAGATGATAACAGGAGTGGAGGTAAGAAAAATAAACACACTGCTCCGACTGCAAAAGAAATGGGATATGATGAAATTACTACAAATGTAGACTCTATGTTCTTCAACGTAGTGTGACATTTATTTTTGTTTAGAAATAATTTATCTGGGTAAATAAACTTAATTATTATTAGAGGTTATTTGAAGGTTTATCGGTGGAATAAAGCAATAAACTATGGACAGTTTTGTCGGTGTGGGATGTCAAGTCAATCAGCTATACTATCCAAATTACTTAGCCTTTAATCGTAGATTATTACGCGAATTAGACCATGATCTGAGTCGCGACTACTTGCCATGTAATGCACCGCATTTATGGCTTCACCGATATCGGAATGATGAAGTGCCTGATTTACATCGATAATAGGTGTTGTGATGGAGAGTTTACTATTTGTAACGCTTAAGTATTGCTTTCATCAAGTAAAGATATTTGTAAAGGGTTGAGAAGCCCAAAGGGGATTGCTACCTTAGGCAGAAATCTTATTAAACTTCCCTCAAGAGAAATTTGATTTTTGGATAAGAAAATTACATCTAAAAACTCGGCTCTCTTGAGGTGTCAGATGGGTTTTTATCACCACCTCTCCTGTGTACATAGGTTTATAGTGCATATAGATACAAGGACAGGTTGTGGTAAAATGCCTATTGCCTAATAAACATTCTGTGCTGACCCATCCGAGTCTGTATGTGTGTCATAATTATGTATAATGTCACATATTATTATGTAATGTGATAATCAATAAACGATTTTGAATTTGATTTCGAGTCCGAAGAAGGACTACGGCTCATTTAAAAAAGGCAACAAATTCTATGAGGTCACAAGGACAGAGATTGTCACCACCGCAATCTCTCTCGCGCGTTTCGTACGATGTGACTATTACATCGGACTGGCGAACCGTGGATATACACCTCTGCCTACTCCTGAGGGCCTAGCTAAGTGGTTTATCTATTCGAACGCATAAAAACAAAAGTATGAAACTGACGTATTGTTTTTTGTGTAATATGTCAGTTACATACATTTTGTATTCTATGCGTTCGATAGTTTAGCCACTTGACTAGGGGGGGACTGTTCGGATATATAGGCGTACTATACATTATATGTATATGTGTGTATATAATAGATGCTGTTAAGGCCCCTGGGCCAATAAATTGCGATCGCAAAAAGAGGATTTTGATTATAATATTAACGTAGGTACATTCCTATTTATATTATTTGTATAGATAACACCTTAGTCAACTTATACAAACCTTGAAAATTTGCCTAATTGGATTATTCTTAAAACCTAACTCAAATTATTCTAAGCCGTTATAAAGAATGCAGACTACCAAATAAATATATTGTACATTAATAAAATTCTTTACAATACTCTTTGCTCTCGATAAAATGCGAAAATATTTCACGTTGTACAGATCATGAATACTTCGTTTATAGCGAAATTTTCGAGTTCTAGACTGGTAGTCTCGTAGCTTGAGCTTAACCACTTCATAAAACCGTGATAGTAAAAAGACTTTTTAAACTTTGCTTATAATAAGAACGCTAATGGAACTCTTTCTCAATGATGGATTCGAGTTATTTTCTTTTCATAAAAGTCATTCATAATAGGTACAAATGAAAACATAATACAATCCCAAAACAAAAGAGAACCCTCAACCAACGATATACGAGAATGGACACATAATATTGTTATATTAAAACGGAAAAAAAATATAATTATGTATTTTAGTGCTGATTTTTATACTTTAAAATAATTTTACCTATGTATTTAGGAAAGAGGGGCTCGATGTGGGTTCGCGTGCTCAGCCTTCGAATGCGTAAACTAAGTATTGTTTGCTAATTCCGGACATTGGATTGGTGACCACAAATATATTATTATTATTTCGAGTTCCTCCGTGTTCGTACACCCACGTTTCGCCAATTATGTTTGGTCCATGTATATAGGGCGAGTCTATTGCCATCCATTAGCCACGTACATACATACATACATAAATCATGCCTATATCCCCGAAGGGGTAGGCAGAGATGAACTAGCACCCACGTTTAGCCAATTATGTTAGGTCCCATGTAATAGGTGGCGAGCCTATTGCCATTTAGTGGGCACAAAAGTCGCAGTACATTGCTATTGCTAGGTGGTATAAGAGGAACGCTGCTGCCCATTCTTCATCATTGATTTATCCTTAGTCGCCTTGTACGATACCCACGGGAGAGATTTGGGGTGGTGACAATTGTATTCTACTCTGCCGTCACCACACGGCCACGTAATTCGTAGTAAATTGCGAGCTGGTAAAAGACAGAGCCAGAAAAAAACTTCTATGCGTACAGTTGCTATTGTAAAGTCCATATTCTACGCGTCTATATCATTTATCTATAACTTTGTAGAGACGGAAGGTGTACAGATGAATATCACGTCCAGCGTTTTCCAAATGCGCTAATCGTGTGAGCCACCCCTAACTAGTCAAAGTTTATGTTCATGTATCCCCTAAACGCCCGCCTATTTACTGTTCTGCCTTTGATTCTGCGATGTGTGCTACACGATACTGTTGTAGCCCCATTGTGCTTACAGCACTACGTAATTATGAGCAATGCTAAGAACAGAAAGGGGATTACCGGTATTATTTTGGGAACAGTAACATTTTGGGGTTACAAATTATAAATTTAAAAGCATATTTTTGATTGGTGGGAGCACTTTCTATCTTAACAAAATCTGTCGCCATCGTAGTGGGATTAAGAATGAGAGAACAGAAAATTAACGAAATTATATTTATTCTGATCTCTTGTTCTTTGTAATAACATTCATAAAGTGTACTGATACAAATAGAATAACAAGTTTGCCATACTGCTTAAATTTTTATGGCCTCGCTTAAAATCTAGAATTCTCCCATTCTTTTCGCATTTTCCCCTATTTCATTTTCCCCCGAATACAGAAACGCCACTCAAAGTTTGAGACCTGCTTAACATTTAATTATTGTCAAAATTGACGTATTTCCATACAGATTCTGACAGGCAATGTCCACTTAACTTGATAAGCAGTCCCCAAAATTGAGTAGCGTTTCTGTATTCGGGGGTTTGTCTGTTAAGGCAACTCAGCGTTTATTTCTTTCTTTCTCAATTCCGTCAACAACCACACCGATAATATTAATTTAAAAAATATAACCATTGTCAACGTTGAAAGTAACAAAGACTCGCATTTGACGTATATCACGCTCACTCGCGGCTTTATGTATTTACGTGCTGTCTCTGTGTTCAATATACATTTCGTCTATGTAATGTCTGACGCCACTCACGGCTTTCTCAACCAAATTGTTTTCCAACACAGCCCGTTATAATACGATATTGAGATGTAATAATATTTACGGATATTAAAATGGTTCGCAAACAACGGGCGTTCAGATTTTATTGGGGCGAGACTGCGAGAGCCGTTCAATCACGCGAAATGAATTCAAGAACTTTGGCAGAACCCGTCTCTCGTTATTGGTTCGGAGTTGCGAGGATAAACTCCGTTCATTGGGACACCTCACGGTTATTCGGAGGTTACCGAAGATTTTTTCTTATCGTTTACGAAAGGCAATATTCGGGGAAATGGAAAATTCCCTTTATTCCTCCGAGTTCGCTTTGCGGATTGAGCGTCTTTTTATTTGGGTCCTAATCGGGATAGGTATTGGGTCTAATTTTGGATAGCGATCATTAAAACTTGGCATAACCTTCTTCCGATATGGATTCGGAAATAGCAAGGGAAAATATACCTCTCATTCGGATTCGTGAGAAATGTTCACAGATTTTCATTCATGCCAAAAAGTATTTTTAAGGGACCACCGAAAAACTTCTAATTGCCATCTGATTGTAATATGAAATTTAGTAGTAATAGAGGAGTACTTAACTCTAGTAGCATTCTATTTACAAGCTAATATGGTAACGATTATCGCTTAGGTATCTTATCAAATCGAAAACATTTCCTGTGTTATTACACCAAAGATTCTATCTATCTACAGTAATGTCAAACAGTAATCTTAAAAAATTACAATTCAAAACTAGTCGCTATTCTTGCCAGTCTAGAGTTAAATTATTTTTTTTGACATCATGTACTCATTACAGTTAATAATGACGTCTCTGAGTGCGGCGTATGACGTTTTAGCTAAGAAGTGCTTAAATCGGATGTTGTCCCTTTTTTCGATCGTTTGTGACAGTGATAGCATCTGATTTAATTTAACTTCTTAGCCAAAGTAGTTTTTTGTAATAGCACCATCCATGTTTATTGACGTAGATTATTTCAGAAATGTGACCCTTAAATTGAGCCGTTTGCAAAAACGGTCCTGAAAATTATTTTAGTTTAATAGGCACTTTGGCAAAGCTATCAGAATACACTCACACATTACTTTAAAAAATCACATTGAAAAATCTAGACTAGGCCCATCATGGATGTGCTTAATTATAATGGAGATATGTAACATAGGTAGGTACTATACTCGTACATACACAAAAATATTGTAACAATGCAATAATTGTCATTAACTTACTATGATACACGACTACACACTAGACTGGCACTATCTAGGTAACATAATACATAAATCACTGCTATCTTTATCCTCGGAGAGTTAGGTAGAGGTGAACTAACACCCACGATTCAGAAATCTTTCCCATAGCATGTCATCGTCTCATGACAGTGACAGGTGTATCGAGGTAAGCGAAATCGGCTTTCAATCAACAAATCTCGCATTACCATATTATAGAAAAACAGCATAGTCAGCGTATCTCTCAATAAATAGATAAACGGCATAAATCAAACATTACATACATACATAAATCACGCCTATATCCCCTAAGGGGTAGGCAGAGGTGAACTAGCACCCGCGTTTTGCCAATTATGTTAGATCCCATGTAATAGGTAGCGAACCTATTGCTATTTATCGGGCACAAAAGTCGCAGTACATTGCTAGGTGGTATCAGACGAACGCTGCTGCCCATTCCTCATCGCTGATTTACCCTTAGTCGCCTTTTACGACACCCACAGGAGAGATTTGGGGTGGTGACAATTGTATTTTACTCCGCCACACCACATGGAATCTCACAATATTACTAAAAAATGTGAATATAAAATAAAATTATGACTGGAATAAAAACGTTTTCGATATGTGCCACTTTTATAATTATTCAAGAAGCATTTTGATGCTTGTTTGTTTGACTGTTGGAAAAATCAATAAAACAAGTGACAACCTCCAGCCCTCTGAAGTAAATTAACTTTTCGCCCAATTCCTATTTCCTTTGAACGTGTACTAATTGAAAAATAAAAATTAAACGTAACAGCTTAATTACTCGATCGTGCGGTTTAATTGCTCATTGAGTGTGAAATTAATTGTTATTTACCAAAATGTGTAATTACATTTTTCCGTCGTACTTACCAAACTGGTTGTGATTACCATAATTATTATGTGATAAGAGTCCAAATGTTACCACGGGGGTAACTTTTTAATTAAAAGAATTTAATACAGTTTGTGTATATAATGTTAATATCAATTTAATATAACTTTCTCATAAATGTTAATCAAATCCCAATTTAAGACTTCGATTTTTATTTTTTGTAGTAAGTACTGCCGCACTCAGAGAACTCGTCTCTCGTAACTTTAATAACTACTTAATATCAGATAATTTCATTTAAGTCTAGACCATAGACCGGGCAAAAATAGCGACTTATTTTGAATTGTCATTTTTTAATATTTAAGTACTCATTAACATTCCTTGACGTCTCTTAGTGCGGCAAATAGAGTGATTTGTCGATACGATTACGATTTAAAACTTAGACGTATCGATGTGTACGCGCCTTATGACCACAACGGGTGCCAATTCGGAATAACTTTATCAGAATAGCGTTAGGTGATTACCATCTATTGACAACCGCGGTGCATTGAACAAATAACGGTTTCGGATTGATTGCACAGTTACCGTCGGCATAACAACGGTGATTTGAAATGTTAATCTGTTATGTTGATTGCGTAATTAGATTCGGGTGAATCTGGACAGTTTGGTGAATACTCGGGGGCCTTACCATACAGTTCTTACATGGTGTAATTGAAGTTGGTGAAGTAGAATGTAATTTAGATTTAAAGATCACTCTTGAAATTATATTCGATTGGATACAGTTCTTAAAAAAACTGAAAATAAGGTCTGAATTATATTTTAAGGCTAAGCTAAGAAATGATCGCAAATGCTGACAGTTGGATGAGTCGTCAAAAATATATTTTATTAGGTAGGTACCTACCTCCTGATGGCCGAATGTGGATGAGGTAAAGGCGGCCATGGAGGAAAATGCATAGAATGCTAAAGACCGGGCAAAGTAAGCGCACCGTGGCGCATGACCGGGAAAGCGCTGAGACGAAGAAAGATCTCTCTTCGTAACTCCTATTGCTCTGTACTTCTGAAGGAGTGTTAAGCCGCCTCCGTGGTCTAGTGGTTCGCCCACCGGAATGAAGATCCAGAGGTCCCGGGTTCGAACCCCAGGGGGGTACAAATTTGTGCTCGGTTTGGTTGGTGGTAGGACTTCTTTGAAGTCCGCCTGGCTAGCTACCACCATCTTATCGAAATCTGTCGCCATAATAATAATGTTAACAGCATTATTGTGTTCCGACAATGTGTGATAAGATAGCCAGCCCCTCTGTGGTTGAGGGTTCCAGGTGAAGCTCGATTCCATCTTTAGCCCTTGTCGTCACTTAGAGGGCAAGAGCTTGCCTGTCTAACATAAAAAGAAGCTCCCACTGTGCCTGCCCATATATTTTTTTTTCCGAATTTTTTTTTGCCCATATTTTATTCCAACTAATTTTAGTTTCGGAATCGAGACTAAGTTGAAATAATTTATCCGCGTGGTGAAGGCATACCAGAATATAAATATCACCACCGCCAATCTTTCCCGCGAGTATCGTACAAGGCGACTATGGGTTAAAACAGTGATGGGGCAGAATGGGTATCAGAGTTTCTGTTATACGACCTAAGAATATAATGCGATTTACGTGCCCCATAGATAGAAATACGGTATGGATACACCTGTGTGTTCGTGTATCTAGTATTGTGTGTTCGGGTATCGTACAAGGCGACTATGGGTTAAAACAGTGATGGGGCAGAATGGGTATCAGAGTTTCTGTTATACGACCTAAGAATATAATGCGATTTACGTGCCCCATAGATAGAAATACGGTATGGATACACCTGTGTGTTCGTGTATTATTTTTTTTCTGAACGAACCTATGTATTCGGCGCTTCGGTAAAGCGGCTCCGCAAAAAATGTGTAAACAAATATTGCCGTCTCCTTCCAAGATTAACACAAACATACTAGTTTTATAAATAACACCCGATGCGACTAGGATACAGCGTATTTACATAGCACAAACAAACAAACGGGAGGAGGAGAAAAAATATACTTTGATACATCGCTTACGAAGCCATTAAATGGATTACATTCTTGGCTCCCGGCAGTAATACGACATCGGACGAAAACAACGTAACTACACACAAATATCGTCGGCAGTGACGCGGGCCTCGTTCGTAGAGGCTTTCGTGTCATTATAGCATAACCAAATCCCGTGTACCCACATTATGTACACGAAACACGTGGGGGACGAACATTAAAATGTGCCGGTTGCTTTTTTTTTAATGTGTTGCTAACGACAGCCGCGCGCTGGAATGTACAGAGTCGGATCGACGTCATCCGCCGAAATAATTGTCACCGAAAATGTTGCCGCCGTCAAAATTCGTGTCTTCATTGAGAATTTTCGACGCAATATTATTGCCGGTTATTATTCCACGAATGACGCACAGATGGCCTTAGAAATTGACATAATCATTTTGTTGCGAAATAACTGAGATTTTTTCGGACTCTGTCGAATTTTGTTTACCATAAATTTTTGTGAGCATAAAATGTGATGGACGTAATAATAATTTTATCATAAAGTAAGAAGAGCATAATGGTAGCATAGTCTTTTAAATCAGCTCTAAGCAGCTCTAAGCATTTTTAATGTTACTAATATTGATTAAGATTATGTTAAATTATAAGATTTGCAATAAAAAATACTAAAACTAAATTCTACAACGACAATGAATTAGCGCAGTAGCTTACCACGCTCGTACTGCGATTGCGTAAACTAAGTAATGTTTCTTAAGGCTGGTAATTGGATTGATGAACAAAAAATTTTATATTATCTCGAGCTCCAAACATGGAGGAGCTCCAGATAATATAATATTTTTGTTCAGGAAGGCACAAAACGACGGTTAAGCCGTTGATCCCGACTGTATCTGCAGTCTTTTTTACCCAACAATCCGCAGTGGGCCAGAATGGTGGGTTATGGGCCAATCCCCCTATATTATTCCATACATAGCGAAATTAAAGAGCTGGTGATGTTTAAAAACTTTCGTATTTTTTGCGTTACAAGACGAAAATTATGTTTCCAGCCCTCGGTTATTTACAAACAACAAAATACCCAGGACGCCACACGAGCCCCTAGGAACAAAGCTTTGACTGAAACGCAAAGAATTACTTAAAACAGAATCAAAACAAAATAACGTCTGAGAAAGCGGTACCTGCCTATAATAGTATGTACCATCTAACTTGTCATATTTGGTAAACAATCTTGGCACAACTTTAAAAAAAATATATATTAGAAAATAAAATAATAACAAAGTCAAAAACCTATTACAATAAATCGCTATTATAGACTGGCCGTGTGGTGACGGCAGAGTAGACTATTTTGTGTCCGATAAATGGCAATGGGCTCGCCACCTATTACATGGGACCTAATATAATTGGCGAAACGTGGGCTAGTTCACCTCTGCCTACCCCTTCGGGGATATAGGCGTGATTTATGTATGTATGTATTTTTTATAAAAAGGTGGGCCAAGATTATTCACTAATGAGACAAGTTAGATGGTACAGACTATACATACACACAGTCCGTTACGAAAACCGCCGAGCCAATGAAGAGGGCCAAATTCGTACGTAACAACGCAATGCTGAGTTTTGAACTTTTAACCCAGTGACGACGATAGAGAAATCTTACCTTCCTAAGCTCGGCTCGCCCTTCACCTCCAGACAACACGCTCCAGGGGGCCGCCCCACCCACTCCTATTGGGGTCTCCCTGGCTGTTCTATAAATGTTCTGGAATTAAAATCTACAAGAAAAATATTGCGGGAAAATTTGTTTCTGTCGATATTAGTGCTCGAAGGCGCCTCGGAAGTTATTGGAAGCGTATTAAGCATTGCTTAGGATTTAAGAATGAAACAATTTTGGTCGAATGATCAGATCGATGGGTCAGGAGGTCTGCCACTGAATCCACCAATGTGACGGCACGGTGAATCCATGCAATGCTAAGAGTTATCAAATCAATCAAATCAAATCGTCTCTTATGCTATTAATGTGGGAAACAAAGCCGCGTCATCAGCAATTCGGGCGGCTACCTATATAATACCACTCTTACATATATTTTTTATTTATTTTTATAGTACACCGGTTAGTTAACGACATAAATGTTGATGGATATCGAAGTAGAATAAGACAACTGAAAAGATGGATGGATTGTGTGAAGTGTGATATAAAGGTAATGGATGTGTATGAGAAGGTGACGAGTGACAGAAGAGAATGGAGAAAGAGGACATACTGCGCCGACCCCAAATAGGATTGGATAAGGACAGGGCGATAATTTTGATTTATAAGATTCACCAACATCATGTATGTATACATACGTGGATTTATTAGAACATTTAAATTGTGTATTGACGGTAGAGTAGAATACATTTTTCCACCCCTCAACATTCATGTTTATCGCATATTATTATTACAGTTAACACAATTACAGATTTAATAATGCCTTCTATGCTGGCCTGGGAGCGAACAAATAACGTAGAATAGGCCAGCCCCAACTCATCCCATGGGTGTCGTAAAAGTCGACTAAGGGAGATTGCCCGGTGTAGACCAATAAGCACCTTGGGGCAACCGAATGGTGGAGGGCAAACCACCAACAACAGCGTACCCAAGGAGGGTTGGTGTCAGGCAGGCGGCCGGCTGTAAAACCTAAGCCAAAACCTTGAGCAGTATGGATTGGAATGTTGTCATTCTAATCACTCTCTCCGTTCATGGGTCTCTCGACATGGTCCGTTCCGTCTCTTTTCTATACATTCATTCATCACTAACACCTTTACGGTGGGATGGATGATATGAATCAAAAGGGAGTGGATGGCTTGATGACGTCTGACATATGAATGGAAGAGGAAACATACTGCGCCGACCCCAGATAGACTGGGAACAGGGCAGGAAGAAGAAGAAGACAATTACAGGATTTCCTCAATGGGTTTCATTTATCAATATTCCTTCGCTACATTAACTGCGTGAGATCTGAGATCACGTAGACGAAATTACACTGTGTCCTTTTTAAAGACATAGGTGAATGAACATTATTTTTTCACAAAATAACATTGGTCTACAAACGAACAAAAAAAACAAACAATATTTAACGTACAACTGTTGCCTCATTTTAATGCTTAAAGGACGAATTCACGAACAGTCAAAGTTGTCGCTTAATGTTTCAATCAACTTCGTATAGAATTTACTATTTTTGTAATTAACACTTTTTAGGTTGCATTTTAAAAATATTTCTCGAGTTGAATGTGATAGCTATTATGGCCTTAAATATTCGAAACCTTTTGACTGTTACACTCGCGTTTTCAATGAACAACATATTTTTAACGATTTATGAGTAACATTACTGACCTTATAATTTAAGAAACCATTGACATTTTGAGTAACGTAAGTAACTGGACCTTATATTTGAATAAACCGTATTTTAATTTATCTATTTACATAACTCTCTCGCAACTGAAATTGTAAAATCGTAAATACATAACCGCAAAAGCATCAATTTCATGGATTTTAATATAGAATTGTTAGCTATAGAGCTGTGTAATCAAATTGCTGGCCTTACCGATTTGGTTTACTTACTTACTCATATTTTTTTTGAGCTCAGACACAATTAAACTTTAGTCAATAGTGTCGCGACCGGCTAAGACTTTTGACTGTAAAACAGCACTTGGCTAAGGTAAGTTTTCGAAACGCCGGAAGTTCAAAATGTTCGAAAATATTCCAACCCATTTTTCTTTGTGGAAAGCGGCGGCATTCACCAATCTATCACTCCAAAGACGAGGTCTGTTGCGGGAGAAAGACATAAAAGTTCTCATTACGAGCCGTAAGGTCGAGAGAGCTTCCTGCCAATGAGAGACGGAGCCCTGTTTATATCACAATAAAACGGCGGTTTACGACGGCCACCATCCTGCGTCCGCAGATGCGTCACCCCCGCCGAAACTCTTTGGGAGCTGCATGGGAAATTGTGAGCTGTCTTTTTTACAGCCGACTGTGACGGTATTTTTTTTGTAAGATCGAGATGAAATTAGATAATATCATACAAACATGCATACATACATAAATCACGCCTATATAGGCTCGCCACCTATTATATGGGACCTAACATAATTGGCGAAACGTGGGTGCTAGTTCACCTCTGCCTACCCCTTCGAGGATGTAGGCGCGATTTATGTATGTATGTATGTATATAAGGAATAAGCAGAGGTGAATAATCAAATTTTCACCTATTATGTTAAGTCCCATGTAATCAACCATCTATCGGGCAAGTACATTGCAGTAAAAAAAATTACCTTAAAATATAAGTATATAAGTAGCAGTATAATGTTAAGTGGTATAAGATCGAGTGCTGTGTGGTGACGGCAGAGCAGAATAGAGCTCGGGAAAGATGGGGGATGGTATCAATTTTTTTCTGCTCTGCCGTCACTACACGACATAATAGGTATACTTATTTCAAATAAATAATAGTACGTTATACAGATTTACGATTCAAAGTAGGTACACAAAATATTTTATTAACTATTAACTTATAATTATTAACCTAAACAACTGAACATTAAAGATATAAATAAACACAAACTGCATGGGAAATCATGGGATATGTTTTTCACAGCCGACTGCGACAGTGAATTTTTTATAAGATCATATTATTGAGATAAAAGGGGATAATAGTATACGCTCTGTATACTGCTTAAGTATATTCCTATTGTCCCGTCATGTTTCATGGCTTATTTTTGTGTAATGCGTGCATACTAAATGTTTATAAGGATTATAAGGTACTTAAGTATATAAGACAAGCTAAACCGATTTTTAAGATCTATATTGCATTGATGACAGTTTAAGAGCTGTTCTGTCTGCTTTATGATGATATCAAAGTCAGTGCCACTTATGGCCTAGCAGCCGCACTCAGAGACGTCAAATAACGTTAATGAGTACTTAATGTCAAAAAATTTCATTCAAATCTAGACCATAGACCCGGCAAGAATGGCGACTAGTTTAGAATTGTCATTTTTTGACATTAAGTACTCATTAACGATATTTGACGTCTCTGAGTGCGGCAGTGAGTGCGGCAGTAAGAGTTAAAACTGTGTAGAACTTAAATACTGCAAAATAGCGAGTATTAAGCACGCCTGATACCATAAGTTCACTAGCACCGACCTCACATGTAGCACAACTTCCGTTGCCCACTGAAATCGGCAATATACACGTGGAATTTGCAATTACGACACACCATTAGAACATTAATGTCTCCGTCAAATGGGGCGTAATAGTGTTTAGTCGGAAACGGTCGCTGAATAATAAAAACGCTACATTGTACTACAAAGAGAGCGGCAAAATTTTACAGAAATAAATTTTTTGTAGATTTTTTTGTGTTTTAGGCGTGATTTATGTATTTCAGTTTTGTTGCCCTTGAGATTTAGGCATTTTCTAGACGAAGCGAAGCGAAGCATTTTATATAATGGTCATGACAATAAGTATATAATATATGTGTATAATATATTTATGTATAATTTTTAGTAATGACCACGTCATTCTCATATAAAGATCGGTACCTGGATAATTTAGATACATACATAAATCACGCTTATATCCCCGAAGGGGTAGGCAGAGGTGAACTAGCACCCATGTTTCGCCAATTATGTTAGATCCCATGTAATAGGTGGCGAGCCTATTGCCATTTATCGGGTACAAAAGTCGCAGTAGATACATTGCTATGTGGTATAAGAGAAACGCTGCTGCCCATTCCTCATCACTGATTTATCCTTGGTCGCCTTTACGACACCCACGGGAGAGATTTGGGGTGGTGACAATTGTATTCTACTCTGCCGTCACCACACGGCGGTTGTGGTAGGTGGTACTCGCTAGGCGCGCTTTTCCACCTTCACCTATATCTTGAATTTTCTGTCTCAGACATTAGTGAAGGCACTGAATGTTAAACACATACTTCCATTTCCGAATCGTGTTAGAAGTTTTCAAAATCAGAATAAATATTAGAATTTTTTTATTGGGACGTGTGTTGAAATCATGTTCGGAGTGAACCGTTTATTGGATGATAAACATGTTTGCTTGAATTTGAATTTTAGTAGAGAGTCAGAACCTTTGTGCTGTGAACGCGATCGTTTGTTTACCAATTCGACGAAGATTGTGTCAATAGTAGAAATAAATAAATAAGATTATTTTAAACCATTGGGAAAAATCGTTCGAAAGAACATAAAATAGAAACTCTCACTGTTAATATTAGGGCCTGTTTCACAATCGACGGGTAGGTAAGTTCTGGATAGCTTACTTGGCAGATCATTTAATAGTTGTAATATGAAATTTATACATACATACATACATACATAAATCACGCCTATATCCCCGAAGGGGTAGGCAGAGGTGATCTAGCACCCACGATTCGCCAATTATGTTAGGTCCCATGTAATAGGCGGCGAGCCTATTGCGATATATCGGGCACAAAAGTCGCAGTACATTGCTATTGCTAGGTGGTATTAGAGGAACGCTGCTGCCCATTCCTTATCATTGATTTATCCTTAGTCGCCTTGTACGACACCCACGGGAGAGAATTGGGGTGGTGACAATTGTTTTCTACTCTGCCGTCACCACACGGCTATGAAATTTATGGCAATTGAAATGCCAAGGAAGCTATCCAGAACATACTTGTCGATTGTGAAACAGGCCGTTAGCCTAAAAAATTGAACATTAGAGTAACAATAAAACGTTTCATATTTCAAATTGCTATACGTACGTACACATTGACGGACGTCAAAGCTAATAGAAAACTACTCGGGACTCCTTGCTTTGTCCCAGTCAAGTGACATTGTCATCCTAAACCAATCTCTAATTCAATTTGATTAATGGATATCGGCCATTCCGCTGTCCATACGCTGAATTGGAGCTCCCTCGATTCATTTTTGAAGTGCCGTGAATAGTTCAGCTTTATCTGACTATCCATTTATTAAATGAAACTTGTGAAAGCTATGCCAAACGGGCACCCTTTTGTTGATGCTGATGTATAGGCATACGTGTAGACTTTTTGTACACTTAAGGGCCGATTTCACCGTCTCTCATAGAAACTGAGTTTAATAAAACTTGGTTAATGCAAACTTGGTACCGGAACTCAGTTTAGAGCATAAGCCGAGTTCAACTTCAACTGATCCTTCAACCTTTGAGTCGCCCTCGTTGTAGACTTTTACACATTATGAGATTTACAAAGAAAAAAATGCCTTCCAACAAACGGAAAGTTTAACGTTCCCGGTAAATGGCAATAGGCTCACACCCTATTGGGAGCTTACATGGGACGTGAAATTAGTTAACGAAGTGTTGAAACACCCCTTTTGGGAAAAAGGCGTGATTTATTTACGTATACTTATGTACAAACAAAATAAAGTCAGTGATAAAATCCAACTATAATTTTTCTTCGTCTCTCAGCTGTAGCAATATATATCTACGAATTACCCACGTACGCCTATTCCAATTTTAATCAAGCATTTCCCCCGGGCATGTAGTGGAACGAATTCGATATGACACGTTTACTTCCTGAAAAAAAAATTACTAATCGGAACGTGATGTATTAATTCAGTCTGTAGATTCAAATTGAGATGCTCTTTTATCTTCGTCACCTCAGTCTTATTTAGTAACTAAACTTTTTGTAATATATTTGTTTTGAGAACCCAAAGGGAGTTGGTGTAAAACATTGAACAGTATGGATTGGAATATTGTCATTCCAATCTCTCTCTCTCTCTCTTTCTGTTAACCGATATCTCCACATGGAACTTTCTATCACTTTGCTCTATGTTCATTTATCACTACCTAGTGATATATTTCTGGTGTCATTTATATGAATATATAAGAATGAATTTATGAATTTAAAAGGCAGCTAATGACTCAATTTTGCCTGACCGATATAAATGGAAGAGGAGACATGCGGCGCTGCCCCAGATAACCTGAGAACAGGAAGAGGATGTTGATGATGAGTTAAAAACAGGGGTAGTTCAAAAACATGTTGTTCGGGCTATATTATGGGCTTTTCTCTCTTAGTTGTACTAGCAAAAGCTACCCTAGCGTGTGTAAATATTATTAGGCTAAATTGTGACGAAAAAAGTGACGCCCACTGTTGGACATAGGCATCCACAAATCTCCAAGTAATGGGCAGGTCACGTTACTAGCAGAAAATGGCCTGGAGACCACATAATGGTAGACCCCACAAGGTGGACTAATGATCTGGTAAAAGTCGCGGTAAGAGCACAGAACTGATCGGCTTAATCGGTGATGAAATATAATTGCCAAGCTTTTAACGCATATGCAAATAATAATTAAATTATTTACAATTTCTTGTGAACGTCATAAATTCGCAAATTAATATACTTCACTTTACAAACTAATTATTACCTACGCACTATTTACTGTGAATCTGTGAAGCTCATAGATAATTTTAACTGGTGCGTGCCAGAAAATATTCGAAAATGGATAGTTATGACACAGCTACGAGTAAGCAGTAATTAATTTATACTACTAAAATTATCATTTACTAGTAAACGGGTTTAAAACTGAACTCAAACACACTACTCCCTGCCTGCCTAAATATTTTGTCATATATTTATTATGTCATACTCCAATGTGGGAATAAAAGTAACCAGCGGAGGATTGTTGGTACTATAAAGACAAATGGTACTAACTAATGATTAAAAATACAATAATCTCAGCATTCCATGGATTCAGCGTGCAGGTGCCAGATCCAAAGTGTGGCAGAAGGGGAAGTCAGTGTCAGCGCTTGGGACTTGTGACTGAAGTGTAGATTTAAAGGATTCCTTCACAACATGTCAACACTCACTTTCGCCAACCCGACCTCTTCTTACTAATCACATAAATACGTATATGATAACAAATATCTTCAACAGCATAACCCACCAATCGCAGCCGAGTATTTTTCTTGTTCTTTATTTCCAAAACAATTCTCGAGGTTTGATAACACAGTAAGACAATTTATTGATTTGTCACAAAAAACCGGCAAAATCTTACCAGCACCTGGTTTACGTTGAGACGCAATATTGAAGTTAATATTCTGAAATTGTCGCCCTCGCAAACTAAATTAAGAATGGCATGTGCATGAAAATCTCATGCTTCAAACGAAATGTTCCTGACGATGAATCGCTCGTGCCGTCCGCTCGAGAGTATACTGTGGGTTTTGAATGTCACACTTTAAGAGGAGAAGATTCGGATGAATTATGTCCGATCCCAGCAAAATTATACAATTAAAGTCTACCTAGCAAAATATCGTACTGTATCAAATATGTCGTTTACTCTAGACAGACCATATCTATAATTTTTCCACTTTAAATTGATACTTATTAATATCTTTGTTAAACTTTCAAATAATATTTATTATTTTTGTATTTGTTTGATTGTGTCCGTATGCCGTACGCCATTATACTGTAGCTATATAACACAATTTTTCCAAAAAGCTTAAAAAAAAAGTCAATATCGTTTTTTTATTTCTGTCCAATTTTACTTTACATTGCTTGACGCTGCGTTTTCTCATTCTAAAGAGTCGCGTTTACACGTTCGTCGTAAGGCCGCATTTGACATTATTGTTGGCCATCTTTATTTTTCTGTTTCTGGTTTCTGATGCTGTTTGAAAACCTTTTTGGATAAAAGTTAAGCAAAAGTTTTAATAATCATAGTCACGATAAAAAAATATTGACAAAAATAAAAAATTAAAATTTTCTAGTGTTATCGGAATAGCACCCGTGAACTGTATTATTTTAATAAAAGCTCCTTTAGGCGAAGTGAAGAAAATAATAGGCGGCCACTTGCTGCCGTCTTTTGTTTTTATATTTTTCACTTGAAGCAACGCAAGATGGTGTTCACCATCAAGTTTTATAGTTATTTCGGATTTTAGACTTGGTTTATCATGGGAAAGTTATTACGACGGAAATACTACTTCCCTGGTAGGGGGCTTATCTGAATTGTCTTTTTTAGTATGTTACTTATTTTGTGATACTGTTATTTAGTAAGATTTTCCATATAACTAACTATTATGTACATACATAGAATTATGTCATGCCTTTCTCCCACATGGGTAGGCAGAGATCACTTCTTTGCACTTGCTACGATCCTTACAATAATTTTATTTTATTTATTTTTTTAACAATTAATGTACACATAATTGTTATGTATGTTAATTTTTATCCGTTATAACGCAAATGCTTATGCCACTGACTTTCGGCTAGATGATAGGTGGGAATGGTGGGTTACGGGCTATACTTCCTTTATTCTTCCATCCATTTGGAAGGCCTGTACCTTTGCAGCGGCGACATTAAAAGGCTGGTGATGATGATTTCATTGGCCCATTCCACCATCCATACAAAGCCTTACAAGTCGTTCGCCGCAGTGGCTGAAATATTGATTAGAGTAATTTTTCGTTTATCAATATTATGAAAAGGGGTCTGCAAGTAATAATGGCACTAGATCATTATATTTTCAACCACTAGCAACGATTACGCAACGACCACACTCCGAAAGCAGGCTTAATTCGTCAGCCGACAACGAATGAACGTTCAAAATTTCTTTATAACACGTAAAGTGTCATTATAAATAGCGTGCCACAGTAGGTGCCCTAAGCCGCACATCAATCTTGCTACGTCCACCGCTGCCTCGAATCTTGAGTAACAAATGATATTATTACTCCACTCCCTTGGGGCAACCGTATCTGTCTTCGTAGAAAAGCATTTATTTTTTAAATCTGCTAAGCGGACGTAATTAAAAAATGTATTGCCTCGCTCCCGTGACTTGGGATGGATTTAGTGAAATATTCTGTATCTTAATTGACTATCGCGTGTCGCTTAGTACCTTAAGAATACGTCACCATTACTATCATCAGTCGATATAGCCTACGTTCTAGATTCTGGAGTCCTTGCTGTGGGAAAAGACATATGGATGAGCTGATAATACATCTAAATGAAACGACTAGTTTACTTACGACGAGAATGTTTGTATTAAAATGTGTTGTATACCTATGAAGTTGCAAGCCGAATATGTCTTAAGCGTTCCTTACTTCAATAGATAGATAATGGTCAAAAATTGTGTTCAAGCTTCAAGACAATCTCTCCCATATTTACCGTTTAAAATTGATTTACAATTTTTTTCTAATGAATAGTTGTTGCTGGCAATTTATCTTTACAAAGCTTACATTTTTTTTCTTATGTCATCATGGTACACATGTAATGTCAACAGTGCAAGTGTGTTTTTGAATATGTATTTTAATTTTCTATGTTCTTTCAATAAACAACAAAAAAACAAGTCCTGTACACAATTCTGTCCTTATTAAGCCAAAAAAGTTTTTTTTTACTTTATGTTATACTGATTTTGTTGTTGTATCTGATAGTTTAATCAATCCTTATCTTTAGGGGTTATGCCACATAGGTTAACTTTCTTAAAAAGTATAGATAGTATATTCCATACAAAATATATTCCATATCGTATCTCAATTCAATCTACTATTACCTACTAAGTAAGAGCTATATAATTTACTCAAAAGACAACTAATCATATAGAATTTTCGGAAGAGTTAATTTTGTTGCGAAAAGCTTTTTAGCTTAAGAAGACAAAATAATTCATCCGATTCATTTCTAATTCTAAGATCGATGTTGCTATGTCCAGAGTGTCATTACTCATTAGGTTTATACTTTAATAACGGTATCCGCACAAGAGCTCCGTAGCTTTTCAGATCAGAAACCCCGATCTCTTGCCACGTAGAGTCTTGCAGTAAATTTAATTAAAGTTGGCTTTATGAGCCGAAAATTTCGCAGGTTGCCCGCCGCCCGCATGTCTGCGAGCGTTCGAACAAAGCATACTTTAGCACATCCGCTTAAAGGCCAGAGCCACCCAGTTTTTGCATTCCCCGACATGTCCGGCTTTATTTTATTCCCACACGTGCACGTATTGTACTTCGGAATGTCCGTCTGATTCAATTTTATTAATGGACTTGGACGTTTGCCCCACTGACTGTGAACGCGACCATTCTATTTGTCGCGAGACGTATCTCGTTGCGGTCGCTGTTGACTGATTCTGCGACTAACGGTTGTCGTACTTGGGTAGTGTTTCGTCTGGCACTAATTATAATTTAAGCCGTGTTCTACGAATAGGGCTGTCGCCTTTTTAAAATATGATGAACATTCTAATTTGGATGCAAGTGACACATATTGCCGAATAAATAGCTTTATAGTCATCAATGCACAGAGTTGTTGACAATGATTGAATTTCGAACACACTAGCTGTACCTAGCTGTTATTGACAGTTATGAAATCCGATATTGAGCAGTTAATACATGTGGATCCTACCTTTGCGATAAAGCTAGCCGAATTTCGAAATTCTCCGTTCAGTCGCCGACCGTAAATCAGAGTGGGTTGCGATATCGTGTGATCTCTCATGCGGATATTGGGGAACTTCGGCGAGAGGCAGCCCTGTGGCTACGCCGATGGCTGAGACTGCATTGAGTCAGAGCACACACACACGATGTCAACAAGGCCACACTGCTTTCAGAACCATTTACGATATTGCTGTGGACTAATTTACTTTACGATTGACGTGAACGATATTCTTCCATCCCGACCACGGCGGCTGTAAAGTAATCGAAATGTCCGGTTAAATAAAAACAATGCTAAACACCTAAATATACGCGAGTTAAATCCGTAGTAGTTATTTATTTTTTTAATGATTTTGTTGTGACTAAAGATTTTTTTGCTTTAACAATAAAGTTAGTGTTCACAATTAAAACGACTGATTTTTAAGTAAATGAACACTACAATGTTCGCGGTTTGGCAAACGGAAAATTTGATCTAATATTCGTACATACTAGAATTTTTTCTATAAAATTATGATTTCGAGGAAGGGAAGTACTAAAATAAGTGTTTGATTGTTTTGTAATAATATTTCTGGTAGTTTTCTGCTTCTTAATTGAAACACAATGGAAATATAATAAAGGGCGCCATAACTCCTAATAAAATCGCACTTTTCTGGTATTAACAAATTTTGCTTTACATTTTCCAGCTCCAAATTTGATCTGCAATAAAGATTATGCGATTATACAACTAAATATTAATATAGTAACGGAGTAATTACGTAAAAAGTATGCTGTTTTTTGTTATCTAAGCGGTTACCTACACAGGTACTATCTTCAATAATTTCCTCTCGGTCAATAATGTTTTTCGTAACACAATTATTAACATCGAAACAAAATATAATAATTCGTATTTTGACTAATCAAAAAAGGAAGGTTCAGAGTGTACGTAGTCACAGATCCTTACTTAATTTGACCTATCTCCCCCCTCCACCTACGCCGCCCCCTAAACTTGTTTGTGTAGCATTAAGTGGTTACCGTTAACCCACACTATGCTAATGCTCTAGTGTTATCTCTTTTTCGAGGTTTTACCCAACCAATTCAAATGTTTATTTAAGCTAGGCGCGCCCTTTCACATAGGTGGGTTATCCTACCGCATTCACCATGCGTTCTGCTTCCTTGTAGCGACAGGTAATTAAAATATTTATTTTCTTGCCTACACCCATAAGTGTCTAACCATTCCCTATTTGGCCCACCGTGTCCCATTTTATGTCCTATATATTAGGCTATTACCAGCTATTGGACATGTCAAGGAAAGTTCATTGGTTGATTGACTGAGGAGCTCGATGGGGCAGTGGCATAGCGAGTTAGGCCTGCTACTGCAGAAACTAATGGTGCTTCTACACGGTGCAAGTGTCTTGCGCATG
Source organism: Cataclysta lemnata (assembly GCA_963931975.1). NCBI lineage: Eukaryota > Metazoa > Arthropoda > Insecta > Lepidoptera > Crambidae > Cataclysta > Cataclysta lemnata. The sequence continues at coordinate 4,658,954 of OZ008355.1, read as the reverse complement.
TTGAAGCACTTGCGCAGGTTATATGCATCGTGTAAACGATTCCAGCGGGTCCAGCGACTCGAGGATGTGCTAGCGCAAGGCAACTGCGCAAGTAACCCGCGCGATGTGATGCGCGCGCAAGCTGCTTGTGCAGGTACAGACATGCGCGACTCTTACATAAAGTACTCGCGCGAGCAGAATGCATGTGTAGCTTGACCAAGTAACTTGTGCATACAGCATAATATGCAAGTAGCCCGCTCCTTTGTTTGCGCATTGATCAACTAACATGTGCATACTGCTTGGGTAGCTGGCGCCCTTACTTGCGTCTTCCACCGTGTAGAAGCACCATAAGTAATGTTCGCTAACGCTGGTCATTGGATATGTGACCAAAAATGACCCCTTCAACGTCACAGATGGTAAATTTTGTGCTCAAAAATTACCACGCCATCCAAAAACCATCACGGATGGTGATTTTTGAGCTTGGTAGCGGACTATTAATTCAATCCAACATTTTGTTACAGAACTACTAACCAGATCGGCGTAGCGCCGCCCATGGCTGCAGTCAACTCGGTAAGCTCATATTGGAAACTGGCTTAACCGGCTCGATATTCGAAACGCAAACAGAAAGGTCTGATCTGAACTAAAAGGATAAATTTCGAATGTTACGGGATCTGTTCACAGTGAACAAATAATCAATAGGTTTTGGTATAAATTGTGTAGGTAAACTTTTAGTAGGTAGGTAGATTTACCACTTGATGGCGGAATGTAATAGAAGAGTGAATAATGAACTGACATAGAGTGAATGGTGTGACCGAATTTTTGTGGAGTGATTTAATGAATTCGCCTGAAAAATTTTGTGGCCTGGTTTAGGTTAAGGGGTTCCGAGACGGTCAATCAGCTTGAGTTAAACATTATTTAAAATCTTTTTTATGTCTGTTTGATTTGTTTGACCTAGCAACAGAACAGAAACATACAGAAAATTAACGTGCTTGACTCAAGCTGATTGACCGTCTTTGAACCCCATAGGTAGGTAGGTACCATCAAAACATTGTTTGACGCGATTTTTTTTATTAATGATTCTTGTTTGCTACATTCTGTTGTTTGGATTTTTTGGTCGACCACACAGTTTTAGTACAATTCGATGTCTCTTTTTACCGTTTTAATATTAACAACAGTAGAATCGTTATTTAATTTTTACTTTAAATCGATCCGAAAAAATATATCTACTCTATTTATTAATAAAACTGCCGAGACAGTGTAAATTTTTATCCGTGAAGATAAATCACAAAATATTGCCCAATATTAAAAAGCTTGTGATCGAATAAAGAAAGATACCGTATTCGAAACCTTAGAAATGTTAATTACCACACGAAGTTCAACGGTAATCCCGATCGGCACCGAAAATGATGCCACCCTAACAGTCCCCAAATCCGGACTTAGAATTAGTAGCGTATAATTCAACGTGTTATACGTTCGGAAGCTCCAACCTCATTAGCGGGGTTCAATCTTTCGTTAAATTCTAGCTCATTATGTATCTTATAATTGGCACTAATTCTGATGAGTCTCACAACGCGAATGGCTCGGTAGCACGCCATTTCGACATTGTTGTACTTACAAAGTTCGGCGGGGATACTTGTTTTGCTATGGCGCACCGCGAGCGATCTCTGCCTGCGATTGCTTAAACTAAGGAATGTTCGCCAAGGTTGGTCATTGGGTGGGTAAGCAAAAGCATATTATGTTGAGTTCCACTTGGATCACGTAGGATATAGAAGGCCCAGCGGTGAACATTGATGACTAAAGAAATCTGTGACAAAAAATGAAGAAACACGACAGTGTGCCGTCACACACCACACACGGTGACAACAGAGCCGCCCTTAGGCTAGGTTCACACGGCATTGTACGGCACGTTAAGTAGTGCCTCATACATCGAGTATATAACCGTTCACACGTCGCCCGTCCTGCAAAAGAAAACGTACGTACGTGTGAAAGGTTCTATTCAAACAAATATAGTCAAGTGGTTAGTAATGAATTAGTAGCCGCTTTGCATTGTGTAATTAAAAACTTCAAGGATTGTTTTATTTCAAATGATACTTGACGAATTTCAAATTTGCCGAAATAAATTGATTGAGCCGATATACGAAATTCTCAGATAGCCTGCCTAAACAGGCATTTGTCTATTTTAAGCATTATGAAAACGCTTTTTTTTTGCTTTTTGAGTGAAACATTTATACAGGGCGTCCCACGGCCATGCCACACGATGGGAAAGTATATTAAATATTGAACGTAGGATATTTTACTAAAAGAAGACATCGTTTTATTTTTAATAATAAGTAGAACTGCATTCACAGATTTTTTAAAAATCGCCTACCTCAACCGGGAATCGAACCCGCCAAATGTGATAGAAAAATTACATGTATTTTATATTATAATAGCGTTTGAAATGGCCACTCATAAGCATTATTTTTTCCTGAGTAACCTAGCATATTAAATGAAACTAAGATCATAAAATTTTTCATTTTATTTAAAAAAATATATATTTATCAAATGCTCAAAATGTGATCCGTTTTGTTGTATACAAATTCTCACTCTTTTGATAATTTCTCTCCCTATCGATTTACTTATTTTTGCAAGGTGGATGTTTGAAATAATACGTCTAAGTTCATTTTGTAACTCCTGCACACTGTTGTACCGGTTCCTGTAAACTAAATCTTTTACATAACCCTGAACAAAATTTTAAATAAAATGAAAAATTTTATGATCTAAGTTTCATTTAATATGCTAGGTTATTTATCTGTGAATGCAGTTCTTCTTATTATTAAAAATAATGTCTTCTTTTAGTAAAATATCCTACGTTCAATATTTAATATACTTTCCCTCCGTGTGGCATGGCCGTGGGACGCCGTGTATACACAAAGCTACGTTAAAAGCTTTTGTCGCCTTACCTTATGCATCCTATTTTGTCATTAATAAGAGTTAGTCAGAGCTCAACCAAATTCACTGCTCCCTCTCGTAACCAAGGCCAAAATTACGTGACAATTCGGCTCTGCCTCTCAATACCAGCGAAATCTCATTAAACATCCATTGCCAAACTGCAGCTATTCAAATGTGATGTGATTTGGAAGCGGTCCATGGCGGAACGGCGCTACCCATGCCAGTACACCAGCTTACTCTGACACGCCTTGTTCTGGCAAATATATGGAAAGACTTTTAGTTTAGAAAACTGCAGGGTCCATAGAACAGTGGCCACGTTACCTGTGTGCGGGCACTGATGAGCCGACTGGCTGTTTCGTGCCTTAATGGGTGGATACTAAGCGGTAAATGGTGCCCTGTGACTTCAAAAAGGCGTGTGGATCGAACTCAGGCAGTTTGGTGTTCAATGAAAGGTAATGCAATAAATTTGCCAAAGCATGCCCTTTGTTAAGGGCATTAGATGACGGATAAATTTTAATATAATCACCAGCCCTTTAATACCACACTGCTAAGGCACATGCCTGCCCTATAGTTGAAAGAGAATAGGAGGAATGTGGGTGTTAATGCATCCATACATGATAATTTATGAATGTATGCATATAACTATGTACAAAAGAATCCTGGATGAAACAGTAACATAGTATTTTATTAATAACGAAAAAGTAAGTACTATTGTTTATTTTGTAAGGATATATTTAATTACCACCTCGATATTACTTGAAATAAGAGAAATGAAAACCGACAGGCAAATCTCCTTAAAATCCGGTCGCGAATTGAGCCGCCCAACAGCGAACATAGATTGGTTGTAAAATCAAAACTGCCAAAGATAATAACATGTCTTGTCATAAAACTCACACCACACTCTATGCAGTGACTATTACAATTTTTATTACAATTTCACCGGTCAGCACCTCGTCACGTCGGGAATCGATGTAACGACTTCCACGGTGAAACATCAAAGCAACGAATAAAACTGGATAGATATACCGTGATGACTGTTTCATGTGCGAGTTCTGTTAGTAGGGGCCGCAATTACCATATAATGATTAAATGTTATGGGATACATAATTATGCCGGAGGGAATAAAGATGTGTTGCTCCTTATTTTTATGTGCAGCTTACTGCACACTAAAAATGTCTGTACATGACCAACTCACATTTAATTTTTAACTTAGAGTAAGGTGGCCAATAACGAATATACTGCCTAAAAGAGCAGCCTGTTGTATAAAATTTTTATTGTATATAATAGTATTTTATAACTTCTTTCATGAAATAAAACATAACTGCGTTGCTCTGAAAAGAGTCATTTGTTTTCTCAAAACCAAATGACTAAAAAAACCTTGCAAGGTTTTAATTATACAAAATAACAAAACTTACCTGAAAAGAGAAACAACATTAAAGCTATTATTTCACAATGTCTTTAACTTAGATAACTATGCATTACACAAATATACTTTTATCATCTAATATTATATTTGTTTTATGTAATCATGGCAACCGATGACATCGAATCTATGCCAGGCAATACAAACTTAATGAAGGGCAACTTAGTTTCGTCGGCTTTCTTGAGAGGACATGTGAATATCGAAATTTTCCAGTATTTATACCAGAGTACCCGCTTTTTGCAGCATGCTCGTTTTTTGGGCCAACTTCCCCTAATATAATGTTATTTATTACCTAAGAAAAAAAGTTAGGGTGTAAAAATTTATGCTCATCTCATTAAAAATTAAATAAATACGTTGTGTTGTAGTGCCTTATGGTGACGCAGATCAGAATATAATAATCCATCCCCCATCTCTACCGTACAAGCCGACTAAGACTAGGTTCACACGGCATTGTACAGCACGTTTTTTTTGCAGGATGAATCTTAACGAATGAAGTAGTGGCTCATACATTGAATATAGAAAGCAGAGAAATATTAACACACCTCTATAAATAACTTTGGAACGTAGATTAGTCTGAGTTTGTAATCTTTATTTCACTTTTGAATAAATACAACATTATTTTAAAAAGTGCTATTTTAAATATTAGGTTGGGGAAAAAGTCTTTTCGCATTATAGTATGTATAAACTTGTAATAAAATCTCTTTGGCTATACTATTTGTATCTGGCTGGTTTTGTTATCATTGAAAGTTTAAATTTTAAAGAACATAATTCCAAATTCAAATTAGGAACATGTGTGATTTTCATTTGTTTTTCGTACCGCCAAGATGAGTGAATCTAATGAAGAAATTCGATACATTTTAAAATTTTACTACAAAAAAGGTAAAAATGCAACGCAAGCCGCGAAAAAAATTTGCGATGTTTATGGACCTAGTGCAGTGTCTGTGAGAGTAGCACAAATTTGGTTTAAGCGTTTTCAATCCGGAAATTTTGATGTCAAAGATGCACGTCGCTCTGGTCGCCCTATTACAGATAAAATGGATGCCATTTTTGAAAAAGTGGAGCAAGATCGGCATGTCAGTAGTTACGACGTAGCTGAAGAACTTGGAATTGACCACAAAACAGTTATGGCGCATTTGAAAAAAACTGGGCACACAAAAAAGCTCGACATTTGGGTACCTCACGAGCTCACTGAAAGAAACCTAATGAACCGTGTACTCATTTGTGATTCTTTATTACGCCTTAATGAAACCGAACCATTTTTGAAGAAGCTGATAACTGGTGATGAAAAGTGGATCACGTACGACAAGAACGTGCGAAAAAGGTCGTGGTCAAAGGCCGGTCAGGCTTCACAGACTGTGGCGAAACCCGGGTTAACTCGCAACAAGGTGATGCTGTGGGTGTGGTGGGATTGGAAGGGCATTATTCATTATGAGCTGTTACCACCAGGCAGGACCATCGATTTTGAACTCTACTGCGAACAACTGATGAGATTAAAGCAAGAAGTTAAGAGAAAGCGGCCGGAATTAATCAACAGAAGGGGTGTGGTTTTTCATCATGATAACGCTAGATCTCACACATCTTTAGCCACTCAGCAAAAATTAAGAGAGTTTGGCTGGGAGGTGTTAATGCATCCGCCGTATAGTCCTGACCTTGCACCTTCAGATTTCCACCTGTTTCGGTCTCTTCAGAATTCTTTAGGCAGTGACAGGTTAACATCACGAGAGGACTGCCAAAACCACTTGTCGCGGTATTTTGACCAGAAGTCCCAAAATTTCTATAGCAATGGGATCATGTCCCTACCTACAAGATGGCAAAAAGTTATCGAACAAAATGGTACCTACATACTTTAGTTAAATGTAAATAAACTATATTAAAAAATTTTTTCCCCAACCTTAGTTGGTCGCTCTGGAAGTCAATAGCTTCAATTTCACAACAAATGCAAATAACAATGCAGTTCGGCATAAAATTTAATGATTCGTAAAACATTTCAGCGCGCGCTACGTCGATACTGAAACGTCTGAGTTGGAACAAATGGCTTGAGTACATTTACTAGTAAATATTTCACCGCAAACAACTTCTTAATGAAATAAACAGTTTCCCAGATAAGTATTGAGCGGTCTTAATGAAAATGCGAAAAGCAAGATTATTACTCTGTAAATTAAGCTGATGTTGACGTACGGGTCGGCATAACTATGATTTTTATGTCACACCTGACCATAAAGGGGATTTTTCCGCCCGCTACGCGTACGTCAAATCCCACTTCCTGGTCAGGGGGTGACATAAAACTATAATCTTACTTCGGGAAATAAAAAAGAAAGCATATTCTTGCGGTGTTTGACGTTCTTTATTTTATCGCCTATCATGCTATTATTAACTTGATTCGAAATTGATCTTTTTAATTTCTAATATTCACATAGAATGTTTAAATACAGAGATAAGATAAGGAATGAGTATATCAGGGGAAGTTTGAAAGTAGCGCCAGTGACAGAGAGACTGCGGAGTAATAGACTTGGATGGTTTGGTCATGTTATGCGAAGAGATGAAAGGTATGTTGGCAAAAGAATGTTAGGCATGAACATGGAAGGACGTAGAAGGAGAGGAAGACCAAAGAAGAGATGGATGGATTGTGTAAAGGAGGACATGATAGCGAGAGGAGTGGATGAGAAATTGGTGAAGGATCGAAAGGAGTGGAAGAAGAAGACATGTTGTGCCGACCCCGCTTAGAGCGGGATAAGGGCAGGAAGAAGAAGTTTAAATACATAAATCCCGCCTGTAGGCAAAGGTGAATTAACATCCACGTTTTTCCAATCAGATTAGGTGTTCACATAAAAATCAAATAATAATTAAAAAGCAAACCCAAGCTTAACCTAATGCACGATATTTGTAAAATTATCTGCTTTTGATGTTAGAAATGGATGTGTACATTGTGAGGGTACCCTTTGGCATACAACGTGTAGTTGAAGGGTTAGAGAAATTTTGGCATGTTAATTAACTTCCTGGCTATCCGAGTGGTATAGGCAGCCGCCCGGACTGCGGAGGACGCGGGTTAGTTTCCCGCATCAGCCCGGCTAGCATGACCACCAAAACACGATATATTATATATATATATATATATATATATATATATATATATATATATATAGCTAAAAATATAAAAATAGCAGCCGATAAATGGCTATATAATGTATCGGCATTGTAATTGCTATATCATATCGTATTTTGGTGGTCATACTAGCCGGTAGCAGGACCAGTATTCTTTTTAAATTTTTGCTGACACCTTTTTCTTAACTTATATTTTAACAACCGATTGAGGTTAAAATGATGACCGTTTTAGTGAAATCAGAATTCAATAGCATTTTTATTATTTTCACACAATATTACTTTAAAGTGACATAAACAGGTAGGTTTCATCCTGTTGATATTGGAGTGCTATAAAGGGGTGCATGAAATTACTGAGCTTAAGTACACCGTTGCGGTATAGTACCTCGAGACTGGAGGTTTCGTCAGATCTCCCTCCGCTTTTATTGCTGGAGTTGAGCAATATCCGTGGTTGAATGGGGGTGTTTCACACGAGAATGTTGTTTCGGGCCTGCTAACGCTCTGCCAAATGTCGCTAAATGCTTTATTAACCTGAAGGAAGTGATACATATTTGTGACAGTCCGCCCGTTACGCTTCGTCACGTTCCATTGCGGTCCGTCACGATCTATTATTTTTTTCTTCAATATAAATAAATAAATAAATATTTCTATAACTTATTTTTTTACTGAGGTATGTTTCAGGCTTTTTTAAATAATTGTAGTTTTAGTTGATAATATTGATTCTTACCATGTAAGATAGTCTTTTTTGAATTATTGTTATATAATCAATCTTAAATTATAGATCGAGGAACTAGCTAGCCCTCAATCGTGTAAATTAAGCGATGAACGCTAACATCGGTCATTGAATGGGTAACCAATAAAATATCATCTTGAGTCCCTCCATGTAACGTGCTGGTTGGTCCTGGCTACATTTGCAGTCTTTAGTACCAACAAATCCGACCTGCGCCGACCCCAGATAGACTGGGTACAGGGCAGGGAGAAGAAGAATACCTACAAATCTCCAATAGGTCAACGTGGTGCTTTATGAGTCAATCTCCTTAGATATTCTTTCAGAGCTGGAAATGATTATAACGATGAGAAAGCGTTTGAGAGTAAAATCGAATCTACTAGGATCTACAAGACAATCCGTAAACTTATTTATTTATTTATTAAGATCACCAACAACTTATTAAATATCTGGAAAACAAAATACTAACTTTGCCTTGCCTTAAAACATAGCCACCAAACAAAAAAAGTAAAAGACATTCTGATTAATACTTTTAAAGAAATGTTCATATTTATGAATTTAGAAAGAGATTTATTTTTACAAAATTTCTTGTCAGAAAGAAATTACCACGAATGTCCCGATTGAGCAGCCCAAAACTTTGGATGGCTAAAATGTTTTAAAGCCTCATCAAGATAAAAGGTAATGACCGGATTTTGGAGATGGGGAAAGTTAAAAAAGTAAGAAATTCTTTAAAAGACTCATTTGGTAATCAAGAAAGCATTACGGAAATAGACAACCCATTTAATTAATTGACTTATACCCGTTTTCAACTACAGCAGTAAACTTTAAAATATAAATTAAACTAAACTAAGTACTTATGTACGTCTGTTCTTAGTTATCATTAATATTTTAGCTAATGAGAATTATTTTATTATGTCTCACTAAAAACTATGAAGATATAATTGAGTTAAGTGTCATTACGGTAAATAAGCATTAATGTCATATAGGTTAAGGTCGAAAGAGTTAGCACTGAACTCGACTACATCATTGACTGCTATAAATTAGAGAACCAGACTCTAATAACCATACATACTCTAAATGATTTGGGTATACTTATTCTTGTAAGATTTACCTACTTTACAGACTTATTTTTAGGACCTAAGTCTAGAACAAACATCTGATATAAAAAAAAGTTATTATTTACAAATCAACCAATCTAACAGAGAAACAGAATAGTACTCCCACGCCATTTGTAGAATCAAAGGGAAACAGCAATTCTGGCGTCGAATTTTAAAGTCTAACTTTAATCAAAGTCCAAATCTGTAATGAAACTTGAAAAGATATACAACAAACTTTCTCGATACAAAGTTACAGATGAATTATTCACAAATTGAACTTGAAATAGTGACTGACAAGGGAAGTCTCGTATCTTATAATGCTCCAAGCTCATAAATGTAGCAACACACATTCAGCGTTCCTAGTCAAAATGGACTGTAGGGAATGAACAAAAGGGATCCAAATTATTTTCTAGTGTTCATGGCCCTTCCAAAGAGTAATAAAGAGAATGGTAGGATAAGGGCGGTCTCAGAAATTTCATCTGAGGGTCTTTTGTTCAAGAGTCTGTCATGGGATGAATTTAAAGCATTTATAGTGAGTTGTCTAACTTTCGTATTTAATAATGCCCTTTGAATGGGCTCGATAGACAGTGAATTGAAATTTTGAAACAGTATATTATTTCCACTTTGCTAGCCATTATTACTAATATTTTATTACTTTAAGCAATAGGTATACAGTACCTAATATTGTAATGAAACAAATTTATTCAAATAGTTTATGTTAATAATAATTAAATATTTCTCGAGTTAGTGAACGTTATTGATTCCAAGTCTAGGAAGTAATTGCAGTATATTGTTGGTGGGTTATTTACCAAGAGTACTTGACTGACAATAATTCCTCATGATTTGTCTTCTTACTAACGGTAGACTTCAGAGAAACCGAGAAGATTTTTATAATATTCAAATAAAAAAAATATCCAGAATTTAGACTAATATTTTACATACCTACATAAATCGCGCCTATACCTATCCCCGAAGGGGTATAGTACTAGGGTAGGGGTAGTAATGACACAATTAGAAAAATAATTAAACATTGCAACAGTCCCACTGCAATACTTAATTTTTAGACTACTGAACCTAAGGTCTCTGAATGCGACAAGATAGGCTCATTTAGGAACTATTTCGAAGCTGCACGCCAAATTACTACGGTAACTACACACACGATAGCCGGAACTTAGCTAAAGACTGCTAAAGGCCTTTAGTGAGAACTCCGGAGCGATTTGCAAAGATAAAAAGAGGCGGTAGTTTTAGAATTATCTGCATCTAGCGACCTACTAGCTTTGCTAAGAACTGCAGCAGGCCTTCAGCATTACTAAGGACTACGTAATTTTTTAGCAGTGTCATTGTTTGCAAGATTTTGCCACGTAGAGTGAATGGACAAAAAGGATTAGTCGGAAGTGAATGGCGGTATTGACAGTGGAAGACCTAGGAGACCTATCAGTTCATAATCAAATTGAAAGTATTATTAAAATGAGCCAGGTCAAGAGTACCGGTGGACATGCATGAGGACAGTAATGAGAATGGATGAAGCTAATAAAATATTTGAAGTTCGTAGTAAGAGGCAAGAAGTGATGTCTGTCTGCCCCTGTGGAAGAAAGGCGTGACAATATAATGGTTTTTTTTTGAATAAACTGTGGTTCATAAATCAACGTTGAGAACAACCAGAATTTTTTGTCCTCAATCTTAAGTAGTTAGTGGATTTGCTTTGCCGCACTCAGAGACTTCAAATACATTAATGAGTACTTAATGTCAAAAAATGACAATTCATAACTAGTCGGTATTTATGGTCTAGATTTAAATGAGATTTTTTGACATTAAGTACTCATTAAAGTTATTTGACGTATCTGAGTGCGGCAGTTAGTACTGTTTTAACGAAACCTAATTAAAGGAGATACTAAATAACTGACCACTTATCACACATTAACATCCAGCCGAAGAACTGTGATTAATGACAACGAGAACATTTTATAATTTATTTTATAAACGAAAACTTTCTCCGAGAAAAATTTTTGGAGGTTGCTGAGACCAGAGCGGCTTTTAAATGGTCCTCGAGCCTCCTGTGCACTCCTTGTGAGGGTTTCCATTCGGTCGGTATTTGCCAGGGACTACCCACTGCCGTGGCTAGCCTCGCAGAGCGTCAAGAATCGGAGCGAAGCTTATCAGAAACGCTGCTGCCCATTCTTCGTTATACACCTCTCTTATAAATGACTATAAAGCGAGTATTTTACCCCGAAACCCCCATATGGAAATGAGTCGCGGCCATCACAATGGTACAGCCACTTAATCGATTACGGTTCACAAAACTGACCACACTAGCCACTAGTGAGGTGCTCTTAACTAAAATATACGGGACAAGTAGTTTTTGAACCCTCTACCCTAGCACCAGTTCTTTTTACCCTTTTAGCATAAGTGGGATAACACGGGTTCGGTCAGGGCGCGCTCAACTTTAATTGAAATGAGCTTGTTTTATTTATGCTCGTCAATATAAGTCCGGGTCTGTTTATCCCGATGTTTTGTTGGCCGGTAAATAAACGAGATTGGTGTATTTATTAATATTGTTTTAGTTTGCCCATCCGAATGGGTGAGAGGTATGCTTATTATTCGGTAGGTACCAAACAGTGTTAAAAGTCGAATGCCTCAAAGAGTTTCTATATAGTTCACATTGGTTATGACTCTGCCGTCCTATCATCACCTTCCTAATACATTTTCCAGGTTATGTGGGTTCAGCGCATTATGCACTTTTGTTCATATGCATCAGACGTCATCAAGTCATCAAATCTAATAAAATATGGAGATGAGCTCATAGACCGAAAAACGGAGAGAGTGATTGAGCGAAATGAGAACATTACAATCCATCCTGCTGCAGATTTTGGCTTAGTTAACTTTTACGACACCTCTGGGGTGACTCGGGGCAGGAATTTTGTTCGTAATTTTTCCGCTCATAGGCCAGGACTAGCATATTTTAACAGCGTCCATTATTTTGTTCTTTTTATAATATGATTTGTATTATATAATTGTGTTTTTTTTTATAATTTGTCACCTCAATAAATAACATTTTGTCTGAGAGCCTGTCCTATAATAAAGACGAATTACTCAGGCAAGCTTGAAAAACCTACAATAAAAGCGTATTACTCAGGCAAACGTAGTATGCTGAAACTGATCTTGAAAATCATAAAATTTGGTCGCACATTTTCCCGCAGGCATCCATGACGAAAGTTTGTTTTACAAGATTAATAAAGCTCACGCCACTTACGTTGCCGAGCTCCGAGAATAACGTCCCAATAAAAAGTCAAAATATATATTTCCCTTTTCTGCGGCAGAGGCTAGAATAATAAATTAGTAGACAAGATTCGAAAAAGCTATTCAAAAATAAGACACTGAGGTTCATATAATGCCAATTATACTGTTGTAACAGTAATTTTTTCCTGGGACATGATTATTGCATGCCCATGATAGCACGGGGACAACGGATCGTCTAGAAATTTCCGTAAGCTGTCCAACCTTATCAACGGGGACAACTGACAATAATATTTTAGTTCTTTTTAAACGCTTAGATCCATGGAAATCGGATTCGTGGTGAATTACAAACACTATTTCTAATGATCCGAGGGCACATTGTAGATACTTGGAATTTTTGCCCAGTGTTACCTAAAGGTATATGGTATAAGTTCCAAGTATCTACTTTATTTCTAAAATCGAAGTGTTTTCCCACGCGCAGTATTTTTCCAAATTCAAGCTGCACAGCTTATTTGAAACATCCACACCATAATAATTTACTTAACTCTAAATTGTAGATTTCGGAGCTAAATTAATGCAGTGTTAAGCCTGAAGCGCCAACTGCTGAGCTGGACCGATATAATCTGAGTGCGGCCGCAACTTTATGGCAAATTGGAGTCATACCAAGCTGACACGGAGACACTGTACTGTTCCCAGTGACGGGCTGACTCGACCGAACGACCGGCGTTTTGAAGCCGGAAGAACGAAGGTTTCTTACGACGTAAGTTCGACGTAAGTATATCGGAATAATTATTTTTCATCCCACCATCTCGGAAAAAGCGTTTTTACTCTTCGATATCTGAGTGCAAAAGCCGTTTTTATCCTCTAGAGGTTAAAGTAAATTTGAATTTAGAACATCGTGTGCAATGAGTTTGTGAATTCAAAACATCATTATACATATTTATTTCTACCTCCATGGTGCCGAAATTGTCATGCAACCTATTTTAATTTGTTAAAAACTCAGACTCGGAACCTTCTTGGTGTACTATTTTTGTAATTTGCTTTGCGCGCGCCATTGTCTTTTCACGTCATAAATTTGTTAAAACCAAGGAGTTCCGTGACGGTCAATCAGCTTGGCGTCAATCTTGCTTTAAACATTTTGATCGTCTACCACGCTTGCTGGATGCTTGAGTCAAGCATTTAAAAGCTTTTTGTGTCTGTTTGATTTGTTTACGCTAGCAACGGAACAAAAACATACTGAAAGTCAACGTGCTTGACTCAAGCTGATTGACCGTCTCGGAACTTAATGGAGTTCCGAGACGGTCAAAGGGACGGTAATTTTTATTAGGTACTTACAGATGTGTCTGGATGAATGTTGCGGGTGTGGGTGGGTGGAAGGGTGGCTGTTGGAGGTGTGTCTGGGTGAATGGGTGTTTTAAGGGGGTGTGTCTAGGTGAATGGGTGTTTTGTGGGTGTGTCTGAATGGATGGGTGAGTATTGTGGGTGTTTCTGGGTGATTGGGTGTTTTTTGAGTGTGATTAGGTGGTTTGTGGGTGTTTCTGGGTGATTGAGTGTTTTTGGGTGTGATTGGGTATTTTGTAGGTGTTTCTGGGTGACTGGGTGTTTTGTGGGTGTTTCTGGGTTAATCGGTGTTTTGTGGGTGTTTCTGGGTGAATGGGTGTTTTGTGGGTGTTTCTGGGTGAATGGGTGTTTTGTGGGTGTTTCTGGGTGAATGGGTGTTTTGTGGGTGTTTCTGGGTGAATGGGTGTTTTGTGGGTGTTTCTGGGTAAATGAGTGTTTTGTGTGTGTTTCTGGGTGAATGGGTGTTTTTGGGTGTTTCTGGATAAATTGATGTTTTGTGGGTGTTTCTAGGTGAATGGGTGTTTTGTGGTTTTTTCTGGGTGAATGGGTGTTTTTTGGGTGTGTCTGAGTGGATGGGTGTGTATTGCGGGTGTGAATGTTGTTGGTGTTTCTGGGTGGGTGTTGAGAGTGTGTTTGGGTTAATGGGAGGGTGTTGTGGAAGTTTCTGGGTGAAAACAGAAACTGTTGTGATTGTATTATTTTTTTGTATTTTGCAATTTCCTCGTTGGGGGGGATGAAAAGTTACGTGTTGCACTTGAGTGCAAAGATTTTTCACCTTGTGCTCTTTTGATTCCCTCGCTATCGCTCAGGATTCTAATTTTTGAATCACTCGCTACGCTCGTGATTCAATTTTAGAATCCTTCGCTAGCTCGGTCATCAAAATTGAGCACGCGGTTAAAAAACAACTTTGCACTCACGTACAACAAATAACTATTATTTTACAAAAAAAATAATATATTGATGGCCGGTTTAGTCAAATGGTTAGATCGCTGGTTAATAGGCCAATGGTCCAAAACCTGGTAGAGGCGGATAATGTTTGTGTATAAACACGGGTACTTTGATCTTTAGTTAAGACTGTTTATGTAGTATAATAACAATATTTATACAAAATTATTATGTATTACTAGCAAATCGGGTGTTTTGCACTTGAATGAATGAATGAATGAAATAAAGTTTATTTGGCAAAAAATATATTAACAATAATAAACACAAATTTAAATATTATTAGGCCAAATAGGTCCCCGCTCATCACATAGGGGTATAAAAAATAGCCTACGACACAAATAGGATTATAATTATAACGCGTCATTGTTCCAAGCGCACACAATATTGCTATTTGATTTTAAAAAAAGCCGCATCAAAGCGTGATGAATATTTTAAAAAATATGTGGCCATTATACAATATTGCATTTTGCATAGCAATAGCTTTTAGATTGAGATAAAAAAAAATATATTATCAAAATAAATAAAAACTTTGCTCAAATTTCGCGTTTGGTTGGGAGCATACCCGGACAGGTTGGAATGGAGCCAGCGATATGTCCGGGTCCGTGTAGGGATAACAGGATATCTAGCTTACGAACGGCTTATTCAGACAACTGGGTCGCGCTTGAACATTCACTCGCTACGTTAAATAGAATTAATTCAGCTCTCTTCCCTAAAGTTGTGTCTTAGTGAAGTGCAAATAATGTCCTTTTTCATTAAAGCGAAAGTTGGAAAGCGTTTCTTGTGGAAGTCCCGGAATCGTATTGCTGGTTAAGTAGCTATTAAGCTGTATATCTTTTAAGGCTTCTTCCAACTACCCGGTTAAAATATCTGTAGACCTGGCGTTGGTGTAGTCACTTCGACGCTACTGTACACTCTAGCCAGGTCCACAGACATTTTAACCGGGTAGTAATGTTATTAAATCCTTATGTGGGAACCAACATTCTAACTTATTTCTGACCGCAAAATTCAGAATAATAAAATTCTAGAGTTTAAGATTTAGGTACTAATTATGACCATTGACCGTGACCATTTTTAACACTAAAATTTCATTAATTCCTTTCATTAATTGTAATTGAAAACTCTTTCCAGATGTCTACAACACTCTTTAATTTTCTTCATGCTGACTTCAAAAGTTTCAGATGTCCACTATTTCTGCAGAATCAATTTCCTGAGTGAAGACAAAGAGATGTCTAAAGGACACGTCACCGCCAGCTTTCTTATTGAATTACGAGAGCTTAATATTGCTGCAAGGAACTTTTACTGTGGAAGCTAGTTCTACTAAGATTAAATGTAAAAGTTTTTTATGTTTGGATGTTTCCGCTTCATGGGGACGAATCATAAAAAATATGTTGTCATTGTAGAAATAAATAAAAGACGATTACGGGATACTTTTTGGAGAATTGTGCAAAAAGCACTTTGCGGCTTACTTCTTACTTCTGTTTTGGCTCCCGAAATAAATCACCGTAAAATGTTTTTTTGTAGAAAGCATACCCAATAAATCGCAGCAATAATTATGCAAATAGCATGCCCCACATATCACAAACAGCATGCGATATATGCTGTATGGACGGAAATATTGTGCAAGGAATGCATATTATGACAGGTTATCTTTACAGGACTCAAGCCAAAAACCGATATTACAATAGGTTACGCTGTGTTTAATCCGTAACATCTACTGATATTTTCTCATAGTTAATATAAGCAAAGCCTAAAGCAGGTATTCTCGTGGATAAAATTTTTTGCCAAAATGTTAGGTGGGAACTTAAACTTTTTTCTACCACCTTCAAGGACCAGACGGAGTAGACAATATATCTATTTTCAAAATTGGTTTAGGCAATACACCCTCCCCGCCCATATCTATTTATAGAGAACTGAGAACGTGACGTCCACTCTTCTTCATCAAGCTTCCGACAATTTTTTCTCAACCCATGGAATTGCCTGCGAGATCTTTAACGATAAAAGAATCTGACGTCGAGCCATTTTAGTAATGGGCGTACTGAGCTTCAACTCCGTCATTAGGACTTGGAATTTCACTTTTTATTCGGCAAATGAGGCGACGTGAATCCTAAACGTTATTACAACGATATCCCCTATCTTAGAATAATAAAAATGTATTGCTCTCATAAACTCTCTGAGGTGCAAATACGATATGGACTCACGAGATAACTGTTGAATCCTTACACCGAAAGTTAGATCATTAAACTTAAATTCAGTAACTTGAGGTTGTAATATAGTATATTTTCTGTTAGCTATATTTGAATAGCTATATGTGCGTTTGTTTTAGAATTTTATATTCTATATCAAACGCATTTATTATATTATTAAGTATTAGTATAATTATGTTTGAATATAATACTGATTACACTATATTTTAACGATTTCCAAGTGGCACCAGGACCTAATATGAATACTTAGAGATAATGTAAACACTTACGGCTTATAATAACTAGGTCATGCGCCAACAACGCTGATTTATAAACAAATATGCCCCAAGTTTCTCGGGAATTCCGTCATGCTCACCGCATGGAGTCGCGAGCAAATAAACATATTTATCATTGTAACTGTCGGAAAAGGTGCCGAGCCCCTGCAGTTAAGAGCAGCTAGACTCGGAGAATGGAATAGAGTTAGCTTTTGAACTGAGCCAAAACAAATGCAATGGCTGTAATTTTATCACCATAGTTAATAATACGAAATCATAACGACGGTATTAGTAAAATTGCCAAAGGCCTGGTGCATAATTATTATCATCAGGTATCGACAACTCAGGGTCTTTAGAATACCATACTTTGTGGGATATATGGATGGATGGATGTGAATGAGGAGATGACGAGTGACAGAAGAGAATGGAGAACCCCAAATAGGATGGGATAAGGGCAGGGCGATGATGATGACTTTGTGGAATATAGCATGTTAGAAGAAATAATTATCATGTATAAAACACTTCAAAAATGTGTTTTTTTATGTACCGTAGTACTAAATAGTTAATTTTGTTAAGGGTATTAATTTAATGTACGCAACTACTTTAAGGGTGATCGTGATTTCTCAACAAAATAACTTGCATCCAACACGGTCGGAACCACACAAGACACGAAAGTCAATAAAACACAAAGAGAATTAGATGCAGCAAGAAAACTGTGTTCCGAATAGAAAAGTACAGAACGAAATGTCACTTGGCGAGTTGGTAACAAAGTGTGTTCCCCAATGTGCCTGTATTCGGTCGCCAGTTGCCAACACGTTTTATGGACTGCACGCGGGTATTGGATTGTATACGCAGGGGTTTCACCCTCAAAATAATACGGTATTTTTTTTTAAAAGAACTGCTTATGACTTTGTTAATTTGATGGCGGGTTTGTTCAAATGGTCAGATCGTCAGCCGGCTATGGACCAAGAGGACACAGGTTCCAATCCTAGTAGCGGCAAATGTTTGTGAGGACCAGCTCATGTCCTAATTTGATGACCTCTTCGGTCAAATGGCAGATCGCTGACTATCGATCAAGAGGGACCTCCGGATTTGAATCCTGAGCAAATGTTTGTGATGACATTTATTTTGTTCTCGAGTTCATTGATATTGTAGTATTGTGTTTTAATTAATATTAGTCACTTCTATTTCACTTATAATTCCAAATTTGAAACCTGATTAGCGTTAGTCAGATGACAATAAACATTATTATTATAAAGGGAGGATGAGTGAGGGAGGATAGTCAGATGCGCTGGCTTCGGCCAATGATGTCTCTGGTTGAAATGCGGGTAAGGACAATAATATTGTTCAATTTTTATGTTATAATTATTATTTGTTTATATATTTATATGGATGACATTTAGTTTGCGTAACACAAGAGCTTAAGCTAACTGTGGGTTGGATGGATTAGTGCGAGTCTTAGAAATATTCATTAGTGGGATATGTTAAGTTTATGATTCATATTTTAAATTGTCTCACTCTCTATACGGCATTGATAAAATAGTTATCACTATAATCTAAGCCTTTTAGGTTTGTTATAAGTTTAAAATCTGCAAATTGCAATTACATGAATTGCCCTTTATAGGGAAAATGTGATTACTTATTACATAATTTCTACAAGTCGCCTAGATCTTAGGCACAGTGCACAAGCTGATTACTTAAGGGTACTTTTAATTTGTTTTCTCGATTAATTTTTATGAAAATTATCTTTCTATACCGTGTGGCGACGGCAGAGATGAATTCAATTCCACCATCCATATCTGTTCCCGGGTAATGGCAAAAGGTTTGCCCCTTATAACATGGCCACCTGACATAAACTGACCAAATGTCAGTGTTAACATACATCTGACTACATCTTAGGGAGAAAGGCGTGACTTTGTATATGTACGGTATATGCATGTATAATCTTTCTTGAAATTTGGTTTTCCTGTGACTAAGATTTTGGGGTTAGAAAAAGAATTTCGAAAAATTATGATCTTGAGGCGGGAATCGAACCCGCGTCCGCTGCTATCCGGGCAGGTGCCTGACCGCTCGGCCACCCAAGACACTAATTAACTTGCCGAAATTCTTCTAACCTTTACACTTCACGTTGTAAGCCAACGGGTACCTTCGCAATGTAGAAATAAATTTCAAACATTCCAAAGCAGATATTTTTACAAATACCGTGCGTTCGGTTAAGCTTGGGTTTGCTTTATAAACTATTCGATTTTAATTTTAACATTATATAAATGTTAGAAAAATTAGTACAAAGATTTTGGGATTAGAAAAAGAATTTCGAAAAATTATGATCTTGAGGCGGGAATCGAACCCGCGTCCGCTGCTATCCGGGCAGGTGCCTGACCGCTCGGCCACCCAAGACACTAATTAACTTGCCGAAATTCTTCTAACCTTTACACTTCACGTTGTAAGCCAACGGGTACCTTCGCTTTGTACTAATTTTTCTAACATTTATATAATGTTAAAATTAAAATCGAATAGTTTCCTGTGACTATTGAAATAATCTGAATTACAATTGCCCAATACTGTTTTGACGTAATACGAACGCCGAGGAGATGACACTAATTTACCATTGGATGCCTTCCGTTCTGGATCTGTTGATTTCAATAAGATGCCCATTAAGTGACTAGAGACGGAAGTCAATAACAATGAATCACAGTGTAATAGTCAGGGTTATAAGCAGACAGACGCAAGTGCTACATCAGAATCTCAGGCGAATTCATAACAATATACTCCTAAAATGATAAGTTAATGTTGAGGGAGTGGATGACTTTACGATAGCTGAGCAAGATGTATTAAATAATATAAATATTAATAAAACAATAATAAATAGCAACGCACTCCAAATTGAAATTGAGAGAAAATTGCCATAAGTTTGATGTCAATATTTCTTAATTAATCTTCTGACAGATATTTATTATACGTTATAAATAATATATTTAAAAATATATATATATTTACAATTATTTTCGATTGACAACCCTAGGCGACGAGGAAGTTCGGTTCGGACATAACGGGCACGAAATATTATGTTGTATCTGACAAGTTTTGTTTGACTTGTCCAGAAAACATCGGAAATGTTACGTTAACGTTTTGCTACAGTATTGGAAGTGCTATGGGTTAGCGGTCGAGTCACAGTAAATATGAGTAGCATTATGTGAAAGCTAAAAATAATTTTTAAACGAAAGTTTAATTTATTTGAAAAATTTACCTTGGTGAATAGTATAATTATTATTATAAGGTCTCGTCAGACTCTCGTGTCACGAAATATATTAACACTTTCCTTGTGAAATGAGAAGATTTATCTACCCCCTTTCAATTCACATCATACATCACACCGTAAAGGTTCTAGTATTCGTGGATGTATAGAAAGGTACGAAAATGAGTTCACTCAAGGACTCAAGGTCGCCTGCCTGACCAACCGTCTTTATGTATGCTGTTGTTGATGGTATGCCCTCCACCTTTCGAATACTTCAAGGCCTATACCAATAATAACATTCTACATTATTTTTTCGCCCTCAGCCCAGTATAGAAGGTTAAATATCGCCCACTGCCTACGTTGTACGCCTTTCTATCGCTAGTCATGTTTCCATCAAACTTTGGTCTCTCAAGTTTCCCAATAACAGGGAGAGGTGGAATAAATCACGCAGCCATTGTGACCTTGGCGATCTATCTCTTCCAGGATTTTTTTCACCGCGTGTTGCCAACTACGCTGTACAAGCGAAAACGTCATATACCTATAAATTACGTGACGTAGCCATGACGAGGGTTATACGTGTCATCTCTTAAGTTAAACCACCGGCGGCTCCATTAATAATACACGTCTCGTGTTCCATCATGCTTCTGCTGAATATAAATGGCTGGCAATCGATTAAGAGGGATTTATGCCATTGTGGAAGGAAATGTTTTCAATAGCGCTTTCGGTGGGACATTTTGGATGATGCCTGTCGGCAGTCAGTAGCGGTATTTTTTCACTCGGGGAAAATACCGCTACTTATTCAGGAGCTCGATGGCGCAGTGACTTTTTATGCTAGGCAGGGAAGCTCTTGTCCTTCATCTCATCTGATGGTAAGTGACGATAAGGGCAGAAGATGAAATTGAGCTTCACTTGAAACCCTCAACCACAGCGGCCTGCGATTGCGTAAACCAAGTATTAGTTGAATAAATTTATCTCATTTTTCTTATGTTTCGCGATTCATTAGCTTTAGGGAAACAAAAGGCTTTGTTTTCAGGCTACGTCTTGCATTTTGTAGATCTATACAGATAGTACTTTCATGCCAAGCCAATGTAAACGCCAGGATACACTACTAGGTAAAATTAAATCTTATCTTTGGTTATAAGCAAAAAATAAAAATAAAACAGACAAAATACAGTTATCATCAAATAAGTACCTATATTCTTTAGACAGTAAATTATTATCATATGTGCGTATGTTTTCGTTATCAATAAATAAATACCCTGTGGGACACCTAACTACAATATCCGTGGTCAAAACAATAACACCTCTATGTGACTCACGATACGTGAAAGTGCTAATCAAAGCGAAGCTAGGTGATCGACAATCCACAACCTGACCAACGTTCAATCTAATACAGACGATATCTTGTTGCGCCTTCCAATGCATAGAGACAGACAGGGATACATTCTATTTTGTGCCCGACACTCGAGAGTCGCTTCGCAATTAATCCGATTGTTTGACATACGGCTTGATATGTGGTTGTGAACGTTTGTGCTAGCTTGCAATGTCGCTCACAGTCTCCATGTAATTGGCTACTAATGGGCCAATAAATTTAATTAAGTACATGGAGAGAGCTGGTTTTAGTGCATTTTTTTAGAAAAACAATGCTATCTTTTTTTTATTTTGCAAACGGGCTATAAAGTTTCCAGTCAGAACTGTCAATGGTGTTAAATAACAGTCAACAGCGTATCAAGTTACCAATATGTGTCAAACTTTCTCGATCGACTTTAATTTAATAATCGATTGCAGATATTTGACAATTTGTACAGTTTGGTGACTGGACATTATTTATCTAGTAGTGAGCTCTGGTTTCTAAATATACCAATGCATAAGGAGAAGATTATATTAAATTTTCCTAAAATATAAAATAACACAATTTGTTTTTTTACTATTCTTATTAATATGTATTGTTATTTTAGGAATTAATATTAGTAGTTTGTAATTAATATTTATAAACTTATAATATGCGGCCTTGTTAATTGTTTAAGTATAGCGACTTACTCAGTGTTTTGTCACTTTTCCTCGCATTCAAAATCAAAGACAAAACGCGGAATAGCTATACCATGTTACTACCAGTTTATTATTAAGACGGATAAATATTAACATAATTTATGAGATGAAAATAAGCTAGTGAAACATGCAAGCTAAACATGCAAGGAATACTTGATTTTTGTTTTTTTCCGACTCTATAGTGGCTTATGCTCTCCCGCGAACATTTTACATTTTTTTAAAAGCCAATCCACTAGGTTTATTCTGCCGCCAATGGAACGTATTGATTTTAGTGCTTCAAATATTTGGGTAATCTTTTTATGTGATACCCAGAATAATTGTTAAATGATTTCATGATTGTTATTAAAGTTATTAAATGCAAATGTTTAGCTGCATACGTGACTTATAATTATTATTGTTGTGTGTTAGTAAAAAAATCAAATATTTGTCGGTGTATAAAATGAGTATATAGGTATATCTACTGTCTAAACTGATGTGTAAAAATATTTTCCATATACCCCAATCGACAGGCAGGAACTTAAATTTCGACTTAACACTTCTATGGAGCGGACAATAAGTTGACCGCGAATAATCAATTTCACATACATAAATCATGCCTATATCCCCAAAGGAGTAGGCAGACGTGAAATAATATAACACCCACGCGTCGCCAAATATTAAATCCCATGTAATAGGTGGCGAGCGTATCGGGCACGTAACTTGCAGTATATTGCTAGGTGGTATAATATAAAAGGAATGCTGCTGCCCATTACTCGTCGCTTTCTTCACCCTTAGTCGCCTTGTACGACACCCACGGGAGAGATGGGGGTGGTGACAATGGTATTCTGCTCTGCCGTCACCACACGGCTATAATCAATCAATTTTATTAATATAATTATAATAAATTTTAAACATTAATTATTTATTCTGCATGGTACCGGTTTAAGGCAGTATACCTACTCGCTTTGATCTGCTTTCCTTTAGTTGGCAACAATGAAATCGAATTCAACTTTTATAAAACCGCCCCAAATTCAACGTTGATAAAATCTCTTTGCCATCACGCAATAAGAACGGGGTTTTCGAGCGAGTGTAAGGTTTCATAAAATTTTGCATGGCCTCCCGATAAACATGATCGCTTTATTAGCAAGGTGCTCCGAAGAATTTAATTAGCTCTCCAGTCAGAATCATGTGAAACGGGATCGCTACTTATCAACGGGCGCTGGCGTAATTAAATTGTGAACAGGTGGAAGCTACACGGAATGAATCAAAATTAATCCAAGCCAATTTGACGAACTCGTATCGTCGGCTTCGGTTAGAGTTTAATTAAATAATGTTTTGACGGGCCCCGTCTTGGAGGAGCTCGCTGGCGCAGCGGTACAGCGCGCTCGGCCTGCGATTGCGTAAACTAAGCAATGGACGCTAATGCCGTTCATTGGATGGGTGACCAAAAGTTTGTTATCTCGAGCTCCTCCGTGCTCGGAAGGCGCGTCAAGCCATTGGTCCCGGCTAAATCTGCAGTCGTTAATAACCACCAACCCGCACTGGGCCAGCGTGGTGGGTTATGGCTCAGTCTCCCTTGAGTGTCCCCACTTAAAGGGCTGGTGATGATGATGATGGGCCTAGTCTGGCGGCGACGTAGTAATGTAAGCGAAAATGTTTGTTTTGCAATTGGAAATTTGTTTTTTATTGTACACCCTGTTGTTGCCTGAGATGACAGTCATGACGTGAGGTCTAATATCCTCCGCCGCAGTTTTCGTACAAAATAACTTAGGGGCCTTATGTTCGGGGCCCCTAACAAAGCGAAATGCGAGTGTAAGTAATAATCATAAAAAATATATTCTTTATTGCACAAAAGAGTAAGCCAAAAAGAATGAAGTAAAAGTAACAGAAAAGCCGGTACAATTGTTGCTAAAAACCAATATTTTCCAGGCAATAATAGTTCGTCTCTGCGTACTCATGACGTAAGCACATAGTTTTCAAATGTTTATGAACAATTAGCGTAATAAACATTCTTAATTTTGTATAGTTGAAATTACAAACCAATAATAGTTAAATAGCGTTCTTATAGTATGTTTATGCGTGTGATCAATCATAGCGCTACCTTTAGGCACCACATAGACTAAGTAAAAAATCTCTTAATTTAAAGGCTACTCTTTTATCCAGTCCAAGCTGAAGTCTGAAGGCTAGTTATTCAACTTTTCCGGAACATAGCCAAGTTCCAAAGATGTTATTTATATTACAAATTTGAAAGTGAACTGCCGCCAGGCAGCGTGATGCGGCTTAAAATTTCCCTCATTTTAGCTGGAGTATTTTTGTAGATATAAGGAAATTACCAAGAAAAAGAAGATGCGGGAGCCGTCTGGATTGCAGAAGACGCGAGATGAATATTCAACTTTTTTTTACATTAATAATCCAAAAATAATTTAAGGGATCAATGTCATTTTTAAATGCCATGAAAATGTCGGCGCAAAAGTCTTTCTTTGCAATTGTCTATTATTTCTTACCATCAAAACCTTATTACTTATAAATAACCATAACAGAAAATTAAATATTTTTGTAGTTTTTTTTCTACGTCTGGCAAATAGCTTTAGGTCACAACCACTCAATCTAAAAGCCATAAAACTTTATGTCATTATAAATAGCTTCATCCTTAGTATTTCTTTTAGTGTACTCGTTTCTTGGCACGATCTGTGTGTCACGCATCAAACAATGCTTGGGTGACAAGATAGTGCTTTCGATGTGTATAAATAATATTAATTGCTCACTTTCGACATCGTTAGTCTGACTGATAGAAAAGAGTCTATTTATACATAATACGAAATGTGTGTCTGTTGCTAATATGATAGTCAACAGTAGCTCAGACTGTATACAACTGTCTAACACCGCAAATTGATTGGCAACCTAAATGTGCTTAAAAAAAGCACAAATTTGACAGTAGTAATTTATAACAGTTAGTAAAGAATCGAAATATCGGCTACGCGGGACTAAAGGTGCATTTGTAGAAGAAGATGAATGCAGGCTAGGTAATTGCAATAGCTACCTATTGCAATTACCTAGCCTGCATTATGCGGACACCAACTATGCTTACCCAAAGAATAGTTGGTGTCCGGCAGGCGGCTGGCTGCGAAATCTTAGCCTTAAGAAATACAAAACCATCAAACGAGAAATAGATAGAGCAAAAACAGCGCCTCTAGAAAAATGGCCAATACATTCGAACGAATAGAATCCAAATGAACGAGACTGACGTTTACATAGAAACCAACATGGCGACCGTCGTCCTGTCATTTTTTTATGTTTAAACAGGGAACCTCTTACTGCCGCACTCAGGGACGTCAATTAACTTTAATGAGTATTTAATGTCAAAAATTTTCATTCAAATCTAGACCATAGACCCGGCAAGAATAGCGACTAGTTTTGAATTGTCATTTTTTGACGTTAAGTACTCATTGACGTTATTTGATGTCTGTGAGTGCGGCTGTATCCCTTCATCTCAACTGATGGTAAGTGACGATAAGGGTCGAATACGGAGCGAAGCTTCATCTGGAACTCTCAACCACAGAGGGGCTGGCTAAATGTTAGAGAAGTAGTCAAAAATTGACCTAATTTGTTCGATTGAAACGTACGTTTTCCACGTGATTAGACCCCAGTAGACGGATCCTCGTTCGCGTCTCGTCACCGATTCGCCTTTTCAATCGAACCCCTCTCTAATGACTTAATACGCGAACGCGCACTAGAAACTTTACGCTATAAAGGCCCGGAGATATGTTGTGATATTTCTCGATAACAAGCAAAGTTCCGCCCTTCGGTGGTCGTAAAGACCGCGAGCTTGTTTGTGCCGGATTTGGAAGCGTTCCAAAATTTTCTTGTTTGTGTTATAGGTACTGTGTGATGATATTGTAATGCTCAGTTTTCAAGTAAGCTTAGATATGTAGGTGAGGTTGGAAATTGAAAGTTGAACAGTCAATGGTTATTGATTCAGGCATACGGTACCTACGGGTTCAAGACGTGTCTTACGTCTTAAACACTTTATTGTAGTAACACCGAATATAATATATTTGCATACATACATAAATAACGCTTATAGCATCATAGGGGTAGGCAGAGGTGAATTAACACCTATGTTACGCCAATTAAGTTAGGTCCCATGTAATAGGTGGCCAGCCTATTGCCATAAATCAGGACATAAATTGCAGTATATTTCTATAGGTAGGAATGCTGCTGCCCATTGTTCATCGATGCTTTACTCTTAGTGGCCTTATACGAAACCCACGGGAGAGATGGTGGTGGTGATAATAATTGTATTCTGCTCTGCCGTCACCACACGGCTTCTAATTCTATGTATTTTACATTACCATAATAAGCTAAGTATAAGAATTAAAACAAATAAAAACTATCAAATTATTAAAATAAGCAGGATTCATCACAGGGGTGGTAGATGCCGTCTAGTTAAGTTGATGGCTGATAGAAATAAACCTAGTTGTTCAGCTGTTTCTCAACTCGACTGAAGTCTCTTTCTAAGAAAGCAAAACGATCAACTTAATTAATTTCAAGTTTAAAACTCGAATTTAATTGCATGACATCTACTTTTTATATGTATAACATAGTTTTTATTATTCTAGTTCAGACAAAGTTTAGTCTTGTTTCTACATCATATCGTCAGTTTGGTCATTGCTCGTCACTATAACACTTTATCGCCATGTACGACACCCGCGGCAAAGATTGGTGTGGTGGTTCCTTTGCCGTCACCACGCGTCTTCTTCTTCTTCTTTTGTGAATAGCAACGTGACCGGGCGTCTTATTTGCAATCTTATTTGTAGAACAAGCCTTATTTTGTCTCACCGAATCAAAAAAAGGAAATGTGCAATCAGAAACACAAACGTTAGGCAGTTGAAAATTTGCCTATTGACCTTTAAAAGCTAAGTTTTGAAGCAAAGCACTCAAGTATTAAATCGTCGACCCAATGGATTCAACTGAACACTCAAGTTTAATGATATAAAATCGAATCCATTGGTTCGGCATCGGAAGGGTTGAAGGATTTGCTAAACAAGCAAATTAGTAATTCTGCTTGGATCGCGACTCCTATTATTTAGCTTCCCCTTTTTTGGTTTGTTTTAGCTGTCCCACTCAGAAAAAAATGTTCGTGAACAATGGAAACATTTCTACGATTATTTTCATGGTTAAATATGGCGCCAGTGACAGAAAACTTGAAAGGGAACCGTTTGGCTTGCTATGGACATGTTATGAGACGGGATGATATGAATGTTTCTAAAAGAGTTATCGACATGAATGTTGATGGATGTCAAAATAGAGAGAACACTGAAAAGAATCCTTCCAGGATTGTGTAAGATATATGAGGAAGGTGATAAAAGAAAGAAAGAAAAAGTTGATGAGATGACGAGTCGCAGATGAGAGTGGATATAGGGGGCATACTGCGCCGACCCCAAATTAGATAGGGTGATAAACATCAATCTTGTAAAATAGACGATGTAGTGGATACAACAGAAAAAGGAATTCCTACATGCGGATCGGGTGGACGAAAGAAGAATAATGTAAGAGATATAAAACTTGAAAGTGGCTGGTCGGGCCTTAAGAGCATTCATTTACCAAATCAGTGATGTTCCCAAAAATCACTATCCGAAGTGAAAGTGAAATGAAATGTGTGAAAAGAGTTATTGGTGCTAGCGAGGCAGATTATTAAATATTTGATAATTATTGATGCTAGCGAGACAGATAATTGTAAGATGGCAAAGTGACAGGGCAAATTGCCGGTTCATTGTCTCTGCCAGTGGCAAAATCAGAGTCATTAGCATCATCATCCTGCTGGGGCACGGGCCTTCCCTATGGATGGAAGAATATAGGAAGATTGGGCCATAACCCACCACGCTGGCCCAGTGCGGGTTGGTGGGTACTAACGACTGCAGATGCAGCCGGGACCAACGGCTTAACGTGCCTTCCGAAGCACGGAGGAACTCGAGACAGTAAATTTTCACACCCATCCAATGACCGTCCTTAGCGAAATTGCTTAGTTTAAGCAATCGCAGGCCAAGCGCGCTGTGCCACTGCGCTAGTGAGCTCCTCCTCCAATTCAGTCATTAGCATGTATACATGTAATTTTGATAAAATAGTAGCATCGGTCGTATACCTAAAGTGCGGAATACTAGAGTGTTCCGCCACAATTTTTCAACCCTCGATAATAGCGCTTCGTGGTCAGATTAAGCGCGGCCGACATGCAGTCGGCTGAGAGCCGTAACGAAGCGCTTGTCGCAATTACCGAACGAATTAGAGCCGACAGAGCTGCACCTTTAAAGTTCGTTTTCTGCACACTCACCTAGTGAAAACTTTCATCAGTTCCGCACCAAAAGGAAGTAACTCGAAAAAGAGGAAAAACTCGATTTCATCTTTTTAATTTGCTCCTTTAGCTTTAGGTTTAAAAGAAAATTGACATTGCTCAGGATGAGAAAGATGGTTTCAAAGAGGCGTCTTGGCAAGAGTTGAGACAGAAATGCTCACGAGGCTTGACGCGTAGAAAACATGGGAACAACAATTAAGCAAATGGATCAATCTGTAATTAGGAATAATTAAAAAAAATTAATAGGCCCTTAATTGGACGTTGATTTTTTTTTATTTATTTATTAGGAAAACATACAGTGAAAGTTACAAATAATAAATCACTACTTAATGACTATACACCATTTACACATTTTCGCATATGAATTTTTTTTGATGAGCAATAATGATTCAATCCATAAGATGGTCTAAAATTAATGTGTTTACTAAAGTAGCCAATCGGTCAAAATTCTCCAAGTAAAATATTTGATGATCTCTTCAATACAGGTTACCATACCATGTCAGGATCAGGTTCATATTTAGAAACAAGGCAATTACGCTACATCATGTGTTTGCATTCTCTTTGCTAAGCTACGTCTAATTAATGAAAAGCGAACGGTCTTATGAAAACCTGACATTGAAATAAATGGGAAGACAGATTTCTCCGACTCCATTTTGACAGCGAGACAATGATTCCCAATAAAGCTATTCTTGCAAATGAACACAAATTGGTTGTCTCTTCGTGATCGTGTCTCGCGCGGTCATATACGTCGTTTGGTTTTATTGCGTCGTTAATATTGTTTGTCTCCTACGTGGTTGCCTATGAGGGCCGTAAAAAGTTTTGCCTTCTATCTCGCAGGCAATTAGGAATTGGTCGGATTTTCAGGAACGACCTACAACGCCTTATTGGAGCACTTGTCGCAATTTCAGAAAGTACTGGGAATGAAAGAAAGCAGGTTAGGCTCCTTTGCATCTTCATTCTGATCTGCCCCCGTATTATGTAAGCCGTTTTCAGTTGCTTTGGTCTACCCACCTCTCTCACTCATTGAAAATAATAGCTAAGTGTGAGAGTGACGGATGGATCAAAACAACAGAAATCGGCTTAAATAATACGGGGGCAGATCAGACAAAATTATATTTACAAATCTAATAGCAAATAGGTAAGCATGTGTATCTCAAAAGGATGGATGCTAGGTAATAATAATAATACCAATAGGTACATCAAGCAATTACTAAATTAAAGTACTACTGAGTCGTGTTGGTACTAGGAATGCTGCTACCCCATTCGTGATTGTATATTTAGAAACATTAGTCGCGACATTAACTAAGCACGGGGTGGTGACTGTTGTGTTCTGTTCTACCGTCACCACAGTCACGATTCTATACTGTTAGAAGAAAAAGTTGTTGTGGAAAATTTTACACGCAGCCAAAAAGTTTGTGAAACATTCCAAAACGGGAAAGCCAGAAAATTCACTCAACAAAAACTCCACTGGCAGTCAAAGAGACGCCTATCAGCTTAATTACCAGACAGCTCGCCGTGATGATACATGAAAATGTTCAAGTGTTAAAAAGCAAATTAAAACGAGAAACTTTTTTCGCTTTCCACTGATGGCTCGCCGGGTAATGAGACGGTTAAAACGGCCGGACGCCGGGTGAATTAGTGCCGGCACCGCTGCTGATTGCCGCTGTGCACTGGAAATGTGTTCCGGATACATTTTGAAGAGCGCTGCACTATTAGAGCGCGTACGTATTGGTCAGTTTGGCTCTCGGCTCGCCCAGAAATAAACTGAAACTGCTGGTCGGAACAAAGTGTTATTGGGGCATATTTTCGGTATTCGTTGTTGGTTTTTACTTAGTTTAATATTTGTTGGGTGCTCCACATTATAACATACTAACCCTATCCAATTCATTTTGTCATTCGGTCTCAAGATCTAGGTTTAGGAGAGTTCATTAAATCTGAGCACTGGAGCTTACAGTACAACAGGTCAGTCATGCGGGACAGAGATGTAGCTTCCATAACTACGGAAAAAATTATTCTGATAGGAACATAACTTTTTACTTTTTAAACTTATAACCGTGTGGTGACAGGAGAGCGAATACAAATTGTCACCACCCCCAATTTCATCAGACTGATATTTATCCATTAGTATCATTAGTAACTAAAATTGTTACTAATGGTTACATATCAGACTGATATTTAGCAATTAGTTTTTAACAATTGGTTAAGTTAACTATGGATCAAAAAACCGGCCCTTAGGGACGCTGCAGTTCCCGGGTTAGGCAAATACATCACCGACCTTTAGACTATTTGCATGGCTGTGACTCGCATTTTATCACGCATAAAATTGGTGAGTAAATTTCTGCAACAGTAGGTCTTATTGCCATAAATTTAGAACACACAATGTTTGCAAGTATTTATGAATAGCGTCAGGTACGTCAGGGACAATATTTTTTGCTCAATGACCAATGATAAAAGAGGGATATGTTTGCTAAATGACCAATGAGCGGCTTTAGCGAACATTGCAAGGCGGACTGCGCAATTTAACTTCTCCACAACACAATTGTAATAGGACCGATCTTTTCCACAACAAACAACACAGTTCTAATTCGACCAACACACCGCTGAATGGAGATGCAACTAACGTGATACTTGTTACCACACACGATTCAACACCAGCGGAACATAGGGCGCGCAACATGACGCACCAGGCATACGGAATGAAGTAAAACCACATAAGTAGATAAACCGAACAGAGTTTAAGCTTCCTAAGGGCCGGTTTTCTGACGCATAGTAAACTGTTAACCAATTGTTAAAAATGGTTACTTATCTTTAAATATCACTGATATTTAACAATTAGTAACAATATCAGACTGATATTTATCCATTAGTAACATTATTAACTAAAATTGTTAGTAATGGTTATTTAGCAATTAGTAACAGTTTTTAACAATTGGTTGAATTTATTATAGATCAAAAAACCAGCCCTAAGAACGCCGTCGCACTAACCCTGACATTATGCAACTGGCTGTGCGTCACAAACCGGTTTTTTTCCAGTATCACCGCGTGGGCGACAGCGGCCAGTGGTAACGCACACGAGCCCCGCGTGCTTGTAGTAGTGCAACCGATTCTCGCAGTTGTATGGAGGTCATTCTCTGTTCCGTTTATTTGCTCATGTGGTACGGGTGCGAGGCGTTAAGTGAAATTTTATGCCGCCTCGTAAAAATCCACGTGTTAGCTCTGTTCCGTAGGAGGAATAAAGGCGATGGAGGAACGCGGAACCACAGTATACACAGAACAGTAATACGTCTTCATACAATCTGGCCGCTGCACATTTGTGGTTTTATACTCGGCGCCGTGTAGGCACGCAATGTGACGCCACATTGACATAAAATACGGGGGCATAAGGGGGCGGCAGTCCGGGCCGTGCGTTTTATGTGATCGCGCGTGTACAAGGCGATTGCACTTTCGCTCGCTGCTCGTTCCCGCCCGGCACATTCGGGCTCGCAGCCGCCGCTTTAGTTACAAACCTAGCGACAACGCAAGAGTAGGCTAATAACTCGCCGACAGGCCGCAGATATACTACTGTTCTGGGTATACTGTGGCGGAACTCTGAAGCTAGCCTTGATCCACACCATTAACCGCCGCAAGCATTAGCGTACCTTGTTTCTATTGTGCCCGTGTTATTGTAATTCCTGACTTATATGCTTTCACGATCGACGGCTGAACGTTAATGGAGTTCTTTTGAACCAATTCTCCGGATCTACTACTTATTCTCCCTGCCCTGGTCCAACTCTAAGTAGGGTCGGCACAATATGTCTTCCTCTTCCACTATCCTCTATCAGATGTGATCAGTATAAACTTCTCTTCTACTTCTCCTTGCCCTGTTTCCAGATTATCTGGGGTCGGCGCAGTATGTTTCCTGTTCCATTCATATCGGTCAGACGTCACCAAAGTCCCTTTTGATTCATATCATCCATCACACCGTAAAGGTGCTAGTGATAAATGAATATATATAATATTGACGGAACGGACCATGTCGAGAGACCGTAGAACGGAGAGAGTGATTGGAATGACAACATTAGAATCCATACTGCTAAAGGTTTTGGCTTAGGTTTTACAGCCGGCCGCCTGCCTGACACCAACCTTTTTTGGGTATGCTGTTGTTGGTGGTTTGCCCTCCACCATTCGGGTGACCCAAGGTGCTTATTGGTCTACACCGGGCAATCTCCCTTAGTCGGCTTTTACGACACCCATGGGATGAATCGGAGCTGGTCCATTCTACGTTATTTGTCCGCTCCCAGACCAGCAGAGAAGACAAATGACACGAACGACAGTATGAACTTCTCTCTTCGTCATATATTCTAGGTCCATCCGTATATATACTTAACATCTCCGGGTCTATATTCAGAGAATAAAATCAGGCCTTCTACATAAACCTAACCATCGAGCACCTCTATCAACAATCGCTATTTGGGAAGTTGTATGGCCGGGTGCAATCTTGGTGGTTGCGGATGTGTTCCGTGGTAGTAAAAGGCAGGGTTCATAAAAGTAACTGACTGTACTTCTAAATATGTACACGGTTACAATATATACAAACTGGACAGTAAACATAAATCGGAAATAATATTTATAAGGCTTAGAAAATAACCATACTCTCTAGTTCGGAATAAAATTCTCATGTAATTCATTTGACAACTGTCACTTAGTGAAAAACATTGTGTTTGTCAAACATAGACAAACAACAAAGGCGGTCGCATTACAAGAACGCCACACCACCCCCCCACGGAGAAGGAAAACCTAGTAGAAATTATAAACGTCTAAATTTGACGCGTCTACCAGACCGAGTAGTGTACGGCGCGGTAGCGATGGCCGGAGTTGGCCCTGAGCGAACATAAGGCGCAGGCTTTGCAGTCTGCTCTGGACGATCAGAAAACGCAGGCTTTGCAATCTGCTCTGGATGGGTGACAGTATGTTCAACAAAAGCTGGTTTCACACGATCGATACTGACGACAACACTTTTGCCCTTGATGTCCAAAGTCATAGTTTTGCCATCGCTGGCACGATTAACAACTTTATAAGGACCCGTATAAGGTGGCTGTAAAGGACGTCTAACTGTATCATCCCTTAAGAAAACGTGTGATGCAGAAGAAAGATCTTGAAAAATAAAAGTTGATGGTGATGAATGTCGAGATGCAGGAATAGGTCTTACAACTGACATCTTACGACGTAGTTGTACGACAAAATCTGATGGGTTGTCAATTACATCTGATGGGGTTGGTGAAATAAACAACTCACCTGGCAAACGAAGAGGTTCTCCATAGAGCATCTCCGCGGCTGTGGATTTAATGTCCTCTTTGAACGCGGAACGCATACCAAGAAGAACGAAAGGAAGTGAACGTACCCAAGAATCATGATGGCACATGAGAGCAGCTTTAAGCTGGCGGTGTACTCGCTCGATCATGCCATTAGCACATGGGTGATAAGATGTGGTCCTTATTCGTTTAGAGGCAAAGTGAATCATCAGTCGGCGAAACAGGTCAGACTCAAACTGAGTACCTTGGTCTGTCGTGATGATTGATGGTACCCCAAATCTCGAAACCCATTCTCTAGTTAAGGTGTCTGCCACTTCTTCTGCGGTAATGGAGCGCATAGGCCAAACCTCAGGCCATCTCGTTACTCGGTCAATTGCTGTCAAACAATAGCGAAACTCATTGCATAAAGGCAGAGGACCAATAATGTCAATGTGAATGTGACTGAAACGACCAGATGGAAGGTTGAAATCACCTAACGGAGAAGAATTGTGACGTGAGACCTTAGCTCGTTGACAAGCCTCGCAAGCGCGTGCCCACTGCTTACAATCCTTATTGACCGAAGGCCAGACATAACGCTCTGTCAAAAGGCGAGCAGTTGCACGTGCGCCAGGATGGCTTAAGTTATGAAACTTATCGAAAACTGCTTTGCGAAAGGAAGGGGTCAAATATGGACGTGGCTTGCCTGTGGATACATCACAAAAAATGGAAACGTTTGTACCAGGAACGACGACGCTTGTCAACTGGAGACTGGAGCTCTGACGCATGTCTGATAGTTTGTTATCTGACTCTTGCGACTTCGCGAGGGCTTCATAGTCCTGTTCAAGAGCAATAGCTTCGACTCGAGATAAGGCGTCAGCCACGACATTGTCCTCACCTTTAATATACCTTATATCAGTTGTAAATTGACTGATAAAAGATAGCTGATTTAATTGGGCAGGGGGCAGTTTCTCCCTGCGCTGTACGAAAGCGTACAGCAATGGCTTATGATCCGTATAAATAGTGACGCTCTGAACCTCCAAAATATAGCGGAAATGCTGTACACTTTCGTACACCGCCAGCAACTCTTGATAGTAAGTCGGCCACTCTGTCTGCTTTTTAGTAAGTTTCTTACTAAAGAAAGCAAGAGGAAACCACTCACCATCGACTCGCTGTTGAAGACAAGACCCAATATGTACAGAAGATGCATCTGTAAACAGTCCAAGAGGTGCGTCATTAACCGGATGTTGCAATTGGGTAGCCCTGGACAAACTCCGTTTGCAAACTTCAAATTGCTCCAGTAGTTCAGGCGACCATGTGAACGGTTTATTACCTTTACCATTTGTGGCAACTACTGCATCAATCAATGGAGCTTGAAATTGCGCGGCCTGGGGTACGAATCGACGGTAGTAGTTTAACATACCGAGAAAACGACGCACGCCCTGGACGGTTTTCGGAGCTGGAAAATCCAAAATAGCTTGAACGCGATCCTGAGGAGGACTTGTACCTTCTGGGCTGACATAAAAAACCAAGGAAGGTAAGTTCCCGAACGCCGAAAGTACACTTCGAAGAGTTAATAACAACCCCATACTCCTGAAGGCGTTTGAAGAGGATACGCAGATGTTCGCAGTGGAGAGCCTCATCCGCAGAGAAAATAAGAATGTCATCCACGTACGGAAAACAGAAATCGAGACCCCGTGTGACCTCATCGATGAACCTCTGGAAAGTTTGACCAGCATTCCGAAGGCCAAATGTCATGAAGGGGAATTCGAAGAGGCCAAACGGGGTAACGATGGCTGTCTTCGGTATATCCTCTTCAAATACCGGGATCTGATGATATGCTTTTACGAGATCTATTAGGCTAAAAACCTTAGATCCCGCAAGATTATGAGCGAAATCATTTATGTGACGGACTGGGTACCGATCAGGGACAGTTCTGGCGTTAAGGGATCGGTAGTCGCCACAAGGTCGCCAACTACTGTCCTTTTTCAAGGTCATGTGTAGCGGAGACGACCAGGCGCTCTTAGAAGGACGTGCAATGCCAGCTTGGATCATGTTGTCGAACTCATTTTTTGCTGCTATCAACTTCTGAGGCGCCAGACGACGAGGACGACACGAAATAGGCGGGCCGTCCGTAGTCTTAATGTAGTGCACGGTATTGTGCAAAACATTACGAGGGATTCCAGGAGGCCGAGTGATTTCTGGAAACTCGGCGAGCAGTTTAACAAAATTGGAATCTCCTGTAACGACAACCTTGACACTAAGCTGTTCCGACATTGCTGCAATAGCGGGTGCTGACAAATTCGTTACGCCATCCATCAACTTCTTGAGTCGGCAATCTGGCAAAAGATGGTAATAACTTAAAAAGTCTGAGCCAATGATCGCTGTCGTAACATCAGCAACAACAAAATCCCACACAAATGCTCGTCGAAGACCAAAGTTGAGGTTTAAATGAATAGTGCCATATGTCTTAATACTACTCCCGTTAGCGGCGTTAAGTTCATAGTCCGAAGATTTTCGCGGAACTGACAACCAGCTGCGGGGGTAACAACAAAGATCCGAACCAGTGTCAATCAAAAATTGACGCTTTGTGATACGGTCAGTGACAAATAGACGGCGGCCGTGATGTTGGATGGGCTTGCAATCAGATGCCGCCGCTACTGATTGCTTGTGTGGTTTTCCGACGCCCAATTGCATGGAGCAATACACTTGCTGGCATTCGCACCAAATGTGCGATGATACCAACAGCGTTTACTACCAGGTGTGCTACTGCGTGATGTCGCCTGGCTTCTGGAAGAAGAACGGTTTAGAGATCGAACAAAAGAATCGGTCGATAAAACAGCAACTTGCTTAGTTAATTCCTCTAATCGAGCCATAACGGTATCGAGCGAGGGCGTGGCAACAGCATACACGTTGGAAGAGCTAGGCTGAGCTTCCAAAATCTTGTCAGCTATATCTGCGATTCTATCGAGGGATAAGTCAGCTTGTGCAGCCAAAATCCCCTGTACGTGCTGTGGTAAACGACGTAACCATAATTGCCGCAAGATGTTATCGTCCGAGAGAGCCGTTCCCGCGAGCGAGCGCAAGTGACGGAGAAATTGGGATGGTCTCCGATCCCCGAGTTCTTCGTCACCAAGAAGGCGCCTCACTCGCTGTTCCTCTGATGACGAAAGTCTGCTGATTAAAGTCTCCTTCAGCTTCTGATACTTACCTTCATCCGGAGGGTTGACAACGATGTCTTCGATTTCGCCAGCAATCCTGTGGTCAATCTGGCTAAGGACATAGCTGTACATCGTGGCATCAGTGTTGATGCCAGCAAGCAAAAACTGTGCCTCAGCCTGTGCGAACCACACTGTCACCCTATCAGACCAAAAAGGGGGAAGTTTGACACTCACGCGACATACCTCGCCCTCCCGTTGAGGTTGGGATTCCTTTTGGTCGCGCAGATTACGCAAAACTGCATTTTCTGCCCTCAGGGCTGCTAAACGTGAACGTAGTTCGTCAGCCATTATAAACGAAAACACGCTACTAAAATTATAAACGAAAGTAAATTAAAATTAATTTGTATAAAATAGAGAGAGAACGGACAGAAAAGAAAAAATGCTATTCCGTGGGCACGTGATGTGGCGAAAACAAAACACAAACGTCGAAAAATTTATATGTCGAAATGTCAACAAAAACAACATAAGTTGTCAATATGCAGACAACATTACACGCAAAAACAAAAGACAATGTAAACAAATTGTTCAAACCACGCGAAAAAATACACACGAAAAACAAATGAAATATTTCCTATGTCACATTACACAAGTTGAAAAAAATAATTTTCATAAAATAACGTAAAAATCAATACTCCGAACACGCTTTACACAACTAACTAAAAATCATTACTTGGAATAATAATAAAATGTTTAAAAAAAATACTCCAAATAATGATGCCAATAGTACTTGCGTGAGCGATGTGCACAAATGGTATAATGCGCAGTTAGTCCAATGCATGTGTCCAACTGCAACTTCCACGGAAACGTCACTCGAACTGGCGAATGTAGGAAACGGTGAATGCGCCAGGGGGCGCTCGACGCCACAGCTTGGAATGTGGTACCGTTTCACACGACGAAAATTTCTTCGTGGCCATCCGCATGTCCAACGCAGCTTCCCGTCCCGCGCCGGTCAATTGCCAATGATATTACACCCAAAGCTCTTGACTATCACGTCGGGGTCACCAATTTGGGAAGTTGTATGGCCGGGTGCAATCTTGGTGGTTGCGGATGTGTTCCGTGGTAGTAAAAGGCAGGGTTCATAAAAGTAACTGACTGTACTTCTAAATATGTACACGGTTACAATATATACAAACTGGACAGTAAACATAAATCGGAAATAATATTTATAAGGCTTAGAAAATAACCATACTCTCTAGTTCGGAATAAAATTCTCATGTAATTCATTTGACAACTGTCACTTAGTGAAAAACATTGTGTTTGTCAAACATAGACAAACAACAAAGGCGGTCGCATTACAAGAACGCCACAGCTATTATAAAATGAATATTCTAAATACAGCACATTGTGAGCAATGTTTACCTACACAATAAGATCCTGAACACATCTCGTTAAATTCGTCCATTCGATACGAAACTCGAAGCACAATAGCTACTAAAGATACAAAAGCTGAAAATGTAAAATGGAAAACAAGAAAATGCTGCCAATCAATTTCTCCTTACACGCTCCGTTCTCTTAAGAGAGATGTATCAAATTTATACCTTACCACGAGGGTTCGATACATCTCTGACAAGAAAAATGGACGAGGCAAGCGTTTTCTGTGCACAGCAGAACGACTTAGCGAAACTGCACTCTAAGTCACGAGACCGCCTTGCGACTCAGGAATAAGGTCGAAAGTGCAATAAAAGTGGTCGGCCCCAGACATAATGATGGATTAATGAACACCCCTGAGGCTGCAAGTACAATTTAAACTGTGCCGAACGAAGGAGGCGAAAAGTTTTTAATGTACTGCAATCTACCTGTGCTAAGTACCGAATGAATGGCCGCAGAAGTTCTAGAAAGCGCCGTTTGTAATACCTTTTTTGTGTTTTCTTAGGTTCTCTAAGAGAGATAAGATTTATTTTAGAACGATGATGGAGTACTATCTGGAGACGTTTATCGCTCACAAATTTCTATATTTACCATTACTTTCGTAATATTTTCAGAAAGGAATTACTTAAATGATTATTCTTGAAGTACAGATCTATTTTAGTAAAAGATATGAGCAACAGATGTCACAAATTTAGTTTACAATCTTATCTTTAATTTCATTGGAGAGACAAACAAGAATCATATAAGAATATTATACGCACAAAATACCTACTTCCCTTCTTTTAACCGTTACAGCTCAAAATCATATTTAAAATGTTTTTTTTCTGTTTCAGGTAAGTCAATGAGCTAGAGACAGAAAGAAAAATAGCCAATTCTACTCCAGAAGACTCCGCCTCAACAATTCAAAAAGGTTGTCACAGAGAAAGACAACTGCTTCTGTTGTATAAGCACCGAATAAACAATATTAAAATTTCTTCAGTTTTTGACATAGTAATATAGTGTGGGGATATGATTAAGAAAATTCGAGACATTGTAGAAACATTTACTGTACCTATCCATTACAACAGCAAATTTTATTTATTCAATGGCAGTGAATTCATGAAATTTGCTGTTGTAATTGGATAGGTATACAGAAAAACTAATTTTATCTATTCGATGGCAGTGAATTCTTGGCTTTATTTTTGCATTTTTTTGTATTGCAGCCATTTTTTTTCATTGCAGCCACGAGCATTAATTATCAAGCCATATAGAACTCTGTGTCATTGATTTTCGTAGCTTCAAATCTACAAACTTGGTTGAAAAAAAAATTATCAAAGCTCTGCACAATCATGGGTCAGGCTTCGTTTTAGCTCACCACCTGGAGCGTAAATCGGCTTAGAGCAAATCTAGCAGAAAAAACTCAAAAGACAAAGTTGAAAAGCGGATTAAAAAGTTCTCCAGGTGCATTATGAAGCAAGCTCCATAAAGAACCGCGTCCGTCCGTCGCAGAAATTCGCTTCGGTGTGATACCTGACTTCGAAAAGTGTGACACCGAATACCACGTCGCCGTAAGTTTACTAATACGAATCACTTAACAACGAATGCACACCACGACGAAATTGTTGTGAATGTTACTATTTACCGACATGGGTTAGTAGGTTGGTTAGGGTAGGGTATTACATGAATCAACGAATAGCCCGAGGCGAGCGAGCGAAGCAAGTGTGCCTTGGCAGCGGCCGGCGAGTGTTTTTCGTGATGGCTTGCATTCGTTGTTACGTGATTTGTATTAGTAAACTTATGGGGACGTGATATTCGGTGTTACACTTTTCGAAGTCAGGTAGAACACCCGATTCGCTTCTAACAATAATTTCCAATAGGGGAAATAGGGGTGAGTCGTGTGAATAGCCCTCCTTTGTCGTCAGTACACGGATCTCGGTATTTCTTTTATATTCTATCCTGCTTCCTGCAAGAAGTTTTTCCTTTAAAAATATTGAGCAGTCTCCCTTTAAGTTTCGCAATAAATTCGTCAAGGTTTTAAATGATTAATAAGTGGCCAGTTCCCGAAAAAAAACTCCATTTGTGTGTTTTCAGATTTATGTTGTTACTGTTTATATTATGTCGGGGTCTAAATCTGGTTCAATCAATATTAAAGATAGCAATTCTGTACTGCTATACTTTTTTTTCTTAAACTAAGACATTAATTCGTTTGGAACAGAATACCATTTAGGAGCCAAGTAAAATGGATGTCAGAACAGAGAAGTGTTAGGATATACACACGTTTTAATGATTCTCATAATACTATGGTTTTTTATACACACGTTTTGATGTCTCTTCTCATAATGCGTTTTCCGACAAATAATTAGTGCAGAATCTCCCGTGTGTTAAACTTGTTCTTGTTTTAAACGTCAACAAAGAAATTATTAGTGCGGAATTAGAACAAACAACAAACAAAATTGAAATCTTACAAGAAACTCTCGAATACCTAAGCAGTCACAACTGCTATCAAACATTTACCACCTTTGAACGCTTTGAGTTGTGACACACATTGTATGATTCCGTGAAGACTCCGTTAAGTACTTCACGGAATCTCGATCAAAATTGAGAGATTGTAAGTTTTAATGTACATATGTTCCATAATTGCTTGTGCTAGATAACGTTCAAATCAGGGCTTGCACCGATAAATTTTCTGCATAATTATGTATATTTCTGGATAATTTTTCTGCATACTGCATGATTTTGAAAAATATCGTAACATATTCAAAAACAATGACAATAAAATAATAGAGCTGAAGGTTTATTTCATAGATGAAAATATCGTTCTCCTAGTCCAGTTACTGTTAATTAGTTGCTACATTCACGAATGTCGTATTTTTCATTGCGATTTCGTACTTTATCACAAAGAAAACCCTAAATTAAATGACTCAAATGCATTAAAACCAGAACTCTAGCCGAATTTTTTATTAATAATACAAAATAAACAAAATTCAAATTCACAATTCCTCCCTATCTGTCGCCATAGACGCGTCTTTAATGTGATTTTAGACTCAAAATTAAAGGACGCACCGCTCCAACATGCGGTGATCCGCTAGTGACTGTATATGTATACAACACAATAAAATCCGGGAACACATCGCGACGCTCCGGTGCGTAAATCGAAAATGTCCCAATACATTCCGTTATCTTTTTCCGGTTGAGTAAGTAACTTCAATGTGCCATTCAATTACGAGTGCCGAAGATAGGTAAATGAAAAGCGGTCTGATTTGAAGAAGGCCTCGCGGGACTAAAAGGGCCTGCTAGGCCGTCGGCTCATTCAGTCGGGATGATAGAGCATCCCTGCTTCTGCTATCGAGATTCACTTGTTCATTGCGGCCGTTGTTGCTTTTGTGTCTTGTGATGATATTCATACCTAAGTGTATATTTATGAGAACAAATGTATTATAATGATAAAATTATGTATATACTGTACATTTTTATGTACTTACACAAATCAGAACTGTTTGTGTTGCAGGGGAAGGCAGCCCAATTCGAGGATGAATTCATTTTGAAAATAGATTATTTGCGGACAGCCGTGTTGTCTGTTCTCATGGGGTTTAAATTCTTAACTGTCCATTTGGGTAGATAGAAATAATTTTACACACAGGCGTATATACAATTGGCTTTAGCTTTGTGAGCATTGGAATTTTACAGGCTAATAAAATAAGAAAATCATAATTTCGAAATTCGTTAGGTTATACGAAAGCTATAATGTTCAAAAGCGGTAAAATTCTCTTGTATAACTCACTTAAATCTCTCGAAAGTCACGTGACTTCAAAATAGAAACTAACGTCGAAGCGATTCCAATCCGTATCACCTTCGTAACAGGAGCCATGGACTATTAAAAGTGCAGACCCGCTTGAAGTCGGCTTGCGTAGCGCTTTTCATCTAGCGAAAAGCGGCCAATATATTTTGCCGAGAACACGGCAGTCCGGAAGCTCCCTCTTCCTTTCGAGAATTGCTGCACTCACTCAATGTGTCCACGGCTTTACTCTTTTCGAGTAAGGCGTCTCACAGACAGACGCGGTCAGCGGTGGCGGTAGCGGTTGCGGATCTAGACGTGTGTAACGTGTAATGTAATCTAACGTGTAATGTAACACCAATTCTACGTTAGGAAGGCACTGCGAGCGTTACATGTAACCGTCATAGCTTAGAATTTTAGATTACATTACACGTTACACTAAACTCGTCTCGATCCGGCTTAAACTTCACTCAAATAGTAGCGGTGGCGGGACGGTGGCGAACCCGAACAAACGTTGACCGCGCTGGTTCGAATAATGTCCTTATGTCACCTACGTTACAACTGCCCGCCACCGCCCACCACTGTCTGTGAGACGCTTTACTCTTTTCGAGTAAAACTTAAATAGTTTTACTTTGCACAGACAAAGGTTCTCCGAAAAGTCTACCCCGCAGTTTTGGGGTGAATTCGGGCCGGTTTAATGTAAAAGTTTAACAGATAACTGTATCAAAATTCGCACCTGAAACAGTAGGTAGCTTTTGCTTTGTCGACTAGGGACCTTTGTATGGAAAACGGTATTGTAATATAAAACTTTCAATTGAAATTGGCATTCCGCTAATCGGGGCATTGAGTTATTGTGTTCTTCATAAAAGTATTGCTTATTCGATACCAAAATTTGTATCGAACTTAAAAAGTAAGTAGGAGTTAATGCTCACAGGACCAAAACTTAAGTTGGATGAAATGTTTTAAAATGCAGACACCGCATGGAAAGGCGGTAAATAGGGACATTTTCATTTCCATTTTCCAATAACCAGTAGTAATTTTCAATTAGCTATATAATAATGTACTAGGCTACTAGATAAATGTGGATAATTTCTATTGTGATATTTCCAGGACTACTTTAACATACCTAATTATGAAATCTATTCTTTCTAAAGATGTTTATTTATGTAATATTATAAAGTGATTGATTGGATGACAACATTCTAATCCGTACTGCTTAAAAACACTCGAAAAATTATAGTCTTAATGCGGGATACGAACCTCTGCAATCCGGGCTGCTGCAATTTTCTTCAGAATATTTTTTCTAACATTTAATGTTCAAATAAATAAAATTTAATCAAAATAAATCACTCAAGCTATGCCGATTCTGAATGTTCTCCAGAACATTCTACCGCACGAAAGCGAGACCTGGGGGCCTACCGCCTAACTCGATTGCTGATGATAGCTATATAGCAGTGCACTGTTTACGGCTATAGCAGCCATCCTGAATTTTTAGGCAGTACGGATTTTGCACCAAATTCATACAAAATCATTCGGTGATCATTCGTTCAAAGTTATCGCTAATAGTTTAGGTACATTTGGTGCGAAATGACAGCATGACGTCATAAACTATAGCTTTTGCTTTAGCAATCGAGTTAGGCGGTAGGCCCCCTGCTTACCGATTCTCGGGGCAACTTCTCGGATCTCCTCGAGTTAAATGTACCGGAACACGCGGCTCGAACTACGATCATCCTCCGTATCGACCTCCTTGCTAGAATGGACTCTGGAACTTTAGACCCGAACAATGACTTCGTTTTTCTTTGGTACGGAGAAATTTTTCAACGGCGCTTAATTAGGTACATACTTTGGATGCTCTACTTGTTTCATGATGCGCTTGTTCTGTGATCTAATATGGCAAGATTTATTGAAATATGCCTACATTATTCCAAACAGATGGCTTTAAGCTATTTTTAAGCTAAGGTTTAAAGCATTCGTATCATGTGATCAATTCATCAGTGATATTATTATTATAATATGCTATCCACCCGGCAGAGGTGAATTAAGTACTTGTTAGACTGTGTAACTGACTGA
This sequence comes from Cataclysta lemnata, assembly GCA_963931975.1. Classification (NCBI taxonomy): domain Eukaryota; kingdom Metazoa; phylum Arthropoda; class Insecta; order Lepidoptera; family Crambidae; genus Cataclysta; species Cataclysta lemnata. Next base: position 4,614,428 of record OZ008355.1, on the reverse strand, counting down.
CTTAGGTAGTACTTATCAAATAAATACACATATTCACACGCAACTCTCAGACATAATTGATATAATTATTAAGATGCGATAGTGCCGACACGATGTTCCGGTAGACGAAGATACAATATTCAAATATCTTCTTACAACAGTTTGATTCCTGAAAAAAATACACGGCATTTACCGCACCAGTTAGCCGATAATATGGCGCTATTGATATTTTCATTCTTTCGCCGTTCCTTCAATGGAAATATTCCGAATGTTCCGTTCATTATTTGCGATACGCTCGTTTGTGCGAGCACCGTACACAGAAGCCAGACAGACAGGCGGCAGAAAGTAAACATGAAAATTCGACAAGATGTTGGAGCTAAATCAAATACAAACTTGACTTTGTAAAGACGTATCGTCTCTCCAAGTGCGACACGTATACCTTCTGTTATAGATATCTGACATTATATTACCCTTCTACGATCCTTAACAATCGGAACTTTGACATACTTAGGGAAAAGTAAGATTAATTGCGCCCCGTGCTGTATTGTATAGAGATCACATTTTATTCACATTAAAATCACCATCTTCCTCCCCTGTTCTCAGTTTACCTGGGGTTGGCGCAGTATGTCTCCTCTTCTATTATTATCAGTCAAACATTATCAAGTCATCCACTCCCTTTTGATTCATATCCTCGATCATACCGGTGTGCTAGTGATGGATTAATGTATATAGGTAGGGTGGGGGTTGGGGGGTTGATTGGTAGTGCGCGGCATGTTTCGGTTTATGTGATTGGCGAGTTGTGGGATTGTATTTGGTGCATAATTTACAATGTACCTGCAATGTCATAACTCGTTGACAATGGTGGGTTTCTCTACAGCCTACTTGCGTGCCGTTCTGCTAGCGGAGCGTTGGGCCCTGATGCGTTTAGTACCATCTTGGTATTGAACGCGGCAGGGTCGGCGCTTCGTTGCGGATCGGGGCGTGGGCGGGTTTGGGAGACCTATCATTACAGACTGAGGCATTCTGCGCACTCTCCTATTTTTTCTTGGACCCACGGGTTTTCGGTATCTAGCGTCTTGACGATTCATAAGTGTATTGTAATCATACCAGATATGAATAAATGAATTTTGACTTTGACTTTGACTTTATAAAACAGTGATGGGAAGGATCATGTCGAGAAGCCGATGAAAGGAGAAAGTGCTTGGGATGACGGTCATTGGATGGGTGACCAAAAATATATTAATTAACTCGAGTTCCTCCGTTGTGCGCAAGGCCCGGTAATCCATTGGCATTGCTGCTGCATTTACAGTTCTTAATACCAACCAATTCGCACAATTGGGCCAGCGTGGTGGGGTCAATAATAAATAATAAAATAAATAAAAAGGCTGGTGATGATGAATCCTGGATGGGTAGCTAGTCAAGTATATGTATAATAGTAAAACTAGCTTTTGCTTAAACAACTTTGAGAAACAAAAGATATTTTTTATGGCAATTAAAATACACAAGCCGAAATGAAAACGGACTGAACGGAGAAAAATGACTAAATTGTAAGCAGGTTAACATATTGATGTGCAAAACTAGGATACCTGGAACAGTGAGCACTGCCTATATAGCAAATGTTGTTTATTTTTAAAAGTAGAACTACGTAGAACTTGAGAATTCAAAGAACGAAGAGATGCCTGATATTTCAAATATTGTTGTATTGTGTTTCTCCCTCGTGCCGAAATCGAGGAGCCCCGTAATCTTATTAGCAACTAAACAAGGTAGGTCAGCCCACTCAAAGAGACAGTAAGAAGCTTACACTTTGTACTCGAATGTCCTTCTATCATAACGAGTCGGTTCATCTGTAAAGCCGCGTTTACACTAGTTGTCATGTCGCAGAGACAGGCCGTCGGACTTTTGTGCGGGATATCTTTTTATTTTTTCCGGACAATGTCTCTCGACATTTGTCTTATTCATACTACCAAATGGTGATAAGTAGCGGTCGGGCCAGATGGATTCAGTAGGCAAGCCAGTTATAATACTACTAGTTAGTTAGTAGTAGTAGTTAGTGCACTGTAACTGGGCTATGACATCTAAATACACGATGCTATTTTATAAAGTTGCCGTGTGGTGACGGCAGAGTAGAATACAATTGTCACCACCCCAAATCTCTCCCGTGGGTGTCGTACAAGGCGACTAAGGATAAATCAATGATGAGGAATGGGCAGTTCCTCTTATACCACCTAGCAATAGCAATGTACTGCGACTTTTATGCCCGATAAATGGCAATAGGCTCGCCACCTATTACATGGGACCTAACACAATTGGCGAAATGTGGGTGCTAGTTCACCTCTGCCTAGCGCTTCGGGGATATAGGCGTGATTTATGTATGTATGTATTTTATAAAGTGACAGTGACAAGGTCACTCTATTTTGTGTGTTTAAATAATAGCTTTACATTAAAATACCACCCATACCTACTATACCTATCCTTGCGCTATCACCATATATTAAATTTAAAAATGAATAATTTATAAGAAATAAACTTTGGTGTATATTAGTTTTACTTGCCTAAACTGAAATGAGTAGACAAAGGAAAGAAAATCCCTTCTCGAGGTACTGAGTAACTGATAGGATTACCCCGTGAAACAACTAACAGAAAGGTACAAATACAATTGTCACCATCCAAAATCTCTCCCGTGGGTGTCGTACAAGGTGACTAAGGATAAATCAGTGATGAGGAATGGGCAGCAGCGTTCCTCTTATACCACCGTCCTGACAATATACTGCGACTTTTGTGCCCGATAGATGGCAATAGGCTCGCCACCTATTACATGGGACTTAACTGTCGAAACGCGGGTGCTAATTCACCTCTGCCTACCCCTTCGGGGATATGGGCGTGATTTATGTATGTATGTATGTACAAATACATATCACCATAATGACACAGAGCACTTTGAGCTAATGTGCCGTAACGGAACACCCGTAACGGAAGGGCAGTAACTGGTTTGTGGTTGTCAGTACAACGGTGAGTATGAAGCGTATTGTATTTTGCAATAGCGTATTGGATACAAACAAAGTTTAATAACCCATGATATTAAAACCTCCTTCATTGTGTCCATGCCCTTAGGATCTCAAAAGTTTTCCAAGACATACCTTTTGTTTTCTTCCAACTACGCTGTTTTATCAGATAGTTTGTTCTCTCAACACGTCTCTCGATGTATTGTCGTGAACTAAAACTCCAATACCTTTATTCTCACGCGAAGGAGGCTTTATAATAGTTATTTATTTCAGTAGGGCTGAGAAAGCTGATGAACTATGACTGGTACACCAACAGCTACTACGAACTACCTTCATATATTACGTTTACGTCTTTCGTAGAAAGTCCACCCAAAATTTGTCTGGATACAAACATAATAATATGCACATGTGTAAATCACTCCTATTTATCCCGGAATTGGTAGGCAGGGGTGAATTAACACCCACTTTTCGACAATTAAATTAGGTCCCATGTAATAGGGGGCAAGCCTATATCAGGTTATATGTCGCAGTATATTACTAGGTAGTCAAAAAAGACTGTTCCTCGCTGTCTAACTAGTAAGGTGTCTGTTAACGACTAAGGGTTAACCAAATGACATCAGAGGGCCTAGACAAAGTAACATATTGACAACGATAACGATGTTCGATAAAGCAAAATGTATGGGATTTGACGTAAGTCGTCGTGAAATCACGTGACCAAAATCGTCTTCGTAAGTTCCTTGTTATGTTGGTAGCGCAAGCTAAGACGCTGTAGATACCAAAGTAATATGGCCGACCGCAACGAACTTCGCCACGTTATCGTTATGAAACGATTGCCACTTGGCTACGGGCCCTGCTGCACATAATTTTGCAAAATAAGGTACTCTGCCATTAAAATAAGGTTCTGTAGCTGCCCTTCAAAATCTGCGTGCTTATTCATTTGACGCAGACATGATTATTCCATGATTCAACCAAATCACAGGTTTCAGAATACCTGTTACACTGTACTCTTTGTAGTTACGTTACATACAGCTTAGCTGGCATAGTAAAAACAAACACGACTTCAAAGCGAAAAATCGTATTTGACTCCACCCGTATTTGCACATTGAGACTGGAAATGCGTTTGATATCCCGCCTACGTCATATGCCAAGTTTTTATTCGAATGTTTCAGTTTGCGTCATGTGTGGCAATGTTTTCTTTACAGCGTTTAACTTTATTTTCTCATCGTGTTATAGTGACAAGTTGACTTTCGTAAAACTGACCGTGCATTTAATATGTCGACTTCTGCTTGGTATATACGGCAGAGTAGAATACAATTGTCACCACCCCAAATCTCTCCCGTGGGTGTCGTACAAGGCGACTAAGGATAAATCAATGATGAGGAATGGGCAGCAGCGTTTCTCTTATACCACCTACCAATAGCAATGCACTGCGACTTTTGTGCCCGATTAATGGCAATAGGCTCGCCCCCTATATATACATGGGACCTAACATAATTGGCGAAACGTGGGTGCAAGTTCACCTCTGCCTACCCCTTCGGAGATATAGGCGTGATTTATGTATGTATGTTTATAGGGGAAGGCATAGCGGATGTAATAGAAAGACTCGCTCTCTCACTCAAACTCATATTAGCATTGGCAAACCGGAATGGTCGATGTGCTTCAGCCAATAGTAAAAGAATTTTGTTCTTGCTTTCCATTATTTTCATCATCGACTTCTGTGCAGGTGGATAGAAGTTGATGTAACTCATAAAAATGCTACAGCACAAAGATTCATATAATTTGTGAAATCGCCTTTATATCGGCATAAACATTAACTGGTAGAGAATACTATATTGCGTTAAGTTCGCCAATTGTATATTTTATGCAATAAAGGATAAATAAAAAGAAAAAATAAATAAAACCTGTTAACTCAAGCAAATGTAATCTTGAATGTTTCTAAATGTATGCACAAATTCTACACACGATGTTATGTCACGTGTTGACCTACAATGTTATGTAGATGCTAGATAGACAATTCGGATCTACGTGCATTGTCGTGCATGTTGTATTCGACTGCTATGGAATGTGACTCCTATATTATTATGTAACTAAATCTGAAGATATAACAACTGATAGCCCTCTATACTGGTTGCCTTTCGTGTCAATGCAAAGGGGTAAAGGTGATGCAACGCGGTATCCAATGATACTTTCATTAGTATCAGATAATTACATAGTCATACATTAACAAAGAGATGAAAATAACATTCTCGTTTCGTCAAATACAAAATATTAAGTCCCGTGTAATAGGGAGCGTCTATCACAGTATATTGCTAGGTGGTTTAAGAGGAATGTCATTATTCATCGCTGTTTACCCTTAGGCCAGAGTTCAACAACGCGTAAAACAAGCGATTAAAAGATAAACGTCAGTTTTTGACAGTTCTTCCATACAGTACAATGTCAAAAACTGTTGGTTACCTTTAATCACTTGATTTACATGTTGGTGACCTCGGGTCTTAGTCGCCTTGTCCGACACCGAAGAGATTGAGAATGGTGACAATGTATTCTGCCGTGCCGTCACCACACGGCACATCACACCAGCACCACTAACAAATTAGTTAGTGTTCGGTGAGTAAAGCAAAATGGATGGAACACTCGAATATTAATTTTAGAACTACTATTTTGAATTTTTGATAATTATCATCATAGTTTTTATGTTAGCATGGGTAGTGTTCAGGGTGTGCGTTATTTAAGTTACAAGTTGTATACCATTTACTTACATCGCTCACGTGTTTGTGTACCCAATCAATATCCGTCAAAACCCTTTGCTCGTATCAAAACTCTGGCTAAGTAATTAAAACCCCACAAAAGCCGCTTACAAAAAAGCCATTTCTTTTTCATGTCACGGCCAAGAGTTTTCTCATAAGTTCGCTAGTAACACAGTATACTCAGAACAGTAACACGTCTCCATACAAACTGGCCGCTGCCCATTAGAATGTGTGCTTTCGTACTCGGCGCCGTGTAGGCACGCACTGTAACGCACGCATTGACATGAAATATGGGGGTATAAGGGATCAGTGTGATGCCGGCTGTACAAGATGATTGCACTTTCGCTCGCTGCTCGTTTCCGCCCGGCATATTGGCCTCCAACCCGCCGCTTTAGTTACAACCCTAGCGTCAACGCAAGTAGGCTAGTAAAGCCGGTGGCGGTGGCGAACCCGAACAAACGTTGACCGCGGTGGTTTAAATAATGTCCTTATGTTACCTACGTTACAACTGCCCGCCACCGCTGACCGCTTGTGTTTGAGTGAGGCTTAACTCGCCGACAGGCCGCAGATATACTACTGTTCTGGGTATACTGTGCTTGTAACTCGGTAATAGAAGGCAGCCAAGATTGACCATCGAATTTCGCGTTCAGACGGGCGTATTTATATAAATTAGAGGTACAAATAACATTGCATCCCCTAACCTAGTAGGTGCCCCCATCCGAATAGTCCAGATTAAATGATTGGATCTGATTCCTCCCTGAATACGGCCTAATGAACCCGGCGGATGTTTTGTCAGCCGCCGAGTAAGGAACGTTAAGCTTTTAAGCCAATCTATTGTCCAATACCCTATTTACATACATATTGGTGGTATTGTATATTGCTTGTTTACGGTAGCATTTCGTTTGTTTATGCTCGAAGGCTTTTCCTCCCGTTTGGCATACGAATTTATAAAATGCTTTAAAGCATTCCATAGTCCACTCTGATAATATTTGACAATTTTCGAAGAAAACATTTAGAATTTATGCTGATAAACGAAAATTATTGACGCAATGTGAAATAGCGAATATATTTACTGTATTCTGATCATGATGGGCTTAGTCGTATTTTTTGGTGATGATGATGATGATGATGTAAGTATTTTTTGAGGACGCTGTATTTTACGAAGAAATATTTAAAGTTATGCCTCCTACTTCTACTCCTCCATTCCATCTAGAATGTGTTTCGTTTTCTTGCGAATGACTTCGCGATTGTATTATACCTACGTACTGGTTCAATCCCTTAGTATGTGAAAGTCACTGGAACCCCACGAAACATATTATGAATTATCACTTCATGCATTGTTCTCAGTTTATCTTATGTAAAGGCTGTTTCCTCTTCCATTCATATTGATTTGATGATCATGCACACAATTCGATTCATATCTTCCATTCATATCAATCCGTGCGTTGAATGTATCTTTATGTGATAGATATAAAAAATTATGACCGAACACAATATTACTAATAATATTATTATACTATGTCATATAACTGCAGGAGAGGAGAGGAAAGAGAAAAATTTAGTTCCATGAATCCCACTTGGAAGGATAAGAAAGAAATTATTTTATACATTTGAGCGCCCGTGCTCTTTAGGCAGTATACCCCTTTATGCCACTTTCCCTTACATCTTACTCACAATTCACTTCACTAGATACCAAAACTCGTTGCTATTAAAATACATCCAAGGCCCGTAGTAATGACAATAGGCCCACTCCACCCGCAATACTTCACAACAGCACCGAGTTACGACAGGTCATTCTCAGACTACAACAGGCCTGGAAGTTGCCTCGTACGCGGAAATGGACAATACAATCGCTTTCAAAAGTGCCATTGAATGGGCAGCGAGGCAATTAGAACTGGGCCGTTCCCGGGAGAATAGTGAACGGGTGCGCCGTAGGCTACATAAATAAATAGGCTAGATAAATAAACAAAGCGAAGTATTCAGTCGTAGTGCTCGCCCGCGGCTTCGCTCGTCTTAATGTCGGTTGTTATATTATTAGAGCCTATAGCTTCATTATTAACTTTTCATTTTGAACCAGTAGCTTCTGAGATACATAAATCACGCCTATATCCCCGGCAGAGGTGAACTAGCACCCACGTTTCGCCAATTGTGTCAGGTCCCATGTAATAGGTGGCGAGCCTTTTGCCATTTATCGGGCACAAAAGTCGCAGTACTTTGCTAGGTGGTAGGTATAAGAGGAACGCTGCTGCCCATTCCGCATCACTGATTTATTATTAATCGCCTAGTACGACTCCCACGAAAGAGATTTGGGGTGGTGACAATTGTATTCTACTGTGCCGTCACCACACGGCTCTCTATATTATTCTAGTAATAATAATAATGGTCCAGATTAAACGTCCTGAAAAACCGACTAACCTCGTCCTAGTAGATATTAAATAGAAAGATGTTCAAATTTCACTCTTTATTCCAGGAATTCAAGGTAGGAATAGTGGGAAAAGAATTTCTAACTGAACTTTCTGACCTGTATGTTAACTGTGCCTGTCTGATAAATGCCAGTGATCGGGTCAGATCGTTTATCGGAAGGCATTTTGCATAATAGTTGGATTTAGGCCAAGCCGTAACCTATTTCAGAAAAAAGTTTAAAGGAGAATTTGCTTGTAATTTTAATGGAATATTCCGATGCTTGCTTCTTATATTGGGTAGGGTATGGGAATATAGGGGAAGGTGATCCAAAGAAGGCATGCTGCCGAAAGCTCTCTCGTTTATAAAATCATTTTCGACACCGATATTCCCTTGAGTGGACTCGTGGACATTTTATATACAAGAGTAGTTGCTTGGCTTTCCGCTTTGGACTACCTTCCCCCTACCTTATAGGGGAAGAGCGGATATACTACCCAAAATGACCCACCATACCTCTCTCGTGTTTAATATAATTTTGAATAAGAGTATATTGGACAATAATTATCATACATATTGCATCCTACCAGTATGTGCTTAGCCGTTAGTTACCTTTTCGCATGTGTAACATGTATTTTACGTGGCTTTTCCCCAACCTAAGGATAAATCAGCGATGAGGAATGGGCAGCAGCGTTCCTCTTATACCACCTAGCAATAGTACTGCAACTTTTGTGCCCGATAAATGGCAATAGGCTCGCCACCTATTACATGGGACCTAAATAATTGGCGAAACGTGGGTGCTAGTTCACCTCTGCCTACCTCTTCGGGGATATAGGCGTGATTTATGTATGTATGTATGTATGTTTTCCCCAACCCTTACATTTGTCAGGAAGAGTCTTCTGGTAGGCATTGAGCCAGAATTATAGCAATACAATACAGTCATATAGTAGAGTGCGCCACTTTGAAACCAGTGGAATACAGAATTCCCCCAGAGTAGTCAAGTCATTTTGCATTTCCAAGTTGCAAGCATGTTTAACCATACATAAAAATATTATAACCAGCACAAAGAAGCAATAAATACAGCCGTATTTATTGCTTCTTTGTGTTGGTTATAATATTTTAGTCTGTGATCATTTTAAAAGCGAAGTTTAGAAACCTGACCTGAATCGGTGCGTGTGTTGGATAAAATTAAATACACATTACCTCGAAGCCATGGTCCCAACCCAAAGCCTAATGAGATATTTTTCGTCGTCTCCACACTCCTCCCTGAGGCGGTTTTAATGAAAATTTCATGAACAGACCCGCTCTTATTTTTGTAATGCGTATCTTGCAATCGGTATTTAATTTTAGACTAATAATTTTACTTTTCATTAAGACCTACACAAATGGGGTGAGATGAGGGTAGGTTTATCGATAAATTTTACTTTATACGGCGTTCTTCTTATGTTACACATACGTATATACATAAATCACGTTCATTTATCCCCGATGGGGTAGGCAGAGCTGTATTAACACCCACTTTTTACCAATTATATTAGGTCCCGTGTACGTAAGTCACAGTATATTGCTAGGTGGTATAAGAGGAACGCTTCTGCTCATTGCTCGTAGCTGTCTTAAGTCGTCGTCGCTGTGTAGTCGTCGTCGACCGCGGGAGAGATTGGGGCCAATAATAATTGTCCTCTACTCTGCCGTCACCTGTACTTAAACGAAATACTTACGATTTAGACAGCGTTTTGCAGTAAACATAAATATTTAAAAAAATATATCTATTCATTTTTATTTGTGGCTCGGTATCGCTTATTTAATCATTATGTCAATATTTCCAATTGTAAGGAACCCCCGTTTTAAGTTCGGTCTTCGAATTAATCCCCTTAATCAAACTTTCATCATTACGATCGAGGAGCGAATTTTTTTCTCATCAAAAGGTGAGCGCCGGGCTTTTGTAATAGGGACAAACTCCCTGCCAAATAATATCGCCGAGCATGTTTAACTTCTACAACTCCCCAAGTGCTCGTCAACAAGCCATATTCTCTTTATTGGGATGGCAATTAAATGCCAATTATATTGGATCCGCGCAGAAATTCCTCGCAAGGTGACGACGTCGTCTTCGCTGGTAATTAGCAACGTCGCGACGAGGACATTCATTGACTCGCTTATTATTTAGTGAGAGGGAGCATAGCTGCCGAAGACAGACAGTTTGACTTTGAACGGATTGTAGGGATTCTTACGGCTTTCAACTTTGATGTGCTGATTTCGCCTTTTATTATTTGACGTAGCTTTGAAGAGTTGATATTGCTTACCTTTATATGTATAATATAAATAAACCTGTAAGAAATTCTTGAGTTTACTTTATTGTCGACAAAATTGTTTTCTTTTTACTTCTGTGTTTATTGTTTGACGGCCGGTTTGGTTGATTTGACATATCGCTGACTATCGACTAAAAGCTGATTGAGAGCGGCCCAATAGGAAAGCTTGAAAACTATAGTAGGTGCAAATATTATGTCTGATGAACATGGACATTTTTGTTCCCGAGTCATGTCAATTTCAAAATAATGAGATTACTAGATAACGCAAGACTAATGACAACGGCTTGCTTAGTCGAATGCTTAGATCGATAAGAACGGTTAATTTTTTATAGCAGCACCAACGGCTTAAAGTGCTCCGAGGATTCAGACTCGCTTCCAGCCCGCAAAACGCCTTCCGAGCCGCAACCTTAGCAGATTTTCTTGAAATTTACATTTCTTACCCGAGTAAGTTTCTTGAAAATATTACCTCACTTTTGCTCGCATCCAATCCAACGAATCGCATCCATACGTTTTGAAGACATTCCCTCCATCTAAAATACGTAACGTGCTTTTTAAAATTTGTTCTCGTATTCCAGAATGCTTAAGCCGTTTACGCAAATCGCTTGTCAGTTTGTGGGCAATAAGTAGACTTTTTGAAGTAAGCGCAGCTAGCCCATGCAATATTTATGAAATATTGTATCCACAGAGACCCACAAGGCATCAAGAGGGGAACGCCAAACTTAAAGCTTTATGCAAAATCGCAGTTTGTCCAACGCGTCGTTTATCTTTTGTCATGTTTATGCACGGAAAGGCTTTGATTTTATTTCTCTTTAATAAGTTAAGAACGCTCGCTCTCACCTCAACGGCATACACAAACCAACAATGTAGGTATTTTTTTGTAGGTTTGTTAAGTCTAAAGTACTTACTGCCGCACTCAGAGACGTCAATTAACTTTAATGAGTATTTAATGTCAAAAATTTTTATTCAAATCTAGACCATAGACCCGGCCAGAATAGCGACTAGTTTTGAATTGTCATTTTTTGACGTTAAGTACTCATTAACGTTATTTGACGTCTCTGAGTGCGGCAGTTAATGATACAATAAATTTTACTAGACTAATTACTTATACAATCCCGCATCAAGACTATAATTTTTCGAACTTTTTCTAACCACATTTTTTTTGTTTTTATTCCATTTAAAAAAAACGACATCGCAATTCTAACATGCATGTATGTGCTCCATATACCTAACTGCTGACTAATTCAAGCATTCCCATCTAAAATGTTGCTTCACCGTCACAGTTGCAACGGACACATTACTCATGCGAAAGTTGGACAATGAGAAGCATCTGTTTATTCGCGAAGTCGAGCAATAACGGCGACCAGCAGATGCTGCAGCCCGCAGTGTTTAGCACTGCATACGGGAAGTAATTATGGCGTTTAACACATGTACACTTAAGGCTCTTTATACTTCGTCGTCCATGTACTGTTTTGGTTTCGAATTACAGCTGACAGGACTAGAATTTGTTCAATATGACAATTATTATGGGAAGGAATCGCGAGGTAGATATTCTCTTATACAAAATAATTTAATAAGTGTATACAGTTATAGCACTTTAAATATATGGGAAAGAATCCCAGGGCATTTTCGAATATACTCAATCATTTAAAAAGTGTATACAATATTTAGCACTTTAAATATATGGGAAGGAATCCCAAGGCATTTTCGAATAAAAAATCACTTAAAAATGTTAAGCACTTCACACGGGTACATAATGGAATTTAAAGCACGTATACCTAAGGTTCTTTTTAAAGTGTCGGAAAAATAGGCGTTTATTCACAACAGTAACCCCTTTTGGTCACTTTCCCTTACTGCTCAAGGTAGTGGCTTAGCTTTTACAGCCGGCTGCTTACCTGATACCGACCCTCTTTAGGTATGTGTTGTTGGTAGTTTGTCGTCCACCAATCGAATGCTTCATGGTGCTTATTGGTCTCCACCGGGCACCTCCTTTAGTCGACTTTTACGACACCCATGTAGAAAACTGGGCTAGCACTTCTACGTATTACTACTACACCCCTGTGGAGCGTAGTAGAAGTCGGGGCTAGCATATCTACGCAATTTTTTCGCTTCCAGACCAGCATGGAAGCAATTACTAGTGACATCAGCAATTCAATAGCGCCACGCACTGATGCCAGTTCATCTACAATTCCGATATCGAATACACGCTTATTAGCACCAGCTGACGGTGTCTGATTATTTCCCATAGTCACTACCCTCATCTACAGCAGCCCACCTCAATTAATGTACAACACACCATTATATATAAGAGTAATGAAGATGATTTGGGGCTATTCGACGTTATCAAACCTTTTCATTTTTCCCTTTTCTTCAATTAGTATTAGTTGTTTCTTACTGAATAATAATCTAACGAAAGGTTTCGTAGCAAAATGATGCCTTTAATCGAACAATCTTGTTTGATTGTAAACGATTCTAATGTATACGGGGAACGCGTAGAATTATAAACCTACATATTTATAAATTTCGAAAAATTATTGTCATGATGCGCGGAATTGTAATCGAAATTTTTCTAACTTTTCTTTGCAACAATTTTTCTAACATTTAAATAATGTTCAAATATAAATCAAATAATAATTCATATTGATTGCAAAATATTATAACAGTATCATTATTGACCTATAGAAAGCGAATGTGTTTATCCATACGACATTCTGGTGACCTACTTCCCTGTATTACCCAATTATTATCCCGTATTCACCCCTCTGTTGGATATACCTATTCCGTGCGAGTTATTTCTTTCTTCCCACATAATGTTGCTGCACGCTCCCCCTGTGTGATATTACTCCTTACGTTTGTGATTGACTGCTGAAATAAACGGTATTTGGTCTATTTTTATCTCTTCTTTGATTCGCAATAACCGAAAATATTATTTGATGTTAGGGCGGAAAACTATCGTGGATGGGTAGTTGGAATTCAAAGGAGGTTTCTTAATCATTATTTGCCTTCATTGTCCCATAGAAGGCTAGGCATGAAGTTCTGAAGAAGCTTAATTAAAACACAAATAGATTTCAGATTGCAAAAAAATATTGTAAAATTAGACACTTAGCTGACGACTACCTAAAGAGGGCATTCAATATAAAAGAGTTTTAAAGTTAATGTTTTTCTACCTTTTTTCTGTCTACTTCTTTGAGGTGGCAGGTAGATTTTCAAATACAAACTACCACCATGGGTATATGGTATCGTTTTATATAAAATATCAATTAGGGGAAGTCAGCCTAATGTGCCACACACCGTGCCTAAAATGCTCAGTCTCGAATACAAAAAAATATTTTTCATCTCACCATCTCGGAAAAAGCGTTTTTGCTCTTCGATATCTGAGTGCAAAAGCCGTTTTTATCCTCTAGAGGTTAAAGTAAATTTGAATTTAGAACATCGTATGCAATGAGTTTGTGAATTCAAAATACATATTTATTTCTACCTCCATGGTGCCGAAATTGTCATGCAACCTATTTTAATTTGTTAAAAAGTCAGACTCGGAACCTTCTTGGTGTACTTTTTTTGTAATTTGCTTTGCGCGCGCCATTTTCTTTTCACGTCACAAATTTGTTAAAACCTAGGAGTTCCGTGACGGTCAATCAGCTTGGCGTCAATCTTGCTTTAAACATTTTGATCGTCTACAACGCTTGCTGGATGCTTGAGTCAAGCATTTAAAAGCTTTTTAGGTTTGTTTGATTTGTTTACGCTAGCAACGGAACAAAAACATACGGAAAATCAACGTGCTTGACTCAAGCTGATTGACCGTCTCGGAACTCCATTAGGGACGGTAATTTTTATTAGGGACTTACAGGTGTGTCCGGATGAATGTTGCGGGTGTGGCTGGGTGGATGGGTGGCTGTTGGAGGTGTGTCTGGGTGAATGGGTGTTTTGAGGGTGTGTCTAGGTGAATGGGTGTTTTGTTGGTGTGTCTGGGTGAATGGGTTTTTGTGGGTGTGTCTGAATGGATGGGTGAGTATTGTGGGTGTTTCTGGGTGATTGGTTTTTTTTGGGTGTGATTAGGTGTTTTGTGGGTGTTTGTGGGTGATTGAGTGTTTTTTGGGTGTGATTGGGTGTTTTGTAGGTGTTTCTGGGTGAATGGGTGTTTCTGGGTAAATGGGTGTTTCTGGGTTAATGGGTGTTTTGTGGGTTTTTCTGGGTGAATGGGTGTTTTGGGGGTGTTTCTGGGTGAATGGGTGTTTTGTGGGTGTTTCTGGGTGAATGAGTGTTTTGTGTGTGTTTCTGGGTGAATGGGTGTTTTTTGGGTGTTTCTAGGTAAATGGGTGTTTTGTGGGTGTTTCTGGGTGAATGGGTGTTTTGTGGGTTTTTCTTGGCGAATGGGTGTTTTTTGGGTGTGTCACCCCATCCAGGGTGTGAATGTTGTGGGTGTTTCTGGGTGGGTGTTGAGAGTGTGTTTGGGTTAATGGGAGGGTGTTGTGGAAGTTTCTGGGTGAAAACAGAAACTGTTGTGATTGTATTTTTTTTTTTGTATTTTGCAATTTCCTCGTTGGGGGGGATGAAAAGTTACGTGTTGCACTCGAGTGCAAAGATTTTTCACCTTGTGCTCTTTTGATTCCCTCGCTATCGCTCAGGATTCTAATTTTTAAATCACTCGCTACGCTCGTGATTCAATTTTAGAATCCTTCGCTAGCTCGGTCATCAAAATTGAGCACGCGGTTAAAAAACAACTTTGCACTCACGTACAACAAATAACTATTTAATCGAACACCATCCTTTAAAATGAAACATTTTTACAGATTAGAATCACGTTTTAGGTGTTAGTGTAATTAGACGCACATTTTTATTATTTAACCCGACGTTTCGATCCCTTTACAGCAGCCGTGGTCTCGGGGACATAATCCTGTCAGCATCGCTGTCTGATTTCATAATAGGGCAAGTGGAAATTTAAGATCTCATTTTTCCCCTCAGCTATATGAATAACATTTTATAAGAGTACCTACCCGCTAAGACGGCATGCCCGCTTTGGATTACTTTCCCGTATAGACAGGTAAGCTCTTGCCCTTCATCTCACCTGATGATTGTAATGACGATAAGGGCCGAAGGTGAAATCGAGCTTCACCTGGAACCCTTAATCACAGAGGGGCGCTATCTTATCACAAAATGTCGAAACTAAAGCTGTTAACATTATTGTTATGGCGACAGATTTTGATAAGATGGTGGTAGCTAGCCAGGCGGACTTGGAAGAAGTCCTACCACCAACCAAACCGAGTACAAATTTGTACACCCCTTGGTATCGAACCCAGGACCTCTGGATCTTAATTCCGGTGGGTCAACCACTAGACCACGGAGGTGGTTAAGGTAAGTATACTCGCTTTAAGCTCCATTTCTGTATACTTACGCTGATTTGTTAGCTAACTAATTACTTTGTATCTTGCTTGAGACCCTTAGTGATTTTCTGTTATAAAGTGGACCTGCACGGATCTATCGGTATTTGAGCTCTCTCCTTGGCTCGTTAACGAACTGGAACTTGCAGCTGTCTATTCTCAGGCACAAAACCTTGGGAGCAACCCTGCTACGCTTGCGATCAAATCACATAAGGTTACCTATTGCTGGGTCTTAATATAGCAACAGTAATTCACAAATAAAAATTTACGATAAACCATAAGGTAAAGTAGTTGAATGCGATAAACCGAGATGTGTAGATGAAAAAAATAACTGCTCAGACCCCAGATAACCTAGAAACAAGGCAGGCAATGATGATGAAACGTACACAAAATATCATCCGACGGTGTTAAACGCAGGCAGTTGTGAACTTACGATGAAATCGATCATATTGTTTTAAGATTTAGTATTTCGAATACAAATCTCCACTTACGGGAATTAGCCATCAGAGATTTATTTAGCATCGTAGATTTAGTAAGCGCCATAATTATAACTATGTTAAAAGTTGACTGTAAACATTCACAAATATTCTGGTGCATTCAGTAATAATAGGATAACTGAAGCATTCACTTGGAATGCAGTATTTAAACATGAAATTTTCATAAAGTCAATAAGGCATTTATATTAAAATTATGTTTATCCGAAACAATATCGTTGATGCTTTCATATTAGTGAATTAATGGATATCTTTACAGGTATAATCTTACCTATTCTTATATCTTACTAATTAGTGCTCTGTGGTGACGGCAAAGAAGAATACAGTTCTCACTATCCGTACCTCTCTCATGGGTGTCGTAAAAGTCATGGAAAAATCTATACAAATATTATAAAGCTGAAGAGTTTTTGGTGGTTAGAACCACCAAAACCTCTTCAGTCACCCAAGACAGTGTCTTGGGTGGCCGAGCAGTCAGGCCCCTGCCCGGATAGCAGCGGACGCGGGTTCGATTCCCGCCTCAAGATCATAATTTTTCGAAATTCTTTTTCTAACCACCAAAATCTTTGTACAAATTTTTCTAACATTTATATAATGTTAAAATTACAATCGAATAGCTGAAGAGTTTGTTTGCTTGGTTGGTTGAATGCGCTAATCTCAGGAACTACTGTCTCAAATAGAAAAAAATATTTTTGTGTCGGATAGTCTAATTATCGAGGAAGGCTCTATAATTAATAACCGACATTAACGCGAGCGAAGCCGCGGGCGACCACTAGTTATAATACAATGAGGAAAAGGCAGCAGCATTTCTGGTGCACTGTTCCCGTTCCCGGTGAATAGCAATATGCTCGTTAGTACAATTATGCTTACCTGATATGTAGAAAATTTAAAGGTAGAAGATTTGTGTTGTCACAGCCAACTAGCCTAATTAGCCGTTCAATCAACAGCCTATCCTCTTTACCAAACAGCGCTGTTTAACTGGCGGCCTGAATGATTATGCAGTAGCCAGCCAGGCAAAAATCTTACTATTTACCAACATGGGTTAGTAAGTTCGTTAGGTTAGGTTAGTATAAGAACCATCGAACAACACGAGCCGATCGAGCGAGCCGGCGAGTTACAGTAACTTATGCTATTATAGAATTAGTAAAGAGGCTAGGCTGTTGATTGAACGGCTAATTGACTTATTTAGCTGCGACATAATTATACATTAAGTATTACTACATACTTACTGGACATACTGGTAATGGCTACAGATACTCAGAACACTCATCTCAATAATAAAATCTGCGTTTTTATCGCATTATAT
Source organism: Cataclysta lemnata (assembly GCA_963931975.1). NCBI lineage: Eukaryota > Metazoa > Arthropoda > Insecta > Lepidoptera > Crambidae > Cataclysta > Cataclysta lemnata. The sequence goes on along the minus strand of OZ008355.1, from coordinate 4,596,828 downwards.
ATAATAAGTTTCACGAGCCCCCAAGTACTTGGAGGCTCGTGAAACTTATCATGGCGATGATTAAATTCTGGTGAATTATACCTGAACTGAACAAGTTGTACCTTTCTGATTTTCCGCGTACATTATTTATTGGGAGATATGAAATATGTATTACACTTTTTCTTGGAGGCCGCATAAACAGCAACGGCATCTTTCGTGGGCCAATGGAAGTTTATTAATTTCCGACCAAGGTGAGTTCGGAAGATGAAAGGCAAATCGTTATACAATATTCAGTGTGTTATCCGAAATGGCGCTGTTTTAATTTAGTTTGTAATAAAAATAATGACTTTTGAAGTTTTTAAAATAAAAATAGTAAAACTAAAACTTTTATTATTAAATATAATACATAACTGTGGAAGATAAATTTTCCCCCTTTCGACGTCGATTAAAAACTACTGTCAGTTCCTGATTTATATAAAACAGATGTTATTTCACTTATCTAATATAATTTAATTAATTGAAAAGGTTTATTAAATAGCGAAGCAATAAATGGATTTAATATTGTTGATCCGGGTGTAAAATCGTTAATTGCATAATTTTTTCACTTTTCTCATAAAAAACAAGGCCCATGGCAATAGATGTCACGGTAGTTGACTTTTTACAATACATAATTTTCTTTAGTGAATTAAACGCACCTCATCCCTCGCTAGTTTTTGAGCAATATTGCACAATAATTTTTCCCTACCAAGTTTTAAACCCAGGACTTTCTGACGGATAGCCGGCTGATTGAATTAAATTTATATTGAAATCTGATAAATAAAGAAAACCTCTAACTCAACTGACAAGTTAAACAAATACATCACACTAAAATTACGGTTCCTAAAAAGATTAAGACCTTACGATTTCATAGTCATACTTTTCTTATAGGTACTTCGTTTAATAATACAAAATCAATCAAGCCCGTCTCACCAAACTCTGCTTTCTTTGTCTCGGATCATTAGAGATGGCACAAAATCGATGAATTAAGTCCGCCGGCAGCCCTAACAAGAGTGTCTGTAACCAAAGACAATCTTTTTCTTCTGAATGAAATCGGTAACGAATCACACCGCCGGGAGACTGATTGACAGATGGCCTGTCTGCGTAATTGAGACGAATGCGAATGCCTAATGCGAATGTCTATCCCGATAAATCTCGCCTGAAATTTTAATGATATTTTACCGGCTTATGATATTTGACACGGGCCGTAATGTTGGATAGGTACCTACAGCCTAACGTGATTCATCTAGATTAACGAATGAGAAGAATATATAACTTGCTTGCTGTAAATCACATCGAATAAGCTGCATATTTTTATGCATACCTTACCTACAAATACAACATTTTAAGAATTATTTTGGTGAAACCTTTATAATATCTATTGATTGTGGTATTATTGGGAAAGACTTAAGTATTTGTTATGAACTACTTTCGGAATAATGTAAATCATTGCCAACCATTCCTTCCAGTCAGTAGTGTCTTCCTTTTACTCTCATATATAATAACATGGACATACTGAATACAAGTCGGTGACAATTCTAATATTTAGTTACTGGTCACAATAATTATGAGTCGTATACCTATTAATTGAATTTTAAGGGCTATCCCAATAATTCCCTGCGAAATGGCTCACTCCTTTAGACTGCCAGCCATATGGAACTTCAGCATCGGAATGTAACTGGAGTTATACTCCAATCTAAGTTTGGATTGCAGTTCCGGATAATAGTCTGATATATGGCAGCCGAACTTGAGACGTCTAATGTCTGAATGTAATTAAGATCCGCTCACACTGATACTGCAATGTGAAGTGTGTTCTTTGTTCACAGGAGATCAGATATTTAGTATTGCATACATAGATCATCTTCTTCTTCCTGGCCTGTTCCCAGTTTATCTGAAATCGACGCAGTGCTTTCCATTAATTTTCGTGGAACGCCATCAAGCTATCACACCAAAAAGATGCGAGTGATGAATGAATATACAGAAAAGAGATAGAAAGGATCATGCCGAGAAACTGATGAACGGAAAGAGTGATTGGGATGAAAATTACTAATTCCGTCACTGTGTTTACTCTTTATCAATGGGTGATGGGAGGGGGGGGGTGACAATTGTATTTTACTCGGGCGTCACCAGCACGGACAGCATATTCTAGTAACTTACTTTTAAGGGTATTCTCCTCTATTGAATATTGAAGCAAACCACCCCTCACTTACTAATCTTATGTAACCAAATAATGTCAATTAAAAACACAAACACGTTGCCCCACTTGAAAAGAAATTAACAAAGTCGCATTGAAATCAAAATGGAGATTTTGTGTTTTCACTCTCGCTCAGAACCTAAACCTTGGAACCGCATCCAATGTAGCCTAAAGTTTGGGAAGCACTTACGTTCTAGTTTACGCTTGAACGCTTGTCTTGCTGCGTCTTTGAAAGGTGTTTTACCGTTTAACGCCCGGAGTTTGTGACAAAACTTCGAATATAGTGGAAAGTGCATGTTGTGGCGTATTGTTGTTTCATTAGACTGGCGCACTCTGCAGGATGAAAACAGGATGTGGAAGAGATCTAGAAAAGATTCATAACACTATATCCATGTCAACCTTGTACCGAGAACAGTCGACAAACGAAAATTCAAAAACAACGACTTAGGCAGTTCATTGTACACATATTTTCCTAAACGATATTGAAAGCTATTTGAAATGTATCAATATTAATAATCAATTAGAAAAACTCCTGTGCAGTCAGACTTGCTGTTTTCTTTCCAAATATTAGTGACATAAATCAAGAAGATAATTTATGTATTTATTTATTATACGCCTTATAGCTTACGAAGGCGACACGTATTTAGAAAATTCATTTGTATTTAGATACCTATTATAGTCCAAACGATATACCCAAGGACTTGCTATTAAATACAGTTTAATATACAGTTAAATATAAATATTATACCTTTCAAGAACATTAAAATTTGTATTATGATCTGTCACCATTTTTACATACAACATAGATAGAAATACTAACAAAATAGTAATTAAATCAAATTGTGACAGCACGACTTACATTATTAAATTATTAGAAATAAATATAAAAAGACGTAGTACGTAGTAGGATGTAGACATAATGTTTCCGTATCTTCTCGCGTTCTGGTGAGTACAATACAAAACCGGCTAACGGAAATACACCTTAGCCAGTTGAGCCTAAGGTAGACTTTGCTTAGCAGCGAAGTACCATCAACAAAGCTATTGTTCTATAGTTAGTTCAAACCACTTTAGTGTTACAAGTTGGCAAGTGTAAACAACATTCCCCCCATTTGTCACTTCAAGCAACACAATCACATAATGCATTTAGTTTGTTTCGTATTCGATAAACAGTTATAGGAATTAAAAGTACTTTAGAGTAAAAAAGCAATTTAAGTACAGTTTTTTTTTATTTAAAGGCAGCCACTGCATACGTTGTGGACTTAACTAATAATTAATCGAATGATCAAGTTGATACACACATACACATACATAAATCATGCCTATATCCCCGAAGGGGTAGGCAGAGGTGAACTAGCACCCACATTTCGCCAATCGTGTTAGGTCCCATGTAATAGGTGGCGAGCCTATTGCCATTTATCGGGCACAAAAGTCGCAGATCTAGTTGATTGTTTTTGAAATTAAGCGAGATACTACCATAAAGTTGATGGGGGTAGCTTTAAATTACATACATACATATATACATAATTCACACCTACATCCCCGAAGGGGTAGGCAGAGGAGCACCCACGCTTCGCCAATTATCCTAGGTCCCATGTAATAGGTGGCGAGCCTATTGCCATTTATCGGGCACAAAAGTCGCAGTACTTTGCTAGGTAGTAGGTATAATGGGATCGCTGCTGCCCATTCCTCATCACTGATTGATCCTTAGTCGCCTTGTACGACACCCACGGGAGAGATTTTGGGTGGTGACAATTGTATTCCACTCTGCCGTCACCACACGGCTTTAAATTAAATTTGATAATTTACGAAATAATAAATTAAAAAAAAAATATTCAAATACAAATCAGGCTATAGTAAAAATTATATTTCCAGGGCTTATTTTTGGGACCCATAGGCCAAAACCATATCTAGTCATTCTACTAGATAAACCATATAAACGAAGTCACTTTATCACGTAGCGACGCCGGCGACTCTATCAGCCTCGAGCCGAGCCTAATCTACTCGTTCTGTTATTAAAAAAACAAACAGTGCCCGTGTCAAAGTTACCGGACGGATAATCCGGGGCGCTGAGCCAAAACGAAAACCGATATTGTTTACCGAAAAGTGCGGTGTCCCCCTCACAAAGTCTGCCAAATCCCAGATTTTCCCTTTAATAAAAATTTTGTGTCGTAACGAAGCTGTTATGAAGTTGCAAATTAATTTAGCCCACTTTCGGAAACTCAATTTTCAGTGAATTTTATCCGCCAATATTTACTGAATATCAATTATCTGGTCCGCGTTCAGAGCTGTTGGGCATGCCCATCAATCTATTTTTTGGGGTTTCTATACGAATGCCCTTTCGCTGGATAGGGTTGCGCGCGGACCATTGTTGTGCGAAAGCCGAAATTTTTTACTAAACGTAGTATATTTTTGATTTTACATACCTAAAATCATGCATTTTCAAATGACGGCAGGCAGAGATCACTCCTTTCCACTTGCCACGGTTAACAAATTGGGTGGTTTTTTTTAAATAAAATACAAAATTTGTGAACAATAAAATTACATATTATTATTTGGTCCTAAACAGAAGACAAAAATATAATGACCTTTCACGTTTCTATATTGGTACGAAAAATTCCTTGTATTAACTTACAGTAATTTACAGGTAGATACTATCAGGACTGATAAATGGTTTTTACACATTTTAACAATGACCTACCCTTAAACAGAGCGATAGCAGAAATATAGAACCAAACAAACTTCCGTATTACTTACTCGAGTACATAGGCAAAAGAAACAGAGCACAGAAGTGAGTATCTCTATCAAAATTGTATACCTAACTCGGCAATGAATCAACAACAGGCAAAAACAACGCATCTGCCCATGAATCTTTAACGACACGCCGAAACTTGTCCAAAAAGTCGAACAGTTAGCTGGAACAGGGAGCTCGAGAACTCGATAAAAAGTAAATGTGGATACATCATGAATATTAAAACGACAAGGCCCGCTGATGGCCAGGAAAGTACTTGGGAGTTTCCGATTATCGCCAGCCATTGTTTGGAAAATGGGCTCATTAACATTAAAATGAATATAATTGGCGGAAGGGAAATTCGGAAGACGGCCGGCCCCGTCTGGGCTTTCCTTGTGTACAAAGGGAGTTTTTTTGTTTATTTAAATGGTATATGTACGTGGGAGAGATCGCGTCAAAATAGGTATATGTATAAGTTATAAGACGGGTGGCAGAATAAAATCGTCACCCCTACCTTAATGTCTTCCGCGGGTTAAGACGGCGCGGGGCGATGAGTAATGGGCATCAGCGTTCCTCTTATACCACTGAGCAATATACTGCAATGTAGGTACCTGATAAATGGCAATAGGCTCGCCCCTATTACAAGGGACTTGCGTGGGCGTTAATAGGTACACATATGCCTTTCCCCTTAGGAATTAATAGGCGCGATTTATACAAAATGTATGTATGTATATAACGTGTCGTGAACTAAGGATTCCATTTACGTATACCTGTCGGTAGGTTTGGTTAGTTCTGACCATCAATAGCGGAGCGAGCATATTATTATATAAACATAATTATTGAATTATTATATTTTCATACAAATTATCAAAAAAAAAAAATCCTTCCCATATGCCGACATTTTGTGAAATGGCGACTTCGACTATTTGCCTGCGACATAATACTCGTAGATAGGGAGATTAAGTTGGTTTACAAACTGCCTACAAATTAACGAATAGACATAGTGTGTAGAGTGAACGTCCTTTACTGGTTTTATTGGAATTTCTAGAATACATAAATTACATTTAATTTATCCATTAAATATATTATACGCTTATGTATCAAATACATAATAGCAAAATTTTTGTAGGAGTAATAAAAACATTTTTCACTTTATAGTTACTTAAATTTCTCTTCTTGAAATTTTTATGGTGGTAATGTGGAATAAGCACCCACCACGAGGCATAGTTTTATACATTGAACTCATCAAGAAGTCTCAAATAACTATTGTAAGGGCCTGTTTCACAAACGACGGGTAAGCTCTGAGTAGCTTACTTGGCAGATCATTTGACAGTTTTAATATGAAATTTATGTCAATTGAACTGCCAAGTAAGCTACTCAGAACTTACCCGTTGAATGTGGGACAGGCGGCCCTTAATGAAATAATCGTAATTAGACGTCAAGTAGGCAGGTGTACGTCATGTGCTACGAGTGCGAATTAAATATGATTCGAGGAAATTTCAGACGAGACATCCCACTGCCTGTTTGACGTTTTAAATTAGGCAACTCCAGCGACGTACTTCCGTCTGTCAACATCCTATTTGTACTGGGACCACTTCTAAGGAAATTAACAGGACAGTTTCGGTATCAGAATCTTATAATACATTGTCCTGAGAGCGAAAACAGTAAAGTACAATGTGCCATGCCATGACCCATCCTGAAGGTGTCGTAAAAGTCGGTTAAGATAGTTTGCCCGGTGTACACCAATTAACCTACTTGTGGTCCCCGAATAGTGGAGTGAAAACCACTAACATCAGGTCCATTCCATCACGTTACTATACATTAATTCGCTAGCAGTTTTCCGATGTGATAGATGAAAATGAGGAAATAAAGAGTCGTAATTTATACATGTATTTATTTTCGTGGTTACTGATTAGCCCCACTAGACAAGTGCCCAATCTATTCGAACAAATAAAATACAAAATGTATAAAACTGACGGATTACAGAGAAAGCAACATGTCAAATGTAAGAGTAGTTGTCAGAAATTGACATTTGTATTCTATTCGTTCGAATAGATTTGTCTAGACAGTCCATAATATTCAATTACTTCTGAACAAAACATTCTGTTCAGACGCGTTACTTTTCAATCGTTTGGTCACCCTCTTGTTTTGATCCGGGTATGATAACTCTGTGCTTGCTACGGAAATCACTTGAGGCCGCATCGTCTCCTCCCGGATATGAGATACATGAGCTATCGAGGTTTTAAGACTTGTCATATCTTATTCAACGCATGAAATCTTCACTGAGCGCGAATAACGTTTAATCCTAGATGAAATTTTCTTAACATTCTATTTTAGTTTTCAGCCGAAATTTTAATCAAAAACTAAGAAAAACCAAATATTAGAAATTATTAATAAATATGAAAAAATATGAGTCCCTGGCTAAGTGAATGGCGGTGAAACCTAAGCCAAAACTGTGAGCAATTTAAATGGGAATGTTGTCATCTCAATCACTGTCGATAAGGTCCTTTCCATTACATTCAATCATCACTAGCACCTGAAGAGATTCTTGATGAAAATTAAAAGGTTCAGTTGTATAAGGCTTAATAGGTTAAGCCATTTACAACTGAACTTTTAAAACTAACCTATAAATAATAAAACATACATCCTAATGTAAGCTATATTTTATACTTATATTTTTGCTATTTGAAAATTTTATACAAATTAAGTAAATTAAATGCAAACATAGAGAGTTCAGTATCGCTAAACTATGTTGTCTAAGCAATTTCTTCTCAACCTATTTAAGACTGTATTTGTATCAAGAAGTTAAAATATTGTGCTAAGCGTCTGTGATATGCCGGCTGCTTCTACCAGGTTTCGTATACTACATTAACGGAGAATTCTTAGGTGTTATTTATTAAAATTTTAATGGGGAATCTTTCCCTTGCGCCCAGACTGGCTCACAAAGTAATGCTACTATTATTGCGTTCCGCATTGATGGATTAAGAATAACAGTGCAATTATTTCTCGAGCCGGAAGACTTGGAAGTTCACTCATTCCTTTCGAGGCCTCAGCAGCTGTATATCTTTTACAAGATGTTCCCTATTGTTGTGCAATTCTGAATTATTTCGCGTGGCCTTGTTAAGGAGTTTTTATTCTATAATGGGCAACGCTCCGAAATGCACCTTTATCAACCTAGGAGTATTTATAATAATTGTCTGCGTTTTTTGTCTGACTTGGTTTTGAAATATTCAAATGCAACTTCAGGGGCCCTACCGCCTAACTCGATTGCTGATGATAGCTTTAAAGCAATGCATTGCTTGCGGCTATAAATTAGGCTAGCAACCATCTTGAATGTTTAGGTGGTACGGATTTTCTTCCAAATTCATACAAAAACATTCAGTGATCATTCGTTCAAGCTATCGCTGATAGTTTAGGTACATTTGGTGCGAAATTACAGCATGACGTCATAAACTATAGCTTTTGCTTTAGCAAACAAGTTAGGCGGTAGGCCCCCTGATCAATTAAAATACAACACTTTACACTTTAACATCAGCGCTACTATAACCGTGACTTCAGGTAGAACAATAAAAATTGAAACTGTATAATTTTCTCCTTAGGGATAGGCAGAGGCGTTTCAACACCCACATTATTCCCGTAGGTCCCGCGGACGAGGTTTCAGGAAAGCGGATGTTACATCTCTGCCTCTCAGTTATAGGAAAAAACTTGTTATTTATGTATGAAATTTCGGATTACTGTCAATTTTCCCAACAAGTCTAATAAGCTGTAGAAATGAAAAATAAAAATAAAACATTTTCATTAACGTTAAATTCTGGCTTTTAAGTAATGTCATTACAAAACATTGACTCTTAAACATTTCAAAAGGAAAGGACTACATTTTCAGACGGCAAATATAATACGAAACGTAGTTTGCCTAACCGTTATCAAATTACAAACATAACAAACTCTATATATTAAATCTGTGACACAAAATATGTTCATCTAATTTTAAAGCAATTTTGCTTGTGGCGAAGTCGTCCGGATATGAGATACAAGAACCTGAGACAATGAGTTAAGCAGTCTGGAAATTAAATGTTCGTAGATTTTATATCTTTGAAATTTTGAGCACTGGTTATAACGTTAAGTATAAAATACCTGTCAGAGTTTGTATGGAAAACGCCAATATGGACAATACTTAAATATTATGCAGGACTCAAACTTTGAGTAGCGTTTCAGTATTCGGGGGTAAGTAACTAAAGCGTTAAAGATCTGTACCTACAACAGCGATAGACTAAATAGTTTGTCGGCCGGCTTGGTCAAATGGTCAGACCGCTGGCTTTTGACTAAAAGGACTCGGATACCAGGTATGGGTAATATTTGTCTGATGAACACCGATTTGTTTTGTAAATTTTAGAAGCCGCGTTCTTGTTATACCACCTTGCAATATATTGCAATATAAACCTGATGTATATAAACCGTTTGTACGATACTCACTCGAGGGATTTGGCGTCATGACAACGATTTGACATGCATGCCTATCGAACCATGAAGGAACTCAAGACAATATATTTTTGGTAAAACCCATCCAAAAAACCCATCAGCGAACATTGCTTGGTTTACGCAAACACAGGCCGAACGCGCTAAGTAACTGTACTACAGATCTCTTCCCTCCTCAAATACTGACTGTACATATAACTTATCGTATGAAGAAGTAGTCACGACAAAAAAGCTTTTATTTTCATAAAATCTATTCTTCTTATTTTTAGATTATTAAATCTCTAGCCTCACATATTATAAGAATAGCATGCTATTGAGTACGCTGTAGCTTGGCTTCCTTTTAATATCACATTGTAAAGAAGATTTATTAACAGATTCTCAGTTTATAGTATGATGCGTTCCAGCAATAAGGTACTAACTACTAGGTACTCTGAATAGTCATTATTGAATAGACATTGTGCCGTGTGGTGACGGCAGACAATAATACAATTGTCACAACCCCTGCCATTTTCTCGGGTGTCGTACAAGGCGACTTAAGAGTTATAATATGACAAGGAATAGGCAGCAGCATTCCTGGTGCACCATCAAGCAAATTACTGCAGTTATAGTTCGCCAAATTCGCAACCATGCTGCGGGGTTAGATACGTGGGGGGGGGCTGAGGTATTGTATGCTGTATTACACGAGTTTTCCCCCGCATCACCCGCCCCCGCTAACATCTAGAGTGCCGCGTCCCTGCCCCCGTCTCTCGCCCCGCAGGAAGGTCGCGCATGAAGTTGGCGGACTATAGTTTATTTAAACGACTGGTCTTATTTGATTATTCACTTAGCAGTAATAATATTAGGACATAGAATATTTTTGTTTGTCAAACAATTCGTGTAATGCCTTGGAACTGCTTGGTATTTTTTTTTTTTGATCTTATAAATGTTTTTATTCATATCGCTTCTTGTATATTATGTCACAAATCAAAAAGGCTTATCTTTAAATGTTAATTTTAATGCTATTAATTTTGAATACACAATGACTAGAATAGTTTTTTTTTCTTCTTAAATTCTCCCTATATTTTAGGGAAGGCAAAGGGTCTAGCCCATACAGCCATGTCTTTAGTGTATATTTAATCTTTATTCATATAAATTAATGAGTTGGTGAAATGTATGAATGAAATGAATTTTACGTTAAAATATGGATGTCGCATATTTTAACGCATCTAGGGAGTGCTTGGCGCGAATTGAATGGTAACAGAGTTCATGATGGAGACTGATGAAGTGAGCAAAACCACTTTTTACGTGGTTTTCACCACAACATCAAACACCAAAACAAGACACAAGACTTATTTTCAATGATTCTGCATAATTGCACATCAACACGGATGCTTGTGCATCAAAATAACACCACTTTCACTGCACAAAATCCACTTTGAACCAATTTTAGAATTATCGAAAAAATATCTGACTGACACCATGAAACGCTCCAAACACTCCTCCATATTTTTTTTTAAAGTAATGCCGTTTTATCAAAATTACTTTAAAAATGGAAAACCTGTTGACACTCTGTTAACCTCGTGGCATAATATCTTCGATAGACTTAATAATAATATTATTACAATGTCCCCAGTCCTGAGGGAGTGAATAAGAATGAGTCACGTCTCACCCTGTAAGGCCTCGTTGAGCACAGAAAGCTCGCTATTTTGAACAAGCTTATAATTACGTCATAACTAAAATATGGAACAAAATAATACATCTATTCACAGCATATTAGAAATGTTATAATATTGTTTTTTATTGATAAAACTATTTAGAAATAATAAACACTGATTCACGAAATTCAATTCGAGAACTCAATTTATTTTAATACTGAGCTCGTGCAATACTACTTCAGAGAAATCTGCATTGAACAAGACGCGCAAATAAACAGAATAATTTAACCCTTCTCCGATATTACTTTGAAATAATTTACAATTTTCCTGAGAATTTCAGGTATACAGTGGTTAAACTCACGCAAACAGTACTGAGTATGCATTGGGATTCTATCAATTACGATGAATTCAAAACACTGTAGGCTCTGTGGCGTGGCACAGAAAAACAAACCAAACTAAAAATATATAGTTTTTCAGCTACATTTCTTTTTTAAATCTAATAAAACTAAATTAATAATTAAATGTTGATAAAAATTAGGAACGCTTTTGGTCAGATGGCTAGTTATATTATTAATAAAGTTTGTCTATTTACTCCCGAACGTGTACAACCCATATTTTGCCAACTACGTTAGGTCCTTTTTATTATTAAGTGCGGGTCTATTGCCATCTATTGACACTTTAATAGCAGTATATTTGTAGGTTAGGTAATTCATCTCGTACAACTGATTACGGGTTTGGTGTTGTGACAGTATTATATTCTATTAACGATCTTATCTATAAAAATAAATATTATTAATTTAGAAAAAATAAAATTTAATGCTTTTTAGCCAGATGACTAGTTTATGAAAATGATGTTACTAGCTATTATTGGCTTTAATATGGAAGATATCGACTTACGTTGATAAATAATTTTGATAAAGATCGCGTCTGCTGATTATGCATATTTTAATTAATTTAATTTCGCACAAAACATACGGAACTCACTAATTACCAAAGCGGAAAGTTTGTGCGCTTATCTTAAAACTTTACATGAAGGTGCGCCAAGATCGAGGGAGATAATGTGAAATTTTTTCGTGGTAATTAAGAAAATTTTAAGAGAAGATTGCTCAGCAGAGATTTCTCAAATATTTGTTTAGGAAAAGGTGACTTAATTAGTTGTATGTGTATAACATAATTATATGTGTCAAAGAAATGCGTTAAATATTGGAAACGTGCGTGTCACAGTCAAATCGTTTCCAAGATTTAACGCTACGCGTTAGAAAATTAGCTACGCCATCAGTTCATAGGCTACCAGGAGACCGCGTTTTGAGAAGAGCGGGGCAAGAAACTCAGAAAGTTTAGTTCCTCTCTTTACATGAGAAAAAATACGATAATGTAATATAAACTATAAACCTAATTATAATAATTACCGTTCAAAGCTTATTAGACATCTTTTTATCAAAAGATATATAATTGGTACTTAATAAGGCTTATTTTGAGTTAAACTAATAGTTAAACCGGTGCTAGGTCCATAGTGGCAGAAAGGAAGTCAGCGGCAGCGCCTGGGGACTTAAAACCTAAGTCTAGGTTTCTTGATTGTCGAATTATGTACACTATTTATTTATTCCTCACCAGCCCTTTGACGTCCCTACTGCTTGGATACAGGCCTTTCCTGAGGAAGAGGATGATGGTAGAATACAGAATACATTTATGTACGTAAAATTCACTTGACCATTTCGCGTCACCTTAAACACCGTCCAAGGACGGCTGGTTGTGAAACATTTCACTTCACTCAGCTTAGCCCGCTTTGGGAGCCACCCTCTCGTTTTTACTTATTCATAATATTTTGAGGACCCGTCGAAGTTTTATTTCGCTTAATTGATGTCTGAACAGAACTCGCAGCTGACACGTGCGAAGTCAACAGATCGTTAAAATACATTCTGCGCTCTCGCTGATTTAAAGAGGGTCGCCCCTTAAAGAACGGTGATGTTAGGAGTTTTATAAGGCAGTGATTTTAAACATTCCTAACGCTGTATTAGTTCCAGTATGAAGGATGACTTCATGCACAAGCAAACGCAGAAATAAAACAGCTTTTACGGATGTAACAATTTTGTATTGGAGGAAAAAACGTGACTTTCGGTGGGCTGGCTGTTGGTGGATTTCCCATCTTTCCAGGTGCCCCGAGGTGATGGTCTACACCACACAATCTCTCTAGGCTTTTACGATATCCCTGAGATGAGTGGGTTGGCATATTCCACGTTATTATTTCGCTCCCAGGCCAGCATGGGAGGAAACAATGCTAAAATATTTAGAATGCTCTGTGTGCTGCTATAATATTTATCCTATACTTTGACTCTGCAAAGAGTTAAAAGAGACAAAAACCCAAGTTAGTTTCATCCGAGCTCGAACTACTACTTTTGTTCATAAAAATCAAAGTGGTGTAGTTGAGGTTATTTTGAGCATGTCGAATTCTCTCTCATTCCATCGACTTTGACCTTTACGTCAAACATGATAAGTTAGATATTCAACGGGCAAAAGATATCAGAATTGTTTAACCTGTATTGCTGTTACGGTACCTCGCTAAAGCCCACTATATTCTGTGACCTAGAAAGCACTCAGACCATATTCGTTTCCAAAACAGATTCTATTGATATTGACATAAAACCGACATTACAATCATGCTGCTGCCTACAAGGAGCTATGACGTTGATTGTATAAAGGCGAACACCTGTCAAAATTCTTCGCCCTCAGAAAATAAGTTCGATTTTTGCTTGTAATTCCTCACTCACGGCCCTGTCGGGGAAACACAAGAAAGATTACAGTGGAGTCTTATGAATAATTAAATGCATCAGGACAACTTTTTATATTCTCTATACCCACCTCCGCGAATACAGGTCATTTTTTTAAGTGACACCAAAAAGATAACAGGGAAAAACACTTTTCGTCTCCGCGTTGTAGGACCAACTTTTCACTTAAATACTTGAGCGGTCTCGAGGACGTTTGTTCCGCTCCTTGTTGCTTTTCAACAATTTTGTTTTGTTACCTTTGCTTGGATTGTTGTCTAACTTTGTTTAGTGTGACTCACTTCTACAATCCTTCTTCTTCTGCCTGTCCTGTTCCCAGCTTACTAGGGTCGGCTCGGTATGTTTCCTCTTCCATAATTATCGAGTAGACATCATCAAGCCTTCCACTCCCTTTTGATCCATATCATCTATCACACCGTTAAGGTGCTATTGGTAGAGAGACCGATGAACGGAGAGAGTGGTTGGGATGACAACTCATACTGCTCATAGTTTTGGCTTAGGTTTTACAGCCGGCCGCCTGCCCGACAGACACCAACCCTATTTGGGTATGCTGCTGGTAGATTTGCCTCTCCATACCTCCCTGAGGTGCTTATTGGTCTACACCACACAATCTCCTTTAGTAGACTTTTACGATATCCCTTATATAAGTGGTCTGGTACATTTGTACGTTATTCTTTCGTTCTCAGGCCTGCCTGGCGTTCAAAAGTTCACCATGATTTTAGTTCAGCTTAACAGACACTGCGAAAACTGGTAGGTAGCTTTCACTGAAATCGAGGATAAATAAACACTAATTGCTCGCTACATACATAAATGACACTTGCTTATACACGAAGGGGTACATATTATTTATGGTAAAATGCATTAATAACACTCTTATACTAAACATTAACGACTTTAATTTCCTGAAACATCCCTTTTAATTTGGACCATCACCCTCAGCCATTAGGAACAAATTCCATCGGGGAACTCATTCGCAGCAATCATCCAATAGGTACAGAATACACGCTTTACTTATTGGTATGTCGCCAAATAAAAAAGTCGCCCTGCCAGTGACGTCTACATTACAGTGACGAGATACTTTCTCGGTTACAAATCAACCGGAGATTGGGATTCGGAAACGCTTAGCTTATCTCCATTTCTGAGATCACTTTAGCGGATATTGTTCCATTCCATCGATTAGCGAACGGAATCTGGAAGATAAACCACTTTTAGATAATAATCTCTGTTCGGATTCAGATTGTAGCGAGAAAGTTCATGAACATTCATGTGGTGTAGAGAGACAGTCGATAGGAACTGTTCGCAAATGAGGTTATATTATAATGTTGTCTTATATTTACAAGAGCACTACAACACACAGCCAAACACCTAAATATACGCGAATCTAATCCGTAAAAGTTGCTTTATTTCAAATAAATTGTAATGCTAGGGTATTATTCATGGGATCCGAGGATAAGAAGTTGAGCAATGCATATGTGGGGAAAGTAAAAACGTTAATAGATACATACTGCACTGCTCTACTAATAAATAGAGCCTTAAATTTAAAATATTTACTTCTTAATAAATTGACAATAACTAACGGTAACGACAGTTTGATTTAGAAAAATGGTAGTCAACAAAGAAATACATACATACATAAATCACGCCTATATCCCCGAAGGGGTAGGCAGAGGTGAACTAGCAACTACGTTTCGCCAGTTATGATAGGTCCCATGTAATAGGTGGCGAGAGATTTATCGGGTACAAAAGTCGCAGTAGGTACATTGCTAGGTGGTATAAGAGGAACGCTGCTGCCCATTCCTCATGACTGATTTATCCTTAGTCGCCTTGTACGACACCCACGGGAGAGATTTGGGGTAGTGACAATTGTATTCTACTCTGCCGTCACCACACGGCCGTAATAATGGAATTTATTTTGTATTATTGGTAAGAAACTCAGCATTGGTAGGCGCCAACAAGGTGGACCGATAATCTATACTAATATTATCAAGGTGATGAGTTTGTTTGTTTGGTTGGTTAAACGCGCTAATCTCAGGAACTACTGGTTCAAATTGATTTTTTTTTGGATTGTCCATTTATTGAGGAAGGCTATAGGCTATATATAACAACCGACATTAACGCGAGCGAAGCCGCGGGCGACCACTAGTCCTAAATAAAAATAAAGGTCGCGGTAAGCCGCAGTAGTATACTATCGAGCTCTCACTGACATTGAAATTCATTCAGCATAATTCAGACAAAATGAACGGTGCATCATTCCAACATTATAACAAGCTATTCAGAATTCTCTTTTGTTGTATTAATGCTCAAATTGCATCGCTGCTCGCAAGAGCTTGTAAGCAATCATGCCTCTTAGATAATATTATCGTAAACACTTTTGAAAAGACCCGCTTTTAAAAATCTATGCCGTAATATTCCGTAGACATTTTTCATTCATACGGAATTCTGAGCGCTCGTAACGATAGTACCTGTGCAAACGGAGACTAAAGAATGTTTTTATTAGATGCTTAGTAACTTTGTAGTGGAATTTATTTTTGATAAGAAATGCAAGGCGACCAATGAGCACGAACTACCAAAGAACGGGTTTTTTTTTTCAAATCTTACTGACACTGTGATAACGGTAGGCATAATATGGTGGTCATTACTAGCCATTGCCGTCGAAGACAAAAATTCACTAATTGGTAGTTTCATGCGGTCATGCATAAATGCTGTGAATTGCGAAAGATGTAGTCACGGATGCATCAACACCCACATTTACAAATACAAAAAATATCTCCAAATATAATAACACAAACAAAAAAAATGCTTACGGCTTTATTGCTATAAGCAATCTCTTCTAGGAAACCTAAGGTTGCTGAGAATTCAAAAGAGCACACATGAGTAGCGAAGGCGGCTAAGAAAGTTCAAAACATTTTTGTTTTTATCTATAAAATAAAAAAATTATCAAGACTGTGCCTTTTTAAAATATATTTAGCTTTAAATGTATTTATGTATTTTATAAGCGATGTGCAAAGTCGCCCTCAATGCTAATCTTATCGTTTATCTGTATCTCCTAAGAGGGCAAATCTTCGCTTAGGACCTTTCCCTTGGGACTTTTTTAAAATTTATTTCGCTGTAGCAACATTATCAGATGACGTGGTAATTAAGGTACAGTCAGCATCATAAGTAGATTAACACTTAATACCATGTAACAATAGTTGTTCGTACAAATTATTACTGCGCGTTCGCTGTCTTTGGTAAGACAGAGGGCGAAAGTGGTAATCGACTTATGATGCTGACCGCACCACCGGCCACGGGTCCAGCGTTACTCTTTATCGGTGAATGGTAGGTACCTAATAGAGTCCGCTGACATTAGACAAAATTACAGAATTGCTATATCGATGAGGACCACTAGCTACCGTTTTTGAGTAATGGTTGTAATTTTAGTAAATATTTATACATAATATTCTAGTATAATTATTCTAGTATAATGGCAATAGGCTCGCCACCTATTACATGGGACCTAACATATCTGGCGAAACGTGGGTGCTAGTTCACCTCTGCCTACCCCTTTGGGGATATAGGCGTGATTTATGTATGTATGTATAATTATTATGTCTATGTGTCCGTTATCTAGTTTTCATAACCCATGCGCGTTCAAAGTAAGCAGCTACAAGGTTTATAGCTGCTTAATTTGAACAAGGTCCAAAGTAAAGTGCATACTTTGAAATAGGTCCAAATCAAAGTGCTTTCTTTGGACCCAGATCAAAGTAAGCAGCTAAAGCGATTGATAGTTTGAAAAAAATGTATGATAATATACCCAAATACGCTCGTTTTAGGCCCACTTCCTTTGCGTCTAAACATTGAACGTGTGAAACAGTAAATGATTAAAAAAAAGTAGATATTTTTAACAATTGGTTCTTGTGGCTGTATTACAAAGTATTTAAATTTAATTGTCGACCCGTCCAATTAGGCTTGAAATGTTGTCAACCTTCCCAAAAAATGCGATGTCAGGATCAGTTATTTCACGGTCCACACACAAATTGTTTGTAACGAATATTTTTATTACACCGGCAGACATTATCATTTAAGGTACCATTGTTTTTCTGTATTACTGACTCACTTAGGGGTCGGCGGCCATGATAGGCTGGTAGGTAAGCAAGATAAATACTAAAGATGCGGTTATTTTAAGCACATCACAATATTATTATTTCTTGTAATCGGGTTCGATTAATTTCTGTGAAGAAAAAAGGTTATGTAATGTTGTTAATTTGTTTTTTAATTGAACATTATGAAAATCTTACAATCTTTACCATTTTATTTATATAGCTTTTAAATAATCATCAATAAATAAATAAAAATTGTATCATCCATCCCATGTCTGGCCTTGGAAAACGTTACTTAGTATGCGTAATTGCCAGAGAAGGTTCCGCATTGTGAGCGCAATAGCTTCTTTTGAGCCTTCTCCTATCAACCCGCTCAAAGAACCATCGGAGGTAAGCAGGCGTCATTTCTGTAGGCATTGATCAATGTGGTAAAGTAAGTTTTAAGTAACATCATTACAAAAACTGATCACACTCACCAAACGTCTATTATTCTGATCCCATCTTCCACAGTCCGGCACTCTGGAATATCTATTAGTCTCCTAACTGAATTTAAACAAGTTTATTACTTCAAAGCGCAATAAAAATGTCAATTGGATAGCGTTTTGGCCGAATAAATTCGCCGGATCTATCGGGAAAGAATAGTTGTGCGCAAATTTACTGCCCACCCGGGGGCGGTAAAGCCTCGTTATGCTGAACTATGTGCGGGTTGAGACCACATTATTGTCTCGTATTCTTTATTAATATGTAGATTTGTAGGTTTAAATATAGGTGACATACCCCCGAATACTGATACGCTACTCAAAAGTTTATTACACTCTTTAATGCAATTTAAAAAAAAATCATCAAATGCATAAACACAATACATTTTTTGCAGGGCGGACTTATCTCTAAAAGAGATCTCTATCTCTAAAAGTTTGAGTCCGGCTTAACATTTATGTATTGTCAAAGTTACGTTTGTACCAATAAAAATTCTAACAGGTGTTTTACACTTAACTTTATAAGCAGTGCTCAAAATTCGAGTAGCGGTTCAGTAAGTTGGTACATACATACATACTTTAATCACGCCTTTCTCCCCTAAGAGTAGCGTACATATACAGAGGATTATAATGAGGATTTTGTTTTTCAACAAAAAAAGCATAAAATACAGAAAAACATACACAGTTTCAGTATTATTTATACCATACTACACCGACCCTAAATTGGCGTCAGGGTAGAAAGACCTTCAGCTTAGATTTATCATTCACCTACAGAGTATAGTTAGTTCCGTTGTATAGTTAGTTCTCTTATCAGTACGAATATAATCAACTAGGAAACCATAGCTGTAGGCCATGAAGCAAGGTAATCTTACCCAATGAAAACTCTTGAAAAACATAAAACGCTCACGCAACTCCGGAGCAGACAGTAATTTATCATTGGGGGAATACCGTATCCATCACGGTAAGTGCAGGACGAACCATTATAATTTCAAATGATTTACCTCCAACCAGCATTAAATGGTCGAGTGGGAGGGGGCGCACCATATTCCTCATTATAAATTGCACGATTAGAACGAAGTATGGCCGACGCGTTAAGGTCGCCAGTTTGTTCTGATAGCTGCGAACCCGACCGCCGCCGTTGGGGTGGATTTTCTATTTTCAATTCGATAGTTATATCTTCAACAAGCAGTCATAGCAGACTAACTACCGCACTCAGAGACGACAAATAACGTTAATGAGTACTTGTATGTAATAGGTGTGAGTGTAAAAAAATATATTTACTTAACGTCAAAACATGACAATTCAAAACTAGTCGCTATTCTTGCCGGGTCTATGGTCTAGATTTGAATGAAAATTTTGGACATTAAATACTCATTAAAATTAATTGACGTCTCTGAGTACGGCAGTAAGATAATTTACTTATCAAATCTATACGTCATCGTCACCAGCATTTTAAGTTACAAGAATTTAAGCTACGGTGACTTCGGAAATATATAAATTCTATTCTTCATACACCAGAATTTCAATTGCCCCACTGCGAAGGATGGATGGACAAATAAGGGAGAGGGGGCCTTAACCAACTACGCAGGGTTAGTGCGAATTATTAGGTTTTAGCGACCGTAGATGTGAATGTGACCCAATTAAAAACCTGTCATGATCGACCGAATGAATGACCTGTAACTGTTAGATTCGATATTATTAATTTCATCTTGACTACTTCGGGCACAGTGAACAGAAAAACATTATCAATCCACCGAATCCCGCGTCCGAATCAACAATGCCATGGGAACCCATTGTCATAACTTCCAATAAACACTTTATTCACAAAACACGACTCGAAAACTCCGGCGAAGACATTTCTAAGCGGCCGGCCGCGTCGCCGAGCAAAAGGCGCGTTCATTAAATAAATTGCTCGATTAAAAGTACCGCGCGGCACTGATTTAAATACCCCACTAAGTGCTTTCGCGAAATATTTTTTGCCCAACAATATAAATTTTGCGAGTTTTTCGCCGAGACTTGATTTTTCGGTGGAGCTGTTTTGTTTTTCTTTGTTGTTACAGGATCTATCAGTCGGGTGCCTGATTCTGATCATGTTGACAAGTGACAATCGGTCACATTCGTGGTTGAATAGTATTGCTTTTTGGCACAATTGGTCATCATCATCATCATGATATCGTTCAAAGTCATCAAGTCATTCAATCCCATTTGATTCATACATACATAAATCACGCCTATATCCCCGAAGGGGTAGGCAGAGGTGAACTAGCACCCACAGTTCGCCAATTATGTTAGGTCCCATGTAATAGGTGGCGAGCCTATTGCCATTTATCGGGCACAAAAGTGGCAGTACATTGCTATTGCTAGGTGGTATAAGGGGAACGCTGCTGCCCATTCCTCATAATTGATTTATCCTTAGTCGCCTTGTACCACACCCACGGGAGAGATTTGGGGTGGTGACAATTGTATTCTACTCTGCCGTCACTACACGACCATTTGATTCATATCATCCGTAATTCCAGAAAGGTACTGGTGGTGAATGTATTTGTTGTAGAAAGAACCACGGAGAAACCGATGAACGAGAGATTGAGAGAGTATGATTGAGATGCCAACATTTTAATCTATAATGATAAATGTTTACCAATAAGCGCCAATGTGCTATATTGGTCTACAAGGGCTAATCTCTCTTTGGGCACAGGTCCTGTTACAAAAACTGAAAATAAGAAATACGTTTGTGTTGTCATGTAGATGACTCCTTGAGGTCTACGGAAGCATACTGTGACAAACCAACGTAATCTTGGAAACAGGGACATAACTGATGATCCTAAAAGCCTTGGATTATAGAGGCAACTTTCTTGCAACTATTTAATTTAATTCCTTACTCACACAGATATGCAAATATTAAGGAAGTACCTATATACTGTACCAACTCTAAATAACTTGGGAAAAGAGCAGGAAAATCTTAATAAAATCAAGGATTAACTATGGCAACTTCCTAAGTTTACGTGTTTTATTTAACAATGACATGAGACGCTCATGCACACAGATGTGCCAAAATTAAGCGGAACCTCTAAAATGGCGGACATTAGTCGCACGTGCTCCTGATTAACGACCCTTACATAACCGCACTAAAAAGAACAGATGCGGCTGTAGTTTATCGCAGGAAAAGTTACATGAATCTGGACCATGGCTTTGTTGTAGGTAACTGTCTTACAAAGCACTCGATGTCATACTTACATATACAAGGTGTTTGGTACATGGGGTATCAAGCCTGCAACTACCTATGCTAATATAGTCAAAATGTACTATGGTGATATAAAAAAAAATTAAATAGTAAAAACAAAATATTCTTCAGTTCGATCAGAAAAACAAAACCTATGAATTTTTTTTTAAATATTTTTACAATTTAGATGTTTAAATATCACCATAGTATTTATTATATGACTATTTTAGCATGGGTAGGTGCCGGCTTGATACCCCATGTACCAAACACCTTGTAAATAAATCACGCCTATTATGTCCAAAGGGATAGGTAGAGATAAAAGAACAGAGGCGTTACTCTGGAAGTTTATTTCGTTCGATCGAGTCTTTGCGTCTTTGTAGCTCTTTTAACACGCAGTGGCGTGAGAAAGACGGATAGATGTGAGTTCGTTCGTTCGGAGTCTCAGAGTAAGCCCCCAGATGCGGCTGTAGTTTATCGCAGGAAAAGTTACGGGAATCCTGGACGGTGTCATCGTTTTAGGTTTACAAAACACTCGATGTCACACTTACACATGATAAAAATAAAGCCCATTATCATCTAATGTAGGATCCCAGACGGTAGAAATGTCCTACATTTCGCCAACTATTTTAGGTATGTAAAACGATATCAGTTTATTCCAGTAGAACAGAACCTTGGTTCTTAGTCACTTTGTACGGCACCTGCGGGAGAGATTGGAGATGGTGATAATTGTATTCTTCTCTGCGGTCACAATACGGCTGGAGCATCATACTTCCACGCACACACACAAATATATTGTTTCATATGCATTAGTCAAGAGGGTTGGTGTCAGGCAGGCGGCCAGCTGTAAAACCTAAGTCAAAACCTTGAGCGGCATGGATTGAAATGTTGTCATTCCAATCACTCTCTCCGTTCACCGGGCTCTCATACGTCCGGTGTGATGGATGATATGAATCAAAAGGTAGTGGATGGCTTGATAGCGTCTGACCGATATGAATGGAAGAGAAAACATACTGCGCCGACCCTAGATAGCCTGTGAACAGGGCAGGGAGAAGAAGTTACAGTTCTAGATCATGATAGCAAGCTTTATTACAAATAAATGCAAGAAGAGACACACGTGGCACTGTTTTCCTGCGAAAACTAATCTTAATGTCATCAATTTAGAACACACAGCATTTCTTAGTAGTTTTGAGTTGCGGCATTTTTGAAATAAACAAGAGATGTTATCCTTCAAGTGTACCTCGTTGCTGAACTTTAATGTTTTTCACGTAGCCGGGGCGTGCCATCCTTTGTCCTGGCCCTCCCAGCGGGCCCTGTCCTATTTACACTGACTTCAACCCTTAAACTTTACACGAATTATGTAATTCGAAACGGGCAAATTAATAGTGGGTATACACAATAGATAAAGTTTGTTGAATTTTAGAATGTTTTTCTTTAGTACATTTTATAAAATACACCTGATTTTTTGTTTGTTTAAATTTACTTTTATTGCCATCTATCGGGCACGTTTTGCTAAGTGATAAAGCGCTGCTGCCCGTTACTCATTAGTCGCCTTGTATGATACCCGCTAGTGAGATGGGGGGTGTTGACAATTTGTATTCTGCTCTTCTCTTCCCTTATTAATAAATGTGTGAGTGAGAAAAGAAGTGAAATGAAGCCATCCCTAAATACGTTAAAATCGGAGATCTTTACTAAGAAAGTAAATTAATCCCATGGACTTCAAAAGGCGTCGGAGCTGACTCTCGGCGAATCAGCCCACAATTGCGTGAGAGGGAACGTGGCATTATATGGTGCCGTAACGAAAGACTTTGGAGGGTGTTACGCAGTAAATCTAAAGCAAGAATTGAATGAAACGGCTCTAGTGACGGGGCACGGTGATAATGTTGGATTTATACCCCGTATTGTCTCTTATCCGGCGCGGGTAAGCGGGATACTCACTGAATTTTTAATTTAATTGCTCCCAAACATATTCACGGCGGCGCTTTCGAGTGATTTGACATCGGGTTTGCGGTCGTGTACGTTTTTAAGGCGTGAGCCGTTTGCCGAATCGAATAATAGGGCGGTTTGATGTTAGGAATTGAATCGTTCGGTTTTGTCTCCAGTTGATTAAATGCGTTAAGGGAGACATCGGAAGACATGACATTGAGATGGTGACGTGCGATAACGCAGTGATTTAGTGGGCTCGGCCTGCGATTGCGTAAACTTTGCAATTTTCGCTATAGCCTGGTCATTAAATGGCTGACCAATATATATTTTCTAAAGTTCCTTCGTGCTTCGGAAGGCACGTTAAGCCATTTTATTCGACTACAGATACAGTCGAAACCAGACTGTATCTGTAGTCGAATAAAATGTCTGTGCTCATCATACAAACGTTTGCCTTACCGGAATTCGAACCCGGACCTCTTGGCCAACAGCCAGCGCTCTGACCGTTCGACCAAACCGGCCTCCGTATCAAGGCACCCACGTCAGCGGCGAACTTTTTAATATTTCACGAAGCCCGAACCTCCATCGGATTCCACCCTGGATGGTATCCAAGAAAGTTGCCGCGTAAACATGACCACAGTTTACACAGAACAGTAATACGTCTTCATACAAACTGGCCGCTGCCCATTAGAATGTGTGCTTTCGTACTCGGCGCCGTGTAGGCACGCCCTGTAACGCACACATTGACATGAAATACGGGGGGCATAAGGGTTCGGTGTGATCCGCGTGTACAAGGTGATCACTTTCGCTCGCTGCTCATTTCCGCCCAGCACATTCGCGCTCACAGCCGCCGCTTTAGTTACAACCCTAGCGTCAACGTAAGTAGGCTAGTAACTCGCCGACAGTCCGCAGAGAAACTACTGTTCTGTGTATACTGTGACATGACGGAGGCAGCTCCTACAGACCGCATAACAAAGGATTGTGGGCTGACGAGGCGGTTTTGCCCAACACTAACTTGGAGCGACGTTTTTCTAGTCTTATAAAGGAATTTGTGTATTGCACTGTGATTTTTTTCATTATTTATAGTGACAGGGTCTTGTATAGTCACTTTATATACTACCAGTACATTAGTTCTTTAAAACAACAGACGACTGTTGAAAAAAATTGTCAAAATCTCCTTGCAAATTAGGGAAATGAACGACTTCATAAGAAATAGATGCATGGAAAATCTTGAGCAAGCAATCTTGAGCAGTAAGTATAGAATGTTAACTTCCCAATTACTCACAGCAAAGTAGTAACAACCACAGATGTACTCGAGATAATATTATATTTTTGGTCACCCCTAGGTATGAAATAACCGGCGAGCGCGCTAAGCTGTTGCGCTACCCAGATCTTACTCATTAGAATACATTTTTTTTAAATTGGGTCTATTTTTCAGTATATATTTTTTTCTAATATTGTAGAAATGACCAACAAATAAACCAATAATAATATATTTATGGAGAGTTTAGTACATTTAAAGAAAATACATAGAAGAAAAAATAATGACATCAGAAAGGTCCAAAATCGCGCCGCTTTCACCGAAGGCCCTTCACAAGAACAATAAGACAGCGCCGGCTTCGACCCGACACGGGAATTCCAACGAAAACATCATATTACCCAATGCGTGAATCATTTGAACAATGTTTGCGACAGTTATGGCCGCGTTCCGCCGAGTTATTGTGTTCCAGACTCAAATTTAGTGTGATTTAACGGGTGCGCCGTTATTTTTCTCCCCTGGGGTTCTTCTCCCCTGGGGGTTACTCGTGTACCTGGGGCACCGATACGCCAAGTCAGCGGGAAACGGTGGCGGGAGAAATTCACTGCACGTGATTTTGTTGTGCTGACTTGGCGAACCAGTGACAATGGCCGTACCATGAAGTACTAGTGCGATCCAAACGCGGGTGACAAATCGGGATGCCCGCTGCTCTACTCGGCTTATAGCGTTGTCTCACTTTAACAATGGGAATTGAGTCGCGTTTAGAGTTGGTGGTAAGGCCTCCGATTTTGTTTACAGACAGCGGCTGAGTGAAAGTCAACCATAAATCGTTTGTAACAACACTGCAATTCTTCTTCTTCCTGTTCTGTCGCCAGTTTATCTGGGATCGGTGCAGTATGTTGCTACTTCCATTAATATAATGTCCATCACACCGGAAAGATGGAAGTGAAGAATGAATGTACAGAAAAGTGATAGAAAGAACCATCGATCGATAGTGATTGGGGTGTGACAACATTCTAATAGGTACAGTCTGTATTAGAACGTGTTCAAGGTCTTGGCTTAGATTTTACAACTGGCGGCGAAATATTTTTACTGACTATTAACTTTCTTAAATTTGTTATACTCAATGTGTGGGTGATGAGGTTAAAGTACTATTTAATTTTAAGGTAAGTAGCTTTAAGACCTTATATACTTGATTTGCAAATAAAGAATATGGATATGAATTAATGTTAGGTACTTATCCAGTTGAATAAAAATTATTCTTTTACCAGTTTTGTCTACTGTGATGTGCATTTTAAAGTTTTTTAACCACAAAACAAAAACATGACAACTAATTGTTGGAGCGAGTGCCTAATTGGAAATTGCTTATGCAAATATTCCCTCCCACAAGACTGGAGCAATCGTGTGTACGGTTTAAATATTAATAGCTCTATGGAGGAGGGATTTGAAAAATAGTTTGCATATAAATAAGCGCGTAATGAGATAACTATAAAGATACGTTTGGCTCCGGGGTTACACGAAGCCCGTGGGAGATATCGTTTGTTTATGAGACAAGAAAACATCTAGATGACGTACATTTCATAATTTGAGCACATGCTCGCTCAGCCGTTTGTAAAGGGAGGCAAAAGAATTCAACTACTGAAAGAGCCACTTTTCGAATTATCTACACCGAGACTTAGGGCCTGTTTCACAATCGACAAGTAAGTTCGAAGTAGCTTACTTTGCAGCTCAATTGACATATATTTCATATGACAACTGTCAAATGATCTGTGAAGTAAGCTATTTAGAACTTACTTGTCGATTGTGAAACAGGCCCTTAATGTTATATTTTTAGCCAGAATTATAAAAGAAAGAAACTTTTATTGAGACAACACAACAAACTAACTAAAATATAAAACATTTACAATACCCGGCATACAAGTTGACCTATACCGCAGTAAAACGTTTTCAGGTATTAATTGAGGTTCTGTATGAGCTGCGACGTGTGTCGTAATGTAAGGATAACCACTTCTGCGGGCTTAAAATTTAGTTTAGACACTTTTCCTCCAAATAAACCTGCGCAGACGACCGTCATTTTGGTTCAACTTACGTGCCAGGAAGTATAATAACTTGTCTCAAACGGTCCCAGCTCAGCATATTGCCAGCCTTGTGACTAGTGCTGGCTAGACTATACATTCGCAATATATTGCGATTAACAAGCGGCTTAACAAAGCCGCTGCTTTGAACCCTCAGTGAATTTGTACGAAACTAACGGATAGATTAGGGATGGTGACAACAGCAGGTACTCTGTTCTGCATTCGATTGAGATGATAACATTCGAATGTTGTCATTCCAATCACACTCCCCGCTTATCGGTCTCTTGGCATGGGTCTTCGCATTACTTTTCTAAATATTCATACATCATTAGCGGTATGAATCGAGTGGATCGCTCGTGGCTCGCTGTCTGTCAGACCAATACGAATCCAACGAAACATACTGCATCGGTCCCAATTGAACTGGCAACAGGGCATGAAAATGTTGATGACGATATTAATTGTATTCCCAAACAAAAGCTACCCGTGAACATTAATCCATTGGAGCTGACGCAATCAGTTTTTATTATAGCAACTTTAATAATTCCACATTCATAAACGCGAAACTACAACCAACTAGTAGCAAAACAAAAAGGTTAATAATACGGAAGCCGGCATAGCGGTAACGGCTCGTAACAATGAAAATAATCCCTTTCGCACACAATGTTTGCGGAATATTTTACTGCGCTCGCACCGGCCGAGTCGAATAATGGAAAACGGATTACATCGGACGCGACGGAACAAACTGGGTGATGCGTTATTTAGTCCATGCATTGGTGATGTTGAGGCAATAAAAAAAAATTGCCGAAAAGATAATGTTGAACTTTTTTGCCAAACCATGAGCACCTTTTCAAATTATTTACTTACATACTTACTACATAATGTCACGCCTTTCTCCCATTGGGGTAGACAGGCGATAATTTTTTTTCTACTTGCTACGATCTCATCAGTTCACTGTTTTCTGTTACAATGTGTAAGTCCCTGTGTAAGTATCCCAATCTGTCTGTGCGATCAATAGACGTTTATAGACGTAATGTTTTAGAGGTCAGTCTAATTTTGGTCACCTATCCAATGACCGCCTTTAGCAATCGTTGCTTTGTTTGCACAATAGCAGGCTGAGCGCCTTAGTTACTACATCATCGAGGTCCTCGTTTTATTTACTGTAACTAATCAGCATCTTCATGCCTCGTTTCAAAGTCATCTGGGGTATATGTTTCCTCTTATGCATAATTATGTTTCCTCGTCCATTCATATCCTCATCTCATTATATCTGTAACCTTTTTTATATTTTTTCGTAATTTATGGAAAAAATGTTTTTTATAGGCCCTGTTGGAAATGTTTACCCAAATTCTAATTGTATTTTTAATGGCGTATGATCATGACTTTTTTACTACTAATTCTCCTCCTTTTTATTCGTATTTAAATGTGTTCGTACTTTTTATTCATATGTCTTGCGTGGCAAAAAAACGCACATAAATTTAATGTGAACTGAGAATGTAAATTGTAATCTGCAAATATCGATCGCTAGTTAATTAGTCGCTTTGTACCTTAGAAGAAATAGGTGTGGTGACAGACAATTTTACGCTGCTTAATGAAAATAATACTAAAATAGAACTCTCGTAAAATAGTGCCGTTCGATAAAATAAACCTCACCTCACACACTTCACAGATCAAACTGCCAAAGAACGGCGAGATTTAATTGGAATCGCAATAATTAAGTTCTCGGAGCCTCATCGTCACAGTCGACCTGTTCGAAATTCATTAATATTTACACCGACACAAGACAGTGCCACGTTGATTCGATATCATAAAGTGTCTTTCGTGATCCAATTTCTTGCCGGCTCGGTGTCAAATATTATGTGTCAATAACGAAACAGTGTTTGTAGGGGTATAATTTGATTGTTGTATCGGAGCCTTTGTTGGTGAACTCGGTTCTAACCGATGAACGACTTGTTGAACGGCATCCAGATAATATTAATGACTCCATTGTTTCAACATTAGATGCTCTTTGAAAAGTGCATTGCGTTAACAAATATATAATACTAGTGGTCGCCCGCGGCTTTGCTCGCGTTAATGTCGGTTATTATAATAGCCTTCCTCCATAAATGGACTATCCAACACAAAAATAATTTTTCAATTTGAGTCAGTAGTTCCTGAGATTAGGGCGTTCAACCAAACATACTCTTCAGCTTTATAATATTAGTATAGATTAGATGTTATTTGAGAAGATGGATGTGTAGCAAATGCTCATCCTGTAACTGCGTAGGCAAGCTAAGCAACGGCAGCAACGCTGGTCCGTACTATGGGTGACCAAAAATGTATTATCGCCAGCCCCATTTAAAAATATTCAATCAGCTTAAGAACTCAAAAAGAACCATGACCTCTTTATGAGACCCGTTCCCTTCTCCGAAAGACATTTTACATAATTATGCCAGTAGTTCACTGGGATCTATAAGGAGTTACCACAACACTATGTTAAATTTTCTCAAATTTCAATGTGCTTTTACCTGTTTGACATTTGATTGGACCTTTCTAACTGTTTTGTATAGTCTAATTGACTGACCATAATAATATTACACCTAGGAACCTTTAAAATATTTTTCTTCTTGGGTACTTCCTATTTAGTCGAATATAATAACAGACACAACATTCAACTGTTTATTTTTACTTAAAACACCACGGGAAAGAAGATCCTAGACGGTAATCCGCACTAAGTCAAAATCTGCGCCCAACTCAACAACGTGTAAAAAGTTGCCACTTTTAAGATTAACAGGATTATCAGGAGTAATATTATAAATGAAGTCTTATTCGTAAACTGAACGATGATTAGCAAGATTATGTGTTTGTACACTTCGCTCATTGAATACGAAAAAGCCGCAACTCAAAAATGGCTTCAAAACATTATCTGTTCTAAATTTAGGACACTACGAGAGAGAAGGAGGGACATGACACACAAACGTAACGCACAAATTTCTTGCGATACTAAGTAGTATCGCAAGAAATTTGTGCGTTACGTTTTTGAGTCATGTCCCTCCTTCTCTCTTGCGAGGCGACTTGTAATTAAATCGTAACTCCAACGGAGTACGTCTATCTCGCCCCTAATTATAGAGCAGGCCCCTAACCAATATATATAAAGCAATTTGAATAAATAACCAGCATCTGCAACTATCTAATATAGCTAAGTTCTGTCGGCTTAATGTAATACAAAATCAATATTGTAAGCTCCAATTAATCGCTATGGAAAGCGGCTTCGGGGAGACTGCTCTGTGTGAGTAGTAGACGCATGTTCATGTCGGATTCTGATAAGGGGACCAGTGGAGTTTTGACAGCGTTATGATTCCTGTCGGTTGCTTCTGCGAGGAAAAGTAATAAGGCCTACTTACGAAAATGCCTTGGGGCGGTTCGATTTTGATCCTTAATTACTAGCATTATTAATACAACATACATAAGTTTACATGAAACTCATACATATCGCAGAAGAGGTGAAAGATTGCGTGTGAAATGACTTGAATGTATATGGAGGGACTGGTGGCAGCTAACGAGAATGAATGGAAGATAATTAATTTACAACTATGTAAATCACGCTTATTACATTACATAAGTTACCTTTCTGGTGTAAATAACACCAGAAAGGTAACTTATGTAACTTTCGACATTGACGGTTCTCCTGGGCTGGCGGATTCTACGTAAATTTTTCAGTCACATGCTAGCATGGAACCAATATAAAATCTATCTTTTAATTTTTGTTTTTGTAAAAATACATTACACTAGTTAACACACAAAGCGACGGGAGCGAGTTTCATAGCCGCGGGGGCGAGCCTCGTACGGCGGGGGTGAAAATGTTAAAGTTGCGACACCATGTATAAGGGGGGTTACGCGTTTACGATATTCCTTTGAGCGTCTCCACGTGTCTGTCATATATGCCACGAATGAACTGTCTGTGTACTGTGTACACTTGTATATTTACACATTGTCATGTTCAGCAAAATAACGTTTGATATTTCATTTTCCAAATAAAACCAGCTTGAGGAAGATCAATTTTGTCGTCCTAAAAATGTACCTACCATTATTTGGTGATAAAAAAGTACCGTATTATCAAGGAATATAATAATGTTAATAGTTAATATATATATATATATATATATATAAGATATGTAAGGTGACAATAGCTGATGTAGATGAAGCGAAAAAGAAATATAAAAGATTAAATTTCTTAGTGAAGGGTGTAGTCAATAGAAAGAAAGATGAACGAAAAGATGAGTTTGATAGGAAAATCTCTGACAATTTCCAAAATAACATTAAAGTTTTTTGGAAATCTGTACGGACAGCTCGAAGAAAGAGCGCAAACTCGGAATTGAAACGAGTCGGAGACAAGGATGGAAGTGTTTTAAATGGCGAAGAAAGAGTGCTGAATAGGTGGAAGGAATATTTTAAGAGTTTATTTGAAAGGTCAGATGATATAGTCCAGTCCCAGGCTAATCATATGGAAGAAAGTTTGAATGAGAATGAAATAAGTATGCATGAGATTGTGCAAGCATTGAAAGGTATGAAAGCAGGAAAGGCGGCAGGGTGTGATAGGATATCGGTCGAGATGCTGAGGGTACCATTGCTAAGCAGCTGCACCGCCTTTTGAACCTTTGTTGGGTAAGTGGCCAAGTATTGGCGGAAAGCCGTCATTGTGCCACTATACAAAGGTATACAGTGTTCACCAAGTACATTACTATGAATGCACCGAATAGATTAAACAAAAAATGTGAAGTAACAAAAAAAATAGTTGACAAAGACGCACTGACTCTAATCCAAATGAAAGACAAGGATAGGACGACATGGAATATAATTAACATTATGACACAACAAAGTAAAATATTGGTTGTTCAAACATCGCCGATGTAGTTGGTCAACTGTAAGTCAAGTTTCAACCTTAACATAACCGCGCTAGAATTCAATCCAGATTCCTCCTATAAATTAAAGACGTGAGCCGAAATCGGAATCAAATCATAAACTCAGTGAGACAACCCGAGCTACTGACCCAAAAACAGGAAGCTGCTGCCCTACTGTCTTAGAATATGTAATAGAGTGAGTGTTTATTTTCAATGGCGACATTTGTAGAAACAAATTTTCCGAGCTGGTGTAAGATTATATAACTTAAATTGTGCCAGCCCAGCACCCGTAGCACGCTACGTGGACAAATTCTCCTCGGGGAAAAGAAAAATTTTCCTCTCGCTCTAACTCCCACTAAATCTTCTTCTTCCTGCCCTGTTTCCAGTCTATCTGGGGTCGGCGCAGTATGTTTCCTCTTCCATTCATATGTCAGACGTCATCAAGCCATCCAATCCCTTTTGATTCATACCATCCATCCCACCGTAATGGTGTTAGTGATGAATGAATGTATAGAAAAGAGACTGAACGGACCATGTCGAGAGACCCATAAACGGATAGAGTGATTAGAATGACAACATTCCATTCCATACTGCTCAAGGTTTTGGCTTAGATTTACAGCCGCCCGCCTGCCTGACACCAACCCTCTTTGGGTACGCTGTTGTTGGTGGTTTGCCCTCCACCATTCGGGTGCCCCAAGGTGCTTATTGGTCTACACCGGGCAATCTCCCTTAGTCGACTCTTACGACACCCACGGGATGAGTTGGGGCTGGCCTATTCTACGTTATTTGTTCGCTCCCAGGCCAGCATAGAAGGCTAACTCCCACTAAATCGCGGTACAAAACACTGTCAAGTGGTGGAGAGAGCCTTTGTCCACGTCCAGTGCTAGGCCTAGCCAAGTAGCAAACGTCACAACGTTTCTTTTTAACAAACGTCAATGTTTTGACAACATCTCTTATATTTGACACGACGGGTGCCATGAAGTTTTCTCTGTAATGCGTCAGTTCCACACATTTCTCTTCTATTCGTTCAAATAGATTGGTCACTTGTCTAGAGGGGCTGTCGCGCTCCATGGAAGTCGTAAAAGTCGACTGAGGGAGATTACCCGGTGTGGTCTAATAAGCTACTTGGGCAACCTGAATGGTGGAAAGTATCTTGGCAGGCGACCTTTTCTAAAACAATGTCTCTTATGGCGATCGTTAAATAGGTCACTACATGCAACTACGAGTTTTTTAAAAACAAAACAAAACTGTCAAATATCACGTTAAGAACTTTTTTTTATTTTTTTTTATATAAGACAGGGAAGATCTTGCCCTTCATCTCACCTGATGGTAAGTGACGATAAGGGCTGAGAAGATGGAATCGAGCTTCACCTGAAACCCTACAACCACAGAGGGGCTGGCTGTCTTATCACACATTGTCGGAACACAATAATGCTGTCAAAGAAGTCCTACCACCAACCAAACCGAGCACAAAATTTTGTACCACCCTGGGGATCGAACCCGGGACCTCTGGCAAACCACTAGACCACGGAGGCGGTTACTATGGAGAACAAAGTAATTTAACATATTTTGATAATATAACATTTACCTTTCAAACGAGTGTTACTGTTTAATTAAAAAATATTCATAAACGTACACATATAGTATCACGTACAAACAAAAGACTCGTAATAATGCAGTTTTAATCATCCCTGCAGGCACATACACCTACTTCCTGTTATTTCCCGTTTAAATACAAAATCGATAATGTTGAGCTCGCCATTAGTGGGATACAAATATGTATAACTGTATGACACGAACGACGCCAGGGCTGTGACATTATTAAGATTACATCGTAATTATTATTTTTATGCTTTATGCAAACCACGTCCGTCCATCTACTGCCCACAGCAGCGGTGGGCAGGCTGAGGCAATGGTAATATAATAGTGCTATATTACATAAAGCCGTGTGGTGACGGCAGAGTAGAATACAATTGTCACCACCCCAAATCTCTCCCGTGGGTGTCGTACAAGGCGACTAAGGATAAATTAGCGATGAGGAATGGGCAGCAGCGTTCCTCTTATACCACCTAGCAATAGCAATGTACTGCGACTTTTGTGCCCGATAAATGGCAACAGGCTCGCCACCTATTACATGGGACCTAGCATAATTGGCGAAACGTGGGTGCTAGTTCACCTCTGCCTACCCCTTCGGGGATATAGGCGTGATTTATGTATGTGTATGTATATTACATAAGATTTTAGGTTCATTTCACACCGAGGATGGCAGCGTTGGCAGTTTCTCTGCAGACGGCTGCCCTATTTTTATAAAACATTTAAATAGGATAGCTACAGAAATGATGTCCTATGCAGCATAATATGATGATGCAGCCCGTATTGCGGAAGCCGGGGACTCAAGTACTCAAGAAATAATATTTTAAACTTTTGCTGAACCATTATTGTTGGTTTGGAGACATGAATTAACTTTAACGAGTACTTAATGACCTAAAATTTCATTTAAATCTAGACCATAGACTCAGCGAGAATAGCGACTGGATTTGTATTGTCATTTTTTGATATTAAGTACTCATTAACGTTAATTGACGTCTCTGAGTGTGGGAGTAAGTCTTGAATTCGGACTGAAGTCAGTATTATTCGTTTGAGCATGTAGGATTTCGTGGTTATAATAAATATAATGACGAACAGTCGCGCTGATTGAAAGCCCTGCCAATACGGTCCAGTCCATTCGTGCACTGAAACGTGGGTAAAATAACCGGGAAATAACCAAATCCTTCTTTTGTTCAATTATGTGTGGATTGCAATTTCAAAAACATTCCGGTTCCAGAACTGTATTTCATTCACATTGAACACAACATGTCCTATATTATTCGGAATAGGATCGTCATTAATTAATACATACATACATAAATCACGCCTATATCCTAGGTAGGCAGAGGTGAACTAGCACCCACGTTTCGCCAACCATGTTAGGTCCCATGTAATAGTTGGCGAGCCTATTGCCATTTATCGGGCACAAAAGTCGCAGTACATTGCTATTGCTAGGTGGTATAAGAGGAACGCTCCTGCCCATTCCTCATCATTGATTTATCCTTAGTCGTCTTGTACGGCATCCACAGCAGAGACTTGTGGTGGTGACAATTGTATTCTACTCTGCCGTCACCACACGGCAATTAATTGCCTTCCTTATTACCAGGTTATGTAGAGATGGCAAAATTAGTTTGAGCCTTCTATACCTACATTTCAGTCAGCCATCATTGAATCGTCTACTCCCTTAGTTATTAACATTACCTTTTACACAAATTACATCACACCGTCCATTTTATATAGTCTTCTTGTTCCCCTCCACCTACTACATTTATACTCATTGATCTTTGGTCACATGCTAATCGCTTCTGCAGCTTCTTCTTTTCGCTTTCACATCATTTTTTTTCTTACTTTTTTCATTTTCGATTCTTGATTTTCGAAGCTTGAGACAAATTTATGAAGCACCATTAATTGATGTCTTGCGATGAATTCAATATTATATCTTTGTTACTTCATGATCTATAATGAGATCTATAGATCGACTTAAAATTAAGGACCATGTAGACTTAGATGACATATAAAAACGCATAAATATTTTTTCTATTTTTTTATCAAATTATCGATATATCCAAATAGGCTATCGGTGTGTAGAGAAGTGCATAGAGACTTATCATATTTTACGCAAAAAGTAGGTACTATTGCAACAAAGAATTTTATTTCCCAAAAAGCCACTCGTCACAATTGAAACGAGGCGTTAGCCTCACTTCCAAACCAAAGCTACCAATCGAGTGACCTAGATTTACTGGCAATAAAATCCTAGGCTAGGTTTGAGTTTAATGTCCTGTATCCCACCATAAACTTACTATATTTTTGCAAATGTTACACACAGCATCGAAACTTTAGAAACGTTGAATAATGGGAATATTGTGGAGCTAGAAATTTACAGGTGATGGAGTATCAAAATTTATTATTTAGAATATGTGTATTTGTGTCGTGCCTAGTCGTGTGGTGACGGCAGAGCAGAATGCACTTGTCACCACTCCCTTATCTCTCCCACGGGTGTAGTAGGTACAAGGCGACCAAGTAAGTATGAAGACCGCGATTTTAAGTAATGGGCAAAAGCATTCCTCATATTAAAGGGTGCCCGACAGATAAAATTGGCTCATTACATGGTACGTAACATAATTGGCGTGGGTGTTAATTCACCTCTGCCTGCTCCTCTGGGATCATCACTTGGACGGCAAACAGAAGTAATGTCAAAACGATTTGAAAAGAATCTATTCTTTCAACTTTTTTTAGTACATTTTTCATTTCACATCAAGCCTCCTGACTAAAATCGTGTCCCCGGCATAAACTATTTAACGTATTGTCATAGGGCGCTGAAGGATTGGGTTCATCTGGCGAGAGTTTCGGAGGAATCCCACAAATTACACCGGATACGCGATAAAATTGCTGCATTGCTCCGTTAACGCCAATAATTCTCGGAACGCTCGAGTAATCCCAGCCGCATATGGAATAAATGTGCGGCCAGTTAGGTGAGAGGTTCGAATTCGTGAAACTTGGGATCCCTTTCTGTTAGAGAGAGATCGACGCTAGAAGTAGATCGAAAACATTGTTTGAAATAGGAATTCAACTACCCATGAACTTATAACCAAGAAGTATGATGTGCAGTATTGTTCAGCCTTCAGATAGGTATATCTTTTTTTAGATAAATTGTACTTAAGCAATCTACATACCCGTAGGAGTAGGCAAAGGTGAATCAATACCCACGTTTCGGCTAGTAAAATAGGGCCCATGTAATAGCTGGCAAGCCTATTGCCATGTATCGGGCATCTAAATCGCAGTATATTGCTGGTTGGTATAAGTACCCAAAGAGGGTTGGTGTTAGACAGGCGGCCGGCTGTAAAACCTAAGCCAAATATATTGAGCAGTATGGATTATGTCAATCCACAATTGACATCCCAATCACTCTCTCCGTTCATCGGTCTATCGATATGATCCTGCCTGCCTGGCAGCGTGGGAACAGGGCAGGGGGAAAGAAGAATATTCTCACTGTCATTATTTCAACACATCATTGGCAATGTCAAACGATACTTGGCTAGACTAGCAATACCATTCATTAACTGCCGCACTCAGATACGTCAATTAACTTAAATGAGTATTTAAAGTATTTTTGACGTTAAGTACTCATTAACGCTATTTGGCGTCTCTGAGTGCGACAGTAAGACACGTTATTTCACATTTATACCGAATCAACAATAAAACAAAATGTAACAACAACAAAAAAACATAATTTGTATATTTAACTCGTAAAGAGACGACTCGTCGGGGAAAAAAATAACAATTCCGAAAACGTGAGTTAAATGCAAAAAGTTTATTTTTTCAATGTGTTGTACGTACTTTCCCAAATATACAGCGATTTTAAGGCAAAGCAGAATGGCAATGGAAGCAATGGTCACTAGGCAATATATATATGCTAATTATATTATGTCGCAGCCAACTTGCTTAATTCTATCTTCTTCTCCCTGCCCTGTTCCCAGTCTATCTGGGGTCGGCGCAGTATGTTTCCTCTTCCATTCATATCGGTCAGACGTCATCAAGGCATCCACTCCCTTTTGATTCACATCATCCATCACACCGTAAAGGTGCTAGTGATGAATGAATGTACAGAAAAAAGACAGAACGGACTATGCCGAGAGACCGATAAACGGAGAGAGTGATTGGAATGACAACATTCCAATCCATACTGCTCAAAGTTTTGGCTTTGGTTTTACAGCCGGCCGTCTGCCTGACACTAACCCTCTTTGGGTATGCTGTTGTTGGTGGCTTGCCCTCCACCATTCGGGTGACCCAAGGTGCTTATTGGTCTACACTGGGAAATCTACCTTAGTCGACTTTTACGACACCCATAGGATGAGTCGTGGCTGACGTATTCTACGTTATTTGTTCGCTCTCAAACCAGCATAGAAGAACGGTATTAACTACTCATAGTTGGTTATTGAAAAACGGATAGTAATTGTTATACAATGACGATACGTTGAATATAGGAACCAGGCGTTAGTCGCCTTGTACGATACCCGCGGGAGAGATGGGGTCGTTGACAATTATATTCTAAGCTGCCATCACCACCTCATTTTTTACAAATAATGTGTTTTTTTTTTTCCCTCACACATATCATCTGGCCTAAAGTAGGTAGCCTTAGCTCTTGTGTTATGGAAGACGGGCATATTTTTAAAATGGTAATTTCTAAATATAAATCAAATCATAACTTACTTAATTTTTAAGTAGGTTTAATTATACAGCTCAAATGTCAAGTAGTGGTTTCCTCATTGGGCGCGATTGGCTTAATTCCGCATATATCATTAAATTCTACGCCAAATTATATTTGATTAGAGGCTGCTTTGTGATTATTAGCGCGACAATGTGACGCTTCTAATCTGAATATCTCGTACATCTGGAGATAGATTCCATTTAAGCACATTCCTGCCTGCTAATTGCATTACTCGTAATGACTTTTGAACACAGCTTGAGAATAATATTAACTATGGTGTGTTCGAACGGAGATTTTGATATTTTGCGCGGATTCCTTATAGTAGTCAA
This sequence comes from Cataclysta lemnata, assembly GCA_963931975.1. Taxonomy (NCBI): domain Eukaryota; kingdom Metazoa; phylum Arthropoda; class Insecta; order Lepidoptera; family Crambidae; genus Cataclysta; species Cataclysta lemnata. The sequence goes on along the minus strand of OZ008355.1, from coordinate 4,558,469 downwards.
TCGCTAATCTATAAAAATAAAAACGTCGTGTCACAGTGTTTGTTACGGATTGGAGGGGTAGTAACAACTGCATATTATTATGCAGCTGGAACCTTAACGTTACTAGAATATCAAGCACAATCGCTACAGCTTTTTATACCTAGATATTACTCAATAGCTTTATAAATTATGATTATTATATCATTCTGATGTCTTCTTCTCCCTACCCTGTTCCCAGTCTATCTATCTGGAGTCGGCGCAGTACCTATGTTTCCTCTTATAATTATTCTGATGTATAAGTTATAATACTATCAAGTTTCATTAAAATCCAATCAGTAGTTTTTCCGTGAAAGAGTAACAAACACACATACATCCATGCATCCCCGTTTATAATATTATATACTAGGACTATTCCGCGTTTATAATTAAATACATATTAGTAGGACTATCAAAGCGACTTGTATAAAAAGGGTGTATCGTGTGTGATATGGAACTAGTACTATTTGCTATACATTTCTAGTGGACTTATTTACTGTCCTCCCGGGAATAATTTACTCGCAATCAGCAACCCGGACGCCCAGGGGAGACGACGGTATTAGCTGCAGCGTGCCCTATACTTGGTAGGTAGTTGATGGGCTTTACAAATAGGAGGACATTTTGTTAAGTTTAAATAGTTTTCAGTGTTTATTATATTTAACCTGGAAAATAAATTATAATTAACCTCGAAAATAAATTAGACTATAGTCTGTTTAATAAGGTTTTTATATTGACGTTTGGTGACGGCAGTGGAGCAGAACGCAATCGCTTCCGTGTGTGTCCTACAAGTGGACTAAATGCCGCACTCAGAGACGTCATTTAACTTTAATGAGTATTTAATGTCAAAAATATTCATTTGAATTTACACCATAGACTCGGCAAGAATAACGACTAGTTTTTAATTGTAATTTTTTGACGTTAAGTACTCATTAACGTTATTTGACGTCTCTGAGTGCGGCAGTAAGAGATAAAACATTGATGAGGAATGGGTAGCAGCTTTTCTTTTACACCACCTAGCAATGTACATCGATTTATGTGCCCGATAGATCCCAACGGGCTCGCCCCTATTACATCGGATTACATGGGACACTATTGACGAAATGCCCCTACCAGGATTCGATCCCGGAAACTCGTCGAGACCATTCGAACAAACCTGTCGTCAGTTTACGTCACGTATTTTACTTTTTATAAAATGTCAAACAACAAAACTTCGCCTTGTCCTCATCAAATTCAGTGAATCTCGCAAAGACGAGGTAGCTCATTTTCATTAGTATATCAATAAGTATTTATTAGGTGCTTCGTGTAATTACAGAGATACATTATTATCTTTCGCTAATTATCAAAATTACTCCTTGGAGACATCACTTCATTAATATACGAGTACGGCTGCTTCTTAGATATTACGTTATGTGTAGCTTAATTAGTCTTTTATAAGCTTCCGAAATTAAGAATAGACAAGGCTAAACTAATATAGCCTTAAAGCAGATATTGAGTTGTACTTAGTACCAAGAACTGGCCTAGTTCACAGAAACATTATTTAATACAAAAAATGTTTTTCTCATTTTTACGAGTTCTCGATGACATTGTAAGGACAAGATGGAACAGGTCAAAGAGACCGCTTTGGGTCACCTTCCCCTATTTGATGATCTGCAATTTATTTCACCAAGTTGACAGTCTTTGATTCCGAGATTTTTAGTTATCTTCAAGTGTATCTCAAAGTGACAATGAAGATTTTGAAGTCCTCTTGGATCAGTAAAGACTTTTACTTATCTTCAATCTCCGGATTGCCGTGCCGTGTGGTGACGGCAGAGTAGAATACAATTGTCACCACCCCAAATCCCTCCCGTGGGTGTCGTACAAGGCGACTAAGGATAAATCAGTGATGAGGAATGGGCAGCAGCGTTCCTCTTATACCATCTAGCTATACTGCGACATTTGTGCCCGATAAATGGCAATAGGCTCGCCACCTATTGGGATCCATGCCATGGGATCTAACATAACTGGCAAAACGTGGGTGCTAGTTCACCTCTGCCTACCCCTTCGGGGATATAGGCGTGACTTATGTATGTATTTATGCAATCTCCGGATTCAATGTGTATCATTTCGGTGTACCTTTATTATATAAACCCTTTCAGTATCCCCACTGCTGAGAGGATGGGGCCATATCACACCACGCTGGCCCATTGAAATTTCCCAATGGTTGCCAACGACTGCAGATGCAGCCAGGACCAACGGCTTAACGTTCCTTCTGAAGCACGGAGGAACTCGAGATAATATATTTTTGGTCACCCATCCAATGACCGGGCTTAGTGAATATGCTTAGTTTACGCAATTGCAAGCCATGCGCGCTATGACACTGTGCCATCGAACTCCTCCAGTGTATAGGCATAAATAGAATGAATATACATTTTATGAATGTAATAAAAATCGTGTCGGTATATTGTGGCCAGAAACAGTTCGAAAAATTCAACAGTCTTGATACGGGAATAGAATATCTTCCTCCGCAATCCAGTCAGATGCGTACACCACGACGCGACTTTTCCTAGCCGCAATATTATTTGCGATAGAACGATAATTGTGACGGTGCGTAATACGCGCATTCTTCCTTGAAATATTTCTTCCCGACCAATTTGTGTATAGCGTGCTAAGCATCGTTAGCAGACAATACATCAGCACGAATCTCTGCTTCCTATTCATCGGGGGCTGTTCAAGGCGTAATCAACCCAGTATTACCTCGCACCCCGCTTGGGGCGAGCGTAATTAGCGCGCTCTGTACGCATTACCTATCTACGGTACAACCAGGCCAACCGTTCGTATAGAAGTCCGATTCTTAGATATCGAACGATAATGCTCATAAAAAATGAGCACCATACTGTCGAACTCAGAGACGTCAATTAACATTAACGAGTACCTACTTAATGTCAATCAAAACTAGACCATAGAATAGGCCACACATTACATGGGACCTAAAACAATGTAAAATAAATATTTTCGAAGCCAGGATCGGAAAATAAAGCAACGGTATTTTTATTTTGGGGGTAATAATTTTTTTAATGTTGTCAATTGGCGAAACGTGGGTGTTAATAATAATTCACCTCTGGGATATAACCGTGATTTATGTATGTTTAATAATATAATACATGCTTAAATTACGTCCATTTATCGCCGAAGAAGTGGGCAGAGGTAAATATTGATAAAAGATGGGGGGTGGCGACAATTGTATTCCGCTCTGCCGTCACCACACGGCAAATATCAAACCAACCAACATTCCTGTGCGTATTTTATAATATCTGTGTATATATCTTCTTTTCTATGTGAATATTTAAAAAATAATAGCCCGAATTAAACTAAATTTTCCACTTGAAATAATAGTTATTTGTTGTACGTGAGTGCAAAGTTGTTTTTTAACCGCGTGCTCAATTTTGCTGACCGAGCTAGCGAAGGATTCTAAAATTGAATCACGAGCGTAGCGAGTGATTCAAAAATTAGAATCCTGAGCGATAGCGAGGGAATCAAAAGAGCACAAGGTGAAAAATCTTTGCACTCGAGTGCAACACGTAACTTTTCATCCCCCCCAACGAGGAAAATGCAAAATACAAAAAAAAAACAATCACAAGAGTTTCTGTTTTCAATCAGAAACTTCCACAACACCCTCCCATTAACCCAAACACACTCTCAACACCCACCCAGAAACACCCACAATATTCACATCCGCAATACACACCCATTAACCCAGAAACACCCAAAAAACACCCATTCACCCAGAAACACCCACAAAACACCCATTCACCCAGAAACAACCATAAATCACCCATTCACCCAGAAACACCCAAAAAACACCCATTCACCCAGAAACACCCGCAAAACATCCATTCACCCAGAAACACCCACAAAATGTCCAATCACCCAGACACACCCACAAAACACCAATTCACCCAGAAAAACCCACAAAACACCCATTCACCTAGAAACACCCAAAAAACACACATTCACCCAGAAACACCCATTCACCCAGAAACACCCACAACATCCATTCAGACACCCACAACTTCCACCCAGTCACGCCCACAATACTCACCCATCCATTCAGACAAACCCACAAAACACCCATTCACCTAGACACACCCACAAAAAACCCATTCACCTAGACACACCCACAAAACACCCATTCACCCAGACACCTCCAACACCCACCCATCCACCCAGCCACACCCGCAAAATTTATCCTGACACACCTGTAAGTACCTAATAAAAATTACCGTCCCTAATAAAGTTCCGAGACGGTCAATCAGCTTGAGTCAAGCACGTTGATTTTCTGTATATTTTTGTTCCGTTGCTAGCGTAAACAAATCAAACAAACCTAAAAAACTTTTAAATGCTTGACTCAAGCATCAAGCAAGCATTGTAGACGATCAATATGTTTAAAGCAAGATTGACGCCAAGCTGATTGACCGTCACGGAACTCCTAAGCAAAGAGTATATAATACACTACGTTTAAGAGTCGGGACTTCAAACAAGCTTTTTGACGATTTTGACTCGCAGTTTAGGCTAAGATCTCGTACCAACCAACAGACACAGATAAAAAAGTAATGCCAACATACTACAAAAGCAAACTAAGGATGTGGTGTACGCTACAGAATGTGTCGATATCGATAAAAACGAATGGGTACCCCCCCCCCCCTGCCTTGCAGAACTTGCAGACAGGTTTTTTAATCCTACAAAAGCAAAATAAAAAGCTCTGTTCGTTTGAAAATATTGAGTATTATTTAATTACGTGTAATTATTTAATACAATTTATTTAACAACAAAAAATAAAAGTTATGTTTACAATGTGGAAATTAAAATTGTTGGTAATTTTCTGATCTCATATTCTAGGCGGAGTCTTCAGATGTTAGCTGATCGATCAACACACGTTTTTGCAATGTTGTGTAAGCAAGTAAGCAGGACATTTAGATCTGAAATAATGAATAGAGATTAGTAAATATATCGTTTGAGTTTACGCTGGTCATCATCAATTCAATTTATTGTTCACCGCTTACCATAGCGGACTATGTGTAACGCGCCCGAAGGTCTGGTTCTGCCCAATCAATGAAATCTGGTTCTGAAATAAACCACTCATTAGCTTCAGGAATTGAGCTATCAAACCATATCGGAAAGATAAGTTATGTAACTTACCAATAGAGGCGCTTATGCGGTTGCAGGCAACGATCACACCCGACGGGCATCGTGTAGCAAGGCGGCAGTCACGCTGTCTTCTTCTTCTAGTGCCTCTTCAATTCGGAAGATAAGCCGTCAGCTCATTATATTCATCTCTGTCAGTCGCAAACCGAAACGGCTTTTCAACGGGGTTAATGCCGATCCACTCTCATATGCTTTGCAGCCATGACTCTCATCGCCTTTCAACAAGTCACGCTGTGATCTAAAAAATAAGTGGAGTTGAACACAGAAGAACTTTTGATGATGATAATGAGAGATGAATAATAAAACTCATACTCAACTTTGTTGTTAATGATGTTAGCTATCTAGTCATGGGAGGTTTTTGTTGTTTTATAAATAACCCTATATATGATATACTATATTATAATATATTGCAATAGACAATATTTATATGTATAAAACTAATGAAACATCTCAAGTACATTTGATACTCAAATTTACGAAAATAGATTTTTTATCGATAATTTGGTAAGTAGTAAGGACATCGCTACGGCGCATATGATTTTTGATTAAAGTGACCAGAACTTATTTCTAATTACTTAACGTTTATACAATAACATGGAAAACTACATACCGCTTCTCATCTAGTGGGAATTGGCCATGACAACCCTCTTTTGGTTTAATTTCCTACTAGATTTTAGTCAACATATTTCACACCTTTTGTAAAACATTTCGCTGTTATGCACATAAATAAATGACACAAACTAGTTAGATATACACTAATGATAAGTCACTGAAGACAATAAATAAGCACAAGATGGAAAACTAAACTAAAACAACGCTTTAATTTATATTTTCAAAACGGCATAGTGACTTATGACATTAGTGACACACTCCGGCAGCGCGAGACAAGGAAGGTTAGATCGGAAGTAAGAGACAAAACAAGTCGCCATTAAAAATTGCCTAAACTCCATACATTTTTTCTGCAGTATGGGAGTTTCGCCAGGCTGCTCCTAAGTTTTAACAAATTTATGACGTGAAAAGAAAATGGCGCGCGCAAAGCAAATTACAAAAAAGTACACCAAGAAGGTTCCGAGTCTGAGTTTTTAACAAATTAAAATAGGTTGCATGATAGTTTCGGCACCATGGAGGTAGAAATAAATAGGTATAATTATGTTTTGAATTCACAAACTCATTGCACACGATGTTCTAAATTCAAATTTACTTTAACCTCTAGAGGATAAAAACGGCTTTTGCACTCAGATAACGAAGAGCAAAAACGCTTTTTCCGAGATGGTGGGATGAAAAACAACTTTTACGGATAAGACTCACGTATAATTAGGTGTTTGACATGTTAATTATTTAACCTGAACGTTTCGATCACTTTACAGCGGCCGTGGTCACGGAGGGACTAAAAATGACAGGTGTTCTCACAATAAAGTAATAGTTAACTACCGTCATAATATTTGATATTTTAGGTGTTCCGATTTACTCAAACAGAGCTTACGGTATCATTGTTTTTGGCAGTAAAGTGATCGAAACGTCGCGTTATATAATTTACATGCCAAACCCTAATTATACGCGAGTCTTATCCGTAAAAGTTGTTTTATTTCAAATGTGTAGTGCTCGTGCAAATATAAGAAAACATTATGAATTTCCCACTAATTTTTTTAGAGCCCATCAAGACAAAGGCGAACTAATGCATACCTACTAGTTAGAAAAACAATAAAATTACTAAAATATCATACATTTGGAAGTAAAAATCATTATTATTTTCTAATAGACTTGTACCGTAGCCGTGTGGTGACGGCAGAGTAGAATACAATTGTCACCACCCTAAATCTCTCCCGTGGGTGTCGTACAAGGCGACTAAGGATAAATCAGTTATGAGGAATGGGCAGCAGCGTTCCCTCTTATACCACCTAGCAATGTACTCCGACTTTTGTGCCCGATAAATAGCAATGGGCTCGCCACCTATTACATGGGACCTGACACATTGGCGAAGCGTGGGTGCTAGTTCACCTCTGCCTACCCCTTCGGGGATATAGGCGTGATTTATGAAGTAAAGCGCCTGAAGTCCATTCACACCTTAATGGTTATATTCGCTTGCACGATTCTACGTAATATCTCTGTGTAAGTAAGTTTAACGCACACAATAGAATGCCACACGGCATGTCTACGAATAAATGATGTGCATGTGTTCAATATTAGATAAAGATAGCAAGTATACCCGTTTCTTTCAACGTTATTTTGTCAACATTTTGACCTTCGGTTTGGTCGAATGGTCATAGTTTAGTAGTTTAGCTGGGCTTTATCCGCACTTAGACCCCTGATTGGGCCATTGTACGTGTCTCCCTATTATTGCTACTCCAACCATCCCAGATTATCCCAAAGCCTAGACCTAGCAGTCTTTTCAGACTGCTGCAAGCTTCCGGGACCGATACTGGGGATTGGAGAAGCCTTGCCCGTTGATCTGCCACGCTCCTGCATTCTATAAGCACGTGCTGTGGCGTTTCTTCTGCCTCCATGCATCCTCTGCATAGAGGGCTGTCTGTCACCCCAATGGTAAATAGGTGCTTGTTTAGGGAACAATGGCCAGTTATTGTGCCTATCACCTTTCGGAGCTTGTCCCTGTTTAAATTTATGAGGTTTACACATCAATCGGTTTAAGCATTCACGAATTATTTGACGCGAACCGGGAGACGCAGCGTTGGAAGGCCCCCCACAAGGTGGACCGACGATCTGGTGAAGGTCGCGGGAAGCCGTTGGATGCGGGCAGCGCAGGACCGACCGGTTTGGAGATCCTTGGGGGAGGCCTATGCCCAACAGTGGGCGTCTCTCGGCTGAATATTGATGATGATGATGTATCTAAAATGATTTATTGTCATGAACCAATCTTATGTCTCGAAACTTTTCTTGGGGGTAAACATTACGCACATTACGTCTTTTAACACTTCCACAAATTCCACCTCGCACAGCCATTGAGCACTAATGCTCCAACACATAGTATATTCATATTATTGTTCTGCCCAATACCGTCTTGCACATTGTATTGTTATTGGGTATTATTGTTGTACGGCTCAGAGCAAGTATCTGTCCGCAATAAATGATGTCTTCATAATTTACTTTTTGAAGAGATACTCTTCATCCGCCGACGAACCATATCTAAAACAAAAATACAGCAAAATAATAATTTATTGTTATACGTCGTGATAAAAAATATTAAAAAAATTATATTAACATTATTATTCCTTACCTTATTAATAATAATAATAATTCCTTACCATTTTTTATTTAAGACCATTTCTAAACAAGGTCCACAATATTCGTCCTGTCTTTAATATTTATATTCGCTTGCATTTCAAATAATGTCTTAAAGCGTTTGTCACCAAGTTCACAAATAAATAACATCATACCGTCTCATTGAAACCAACATGATAAAACATTTTACTTCAAGTCACCCTCATCTTATTTGCTTTAAATATCCACGAATAGTCGACGAAACTATAATATTTTTCAAACGAGTAAAATGAATTATTATTTAATAAAAACAAAAAGGGGCTTATGGTCAGGGCTCGATGACATGATTTCAAAGAAAAATGACTGCGTAGTTAACCACCACCGTAGTGGTGGTAGTCTGGGAGTGTGTGCGTGTGAAATTTCATTAAAGAAAAACGTCGTAAGGCCACAACAACGATTACGCTACCGTTTTATGAAACTGGTAATGGACTTATCGACGCGACCGTACCTTGTTGCCTACTCATACTTTTATATTTTAAGTCTCGGGCTTTAGTAAGAAACACTAGAGGTGATGAATAACGTGATAAGTAAATTCCTGGAAGACATTTACAAAAGACCTTATACAATACAAAAATGGTTAAAATCCTCCTTTATAATTCGCGAAATCCCGAATAGGGCTTCAATGAATCCCTATTCCAGAAAATTCTTTGGAAAAAAATCTCCCTTCTCCTTGAGAGATTAAATAATTCAATTTGGTTTTGCTCATCTAGAGACTTTGAGTAGGATGAGTACCCGAATAAATGCTTGTAACAAAATAGAATGTTCACATTTTTGTCTTTTGCTTTCACCGAATTGAGTGGACCCACAGTGAAAGGAGTCTGAACTTTCCGGAATATTTTTATACAGAGAAGGACTTTAGTAATAAAGGATTGTTTTTGATTGAAGTCCTTTAAAAATAAAACGGGTTAGTAACGTAAATTTAGGTTGTTATTTATTCCTATACATCGTAATCACGGGAAAAAGTTGATATGGAAGAAAGGCATGACTTAATGTATGTTTGTATTCATGCCTTTCTTCACTATGTTGGGAGGCAGAGATCACTTCTTTTCACATGATATTAACCTGACACCCTTATTTTGTGATTGTTATTCTCGTTTCCGTTCAAGCAAATAAAAACCTAATTGATGTTTCTAAATGTATTTGCAACATCTAATTTAAAATAAAATCTAACTGTAGGTTAGACTCTTTATTCAGGCTACATTTTGTTTGGCTGTTTGAACAAGATAGGACTGACGTAGTGTTGGCGTTTTAGAAGCATGTACGTTACATTGATGCAAACTACAAACACAAATAATCTAAGCTGTTAGACGTCCTTCAGAAACAGACAATTTACGAAACTAAATCAATTTGTAGGCTGCGGACCGTTCGCAGTAAGCGCGGGATAATCTACGTGTAATCAACCCGGCTTTACCTGCGCGCCCCTGGGAACCCCGGTAATTATTGAGGACAGAGACTATAACGACGTTACATTATTGTGCCTTGAGTGTAAATACGACTTTATGTACCTTGCAACAATATGCCTAGCTAGATAAAAGAAGCTATCTTCAATTATTTTTCCTTTATCCTACCTTGCGACAACATGCCTAGGTAAAAGAAGCAATCTTCTTTTTTTTCTAGCTTTCTTCTTAGCGCACTCTATAAACATCAAATTAGATAATACTCCTCCAGACAAACTTTAAACTTCAACGGTGTCATTGCAAGAAGTGTTTCGTTTCATTGTTTAAATCGTATGCAAAATTTTCAGAAACTATTGAGCAAAAAAGTTAGTCAGATTAAAGAAAACATCTCTTACTGCCGCACTCAGAGACGTCAATTTACTTTAATTAAGTATTTAATACAAAAAATACTCATTAACGTTAATTGCCGTCTCTGAGTGCAGTAGTTAAACACTTTTTATAATAACAACGAAAATGCACCTAATAATAAAAGAACACAGCTCGTAAATTAAATTGAAGTATTAAATTGCATAAGCCATAATATTTAAAAAAAATGCAATTTACAGAACTTTGCAAAGTGCCTATTGTACAAAAATCTTTCTACAATAACTAAACATTCGCCAGCGATTTCGGTTTTCGGGAGGAGCTCGTCCCCTTCCGACTCGCCCACACTCAACATAAGTTGAGACGAAGGTCAAACGTTTTCCGGCTGTTAAATAAATAATACGTCTGTGAAAAGAGAAAAGAAAAAAACGTAAAAGCAGAAAGAGCCTTCGCCCTTCGTAAGGACGACTTAATTGTCTTATTAAATTCAATTAAAAGCAAATTATACACAGTTTGGTCTATTATTTTCTCAGTGGCCCAATTCGAATCCAGGTGCCGAGTTGGAAAATACTCGAGTGACAAAATTAATTAGCCGTAGTCGCTTAAAGCAATGCACAACATCTTTTAATTAGCTCAATACGATGCTCAACTTTGAATAGCTCGTTGGATCAGTGGCTAGCGCGCTCGGCTTAAGATTGCCTAAGCTATGCAATGTATACTAGTGCCATTCAGTGGTTGGGTGATCTAAATAATATAAAACATATCTTTATTGCATTTAAAAAAGATGTTAGCAAAAGCGGACTTATCTCTGAAGGTATATCTTACAGTCAATCAAGAACTAACTGCCGCACTCAGAGACGTCAAATAACGTTAAAAAAATTACAATTCAAAACTAATCGCTATTCTTGTCGGGTCTATGGTCTAGATTTGAATGATTTTTTTTGAAATAAAGCACTCGTTAACTTTAATTGACGTCTCTGAGTGCGGCAGTAAGACTCATTTGCTTATTCCAATTCAAATACCCACTGCCCATCGGAACTGAGACACTGATGATATTCAGAAAGCCAGTTGCAATTAAACTTTGGCAAAGCACTATTAAAGCAACTCCCGTTGCTGCCTAACTCTCTAACTTAGATGGTACTAAGTTTACAACTTCATGTAAAACACTAAACAAACTTAATTAAATTATGAAACGAAGGCATCAACTGAATCCTCACTATTGGGGGAGTTGTACGATCTCATTTTGGTAAGTAAATATTCATCAAACATACTTATACTTGACTTAATGAAGTTGTGAACTTAATTTTGGAGTTCGAAATTTCATCCCTTCTCGTTATTATTTTATGTAGGCGGAAATGTACTGTAATATAAGTGATTGAGTTGGTAGGTCTGCGAAAATGGTCCTAGCAGAGCACCTGACAATAAATTTGGATAATTCCGATCTGAATTAACATTATAAGGTAGTTAAATTATTGTTAATTAAAAAAATATCATAGTTATATCGCTAAACAGCTGTATATACATTGAGCATAAGGCTATCAAGATAATATTATGGGATGTAATATGGTAGACATTATGCCATGGCGCATTTTTATGGGTTTGATAGCTGAATTTTAGGAAATAATAAGTTTGGATCGCTTATGTCAAGCTCAGCAACAAAAATACGCCAAATTAGACATCATTGTAGCCAAGCACACTATGATACTTAATCCATTTATAAGAATACTTTTTTAGAGTAGATAAAGTTTCTGTAACCATCGTCCCTTTAAACTTATCTTCCTACCCTGTTCCCAGTTTATCTGGGGGCTTAGTACCTATGTTCCGATAGCCAACTCATCTGTGGTTGAGGATTCCAGGTGAAGTTTGATCCCAACTTCGACCCTTATTGCCACTTACCACAGGTGGCATGAAGATTAGGATAAGTCTTGTTCAAAGTATGCCGTGTGGTGACCGCAGATCAGAATACAATTGTCATTATGTGCCCGATAGATGGAAATAGGTTCGCTACCATATGTGGTTGTTAATTCACCCCTTTTTCCCCTTCGGGGATATAGGCGTAATATAATTATGTAAACGGAAAGGAAACAATTCATAATGAACGCTTAACACACGAGATTCACGCCCGCTGATAGATTCCCGCTCCGAACTGAGCCCCGACAGCTTCATTGTGGATATTCCATTAAGGCCCATGTGGCCTGGCCTTAATCGTGTTATAATCTACGCCCTCGTTACGGGAACAATGCGCGCCAATAATTACTCACGAACAACTATTTATACAGTGTCTTGTGTGATGTGCGCCGCTGTGTTTTACATGGAGGATGATTTGGTGCGTTGGCAGATCGATAGTGCTCCCGAAAATTTATTGAATTGAAGTCGCACAATTATTTCAGGGCATGTAAAATTTGAAGGAAGATACTACAGGCAAAAGGATAGTTGGTCAACTTGAATACATTGGACAAACAGGTTAAATTACATACATTGATAACGCCAACGTTCCCCGAAGAGGCAGGAAGAGGTGAATTAACACCCACGTTTCGCAAGTTAATTTAGGTTTCACATAACAGGATCGAGCTGCCACTTGGTTAAGTTGAAACTGCAATGTACTCTTTTTCTCCCTGCCCTGTTCACTGTCTATCTGGGGTCGGCGCAGTATGTTTCCTCTTCCATTCATATCAGTCAGACGTCATCAAGCCATCCACTCCCTTTTGATTCATAATCATCCATCACACCGTAAAGGTGCTATTGATGAATGCATGTATAGAAAAGAGACGGAACAGACCATGTCGAGAGACCGATGAACGGAGAGAGTGATTGGAATGACAACATTCCGAACCATACTGCTCAAAGTTTTGGCTTAGGTTTTACAGCCGGCCGCCTGCCTGACACCAACCTTCTTTGGGTATGCTGCTGTTGGTTGTTTGCCCTCCCTCCACCATTCGGATGCCCCAAGGCTTATTGGTCTACACCGGGCAATCTCCCTTAGTCGACTTTTACGACACCCTTGGGATGAGCTGGGGCTGGCCTATTCTACGTTATTTGTTCGCTCCTAGGCCAGAATATTAGACAAGACATTGAAACTGCAGTGTAGGTACATACATATATAAATCACGTTTATATCTCCAAAGGGGTAAACAGAGGTTAATTATGACTGTAATGTATGAATCATAGAATTATTGACAACTTTTAGATAATAATTTTGTCTGTCATGTATCTACATGACGAAATCCTTCCATATCAGGTGAAGCTCGACTCCATCTTGGCCCTTATTGTCACTTACCATCAGGCGAGATGAGGGGCAAAAGCTTCCGTGTCTAGCATAAAAAAAAAATCTTGTGGCTTTTTCTGGTCTGACTTTTCCCAAAAATTAAGAACCATGTAAGTTCACGTAGCAATAACGGCACCATCTTTCAGGTGCACACGACGCGGCTGCCGCTGCCGACGTTCTCGCCGCGCGCCGTGCTGATGTACAGCGCGGCGGTCGGCGGCGAGGGAGCTGTCGCCCTGCAACTCCGCGAAGCCGCACCGGGGGAGCTGGAGACGGCGCGCCTGCACGAGGAACGGCTAGCCATCGCATGCCACGAGCCGGAGCTGCTAGCCGACCTGCTGCATGCCGCTGTTGATATAGGTGAGTCGTACATTAGTGACTCGTGGAAACTTTCACAGCGGTTACGCACTACGTTCGATTCGAATCCGTGAAAATATGGAATACTCGATTTTATGGAAAGTAATCGGAAGACGGTGATCGGATCTAGTGCGTAAGTTACCATAGAAATAGTTTAACGGCTACTACGGATAATATACAAATTCCAAAATATATAATTAAAAATGCTCTTACACAAAATATCATTTATTAATAATTTTATAGTGAATAAAATTAGTACACTGTACTAAATAAGTACTCTGCAAAAGATATCTTGCTAAGTCAACCGAATTGATATTCAGACGTCACAACGGCGCGCAACTTATTTTATTCGAGTACCCGCCATGAAGAATCACGAGCGGCGGTAGTCCGAGACTTGCTCCCGCCGGGAACGATGGCTGGTGTTTTGAAATTCAAATATGGAATTTTGCATTCGAAACTGGCATCGAGCATCCCTTGCTGGACGTACCGCGGCGCCATTTGCAATGAGAGCCATTTAGATCCGCCGATTGTCGGTTGTCTCTCTGGAAAATGTAAATAAATCAGCGGAACGAGAAACGAGTGCGCGGGAAAAAGGAAATTACGAATGTTGGGTGGATACAGCACACGCACACACGGTGCTTTTGGGAATATTTCGTTGACGTGATGTTTTCTGACGTTAATCATCTTCCTGCCTTCATTATACACATGCGCAGTATACTTCCTCTTCCATTCATATCGGTCAGACGTCACCAAGTCATCCATTCCCTTTTGATTCAAATCACCAATTACACTGAAAAGGTGCTACTGATAAGGTGAAACATATCGAAAGATCGAAAGACCAACTAACATAGCAATAGCTAACTTACAACTATTTAATCTAACTAACTTTTCCCATTGCAATTTATAATTGCTGTGTGGTGTAGAGTAGAGTAGAATACAATTGTCACTACCCCAAATCTCTCCCGTGGGTGTCGTACAAGGCGACTAAGGATACAACAGTGATGAGGACTGGGCAGCAGCGTTCCTCTTATACCACCTAGCAATTGTACTGCGACTTTTGTGCCCGATAAATGGCAATTGGCTCGCCACCTATTACATGGGACCTAACATTATTGGCGAAACGCGGGTGCTATTTCACCTCTGCCTACCCCTGCGGGGATATAGACGTGATTTATTAGGTTATGTATGTATGTAATTTATAATTTTAGCAATACTTGGTCATGCATGCATCATAAGTATTGCTAACAATTCATTTCAAGTAAGCCTATTTGCAAGAAAATTAAGACTATTTATTGTTTTGACTTGGCAAGGTGTCTTCTGATATGAATGGAAGAGGAAACATACTGCCGCCGACCTCAGATAAACTAGGTACAAGGCAGAAAGATGATGACTGTTTTATTTTTTAGATTATGAATCGCAACTTGACAAAAACAGAGGGTCCGTCTTCTTCTTCCTACCCTTATCCCGCTCTAGGCGAGGTCGGCACAACATGTTTTCTTCTTCCACTCCTCTCTATCCTTCACCAATTTCTCATCCACCCCTCTCGCTTTCATATCCTCCTTTACACAATCCATCCAAATTTTCTTCGGTCTTCCTCTCCTTCTACGTCCTTCCACGTTCATACCTAAGATTCTTCTGCCAACATAGCTTTCATCTCTTCGCTTATCATAACCAAACCAAGTCTATCACTCCGCAGCCTTTCAGTCACTGGCGCTACTTTCAAACAAAAAACAGAGGGTACCTAACTAAAAATAAGAAGTTAAACCCAAAACTTTCTTCGCGTACAATTACAGAGGACGACTGTCCAACAAACTTCCTACAGACAAAAGTCAACGTATCTCGAAAGATTATGAATAATATTAAAAATAAACTCAAAGGCTTCACTCTCAAAAATCATTCTACACAATACTTTTATCCACTTTGTAATAATGAAACATTTCACCGGCTTCCGTTTTTTGTTCGAATTTCCCTTTTTGTTTTCCAATTCAAATTTCGAACTCAATTAGTTTACTTTATTACTAAAATTGTATTTGATTTGCGAAGTTATTAGATCAACCTAGTCTGATTGGTTCATGTCAACACTATTGGACGTTTCGTACAATTTGAAGGTAATAAGGCAATGTTGATATTATATTTTTATTTGTTTTGCCAACATAATTCTTGAAACACAAACACTTTAAACATAGGTACATAAGCAATAAACTTTCACATCTCATAGCAGCATCCTTTGTATAGCACTTAGCAATAAACTGTGCTTCTCTTGCCCGACAAATGGCAATAGGCTACTGGGTCTTAACATATTTAGCCAAATGTGGGTGTTCTTACATCTCTGCCAACCCCTTCTGGGATAAAAATGTATAATGTCTTCTTAATATATATGTCATGTCTTCATCCTACGACAGGTTGATGTCAGGCAGCGCTGTTGTGGGTGGTTTACTCACTTCCGTGTTAGGGATCTAGGGTCCCTAGTCGCACCCATAGGATTTCAAAGAGAAGAAGATTCAGCCGCGTGGCGACGGCAGAGTAGAATACAATTGTCCCCACCCCAAATCTTTCCCGTGGGTGTCGTACAAGGCGACTAAGGATAAATCATAGGAATGGGCAGCAGCGCAGCAAATGGCAATAGGCTCGCCACCTATTACATGGGTCCTAACATAATTGGCGAAACGTGGGTGCTAGTTCACCTCTGCCTACCCCTTCGGGAATATAGGCGTGATTTATGTATGTATGTATGTATTCTGCTCTACCGGCACCACATGACTATCAAATTATTTTTACCTTCACTCTCCATAATCAAATGCAATGCAAATGCAATTACACTCCATGAAATCTTATGTTAACAAAAAGGTCACCATTGGCAACCTTAGAATTTTTTTAACTTCCATTCGTATGAGAATTTATTATCATGTACGACAATTATCAGCTTCAGAAGCAAGGTCAGTGACTTCATAAAGACTAGTTTTAACTTGTGTATTGTTCAGTTCATTGACATTAGCAATGTAGCTCCCATTCTAGCTCCCTTGGGCGTCGGGGCATCGCCTTGTCAAAATTCGCTGGAAGCCCTCTATTATGCTCAAAAATGTTAACTTATGCAAACGAGCTCTCAAGGTCCTTAATCGAATGACGGTTTCTTGAGCCAACAGCGAAAATGCCTTGTCTATTATTGGGCGTTGTAATTGAAAAGATCCAACTGTTGTGCATTTCAATTATGAAGTTTTCATTCGATTTGCGGGGAGAGTAATGTTGACGCGACCTCCTTTGCCGGGTTTTTGGGATAACTTGTACAAGACAAATGGGTAGGTACGTCGAAATGAATTCAGCTGACGCCCTGCATACCCTTTCATAGGTTGTAGAATTTTCTTCAGCCGTTCTGACTCAATAAATACTTTAAAATGTAGATAAAGGAAAAAGCCGTAACAAAATAAATGTGGACTTGGAATAATTTTAACTCAGTTAATTTTTTTTTCTTATGATTTTCTTCTTCTTCCTGCTCTGTTCCCAGTTTATCTGGGGTCGTCATCGTATATTTCCTCTTCCATTCACATCGGTTAGACGTCATCAAGCCATACACTCCCTGTTGATTCATTATCATCCCTCACACCGGACAGGTTCTAGTGATGAATAAATGTATAGAAAATGGACGAAAAGAACCATTGCCGAAAGACCGATGAAGGGCGAGAGTGATTGGGGTGACTAAAAGGTATATTCCTATCCATGCTGCTCAAGGTTTCGACTTAGGTTTTACAACCGGCCGCCTGCCTAACACTGACTGATCTCAAACAGCAAGACCAATTTAAGTAGCCAGTCGCAAATATTTGGAGTATAATATCTTACATCACAAAGAAAACATAAGTAGGCACCTGTACAAAAACAAACGAAGAAGACATAAAAGGTCCCCCGATCAAATTCATTGACTTCCAATTTACTGGACTTAAATAAAGAAATGTCTTTGTGATGTCGCCGCTTCGAGTCATCTCATTTAGTCGAGGAATTCTAATAAGCAGATCCAGGGGATACATCGCTCCTTTGATAAATGATGTGTTATCTCAAATTATTTTTTAATTACCGTGTGGTGACGTCAGAGCAGAATACAATTGCCACCACCACCATCTCTCACGTTGGTGTCGTACAAGGCGACTAAGGGTAAAGACAGCAATGAGTAATGGGCAGCAGCATTTCTCTCATACCACCTAGCAATATAAATTTGTACTGCGATATATGTGCCCGGCAATAGGCTCGCCACATGTTACATGGGACCGAACATAATTGGCGAAAAGTGGGTGTTAATTCACCTCTGCCTACCCCTTCGGGGATATAGGCGTGATTTATGTATGTATGTTTTTTTGAATTAGATCTGAGAATAGGTTGTAGACATTTTGTTTTGTAGAGCTAGTATTATATAAAATATAGATTTTAGGCAATTTACACTGAAAGAACAAATAGATCATGCGATTCAAGAAAAACGCAACAAAAAAAAATAATTAGATCAAATCATGTCATGTGCCGCGTGGTGACGCAGAGTAGAATACAATTGTCACCACCCCAAATCTCTCTCGTGGGTGTCGTACAAGGCGACTAAGGATAAAACAGTGATGAAGGATGGGCAGCAGCGTTCCTCTTATACCACCTTGCAATGTCCTGCGACACTTTTGTGCCCGATATATGGCAATAGGCTCGCCACCTATTACATGGGACCTAACATAATTGGCGAAACGTGGGTGCTAGTTCACCTCTGCCTACCCCTTCGGGGATATAGGCGTGATTTTTGTATGTATGTATGTAAATCATGTCTTCTAAATGTATGTCAATAACACTTACTGTTGCAAGAATGCTATTTTGAGTTTTATCTCGTTTGTATAAACCGCCTTCATTGGTACACAAAGTTGCTTACCATTGCCTATTTTAGTAAGAAAAATGTTATTTCACTGTTATTTATGTAACCTATTAGAATCTCATTTAAACTAAAGTGGTTGAAAACTAAACGAAGATGCAACTGCCACTCAAAATTGATCTACCAGCTTAAACCAAAAATAGATTTGGAAAAAAATTACATCGTTACTGTTAGTTTGTTAGTTTAAGCGTACCACGTATTCCTAAATTCCTTGTATCGCGTTTGTCGTGTTGAAGCTACGTAAATATCCAGTAAAACTTCCACTTTCGCAAAATATACGAGAAACGGATTTCCTACTTTCCGGTTTCCTTGCACAGTAAATCTGCATCTTTCTCTAGTTCGCCTTAGCGAAAACATTAAAATTCCTTGAAAATGTGCACCGGCTTCACTATCAATCATACGGCATTCGTACAAAGAGGCTTAAATAAAATAGGGATGCTCTAAGTTATCGATAACTTTTGTTAAACAGCGTTGCAATTTAAGTTTTGACAAGGTTTGTCTAAAATTACTAATACTCCAATAGTCAGTTAATATGCCAATATTAATTATAGTTAAGTTATTAGGTAAAAATTACTCCTATAACTACCCATCCTTATAGCTGACTGTTAAAATGACAACCCACCTCATAACATGATAATAATATGATGAGATTCTAATAGATGGAAAACAGACAGGACGATTTATTTATGTCACACCTGACCATAAAGTGGACTTTTCCGCCCGTTCCGCGTACGGATAATACCACTTCTTGGTCAGAGATGACATAAAACTATAATCTTACCTGGGGCATAAAAAAGAAAACCTCAGATAACATATTATCGCCCTTGTCTTCGGCTCGGGCGTCAAATGCGATCTGAGACATTTTTTTTGTTTTATCGCCCTTGATTCATAATCTACTATTATCACAAAGTAGACATGGAAAAGCTGTCTTTAAATTTAAGATTTATTTCACATTATCGAGACTCGATAAAAATAATCTTATCGACCTAAACTTTCCTTCGACACAGTTTTTTACGTAGCAGGCAATAAAAAAACCGGCGGCGTATAAACAATCTACAAAGTGAGCAAGTGGTAGTTTTGCATATTTCATTCAATAGGTATATCAGAGCACTCACGAAGATGAATTGTCACTCTGTGTCAAGTTGGAGGCGCGGAAGAGGGGGGGCCGGTATTAAGTGCAGCCTCCCTAATCAAAATGTCGTTGTAGGTACTCAGTTAACGACATCGGAATACTAAGCGTGCAGCGTTTTGAATTGTGCTACCAGGGGGAAATGCTTGGTGTATAATTTAGTAATACCCTTGTGTTTACGTAAGCATTTGTAAACAAACAATAATTTTATTTGTCAACAGAAGAATTGGGTCAATTTACACGATACTTAAAAAAATGCCTATTGTTTTGTTTTTAATAAGAAAAGTTTGTTAAGTTAATATCCTGAGATTTACAACACTGTAGTAGTCAGGACCCCTAATGCGATACTTGCATTCTGAAGGAACTTGTGTCAAGAATTTTTGTTCGCCCATTCAATGACCGGCCTTAGTAAGTGTTGGAAATGAACCTCTTTTTTATTATTGCCTGCTGTTTTTATATTTAAATCAATGTAACTCTCTTTTTATGACACATCTTGTACAAAATACTAAATATACACATCAAGAGTTTTCTCACGGCTTTTTAGATCTTTTTATTTTACCACTAATACTTGGCTTGTTCGTAATTGCTTAGTTCAAAAAGCGCAGGACGAGCGGGCTTGATTACTTTTCACTTTTACACAAACATTATACTATCTTACAAAGATTTAGGTGGTTAGAAAAATAATTTCGAAAAATTATGGTCTTGATGCGGGAGTCGAACCCGCGTCCGCTGCTATTCAGGCAGGTGCCTGACCTCTCGGCCAACCAAGACACTAATTAACTTGCCGAAATTCTTACCACCAAAATCTTTGTAATAATGTTTCTGACATTTATATAATGTTCAAATTAAAATCGAATAGTTTATAAAGCAAACCAAAGCTTAACTGAACGCACGGTGTTTGTAAAAATATCAGCTTTAGAATGTTTCAAAATTTATTTCTACATTGCGAGGGTACCCGTTGGCTTACAACGTGAACTGTAAAGGTTAGAAGAATTTCGGCAAGTTAATTAGTGTCTTGGTTGGCCGAGCGGTTAGGCACCTGCCCGGCTAGCAGCGGACGCGGGTTCGATTCCCGCATCAGGACCATAATTTTTCGAAACTATTTTTTTAACCACCAAAATCTTTGTAATAATTTTTCTGAAATTTATTTAATGTTAAAATTAAAATCGAATAGTATTACACTATCTTCTTTTGAACTTATTAAAATTATAAATGGAGATAATTTTAGATAAGTAAACGAGTTAATAAGCCTATACTATTTATGTCTATCAACTAATTAACGTACAAATTCTTAAGTGGGCTAAGTAAAAGCCTAATAATTAGTGCACAGACAAAATGTTCACGCTTCTTGGAAAACTTAAGATGATCATAAATTATGTCACTATTAAATTCAATGAAAAGGTTTCTATATAGTGCTTTGACCTTCAAATATATCCGTTTGGGCTATATAATAATAAACTTACACCATGAGAAAAATACATCATAACAACAAGTGCTTTTCCAAGAGAATCAAACTTTATATCATTATAAAAACACTCATTCTTCGTTAAGAACATACTTTTATATTAAGCAGGTACTCAATACCTAATAATTGGGTATTAAGAAAGCGATACCTTGGAATCGTACAAATAATAATTACGCGAAAACCGACCGAAGCAAATTACATGTAAACGGAAGATTAATTCTAAACAAGCCCAAAGTGACTTAATATTCACAGCCGACCGAGGCAATTACGTAAAAAGTCCGTCAAACACTTGTTTTTCCGGCTAGGGAATTCGAAACGAACGCAAGCTAATGATTAGCAAACGCGCCCCGATTGGGCCCACATAAATTCGCCGGAGATTGTTTCTATTACATTTTACGACAAACACGGACCCTCGCTTAACTTTGTTAATAAAGGTTTGAATGTATCGAAGCGAGTCTGCCAGTTACACTACACGTGAAACTGTGGATGTCGTCAGAATAATTCGCTAGTCAGTTATTCGAATAATTCAATAAATAATTCGAATTTATTCCATTTGTGCTGGCGAAGAAATTTAATAAGGAAATAATATTGGTGAGAATGGACGGAGACTTGTTCTTCTATTTGTTTGTATTATTTGACATCCAATTAATATTCATAAATTAAAGTGTCAGCTAAGATGTTTCAAATAAAAATGTCCCTTGAATTGAGTTGATAAATTCCGCATCTATCGACAAAAAAATAGTTTAATTCCATTATCTCAAAAAGGATTAACAATTTTCTTAAGCGCGATACAAGTATCGATAGCGCCATCTAGTAACTGTTTATAGCAATGCAGATAATTGCTCTAGAAAATAAACAAACCCGGGTGATAATTATCGTTACTACAGTGGGCCATAAACTAGCACGCGAGCCCCTTTGAGATTTTGTGGGTGCTAATCAACTTGTTTGAACTATTATAATGCATGTCTTGTGATGTCCTGTTTTATTATTAATCATATTCATTAACGGAAAAACTGGTATGGGAGACACTTTGAGAAGATGTGAATTCCGTTAAAATGTATTTATGAAATAAACTTTAATATTACTAGGAGCACATAATTATAAGTGAAGTGCCACCAGCCTGAAATTTTCTTTTCAAGTTACGTACGATGTAGTTAAGAATTTGTAAAGTTTTTGCGATAGAAATTTCTGTTGTATTGATTTTGCTAGTAAAGAATATAAAATTGTACTTACATCACTCTATGAGAATAAGTTTTCTTTTTAGTTCACGACTGCTACCTATATCGCAATGGTTGTAAGTTTGTGTAAAACATCTTAACTAACGTTACGTGCGAGTTATTAAGTTTTATATTTAGTTTTAGGTCTGAAGTTTTGCTTGCACCTGTGTCGATAAGATACGCGACATTCTAGTACTGAGCATTGACACAACTTGCATATTATAACAATTTACCTTCTAAACTTTTTATAAGAATAATACTATGATTTTTCAATGTTTTGTTAGATTTTAAATTCATTGGTTTATAACCGTATTATAATAATAAACACAATTTTCAATTAGGAAAGTATTCGCTTAAAATTTAAATAACTTATATACATTTTCAAAAAGGAAACCAATGGAAGGAATCATAAGAACGGCTAATTTGTATCAACTTTATCAATATCTATCACACGTTCCTAACGGTCACTTGTCATTCTTCTCTTGCCGCCTTGGTCGAATGCTCAGATTCCTGGGTAATGGCCAAGAGGTCCCAGGTTCGAATCCTGGCAGGGGCAAACTTTGTGATGACCACAAATGTTTGTTTCTGAGTCATGGTTGTGTGTGTATGTTTATGTAGTATATTTTCAACATTTATATACATAATTATATTAAAAATATGTCCGTCATATAGTATCCATAACACAAGTGCTTAGGCTACTTACTTTGGGCTAGATGATAGGTGTGAGTGTAAAAATATTTATTTATTATTTATTCTTACAGTTTGCTATTCTGCTTTTATAGTATTTATTTTAAAATCATAACTAGCTTAAAATATAATGTCTTAATGCTAAATTAGGATATAAAAAGAGTACCTGCCTGCCTACTAAGAAAACGGGAACACAAAAACGTCACGAATACCGTCGTTTCAAGACAACATTCCCGATATAAAATATTCGTCCTTTCCTAACCTAAGCTCGGGACAAGCATCGCTAATTAAACATTGTCAGCGTTTCCCCGGGTAAGGGCACCGAATGACCCATTTTTCTACTATATCCGGCTTGTAGGACCATGGGCTTCCCTTCAGAGTAAAATGAAAGTGACCCAACTGCGACTTTATTACGTTTACCTTAATACAGTAAACACAATATTGTTAAATGGAACTCAAAATAATGTTTCTCAGTAATTTGATGTGTATACCTATTGTAGTTCATACGTCATATAAACAGAAAGGTATTTAACAATAAAAAGATTTTTATGGTCAGAAAAAGTTCGAAAAATTATGGTCTTGATGCGGGAATCGAACCCGCGTCCACTGCAATCCGGGCAGGTGCCTAAACCGCTCGGTCAACCAAGACTCTTTATAGGTACAAGGTTAAGCAACAATATTGAATGAACCATATATTCTTCATTACATTTTTATTCCTTTACACGCTCTTAATTGAATATAATTAAAATTACTACAAAAGTGTTACACTGTGAGGCGTGATGTTTGTTGTGCTTACAGTTTGGAAATGATCAATAAAGTCCACAGACCTTTATTGTTTCAGTTAATCTAGTTAAGCAGGTTACCAAGACATGTTCTGACATGATCTAATAGTTCTCGGTAATAAAGAATCACTCTCATTGCTTCAAATCATCAAGGAATACGTTGTTTTTGACATTTGAATGGGAAATCATTACATTACACGAAATCCATAATATTACAGTAGATACTCACAGTGAGTTTTATCACAGTGAACGAATTCAGGCGCCAAGTAGGACATTAGCTCGTAAAATTACAAATTAAGCAATCTAACTTACACAGTACTGCATGGTGCATACATTTATGTATAGTGACCAATTATATGTTGTTGGGCCTGTGTGATGGTTTATGGCCAATACCTATACTGGTCATCCATGGCTGAGTGCCACCGTATGTTGCAGGTTTCGCCAATCATTTAATAAGGGGTAAGCCTATTGCTATCTAACGGGCGCGTAAATCTCAGTATAAATTGCTAGGTGGGATAAGAGAAACGCAGATGCCCATTACGCATCACCTTGTATCGTGCTATGTGGACTTCATTGTTGCAATTTTTAGTAGTGGCTTTTTGCAATCTAAATTTTATATGCAATTAAACTTTGAGTAAAGGCACTTTAGTTTTTGTTGTAAAAATTTAAAACTCTTTACGAAAATATTATTTTATAATAGAAATCTGTATAGTGGTTTTACTGTTTCACGTTATTTTAACTTTATTGCGTTCCGATATTTTGGCCACATCTAATCATGACACGAGGTTTCATCTGTATATTGCCCACTAAACGTTTGCTAAGTAATATTCAGCGGGCAAAATCAGAATAGTGCATCTCTATTTGCAAATACAAATGTTCCCCGCGGCTGCAGTTAGACGGAATTGTCACAAAGGTATCCCGGCATAAACTTAGCCGGCACCCGACCGCCATATTAGGCTGCCTTCAATTTGTGCTCACTATTTATCCAGCGTCATTTAATTAAGCAGTTTAAATTGGTCGAGTCTCGGGCGTTGTTGGCCGAGTCTGTAATTAATATTGACCATTCCTTCCTAAACAACGTGGCCACAAGCAATGGACATTGAAATCTACACTTGTACCGTGCAATGGAAACTTTTAGTATAATACATTCACAAAGCGACCAACCGAGATATTATTCCGTATTGAGGAATGTGGCCTTTGAATTATTAGTGCAATGAAATTGCTGGACACAGGTACCTATCGTGCTGTGTTTTGTAGATACATTCCTCCGCTAATTCTGTTGATAGAGAATGATTGCTCAAAGTAGAGGTCTTGTATGAACGACCGCGGACTTTATATAGTTCGACAAGTCAATTATCTATAAGTGAGTTAAGTGTCGCCGTGTGGTGACGGCAGAGTAGAATACAATTGTCACCACCGCAAATCTCTTCCGTGGGTGTCGTACAAGGCGACTAAGGATAAATCAGCGATGAGAAATGGGCAGCAGCGTTACTCTTATACCACCTAGCAATAATACTGCGACTTTTGTGCCCGATAAATGGCAATAGGCTCGCCACCTATTACATGGGACATAACATAATTGGCGAAACGTGGGTGCTAGTTCACCTCTACCTACTGCGATATAGGCTAAAATATAAACTAAAATCTGATTAAATACGCATGTAGCCATGCCTAAACGCGCTAGCTATTTTATATTACTAATTTTGATAATACCTACCTAACTCATAAAATGCAATAACCTTTGTCAGTACCGGACATAATTATTATGCTGGGTTTATTTTATGTTTGCACCTTCTATTTATAAGAGTTGTAATAGTTTCTGTATATTTCTCTATCGGGGACCCTTCACAACATATCAACACTCACCTTCGCCATCCCAGCTACTTTCTCTGCCCAGCCATATTTGCTAAGATTCTGTGAGAGCGCCTTGGACACACATTACACGTTACACAGACAACAACAATATAGATTTTAGGCAATTTACACTGAAAGAACAAATAGATCATGCGATTCAAGAAAAACGCAACAAAAAAAAATAATTAGATCAAATCATGTCATGTGCCGCGTGGTGACGCAGAGTAGAATACAATTGTCACCACCCCAAATCTCTCTCGTGGGTGTCGTACAAGGCGACTAAGGATAAAACAGTGATGAAGGATGGGCAGCAGCGTTCCTCTTATACCACCTTGCAATGTCCTGCGACACTTTTGTGCCCGATATATGGCAATAGGCTCGCCACCTATTACATGGGACCTAACATAATTGGCGAAACGTGGGTGCTAGTTCACCTCTGCCTACCCCTTCGGGGATATAGGCGTGATTTTTGTATGTATGTATGTAAATCATGTCTTCTAAATGTATGTCAATAACACTTACTGTTGCAAGAATGCTATTTTGAGTTTTATCTCGTTTGTATAAACCGCCTTCATTGGTACACAAAGTTGCTTACCATTGCCTATTTTAGTAAGAAAAATGTTATTTCACTGTTATTTATGTAACCTATTAGAATCTCATTTAAACTAAAGTGGTTGAAAACTAAACGAAGATGCAACTGCCACTCAAAATTGATCTACCAGCTTAAACCAAAAATAGATTTGGAAAAAAATTACATCGTTACTGTTAGTTTGTTAGTTTAAGCGTACCACGTATTCCTAAATTCCTTGTATCGCGTTTGTCGTGTTGAAGCTACGTAAATATCCAGTAAAACTTCCACTTTCGCAAAATATACGAGAAACGGATTTCCTACTTTCCGGTTTCCTTGCACAGTAAATCTGCATCTTTCTCTAGTTCGCCTTAGCGAAAACATTAAAATTCCTTGAAAATGTGCACCGGCTTCACTATCAATCATACGGCATTCGTACAAAGAGGCTTAAATAAAATAGGGATGCTCTAAGTTATCGATAACTTTTGTTAAACAGCGTTGCAATTTAAGTTTTGACAAGGTTTGTCTAAAATTACTAATACTCCAATAGTCAGTTAATATGCCAATATTAATTATAGTTAAGTTATTAGGTAAAAATTACTCCTATAACTACCCATCCTTATAGCTGACTGTTAAAATGACAACCCACCTCATAACATGATAATAATATGATGAGATTCTAATAGATGGAAAACAGACAGGACGATTTATTTATGTCACACCTGACCATAAAGTGGACTTTTCCGCCCGTTCCGCGTACGGATAATACCACTTCTTGGTCAGAGATGACATAAAACTATAATCTTACCTGGGGCATAAAAAAGAAAACCTCAGATAACATATTATCGCCCTTGTCTTCGGCTCGGGCGTCAAATGCGATCTGAGACATTTTTTTTGTTTTATCGCCCTTGATTCATAATCTACTATTATCACAAAGTAGACATGGAAAAGCTGTCTTTAAATTTAAGATTTATTTCACATTATCGAGACTCGATAAAAATAATCTTATCGACCTAAACTTTCCTTCGACACAGTTTTTTACGTAGCAGGCAATAAAAAAACCGGCGGCGTATAAACAATCTACAAAGTGAGCAAGTGGTAGTTTTGCATATTTCATTCAATAGGTATATCAGAGCACTCACGAAGATGAATTGTCACTCTGTGTCAAGTTGGAGGCGCGGAAGAGGGGGGGCCGGTATTAAGTGCAGCCTCCCTAATCAAAATGTCGTTGTAGGTACTCAGTTAACGACATCGGAATACTAAGCGTGCAGCGTTTTGAATTGTGCTACCAGGGGGAAATGCTTGGTGTATAATTTAGTAATACCCTTGTGTTTACGTAAGCATTTGTAAACAAACAATAATTTTATTTGTCAACAGAAGAATTGGGTCAATTTACACGATACTTAAAAAAATGCCTATTGTTTTGTTTTTAATAAGAAAAGTTTGTTAAGTTAATATCCTGAGATTTACAACACTGTAGTAGTCAGGACCCCTAATGCGATACTTGCATTCTGAAGGAACTTGTGTCAAGAATTTTTGTTCGCCCATTCAATGACCGGCCTTAGTAAGTGTTGGAAATGAACCTCTTTTTTATTATTGCCTGCTGTTTTTATATTTAAATCAATGTAACTCTCTTTTTATGACACATCTTGTACAAAATACTAAATATACACATCAAGAGTTTTCTCACGGCTTTTTAGATCTTTTTATTTTACCACTAATACTTGGCTTGTTCGTAATTGCTTAGTTCAAAAAGCGCAGGACGAGCGGGCTTGATTACTTTTCACTTTTACACAAACATTATACTATCTTACAAAGATTTAGGTGGTTAGAAAAATAATTTCGAAAAATTATGGTCTTGATGCGGGAGTCGAACCCGCGTCCGCTGCTATTCAGGCAGGTGCCTGACCTCTCGGCCAACCAAGACACTAATTAACTTGCCGAAATTCTTACCACCAAAATCTTTGTAATAATGTTTCTGACATTTATATAATGTTCAAATTAAAATCGAATAGTTTATAAAGCAAACCAAAGCTTAACTGAACGCACGGTGTTTGTAAAAATATCAGCTTTAGAATGTTTCAAAATTTATTTCTACATTGCGAGGGTACCCGTTGGCTTACAACGTGAACTGTAAAGGTTAGAAGAATTTCGGCAAGTTAATTAGTGTCTTGGTTGGCCGAGCGGTTAGGCACCTGCCCGGCTAGCAGCGGACGCGGGTTCGATTCCCGCATCAGGACCATAATTTTTCGAAACTATTTTTTTAACCACCAAAATCTTTGTAATAATTTTTCTGAAATTTATTTAATGTTAAAATTAAAATCGAATAGTATTACACTATCTTCTTTTGAACTTATTAAAATTATAAATGGAGATAATTTTAGATAAGTAAACGAGTTAATAAGCCTATACTATTTATGTCTATCAACTAATTAACGTACAAATTCTTAAGTGGGCTAAGTAAAAGCCTAATAATTAGTGCACAGACAAAATGTTCACGCTTCTTGGAAAACTTAAGATGATCATAAATTATGTCACTATTAAATTCAATGAAAAGGTTTCTATATAGTGCTTTGACCTTCAAATATATCCGTTTGGGCTATATAATAATAAACTTACACCATGAGAAAAATACATCATAACAACAAGTGCTTTTCCAAGAGAATCAAACTTTATATCATTATAAAAACACTCATTCTTCGTTAAGAACATACTTTTATATTAAGCAGGTACTCAATACCTAATAATTGGGTATTAAGAAAGCGATACCTTGGAATCGTACAAATAATAATTACGCGAAAACCGACCGAAGCAAATTACATGTAAACGGAAGATTAATTCTAAACAAGCCCAAAGTGACTTAATATTCACAGCCGACCGAGGCAATTACGTAAAAAGTCCGTCAAACACTTGTTTTTCCGGCTAGGGAATTCGAAACGAACGCAAGCTAATGATTAGCAAACGCGCCCCGATTGGGCCCACATAAATTCGCCGGAGATTGTTTCTATTACATTTTACGACAAACACGGACCCTCGCTTAACTTTGTTAATAAAGGTTTGAATGTATCGAAGCGAGTCTGCCAGTTACACTACACGTGAAACTGTGGATGTCGTCAGAATAATTCGCTAGTCAGTTATGGATTCGGTGAGCAACTATCCGCCTATTATCATACGGCTTAAGAAACTCTGACTTGTAATACGTTTAAAAAAGGGAAAATGTAGCTGTTTTTTGCTACTGTTAATAATTTAATATCATTTGACGGCCGGTTTGGTCGAATAGCCAGACTGCAAGCAATCGGACAGCAGGTCTCGGGTTCGAATACTGTTAGGGCAAGTGTTTGTCATGAACACAGACATTTGTTCTCGAGTCAAAGTTCTTCATAATGCGTGTAATTTTTGGAAGACAATTTGGTTTTTTAATATATTTCATATTGTATGTTCGGATAAAATAATAACAAGCCAAATTTAGTACAATTGGTTAATTTGATATCTATATTAATACACAGCAATTTCTTTTTAAGTACTGAAATGTAATCCTTATAGATTTTTTTAATGCGGACATCACAATACCGATCGGTCGGCCGCGTGACTGAGACCACTCAATTTGGGTATATTTGCAAAAACCTCTACCAATTCGAAAAATTACCAGTGACCCAGCTTTACCTGTGCAACATCTTCATGACAAATGATACAATGTTTTCCCTAAACGTAGGTACATAGTTTCAGGGATACCTCAATGTAAATACGTTGTTATATATCCGCCATGTCGCGTCTCAGGGAAAAGAATCCCACCTTCCTCGGGTCGTAGAGATATCCGGCTGTCAGGCCCGTCACGCTGACATCTCAGTCGGCTTGTCCCTCGCGATTATTTTCAAGAATATCTCCAAAACGCTATAATGCGAATGAACATCTTTCTTTGTTTATTCAAATAACAAACCAAATGTTGTGTTTGTGATATTCAAAGTATTTGACAACCTTTCAAGAACGAAATTGAAGGAGAATCGTTTAGTCCCGTGGATAGGAGTTGCGGAGGTGCTAGCTGTATGTGTACAACTACTAACGGCTTTTGACAAGAAAATATTTATGAAATAGTAATGATGCTAGAGTATTTAATTACATGGTTTTAACCAAAACAGACGAGACGTCTTGTTCACGAAACAATTTTATTTTTATTTGGGTACGATTTTCTTGGAACAGAAAATATTTTGACAACTTTTTAGTAAGACTAAGTAGTATTGTAATTAAAAGTATTTTGTTCTAAATTAAATCTGAGACGTGGCACAATTACTTCGCTATCACTTAACTCACAGTAACATTCGCATGTTCAATTAATAACAATATAAATATTTACAAATTTAAGTCGAATCAACCATACGTAATCCTATCTTATCCTGTAAATTAACACATACATCTTAGTACTACAATGAATACGTAGGTACTGTAATAGGAAAATTGACATCTGCATTCACAGTGCATTATCATCATCATCAGGTTTTTAATCCATCTTTCTTTTGCCCTCACTGCTACGCACAGGGCGTAGCAGTGAGGGCAAAAGAAAGATGGAAGAAAGAAAAAAGAAGGACTGGATCATAACCCACCACGCCTCTCGATGTGACCCTTTCGATCAATTTTCTGAACATTCATCATTCACATCTTTTCGGTGTGATGTATGATAAGTATTAAAATGAAGTGGAAGGCTCGATAGAGTCTGAAAGAAATTAATGGAAGAGGACACATACCTACTACGCCTACTCAAGTCTGCCAGGCCCCTTATCCAAGTGTCAAAAGGCATAAGAAACAAACGTCAATTTCTGACACCTTCTCTTACAACGTGACACGACAGTCGCTAAGGTGTTTTATCTGTAATACGTCAGTTTCATACAATTGTATTCTAGGCGTTCTAAGAAGTTGGCCACTTGGCTAGGCCTCCTGGTAAGAAGGCAGAAAGATGAAAGTTTTATCCATAAAAAAACTTGTCATAATTGGTCTGAATATTATTCTATTGGGACATTTTCCGAATAGGCTCGGGGGTTCCGTTTCGGAATTTATTTATGCGGCACTAATTTCTGCTTCACTTAGCCCGAGTACGTAAAGACCCCTCGATTAGGGGCCTTCTAATCGCTCGAGATGGGCTTGTAAATTTTAATGTAATCATTAGCGGATGATTTGATCGTATGGAGATACGACTTAACTTATGGAATTCGCCTTTTATGGCCAATGAAACGTGATAATTATAGCCTCGTTTGTTGCATTGGGTTATTTAGTAAATTACGGTGTTTTGATACTTACATACGTACTTTATGACACACATTTCTCCCACAAGGCTAAACAGAGATCACTTTTTCCGCTTCATCCAATCTCATTAATGTCCTCCTCATGCATGCCCGTCGGTTTCGGGTATCCTTGACCTGACATTTTTTTTAATTCCTACTTTCAATTTGATTTTTAAAGAAAGATCTTCCTAGGCTTTTCTACATTTTCTTCCTTTTTCCACATTAATCCTTTTTGTCACCCTTATTTTCCCCTTTCATTCCTTTCTGAATAATTGTCACTGGTTGTTCCTTTAAACCATCAACACTTATCTGACTCGCTTAACCTGAATACGTCATTGATTTAGAGATTCGTGGGAGAGACTTATGAGATTGTGAACGAAATGACATTAATTAATGAGTTAATAATTGAGGAGATGACAGCTAACAGGAGAATGAGATGAATGGAAGGAAAAATTATACTACGCTGACCCAAAACGAAATGTAATAAGGGAACAGAAGGATGGTGATGATGATGATGTCAATATTAATTGATATTTTTTTTTTACGAAATATTCAGATTGCTAATTACACGTCATTTTGAAACTTAAATACCTTTTGTTTGGTAAAATACTAAGCCATTTTCGGTCGAACATAATCGCCGGAGACGGCAAACTTTTTCGGTCTAGACCGAGCAATTATTGAGGCGATTACACAGAGAACGGCCGATTTCTTTTTAATAAATCATTTTTCAATAAGCCGAAATCCTTCAAGTGGGTTTAATACGATTTAAATTCAATCTCACTTTTCTCGGGGCCTTGTAAACAACTTGCGGAGACTTCTTTTATTACTTTTTTAATTACGTACAATCAAATCAGTCATGCCCATGATTTCATTGTAATTCGAATTTATTCCATTTGTGCTGGCGAAGAAATTTAATAAGGAAATAATATTGGTGAGAATGGAC
This sequence comes from Cataclysta lemnata, assembly GCA_963931975.1. Lineage (NCBI taxonomy): Eukaryota > Metazoa > Arthropoda > Insecta > Lepidoptera > Crambidae > Cataclysta > Cataclysta lemnata. The sequence goes on along the minus strand of OZ008355.1, from coordinate 4,525,806 downwards.
GGAGACTTGTTCTTCTATTTGTTTGTATTATTTGACATCCAATTAATATTCATAAATTAAAGTGTCAGCTAAGATGTTTCAAATAAAAATGTCCCTTGAATTGAGTTGATAAATTCCGCATCTATCGACAAAAAAATAGTTTAATTCCATTATCTCAAAAAGGATTAACAATTTTCTTAAGCGCGATACAAGTATCGATAGCGCCATCTAGTAACTGTTTATAGCAATGCAGATAATTGCTCTAGAAAATAAACAAACCCGGGTGATAATTATCGTTACTACAGTGGGCCATAAACTAGCACGCGAGCCCCTTTGAGATTTTGTGGGTGCTAATCAACTTGTTTGAACTATTATAATGCATGTCTTGTGATGTCCTGTTTTATTATTAATCATATTCATTAACGGAAAAACTGGTATGGGAGACACTTTGAGAAGATGTGAATTCCGTTAAAATGTATTTATGAAATAAACTTTAATATTACTAGGAGCACATAATTATAAGTGAAGTGCCACCAGCCTGAAATTTTCTTTTCAAGTTACGTACGATGTAGTTAAGAATTTGTAAAGTTTTTGCGATAGAAATTTCTGTTGTATTGATTTTGCTAGTAAAGAATATAAAATTGTACTTACATCACTCTATGAGAATAAGTTTTCTTTTTAGTTCACGACTGCTACCTATATCGCAATGGTTGTAAGTTTGTGTAAAACATCTTAACTAACGTTACGTGCGAGTTATTAAGTTTTATATTTAGTTTTAGGTCTGAAGTTTTGCTTGCACCTGTGTCGATAAGATACGCGACATTCTAGTACTGAGCATTGACACAACTTGCATATTATAACAATTTACCTTCTAAACTTTTTATAAGAATAATACTATGATTTTTCAATGTTTTGTTAGATTTTAAATTCATTGGTTTATAACCGTATTATAATAATAAACACAATTTTCAATTAGGAAAGTATTCGCTTAAAATTTAAATAACTTATATACATTTTCAAAAAGGAAACCAATGGAAGGAATCATAAGAACGGCTAATTTGTATCAACTTTATCAATATCTATCACACGTTCCTAACGGTCACTTGTCATTCTTCTCTTGCCGCCTTGGTCGAATGCTCAGATTCCTGGGTAATGGCCAAGAGGTCCCAGGTTCGAATCCTGGCAGGGGCAAACTTTGTGATGACCACAAATGTTTGTTTCTGAGTCATGGTTGTGTGTGTATGTTTATGTAGTATATTTTCAACATTTATATACATAATTATATTAAAAATATGTCCGTCATATAGTATCCATAACACAAGTGCTTAGGCTACTTACTTTGGGCTAGATGATAGGTGTGAGTGTAAAAATATTTATTTATTATTTATTCTTACAGTTTGCTATTCTGCTTTTATAGTATTTATTTTAAAATCATAACTAGCTTAAAATATAATGTCTTAATGCTAAATTAGGATATAAAAAGAGTACCTGCCTGCCTACTAAGAAAACGGGAACACAAAAACGTCACGAATACCGTCGTTTCAAGACAACATTCCCGATATAAAATATTCGTCCTTTCCTAACCTAAGCTCGGGACAAGCATCGCTAATTAAACATTGTCAGCGTTTCCCCGGGTAAGGGCACCGAATGACCCATTTTTCTACTATATCCGGCTTGTAGGACCATGGGCTTCCCTTCAGAGTAAAATGAAAGTGACCCAACTGCGACTTTATTACGTTTACCTTAATACAGTAAACACAATATTGTTAAATGGAACTCAAAATAATGTTTCTCAGTAATTTGATGTGTATACCTATTGTAGTTCATACGTCATATAAACAGAAAGGTATTTAACAATAAAAAGATTTTTATGGTCAGAAAAAGTTCGAAAAATTATGGTCTTGATGCGGGAATCGAACCCGCGTCCACTGCAATCCGGGCAGGTGCCTAAACCGCTCGGTCAACCAAGACTCTTTATAGGTACAAGGTTAAGCAACAATATTGAATGAACCATATATTCTTCATTACATTTTTATTCCTTTACACGCTCTTAATTGAATATAATTAAAATTACTACAAAAGTGTTACACTGTGAGGCGTGATGTTTGTTGTGCTTACAGTTTGGAAATGATCAATAAAGTCCACAGACCTTTATTGTTTCAGTTAATCTAGTTAAGCAGGTTACCAAGACATGTTCTGACATGATCTAATAGTTCTCGGTAATAAAGAATCACTCTCATTGCTTCAAATCATCAAGGAATACGTTGTTTTTGACATTTGAATGGGAAATCATTACATTACACGAAATCCATAATATTACAGTAGATACTCACAGTGAGTTTTATCACAGTGAACGAATTCAGGCGCCAAGTAGGACATTAGCTCGTAAAATTACAAATTAAGCAATCTAACTTACACAGTACTGCATGGTGCATACATTTATGTATAGTGACCAATTATATGTTGTTGGGCCTGTGTGATGGTTTATGGCCAATACCTATACTGGTCATCCATGGCTGAGTGCCACCGTATGTTGCAGGTTTCGCCAATCATTTAATAAGGGGTAAGCCTATTGCTATCTAACGGGCGCGTAAATCTCAGTATAAATTGCTAGGTGGGATAAGAGAAACGCAGATGCCCATTACGCATCACCTTGTATCGTGCTATGTGGACTTCATTGTTGCAATTTTTAGTAGTGGCTTTTTGCAATCTAAATTTTATATGCAATTAAACTTTGAGTAAAGGCACTTTAGTTTTTGTTGTAAAAATTTAAAACTCTTTACGAAAATATTATTTTATAATAGAAATCTGTATAGTGGTTTTACTGTTTCACGTTATTTTAACTTTATTGCGTTCCGATATTTTGGCCACATCTAATCATGACACGAGGTTTCATCTGTATATTGCCCACTAAACGTTTGCTAAGTAATATTCAGCGGGCAAAATCAGAATAGTGCATCTCTATTTGCAAATACAAATGTTCCCCGCGGCTGCAGTTAGACGGAATTGTCACAAAGGTATCCCGGCATAAACTTAGCCGGCACCCGACCGCCATATTAGGCTGCCTTCAATTTGTGCTCACTATTTATCCAGCGTCATTTAATTAAGCAGTTTAAATTGGTCGAGTCTCGGGCGTTGTTGGCCGAGTCTGTAATTAATATTGACCATTCCTTCCTAAACAACGTGGCCACAAGCAATGGACATTGAAATCTACACTTGTACCGTGCAATGGAAACTTTTAGTATAATACATTCACAAAGCGACCAACCGAGATATTATTCCGTATTGAGGAATGTGGCCTTTGAATTATTAGTGCAATGAAATTGCTGGACACAGGTACCTATCGTGCTGTGTTTTGTAGATACATTCCTCCGCTAATTCTGTTGATAGAGAATGATTGCTCAAAGTAGAGGTCTTGTATGAACGACCGCGGACTTTATATAGTTCGACAAGTCAATTATCTATAAGTGAGTTAAGTGTCGCCGTGTGGTGACGGCAGAGTAGAATACAATTGTCACCACCGCAAATCTCTTCCGTGGGTGTCGTACAAGGCGACTAAGGATAAATCAGCGATGAGAAATGGGCAGCAGCGTTACTCTTATACCACCTAGCAATAATACTGCGACTTTTGTGCCCGATAAATGGCAATAGGCTCGCCACCTATTACATGGGACATAACATAATTGGCGAAACGTGGGTGCTAGTTCACCTCTACCTACTGCGATATAGGCTAAAATATAAACTAAAATCTGATTAAATACGCATGTAGCCATGCCTAAACGCGCTAGCTATTTTATATTACTAATTTTGATAATACCTACCTAACTCATAAAATGCAATAACCTTTGTCAGTACCGGACATAATTATTATGCTGGGTTTATTTTATGTTTGCACCTTCTATTTATAAGAGTTGTAATAGTTTCTGTATATTTCTCTATCGGGGACCCTTCACAACATATCAACACTCACCTTCGCCATCCCAGCTACTTTCTCTGCCCAGCCATATTTGCTAAGATTCTGTGAGAGCGCCTTGGACACACATTACACGTTACACACACAAAAATTACAGGCAAAAATCTTTGCGGATGTTTGTTCGCCTTTAGATGGACAGGAGAGACGTAGAATGATATGATATGTTTGTAGTAAAACGTATGATGAAACATAACACCTGATGAAAAAAACGTTCTGTGACTTTTTGCAGAATCCGACACCATTTTAACTTTCGGAGACAATCTGTAAAAGTGTCATCTTACAGCATCGTCACCAGCAATTCACGTAACCCTCGTCGCGCGTAACAATACTTGGAACGCTGCCACGTCGCGGCCGTGATGTAACAAAACGCGACACGTCACCTCGCATATAATCTACTAGTGGTCGTCCGCGGCTACGCTCGCGTCACGCTTGATTGTTATACAGCCTTCCTTAATAAATGGACTATCCAACACAAAAAGAATTTTTAAATTTGAACCAGTAGTTTCAGGGCATTAGCGGGTTTAATAAACACATTAGCGCGTTTAATACACACGCAAACAAACTTATCATACATACATAAATCACGCCTATATCCCCGAAGGGGTAGGCAGAGGTGAACTAGCACCCACGTTTCGCCAAATATGTCAGGTTCCATGTAATAGGTGGCGAGCCTATTGCCATTTATCGGGCGCAAAAGTCGCAGTACATTGCTGGTTGGTATAAGAGGAACGCTGCTGCCCATTCCTCATCAATGATTTATCCTTAGTCGCCTTGTACGACACCCACGGGAGAGTTTTGAGGTGGTGACAATTGTATTCTACTCTGCCGTCACCACACGGCCATCACCTTTATGATATGATATGTTATGCCATTGAGTGCATTTGCAGACGTCATGATAACCACCAATCCATCGTGGTGGGCTTCTTAGAAGGCCTGGGGACCTTAAAAGGGCTAGTGATGATGATGATGACGCAATCTGTCTTCGACAATATCTTTACGCCATACGAAAACATAATTTCACTTTCCTTGCACGAACTAACCATGTTACATGTTTGTTTAATCTGTGGCGCTCGTTTAATGATTGTGATGTTTCATTGAATACCTATACAATAAAAAAATCCATAATTGGTAGTTAACATAATAGTTTTATTTTAGTTAAATCTAATAAGAAACAAATAATCGGAAGCGAGCTTATTGCCAATTAATAGTTTATGAGAATCAGACTTCAAAAAACTACGTCATAAATATAAAGCTCCAACATACATACATAAATCACGCCTATATCCTCGAAGCAGAGGTGAATTAACACCCACGTTTCGCCATAGCTCCAACATACTACGCAAAATTACATTTCACATCTCATTCAGTGTACCAGGACACCATGAATCTTTAAGAACACCAATTCGCGAGCGAAGGCTGAGATAACGAATCCTAATCAAGCGCTCAATTAAACGAATTTCCTTTAATAGACCGTTGAGGGCAGCGAGGCGAGCTACTCAAATCTTACATAATTAGTGCCGTGACGAATAAGGGGAATTGCTCGAATGCCATAAATAATTTATAGGGATTCGAAGCTGCACAAGTTTTGAGAGCTCTTTGGTATTTCTCCGGGCCCTCCGCAGGCAGTCTTAGCGAAAGCAATTATGTTGTCAGACACTTTATTTGAGATTATTTTGTGTGGAAAATTTATACCCGGTATGGGTACATGGCTGTTATCAATTGGCCAAATTTTTTTGTTTGTTTACTGTCTGGTTGTTTGTTGAGTAATCTTAATTCGTATTTTTTATTTTTATTTCAACATTTTATACCTAAATGTTTATTACAAAGAATTGTGGTTATATATTCGAACTTAATAAAGTTCGAAAAATTATTGTCTTGGTGCGGGATTTTCTTTGTATTCTTAATTAGCCTTAAAATTTTAAGGTGTAATTAAGAATGTACCTGTGTATTTTGAAGGCTCATTAAAATAAGTCAACATACAAACAACTACATCATGCCATTTTCCCACTAGGGTAGGCAAAAATTTCTTTTTTCCACTTGCTCCGAGCCTTGCATACTTCTTTCTCTTCATCCAATCTCAATAATGTCTTCATATTATGTATGTCTTTATACTTTTTAAAGAAACGTGACTAGCGTATTACATATTTGCTTAATTAAGTGACAACTGATACTGTAGGCAATAAAACGAAGTACTGGGCTTATTTCTCTTTAATTTAGGTAGAAATTAAGGAGTCTTAGGGGAGCTTCTCAACGTTAAAAGGTGATGTTAAAAATAGCCGTAAAGTCACATTATCCTTACGTTGGAATGATACTAGAAAGAATAATTAAAGTCTTTCCAATACTACAATAGTACATTAAATACCAAGGACCATAAAACAAGTGATGGTGATAAATATGCGATCTGAGGCCTTCTTTTTATCGCCCCAGGTAAGATCATAGTTTTATGTCACCCCCTGAGCAAGAAGTGGGACTTTGCGTACGCGTAGTGGGCGAAAAAGTGCACTATATCGTCTTGTCTGTCATAAAAGTCTTATAGTACTCCATGGTGTACTATCGTACTCAAACGGAAGGCAAGAAAATTTTACTTACCTACTCCGTTCAAAACTAGCTTTATATTTATAGTAATAAGATCTACTTTCAGATGCAGAGCAAGACGGTCTCAGTGCACTACTCGGCGCCGATTCACCAGATCTGGCACTCGCTTCCGACGCATCCGACAGCCTTCCGATACCGGACCATGATATCGGTGAGTAATGAGGACGTTTTGGAACAAAACCCCAGGGACGATTTACACCGTACTGACATCGAGCCGTGGCCGAACTTGGCAACGTTCGAAGCGGGACTAACTTTTCCCCCTCCGAGAACCGGCAAAGTATAAATCGCAACTTGAAAAGAGAGTTTAAATACATTTTGTTTTGTTCGCTATAAATTTTCTTTAACCAAAATACAACGAAATGTACCTGCGAAAATAGTGTGCGATATATTTTGACGGTCAGTTTGGTCGGTGATTTTTTCGGGGAGTTCGGTTTCAATCGTGACAAAAATTTTATATTGTTGAATATATTTTAGTATTATGTAAGTATACTTAAATTGATTTTCATCCAAAACACAAGTGCTTCTGCGAAACTTACTTTGGACAAGATGTTAGGTGTGAGTGTAAAAAAATATAAGTTTATTTCAACGAAAAGAAAATATTTCGATAAATTACTGTCCTGATTCGAGAATAATTTTTCGATTATTTTCCTCCCGAAGGTAAGATCATAGTTTTAAGTCACCCCCTGACCATAAAGTGGACCTTTTCGCCCGCTACGCCCGTGACATAAAATACGATTACACTTGTACTTTTTAAACACCTTTTAGGGCTGTTTTACAAAAATAACATCAAATAATAATAAAAAGTCCCATTCTCCACAGAAACAGTTAACTACTGTCACTATCCCAACAAAAGGAAAAATCAGCTTTTCCTTATCGCATGCATGAATGAACACATTGCAATAAAACTGCTTTCCACGAATATAATTTGCATTTATTGCGCGGGTTCCCCGGTACAAAGATTTCCCAAAGGCAGCCAACAGAGTTTATAGCAAAAGTCACCATTGAATTATCTATTACAATGTCCTTGTGTTCGTACTATGATACTATCACAATAAATTTTACATTATGGTATAATGTTTGGTGAATTTTGGCTTTGACTCGGCTTCTAAATGCATTTACTAAGCAATGTTTGTCTTTACAACATACATACATAATTCACGCCAATATCCCCGAAGGGGTAGGCAGAGGCGAACTAGCACGCACGCTTCGCCAATTAGGCAAGGTCCCATGTAATAGGTGGCGAGCCTATTGCCATTTATCGGGCACAAAATCGCAGTACTTTGCTAGGTGGTAGGTATAAGAGGAATGCTGCTGCCCATTCCTCATCACTGTTTTATCCTTAGTCGGCTTATACGACACCCACAGGAGAGATTTGGGGCGGTGACAATTGTATTCTACTCTGCCGTCACCACACGGCCATCACCTTTATGATATGATATGTTGTATGATATGATGATGATATGATATGATAACCACCAATCCATCGTGGTGGGCTTCTTAGAAGGCCTGGGGACCTTAAAAGGGCTAGTGATGATGATGATGACGCAATCTGTCTTCGACAATATCTTTACGCCATACGAAAATATAATTTCACTTTCCTTGCACGAACTAACCATGTTACATGTTTGTTTAATCTGTGGCGCGCGTTTAATGATTGTCATTTTGTATTTTACTTTTATGTATTACACTTTTTCTATTTCCTATTGAACTACAACGAATGTGTTTCATTAAACAAACGCTAACTTTATTAATTATAAACATAATACATATTTACATACACCATAAATAAACAGGACGTACGTGTCATTTTGAGTTAAAAGGAAAACGGTATTTTGATTTTAATTTGAACATTATACGTATAAATGTTCAAATTATGATTCCCGCATTACCTTACTTACTACCTACTTACTTACTACCTTACCACAATATTCTTTGTAGAAAAAAAAATAGCCTACAACACAATGCTACTATTAGAATAGAGAATATAGGTGTCAAATAAAGCAACAGTGACTCTATTATGACATTCATTGCAATAAGAAAAACCTTAAGATTTTAAGGTTTTTATTCACTAAAAATTACTGCTACATTTTACAAAGATTGAAGGAATATGACAACATTGACAGTATATGAAAATATATAGAAATAAACAACGGCTCGTTGGTAAAGAGGTTTATATCATTCATATTACCAAACCAGCTCACCTTGCCTAAAGCTAATATGTTATTAGCAAGCAACGTTCGTATTCGCATCTCACTCCGTCACTTCACAGCACATCATGAAATGCAAATTATGTTAAAGCACACAGCGAGTTCCATAACGTCATTACAGAAGTTGGGCGCAACAAAGCGACGAGACATTCTGCGACGAGACATTCTGCGACTCGAAAGACTGAATGTCACAAGTGTGCTTGCGTCCTTAAGTTATTTGGTTTGTGCCACAACGAAATTAGCTGGGGCTAGTGATGTGTCAGTCTCGACTCCGAAAGTCCTAAGGGCCTTCGAATAATAGAAGGCGTATCTATAAAATTTTATTATTTAAGTTAGATGTTAGATGGCAAAAGACTCGCCCCCTATTACATTGGTCCTGACAAGGTTGGCAAAACGTGAGTGTTAATTCACCTGTAGGCAAAAATAAGTGTGATTTATGTATGTATGTATAAATGATCGTATCAAGTATGTAAGGATCGTTGCAAGTGGTATGGATTGGAATGTTGTCATCCCAATCACTCTCACCGTTCATCGGTGTCTTGATATAATCCTTTCACTTTTCTATACATTTATTCACCGTTTGCACTGATGTGTTCTCAAAGTTTTGGTTTTATTATTGGTCGCCCTTCGGACTCTATCTCTGTTTTGTAAAATTTACACGATTCAAGTAAGCTTTTAAATCTGAAGCGTCATGCTAAAACTCGCGTTCTTTTGAAGTATCGTGGTTCTTATAATAAGGTTAAGAGGTCTGCAAATACTCTTTACTCCAAAATTACGACTAGACTGGAATTTTGTACATCACTAGCTAGGGCCTCAGTGACTTGAGCAAACGCTCTCTTTGATACCGCCATACGATACATTCTGGAGTATTCTAGAATACTCCATATTTGTACGTCGCCAATATTTGTAAAGGCAGTCAGTGTCTTTATTTCTTACCAACGTTTGATGTTTATACTGTATGCTTTTAATTAGATATCTGAAAGTATGCAGTAAAAATTACGGACTAATTATTGAAATTGGTTTCCGTACGTTAGCGTAGTGTTAAATGTTTTAAATTTAAATTAGGCATTTATGGGTGATAGTATTTTGGTAATTTAAGCTAAATAAACATTTTAGGGCACCTAGCAGGGTGAAAATTTAAGATAGGTAGCAAAGGCCTCGCTCTCTAATACCTGATCACATACATATGCACCCTTTGTGGATATAGGCCGTAATTTATGTGTTTATTCACTACTGACTTAACTTTTCAACCAGATTACACGTACAAGCTAATTCCTTAGGAAATTGAACTCAACATTTTATTTAAATGACTAATTGAAAATTCCATAATAATTAGGATACACATACTCTTAAAACGCAGGCCCTTTGCGGAGATGAATATTTAATTTATAAGGGTTTAAAATTATGACGCATTAGGCTCACACAGTAAATAGCATTGTTGTGACGTTTGGCTAATGGAAATAACTAAGCCCCTTTATTCTAAGCCCCATTCACATTACATAGTTATTTAGCCAAGTGAAACCTTGTACGGAAGCATAAACACATTTCTTTTTCAATACGTATTATTTTGAGTTATGTAAATAACTCAATATTTCTGACACTCACGCCTATCATGGATGAGTAATGGGCAGCAGTATTCCTCTCATACCACCTAGCAAAATACTGCAATTCGCGGCGATACTGCGGCTCGCCACCTGTTTATTACATGGGACCTAAATTAACTGGCGCAAAGTGGATTTTTAATACACCTCTGCCTACTATATATGCTATATAGGCGTGATCTATGTATGTATGTATGTACACCTATCATCTAGCCCAAAGAAAGAAAAAATAACCATTTCATTTTGTGTTATGGGTACTAAATGAAGTACACCATGACTAGAGAACAAATTCATCACACAAATATGTTACCCTAGCAGGATTTGAACACGCGACTAAATACGGCTGTTAAATGCGCCATCTGACGGTTTTTACCAGATTTTAACAACCGAGTCTGTCTTCTTACTACCGCCTTCCATGCTGGCCTAGGAAAAAAATACGTAAAAAGTACCAGCCTCGAGTGATTCTACGAGTGTCGTAAAGTTAGACTATGAAAATATGGTTTATTCATATAAGATATCATAACATACGCTCGTGAATCGTCAAAGAAATACGTTAAGCAGTGTAAAGTCGTGTGTGTTAGTCAAAAGGTTTCCAATATTTAACACGATAAGCTTCGCTATCCGTTCGTTAACTACACGGCCTTGTTCTGAGAAGAACGAGAAAGGAAGAATGGGCTTAGCAAGTTGTCTGTGTTGCAATCTATCTGTCTTATGCCATGATCTTTTATTATATTTAAGGGCCAAAGCTTATGAAAATGGAAAATAGAGGAAGGTTATAGACTACATAAATTGTAAAGGTGTGTAGTTATAGATTTTATGTTGTATATTATTAATTATACGTGTACTATGTTTCCCGTCCGGTGTGATGATTGATATGAATTAAACATGAGCGTATAGCTCTATCACGTCTGATGGATATAATTTGAAGAGGAAACATACTGCGCCGACAACAAGGCAGAAAGATGAAATGAAACCTCATGACTGGAAATTATGAATATACAAAAGATACCGCGTGTGTGTGTGTGTAATGTGTTCTTAGCTCATTATTTGATGTTCAGTAGGTTTTTTGGCGGAATATAACGTATGCAATCAATTATTATTGAATACTCACCCTAAATGAAACACACGAATGTTATTTTCTTCACTAAATCCTAGGCAAAATATTTTCATCAGTCTCTGCCGTTTTGACTGCTGTCCCCAGCACTCAAGACGGCTCTCAAAACATACATAAATTTTAACAAGCTGTGGCATGAAATGCAATCTGTCAAATATGTAGCGTAGCGTGCCTATTACACAGATGCTTAAAATGTTTTATAACCATCCAAACTTCGGCAACCCCTCAAGTACGCCAACAATGTATGGAGATTTACGTGGAAACGGCAATAAAGAGGAACTTTTTCAAGACTAAACCCAGCGTTAAAAGAGGCACGTAGACCGACTCATCGTCCTTTATTACGCAGCAAAAGAGGTCAGAATTAATTAAACGCAAAAATGTTGCAATGTTTTTGGATAGGTACTGCTAAACAATTTACACCGAACTCCAGACAATGGTCTCTTATGTAGACGACTTTATGGAGAATGCTGACGGCCTGTTAGTTGTTTATGAGCTCGATGAAAATGAGCTCAAATAAGAAGTTAAACAAGACGAAACGCTGTTGGCGAATGTCAAAGGCATTGTTTACGGTGGTCTATTTATTTTCCTAAAATTGTTTGTAGCAATATAATCCATAACATGTTTGCTATAAATTTCAGTAGGTAGTCATAATTTTCCAATACTCGAAATCCTCTGTTCTTAAGCTACCGCTGTCACAATATCAGTTTCTTATAATTGCATTTATATTTATGAATTCTAATTTTATCACATATAATAGTAAGTTTGAGATAGTAATCATTCGAACACAAATGATGATTATAGTAAAAACTTTAATGAGTTTTTAGATTATGGATAAAAACAATGAAATAAAGAACCATTATTTTCTTTAAATATACGTTTATGTTATGAACATAGACATTTTGTCCTCAAGTCATAGTTGTATTATATATAAATATATTTATGTAGTATATTTATATAATTATGGAATACATTTGTTAGACATCTACTTTCCATAACACAAGTGATTAAGATTAACTTTAAGCTGGATGATAGTTGTGAGTGTCAGAAATATTTACACTTCAAAGAAATTGCGCAATAATATCAGTACAAATTGTGTAAAAACAGAATTTGGCTCTAATTTTCTACATAAGAGCTAACAAAGTTACACTTTAGTGTAAGCCAAGTTCATGTCAGATAAAATCAGATGAGAGAACCTACCCCAATAAAACCTTCCGGATCAGTGTTCATAAAGCTTCAGTAATTAGGACTTCGTCAGTTAAGTGCATCGTTTTAGCCATGTCTTCGTTAGAACTGTAGCGTGGATGTCAAGCGGCATGGTATTAAAGTGACAATGTAAATTTAATTATTTGCAGGCACGAGATAGAACCGAGCTATTCGACAAGATCTCAAGTTTAAGAGAATTTAAATTTCTCAAAATTGAGGCAGTTATTTTTTGTAAGAAAATAAAATAAAATAAAAAAAATTCCGACAAATGGATTAATATAAGGAATTTAATATACGTATTTCTTTCTGGACGATTCATGGGTGTAGGTATTTGACATTGGGGAAAGTAGCCATATAGCAGCTACAGTGAATCTATAGAGATAACGAGGCTCTCGAGAATATATCCGCTTATAATAAAATTTTATAGAAGAAACTGCAGTAAAAGCGCTTTCCGCTGCCTTCCCAAACACGTACAGAAAGAATTACGTTAAGCATTGGAAACCAGCTGTTTCTAAGGCAAAAATTTTTAAGGTAACGCGAAAGTTACCATTGAAATTTAATAAATGCTAGAAAAAAAGCTAAGGTCTGAAATTTATACACGGCGTAAGATCAGTTACCATCTTACATACTAGATAATGTCCACAAAGCCGGCCATAGTGATCCGGGAAGTAGACCGAGGGCGTCAATAGACCGGTGATGATGATGATGGTATTTATATACATACGTAATACGCGCCTATATTGTTTATCTGATGTCTTAACATAACATTACCTATAACATAAAACATCTATTTTAGTATCATCATCATATGATGAAATCAGCTCAAAGCCTAACCACCTAAAATACTTCGAATTGTCGTCCTTACATGACATTAATTAAATAAAGTTATTTAAAACCGACTCTAATTACGAACTTCATTTTGACTATGTATAAAGTTAGTATTTGGAGATTGCGAATTAATGTCACATAGGTGTCTACTTTTGTCAAACTGTCACGTTGTTATATGCGCGGCTCCGAGTTTACTGACTGTTCATATCCTACGCAATGTAACTGATACGCCTAACGCCTCCATTTTGTTTGGCCCACCCCACTCCAGATGCCATTTGTCATTCTGATCTGCATCCACTTTCTGAAGGAATTCAGCGCACATAGCTTTGCTGGTAAGGTACCAGCAAACTGAGACAATTTGTTGAAATCTGATATGTAGGATAAGGTTTATCCTACATATCAGATTTCAACAAATTGTCTCAGTTCATTTTACACTGTACACAATTTAGGATTGCAAATAAATGGGTATTTTTGACAGACATGGCTTTCTTGATAAAATATACTGATTGGTCACTGATTGTTGCGATTATTAATATCAGAAACTCGCGTAAATAACACTTGTAAAAGTATAACGATTTAAATGACTTAATTTCCATAAAAAGATAAATGTAGGCAACTGCAGTAAAACTGAACTAGGCTTCTGCAGGAAGTCACGTCCGTATCACAGCATAATATCAAAATCAAGACTAATATTACAATTTCATTGAAGGCATGCCATTGTTTATTAAAACTGTGCATCTGCTATGATTGATAAATATATTTTATAATCCTAAACAATATTCTCTATTTACATCAAATATTGGAAACGCAAAGCCATAAATATCACACAATCTGTTCGAAAAATAAGTTCATTGACCCCAGTTACACGTGCCATAGGCATTGTATACTTTTCCGAGAGTAACTTGATGCCTGTTCGGAGTTACAATTGCTTTTCTAACGTTATGAAAATGCTCGTCGTCAAATAATGACGGGAAAGAAAAATACACGCTCCAGGTTCATTCACCTTTCCAAGGGCTCTATTATTCAGAGGGCTGCGCCTTTATTACATTTTAGCTCTTATGATTTCCCTAAATTAAGTACTGTCGGTAGGCGTACGAGTCATTTGACATTCTGGTAACATCTGGAAAACAATTAAAAGAAACCTGAACCTGACCCTTAGATATACGTGACACGTGTCACTCGACATTCTGGAAACATCTGGAAGACAATTAAAATGAGATAGATGTACGAGTCGTTTGACATTCTGCAAATATTCTGGATTCTGGAAACATCTGAATCGATATAGATATATTTATAATAGAAAGATCTTGAAACATAGAACGTTTAGTTTTGTGATAAGATCACAAAATGTTTTTTGACACGCAAGTAGAGCTATTAGGCAAAGACTGGCGTTTAAAATTATATCAAATTGGTATATAAAATGTTTGTTTAATAGGTGCACAGGGCTACAGGTCTCGATAGCGTAGTGGCATAATGTGCTCGGCGTGCCATTGCGTAAACTAAGCAATATTCGTTAAGGCTGGTAATTATTATACAATTGCCGGTCTTAGAGAACATGGTTTAGTTTGGGTGACCAGAAATATTTTATCTCGATCTCCTCCGTGCTTCGGAAAGCACGTTAGTCTTTGGTCCCACCAATCTGCACAGGGCCAGCGTGGAGGGTTAAGGCTCATTCTCCCTATATTTTTTCATCCTGAAAGACCTGTGCCCAAGGGGTGGCGACATTAAAGGGCTGTAGATGATGGTTTATAAAAATAAAAAATAAAGATATATAAAAGGATTGTAAATAAAAATAATATAATCTGGCGATACAACGTAACTCCTCATTAATTTACACAGCGTGCGACCCAAATCATTTCCACGGTAGACAAGCCCTGTGTTTTCAAGGTAAAATGACGTGAAATACCGTTAACAAGGTATCCTTTGAGCGTACCTACGTGTTCATTAGCGAACGTTAATTTCTGAATAGCAAGCGTCTCGGAGAAAAGGTGTTGCGTTACTCATTAATGTCGCATGCCAAATATATTTCTCGGATTATTCACACAACAAATCAGGCGATAATAATATTTATGGGCGTAAAAGCTGTTCTTTGCAGAGGCTCGTACAAAGCTGTCTGTCTCTATCGACGAATGGGGCGTCTAAAATGTTGTCGAAATACTGGATTGCTATTTAATCACGTAACGTTACGACAGCATAGCCAAAGACGGTTGGCGTCTGGCTAGGCGGCCGTCTGTAAAAACCAAGCCAAATCCTAGATAGAGCATACTGCTCTAAGATTTGGCTAAGGCCCCGGGGTCGGCTCTAAACCTTAAGACAGAACCTTGAGCAGTGTGGATTGGAATATTGTCGTCCTTATGACTCTCTCCAGTCATCGGTCGCTCGACATGGTTCTTTCCGTCACTTTTCTGTACATTCACTACTACCTCTCTAGTGTGATCAATGATATGATTTAATGATGTCTCACCGATATTAATGGAAAAGGAAACATACTGCGCCGACCCCACAAACCTGAGAATAGGGCAGGGAGGTGATCATGTCTTGGAGATGGCAAATAGTGTTGTCAATGTGCAATCGTATTTCTCAGCAAGCAACATAATAATATGCAAACAGTGAAAACTTTAAGCTTGACCTTATCAAAGAGTAAAACGTAATATTTTAACAACTTACACAAAGTTTTACTATCAGACATTTCAAAAATATAGCTGCAACAGCAGCGTTGTTTGATAATTTGTATTATTAAACGAACTTTCGTCTTATATAATAGGTATGTATTTAAGGCTTAAAATTATTTTTATTACAGCTGACTTTCTTATTGTCAAGGCCACAGCTTGTCAAATAAGGTGCTTATAGCGTACATCTAGCTTTTTTAGATTTATGCATTAGTAAAGCTATAAGATATAAACTATAAGATGTTACATGAAAAGTTATTTACAGAATAAATCTGGAAAAAACAGTTTCTAGCATTTATTTTTTTTCCAGGATACCACAAAGGTGACTAACACTGTAGTTAGTAAGTTTTGCGCGTAAGTTGTAGCTGTCAAATCAGTTCCAGGTGAAACCAAGCTGTTTCTAGATGTCGTTCTGGACCGTTATAATAGCGGCCCATTTCGCTTTAACTCGATACGCTTCTAACCGCTCGTGGTGGCACAACTTTGCCACCGCACTAATGGCAGAGGAAACAATTTCTGAACTGCACAGCCTTCGGTGTCATGAGCAGCTGGTTGATTTATGTCTCATGAACAGCTATAACTTTAAACGGGTGACGCTTACGCTTCGCGAATTTGCACCTTTGTTTACACCGCGTTAAGGATCAGTTTAGCTTGGTGAAATAATACTATTGTGGAAGTTGCAGGAAGACTTTGCAGAAGAATGTAGTAGTTATATTATTTTTTATTGTTTTGAAAATAACTGACACCTTTAAATTACAGAAAGCGAAACGAAATCATAGATATAAGTTTTTGTAACTTACTCCGACCTACGTACCCGATAGATGACAATAGGCTCGCTACCTATTACATAGGATCTAACATAAACACGGCGGATGTTAAATCCTTTTTTTTTCGAAGTATCTAGGCTGTTAGCCGAGAGTCCTATACAGCATCTACCGGGTTTTTTGGGGAAGGCGAACTTGACCTAAAGCCAAACATGACCTCAAGCCTTGCAGACGAGCACTCCCTGTGAGGGTGCTTCACCTTCACGCTAAGTAATTCAGGAGGGAATTCACCTCTGCCTACTCCTTCAGGGATAAATAGGCGTGACTTATGCACGTATCCTCATTACCCTGCCCTTATCCCGTGCCATTTGGTGTCAGCGCAGTATGTCCTCTTTCTCCACTCCCTTCTCTGACTCGTCATCTCCTCATCCACACCTTCATACCATACCTTACACGATTCATCCATCTTTTCAGTGGCCTTGCTCTACTTCGATATCCATCAACATGATAGCCCTCCCCCCTGATAGTCAGAGGTGAACTTTTAGCTAATTAAGTTAGGTCCCATATAATAGGTAGCGAGCCTATTGCCATATTATATCGGGAAATCAGAAATCACAGTACTATATTGCTCGATGGTACGAGAGAAATTCTGCTGCCCATTACTCATTGCTGTCTTAACCCTCAGTCGCCTCGTACGACACCCACAGAAGAGATGGGGGTGGTGACAATTGTATTCTACTCTGCCGTCGCCACACGGCAGTTTTTATGTATAATACATGTATGTAAAACGTACACAGCCTTGCACATTTTGGCGTTAGTCACAAATGTGCATTTCCACGTTCAGAAAATGTAACATGCATGAGATTGGAGTCCGTACAACTTTGTCCGTACATACAGCCATACAGCCACGTGTGGCGGAGCGAAACGTACAGGATTGGAAACTGTTGATACGTTACTGCTGCATTGTTTTCATTACGGGAGGCTTGTTGGCTTGTTCCACTCAGTTTGTGTTGAAATTGTTTTGCGTGTGTGTTTAATTGTCGCCTGTTCTTTCCTTAGTTCATTGTTTATACCATCATACAGGAGTGACTTCTGCCCGGCTAGCATGACCACCGAAACACGATATAACACAGTCATTTATCGCGTTGAACAGTAGAAAACCATTGGATTTTAACACTTGATAAGGCTTGAATTGAATAAGCCTATAAGACTATATCCTAAAGATATAGCAATTTATCTCTTTAAACTGTCAGAAATCCAATGATTTTTCTAAGTTTAATGCGATAAATGGCTCTAATGTCATATCGTGTTTGGGTGGTCATGCTAGCTGGGCTGTAGGTATTTGGGGATGGTGTCCCGAAGCATGGTGACGAATGCGGGTGTTGTTGTCCATAAAATTATCGTACCAAAAAACCAAAAAGGACTTCAATTTACACGTCCCTTCGAGAGACGATGGTGAATTAGAATGCCGGCAATAATATCCGTTCACAAAATGATTTTATATACCTACAATAGTTTTAGGCAGTACACCCTCACTTCCTTAAAATCTACTGTCTGTCATCTGACAGATGACGGCAAAAATTAAAAAGCTAGGTACTAATTAAAGATTGTATAACTAAGGGCCTGTTTCACAATCGACAAGTAAGTTTTGAGTGGCTTACTTGGCAGTTCAATTCACATATATTTCATATTACAACTGTCAAATGGTGTGCCAGGTAAGCTACTCAGGACTTACTTGTCGATTGTGAAACAGGCACTAAATGTTCTAAAACATGCTTTTAGGGCCTACGTTTGGTCAGTTATGTTTGTTCTCATGTTATAGGTGGCGAACCTATTGTCATCTATCGAGCACATAAATCGTAGGCCGCCGTACTAGCGGGAGAGATTGGGGATTGTGACAATAGTTGTATTTTGCTCTACCGTCACCACGCGTCAAAACATAAAATAGAGGATATACAATTATATGGACCTACTTGTCAATTTCGGAAATCTGCTTTCCTAAATTATATTATGCAAAGATGAGCAGAAATAAAATGTACCTCCCCTTTAAATAAATTCGCAAAAATGGCAATATTTGTCTTAAAAACTCCGAGTGCCTTCAACATTGTCCTGAACATACAACTTCGTATCAACTTATTTCACGGTACAGTTCCTTTCCTACCACAAATACTCATCAAACGATATTATACAACGTGCAAGAGTCAAGCGGAGTGAGGCCAAGCAAAAACCACACCAATTGCTTCAGCCGTACAGTTGCTAAATCCTTAACATTTCCGCTTTGTGTGGCCGGGCAGAATATTCTAACAGTTCAATATGTATTTGTACTTAAAGGGAATATTGTTGTGGATTTCCTGTATCTGTTCCAAACCCCCAAGTCTTGGTGAAGCGAATTCTAAGTCCGTTTAAGTTTAAGGTAGGGGAAAAATACAATCTCGGGCTAGAGTTGACTCAGCTATATTTTTCCTAGTTTTGGCGACGATGCATTTAAATCGTGGCGAAGTTGATTTTACAAAACATTTACCTATCATCATATTTTTTTAATATTTCAAAAACCATTGTTTTTTTTTCAGAATCATTAAAAGTAGTTTTGTTTGGATTTCTTTTAGGCCAATTCAAAATAATGTTCGTTTTGATTTGTATAATTCATAGGCTAAGACATAGATTACATTTTTTTAATAGACTAGCTCTGTAATTTCAAACTTCTTTCAAATATCATGGCGGCATTTATCATGCCTTGGGGACATAGGGAACATACTGTATTTAATGCCACTTAAAAAATACTTAATTATTTTGAGAGCATTATTATAATTTTAGATGAACTGACCAGTATCTCAAGGATAGCCTAAAATATTTATTCAAGCTTTATATTTCTCAAGTTATGATAAAATCCTAGCTTTTTGACCCAAACTAAAACTGATTAACTGGACTATATTAATGCTTAAATGCCTAGTTAGGTATTCTGCGAAAACTAATTGCTTTTCGCTTTAATTTAAGCTTTAACTTTGCTGTCCGAAATTTGTGTATCACGGAAATCACATTAAAAATTTTATCCCAACTTCACGTTAGCTCCGAGCTGTTAAAGTTGAAATTTCTGAAATAAAATTGTCGGCTTCATTAATGATTAAGTGGGTATTTATATGACTTATTAAACATTTCTCTGTTTAATGTGTACCTACAGTTAAATATTCTATTTAACATTAACAGCACGTCAGGTTACCAGAATATGTCAAATATTCTCAATAGATATTGTGCTTCTTACATCAAACAGGTTAAGGTTGACAGTTGATTGGAGATATTAGACAGTTTTCAGTTCTGCCCAACCCTTCTGCTGGAGTAAGCACATATGATTCGTTGGCATAAAATACTCAAAACCGATGGTCAATGGTATGTATTGATGAGAAAATCTAAAGTGAAAGATGTATGTAAGGATCGTAGCATAAAGAAATAATCGTGAAAATATTTCGAGACGTATAAAAGACGTCCACGCATAGAAGCGAGAATGTCAAACCGACGCTAAAGTTTACTTTGGGGATCCGAGTTCAGTGTATGTAGGTCGCGAATCTAAGGCAATGCTTGCTGTAATTTACTGGCAGTTTAAATTTTTGCGTGTCTGAAAGTTAAATTTGGAGTTTTGATGTGTAATAAGGGACGGCTCTTAAGTCTCCTCGCGGGCATTTATGGTTAAGAGAGCTGCAAAAGTTTTCTGACAGCCCGAGGAAATATTTCAGGGCCACTTAGGACGATAACTGCAGAGACAAAGGGATCGCTGTTGTTTTTAGTATTTATGTGATTGTTTCTTTTTTTCAAGGCGACTAAGCGTTTCAACAGCAATGAGCAATGGGTAGCAGTTTCTCTTACAGCACTTAGCAATTTACTGCGAATTCTGTACCCGATATATGGCAATAGGACCGCTACCTATTACATAGGACCGACCTCATTGGCGAAACGTGGGTGTTAATTCACCTCTGCCTATCCCTTCGGGGATATAGGCGTGATTTATGTATGTATGTATGGTTTTTTTGCGTGCAGTCATTCAGTGATACATTCCTGCATGAGTCTGTCCTCGTTTGTATATGCTCGATGAGGTAGAAGGTGTTACAGACTACAACCAATGTTGCTAAATGGAGTATTAAATGTTGTACTAGACAGGTTAAACCTGAAATTAACTATCTGTCGAGGTTTTTATAGATCTTATCTTACTTACTACACACACCCAAAGAGCGTTGATGTCATATACATATGTATATAACAATAAACAAGTAATGTTTGCAAACATTTTTTTGGTCATAGTTTAGCAACGAATAGGTTTAAGATCCTTATAATGATAATTATATACCCTTCAAAAGCTCACTATGGGCCCCCTTACCCTACATTAATTGAAACTGCTATCCGGCTAAAACAACTAACCACACGCGAAGTACAAACTCAGCTATAAGTGCGTACACAACGCTCTTCTGTCGCCTATTTTCTGAACCATGAATGTCAACAACTAATTAAAGGCCTGTGCAATTCCTTTGAAATGCAAATTGGTGTTGTTCCCTTGTCTTTGCCAATATAACCAAGACATGTGTACATCTGTAGTGGCACATAAGTCAGGGACGAAATGATTCAAACTAGTTACCGTTCAGGAATCAAGGCTTGAATTCGATATATTTTTTAACCAGGCAACTAGGTTAAAAATACATACATAGATAAATCACGCCTATAGTATTATCCCCGAAGGGGTAGGCAGAGGTAAATCAACGCCTACGTTTCGCTAGTTAGGATAGGGCCTATGTAATAGGTGACGAGGCTTTGCCATGTATTAGGCACGTGAAACCCCGTAAATTGCTAGCTGGTATAAGAGTAATGGTGCTGCCAATTACTCATTGCTGTCTTAACCCTTAGTCGCCTTGTACGACACCCGCGGGGAGATAGGGGTGGTGACTAACAATTGTATTCTGCTCTGCCGTCACCACACGGCGGTACAGGTTGAAAATAGCTTCAAATTTTTAAACAGTGTTGCCATCGTGGCTTCTGCCGGGAAGAATACAATAATTATTGTCACCACACCTCTCTCGATGTCGTACAAGGCGATTGTATTCTGCCCTGTCGTCACTACATGGCAAACACATTATTTTAAGTAAATATTCGTAGTTGCCGGTTTTATTCCAAACTGCGTAATCTGCCTTAAGACAAAGGCAATGACGGAGTTTCAAGTAACACCGCCGCTTCGTAGTAGGTTATTAAGTAGGGCTGCCTACTTCAATAAATACAAGTGGTATACATTCGCCGCTATAATATACCTGCTATATCTTCCATCCTCTTTTACCACATGCACACAGTGTAATTATTTCTTAGTCCATTCTAATTTTTTATTTATTCTTAGAATAGAAGCTATTCCATAGCGACGTTGATTCGTATTTAGACAAATTACCTGCCCACTTCATCACGTACTTAGTTTCCATAGCAAATATGCACACATAGTTATATTTTCTCTAATAATAATTATGACTTTTTATGTTCAAAAGAATCTTCTGAGATTGAATTTATCACCACATTAATCCATAGGTATTTGTAGTCCGTTCGAGTGTCAACCCTATTGTTGAGTGCATAACGAGCCATTTGTATTCATGTTGTCATCTTTTCTAAGGTTCGTAGGTTTCCAAGCCGCAATCTCTCAGCCTCCCTGGGGTAACCTTGGTTTTGTATTTTATTACGAATTCTTTCTTGAAGAATTGACTATATACAGTTGAAAGTCACAAAAACTTCATTGAATGTGTTTTCTAGTTGTCATTGCATTGTCGCTTTACGGTAGTAGGGGCATAATTGAAATTAGTGCAACACTTTCCAATGGTTCGTTGTGAAAAAGCTCTTAGAGGAACACCTTTTTGTTCTGAAATCGAATTGTGATAGTAATTTAATTGGCTATTAAACTGGCTCATTATAATATAATGGCACATTAATCCTAGTATTAAAATGACTTTATGATTAACACGTCTCCTTAGGGCTAATGGATCCAGTCGTAACGAAAAACTAATTATAAAATATCTGTCTAGTCACAACAGGCTTTGTTTTTTTGTCTAGTCACAACAGATTTTATAAAGATATAGCGTCTAGGCGATCGAACTATTGACATTTTTTTCGAAATAAATCTTGAATATCAACATAGGTATTTCTTTGTTTATATGCAAGAGTTATTTGGTGGACAAATTGTAAAAGTTTACATAACTTTTGTGTTTTCTGATTAACTACGTAAAACGACATTCGTTACCTATCCTGAAGGATTGTTATTCTAAACCGATAAAAGGAGTTATGCAGAATACCAATTCTGCCCGGCTAGCATGACCACCCAAACACGATATGATATAGCCAGTTATCGCGTTGAATTTACAATAATCATTGGATTTTTGACAGTTCAAAGTGATAAATAGCTACGTATTTAAGATAAAGCCCTACAAGCTTATTCAATTCAAGCTTATTTAAATGATAAAATCCAATGATTTTTGTCTGTTGAACGCGATAAATGGCTATATCATAATAATATCGTGTTTCGCTGGTCATGCTATCCTGGCTGGCGTCTCAATTTGTCGGGTTAACCATTTTCTAAGCCACTCGCCTTTCTCGCCGATAGCCAAACACCACCACCGACTAATTAAGTGATTGCCAGCGCAATTGCATGCAAACAATTTGGCGGAGGAACACAGAACGCAAAACTTCAAAATCCTGTAGATAGACACCAAGGAACAGAGCAAACATGTACCGAGGCAAAACACACTCGCCAAATAAGACTGTTAATTAAGTGTGCGCTGTAAGTGCACCGTCACATCCGCAAACCTCACCCCTGTTTATCAAGCCCGTCACGTGTGCCGTGAATTTATAGCTTTCAGTTAGCTCCAGACGTTACAAGACAAGATTTTGCACGGAATTACGATGGAGAACAGGGTGCACGTGATTTCTCGTGATACGGTATTCGTTTATTGTGTCTTCTGACGCTGGTGGAACTGTTAATTGGTTGCATTGTAAAAATAAATTATCAACATTAAATAAATTCACAAAATACCTAAAGATTGTTGGTGTCAGGCAGGCGGCCGGCTGTAAAACGTTGAGCAAGCAATGTTGTCATTCCAATCACTCTCTCTCTTCATCGGTCTCTCGACATGGTCCGTTCCGTCTCTTTTTTATACATTCATTCATCACTAGCACCTTTACGATGTGATGGATGATATGAATCAAAAGGAAGTGGATGGTTTGATGGCTGACCGATATGAATGGAAGAGGAAACATAATAATATCAAAATCATTTGAAATAAACAAGTTCTTTTGTTCCAAATGCAAATGCTTTAAAATAATATGTTCAAAACAAGTGACGACAGAGAACTTAATATAAAATTATTTATTATACTTTTTTTAACATTCCCCAAAAATTATTTCTGAATAATTTAATCTCATTCATTTGTAAAGAACTATGTAATTACATAGTTTCTTAACATTTCAAGACGGCAGCCCAAAGCAGACGTGGCCGATAATTTTCCGAATATGTAGTTTAATAATTTACAAAACAATTCATCTTGAAGAATTATATAAGCCAAGCGATTATGCACAGGATTCAGCGCATTTCTTCTTGCCTGTTTGTTATCTCCGACGATAAATTCGGGCGCAGATGCGACTGATAGACTGCCAGTGGCGAATGACGCAGATTCAGCCTACAGCAGCAAAATTAAGTTTGTGTTAACCTATGCTTGGTTTTATTTTTAATTGTCTTATCTGTTATTTAGTTTTTGTTTTTAATGGCTGTTTTTAGTAAATTTACTATACTCTGAAATTACATACATAAGTCACGTCTATATCCCCGAAGGGGTAGGCAGAGGTGAACTAGCACCCACGTTTCGCCAATTATGTTAGGTCCCATGTAATAAGTGGCGAGCCCATTGCCATTATCGGGCACAAAAGTCGCAGTATGTTGCTATTGCTAGGTGGTATAAGAGGAACGCTGCTGCTCATTCCTCTTAATTGACACGGCTTAACTAGGTAAAACTTTAGGTAAGATAACCTTATAGTTTATTTACACTATACCGGCTTTGGGCTGCCTTCCCCTACACTTTGTATTAGTTCTAAATAGCAGGCTATGGCAAGTTAATTTAAGAGAAAAAATTGCTGCCCATTACCTAAGTACTCGTCGCTATCCTAATCCTTAGTCGCCTTGTAAGACATCTGCAAGAGAAATAGGGGATGGTGACAAATGTATTCGGCTCTGCCGTCACTACACGGCACACAATGAATATACATACATGCATACACACATACATAAATCACGCCTATACCCCGAAGGGGTAGGCAGAGGTGTACAAGCACCCACGTTTCGCTAATTATATTAGGTCCCATGTAATGGTATGGCGAGCCTATTGCCATTTATCGGGCACAAAAATCGCAGTACATTGCTAGGTGGTATAAGAGGTATGCTGCTGCCCATTCCTCATCACTGTTTTATCCTTAGTCGCCTTGTACGACACCCACGGGAGAGATTTGGGGTGGTGACAATTGTATTCTACTCTGCCGTCACCACACGGCACTAAGTGTAGGCACAATAAATATAATAATATCAATTTTAAAATATAGCTCTTAGGTGCCCAATTGTTATGTCCATATACAGCTATCCGTCTACACATATTTGGTTTGAAATTCATTAACATGTTAATTATTGGCGAGGATCGGATAAAAACTGGCTTAATATGCATATTGTTATGAATAATGAAGTGGGGTCCTAACAACACATGGCCAAACAGGCGGTAGGACATCCATCACAAGAAATGTCTCGAATGAAAATTAAAGGAATAATCTATTGAGCAAGTGTGGGCTTTAGAATTTTGTCTCGTAATTGATTGTTATGTTGCTAAATCGGCTACCTCTGCTAGCTTTAATTATCTAACATTAATGCCAACTAAAGAATAATAAAATAGCCAATAACAAAAAAAAAATGAATGTGTCAATCTTTTAATATTTCTATAATTACACAAATATGTTTTTATCTTTACAATTTCAACAAAAATATAAAAATCATCATTATATATATTTTTGTTGAAATACATAAATAAATAAAATAAACGGCCAATAGGAAGCGATAGTACAGTCAACAGCACGTCAGACTACCACAAAATGGCAAAATTTCTCAATCGATTTTGTGCACTATTATTACCAAGTTAAGGTTGACAATCGATCAAACAAATTTGATAGACTGTACCATTCAACCAAGCAGGCCAACATCATAATAATATCTTGAGAAAGTGAGCATTATTAGTTCCTTTGAGACTCTCTATGATACAAGCGAAAGAGCTACCTACGGTGACAATTGTGTTGTATTTTGCTCTGCTGTCACTACACTACTAACTTACATACATACATAAATCACGCCTATATCCCCGAAGGGGTAGGCAGAGGTGAACTAGCACCCACGTTTCGCCAATTATGTTAGGTCCCATGTAATAGGTGGCGAGCCTATTGCCATATATCGGGCACAAAAGTCGCAGCACATTGCTATTGCTAGGTGGTATTAGAGGAACGCTGCTGCCCATTCCTCATCATTGATTTATCCTTAGTCGCCTTGTACGACACCCACGGGAGGGATTTGGGGTGGTGACAATTGTATTCTACTCTGCCGTCACCACACGGCGGAGTAGAATGCAATTAGAATACACTAACTTACATTATTGTCATCTTCCTACCCTGCTTACTGACATATCACACACATAAAGAGAGAGAGGGGAGTTCATGCTGAGCTTACGTCTGAGAGAGGAGAGTGGAAGAAGAAGACACTTTGTGCCGACCCTACTTAGAATAGGATAAGGGCAGGGCGAAGAAGAGACAGAGAGAGAGACGAAAACTCTTAACATTCCATAGTTAGACCGCTCGGGTGCCGGGTCCATAGTGTGGAAGAAAAGAAAGTCAGGAGCAGAGCTTGGGACTCGCGTAGAACTAACTTACACATATATTCTCAAAATCCTTAGGGCCTGTTTCACAATCGACAAGGAAGTTCGAAGTAGTTTACTTTGCAGTTCAATTGACATATATTTCATATTACAACTGTCAAATGATCTGCGAAGTAAGCTACTTAGAACTTACTTGTCGATTGTGAAACAGGCCCTTAGTATGGCAGATGGGGAAATCAGGAGTAAGTAGTAGGCACTTGCGTTGCGTAGAACTAAGTAACTTACACACGTATTCTCAAAATAAACTCGTCCACATTTTCGGGCAAATATTTGTTCCACTTTTTCTGAGACTTCACCCCGAGCCATAAGTGGCTCGCAAATCGCAGAATGTTTTCTTATAGGGCAAATCTCCCGATGCATACATATCCGGAATATTGAGCAAACGACCCTTGGGATTATAGCAGAGGTGCGCGCCCAAAATGCATGAATTATATTTACGTTGCCGATAACTTGGAATCCAAATTGTGAATGGACCTTGAAAAAAACATTCGCAAAACGTCACATACACATATATCGCGCCTATTGATTCCCGAAGGAGTAGTCATATCGCCACGTATGTTTGGTCTGGTGTAATAGGCGAGCCTATTGCCATCTATCGGGACAATTGAGTCCTCCCTTGGACAGACAAGTTTTCGATATCTAACGTCTTGACGATTCATGATTCGAGTGTATCGTAATCTTACCAGATATGAATAAATGAAATTTGACTTTGATTGAATCGAAGATTAGGTTGTATAACAGGAACGCTGCTGCCCATTCCTCATCATTGTTGTAACCCTTAGTCGCCTTATACAACCCTCGCAGAAGAGATTAGAAGTGGTGACTGTTGTTTTCTGCTCTGTCGAAGTCACCACACGGCAAAATGTTCTTTGTTTGAAAACAAACGTGTAATGTTCGTCTGAATTATCGTTTCTTTAAATATATACATACATACGTCACGTCTTTCTCCCACAGGTGTAGGCAGAGATCTCTTTATTTCGACTTGCTACGATGCTTACATACTTCTTTCGCTTCATCCAATCTCATAAAAGGATTTACGTACTCGGTAAATGCCAATAGACTAGCCCACTGTTACATCAGAAATGTGCAATAATAATACACCTGCTTGGATATAAATAAGAGTTTACGTCAAATGAGAGGGGAAGGAGAGAAAGAAATACATAACGATAGAGGTTGAATAACTACCACGTCTCGTTCATTTGATAGAAACATACAATCTGGTATTTACAGAAGCAATTTCCGACAACGAACGTTTTGGACATGAAACGCAAATACATACAATGGTCGAGACGACTTGTTAAATACCCTTCGACATCGCTAATGTGATTAAAATCCCCCATTCGGGGTACGGCTAGCGGTAATAATGTAAGTACGAAGCGAAATAATAATAATTATAAAGTTTAGAAATATGATTTTGTATGTATTTTAAATGTAATAAAAATGGAATGTTATTGCACTAGAAATTTCGTAAAATTAGACTTAGATAATGAACTCATACAATTTAGGCGGTCTTATCGCTAAAAGCTATCTCTTCCAGACAACCTTCAGGTAGAGGAAATGCGAGAAAGAAGAAGGTAAGGCAGTGCAAAGTTGTTTGTAATTAAAAATGTTGTCATACATTTCATACAACTTGTAACAGAAATAACGCACACCCTGAATAAAGCCATGCTAACATAATCATAATTAAGTACTATGGTGTTATTGAAAAATCGAAATTGTTAATTTTTTTCTCTCCCCCAATGCAAATTGTTCGGCCAGTAAAGCACGATGTATAAAAATTCAAAAAAAAAAATATTTAGAATTTTCAATGTCACCATAGTTTTTAAATGACTAACTTGGCGAAAGGCTGGTGGTAATTCACCTCTGCCTTACAGTATAAATGACAGTGTTTTATGTATGTACATGTAATTTTATTTACAATGTGTCAAAAAAAAACAAATAAAAATACTTTTCGATGACGAGCAATTCCGCATTTCATCCCTCCAAGGGTGGATCTCCTTAAAACCCTTTCTTAGACGCGTATACCCTATACGGAATTGAATTTCAAGTTTTAGCCCTTCAGGCATTCGCAAACAAGGGCTTTGTTCGCGGATAACAAAGGACGCTCTGACGTTTTGCATGAATCTTTCGGTACTTTTGGTTGTGAAATTCTAGATCATTCCACAAATAAATATTTCTTACACACACACACACACACACCTATCATATAGCTAGCCCAAAGTAAGTCTCACTAGGTTATCTGAGATGACTGCTGTACGTTTTCTCTTCCATTCATATCGGCCAGCTGTAAAACCTAAGTCAAAACTTGAGCAGTATGGGTTGGAATGTTTTCGTCCCAAAAACTCCCTCCGTCTCATCATCAGTCTCACGACGGTCTCACTAGGTACTGCTGTTCTAGGCGGTTTGTTTAGAACTGCCCAAAAGAGGATGTGATGAAATCACGCCTATATCCCCGAAGGGGTAGGCAGAGGAGAATTAACAGCCACTTTTCGCCAATTATGTTAGGTCCCATGTAATAGGTGGCGAGCCTATTGCCATTTCTCGGGCACGGAAATCGCAGTACATTGCTAGGTGGCATAAGAGGAACACTCCTGCCCATTACTTATTGCTGTCTTAACCCTAAGTCGCCTTGTACGACACCCACGGGAGAGATGGGGGTGGTGACAATTGTATTCTGCTCTGCCGTTACCATACGGTTTATAAATGACATATTAATTACACCGTTTGGTAGTTATTACAATAATAATTATGATCTACAAATTGCCTGCTTTGTTTCTTTACGAGCAATCTGATGACAATTATATTAGGCGTAATAGTCGATTGAGCTTTGAGAGTAATCGGTACCCAACTAATTAATTCTAATTATTCAACTCCTTGTTTTCACGAACTATATAAGCAATAAACATATTATAATTCCATTTGCGTAACATAGACTAAGAAAATATTAGCAATACTAATTCTTTAGTTATAAACTAACGACAGCAGATCAGTAGGCCTATTCGCTAACTTTTTTTGACACTTGAGAGTGATAATCACTGAACTATTTACTGATCCATTGCTACTTTACTATAATGCTATTATGACACTTGTCCTGTGAAAACAGTAATGGATAAGTAAATAGTTCGGTGATCATCACCTTCAACTGTCAAAATAAGTTAGCGAATAGAACCTACTGGATTTACAGATCGTGGTTATTAAAACTTTGGTAGTATTTTCGTGTCGAAACTTACTTTCACTTTATAATCAAATAAACTTTAAACTTTTAAACCTTATTACTAATTCACTACGGTTTAAATTATCTCATCTATTTTACCACTATACAGTTTTAATGCCCACATTTCACTCTACCTATATTTTCTATGTAATAATGGACAAGCTTTTACTATCTTTCTCGGAGGAGCTCGCTAGCGCAGTGGCACAGAGCGCTTGGACTGTGATTGCGTAAACTAAGCAATTTCGCTTAAGCCGGTCATTGGATGGGTGACCAATAAATTTATTGTTTTCCTCCGTGCTTCGGAAAGCACGTTAATCCGTAGGTCCCTGCTGCATTTGCAGTCGTTAGTACCCACCAACCTGCACTGGGCCAGCGTGGTAGCCAGCCATTCCTCAAGTGAGTAAGGGTTGACTTATTCTGCGTTATTTTTTCGCTTCCAGGCCAGCATGGAAGGACAAAAAATATCTACATCTAGATATACTAATATTATAAAGCCGAAGAGTTTGTTTATTTGTTTTGTTGAACGCGATAATCTCACGAACTACTGACGCAAATTGAAAAAATATTTTTGTGTTGGATAGTCTATTTATCGAAGAAGGCTATAGGCTATATTATTATAAAAATCGACATTAACGCGAGAGAAGCCGCGGGCGACCACTACTATTATATAAAAGCAAAAAAATATTCAACAGCCCACCTATGCCCGCCCTAAGTGTTTAAAAAAAATTCGACCATTCATATTTCGTAAACACACTCTCCGGTTATAGTTGTACGTGACACCGCCCGAGGCACCTTCGGCCGGGTCACGACTATGAATAATTTCCCAATCTCTACCTTTATTCATTCTCTGCCCCCGAGACAGTTTTGTGACGACTCGAAAACGGCCACGTCGCCGTTTGCGGATACCGAACGCGTTTCGCGTATCTGAATAAACGATTCTACGTCTGTATACAATTACATATAGCGATGCATTTCGTGTGCCAATACCTCCTATCTAACAAACACAGACAAAATTTTACACAAAGTAAAAAAAACGTTACAATACTTAGTTTGAAGCTATTTCCACATATTTTGAATTTATCGAGTTAAAAATAATAACTAATTTCAAAAACAAAAAAGAGTTGTTAGTTTAGATTAGTATTGGCACTTCGCCGTCGATATATACTTGTTACTTATGTAATAAAGAAAGCTGTAAGCGATCCCTAAGATCATAATAATATTTTTATTTTATCATTAAAAAAAAATATATCATGATAAAATAAAAAAATATCATAATAAATTAAAAACATTTTCATATCTACCTATTTCAGCAGCATCATCACTTTTCAGTCCTGTTCCCAGTTTATCTGGAGTCAATGTAGAATGATTTCTCTTCTATTCACATGTCTGTCAGACGTCATCAAGCCTACCCTTTGATTCATATCATCCTCCACGCAAGAAAGGTGCTACTGACAAATGAGTGTGTGTAAAAGTGAGTGCAGAGAGACTGAACGGAGAGCTTATTTGGGACATTTGTGGTTTACTTTACACCATTCAGGTGCAATATGGTATACACCGAAATCTCTTATTCGACTTTTACTAAGCCTTTTGCGAAGTGGTTTATACAATGCAACATCGGAGACGATGGGTCATGCATTGTGGTCTCGTCCTTAGAACTCATTAGTCTAATGATCAATCATTAGTCTAATGTACACTTGAGTTAATTTTAGCAAGTTTTTACCGTAATTTTCCGAAACAGGTTGATATAGCTTTTCCCAGTATTAATAAAACGGTTGTTATGACAACATATCCGAGAAATTCCGGACCAGAAACTCGGGAAGGCTGAGTACCTACCAGTAATTTAATTATACGAAACTCTGTTTTCCAATAGACTTAGAGACTACTTTGTGTAATTTTAGATATCGTTTCTTATATTTATTTTACGGAATAATATTTCACTTTTGTGTTTGTAAGCTTCGGAGCAAGTTTCTTAACATTGAACGGAGCATCGGACATTTTTTACGTGTTTTGCTTCAAGTTGTCAGTCAATCAAGTGTCAATAATTTTCAGCGATTTATAAATTGCCTTCAATGAATCTATTTTTTCAGGTAGGTCGCACAAATATCTTTCGCATCAATTATGAATATTTTAAGTTCTTTAAAATATAACTATGTTTATTGTTAAGTTTACTGAGTTTAATTTTTATTTGTGGTGGAGTAGAGTTAGCTTATTTTTCTAAGTTAAAAATACAATACAATAATTTGTAAACGTCACTTCCCGTTTAAAGCTTGTATGTATTGTATGTTTCCACTCCGTTTTGTTTCATATCATTCATAACACCGGAAAGGAGCTAATGATGAATGAATAAACAGAAAAGCGAAGGAAAGGAGCTTTTCGAGAGAAGAAAAGAGATTGGGATTCGATTGATGACAACATTCCAATCCATACTGCTCAAGATTTTGGCTTAAATCCTGACGATGATGATGAATGAGTAGCAATTTGCAATACATAACAATGTATAAAAGGTTAGGTAAAATATTAGGGGTTTAAGTATCAAATTGCCGTTATGTATGGAGAATTTAGCGAAAATTAATTTTTCCATACAAACATATTTGCGATTTTTTAAGGAACCACAAATCTAAATTTTATACAAATTTGTGGGTATATTTAGACAATATTAGGCTATAGGATACCTAGGATACCTAGAGATTTTTTTTTATAACGGAGACGGACTGGTGTCCGTGGATCTAAGTGGTACTTAGGACGAGCTGTTTTTGAAGATTTATTGGTAATGAATAAAAATAAAATAAAATTTTATACATAAATATAAGTCCTTGAAATGAAGTTTAAAATTATAAAAAATAATGGACATAACTATTGTTTTAAAGGAATTATACACTACTACTAAATAATGAGGGAACATCGGCAATTACATACTTTAACCCCTATTACATTTTACTATTTGTAATGTATACTTCATACTTATATACTTTATTTTATTTCGAGCAGAATAGCGTGTAACAGAACTATTACATGGGGTCTGTTTTCGCACAACAGGCCCACCATAAATCGATAGTTCCTTCACATAAATCAATTATTAGACGCAAGGTCATGCCAGAGGAAACTATACATTATGCTACGTTATTAAAGGGCGCATTATTTATGCGACGCTCGGGAGATTTATTGAGTAGTTTATTTATTTTGTGACTCCTTTGGGCTGTTTGCGCTACAATGCCTTGCAAGTTAGCGAAATATGACCCTTGTAAGCGTATGGCAAAGCTCTGCTATTTGAATGCAATATACCAGTGATATATATCGCTTTATTGTTTATTGTTAGTCTTGTGCAAGAGGAAGGCAGCTTAGGTTAGGTTTAGCATTTAAGCTGTGTGGTCATCTTATTTATACAGTCGTCACTACACCTCCTAATACTAAATTGGACCATAATTATTATTATCTTAATATAAATTTTCGCACCGCGCTATTTTCATGGCGCGTCATTTTTGTGTAAATAAACTAAAACGATGAAGCGTAACATAAAACATTAATTTTATTTATTTGCATTCCCATTAACTATATGATCATAAATGACACAAAACTAGAACTCTAATTACAACTTCAGTCTTTAAAAAATGAATACCAAAGACTAAAAAACGAAGTGCAAAGATAAATATAAAATAATAATGTTACTACTTCGCTCAATACTGCATCAACTCCTAATACTCATTAAATGTAAGGAACATTTAATGAGTATTACCGTGAAGTAGAAGATAAATTGACCAGGTGTACAATGTACGTGTGAGCAATCAAGTGATTGCTTCGCTTAGTACGAATGCTTGTTAAATTTTCTCTTCTTCTTTATCACTGGGAATGTTTTAAACGCAATGCACGATTTTCTTCTTCCTTCCCTGTTTTCCAGTTTATCTGGGGGTGGCGCAGTATGTTTCCTCTTTCATTAATTAATGCAATCAGACGCTATCAAGCCATACACTCAGTTTTGCTTTATGTTATACATATATCACACGTGTAAAGAATGAATGTACAGAAAAGTTATGGAAAGGACTATGTCGAGAGACCGATAAACGGAGAGTGATTGAGATAACACATTGCAATCCATTCCGTACTGCTCAAGGTGATAGCTCAAGTTTTACAGTCGTGGTCGCAAAGACAATTTTCTGCCTAATAGTTATTACTTACTTATTATTACTCTGAGGTAAAATCAAAGTACAATATATTGTCACCACCCCTACCTCTCTAAGGGTGTGAGTGAGAAATGGGCAGCATTCCTGGTGCAGTACCTATCTAGCAAATTACGTCCCAGGTCACCGCCTATTACATGAAACTTGACATAAGCTGGTGAAATGTGGGTGTTAGTAAAATACACCGCCTACTCCTTAGGCATTTTACGTAGTTATTGTTAGTGAATATTTCATTAGGTACATCTTATTACGCAGTCCATCGTTTCATTTCACGTCTTTCGTTCTTTAGTGATTATCAAAGTAGGTCTAAATTCGTAATAAGTAACGTTTTTTTTCTAAGTCAGCGATTTAATTAAGTGGCAATGTTACCGCTAAGCTTTCATGCCCTTTCTTTGTTAGGTCATAAATTTTATATTAACAAAAATGTACAAGCGG
This sequence comes from Cataclysta lemnata, assembly GCA_963931975.1. Lineage (NCBI taxonomy): Eukaryota > Metazoa > Arthropoda > Insecta > Lepidoptera > Crambidae > Cataclysta > Cataclysta lemnata. The sequence continues at coordinate 4,491,084 of OZ008355.1, read as the reverse complement.
CAACACATCGAGGAGATCACTAACAGTAATAAAAATTGCCGTCTGGTGACGGCAGAGCGGAATACAAATGTCACCACCCCACCTCTCTCCCGTGGGTGTCGTACAAGGTGTCTAAGGGTAAAGATAGCGATGAGTAATGGGCAGCAGCATTCCTCTTATACCATCTAGCAATACACTGCTATTTAGGTGCTCGATAAATGGCAATAGGCTCGCCACCTATGGCACCTAAAATAATAGGCGAAACGTGAGTGCTAGTTCACCTCTGCCTACCCCTTCGGGAATATAGGCGTGATTTATGTATGTATGTAATACAAGACAAAGTTTCTACACATTGTAGCTTACGACAGTCCCCATCCAACGGTCATTCCTCTAGCAATAAGGTAGCATTTTGCTTAATTCGCATTAATCGTCATTACGTTTAGTTTAAATTATTCCCCACTCAGCCAAAGTACTTGTTACAATTAATGTAAAGTGCCCAATTTCGCCAGAAGGAAAAAAGCGCTCTCCTGACGTCCTGTAGTTTGAATTAATTTGTTTAAAAGGGTTTATTTGAATTTTAAAACGCCCGCCCCGGCCTCTTGACTCAATTAGTGGCAGCCTATAACTCGCCAGTGTTTCGGTGATCACTATTTATTGCGAACCCTCATCTCACACAAGTGAGCTGAAATATAGACATTAGTCTCACAGTTCAACCCATTCCGCCTTATTATAAAACATAGACTGTCGTACTGTCGTACTCAGAGACGTCAATTAACTTTAATGAGTATTTAATGTCAAAAATTTTCATTCAAATATTTGACCCGGCAAGAATAGAACCTAGTTTCGAATTGTCTCTTTTTGACGTTAAGTACCATTAACGTTATTTGACGTTTCTGAGTGCGGCAGTAAATGGTTTAAAATTGATGCTATCAGTCAGCAAATAAAAGTGACGGCATCAGTTTTCAACTACAAAAGTGCATGTTTTATAAAAAGGGGGTATATTTCTAACTATTATGCTGTGTTTTCTTTCTCCTAATGCCGCACCCAGAACCGTAAATTAACTTTAATGAGTACTTAATGTCACAAAATTTTTATTTAAATATAGACCATAGACCCGGCAAGAATAGCGACTAGTTTTGAATTGTAATTTTTGACATTAAGTAATCATTAACGTTAATTTACGTCTCTGAGTGCTACAGTAAATAACCTACCAGCCACTAAAACACACTTCCACACACACACGCACACAAAAGATGACACGCTCTCCGTTTAGGTATAGGTGTACTCAAGTTCTATACTTAGGAGTTGGGAATTTGTACTAAAGTCCGCTTTTCACCTGTAACGACGAGAGTTTTCCTTTTCAAACTCTACCCCACTTCAGAACAATAAAGTGAACTTCAGTCTTCAGTCACAATAATTGAATTTGACAAAAATACTCCGTGGACTTATAATTTTAAAAAGTTCCGACAAGTTGGGACAAAACAAATGAATGAAGTTGATATTTAGGCGGAAATAAAAGGCGAGTACCTAATTGCTTGTCCAATTAATTGCCACTTTCGAGTTAACTTTTTTATTTCAATCTGTGAACTAATTAGGGTAAAATTCGCCTATTGCCATTTATCGGGCACAAAAGTCGCAGTAGGTATATTAGGTGGTGTAAGAGGAACGCTGCTGCCCATTCCTCATCACTGATTTATCCTTAGTCGCCTTGTACGACACCCACGGGAGAGATTTGGGGTGGTGACATTTGTATTCTACTCTGCCGTCACCACACTGCTTCGGATTCGGAAAAATGACATCTTTGATTTCTATCTAATGCTAATTGATAGTGTTTATTCTCGATGTGAAATCCTATCGGTTGAAGCAGTCGTGGTCGCGGTCCGACACTAGTCAGAAATTAGTGCTGGATCGATCTTAGAAGTAGGTTCTTATTACCAACAGCAGGCTGGTGGCGTAAGTCTGTTGCTAACAATTCTCGAATGTAAAAATTAATGCAATTGTTGCATTTGCGACTATGTTATAATTTGACAGTAAACTTGTAAGTACAAAATCCCAAAAGCGATTGCATTGGTTTCAACGGAAAATTGTTAGCAACAGAGATATTTATCAGTCTGCAGGAGAACTTCTTCGATAGTAAATTAATTTAGTGAACCACTGTACCAAATATGAAATTTAACCTACTCAAAAAATAACACGGCTAGATATATTTGATCGCCGATTAAACGCTCCAAATCATACCAGCCTCTCAATTACGCAGACGTAACTATAAAGTATTTTAATTTAGAAGTTATGAATTCAAACACCACTCAACCTCGTTAGTGCAAAAGCGAAAACGATCATGAAGAACCGCCGAAACCAATATCAAAATTGATCGCCGACTGATTGAATGAAACAAACAAACCAAAAATTCGTACCAACAGACTGGTTAATTACAGATTGTTTTTGGTTAAGCAGACAGAAATAGTGTTGTGCAGAAATCGACTGGATCTAGTTATTCGAGGACGGTTTAAAAAATTAAATGACAGCCCAAGCATCTTTCATCGCCTTTCTGGCCTGTTCTCTGTTTATCTGATGTCAGCGCAGTGTGTTTTGATGAATAAATGTATAGGAAAGCGATGGAAAGGACCATTTTGAGACACAGAAGAACGGAATAAGTGATTGGGATGACAACAATTCAATCTATAGTACATAAGATTTTGGCTTCGGCTTTACAGTCTGCCACCTGCCTGACACCAATCCTCTTTGCGTGTGAGCCTTTGTAGTAGCTGTGAGTATACAAGGCAAGGCACGTATCGAACATCAAACTGTACTGCATAAGCAAAGTCAGCAGTGCAATCTATACATTCGCTACAAAACGTTTTTTTAGGTATGTTATGAAATTTGTATAAACAAAGTTTTAATTATTAATTCTGTTTTTATATTCGAAATAATAAATAATAGATTGATCTGATATATTTATACAATCTAAAAATATAATTATTTTTATAATCGGTTTGAAACAAATGTGTAGATTACAATGGTGAGAACAGTAGGCAAGAAACCATAAAATTAAATAATATCACTAAATTTTTGTTTCCTGATGGATCAGAATCGAAAAATGTAATCAGAAAACATTTTTAGAGAAACCTGTATGTTCCCGCCTCAAGATCATAATTTTTCGAAATTCTTTTTCTAACCACCAAAAATCTTTGTACAAATTTTTCTAACATTTATATAATGTAAAAATTAAAAATCGAATAGAAACCTGTAAGTAGAAGTTTCAGATCCGGCTCGAAGGGCCATATAAAAGAATGTGTATTTTTTTTATAGTTGTTGAGCGAAGGTCTTTCGAAGAGCATCTACCGAGGTTTTTAGAGAATGCACGACATTTGCCAATAGAACTAAAAAACTCGATACCTGTAGCTACAGCACTACTAGACCAATATCGTAGTCAAACACTGTGCCCCTGAAATCGCTAATTAAAACAATTTGGAGCCTCAAAAAGTTGGGAATAAACGGGGTTACGAGAAATTATTTGTTATGATAGAAACGAGCACTGAAGCCTTGTAAATAAACTGAACTTTGGTCTTCATTAAGAGCACAAGTGAACTCGAGTTCGTATATTATTATATCCATCCCTTTAATAGCTTTATGAATTGTTAGTGCTGTGTTAAAGCACTGACCAGCTGCGACTAATGTACAGCTATTGTGTTATTCTGATTTATGAGCTATATTGCCGTGTGGTGACGGCAGAGCAGAATACAATTGTCACCACCCCCATTTCTCCGAGGGTGCCCTACAAGGCGACTAAGGGTTAGGAGAGCAATGAGTAATGGGCAGCAGCGTTCCTCTTACGCCATGTAGCAATATACTGTGATTTTCGTGCCCGATCAATGGCAATAGGCTCGCCACCTATTCCATGGGACCTAATGTAATTGGCAAAACGTGGGCGTTAATTCACCTCTGCCTACTTTTTCGGGGATATCGGCGTGAATTTATGTATGTATATGAATGTATCTATGAGCTATATTATTGTAAAGTCATCCTGTCAATCCATTTAGTAGTTTTGCATGAAAGATTAATAAACACACATAATAATATCCATACAAATTTAAGTAGTGCGACGCTGTCACTACCATCTTAATCATACCTACACAAGTACTACATGTTTTTGAAAACAACCCGAGTACTTCGCAGAACAAATACCGAGATAATGGTCCAATCGAGCGAACGGTAACTAAACGCGGCCCTCCTTCTGTGACATTACCTATTCATCACTTGCAACCGTGAAAAGCGGCACTTTGCCACGTATACATCTCACGAGAGCGCTCTCAAAGAGATAGCTGATCATTTTTCTTGGGCACCATTAGGATCCATCGGTCAGGGGAGATGGATATGCGGCCCGCACAAACATAAACAAACTAATGGCGGGGCCAGTGACAAAGAACGCCCCATCAGAGGCCCTGAGCCAGTAAATCAATACTGGCAACACAATGAACGGATCAGATGGGTACCTTTCGGGTACTCTGGTGGCCGTTCGCTGGAAGACTTATGGTCCTACTAGTTGGCGAAGTGCAGTAGCCTCTCTCTCTCTCTAGCTCGTAGCCTTCCTCGATAGATGGGCTATCCAACACAAAGGTAAATTTTTCAATTTGAGACAGTAGTTCCTGAAATAGTGCGTTCAACCAAACAAACAAACTCTTCAGCTTTATAATATTAGTATAGATTATATAAAAATCTCGTGTCACATTGTTTGTTAGAACTCCTCCGAAATGACTTGACCGATTTTTATGAAATTTTGTGTGTATTTGGTAAGGCTGAGAATAGGTCGTCGTTGGTTATTTTTTTATACCGTTAAGAGCAAAACAATTTTTATCGACTCTAACTGAGTTGGTAAAACATAGGTCGTAATGTATCAGACACGAATATTTCGCAGTCTATTGTTATGTGGTATAACAATCCATTACTGTTTTAACCCTTAGTCGCCTTGTACGACTCTCGCGGCAGAGATTGAGGGATTGGTGACCTTTGTATTCCGCTCTGCTTTTATGTTATACACTTATTATTAATCTATTTAATGGATCTCTTTCCACAACCTTTTCAGAGTAATCTACAGATTGTGTTTCTACTACATCTGTAGATTCACAATCTGTAGAGTAATCTACAAATGTTTTTAAGTCCGTATTTAAACAACTTTGCCTTTGGCATTAGCAAACGCAGTCTGACGGTCGCTCCAGTTCCTATTCTTAAGCAAGGCTAAACGCTCACTATGATTAAAGCCACGGGCGCCTTTGTGTGTCCATGTGCTTTGTCCCCAACTATAATCTGGTCCAGCGATTATCAATAGGAACCCAACAACTACCTCGCAAGAACCTTATGCCCTCGACATAAAGTACTTAGTGGATTGACAGACCTACCGTTCGTAATAATTATCCAGTTAATTCGTACGAGAGGCGAAGTCGAATCGATCGCGATTACTAACGCGTATAGTCAATGAAGGGAGGAGGCAAGTGTCCACGGATGATCAGCCGTTGGCATCTCTAATCAATTACGAGTTAGAATCAGGCTAATTGTAGATAATACTAAGCATTAATCACAGGACAGTACTATGATTGACACTGCATGTTTTTGTTAAGATCACCTATAGTTTTATCATCATCATCAATAACAACCTTTTAATGTCTCCACTGCTGGGGGGCCAACAATATAAGGAGAATGGACCATAACCCACCACGGTGGTCCAATGCAGAACTTTTATGTTGCTTATGCACGCCACAAAAACCGGTAGTACTCCAAAAAAGAATCTGAATTGAAACGCGGACAAGTCCGATTTTGGCGAGTTAACATCCCCGTGCACACTCTGTGCAAGAAAGTCTTGGAATAAAATGGCACCAACGCGCATTTGTTAGAGGAACGATAAATGAAAATAGCAATATCTATTACTTGATTAAATTTCTATTTTTAAATTAAAAAATAACTTACTAGCTAGGTACCTCAACTGACACCTATTACATATTATAAACTATTTTACTAGTATGTTTGGCAGTAGTACTTCAATCAATTAAAATTACATATTAAAATTATGATCCAATATCGTTCCTTAAGCCAACTTCTTTAAGTCTAATTTACTTGACTGCATCCGAGACATAAGTGCTCCAATAACGTCGATAGAACCAACAATCTCATTTGTACCGCGAAATTTGTTGTTTTCGCAAAATTGATACCTACTCACGCAATCTTCACTCTGCCTAAATCAGCAGTTTGCCGATCGAGGGGTAGTAGATAGGTATAAATTTGCAAAATTTCGCCAATACCCCGTTTTTCTGTTTGTTTGCGCATCGCCCGTCCTAAATTAAAGCGAGAGATGTAAATTATGGAACAGGAAACTCGCACAGCGCTTACTTGCAATACTTTCTGCTGCGAGGGGCTTAAAAATGGTAATCGATTCTCGGCAACGAATGAAATCGATATTAATTGCGTACACTGAAGTACGCATTTTGGGTATTAATACAGGTTTGTTAACAGTTTTGTTATAATCATATATACCTAGGTACCACCACATTTATTTACAACATAAATAAATATTTTTACACTCACACCTATCATCTAGCCCAAAGTAAGAAGCCTAAGCACCTGTGTTATGTATACTAGATGAAGGACATATTTTTCATAACATTTTGTTAGGGTCATGTTTTCTTTAGGGCTCAGACTATTTGAAATTGATTGTGATTTCTACCTGTGAGAGACCTATTGATTGATTTATTCTCTATTCCATTGAAAAATAAAGTGGCGTTTCGGCGTATTCGCCTCATTAATGTGTTAATACGCTTTAAAAGGAGATCGCTGTCTTTAGTGGTGTGGTGACGGCAGAGCAGAATACAATTGTCACCTCCCCCAATCTCTAACACTGGTGTCATATAAGGCGACTAAGGGTTAATATACGTACCATTAAGGCAGCGATGAAAAATGGGAAGCAGCGTTCCTCTTTTATTACCTAGCCATATAGATGGCAAATGTCTTTAAGAATAATCATATTTAAAATTCTAACGTTCGCTTCTGCAAAATTAATAAGCTATTAAGCTTACCTAATGAATACTTTTTAGAATGAATCGAGAACACACAACAGAACCAGTGTGTGATATCATCGCACCCTTCGCATGGTTACTATTCAACCATCCCCAAACAGCGAACCTTAAGAGGATTGGTGCCACAAAGCAATCCTAGAGCATTAAGATGACATTATTATGACAACATACATACTGCACCGTCCCCAAATTTAAGAGCAGCTTAGGGAATTGAAAAATATGCATTCGGGAAAAAGAAAATTGACTGACAAGTCATATAATAGAACACCTGTTTTGGTTCTAAGTAAATAAACAAGTATAAAAAATAAACGAAACGAAGAAGAAAGAATTCTGGAGACTTTAAGCAATCATTTTAATTTTACGTCTCTCAAAGAAACAAAAGTAGACCAATGAGAAAAAGTTGGCCAAGCAGCCGCCTGGATATCGGAAGACGCGGTTTTGATTCCCACATCAAGGCAATAATTATTTCTAACCAATTTTTTTTTTCAAATATTTTATCTAACATTTTTAATAGTAAAAATAATTTTTAATTTTTTAATTAAAATCTTAAACAATCAACAAAATGTCACACAACACGTAGCCGCAAGCAAAACCATTATGCCCCAAGATAATTATACGAAAGCGAATCCTAAATTTGGAATTTATTATGAACGAGTACATCGTCTTCCGCAGACTGCACCACGTCATCAACATCCAGTGGTCTGCTGACGGGCATCACGACGGTGTCAGTGGCTGTGACAGGCCTGGACACGCGCCCCTTGGCAGTCAAGAAGGTCCGCCCCAAGCCCGCGTCACCAAACCGACAGGGACCGCAGCAGTGCCAAGTAAGTTCATTATATTCATTAGATAATACATACATTGTAAAGGATGGTAACACACTGTAAGGACACACACTGGACGCACGTCCAAGCGAGAGGGATGAACGAGATTTATAAATAGGTCAAGGGTAAAAGGAGTCATTAAACGTACACTACGCCCTTTTAGTCATCTATCTTTATCGCTTTATCTTTAAAGTCTTCGGAGTGTATACACCTTCCCCTAGTCATAAGAGTAATGTCAATATTACTGGCCTCCTCATCGAACATCTGAAGATATTGGTGAGCAAATAACGTTAGCCACTACACCAAACTGATTGACTTTAACAAATATTAAGCACTTAAATAGTTTTCAAAATAGTTATTTTCTAGTTAATAGCTTCAATAATTTATATTTAGTTATTTGTTGGTGTTTTTTTTTTTTTACAAAGAACATCAGGACATAATTTTACGAATGTTTTCTGACCTAATACCTACGTAACATTTTTATCTGGCACTATGGTTGTAAATAGAAATGAAACTTGAAAACATTCCATGACAGTGTGAAAAGAGCTCGTAAACAAAAACAGAAACCAGCCGTAATTTATAACATTTCTGTTTTTCCACATTATCTCCCAATGACGCAACACTACCATCGGCCTCTCATCGTGATCCTGGGAGGATCTTCGTCGTGATATTGATTTGGCTACGGGCGCACCCCTTCATTGATTGTATGGCATTCGGTATACAAAGTTAACCCTAATCAAAAACGTACAACGGACGATGGCGGTCCAGAGTAGGGCTTAAGGTGGACGCACATCTATTCGAGTCGAACGCGCCGAGGTCAACGAGGCTACGGATTTCTGAAGGTCTGACAGATACGGACAAATCGGACGATTAGACACGGGCAAAGAGTTCTTCAAATTGGTTTACTTTTTTATTTTAGACAGGGAAGTTCTTGCCCTTCATCTCACCTAATGGTAGTGACAATAAGGGCCGACGATGGAATCGAGCTTCACCTGGAACCCTCAACCACAGAGGGGCTGGCTATCTTATCACAATTGTCGAACACAATAATGCTGGGAACATTATTATTATGGCGACAGATTTTGATAAGATTGTGTGGTAGCTTGCCAGGCGGACTTGGAAGAAGTCGTACCACCAACCAAACCGAGTACAAATTCGTACCGGATTTTTGATAGTTCTAAGCCATAAATACATACACAAATATAACGCCTATATCCTCGAAGGGGTTAGGCAGAGTCGAACCAGCACCTATGCCTCGCCAATCATGTCAGGTCCCATGTAATAGCCCATTGCCATTCATCAGGCACAAAAGTCGCAGTGCATTGCCATTGGTAGGTGGTATTAGAGGAACGCTGCTGCCCATTCCTCATCATTGATTTATCCTTAGTCGCCTTGTTCCCACGGGAGAGACTTGGGGTTCGGTGGTCATACTAGCCGGGCTGAATCTTAATTCCGGTGGGCGAACTACTAGACGGCTCAGATAGATGTGCGCCCACCTTTATTCCCTTTGTTGACGTCCGGCTGACCCACAAACACGGCGCCCCGTCCCGCCCACTGCCCCGCGTCCACCGAATAGTTGCGCGTTCAAAAATTTATTGTCATATCTATTGTGACCGGGGTATTGGAGAGAAAGGGGGAATCACAACAGCTATAAATGTCTAAGGGGACAAGTGGGAGAGATGGTTACCTACTGTAGAAAAATAAAGTTTAACGAAATACGAAAGCTATTGGTCATACTTTAGTTGATCAAATTGAAATTAATTTAAAAGCCTTACTGACGAAACGGCACGCAAGTAGTTTGTAGTAAACCCCATCATTGATCGACTAAACAATTGACCAAAACAGATTTGGTCGAACGACCCATTGATATTGTTGTTACATTTGATCAGGGCCCGTAGCCAAGTGGCAATCGTTTCATAACGATAACGTATCGAAGTTCGTCACGATCGGCCATATTACTTCGGTATCTACAGCGTCTTAGCTTGCGCTACCAATATGACTCGGAATTTACGAAGACGATTTTGGTCAGGTGATTTCTCGACGACTTACGTCAAATCCATACATTTTGCTTTATCGAACTTCGTTATCTTTGTCGGTGTGTTACTTTGTCTAGGCGCCCTGGTGAACAGTTTAGACGGGAAAAAATTCCAGCTACATTCTGAATACATATAATTGTATATTATGAAACTATAGTTGGTTAAGTTAAGTTAAAAGTGGTAACTAGCGCCAGTCCATTTTGAAAAATTTTCGACAAATTGACGTTCACGAATGTAGAAATATCAATCATCAACACAAGGCCCTAAATTTCCTTACTGATGAGGCACAGGCCTGCCCTATAAATAGAAGAATACCTATAGGGAGAATTCGTTCGAAGTGCTAGAAAATCAACCGACGATTACTAAACTAGTACCACAGTTTTACCACAGTTAAATACGGTATCCTGATTATTAAGCGATAGTAAAAAGCTCATGGCCGTGTGGTGACGGCAGAGTAGAATACAATTGTCACCAACCCAAATCTCTCCCGTGGGTGTCGTACAAGGCGACTAAGGATAAATCAATGATGAGGAATGGGCAGCAGCGTTCCTCTTATACCACCTAGCAATAGCAATTTACTGCGACTTTTGTGTCCGATAAATGGCAATAGGCTCGCCACCTATTACATGGGACCTAACATAATTGGCGAAACGTGGGTGCTAGTTCACCTCTGCCTACCCCTTCGGAGATATAGGCGTGATTTATGTATGTATGTATGTAGAAAGCTCACATTATATTGCTTGGCAATTGTAATTGGCAATTATAGCTGAACACTGGGCGTTTCCGCTATCAAGCTTCCATTATTCTCGTAATGCCCGAGCCATAATTTAGTATTCTGAACTAATTTTCTAATTAACGACAACATTTTAAAATCACTTAGGCCGAGTTGACCAACACTAAAACAGGCGTTCATTATTTAGCCATCGGTTTTTGACATTACGTCGTATTGAAGAACTGTCAAAAACTATCGATTATCTTTTAATCGCTTGTTTTACGTGCTGTTGACAGTTCTTCCATACGGTAAATTCTCAAAAATCTACGGTCAAATAATAATCGCCTGTTTATGTGATGGTAAACTCTAGCCTTAGAACTAGAATTTGTCAAAACCCTATTTTATTGCCAAAATAGTCATCGCGACCAATTTGAATAACCCATATTGCGAAATATAATTGACACAAAAAATTACAATTTTCCGCCATTCGGGGGAAGGCGGGAAAATCCCTTCTTATCACGGAGCGTCTTCTTTTGCGACTCGTTTATATTGATAGGATCCGATAGCTACTAAAAGAAGGAATGTGGACGTTACGAGGTTATAGTGAAATCCTGAAATGGAACTTATGGATGAAACGAAATGTTTTTGGGTAAACTAGCCAATATATCCGCAGTTCCCGGCAATGTAAATAATATTACGTCAATGCTAACAGAATGGATGTACAGTGAACAGCATATCAGGTTTTTACAATCTGTCAAATTTCTCTAATAAAATTTCAACCTTAACGTCCTTATTATAAAGTTCAAAATTGATTGGAAAATTTTGACAGTTTGTAATAACCTGATGTGCTGTACATATTCATTTAATGGCGATCGAAAATGAAAGTTTATTAATAGACCACTCTGATTGAACGTGAAATATTAAAGGATTGTTTGATGCCCAAATGCCCGGAACCCATACACACACACCCTTTGATTTTAAACGCAGACCAAGTAAATTACATGAATGGAATAAAAATAAATATTTCAAAAAACAGTTGAACAGACTTAATTGGCGTACGTTTATTCCTTTTTCGTTGAAATGTTGGTTGAATTGATGGTTGTTATTTAAAACGTATCCAGCATAATTTGATATGTAAAAACATTAGTAAAATTAACGCCTATTTATGCCCGAAGGAGAAAGGAGCAAGCCTGTTGCCATCTACCGGGCACGTAAATCGCAGTATATTGCAGGGTAGTTTATACAGGAGCGCTTTTTAACCACTATGTATCGTGAAATGCGACTAAGGGTAAAGGCAGCAATGAGTAACGGGCAGCAGCTCCTCTTCTCAGTTCCTCTTTTACCACTTAGCAAAACTTAGCATTTAAGTGCCCGATAGAACAGAGGCAACAGGCTCGCTTATTACATGGGAACCAACATAATTGGCGAACCGTGGGTGTTTCACCTCTGCCCCCTTTAGGAAGAGATGGAACACCCACGGTTAAATAAGTATAAAAAGTAGGCGTGATTTATGAATGTACAAAATGTTCCCTGCCCCTGTTCTGGGAAACAAAAGGGAAACGATAGCGGTTTGCTCACACGTCCGTGAACCCGGCACCAACAATAAAAAGGGAAGCAGGCCCTCACAGGATCGCGTGAACGCCAATTCTCGCTTCGGCGATTTTTTTATGAAGAAGGGTAGAGGTACGTGCACGCGAAAGGTTTTACTTTCCCGTCGATTGCATTCGAGCGCCAAAAGAGAAAAAGATTACCGCGAATTCGCCATCCAATTTGTTTTGCGAGCGGCACACCGCGGGACCGATGCTAAAAGATCGGAAATGATACACTCAGTATCTTTTAGTGTTTGTATTACGTTTCAGCGCGTTTTTACGAGAGCCCGCGTTACTTTTTCAATCCTCAAACGTGTAATACAACGTGTTATTGCTCTCGATCAGGTATTTTCACAGTTAAATGTAAAGAAACCGTAAAGAGCGTTATATAATTGAATGCGGAACATTATTAAACTTGCTTACGTCTTTCGATGCAACACGTAACGGGACTAGTATTCCTCTTGCCCTGGGACAAGCTGAGGACAGAGTAGCATGGAGGAAGATTGTCGAGCGGTCAGCGAAGCTGTTTCAGGACAAGCACGACCATCAGCAATAAAGAACACGAAGTAGAAGAAGACGTCTTTCGGTTTATTTCATCTACTATTGCCGTGTGGTGATGAGTGATGACGGCAGAGGAGACTACAACTGTCACCGCCCCCAATCTCTCGCGCGGGTGTCGTACAAGGCGACTAAGGGTTAAGACAGTGATGAGTTACAGTAACAATTGTTTTCATTTCTATCACCATCTCTCTAACCTAAGTCAAAAATATTATTATATATTGTTTAAGGTTTTGACTTAGGTTTTACTGCCGCTGGTGTCGCCAACCTTTTTTGGGTATGCTGTCGGGGCTGACACAATCTACATTATTTTTTTGCTCCGACGTCTGCATTGAAGACAAAAAATATATATTATGTGATTACCAATAAATCTATACTAATTATTATAAAGCTGAAGAGTTTGTTTGTTTGGTTGGTTAAATGCGGTAATCTCTGGAACTACTGGCTCAAATTGAAAAAATCTTTTTGTGTTGGATAGTCCATTTATCGAGGAAGGCTATAGGCTTATAGCCTATATTATAATAACCGACGTTACCGCGAGCGAAGCCGCGGGCAACCACTAGTGTACAATAAATTGGCTCACTAGACTCGAATCAAATCGTCTACTAATCAGCCCAATTAATATTTTGCAAATCAGTATTCCCTCCGCGCCAACATCCACGCTACACGAGACTTTCCCATTAGGCGGGGCGCGTCCGGGAAAAAGTTTGTAGGTCTGTGCCGAATCCCGGTTCGGGGATGGGTTGCGCCAATCAAATTGTTTGTCGGACCTTAATCGAGTAAACATTTGCTTAGTTACCGTTACATGGCGCTTGTGGTTAAGCCGACCATATGTGCCTACGCTTTACTACTAAGAGGGTCCATACATCGCTTCTTGATAACAAAGAGATACAAATCAAAATGTTTTTCATGCAAAAATAAGTCTCAACGTCATGCGTTTTAAATACACAATGCTACGAAGTATTTTTTGAGTTGTGCCTTTTGAACAACATATCGGCTACGTTTCGTTTTTATCCTTCAAGGAAGTAAATGGCGTCAAGAGAGGATCTCACTTAGCGAGGAGTATCGTTTAGAGGTGCTTGTTGAAGAAACTACTTTCGAATTAGGATTACAGGCAGGGTGGCCGTTTTGGGCGAGGAGGAGTTTGGATGATTTTGCATTTTAGATCTACGCAATTAAGTGGGTTATTAAACAGGAGACATTTGAAGCTAATGTGCTCATAATAGGCTATTTGCTACAAATATTAGGTGTGTAGTTAGCAAGCTGTAGTAATTAAACAAGAATAATTATCTTATTCGTAAACCCAACTGGAATGCAAAACAACCAAGTATTAGATCTGGGTACAAAAATAGGAGGAGCTCGGCCTGCGATAAACTATAAGCAATGTTCATTAAGGCCGGACATTGGAATGGGGTTCAAGATTATGTTCCTCCGTGCTTTGGAAGGCACGTTATATCATCACCAGCACTGCGTATAGTGCTGGTGATGATATGATAAAATTATCCCCTAAGGGAATGTGAATGTGTTTTTTTCCCAAATTTTCCAACGTCAGGTTCAATGTAATAGGGAACGAGCCTATTCACGGGGAACTTTAATCGCAATAATTAGCTAGAGTAAGAGTAACAGGTAGACGAAAGCGATTGAAAGAGGCTTACATAATAACCCCGCAGCAGGATCAGTGCTGCACATTCCTCGTCATATTATAACTCATAGTCACCTTGTACGATACAAACGAGCAAGGTATGGGTGGTGTACCACATTACACCCTGCCATCCCATTGTACAGTCACGACATTATTACCATCCCTCACCATCTGTCCGCTACTTGACAAATTCCTGAAATTTTAAAGTTATGCCTAGTGATATCAGTAATCGACCCGAAGTAATAGCCTGGTCCTTACCAATTAAAGCCTATTGATGTCTCCCCGTATCTTCGGTCGACCCTCGTCCCTAACCCCATTCGCTCCATTTAATAATTAATCAAGCAATTAGGGGATCACTTGCATATTTTCGGCGTCTGCCGTCTCTCGTCTGGCGGGATTATTGTTTTCTAAGTTCAAGAGCGGGGTAGAGGTGGTGTAAGTGCTTTCGATAAGGCCTTTACACACCCAAAGCTTACGCCAAGCTGTAGCGATACAATGTGGAACTCTCACTAGCTCATAGCTTGGGTTGTGATACAGTCGCTCTCCGTTTGCTTTGATTTGGAGATATATATAATATGGCTTTTGGTATGCCTTCTAAGATAAGATCTTCTTGTTTCCAGTCTGTCTGGGTTCGGCGCAGTGTGCTTCCTCTTTCATTCATATCAGTCAGACATCTTCAAGCCTTCCATTCTCTTTTGATTCATATCATCCATCACACCGGAATGGTGCTAGTGATTAATGAATGTATGAAAAAGAGACGGACCATGTCGAGAGACCGATAAGCGGAGAGAGTGAGACTATGAGGTATTATCTTGAGACCTGTTATCTTTCTAGTCCAGTTTCCTACTACAGTCATCATTTAACTATCTCTAGTTTATCATTAGTCTAATGATAACAATATCCCAACACGGTATAGTTAGACAATAAAACAAATGTTATGCGAACTACAGTTGTAGTGCACTGTTGTGAATATTCAAATTAATTATCTTTTTCCCCGTACTAATATTATAGAGTTCAAATTAAATTTAATAGCGAACATGTGCAGCTATCTGAATTTGCATTTTATTCGGAATGATACACAGATATAGGTATGGCACAACTAGATCGTCAAATTTACCGCATTTTATGACTTCACTTTTCAACAGCTATGAAGCTCCTTTGCAGATGGTTACAAGTGAACTAACTTAACCGATGAGGGGTACGCACTTAACTGATGGGTTTAAAGTGTAAATAGATTCCTTAGTTCACGAAATGAAAATCTCTATAAATGAATATATCTAAATGAATATCTAAAAAATCGCCATTTAATGAAATGTCGATTTTTTATTTAGATACTTAATAACAGTGGCATGTACTGATATAGTACTTCAGATCATTTAGCCTTCCCGTTAAAGGGAAGATAGCACCAAAATCAATCAGTAAAATTCTCACCTATTTCACCACAGCGCACTCACCAACTTTAATCACAGATTAAGTGGCACCCGAATATACAGATCTGTAAATATTTCCATGAGAACGAGTTATGGCAGATTCTTATTAAATTTAAAGATTCGTGACCCGAAAACTGAGCTTGTGACTCGTTGAGAATGTTTAATACTATTTAACTTTTTACCAGGGCTGGAATAAGGGTGTGGATAATTGTTGTACATATCTTTTAAGTGCCAGCCAAACCTATACTAGTCTCATTAATGTGATTTAAGAGACTGCCATGCGACTCCTAAGTGCACATTTAATTATTACAGTTGCCACCAACTTATTCGGTCAGGCGGCGAAAATCGTACCAACAAATTTACCGGACATTTGTATGACATTCTTTGTTCACCATTGGGGGATACCACCAAATGATCAGATAATTTGGTTGCACTATATTATTAATATCGTAATCGTCACAAAGAAAAAGAAAAGGGACTCTTTTTTGGACTATTTTTATTGATATCTTTCGCTTGACCATTAAATCTTAACCATTGTAAATGGCTGTGATTTCAAATTGAGAGTTCCGCATACTGGTTCTTGACTTCTTCTCCCAACCCTGTTCCTAGTCTATTTTAACAGAAGGATAGTACGATTTTGTGCCTATTTTGGCCGGCTGTCTTTTTGAGGCCGCCTTTCACCACTTTTGCAGTTCGCCCCTGGTTTCGCATAGTTGCAACAACCCCCAACAATATTGGAACCAAGTTTATTAGCAGTGATTTAGCGGAGTCCCAAGTCCGCTCCTGTGCCTCACAACTTTATTGTTAACAACCAGCTCGCTGTGCTCTGATCCCTTAGAATTATTTGAAAAGACTTTCTCTGCTCCACGCCACGCAACTTCGTAAGCATTTTACATAAATTAAAACCAAGCACAATATTCAAATATTTCAAACCCCAAATTGATTAATGTATCAGTGTTTAGGGTAATGAATTTTAAATAACGCTTTGTTGGCACACTCTCAGTTAAGTTGTGTTCTCGGGCTCCCGTTTAAAAATAGGTATTGGGGCCGATTTTAGAAAGCTACCTAATAAATGTAACGTTTTAGAATTTGATAGCTACTTTGGACGTTTTAAATTTGGATATCAATTAGAGATTTTCACAGTTTAGGGTGGTTTGCAGAAGTATTTTCCACAAAAAGTGCTGCGCCCTCGGTTTATTCTACCATACATATTATGTCCTGTGTCGGAGGTAGTTATGGCATATGTATATGGCAGATGACGATATTCCTCTATAATTTTTTCTCCGCTTAAAAATACTCAAAGACAACGCCAATACAAAAAATTGAGTTATCACTATTTCGATTTTAATTTTGAACATTATATAAATATTAGAAAAACAATTTGTATGTTTTCAACGGTTTTTTATTTTAAAAAATTATGGGTATTGAGACGCTACTTTTTAATAAGGCAAGACGACCTGTAAAAGGAACGTGCAAATAAGGCCCACAGAACATCGGGCCGTGAATCGTTTCTGTGTGCGGAACCCTTTAATAAAAGCTTATTATTTTCATAGGTAAGTGAACTTTTAGCCTCGAGAAAAACACGAAACCTTTTTAGGCAGTAACTTTTTTCTGTTTGATTAGGACAGCGAAAATAAATAAGTTTCTCCTTTGAAGATGTTCTCCAACATTATGCTCACTAGATGGTAGTTTAACCAGTGTATTGTTATTAAATTACCGTTTGAAATGACATAGCGTCCTTTTTGAGACTCTTGCCAAATTTTGTCAATTAGTCATAGATAGATAGAATATTCTTTATTGCACACCGATAACTGCGATGTTCAATACATTAAGCAGTCGGCAGTCTTGGTCGAATGCTCAGATTGCTGGGTATTGGCCAAGACGTCCGGGTTCGAATCCTGGTAGGGGCAAACTTTGTGATGACCACAAATGTTTGTTCCCGAGGCATGGTTGTCATGTTTATGTAGTATATTTTCAACATTTATAATATATACATAATTATATTAAAAATATGTCCGTCATCTAGTATCCATAACAGAAGTGCTTAGGCTACTTACTTTGGGCTAGATGATAGGTGTGAGTGTAAAAAATATTTATTTATTATAATTAAAGAAAACAATGACAAAAACAATGTACAATAGGCCGCCTTATCGCTATATTATCGATCTCTTCCAGGCAACCTTTTCTCGTCATATTTTATATAGTCAAAAGCCTAGCCCTCTTTTAAGGATCTCCCAAAGGTCTCGTGCAGCCATTGGAGGCAAGCTGTCCAGGAACTATTGAGTTAGGGTGACCTAAAAATAAATACATATACCTATTCCGGATAACTTCGAAGGACTAGGCAAATGGTGCGCCAAACACCCATAATTAGCCAACTATGTTTGGTCCCTTGTACTAAGGCGAGCCTATTGCCAGTTATCGGTCACGTCATCATATCTACCCGGATCGCAAAAGACGCAGGTTTGATTCCAGCATCAGGACAAATAATTTTTCGAAAATTGACTGTCTTTATTTTTATTGTACTGCCGCTTTTTGGCTATATGGCGGCAGTATATCTCTCTCTGTTGTTACAAGGCAAAACGAGGCCCATTGATAGTGAATAATCGTGTGTACTAAGCCGTAACAAGGCAACGGGACCGCCCAAATTAAGCCTTACTTAATGGACTTTACAACTTTCCCACTAACTCACTTGTCTAAGACGTTGTAAATAATAAAGTAACAATTTGACTTTAATAGAATGCGATCTAATTTTAGCAGTCTACACTCCGGCCATTATAGTGAGAGGCTAAATGTAAACAATCTTGATGTGTCTTTGGATAAAAATAGAAAAATAAAAATGTGTCATAACTATTTTATCAAAGTCGCTAATCGAGTCGCTGATGCCGTGTGGCGACGGCATAGTAGAATACAATTATCACCACTCCAAATCTCTCCCGTGGGCGTCGTACAAGGCGACTAAGGATAAATCAGTGATGAGGAATGGTCAGCAGCGTTCCTTTTATACCACCGAGCAATGTACTGCGACTTTTGTGCCCGATATTTGGCAATAGGCTCGCCACCTATTACATGGGACCTAACATAATTGAAGAACAGTGGGTGCTAGTTCACCTCTGCCTACCCCTTCGGGGATATAGGCGTGATTTATGTATGTATGCTAATCGTTTTGAATTTGAACAATTGATGATTATTTTAATATAGTTCTTTCTTATTTTAAATACTTTACGTACTATTATTCGATTTTGATTTTAACATTATACAAATGTTAGAAAAATTAGTACAAAGATTTTAGTGGTTAGAAAAAGAATTTCGAAAAATTATGGTCTTGAGGCATTGCGTTCTTGCATTGTATCTTATTTCTACATTGCGAGGGTACCCATTGGCTTATAACGTGAAGTGTAAAGGTTGGAAGAATTTCGGCAAGTTAATTGGTGTCTTGGGTGGCCGAGCGGTCAGGCACCTGCCCGGATAGCAGCGGACGCGGGTTCGATTCCCGCCTCAAGACCATAATTTTTCGAAATTCTTTTTCTAACCACTAAAATCTTTGTACTAATTTTTCTAACATTTATATAATGTTAAAATCAAAATCGAATAATTTATAAAGCAAACCCAAGCTTAACCGAACGCACGGTATTTGTAAAAATATCTGCTTTGGAATGTTTGAATATTATTTCTACATTGCGAGGGTACCCATTGGCTTATAACGTGAAGTGTAAAGGTTGGAAGAATTTCGGCAAGTTAATTGGTGTCTTGGGTGGCCGAGCGGTCAGGCACCTGCCCGGATAGCAGCGGACGCGGGTTCGATTCCCGCCTCAAGACCATAATTTTTCGAAATTCTTTTTCTAACCACTAAAATCTTTGTACTTTACGTACTAAATAATAAATCAAAAAATAAACTTATAAATTGGAATTTTCTCTGATATAAAATGCACGATACCAAGTTTTACGACTATCTAAATTTTTACATTTTGTTGTAATGGCAGCCCGGCTACATGGTAATTTATCGCTTTGAACTGTCAAAAAACAATGGATTTTTGACAGTTCTAAGCGATAAATGGCTTTATCATATCGTGTTTCGGTGGTCATGATAACCGGGCTTGAGTATAGATTACATTATGCGATAAATAATTTCGAACATGTACATCAGCAAAGGTAAAATCCAAAGCACGTGAGTGTTGATGCTTCAAAATCTTGAATTCCCAGTCCAAAGCTCTTTGCAACACTATGGACTCCGAATCTCAACGGTAAATCTGCAGAATTATATGGGTGTTGTTTAAAAAATGATCTCATATACTTATTGAAATCAATGCCCTAGTGGTAGTCATAAATGAATTTATAGAAAAGTGGTGGAAAGAACCATGACGAGAGACCAAGGAACGGAGAAAGTGATTGTGATGACAAGAGAGAATCTTCTTCTTCTCCCTGCCCTTTTCCCAGTCTATCTGGGGTCGGCACAGTATGTTTCCTCTTCCATTCATATCGGTCAGACGTCATCAAGCCATCCACTCCCTTTTGATTCATATCATCCATCACACCGTAAAGGTGCTAGTGATGAATGAATGTATAGAAAAGAGACGGAACGGACCATGTCGAGAGACCAATGAACGGAGAGAGTGATTGGAATGACAACATTCCAATCCATACTGCTAAGGTTTTACAGCCGGCCGCCTGCCTGACACTAACCCTCTTTGGGTATGCTGTTGTTGGTGGTTTGCCCTCCACCATTCGGGTGCCCCAAGGTGTTTAATGGTCTACACCGGGCAATCTGCCTTAGTCGACTTTTACGACACCCATGGGATGAGTCGGGGCTGGCCTATTCTACGTTATTTGTTCGCTCCCAGGCCAGCTTAGAAGACAGACAGAGAGACAAGAGAAAATTATAAATGAAATTTAATAAAGTAGATTGAAAGAGTGGAGTGGAATGGACTTGGCCTTTACCCAATGACCTGTCCTTCTATAAATAATCGAATCATCGAAACAATTTCTATTTCGTGTAATACCTACGTAAACACAAACAAAGCAACAAAACCCAAACGTCCTTGTATCCCGCACATGTGACGATTAGGCTACAAAACGGTTTCACGTCAGCCGTATCTCTCGACAACAAATAGGTGAATGTGTCTCGCGGCATTAAGTGGGATGAAGTAGAGCGGAGCCGTTCGACAGAGGAGCGGGTTGGGGACACCCGATAACGAAGGCACCTGACCTTACGTTTCCACCTATCCGCGTAAATTCACATGGACTTTTGGTGGGAATCGGGAGAATTAATTTGTTGGGCCGTATTTTTAGTGGAGGGCTTACGCGGAGCAGATAAGTGATATCGCGCTGACATCGCCTCCTGTCCTTTTTTTGTTTATTCGGTCGTTTGTTTCTTTTGTCGAAGAATGCAAAGGAAGCGGAAGGTGCAGTGTGGTTTACGCAGCCAAATCAGCAGAAGAATGCAAAGGAAACCACACAGTGAAATCCAACTGATTTTATTAAAAAATCCAAGGTAACCTAAACGCTCTTATAGGCTTTATAATTATGTTGAAACTTGACCAGTGTATTTATCATTAAATGATAAAGACATTGTTCACTCATGATTTTTTTTCATCATTTGGTTTCACGTAATACGCTGCAATGGCCATTTCCGACGTTTATCATTGCAGGATAAGGGCAGGAATATGATTATGATAGGTGTGAATGTAATAAATATTTATTATTTATATATGTTACCGGCAATGTGTATTATTCTGGTATTCTATACAATACCTAGGAAATGCATAGAATACCTGGGGTGTCTTGGCAATGTATGAAATATTATGAACTTTATTGGCTATTACATACTTTACTGAAAATGAAATGATGAAAATAGAGATTTAATCAAATCTTTAAGTAATGTGACTAAATCCCTTCAGATGTTAACATAACTATGAGAGTCTATAAAAGCACAAATTAAGGCAATCGCCGGCCGCTGCCGCGGCACGCTCGCTTCGCTCGCTCGGCTCCGGCTGTTCGTTCATGTACAAACCTAACCTAACCAACTTACTAAATCATAGCAGTAAATAGTAAGATTTACAACAATTTAAGATATTTTTTGCACGCATAAACCAATACAAAATTGCCACAAAAGATAATTTTTAAATAAATAAAATTTTATCTTACATTCTCGTGTGATACTCGCACTGTCTCACGGTTCCTATCCATATGAACTGGGGTAAATACATTTCAATTAACGATAATGGCACAGGAAAGCCGAAACTTCTATAACATGTTAGATACGACCATATTCTCCTCAGCCAGTCGTTACGTTCCAGGCGTGGATGGATTACTGCTGCCATCTAGTGATAACAATCAGAACCTCGCCTGTCTCGAGTAATTACCTCCTACAAAGTGGAGATTGTGCTCAAGCGATACCGTGTTATGTTTGACTGATTGCTGTTTGATTATAGAATAATATTTCTGATTACAATTGTACAGGTAAATCTTGTTTCGAATTGGTACTAGCTAACCAGAAAGAAGTGTGGTGACGGCAGAGCAGAATACAATTGTCACCATCCCCAATCTCTACCACGGGTGTCGTAATAGCTGACTAAGGGTTAAAAGAGTGATAAAGAATGGACAGAGGTGTTTTTGTTACCTATGTATTGCGATGTCTGTGCCCGATAGATAGCTCCTTTATTACACGGGAGCTAACATACCCAGAAAGCGAAATTAAAACACCTCCATGCCTACCTCTTGGGGAATGAAGAGACAATTTAAATTGCTATTGATTAAATATTAGTTTCATTGTAAAGTAATTAATATTTTTTACTCTGACACATACAATTTCAACAAAAATTTTATTTATTTCAATTGAGAATTGTTAGCAACAGAGTTTTATACGAGTTGTATATACAATACAGCCTGCTGGTTGTATGGAGGAATTCGCCCTTCCTGATTATTAAAAAATAACATCGTGTTTGTGAGGAAAAAGTTAACTTTATCAGACCGTTAACTAGGGCACTTCCCCCCCATAAATTACTAATAAGTGTAGTTTATCGAAGTACAGCCAGTGCTGACACAACGAAGCGGATGACCCAACAAGCCTGGCAGACTGCCCATTGGAGATAAGCCTGCCATAGTCCACATAATGACACGTATCTTCGGTTAAGCCTCGCGTTTGTTCATAACTTGATTAAGTGCCGATCGTTCTATGGGCATAAAAGAATGTTTGTTAGTGTGCGTTTTATTACATTATTACAAAAAAAAGAGACCAAAAATGGTTACAAAATTTCTGGTTTTCTTCTGTGTAATATTATTTCTAGGTGTAGTTTGAAAGCAGACATAATGATAAGAATTGAAAAAGGGACGCTCGCATGGTTTGGTCACGTAGAAAGGATGAGTGGAAGGAGAGTGACAAGGATTTATATGTCGGAAGTGAATGGAGAAAACGAATGGGGGAAGGCCTCGGCGAATCACTATTCAGGTGCCCTATGATGTTTTTGTTCTACATACATACATGAATCACGCCAATATCCCCGAAAGGGTAGGCAGAGGTGAACTAGCACCCACGTTTCGCCAATTATGTTGGATCCCATGTAATAGGTGGCGAGCCTATTGCCATTTATCGGGCACAAAAGTCGCAGTACTATTGCCAGGTGATATAAGAGGAACGCTGCTGCCAATTCCTCATCACTGATTTATCCTTAGTCGCCTTGTACGACAACCACGGGAGAGATTTGGGGTGGTGACAATTGTATTCTACTCTGCCGTCACCACGCGGCGAACGGCGGTTTTTGTTCTACACCGGGCAATATCCTTTACTGCCGCACTCAGAGACGTCAAAAAATTACAATTCAAAACTAGTCGCTATTCTTGCCGGGTCTATGGTCTTGAATTAAATGAAAATTTTTGACATTAAATACTCATTAAAGTTAATTAACGTCTCTGAGTGCGGCAGTTAGTCTCCTTTTAGGACACCCCTTGAGTGACTTAGGCCTAACAGTGTCTGCGTTATTTTTTCACTTCCAGTTCAACATGAAAGGACACACAAATCACAATAAGAAGATAATGTCCAAAAATCGGTCTTGAAAACCGTCCACGCTAAACCGATTCAAAATGGACGGATACTTGAATCAAAGTCTTAGCTTTGTCCCAGATAGCTCTCTAGAATTTCCAGAAAATCGGAGATCAGAGAATGCATTACGGGCCTAATGCGTCCTTTCGCGATCGCATTCGTAAATAAATAAATAAATCAAAGCCAGCCTTGAGCCTTGAAACAGTTGGCAGTCTGCCAACTGCGAATCCTAGTATCAACATTTATCTTTTAACATGATTAAACCGGAGTGGAGTGTATTTTAAACCAAAACGCTAGTTTACAAAGTGCCTTCCCGTCGCGAAATTCGAAAGCGTAAGCACTTTCACTCACCACATTTCGGCGAAGTTTGCTTAGCAGATTAATCTGTGCTTTGAGGATTCAAACATGTAGTTACACATTCATCAATTTTGTCTATCCTCTTCCATATACTTACTATTTAGGTCGGTGCAAGGCCTTCCGATGTTCTGTTGTTATGTTGTGTCTATTTTATGTCGTATGGTGACGGCAGAGCAGAATACAATTCTCGCATTAGGTGTCTTACAAGGCGACAGGAGGATAAGATATGGATGAGTAAAGGGCAGCAGACTCAAGCAAATAATTATATTTTAAAATCCTGAATCTCTAGTGTTGCTCTAGTGTGCTCTCAAACTTACTCAATCACAGCTAATGCTGCACGTGCACACTCGAAATCGACTCTAAAATATTATGTCCAATTTGATGAAGTGTCCTAATTTATTGTATTGCGCAATTTGGTCCATATTACCTTTGACCATCATTCACGCGTTAGACTTAGCTGGTCTTAAGGCATGCTGGGACTTGAGAGGGTTGGAAGGAAGCCAACTCTCCCCCACTGGTACCTCGCACCTATCTTATAGGACATTATAAAAATGGGCCAAAAGACAATTGTTTTATATAAAACTGCAGAGCTCCTTTGCAACGTTTCCTTTGCATTAGATAATGGCAATTTTAGCGAAGATGCGACTAGGTAGTTAAGTAGATGGTATTGCTGCTTGGTTTGTACGACGTCACACGATCTCTTTGCATAATATGCTTTTCTGGCAACTTGCTTTAATACACAAGCTAAGAATGCCGTTTGTGGACCGTTAGGGCGCTAACGTTTAACATTTTTAATAAGGATTTCAAAATAAAATAACTGCCGCACTCAGAGACGTCAAATAACTTTAATGAGTAACTAATGTCAAAAAAAATCAATTAAATCTAGACCATAGACCCGGCAAGAATAGCGACTAGTTCTGAATTGTCATTTTTTGACATTAAGTACTCGTTAGCGTTATTTGACGTATGAGTGCGGCAGTAAGAGTATTTTTGATAAGAGTAAATCCTTATTGAAGTGATACTACGAACAACTAAGAGAGTGATGCTCGCATGGTTTAGTCAAGTAGAACTGAGAGTGACAAAAACGGAAGTGAATACAGAAAACTTTCATAAGCAAATTGAAAGTATATCAAAAAAGGCCCAGAATGACCGAAACCGAAGTACATGCATGTTGCTGGGGCACGGGCCTTCCCTGTGGATGGAAGAATATAGGGAGATTGGGCCATAACCCACTACGCTGGCATAGTGCAGGTTGGTGGGTGTTAACGACTGGAGATGCAGGTAACGTGTCATCCGAAGCACGGATGAACTCGAGACCATAAAATTTTGGTCACCCATCCAATGACCGGCCGTAGCGAACATTGTTTAGTTTACGCAATCGCAGGCCAAGCGCGCTATGCCACTGCGCTAGCGAGCTCCTCCTGTATGTATGTATGTACTGGCTATGAAATCGCGATCAAGTCCGTCCCACAATTTTCGGCGCAATAAAATAAGCAGGGTTAACCCTGCACTGTAATGGGCTCGCTGTACTTTACCACCAGTCCGTTGGCGCACTGCCAGCGCAGTGCCAGGTAATCCCACCACAAGCTGCGGTCGTGTCCAACTGCACGGGGGAATTGCGGCACCACTATACCACATATCGTGCGAATACGGTCTAATTTTGAGTGTCACATAAAAGTGTTTTGCGCTATTTACGAACGGAGCTTAACCTGTTACTAGACTTTGGTTTGCGGTGTTCAAAGTAACTAATATACATAAATAACGCATATTTATTTATCCTCTGAAGGGGTAGGTAGAGGTAAATAAACACCACCGTTTCGCCAATAATATGGGACTAGCCTATTGCCATCTAAAGGGCACGTCAATCCCAGTAAATGGCTAGGTGGTACAAGAGGGCCGCTGATGCCCCTTCCTCGTCACTGTTTTAACCCTTAGTCGGCTTGTACGAGAGACGCCAGTCCATATGAGGGGGTGTGACAATTGGATTCTGCTCATCCGACTGTCACCACACGGCACCTATTTCCTTTTTAGTATTTTTTTATTCCTCGGTCGCATAGAAGAGATTGCTTTTGACAATAAGCGCTTAAGTATAAGTAATAAAGACAATAAATATTAATTTTTATTTATCAAACTTCACGAGCAATTTTAACCGAGTGTTTGTTTTATAAAGATATAAAGTAAATATTGAACTAAACACGAATTAGGTCATTTCTATTTGACCTCGTAACTTTTGCAAGCGATTCACAGAATAACAATCAGGAAACCTAATTCAGTTACAGCAGGACGATTTGGTGCGTGGAATAAATCATAATTCGACTATGCCATTATGAGCTCTACGCGGACGGCACAGGGTGGTTTCGCCACTGATGCGCCTGGGCCAGTAATGTTGTTATTATATTTAATTTTATTAGTCTATTGTCATAATTAGTTTGCGAAACGAGTTGCCCGCAAATAGTCAAGCGCTGTAACCGTAGCCTGTGGTCATTACGAACTACTACCATAAAGGTCTATGTCATAGGTATATATATACACACAATACACTCCCCGGAAGCTAGATAAATTCATCAAGGGCTGTTAAAATAAATAAATTTACATCAAGTTCCAAATGGTAACTGTGAAATAAAGCAACAACGAAATTAAATAATCATGATCACACAGTTCTGTCGTAGTCACCTATAGTGTTTGCTTATTAATTATCACGGTGGTTATAATAATATGGATTCGTCAGTTACAACTAAAATATTTCCGTAAATATTGTATTCGTTTTTCAATAAACGAATTCTTGAATATCTTCATGTTTCAACACTGGAGCCAAATTTCTTGGAGTCAGGGCCGTTTCCCTAATGATACTTCCTCAAGATGCATGTAACTTGCGCATGTTGAAACATTTGCGCGGGTTATATGCATGTGTAAACGATACATGCGAGTCCAGTGACTCGAGGATGTACCTGCTCAAGTAACTTTGCGCGGGTAACTTGTGCAGACATGCTGAAACTTGAAACGAACAAGACCCATACATGAAGTACTAGCGCGGGCAGCATGCACGTGTAGGTTGACTAAGTAACTTGCTCAAGTAGCCCGCGTCTATGTTTATGCACTGATCAACTAACTTGAGCATACTGCTGGCGCAAATAGCTCGCTAGCTACTTGCATCGTGTAGAAACACTATTACTGCACTATTGAAATTGCAATTTCAATAGTATAACCAAGTTTGTGTGAAATTGACCTGACAATAATTTATCTTCTGCATCAAAAGCCAATGCAGAGTAAAAATATTATTTCTTAATGTCCTTCGATATTAAGGCGCCTTTTCACACGTACCTCGCCAATGGAAACCGATTTTGAAATATTAAAATTGCTCGAACGCCAGCTCCTACTTTGGCCTTTTGCCAACCGCAGGTAATCCCCGGGTGCCTACAGTGCTCGCTGAATCGTTGCGAGAAACTCTTTATGGGCAGTACTGGCTAATTGTAGTTTGGCAACTTCGATCAAGAATTATTACAACAAAATGGCCGGTCAGCATGTTACGGTCTATCCACACGAGCGGATTTTTTCGCAACAAACTTTTACTACCACAAACACCTGTAACGGAACGGTGTTAGGGTCCAAGCAGGGGTCTAAGAAATAAAAGGCCGAAATCTGTCACTATGTAGTATAGAAATCACAAAAATAAGGCTCTAAAAGCGCCCTCGATTATTATATATAGTTATAAGTATAATTTATTTATTAAAATTGATAATATAATTGTGCTATTTAGGGACAACCGTCCCCGTCAGCGGTCAAATGATGGCATGGGCGAGACGACGAATCTAACGCCAAAGTTTTTGTATGTAAATTTTGAATTTTGATACGAAGTTATTTTGAATATTATTTTAAATAAAGCCATCACATTTAGAGATAAAGGGAGGAATTCCATTGTACCACGTGACACACCTGCCCAGGTTGTCTTCAAAATCATCTACTCTCTTATCATTCATATCACCTTTCGGCTAATTCTAACATTTCTTTTGAGGTTGCTCATGTTTCCTCCATCCACTAACATTCCTGTTCAGTTTTTTCTTTGTCACATGTTCGTCATCTCATCTCGTTACTCCACATTTTAAACTCTTCTATCACTCTTCCTCTTATACTTATTGCCTATCTTACCTTGCATTTCTCTGTCTGCTCTTTTTTGTCCAACATTGGGATGTATAATTAGTAGCACATGTCATATTAAATTTTGGTCATAAATTTTAAGGGTGGTATTTAACATCCTCTACGTGACGTGAATAACTTTCACAATTTTGTTCTCTCATCGAAAAGCAGCTTTATTTATATGTGCACAGCAAATTTGCCAAAATAAATTGCAGCCCAAATACAAAGTGTGTCTTATTTCATGTTCCTACATGGTTAATTCCATGGTGGCAAATGGACAAGAAGAATCAACTTAGTTATGATTATTTTTTTTGTTTTTTAACCCACATTAATCTCAAATCATACTCAGCCGTCACCACAAGACTGTGACACGAAGAATCAACCATTAATTAAAACTAGTATGTACTTATACTATCATAAAGCAATTGTAGAAACACCAAGAAATTTCCCCAGGTAATTTATATCTTCACTTGTGAATTCTACAAAAATTCGTACAATAAAAGTGTAATTTAATAACAAATTTTTCATCGCACGAGCCCGCGTCGTACGCATGGCGTAATGCAGAGCGACATTTCAGAGGGAAGATGTATATATTCTGAGGGAAATGAGGTCAAATGTTGACTTTATTATGATACCGAAGTGCGAAGGTGACTAGGATACGAAATTGTAATCAAGTTAAGCAGATAATACACTTGGTGTCGGAAAACAGGTTCTTGTTTGTACTGGCGACATTGTAGCGTAATTTTATACGGCGACTTCCGATGCTTCGCTTTGTTTCCCACCGGAACACTCCCGGAATTAATAAAAAACAGTATCTTGTTCGTCAGACTCGTCAGCCATCTTGATTCTAAATTTAAAGTTCATTGTTGCGACTTGAAGTAAGAAATGAACTTTCTATAAATATGAAAATTGTATGAAATATATCTCATTCATTCTAATTTCACTTTGTTAGTTTTTATAGGACATATTTCACTCACATAATTATTGATGTTGTAATAATTAAGGCTCACTTCTAAAAGGATAAGACCCAAAATAGCCTGGCGAACGTGGGCGTCAATTGTCAATACATATTTAGTACGACCAAAGTGTAACTAACATTCATTGGTTTCACCTATTAATATTAGACTAATTTTGTAACATCGACACGCGTAATTCGCTAATGGACGCGCAACAGCCTGCTCTAATGATTGATCCAATAAAACTCTTTAAATTCTTTGTGCCACACCTAAAGCGAACTCTCGCGACTTGAGCTGTATTGTTAGGCTTAACATGGATCCTGTTCATCCTCGGAGTCTCGCCGAACACACGCACTGGGCCCTGCGTGGGCTTGTCCTAATCCTGCTCCTAACGCAGCACTTTTCCAAGAAGCTTTACTCGATCCTAAAAGACCAGGCCATTTTTCAAGGTGCAATCCGAATTAAATTTGTTCGGATTAACTGTAGGTATTTTTTACAATCTTCCAGCCTGACCTAGAAGCGAAAAAATGACACAGAATGTGCCAGTCCCGATACAGCCCAAGGGTATCGAAAAAGTAGACTCCGGTGTGTGTAGACCACTAACAACAGCATACCTAGAGAGGGTTGGTGACAGGCAGGCGACCTAAAACCTAAACCAAAATCTTGAGCAGTATGGAATGGACTGTTACCATGATGATCTCTGACTCATATATTAATGGAAAAGGAAATAAACTGCATCGACCCCAGATAACCTGGGAACAGGGCAGGTGGATGATTAACCTAATCTCAAGTTAATAAATTCTCAATGCAATACTATTCAACATTGTTTACATTTTGTCTCTATATAATTGGCTGTAGTTAAATAACATAGTTTGCTGTATTTTAACCGCCTCTGTGGTCGATTGGCTCGCCCACCGGAATTAAGAGTCAGAGGTCCCGGGTTCGATCCCCAGGGGAGTATTTGTACTCGGTTTGGTTGGTGGTAGGACTTTCATCAAGTCCGCCTGGCTAGCTGGCACCATCTTATCAAAATCAATCGCCATAATAATAATGTGAAATCATTATTGTGTTCCGACTATGTGTGTTAGATAGCCAGCCCCTCTGTGGTTGAGTACGGTTCCAGTGAAGCTAGATATTCCATCATCGTAACTTATCATCAGGTGAGATGAAGGACAAGAGGTTCCCTGTCTAGAATAAAAAAAATATAAAAAATCGCCATCTAGTTCGTTTCACCGAAGAATTGTCAAAAGTACCCTCAATTGTCCGCATGCCCCAAAAAAGCGGTCAATGTTATTGCTGGCTGTTGCTGCTTAAACAAGGAAAATTGACGTTTCGCAATAAAAATTATGCCCTCTCCCTGGCGGAAGGACGTAATAAAATTTGGCAGCGCACGAAAACAGAAAAGAATTGTCTCAGCCCTTTGAAGTAACGTTCGAACTACGCCGGCTCATCCAACTGTAATTATTGGACAGTTAATCGAGTTTGATCAACTTCACAATTGAGTTGTACAAGAATAATATAATTTTTATTAGTCAATGTGTCCATGGCATTTTAAATAAAACAACTTAAATAGGTAGGTTGACGGCACGGCGTGGTGACTGCAGGGTAGAATACAACTGTCGCCAACCCAAATCTTTCCCGTGGGTGTCGTACAAGGCGACTAAGGATAAATCTGAATATGATTAGGAATGGGCAGCAGCGTTCCTTTTAAGCCACCTAGGCTAGCAATGTACTGCGACTTTTGTGCCCGATAAATGGCAATAGGCTCGCCACCTATTTCATGGGACTTGATATATTTGGCGAAACGTGGGTGCTAGTTCACCTCTGCCTACCCCTTCGGGGATATAGGCGTGATTTATGTATGTATGTATGTAAATAGGGTTATAATTTTATAAGGCATATTTGTTTTCAAGCCGATGTTTCGATCATATTTGTTTTGCTACCGAAATTAGTATTTGTGGGTTATCTATAAAATTTTTTAAATTACCATAATATACCATTATTTATTTTAGTGATCCTGTCTGTACCTATATTATTATCCTGTTTATCCCCGAAGAGGTAGATAGCAGAGGAACACTAGCTTAGCTAACTAATCTTAAAAATATTTCTGCAGTCAATTCATATTAAATATTATATGGAATGGCTAATGACTGACTAATCAGTAGATGGACACACAAACCACAGTATTTAAAACGCCGTCATAAGACAAAAAGAAGTCGCTTAACAAATATATTTTATAATAGCCACCATATTATGCTCGCTAGTATATAAGAGAGCAAGTTGTTATTGCATGAAGGCACCAAAATGACTTATGATGCCGACTGCATATCTAAATTTTGCAACTCCTACACTCGAATCTCTACATAAGGAGCATACACCTTAAGAAACAAAAGACTTAAGCCTGAGAAATAATATTTCAAACACCCCTAAACTAAAAATATTGTCTCAATTCTCACTCCTCGGTGTATAAAAACTTCCACCCATTTACTTTCCAACTTGAACAATAACAGTTCTAAATAATGAACTCCTTTCTATTCGCCAAAGATAAATATCTGGGCTACGCAAAGACAAAAGGTTGTTACGTTGACAAATGGTGGGCGCTAGTTTTGAAAAGCAGACAAATACTGCGGTCGATGATAGCGAAAAAATGCCATTAAGCTATGGCCGCTGCTTAATGTATTCTGCTTGTTCTCTTGCGAATTGATGATGGTTATAGCAGCCTTTAGTCGTTAGTGTCAGAATTCTCGTCGGTTAGGCAGTAGTTAGTCCGTTAGTCGGCTTTGATTTATCAAAAAAACTTCCTTACTTAAACTAATTAATATTATTAAACTAATTAATGAAAATTAACTAATTTGCTCTTTTCCGACATTCACACGAATGAGTGGCGGGTACAGCTAGTATATAGGTACCACTGCATATGCACATACTATATATTAAATTGGCTGATTTCGGAGGTTATAATATAGATCTCCTCATCCTGTCAGTAAAGTTTAATAATGTATGCAATGTGAAATTTAATTCACATTTCACAGTCCAATCGACAACAGGAATCGGGTATTTTAATAAATATTACCCATTGTACTGACATAATTGTAATACCTATTCGTAAATTTACATTTCACAATACAATAATGAAAGTAAAAAAAATAATTATAGTTGGTATTTCAATACCAGAGATGAATCCTGTTAATTTGCTAGCAGAATTTTCTAATGAAAGCATTTGGAGAGCTTATTAAATGTTCAACTTCATAGGAAGTTGAATATTTAAAAGACTCTCCTATTGTTAACCAAAATAGTTTTTATCCGTTATCAATCAACCTTTATCAACCTTTGTTTGTAGTTTAAAATAGAAGCAGGTATAGCTAAGTCGTCTCTATGGAGTCAAAATTCCACCAATGACAAATTATACAGAATGTAGGACTTCGACTTAGGAATTCGATTTTAATTTTAACATTATATAAATGTTAGAAAAATTAGTACAAAGATTTTGGGGTTAGAAAAAGAATTTCGAAAAATTATGATCTTTTTCTAACCCCAAAATCTTTGTACTAATTTTTCTAACATTTATATAATGTTAAAATTAAAATCTAATAGTTTATAAAGCAAACCCAAGCTTAACCGAACGCACGGTATTTGTAAAAATATCTGCTTTAGAATGTTTGAAATTTATTTCTACATTGCGAGGGTACCCGTTGGCTTACAACGTGAAGTGTAAAGGTTAGAAGAATTTCGGCAAGTTAATTAGTGTCTTAGGTGGCCGAGCGGTCAGGCACCTGCCCGGATAGCAGCGGACGCGGATTCGATTCCCGCCTCAAGATCATAATTTTTCGAAATTCTTTTTCTAACCCCAAAATCTTTGTACAGAATGTAGGAATTAAAAGATATAGCTGGTAATATATACAAGGTGTACAGATAATATCCACGGCATATAATTGTTTATTTTCACACATCGCACTCGAATTATCTTCTTCTCCTGTTCCCAGGTTATCTGAGGTTGGTGGAATATGGTTCTTCTTCCATTCATATCTGTTTGACGGCTTCGAGCCCTTTAATTCATATCATTTATCATTGGAAAGGTGTTTAGCGATGAAAAATATATAGAACAGTAATTGAAAATACCATGTCGAGAGACCGATGAACGGGGAAAGTGATTGGAATGGCAACACTCTAAGTTATACTGCTCAAAGTTTTGAATTAGGTTTTGCAGCCGGCTCTTTGGGTATGAGTTCTATGCTGTACAACATGTCAACAATAACCCTCGCCACCCGGACTTCTCTCTCCGCCAAGCCATATTTGGCAAGATTCCGCGAGAGCCGCCATAGACACGTCCCAGTGTAAAGCCACACTCAAACAGCAGCGGTCGCGGGACGGTGGCGGTGGCGAATTGTCCGCGCGGGCACACAATGCATCCTACTGCCGCACTCAGAGACGTCACTTAACTTTAATGAGTAATTAATGTCAGAAATTTTCATTCAAATCTAGACCATAGACCCGGCAAGAATAGCGACTAGTTTTGAATTTTCATTTTTGACGTTAAGTACTCATTAACGTTATTTGACGTCTCTGAGTGCGGCAGTTATGTCCTTATGTTACCTACGTTACAACTGCTCGCCACCGCCACCGCCACCGCTGACCGCTGAGTGAGGCTTAACTTACGAAAAAGAGGGCTGGACGACGTCGGCGTAATTACGCCGGCACAGTCGTCCCGTAAGTGGCCCCTGGACATTGGGCGGGACCCCACATTTCCCAATGGCCAGGTTTGTGGCCCGGAGTTGACGCGGCGGCATACACGTTCATCGGTATGCCGCCGCGACGGAGGGAGCCAGTCGCGCGGATAGGCCGCGACTGCGTCTTGACGCAAGTCTGAGTCCGGAAACGGACGAAGTGGAGTGGGGTATTTTGGGAGAAGGCGCTGCTGAAGCCCTCTCCCCCGCTTTACCGAAGGCGAAGAACCGGGGAAATTTTTAGTGGGTAGTCCCGGAGCCTTTTACACGCCGGGTAGTCCTACACACCCCCACGGCCCAAGTCCCGGGGCCGTGGGCCGTGTAAATAGTCATTTTTGACCCCGTAAAAAAAGGCTTAACTTACGAAAGCTCTAGACAAGCCCAGGCAAACGCAGAATAATATAATTCTGCGTTTAATGTCAAATGTGATCGACACAGAAACAAAACAACAGAAACGACAGAGAGACACTATCGAACGAACGGAACACAAAACATTTCACTTTTCCCGTTTGATCGCCGGCAAATACCCAAATCTATACGTTATTGAACGGGCCCCGGCACAGTTTGGTACGGCGGAAAAATAATCCCGGCTTCCGCTAACAAAACGCCGAAAACAAGATACAAATGTACGGAACTAACAATGGGCGGGCTCGTCAAGGCTTTTCAAATGGAAACGAACATAAAGGAAAAGTCTGATATACGAGAACCGTCGTGTTTTCCGTCGCGACCTGTGGATCTCTTTTTGTTAGTGACCACGGTAATCCGCAATCCCGGAACAAATAAATAAGCTCGTATTGTGTACTCAAAGTGTACATATCGCACATCTAGTTCTTAGTCATAAATGACATTTTTAAATAAATTACGCCCGTTAATCCCCGAAGGGTAGAGTGAGGTAGGTAGGCTGACAAATAGGATGGGATTAGGCAGGGTGATGATGATACATAAATAAATGACACCTATTTATCCTCCAAAGTATAGGCAGAGATGTTAAATCAAATCTTAGAAGAAGGTGTTAAGCCAAATCTTAGAAAAGTATATGAATGCACCGACCTGTAATAAATTGAAAACAGTGCAGGACAGGAAGGAGAAGAAAAAGAAAAAGAACTACGATGCCAATCACCTCCTGGTAGCGGTTGTACCCTCAAAACTGAAGTCACGTACAACGAGTTCACTAACCCGGATCAAGACCCAGATAGGGACATCAAATTAACCCGATTAGCATCTTCAACCTTTTGCCGATCCAACGGGCGCTTGAGACAAAAATAGAGGTCACAGCAGTGCCCCTAATTGGCGGGAGATCCTGCGACGGTCGTTTATACCGTCCAATTAGCGACTGCCATGGCAACCGGGTTTTTAGCTGACAGCCGTCGTTTTCTTTGAACACTGGCCTGTTGCTAAACACCCAGTAAATACCTGTAATTGCTGCCGAAATCACATTTCAAGAAGTCAGTTTCACGGGTCAATCTTTTTGATGTCTTACAGTGACCGTGGAGAAAATTAAATATTTATGAGCGACATAACATTGTTATTTCTTCTTCTTCCTGCCCTGTTCCTTGTTATCTGTCTGTTTCCTCTTCCGTTCATATCGGTCAGACGTCATAAAGCCATCCACTCCCTTTTGATATGCTCGATTACACCAGAAAGGCGGTGGTACATTATGATTGAATGTATAGAAAAGAGAAGGAAAGAGAGCCCAATGATTCCAATTCTTACTGCTCAAGGTTTCGGCTTAGGTTTGACTGCCGGCCGCCTGCCTGATACCCTCTTTGGATATTCAGAGCCTATCTCTTCCGCAGGTGTCTTTTAAGGCGACTAAGGGTAAAAACAGTGTTAAGTAATGGGCAGTAGCATTCGTCTAATGCCATCTAGCAATATACTGCATGCCGGAAGGATGGCAATGGGGCCAAACGTATGTTAATATGGATGGGAGTGATTAATGTATGTATGTATGAAGAAAAATGCTACAGCGGCCGCCCGAAAAGGATAATTACTTCGAAATCGGATAGCGATTTCAAATATAAATTAAAATGATCAGTTAATTTCATCGACCAACTCCCTGAGTGAGCACTAAACTAAAACTAACAAGCATTAAAAGCTAAACTCTGCCCAAATGCTAGATTAGCCCGGTTCGGGAAGGATTTGCTTCCAATATCGCTTGTGTCCCTCGTTATCAAGTTCGGTTGCGAACTTCACTTATCCCCCGGCTTTCTTCCTGAGCCCGGGTAAAAATTTAAATCTAACCGGATAGGTACCTACTTACCTCGGCCGGATTAAAAATCATAAGCCGACTTAATGTCGAATCAAAGGCAGCGACATCGATTTTGGTACGTTATCAATTTGGACGGACGTTTCATGGGAAAAATCTTAGAGAAATTTGATCTGACAAACAGTGCGTGGGACTCTATCGTTCCGTTGTTTCGGATGGAATTATCTACATTGGAATTGAGCGCCATTTACTGGCAAGAAGTCTATAATTATGTTGTCACAAGATTTATTTTGTCAGCACTTCCGACTATACAAAACATTTTTAAGTCTCCAATCGATTGTCAATCTTAACTTATTTGATTTAAAGCCACTAAGTCCATTGAGATTGACATAGTAACCGGACGTAGGTGCTGTTCACTGTACTATATTGCGGACGGTATTTAATCTTTTAACCATGATGATGAAAATATTTTTGTATCCACTTCGACAGTGCTTTGTCGTAGTTTTACGGCCTAGCAAAATGGACACGAAAATGTTTGTCGGATTAATCCGACTCTGGTGGTTTATGGTCAAACGCTGTCGTTAGTTTGTCAATAATAATATAAGTACACTGTTCAAATAATGCTATTTATAATAAACAAATAAATGCTCTATCAGACTCAGCTTCAGAAATGTATGATTACACGGCGCACTTGCCTTGGGAGGATAATTGCTTTACTAAGAACGCCACTCGACCCAGAAATTCACATGCATCTAACTAAGGCATCGCATGACAAGGCGTGGATCGGACTACTAAATTGCTCGGAAGCAGAAGCAAGCCGTGAAGTAATCTGATTTATAGCTGCTCCGAATACAATAATAGAACCTCTGTCTTTTAAGGTCAATTAATTCTTCTGTGCGGCTAATACCTGTACCAGCTTTTCCTGGAAAGATCTGACGTTCATTTGATATTTTCGCAATTAATCACCCCTGGCTCCTGATCAATTGCTTTTGTCTCCCTTTTTTTTTATTTATTGCTTTCTTCTGTTTCTTCATATTATGAGCCAGTAAATTGCACTGTTATATCTTAGCTAAGAGGAGATTATAGGTCAAATATTGGTAGGTATTATAAGAATCATTTACATATTTTTTATATTTAGATAAAACTATCACTTACTTATTTCTTGTTAATTTTTTAATTTAATTAAATGTTACAAAAATATAACAAAGTACCGTCCGTCTCTTTTCTATACATTCATTCATCACTAGCACTTTTACGGTGTGATGGATGATATGAATCAAGAGGGAGTGGATGGCTTGATGACGTCTGGAAGAGGAAACATACTGCGCCGACCCCATGGACTGGGAACAGGGCCGGGAGAAGAAGACTTTCAAAATTAACAAAGAAAAAGAGGTCAGAAAAAATTGTGTTCAGATCGAAGCCGCTTCCTCGACGAAAATTTTTTTTTTTAATTTTCTGTCCTATTTTTCTTTGTATCAGTTATTTTTTGAAAAACAGGGAGATTAGGGCAAACTGTAATATAGCTGCTATACAAGTAAATAAATATTGGTGGTGCAGGTTACTATTCAAATTAAGGGTTGGTCACTTGGTGTGAGAGAGAAAAGAGTCGACAAATTACGACTCGTTGTTAGTTAGTTTTAAATTCTCCCTATATTTTAGGGAAGGCAAAGGGTCTAGCCCATACAGCCAAGTCTTTAGTGTATATTTTATCTGTAGTTTTATGAAATAATGAGTGGGTGAAATGTATGATTGAAATGAATTTTACGTTAAAATATGGGTGCCACATATTTTAACGCATCTAGGGAGTACTTGGCGCGAATTTAATGGTAACAGAGTTCATGATAGTGCTTGATGAAATGGATAAAACCACTTTTTATAGTGATCTTCACCACAACATCAAACACATCATGAGACTTATTTTCGATGATTCTGCATAATTGCACATCAACACGGATGCTTGTGCATCAAAATAACACCACTTTCACTGCACAAAATCCACTCAGTATCAATTTTTGAATTAGTGAAAATAAATCTGACTGACACCACAAACCGCGCCAAACACATTACGACTCGTTGTTTCAGTTGACTTAATTAAAAGCGTTCACAATTTATACTTTTAATTGTCATTCAACTAGATACATTTAGCTTACAACACGTTCGGTGTGAACGCAGCCTCAAATTCCCCGACTTCAGACCAAGACATCGTGTCAGGTTTTGTTGCAAACTAAACTGAACGCTATCACTATCCAAATTCCAACTTATATCGGGGAGCGTCAAATATTTGTTCGTCGCAAAATTGATGCGTGCACATTGAGCGACGCGTCGGCTTAGGCTGAGGTGCGGCTTACCAGCCACCCCCGAGGTGTCCCAGCGAAAAAATAGGCTTAAAAGATTTACTCCGTTGAGACGACGCCATGACAATTTTGCTAACAGATCTTTTTCATGGTTCCCCGGTGAGAATGGAAAACGAATTTTCCTTAATAACCCTCCGTGTGTACACCGCTTTCTGTTCCCACGCGATTTAAAAAAAATATTTGGGGTCGGCGCAGTATGTCTGCTTTCCAGCTCTAGGATTTGCCTAAGCCTTTATAACTTACTAGGTTTCTATAGTTGACATAAAACGTAAATCGCAATATATGGCTAGGTGGTATAAGAGGAACGCTATTTTGCACTAGGCGCTAATTTTGGCGCGGAGTAAATGAAAAAGTTCTTCCCCAATTCTGAGCTCCAGTTGACATTATTTGAACTATTACTTCCCATCTTACTCTTTTTTTATGTTTTATACCAAAAAGGTGCTAGTAAATAATGAATGTATAGAAAAGAGACGGATCGGACCATGTCGAGAGACCGATAAACGGAGAGAGTGATTGGAATGACAACATTTCTAATACATACTGCTCAAGGTTTGGCTTGGGTTTTACAGCCGGCCGCCTGCCTGACACCAACCCTCTTTGGGCAATAATCCAATTTCTAAACTTGATTAAGGAAGGTATGCGACCTGTAACCGGACAGATAAAGGCTTAGAAAGTAACTTGCTTAACTTCGACCCTTGTTTAATACAAGATTTGACTGGAAAACGTACGAAATAAACGAAACACTCTAATATTAGATCTCTTAATGTTTGTTTCGTTTGGATAATCCTGTTTACGTTGCCATGGCCTAGTAGTAACTATAGAATATCAGAAGATTAAAAGATCCTGTTTGGATAATTGACAACATTTAATTTTTTGAACATACTTTATTATGATGTTATATGAAATTAGACAGAAAATGATGACAACCATTTTTTTTTCTGAATTCCGTCGTTTTCATAATTATAAACAATCATGATTAAAATTCCGGTCATTCTAAACAGACGTAAGTGCCAAATGACGTCACAGTTACGAAAAAATGGTGAAATGACAATCTAGCGTTTCCGGTGGCAAAAATAAAAACATATTAATTGAAATGTTTGAAATAAATTTTCAAGTAAAATACGTTTTAAATTTGTTAAAATTCAAGTCTCTCAAGGATTCCAAATTTATTGTTACTTTATTAATGTTGTATTAATATTTTCGACGATGACAATTAATGACAATGGATTTGATTCATGACTGACAAACATGATATTGATTGATTGCGGGACTGTGACGTCATCGCATATTTTTTAAATTTATTTTTCTGTAATTAAGTAAGAAAAAAATATAAAAAAAATATTTTCGAAGTCAGGATTGGAAAATAATGAAAACGGTATTTTTATTTTGGGGGGTTTTTGGGGGGTCAATTCTCCGTACGATTGTCCCCAAAAGTCCATCACCAAAACACCTTGTCACAATCATTATTTTAAGGCAGCATCAACTTCCATTCGCTACCTTTGAATTCATAGCATCCATCACCAGAAAAGTGATAATGTAAATAAAGTGTTAAAAATGGCACAAAGTGGAAAAAAGTGATCGGAGAATGGAATGGGATGGTAAAACTTGATTATCAATGGAAAATTGTGGTTAGGAAAAAGTTCGATACGGGAATCGAACCTGCATCATCCGCAATCCGGGCAGATGCTTTTACCACTTGGCCAACCAAACGTTAGAATATCAATGTTAGGTTGCTACAGCAAAACAAGTACTATAAAAATTAACTAAGCCGCTTAAAGCTCAAAACAGGTGGAGAAATTTCGTAATGACTCGCGACCTACATAGGTAAGCCTTGATTAATTTTGAGCGCGGTCAGGTCATAATAAGCACGCGTTCTGGGTCATAATTTGTGTAATATTAGAATTTTAAACAATGTCTTGTTTGTTGTTAGTTAGGCCTTAGTCATCGCTGATGGTGGTACTAGGCCAATATAAAGTTTTGATACATAGCCTCTCCACTTCTGTTGTGGTATTACATACATACATACATAAATCACGCCTATATCCCCGAAGGGGTAGGCAGAGGTGAACTAGCATCCACGTTTCGCCAATTATGTTAGGTCCCATGTAATAGGTGGCGAGCCTATTGCCATATATCGGGCACAAAAGTGTCGCAGTACATTGCTAGATGGTATAAGAGGAACGCTGCTGCCCATTCCTCATCACTGATTTATCCTTAGTCGCCTTGTACGACACCCACGGGAGAGATTTGGGGTGCTGACAATTGTATTCTCCTCTGCCGTCACCACACGGCTTGTGGTGGTATTATATTGGGACGATATAGACTTTAAAAGAATATACATACTTCATCATTACCATCACCAGCCCTTTAATGTCCCCACTGCAGGGGCACGGGCCTTCCCTATGGATGGAAGAATATAGGGAGATTGGACCATAACACACCACGCTGGCCCAGTGCGGGTTGCTGGGTACTAACGACTGCAGATGCAACCGGGACCAACGGCTTAATGTGCCTTCCGAAGCACGGAGGAACTCGAGATAATCAATTTTCGGTCACCCATCCAATGGCTTAGCGAAATTGCTCAGTTTGCGCAATCGCAGGCCAAGGGCTCTGTGCCACTGCGCTAGCGTGCTCCTCCTACATATACATACATAAATCACGCCTAAAGGTAGGCGCAGTTGAATTAAGTTAGGTTCCATGCAATAAGGTGCCGAGCCTATTGCCATCTAGCGGGCACAGAAATCGCAGTATATTCCTAGGTGGTATAAGAGGAATGCTGCTGCCAATGACTCATCGTAGTCTTCAGCCATATATAAGATTTATAATTATTTTTTGTAGTGCTCCGTCAATACGATTACGAATCGAACTGAATCGAACTTCGAAAAGTTCGTGCTACTATCAAAACCGTGCCATTAGTTTAGTTTTCCTAAAATTGCAGCCTTTATGATTCGAAAGAGGTTATATTATGCCAAATTTTGACATAACGTTTTTGCCCCAACCAGCGTGCCATGTTTTTTAATCCGTGGCTCAGGTTGGATTTATGAATAGAGCACTTAGCATAGTTTAGTGCACTGCACGCTTCAATGCACGCCCCATTTCTAGCGGGCCCTGACCCAGATCGCGGAATGTGAACATTTATTTTGTAGGCCAATCCAATGTGAGCTGATTATCTGAGATTTCGCATTTCATTTTCAACCTGACATATAATACATACATATATACCATCACGCCCATATCCCCGAAGGGGTAGGCAGAGGTGAATTAGCACCCACGTTTCGCCAAATATGTTAAGACCCATGTAATAGGTGGCGATCCTATTGCCATTTTTCGGGCACAAAAGGCTCAGTACCTACATTGCTAGGTAGTATACGAGGAACGCTGCTGCCCATTCCTCTTTCTTAGTCGCCTTGTACGACACTCACGGGAGAGATTTGGGGTGGTAACAATTGTATTCTACTCTGCCGTCACCACACGGCACCTGATAACCTGACATTCGTCTTAAACGCAACTTCTCGTTTCTTGAGCGGGGGCGAGCGGGGCGAGTGGGGGAGAGCGGGGGCGAAGTTGTGTGCGGAGATTTCTTGCATATTCCAGGTTCTACTAGCAATTTATCTCGGCGCTGCAGTCGTGCCAACTGAAAACATGAACGTCAATATAAAAACGTTGTCTTTTAACTACTTCGTTATTAGAATGCACCAAATTCTTTATTTCTTGCAAATTTTTCAAATTAAATTTTAAAATTGAGTAAATGAAAAGATACCCAGTAAGAGAACAAAATGGAATCATCCTCAGAATTAACATGACTATCTGAATGTTTGTGGTATTCCACATTATGGTATTTCTGTCGCAAGCAAATCGTCAATTACAGCATTTCATAAAATGGCGGCATTTCGTGAACTAAGGAATCGAACTAAGTTTCAGCCCCACGATATACCGACTTATCCATCTCCTTATAATCCTATTAGCATTTTGATTATTAAAATAATACATTTAGAGCAAAAGTTTTAACTATTCCAGAAAAAGAAAATTTTATAGCTCGTACCTACAGCAACAGCTCTTACTTTTAATTTCTTTTTAAACGTTTAAACAATAAATTTTCTGCTAACTTATTTTATTGCAAAGCATTTTAGATTTAGCATTTTAGATTACTATAGACAACCGCATATAGTTTATCACACACCCAGTGTAAATACAATTCTCTTTTATTTATTTTTCCGATGGCATTTAAGTACACTGACTTACCGTCAGTACTTTAACACAGTACAATGCTGAATATCTAGACTAGACGGTAATTAATAAGACTTAGATAGAGAAAATTTTACAAACTGTGGTAGCCCAGTCCGGTTATTGTATAAATTGCGTGATAGTTAAGTCCTCCTTGAATTTCTTAATTATGTCACTATTAAACAGTCAAGCCGCAAATGAATCGAGTACAGGTTTAATGAACCGAGCTGCGAGACAATTACTCATCGTTATAAACAACCAAAGGCGGACTAATAGGAAACACATGGCTACGGCTATTAGCCTAACATGGCGCCCAATTAGACGGGAATTTTTATGCAATCAAAATGGCCGACAATCCGTCTGTACATATTTCATATAAAAAATCCCTTGTTGAATATTTGGCTTATTTTAAAAGGATAACTATTTTCTTTATCGATAAATATAAGCACAAAGGGTGTAATTTACAAGTCATGAAAGTACGAGTATCCATAGTAGAAGCACTTCATTCTCATCTGATTTATATCATCTATCACACCAGAAAACTTAGCCAAGGTTTCGGCGTAGGTTTTGCAGCCGGCCCCTGCCTGACACTAACCCTCTTTGGGTATGCTGTTGTTGGCACTATAAGAACTAAATATGATTTATACAAAAACAAACATCTTTCAAAAAACTTGCTTTATCGTTAATTTGTAAACGTAAAACTCACAATGATTTGTAAAATACAAACTTATACAAAACGGTCCTCACATCTAACATGGTATAAAATTGCCTTTTGACATAATGTAGTCCTCAATTAAATTCCCACGCACAAATTAATTGTACCTCAGTCGAGTGCCCCCCTGCCAATTGACCGACATTTTAATCGGACCGAAACCTTTTAATCTTGTTATACCCCATCTTTAAGGTAAACAACGAAATAATAAGAGGGTTCACGAGTGCCTTGGATCTGGTATTTTGATATTACGTCATTTTTAGGAGAGTAATTAGAGTAAAAAATTCCTGTTTTAATTTAGAACCGATATTGGGCTTAATTATAATTAATTACTTTTCGAAACTGTTTTGTGAAGGGCGTTTTAATCTGGTGTATTGTGTTCTGAAACCCGGTATAAAATTGTTGGGCTCCATTCGACGATATTTTGATCTAGCATTATTTATCTACGTTTATTGTTTTCACTCATTACAAATCGTTAAACAAAACAATTTTGTTAAGTTTACTGTTTTGTGGCAGTTTGTATTTGGTAATTAGTTCTATTTTCTCATTGCGCCGATAAATTTACTATTTTTTATGGACTAGAAGAGAAACGAGAGAAGTGTACTATTTTTTATTGTGCAATAAAATAAAATAAATAAATAGAACCTGTCCGCACCGCTCAAAACTTTGAAAACACTACAGAATGTCAAGTTTACGAGCAAATCCGGGCTCGCACAAAGCGACCGATAGCGACTGGAGCGGCGGCAAAGTTTATTTCCCAATAAAACCATATTCCGCACCATAAACATTGATCCGCCCAGGAGATATCTAAATGGGCCCAAAGAAGGAAGCCGTTAGATATTTTTGTATACATTTCGTCCTGTATGGATATCCGAGCGCTCCCGAAATCATTTACGAAGTGCTTTTGTGATACACGTCATGGTACTACTGGGAATATCCGACTAGTCTGTTTATATTGTACGAAGACGATAAACAGATACAAGCCTGTGATATTATATATATTGTACTGAAGAGGAGGCACGCCATGCCATATTGTATAGTGTACGTATTGCGAATCACGAATGAAATATAATGTAATGTGTTCGCAC
Organism: Cataclysta lemnata; assembly: GCA_963931975.1. Taxonomy (NCBI): domain Eukaryota; kingdom Metazoa; phylum Arthropoda; class Insecta; order Lepidoptera; family Crambidae; genus Cataclysta; species Cataclysta lemnata. The sequence goes on along the minus strand of OZ008355.1, from coordinate 4,446,463 downwards.
ACAATTTAATTTTGTCAATAGCACAAAGTCTAGACGTTGTTTTATTGACAAAATAAATACATCGCTTATTAAATACATGAACGGCATAACTCCAAAAAGACAGAAGCTTTATGTGTTCTAACAATATTACATTAAAACTGACTTTGGCAATGATACGTTTGATGCGTCTTGAGTTATGCGCCTTTTGTGATACAGCCTTTATAAAGGGTACTAAATAGCGTCTCGTAAAATATTTATTTCTGTATTGTTATGTCGAATATTACAATGATAAACTATATATTTTAGATGGTGATTGGTGATTTTGTAGACATCTTTTTTATTATATTATAAATATTAGATAATTACTTACAAAGAAGAACGTGTCAGAAATATTTCTAGAAATTATATCCTAAGGCCGCGTCATATGTGATCCCGACGAATGTTTAATATACCGATTGGTGCATTAACACCCACCGAGATTTCGCCAACTATGTAAAATCCCATGTTTATTTATTTTTATTTTTGTAAAGTAAAATTTGTAAAGGGCGAGCCCATTGCCATCTATCCGGCACGTATATCGCAGTATATAGCAAGATGTTTTAACTCTTAGTCGCATTGTAAGATTCCTGTATTCTGCTCTGCCGTCACCACAGAAAATTTACACGTAAATGTTAATTTAATTTTTTCACTGATGTCATAAGTCATTTTCATATTGAGGTAACTATTTCTCGTTTGTTGGTTCAATCCCGTTTTGTGGTTAAACTTGCTCAAACACAAAACATCTTACAGTACAGTGTGTAATACAATTCACCACAGGTAAACTGACGCAAAACTCAAATATATTTTCAACCTTAACTAGTTGGACGTGAAGGCCAAAATTGTTTACGAATTCTAGACCAACCCGATACGTTCTGTGGGCTGTACCTTTTCAGAACATTAATAGTCACTCAGTTCCCTAGTTGTTCACACAATACACTAACTTACGAAAACAAACCTCTCGACGCGGCAGTTACAAGAGCGATGCAAAAGGACTATTATAGACAAACATGGGGCAGCAGTCCAGAAGGCAATTTAATCAATTACTAACGATGCAAGGCCGGCAATATACCCACAAGTTCGAACAAGGATACCTAACCGACGTTTAGTTGCTTGGAATACGAGACGAGTTGGATTACTTGAGAGTAATAAGACTGTGTTTGAATTTAATACTTAAATATTTAGGCTGGAGTTTACCAGCAAGTAAACAGTCGATTATTATTTTACACGTTCTTTTTGACATTTACCAGTATGGCAGAAATGTCAGAAATAGACGGTTAACTTCAATTCGCTTGTTTTGCGTGTTGGTGAACTCGAGCTTTAGTGGTTAATTTAGTTTATGCACACACTACGGGCCGAATAGAGAAGGTGACACGCAGGTGGCCGGCTGTAAAACCTAAGCCAAAAGCTTGAGCAGTATCGATTGAACTGCTCTCATCCCAATCATTCTTTCTATTTATTGGTCTCTCGACATGGTCCGCTCCATCTCTTTTCTATACATTCATTCATTACTAGCACCATTTCGGTGTGATGGATGATATGAATCAAAAGGGAATGGATGGCTTGACGATCTGACCGTTATTAATGGAAGAGGAAACATACTGCGTCGACCCCAGATAAACTGGGAACAGGGCAGAAAGGTGATGATGCAAAGATTTTTATTCAACGAAACAGTTTTGTGTTGTTATTTGTTAGCTCATTGTTAGTAACGAGAACCACAATTAGATGCAGTTAAGTGTTCAATTACTTAGCTATATCATTTTACACGAGATTTTGGTTTATCTATATTGTCCAACGTCGATAGTTTTTGTAGTGATAAATAATACCTACAGTATTCTACAGCACTTTGTATCTAGTAGTTTATCCTGCAAGTAGCGGAATTTCGTAGCAAACTACATTACAGCAAATACCGTAGTAGGATCTACGACCGTAGCGTTGTAAATCGCGGAAGCGTAGTTAATTCGTGATCAGCAACATTGCTGTTTTTGTACAAATGCCTCATAATGGTGCACAAAGAGGACCGGCATTGTATGTTGAACCGCTCTCTCGGTCAGTTCTTCAGTATAGCAGTAAATACCTACAGTAAAGGCCTACAGAGTAGTAACATTAGTGCTACGATTATAAGACGTAGGATATAATCGTAGCATACACACGTAGCAACCGTAACATCGTAGTTTAATTTAGACAGTACAATGCAAGTCGTGTCTTGCACTCAACATTGATTAATTCACTTTGCTGGTGGCGAATTACGTCACTATAAAGCCAGCGGAGGGGACGAACGACCTCCCTTATTTTCATAATTATGTATTATTATGAAGGAGCTAAAGATATACTTTTGCGGTCACCCATCCCGTGACTGACCTTTGGAAACGTAGCTTAACAGACACAATAGCAGGATGGGCTAGCTTATTAATTTAGACGTGCAATATAACGTAACAATAGAGCCACGTGAATACGGCCAGACGGTATAGCGTGGATTCGAAATAAAAACAAGAGCAGATGAAAAGGCCATCTAATTAAATGGAGGAACAAACACGGTATTAGGGTCAACACTCCCAGAGACTTTCTTCACTCTATTGTGGCGATAAAACTAGGAACACACTCGGTGGAAACTTAGCTTTAATTTATGTTAGAATTTTAATACGCATTGTGCTTATTCGATTTATACTATTCACATGATTTGTAACCACACGTCACATGAATGATTTTTAAAATTAGGTATTTTTAGTTGCTTTTTAAGGTTTTTTTATAGTAATAAAAATTATATGATGCTACTTGTACACATAATTCACGTATGTATATAGTTATTCTAGATAGAAGAAGCAGAGTTCCATCCACCGTTAAATTCTTATTTGAAATTCCATTTAATAATTTATAAAATTCTCAAATGACCGCAATGCTGTCCAGCACAACCTTATTAATATAATAAATCAGACTATTATAAAATTAACATTTGCATAAATATTAACTGTGACTTATTGCTCCCAGTATATCGCATGCTTTATCTACATTGAATCGTCCTCCATTTTAATTTCGGTTCTGTTAGAATTATTTATGCATCCATATACTGAACACTAAGCGGAACATAATAACGACTTTAAATAATGTTTTTAATTAATAGAAGCGTAAGCGTATAATATATTTAGCTCGTATATTTTGCCGTGTGGTGACGGATGGCAGGAAACAATAATCTGTACGCAAAACTGCGCTGCGGCGTCTCATCGTGAAAATCTACGAGCTCGCACGACGCATCGCAAGTACTTGCGAATTGATTCCTTCAATTTCATTCTTCCATGTTTTGCATCGCATCGCTGCAATTATGTTGTAGTTTTCTGCGTTGCGAATTCGCATCGCGCCATTTTACAGTTATGTGGCTCTAACTGCCGCACTCAGGGACGTCAAATAACGTTAATGAGAACTTAACGTCAAAAAAGGACAATTCAATACTAGTCACTATTCTTGCCGGGTTTTGACATTAAATACTCATTAAAGTTAATTGACGTCTCTGAGTGCGGCAGTAAGGTCAATACAGCGATGAATAATGGACAGCAGCGTTTCTCTTATACCGCTAGCAGTTATACGGGGAATTATGTGCGCGTTAAATGGCATGGGACCAAAACATAATTAGCGAAATACCCTTCGGAAATAAATAGGCGTGATTTGAAAATGTTCAATGTTATGTATTTTAATCGCTATTTTGTTCACAGGTGTGCAATAAGATCTTCGGAAACGCTTCAGCCCTGGCGAAACACAAACTAACACACAGCGATGAACGCAAATACGTCTGCATCACATGCGCCAAAGCCTTCAAGAGACAAGACCATCTGTAAGTGTCAGGAAATATTAAATTGTATTAGTATTGTATTAGTTACTAATTTTCGTCTTCTCCTTGTCCTTATCCTACTCTCAGTAGGGTCGGCACAACTGTCTTCTTCCACTCTCCTCTATTAGACGCGAGCTCAGCATGAACTCTTCCTCATACTTTACCTTTTCATAATCTATTACGACATAATCATTCTAGATCCATGGACATCCATACTTAACATACCTCTAAACACGTAACATTCATTGCATTGGTTACTAAAATAAGCGCGTAATAAAAAGAGATGATTAGCATTGGAGCAAAAGAGTACTGCGAATTGATGTAGTGGGTGGAAGTAAAGAGGACGACCACAGAAAAAACGGTCAGATTGCCTGAAAGACAATAAATTAGGGAAAAAGTAACGAAACTGAGGAAAGTCTGGTACGTTTTTTGTAATTATAGCGAGACAGACAAAATTTAAACAATATTGATGCCTTTATTTAATCCAAAAATAAAAATGGGTAATACCTATTTTTATAGCCACTAATCGTTTCGATATTCTATAACGGATGATGACTTATTAAATGCATTAAAAACAGACACATCATAGTAATACTTAGTTTACGTGCTGTTCCGATCTCAAATAAATCAGCTTCATGGCGCTGCGGCCCAGATAAAGGACATCATGCATCAATTAGCCAATAACTTAGCCTGTGCCATAACAAGCCTAACATATGTCGACGGTCCAAGGTGTCGGCTTAATCGGTGCTTACATCGCATGAATATTGATGCGGCACTGCACACGGCGCGGTGTATCGACTCAGCTGCGGTCGTGTTCCAATAACCCATTTGGATCATTGTGGCCATATAGATCAATTGACAAATGTAACGATCAGAACTGTACCAATGCGGGGGACGTACAATGGAACCTACATTCACGGATTCCCTATGGATGGATGAATGGACAATAACCCACCACGCTGACCCAATGCGGATTCAAGGATATTAACGACTGCATATATAGCGTAGAGCAACGGCTTAACGTGCTTTCGAAGAAGGGGAACTATAGTCCGACAACTTCGTGCGTGACCTTCCTGCGGTATGAGGGGCGGTGGCGGGGACGAGGCGCTATGGATGTAGGCGGGGGTGGGTGATGCGGGGAGGAGGGAAAACTCGCTCCTCCACGCCTCGCCCGCCCCCGCCTCATCTACTGTGCCCCGTCCCCGCCACCCGTCTCGTACCGCAGGAGGGTCGCGCACGAACTTGTCAGTCTATAAGAATAATATAATATGTTTGGCACCTATGGAGCCTGTGCCCCAACAGTGGGGACATTAAAATGATGATAAGTGTAGTAATGGAGTAAATAGACACCTTCAACTTCATCACAAGTTATGTATTCTAGGTTGAATACCTTGACCTCGACCGTGCTTAGCGGTTCATAGATGCAGGCTCATCATCATCAACTTCCTGCCGTTTTTCTGCCTGCCTAGGTTTTCTGGGTTCTCATTAATATCAGTCAATCATTATCAAACCATCCACCCCTGTTTGAATAAACACTACACAGATGTCTTAATTGCCCGTCCTATCCTTACTAAAAGTCAGTCGTGAGACAGTGGGACAGGCAGAGGATATGTCAATCAATGTTCCACTTTATTCCGACCCTGGCGAACATAGCCTCTTGTCTGTTGTCGCGGATCAGTATAATCTGAACATCTTTAAGGCCAAAGTGAACAGGCATCGCATGTACCATCTCAGAGGCCTAGCCAAGTGGTTTATCTATTCGAACGCATAGAAAACAAAAGTAGTGTTTTCACTGTAATACGTCAGTTTAATACTTTTTGTATTCTATGCGTTCGATAGATTGACCATTTTGGCTAGGAGGGCTGGCCTCATCGTAGTTTTCAGTCGCTCTAACTAACCCTCTTTGGGTATGCTGTTGAATGGATGCATGTTATCGTACTATAAATAAATAAGCCATTGTTTTCCCCAGAAACGGCCACATGTTGACGCACCGCAACAAGAAGCCGTACGAGTGTAAAGCGGACGGCTGCGGCAAGTCTTACTGTGACGCGCGCTCCCTGCGCCGCCACAGGGAGAACCATCACCAGCCTCCCGCTGAAAACAGTAAGTGGCATCTCCTAGTAAAGTTGGTCGAATGGTCAGTGGCCGTACCATGACGTATTGTCATGGTACGGCCACTGACCATTACGTCTTGCCTATATTAAAGTATTAGTGCGATACATGAAGTATTAGCGCAATCCAAACGCGGATGACCTTTTTTTTGTCACCCATTAAAGTTGTTGTTTTATGATTTTTTTATTATTATTTGATTTTATTTGAATATTATAATTAAGGTTCAAACATTTATGTATGGGACATAAAACATACCTTATCGGGACTAGTTCCGAACTGCATTGTTACAGCTCAACATAAATCTAAAATTACCTGTGCAGTTCAACTTTCGGTCTGAACTCAATTCAGTAGTGGCGTAAAAGGCACTGAGCGAGAGCACCGCAACTAAGATTTACGGCGCAAGTTTCAAAATAATATAGAAAATGCTTGAATGCGCGCAGTTTCCTTGCGTTTGATTTACTAAGAAACTTTGCTAAGTGGTTACTATTATATAACTTGTACAACATACTGAGAGACTTTGACGAGAAACTATGACTTAATAAATTTTATATTCATGTAATTTTATTTTCATATTATATCTATTCAATAGGGTTAGTGTCAGGGAGGCAGCCGCCTGTAAAACCTAAGCCAAAACTTTGAGCAGTATGGATCCAAATGTTAGAAAAATTATCATAAAGAAAGGCGTCTGCCCGGAATGCCGAGGACGCGGGTTCGATTCCATCCATCGTGGCTATAATTTTTCCAACTTTTTCTAAACACAAATTTTTTTGTGATGTATTTACTAAGTTTAGTTTTTATTTATTGTTATTTAACAACACTTATCACTATTCTTACAGGGGTTTTTTCGTTATTTGAATAACTATTCAAATTATGTTGGCTAACTTACTTATCTAACTGCCGCACTCAGAGACGTCAATTAACTTTAATGAGTATTTAATGTCAAAATTTTTCATTCAAATCTAGACCATAGACCCGGCAAAAATGGCGACTAGTTTTGAATTGTCATTTTTTGACGTTAAGTACTCATTAACGTTATTTGACGTCTCTGAGTGCGGCAGTATGTTATGTACCCCCGAATACAGAAACGCTAATCAAAGTTTGAGTCTTGCTTAACATTTAAATATTGTCAAAATTGACGTTTTTTCAAATTCTGACAGGTAATGTCCACTTAACTTTTTAAGTAGTGGTCCAAATTTGAGTAGCGTTTCTGTATTCGTGGGTTACCCTACTAGATGTAATGTTGAATGCATAAAGAAAAGAAAGCAATATACATACTGACCTTAACATTAATTATTTTATTTAGTTATCTGTTAGGTTCTTCAATTACCATACCAAGAACCTTACTATGAATACTAATAAATAGAATAATAGAGGGGGCCTCTAATGACCGATCACACAAAAGCATAGGTCCAAACCTTCATTTGTCATTGTTACGCATTCATTTCTACCGTATGATCCAAGTTTGCCGTAAATTGAGTGTTGCCAACGTTTGGATTAAAACATTTCTACCATTAGGTTCATCAAGCAGCAGTGGCGGCAGTACTAAAGGAAGCGAGAGCGATTCAGCTTCACACCGAGTGGCAACACCAACATCTCCGCGACGGAATAATGCATCACATACTGAGGTAATTACAATTAACAGCGACTTAAGTAATACAAAACAGACGAGTATCTCCAGAGGACTTTCACACTTAAAGTTTTCTTAAGTTGTTAATCTGCTACCTTCCCACCATTATTCCCATCGCAATAAGAACATGGAGTAATCCTTTGTGTTTCTCGTCCCCTAATTCCTTTTACTATTTACACAATTCTTCAGTAAAGTAGGAAGTAACACTGGTACTGGTTATACCTCTACCAGTGTTACTTCCTACTTTATAGGACCAAAATACCCTAAAATTAATAGGCGTAATTAAGTTATGTAGGTATGGATAAGTAAAATATCTAAATTGTAAAAAAAATTAGAAAATTATATAGTCCCAATTTTGGCCGCCTGCCGTTGGTAGCACTCTACGTTTAAGCAGTTAGGACTAAATTAAGAACATTGACAACGACAGTGACATATATCTTAAAAGAACCGCCTCTCTCTAAAGTCGTGAAACTTCCGCCATCAGCAAACTAGAAATGCATTTCGTATTCAACCAAATTTAATTTCCACCAACTGGGAAGCGTCCATTTTTAAAATTGAGCGCCAAGAGCTAGGTTGGGCGTTATACGTTTCAAGGCCCGCTGACAAGGCCCTAATTAATCCCGCTTTTTATTGTACTTAAATGTAACTGGCACGGTTCCATCTGGCTGGGTGTGTAATATTCAAAGCCACAACCGCCCTTATTAATTATCCAATTAGCCCCTAATCCGCTCTTTTCATTTCGTGCCGTAATGAACCTAGCGACCGGTGCTGTTTGCACGAGGCATCTGAGCGGCTCGTCTGCGAGGGAATAATCCATCAATAATATTCCTCTACTACAAAAACAAAGCGATCCTAATGGTGGATTTATTTATTTAATAAGGAACACCGACAGAATACATTATTCTCTGGTTGCTTTGCACCGTCTAGTATAGTTCTGACTTGTGTTTCACTGGTTGAGATTGCTGTCTAGCGTTAAGTTCGCCATTTTTATATTTTGTGCAATAAAGTTTAACATGAAAAAATATTAAGGTGTTTACATTTATGTGGGGTTTTTTGGAATATTGGTTTAATAATGTAATAAAACAACTTTTACAATTTTTACTAAAAAAGAGTTTACGGCCTATTCTACTATTCTTAGACCTGCTAAGTATACACAAAAAGTTTTAAAAAAATCGGTTAAGCCGTTTAGAAGGTGTTCGATAACAAACACTGTAATTAATCAGACATCTCATGTGATTAGATATATGTAGACTATAGTAGTTTACAACTTTACCTTCTATACTGGCCTGGGAGCGAACAAATAACGTAGAATAGGCCAGCCCCAACTCATCCCAATGGGTGTCGTAAAAGTCGACTAAGGGAGATTACAGCGTACCCAAAGAGGGTTGGTGTCAGGCAGGCGCCCAGCTGTAAAACCTAAGCCAATACCTTGTGCTATATGGATTGGAATGTTGTCATTCTAAACCCCTCTCTCCATTCATGGGTCTCTCGACATGGTACGTTCCGTCTCTTTTCTATACATTCATTCATTACTAGCACCTTTACGGTGGGATGGATGAAATGAATCAAAAGGAAGTGGATGGCTTGATGACGTCTGACATATGAATGGAAGAGGAAACATACTGCGCCGACCCCAGATAGACTGGGAACAGGGCAGGAAGAAGAAGAGTAGTTTACAACGTTGGTACAAAGAAAATTATAAGAATGCGGCGGCTGTTAACCCTAAGCCGAAACCTTGAGCAATATAATTATGAGTTGCAATGATGTCATCCCAAACGCTCTCTAGATGATATTATAACCGATGTATATCCTACGTGGATGATATAAATCAGAAGTGGACGACATGTGTCCTTTATGAATGGAACAGGAAACATACTACACCGACCCCAGATAAACTGGGAACAGGGCAGGAGGATAATGATGATGAAATTTGACACAGAATATCAACTCTCAGTAATGACCAAATCTAGCTGTTCACGCCAGTATTTTTATTTTATCTGTGCATGAACAAAAAGTTTATATACGTACCTCTGTGGACTGAAAAATGTGATGTTATGCGCCAGATAAGTCTGCGCGTGATGGGTGGCGCTGCTCGCTCACATTGACACTCCTAGGCGAAAAAATAGCAGGCGGGTTTTTAGTTCCAATTTTGACCACGCGCAGACTTATCGGGCGCGCACTCTATCTGTGTTGATTCAAATTCGACCGTGCTACAAACCACCACAATGTAAAGTTGATTAATTGAATATTCTATTCTAAATCCAACAAAATAGCATTTATTGACATAATTTTCTTGCCTAAACACTACCAGATATTTCTTACTCGGTGCGTGATAACAGAATACGCCTGCGTGCTACACATACTATACTAAAAAAACCTATTCCAAATTACTTTTCCTTGGCTTTTGAAAGTTTCCGTCGAATTCCCTTTTGTTCTATTCCCCCACACAGTTTCGAATCACAGGGGGGATTTTTCAGTTATACGAACTTTTTAAATTAGGAAGTAAGATGCCTCTAGTCAATACTGACATAACAATATTATAGTGGTCGGGAGTGGTGAATTAACCCAATACAATCTATAGTTCTGATTCTGTAATCAGTCATGGATATATTAATTGTTATATTAATTGTTGGGTTCTAAACTCATGGGTATATTAATTGTTTGTCATCATTATCTTGCTGAACTTTTCTCAGGTTACCTGTAGTCGGCGCAGTGTATTAAAACATGTTTATTCTTACATTAATATCGATCAGACATCATTAAGTTATCAACTCCCTTTTGATTCTTTAAATTGACACCGGAATAATAGGAAAAAAAATTGATGGGTCAGGTAGGGAAGATGTCAATTACTGTTCCACTTTATTCCTACATTGGCGAACAGAACTTCTTTCTCGAGATATGTTTTCCCGGAACTGTATAATCTAAACAACTTTAGGCCTAGAGTACAGGCAGCATTCTAGGCGAGCATGGCACGCGCTCGCCTTGGGCCTTATCGTAGTTTTCCATCAGACAATATTGTGGTCAAACGTCCACCCTATTAAACAAAAATAAACTTGCCCACTTGTATGATAATAAAAAGATAGTAATAAATGAAGTTTCTTGCAGATTATTTAAGGTTTGTGATAATATAGCTACAAAAAAATGACAAATTTAAATTATAAAATTAATAAAAATCTATGTACTATTACAGCCAACCACCACCAGCTCCGAGAAGACAAGCAGCCAGAGTTCAACGGACACGAGCCCGCCGGGCACGCCGCCCGCACCCCCCACTCCCCCTACTCGGCCCAAGCCCAGATCCAGCAGCTCCAAGTCAAAATCGAACTCTTCGGTAAGTGTTTGTTTTTAATTAAAAATATATATATATATATGTCCGTCATTGTGTAAAGGAGGACATGATAGCGAGAGGAGTGGATGAGAAATTGGTGAAGGGTCGAAAGGATTGGAAGAAAATTACATGTTGTGCCGACCCCACCTAGAGCGGGATAGGGCAGGAGGAAAAAGCATAATATGTCAGTCATAGAAACTTACTACGGAACCTACGAAATTCGGTTCCAAAAAATTACTTATCAGTTAGAAATTTCTATATAGTAATAAGGGAATTCATTAAAGACAGATAGACTATAATATTATTTATATAATAATATTTTTGGTTGGTTAAAATACCTTACAAAATACACTTTTTAGTTTTGGCAACATTTTTAATTGTACTAAAATGGACCTGTACGTCTAGCAAAGACAATATTTTCCTCTCGCTTTAGTTCCCACAAAATCCCAAGACAAAACATTGTCAAGTGGTGGAGAGAGATTTTACGTACTCTTTTGTGCTAGGCCTGTTGAGTAACGCTACGAAATATTTGCCTCCTACGAAATGGTAGCATTGCTGCGCTACGAATATTTGGACGCGAATACTCCTACGCTTACCCGTAGCGTGGTTGTACGCTACGGCTGAATAGAACGAATGAAATAAATCGTATCATCTAGCTCAAAGTAAGTAGCCTAAGCACTTGTGTTATGGATACTAGATGACGGACATATTTTTAATATAATAATGTATATAAATGTAGAAAATACACTACATAAACATATACACAACCATGACTCGGAAACAAACATTTGTAGTCATCACAAAGTTTGCCCCTACCAGGATTCGAACCCGGGACCTCTTGGCCAATACCCAGCAATCTGAGCATTCGACCAAGGCGGCAGATATTTGATTTGAGCAATATCATTAGTCAATTTTTGTAAGTCTCAGCTCAGCTCCGGGCAGCTCCGCTTCTATGGAAACGCAGCCATAGCTACGTTTACCAGCCAATTTCCCAGCACTTGTTTAGCAGGTGTACCCACCCGATTTTTCATAATATCAATTACCAGTTCAAACGCGAAAATGAAGCCCACGATATCCGACCCGACAATATTGGTATTCCAATAATTCCGCCGTCGAATATTTCACGGAATACCGGACGGAATTAAGTATAAATACCGACGAGGATTTCCAGCTCGGACAATTTGTTTTCATGTTATAAAATACCAATGTGAAGTGTAATTAACAAGTGATTACATTATCGGAAATAAGTTCGCTATTTATAGTTTCGTTTATAGCGCAACGGCTGGTTTATTGAACAAAGGAATAAACACAGCGCAGTAACAATTATTCTAACAACAATATAATCTTTACCAGAAATTTTTATCATTTTTAAATGACAAGTCGTCGTTAATTAATTTGAAGTCAAATTACAGGCAGATTCTTATGTAAATGTCGCAGCCAACTAGCTTAATTAGCCGTTCAATCAACAGCCTAGCCTTTTTACTAAACAGCGCTGTTCAACTAGCGGCCTGAATGATATGCAGCAGCCAACCAGGCAAAAATCTTACTATTTACCGACTTGGGTAAGTATGTTGGTTAGATTAGGTGGCGAGCGCGCGGCGGCAGCGGCCGGCCAGGGCTGTAATTAGGGCAGTAATTTGTGCTATTATAGAATTAGTAAATAGGCTAGGGTGTTGATTGAGCGGCTAATAAAGCTAGTTAACTGCGACATATACATTAGACAAGTGTAAACTGTGGTGATGATTCATAAATCATCGCGGTAACAGTCTCTATATTAGTTCTTTAGATTTTAATCAACTGTCAATAAAATGTTTGAGGACAGGTGTAGAAATTATGTTGGATAAACAAATAGATTTTGATACAGTGTAGCCAGACTGTAGTGTAGATAGAAAATTTTTAAGTCATCGAAGAAAAAGTTCGCGAAGGCAATTACATGGATAAAAATACCTTCATCTATTCAAAATTCTTTCGGTGTAATTATAGACAGGTGGTCAGATGAAGATCAATACTGACCCCTATTCTAGATTGCCCTAAACTCTAAACAGCATCTGTGCAGCAATAGGCCGTCCAATGCTTCAAACAATAAGAGGAGACCGTGAGAAATGGGGCGGCCATATTCTTATGGTAATAGCAATAGTCGCGGATCGGTGCGAAACGGCCGGTGAATTAAATCGGCCATACATCAGCCATTGTGCGGGCCTAATAATTTAGATGCGGCCGCCTCGGCCCCTCACCACGAGACAGGTTTGGGCGATAGCCGGGCGATAATTCACGCGACCGATTTCGGGCCGCTACTCGAGTCATCGAAAGTTCAATTACGCAAATATAATTATTATGTAGTAAAATAAATAGAATCAAATAGAAATATCGGTTATTTATAGGTATAACGTATCTTTATAGGTTGGTAGCGCAGTGACGTATCGCGCTCTACATGCGTTCGCTAATGTCAGTCTTTGGACTGGTGACCAAAAATATATTAACTGCTTTAGAAGGCAAGCCGTTGGTCCCCTCTACATCTGCAGTCGTTAATACACACCTATACAGCAGTGGCGACATTGGTTGCTGTGCTTAAAGTCCTCGCCCGCTATTACATGTGGCGAAATATGGCTATCGTTACACCTCTGAGACGTGATTGTATGGATGTATATATAATGTGCAACGAAAACAGTTTTAATTTAAAGAATATGATGACAAAACCAAACATCAGTTCTTTATCGGACAGTCTCGTGGTAGGGGGTCGGATCGCGAAAGTCCAGTATCGTGGGAGCCTGCGTGCACCTGTCCTGCGCCCCGCGGACCATAGACGACGAGGGAACCCGCAGACTATAGAAACGTAGAGCCACCGGGCCGGCAAACTAGATTACCAATCCACCTCACTCAATACGACCGTGATTTATTATTATAAAGGCCAATATTTAACGAGTCTTCTTGCCAATCCTGAGCTCGGTTTGGGCAAGGAATTAGTTTGATTAGACCATGAATATTATAAAGGGGCGCATTCAAATTTCGTGTCATTACAATGCGTGCTGGTTATGTTAATAAAAATTTCAACCTCGCTTCTAGGGTTGCTTGCACTTGTTCTTGAGTTTTTTCAAGAATTTAAACTCGGATTCGAGCGTAGTAGACACGCGTGCATTAATGGGAGGATGGGTACTGTAGGTAAATATTTATATAACCAAATGTAAGCGCTTCTAGCCCCCAACATTAAACAATTCAACCGAAGATAGGGCCCGATCAACCCAAATAGAACAATTAACATAATAGACGTTTGCGTAACCTCCGATGGTACGTGCCGCGTCGTCAACGGTCCACGTTTAGTTAAGGGCTCCACGCCATTGTTTCTCATTGCGGACTGATTGATTATACCTCCAGTTACCGCTGTTCAATGTTCCAACCACGGCTCTGGCACACAATGGGGTACGTGGACAGACGGTGAAATATCGTCGCACAATATAATATCACCCAGACTATCAGTAGTCCATTGAGCCGTGTGACCAACATAGCCTGACACTTCGGCCGCTAATGTCAGCTTAGAATTTATTCGCGATCGAGATGTCAGCGGGAGCTAGGCAGCGGACCAGCCCGCTTTATTAAAAGCTCTCACTTTGATCGGCTCCCTGATTTCACGTCACCTGCAGGAAGTAATAACGGGCACACACAAACACTGGGCCATAATTACATGCGACTTTTGTTTTGTTAACAACACACTGACAGCGGTATGCCTTTGACGCGAAATCCGCTTTGAGCCAGTTCATTATTGAATTGGTATCGGCGAATTCGGGTACTACATACATAATTGCGAATGAATTACCTACGGTTTTTAATGAAAGTTGTGGAGTCGCATTTGCTACCCCACGACCACTTGAAATATGTAATCCGGACCGTGTCGGGTTGAATTTAATTTCGTGTTATGCCCCATATAGGGATAGGGATGTAGCGTTGACCGGAAATGTTTTGATAAACATCCGCTCTGAAATAGCTTTTTGTGGCACGAATTAATTCAATTAGTGTTTATTGGACGATATTGAATTTTATATCGGACCTGTTTGGTTGGATGCGAACATGTGAACGGCCTTTGTGGTTAATGAGGTGGTGTAGGCTGTTATGGGATTGCGAACTATTTATCATTCATTAACTGGCATATTTCACGTTGGGTATTTGTATGTATTATCATTATAACTGAGTTTCAGTGCCAGCTGGGTACGAACCCCTATTTTATAAACACAAACACATTATGAATCTTGGAAAAATAAATAATTACAATATTGTACGCAGAAGTTATCTGCTTACAAACATTGACATCAAACTGACTTGTTCCCAGGTCAATTCATATGGTTAATCCATTGGGGTCATCCATTGCCTTTTAATTCAAATCATCTATCACACTAGAGCTATACGAATACTACTGATGAATGAATGAGTAGAAATACTGATGAACGGAGAGAGAGGGTTTTAGATACACCCGTAGCGTCGTCAAGGTCTTATATGTTAGCCATTAGATATTATGTCAGCCCAAAATAGAAAGGTTACAAAATTTTCGGCAAGATTATCGTCCTGATTGATCAGATTCGTTAAAGTTGTTGTTGGAGGATGTTGTGAAGACAGTACGCAATAGTATTATAATTCACCAGTACATGATAATTATTATTATGGTGTCCGTTTTTGTCAGACACATACCGTCGCATGTTTCTCGACCTCCGTATAGCTGGAAGGTATAAGCGTATAATTTAGTAACATGTAAGACGTTCGAAGGTAAGATCCGGGGATAGGCCTTCAAACTTGGGTATCAGTTGTTCTATTGATGTTATGTTTGATACGTGATGACGCAACGCAGGTCTGTACCAGAAAACTGTTTGGAATCGATATAATGGTCCCCGCAGGTGTAGGTAGAAGTGAATATGCACCCACGTTTCGCCAATTAGTTAGGTCCCATGTAATAGCCTATTGCCATTTATCGGGCACAAAAGTCGCAGTACATTTCTAGGTGGTAGGTATAAGAGGAACGCTGCTGCCTATTCCTCATCACTGATTTATCCTTAGTCGCCTTGTACGACACCCACGGGAGAGATTTGGGGTGGTGACAATTGTATTCTACTCTGCCGTCACCACACGGCACATATTTTGTAATGGACTCGATAAACGGATGCAAAGCAATATGTCGCAGCCACCTAGCTTAATTAGCCGTTCAATCTACAACCTAGCCTCTTTACTAACCTATTATCACAAAACTCAAAACAAAACTCGAATTAATGTGCCCGATTATAACAATAGACTCGCCACAATATTATACAAGGGACTTAAAACGTGGGTGATTCTACCTCTACCTACCCCTTCGGGAATACACAGGCGCGATTTACGCATGTGTGTTAATATTCTATCTCACAGGTACACCACTACATTTGGGTCCGTTAATGTTTTATTTATACATAATGCGATATAATAAGGCAGTCTTTTCCATATTTTCTTTATATTCAGCTTTGTTGTTTGTTCCGCTATCCCCACTCGTTTGTTTTTCAATTCTACTTAACTTTTCTTAACGCTTTCTCCACTACCAGGGATATACTTCGGACACTGAACTCTATCACACACAACACAAGGAATAAAACTGAAAATAGAAATCCCACATCAGACACAAACGTGCACAAAGAATAATTGCATTAATGTGTGACTTGTGTAGACAATTGCAGTTTACTGTTTGCGGACAAACGAAGTCCTCCTGACTGCGTAAACCCAATTAATATAGAGGACCCATTCACCAGTGGAAAGCCAATCTAAAATTAAAACCACTTGCGCGTAATGCTATGTTGCAAAGTTCATTACTCGTTATTTTTGAACAAAAGCTGCGGCTTGCGCTATTAGGCTAACAAATGAATGCTGTAATGAAGAAATAACCACTTCGTTTTATTCAATTTGACACAGTACTATGTGTCAGCTACTTTTGCTATGGTGCTTTAAAAATATATTTCATGCATTATAGGAAATAAGGCACATACTTTAAATTATAAACTACTAATACATTAATCTCTTCGTACGTATGTGACTCTGTAGGGAGTGGCCCCTTAATTTGCCTCGTACTTTTTTATAACCTGTAGGTATATAATAATAATCATAATCATACAGGAGAAACGAGTGATATTCCTCATAAACCTCATAAAGTGGTTGACCGCAAACAAGTAAATTAGTAATTTTATGTTATATTATGTTGTAAGTTTATGTTATTTTTTTATTTCCAATACGATTTTTATTGTTCAAGGAATAAATGTCTTAAAGCTTGGTAGGTAGATAGGCGTAATATCTGAAATACACAGAACATAATGTTCTTATAAGTTTCCGCAATAAACTTATAGCCTTTCACCCGTTCCTTCCCACAATCCATAAAACCGTGGCGTGCACAACAAAAGATCGTGATCAAACTGCCGAGTAGAGCCCAGGGGAGTGAGACGGAATGCTACCAATTTACCACTATAGAAACCAATTTTCAGGCGGACACCCGATACATGGTCGGGGCTGACGCCACCTTGCGGCCAAATAGGATCCATGATGACTTAGTCCTCTTCCTGCTATATTGCCAGGTGCTCAAAAAACAATTTAGTTAATAGGTCATGTAGCGGCTACGTCAAAGCGCTACATAAACAAAGTGTCGAGTAACCAAGAAATGGTTGATCAGCAAAAACGAACAGCTCACGATAACAATGGAGTCAAACCAACTGTAGACATAAAAATTCAACTACTTTTTATCCACTCGATTTCCACCCTTAACGTCCAAGTCCTTGAATGAAAAATCGATTGTGAAAGTTTGAGCGATTGTGATAATTTGATGTGCGGTTGAATTATGTACATAATTTCAATGTCGACAAAACATTGACTGCCTAGTTTTATTAGTCAATATAATTCTAGTTTAGTTTTTAACATTTTAAATATACATACATACATACATACATAAATCACGCCTATATCCCCGAAGGGGTAGGCAGAGGTGCACTAGCACCCACATGTCCTATGTAATAGGTGGCAAGCCTATTGCCATTTATCGGGCACAAAGGTCGCAGTACATTGCTAGGTGGTATAAGAGGAACGCTGCTGCCCATTCCTCATCACTGATTTATCCTTAGTCGCTTTGTACGACACCCACTGGAGAGATTTGGGATGGTGACAATTGTATTCTACTCTGCCGTCACCACATTTTAAATACTATGCATCATAATTAATTGTTTCGTTTTATTTTTGAGATCCAATAATAGTATCTTCATAGGCTGACAATATGCTGAGCTGGGACCGTTTGAGACAAGTTATTAGTGTGTTTGATATTTTAGTTTGTGTGTTGTATTGTCTCAATAATAAATGTTACTTTCATTCATTCATTTATCCCCGTGGTGTTATCGTCATATTCCTCTCCTGTTTCCCGGTTATCTGGGTCAGCGCAATATGTTTCCTCTTCCAATTGTATCGGTCTTCGATTAAGAAGATTTTTTTTTAAACAAACAAAAATTAAGAATACTTTAATTGTACAAATTAACTGGAAATATCGACTAATGAGAACGTTGTCGTATTTCCGATTAAATTTGCAGCTCCTAACAGGTTCTCTGTGGTAAAACATGAACAAAAAATGGCAAATAAATTAGTAGAAAACATAAAGTACCTACCTGAATAGTCGGTGACAATGCAAACTTATCGATAAAATTGCTTTCAGTGAGATATAGTATCTCACTGAAAGCAACTGCAGACTGTCTGTATCAAAATGAATATTACGCCTAATGCACCCCTATAAATTTTTTACGAGTCTTCATACAGATTCATGATTGTTACATAGTATTTGTAACAGTGGATGCTTACTTACTAATCTTACTACAAAATACTCACATATAAATCACGCTTGTATATGTATTATCAGTACGAAAGGGTAACTAATGGTTAATAATTTAAACCCACAAAGTAACATAATAAAACACTATGTAATTTTTATTTCAACACGAAACAATTCAAAAATCGAATTCCTTGAAATTAGCTGTAATAGTTCCCGCCAAAAGAAATTCTTTTTTTTACATTTCCACAGAGTATCTTAGTGTAAGTATAGTGAAGTGAGCTGTGAATTCAGCTTGCGCCCGCAAATTGCATTTATGCCTCCCCAGACCTTCCGGTGACATTTTCACCTCATTTAAGACGTTGCGATACTGAGATTCTCTAGAGAGCACTCTAGTGAGTATATTGGCGGTCGCCATTTAGACACTGTTCAATTGACCGCTCTTCGAGAAACAGTGCTTGTACAGTCAGCATCATAAGTAGATTAACAATGTAATACCTTTTCACAACAGTTGTTCGTACAAATTGGTGGCAATTATTACTGCGCGTTCGCTGTCTTTTGTATGACAGAGGGCTAAAGTGGTAATCGACTTATGGTGCCGACTGTACTAGATCCCGACCATCGTCCTTTGGCCCTTATCCCATTTCATTTCCGGGAGTATGTATTTTCTTTCATTCACTCCTATTAGCGGTCATCTCATTCACATTAATGTCGTTTCTCACGCAATCCCCTCTGCAGTCTTCGTTTTCCTCTCTATAATCTATACTTTCATTTAGTGTCATGCATTTTGTTTCTCCTCAAAACATGTCCATACCAAGCTAAAATATCCCCTTTTATCTTCTCTGTCAATGGTGCTATACTATATCTAATAAACAAAATGCGGAAATATCGACACTCGGTAACAATACAAAAAAATGTACGCCACACCCCTGCACCCTATCCGTCTATGTCGCTTTCAATCAGGCCTTGACAGCCAATAAAATTCTTACACCGACTAAGACATTGCCTTAAGTGGCAGTATATTGTTCATGCCCATAATATGACGGAGCGGAAAAGCGTATTCGTCATTATCTCAGGAAAATCTTATTTTGGGGACGAATCAACCAGTACCGTGTTATTGCAGCCAAAAGTGACATAAAGCATTTTAAATTTTAAATCAATACATTTTAAATTAACTTAGTGCTGAACGCAGAATAATTGTCACCATCTCTCCCGCTCGTGTTGTACGAGGCAACTAAGCATGGGGTGTAAGGGGTCTCAAAAACCAGCTCACGAGACCCAAGCCAACCTCACCTGCACGCGGTACACCCTGCCGTACAACGTACGAGGCTCTGGCGCTCCCCACCAACCCGCACTGGGCCAGCGTGCTGGGAGAAAGGCCCAAATCCCCCCATAAAAATCATATAAAACCGAAGGCCCCAAGTGCCCGGCGGTGCCGGAGGCCGTGTCGGCGGTGACGGGCGCAGGCAAGGTGCCGGGACCAGGGGTGCGAAGAATCCCCGGGCGGCGAAGACCCCCCGTCAAACGTGTCCACCTTGTGGGGGGGGGACGATTCGTCGATTCGAACGACGGTCGACGATCTGGTGAAGGTCGCGGGAAGCCGCTGGATGCGGGCAGCGCAGGACCGACCGGTTTGGAGATCCTTGGGAGAGGCCTATGCCTAACAGTGGGCGTCTCTCGGCTGAATGATGAAGGAAGGCTGCTGCCCATTACATCATGGCTGTATCAACCATCAGTCACCTCGTGCGACACCCCTGACAAAGATTGGGGTAGTGACAATTGTATTCTTCTCTGCCGCCGTGTAATGGCGGCAGAGAAGAATACAATTGTCACATATCCCCAATCTTTGTCAGACGCGACAAAGATTGGGGATATGTAATTAAGATTTGTATGAAAATGAAAATGAAAATATGGTTTATTCATATACGGTATGATTACATACACTCATGAATCGTCAAAGAAATAACGTTAAACACTGGAAACGAAAAGGAAAACAGTTTCCAATATTTAACGTTATAAGCTACACCATCCTTTCGTAAACTAATTATAATTGGGTTATTGGCTGCGCGGCAATTACGCTTGATGAATCTTGTATAAACGATACGTCAGTTGACCTCGCTAGGTATGTATGGCCCAACCCCAGACTCTCTCCACTCAAAGGGCTAGGGAACACCGGAGTGGTTTAGTGGCGTATTCCCGACTGTACATAGTCGGGCGAGTCCCATACACGTCAGTCGCCTAGCTAGCGGCTGGTATGGTGCGTAAATGCATTCCACTCCGTCAAAAAAAAAAAGGTATATATGGCCTAAGTTGTTATCCTTGAGATTAAAATTTATGTATAATTTATCTTATCGCTTGAATATGAAAAGATACTATAAATTCGTGTGGCTGTATTGATGTGATGAATCACGAATACAGTTCTACTATAGTAGCTATGCAAAAAACATAGTTGATAAATAAATATATATTTGTATGAATGTAAATCTAGCAAAGTAAGGTTTAATCTCTCTGCCTACCCCATCATATAGAGTAGGTAGGTACGTAAGCTATTCATGAAATATAAATCTTTTGTCAGTTGTTCTTAGTGTGGCTTTCCCAGGAAAGTGGATTAATTAAAACAAATGATTTAATTTTGTTTTATATTTAACACTCTCTTCATATAATGATGGAATGATTTAATTGTGTAATTATAAAAACTTATAACAAACGATTGATCTTAAATCGTTTAACATTTACATGATATTATATTAAAACACATAACATGCTCCTGATATAAGTTGAGTTATGTACTAACCTTACATAAACCTGCTAAATGAAGTGGGTCAACTAGAAACCCAATAGCTATGGGCGTAATCTATTTTCTTATTTTATTTGCAATGATTTGTATAACAAACAAAATATTTATATCTCTCCAGTTTAGTTGGTGGCACTGTACTCGAAATTCGATAAAGGAATTCCTGTCAATGGGGGTCAAACCTTTATTGGACCCAAGCTGATGAATATTGCTCTCAAATTCCCCGAAGCATTGTAACGCAGACCGTCCCTGAAGTATTCTGTTGGCGACATGTTACATGACTGCATTCAATTCCGCGTCACCGCCGCGACACTGGCCAAATTCGATTCCTTTTTCAGCTGTCAGCACCCGGTGAATATTTCATATTACGCGCCACACCCCTGAGGGCGCGTTCCCACTTTGTCGTGATGACATATAATCGTGTAGTTTAAAGGCAGGAGTTCACCAACAATTAAATCAAGCGATTAAAAGAAAACAGACAGTTTTTGACAGTTCTTCCTTACGATAAAATGTCAAAAACCGGCGGTTAATAATAATCACTTGATTTACGTGTTGGTGAACTCGGGCCTGGAGGTGTTCCCATATAGAACGACACGATTTACTGTCGTCTGCGACCTTTTTTGCAGTGACGACAGATTGTCATGACGGAGGGAACAGCTAGCACTACCGTCGTAAAACGACAAAAAATCGTTTACACGTGTTTTGTTCATCTCCAAGAGAAAGCAGAGGCGACTGTAGATTTGTAGCTTGCTAATGATGTGTAAACGACAAAGCGACTGCCGTGAAACGATAAAATGTCGTCGCGATTTAATGGGAACACGAAGATACGATAGTCGCTAAACAATGAAAAATTTTGACGACAAACAATCGTTATAATGGAACGACAGTCATCCGTCGATAAATTGTCCGTCCAACATAGTGCGAACGCGCCCGAACGGGAAATAAGTCAAAGTTTCGCGGATCTAATCTCGTCTGCCGAAAATACAAAATAACATTACCTACATCGAAGTGTGTCGGCGTTACTAACGGGATGGGCGGCGCGCTAAACAACCTTCGCGGAACTTTGAATACCTCTGTTCCCTTATCCCCTTTCCATTTTCACGCTCTGTTTCGTGATTTTGTGTCGTTTGTGTGTTGGCTGGTGTATGCTTATTTTGCGAGGAATGTGATTATCAAAAAGATGTAATCGATATCAATGATATTGACATTAAACAATATATGCTTATATGCTTTATTCATTTAAGGTGTTCTTAAATACATGAGATGAAAACTTTTCTATGGATTCAATGTGCAGCAGAGAGGAAACTCAGGAGCAGTTCTTGAGACTTGTGACCCAAATTTAGGTTCACGGGGCCCCATGTCGACACTCGCCTTCGCACCCCAACTTTTCTAAAATAAATAATAAAATAATTCTAAAATAAACGCAAGATTTTCGTTAAGTACTCCATCTTTCGCGCTGCATTCATCTTGCCCTCCTGTGTCGCCGCTAATAAATAACACAATTAAAACCACTCCTAAAATGGACTAATTACCTATTCAATTCGCGCCTAATCTCTTGCCTCGCCTTACTTTTCAATCAGGCGCCGAAAGCCGATCAGAATCGATTCACACTTATATGCCTAAGCAATAACCCCCGAATGTGAAAGCGTACGCACCTTACGCAGTCATTAATAATGTAGGGTGACAAGGACGCAGGTGCGGCCCGGGTCGCATCTCCGATAAACACCGCGATGCATAATTGAACGCGCGAACGCTCTCTATACGCTGAGTACGCAACTACGGTTAGTGTGATAGATGATTTTTTAATACACGATAAAAATATCATAAAAATATCATATACCTATGTTTTTATCGAAACGAAGCGTTTAATTTCGTAACAACTTTCTCAAAGTATTGTATCTGGAAACGATCCATGTAGTTAGTGCCTTCGCTCGGTATAAAGCCTGTCTATGAAATTGAAATGTGAATTCTAGTGAATTGGCATTGCTATTTCCGATCATGCTTTTGATATCACTGCCAATATTTTATTACTAGAAAAAAATAAACTAATTAGCTAGCTTGTGTAAATAATTTAATTTAATTTAATGCTGTGGAAGCTTAAATATGGAATTTTGATAATATTTAACTTTAAAATGTTTATAGTTACCATCAACCGTAAATTTTTTACTATCGATTCTACATTTTATGCTCAAAGCATTGAAATTGAAAATATATTATTTTAAACATTTTCCATCAAGACTGGTGTGTTGTTTGATACACGTGTAACATTACAGGTTAATTCTATTAAATTATCAACTTCAATCTAAAATTTAACCAGGGTTCTTACACTTGTACTATAATTAAAATCGGCAATCTATAATTATTTCCAACGTAAATTATTTTTTTTATACACCAAGTTTAAAAAAAATATATGTTTGTATGTATTATTTATCGTGCCCTGAAGGGGGCATGATGGGGGCATGATGGGGGTTAACAGGTAACATTGCTCGTTCATCCATAAAGAAGGGCATCAGCATTATATCATGTTGTAATGATTCCCAATAATTTTATCACTCACTAAAATATTCTACTATTTGGTATTTGATGTTTATTTCTATAAAAAAATTGAAAAAAATAAACTTAACACACATTTAGGTAACATTTATATTCTTTGATAACAAGAGAAGACGACGCAGTAACCGATGCCCATTAACCTCTCGTAGGTAACTACGTTAAAAATATAAAAGTGACCAGCCGACATAAATGTGGGGTTTGAGTGCGCAATTAAAAATGTTAATTAAACGGGCGCCTTGGGGTGGCCACCCTACTGAGAGTAGATAATCCCTTGAACTCACAGAGTGACCTTTAACCCGCCACGTGGCCCAGCCAGTCTTAACAATACACGCGCGTATTTGTTAACAGTACAAACATTAATTTTTCTCATGACCGTGGCGTTCGTGAATTGCTTTACTAGCTAAGTTTGGGACGCTCCCTTTTCAACTTTCATTAAAGCGCTTAGTTAAAATTCCTTGTCTTAACCCCCATATTAATGGATTTTTTAAGAGATCTGTAAAAGACAGATCGAAATATGAGATGCCTGTAACTAGGTAACCAGTAAGATGATGACATTATTAGTTCTATGAACGGCAAAACAAGAGATGATAAGTTTTCTTGAAGTCCAATTTTCGAACAAGGCCTAACAAAATAAAAAAGGGTGAAATAAATAATTGTATTTTGTATCATGCGCGATATTTTTTATTTGTTATTCCTTTATTAAATAATACATTGCATCGGTGTGCGTGTAGCATTAGCCCCCTTATTATAAATTTAGGCATGGTTTAAAGTTGTTGTTAAATCTGACTTTCATTCAGCAAATAAAAGTGACAGCATCAGTTTTAAACTATGACTAACTTTAGTTCATGTTTTTTAATAATATTATATAAAGGAGTAAAAGTTTAAGAACAGAAATGAATAAAGTAATATCATCCTATTTTGTCACATAGCCACGGAAGCAGACACCTTTATCGGATTACATTTCTTTGGGGAAAAGTTAATGCGTATGCACCCTTACCTACTTCCTTGCATACTGGCAGTGTCACCAATATTATACTTAACAATAAGCCCTTGGACACATTTCCTTTATCAGACATTCGTCAAGACATAAACTGTCTCACAAAATAACCAAATTAAGTAGCTCTAATCATTTGCATATTCGTTTAGCAAGGTACGTACACAACAGACGACCGGTGGGTGAAACAAAAATTCTATTTTCACACAAAACTCATTTCAAAATAACAAAACAGTGATCCAGTATTATTAAAATGGCCAAGGTGCTCTCAAAGCCGTACGCCGTAGAAATAATGGCCCTCCTTTTCCAAATATATGCAAATGAGTCGTGTAAAAATTCGCTTTGTCGATTGACTGGTCATTTTATCTCACGATATTCGCGATGCTAGTTCGGAGGGGTCATCTCGCATTCCCATACATTGTGGCATTGCATCTTGAGATATCACGAGGTGCACACATCAGATAGTGAAGTTCAGTGCCAATGGATAATTGGATTACCCAACTGTTCCAAGCGCCGACATTCACGAAGCCGAAGGTGGGTGGTCTTTGTTCTTTTCATAGATTTCCGGCGTGTTTTTTAATTGCGTGAAATATAATTGTCTATCGATTTGGTCATTCGAAATGATCTACAGTAACAGCATGTCAGACTTCACAAAACTAATAAATATCTGAGTCGAGTATCATTGCCGGAAGGAGAAAATCGATTAAGAAAATCTGACATATTGTGGTAACCTGCCGTGCTGTTGATTGTAGCTATAGGTTGTTGTATGACATGGAATTTAAACTTATTTTAATTGATTTATTAATCTCCCTTAGTCCTTTTCATTATAAATACAGAAAATGTTTAATGTATAAAAGTATTCTTTAATAAAATTACAAATTCTAGATTAAATAACACAAAATTAATATTTACCTGCTAAGACTTGACTCTGGACTCTGTTTTACATTATTAATAAATATTTTATTTTAATTTATACATTAGTTATTAATTGGATTGTCGATTACAAAGTTTCACTTAATTAGCATCTTATGTTATGCTATCGTATTGCTAATTGCATACATAAGTGCCGTGTGGTGACGGCAGAGTAGAATACAATTGTCACCACCCCAAATCTCTCCCGTGGGTGTCGTACAAGGCGACTAAGGATAAATCAGTGATGAGGAATGGGCAGCAGCGTTCCTCTAATACCACCTAGCAATAGCAATGTACTGTGACTTTTGTGCCCGATGTATGGCAATGGGCTCGCCACCTATTATATATATTACATGGGACCTAACATAATTGGCGAAACGTGGGTGCTAGTTCACCTCTGTCAATTGCTTATTGACTTCGGGGAAATGACAGGATACCATCTATGCTGCTTAAGGGGAAGTTCGTGAAATATCTCCGAGCAGATTTAATATAAAAAAACGTTGCGAAGCCAAACATTTTGACTTGAAAAGTATTTGCTTTCGATGTTAAACAATAACATTTGCACGTGAACATACAATAGCACGGCGCAGATTGGATTGATACAGGTTCAATAAAGCCGACTGATTGATACAAAAAATATTTATCACACTTCAATTTTGAGGTTCGTGTTTGTATTTCATTTGTCTGAGTTCCATCTGGGTATATTGTATAACAAACTTTGTAAATGTTCGGTATAAATATGATATTAGGATTGCTATATGTATGCCCCAAGTCGGATAGGTAATTAATTTTATGTTTAACTGTATCTTGATTGGCCTTACAAAGGACAATAGCTCGATATTAATATTATTTATGGTTATTGGCTTGCAGAAGAAAACCTTTGAGCCATTTCTTCATTTAAAAATGTCCATTCATCATTAGATATTAAATTATGGGTGTCACACTTGTTTATACATTTAGGTAGTGTTTGGCGCGAGTAGAATAGAATGGTAACAGACTTTATGATGGCGGCTGTTGTTGATAGTGAGAACCATTATAAAATTCTCAAAGTCGGACACACTATAACACTTTCTATTCAATGATTCCGCATAGTTGGATATCAGAACTGATCTTTGTGCATCAAAATAATACATTTTCACTGTTCGATTTTAATTTTAACATTATATAAATGTTAGAAAAATTAGTACAAAGTAAATTAGTACAGTGAAAATGTACAAAGATTTTGGGGGTAGTTTTTCTAACATCTTTGTACATTTTCACTGCACAAAGTCTAACTAACTAAAATCGGACTGACGCTACTGAAAGCGCAACTAATCTCCGTCTTAACTACGAAGGGTGGTTTGATGACGTCTAACCGATATTAATAAAAGAGGAAACATACTGCGCCGACCCCAGATAAACTAGGACCAGGCAGGAAGAAAAGCTTGAAAGCTATATTTTAGGTTTATAATAACCAATACCTTACTACTACAACAGAACATTAGCACTTGATTTATCATCGACCTAAAACAAACAGACCATCGTTAAGCTCTAAGTGGTACCGGAGGTAATCTAGCGCTTTTTGCTGAGTATCTACCGCTTAGTAGGCCAGCTGTTAATTCGCGATACTGCAATATGCGCCGCCCATTCATAACGACTATTGGCTGCTCGCAAGAAAGCCGGACCAAAAAACTGGCAGCACTCAGATGATGTATTGCAAAAACGCTCCCGCTACCGCCTGCTCTCCGCGCAGATGCTCGCACCTACCGCGCATTAAACTAACGAGCCACCCTAATGGCACAGTTACGGTATAGGGTTGCCACATATTATATTATTTAACTATGTACTCTTGTTCCGAATATCCTTCATAGAGAATTTAGCCTAGTGTTCTAATTTCCGTAGAAAAGTATCTCTTAAGTGTGGACTTGTTTTAAAAAAATAGTAAATTATATAAAAAATAAAAAAATCAGCTGGAACATTTTGTGCAGATAAACAATTTTTAGGAATTTCACAAGATCGAGCATGTGAAATTTTTAAAGTATGTTTAATAACTTTGAGCATTATATTGTGATCTTTTTTCCAAGCACCTATTAATACATAATGCGAGTCCGTTTTCCAATGAGAAAAATGTACCTCAATCCAGCTTACTGTTGTCTACCAACCTTTACGATTACCTTTTAAGTAGAGCCATCGACAGACAAAATCACATAATAATCATACATACATAAATAACACCTATTTATATCCGAAGGAATACACAAAAGTGAACCTTTAGTAAGCGTTATAAAGCTGTTTAACAAAAAGTAAACATTTAGATTAAATAATCAGAGCATAAACTTTTTTTAACAAACAATTATCAATAATATGACAATAATAATTTATATTCAAGCTGCGCTTGTGACAGCCCTGCATAGGGCTGCGAACGGCGAAAAACCTACAAATCTAATAAATTACACCCGGCCCACTTTTAACATGTGTCGTATTAGTCAAGTGACAAAAAATGTTTATCTCTGCAAATGAACACGTAGCACACAGTACGTTTATAACTTTATACCGAACATTTGTCTATGGATTTCATTTTCATTTAAGCACATCAGGTTTAAAATAAAGGTGATAAAAAAACATACGAGTACGAATTGAGTAACCTCCTCCGTTTTTACGCCGGTTAAAAATAGGAGTTTTTGGCGGGACAATTATGACAATTGAATTTTATTTATTATGTTGAAGGCGTTGAATTTTTGGACTTTAGGAGTGGTGCTACGAAAACAATCTTAGTTCGTAACACCACTCCAAATTATTTCGAGGGTTTGGTGATCGAGTTCACTTACAAAAAATAGGTTCAACAATTCTGTCGCCGTTACTGTGGATTAAAGTCACTCCTGTTTCCACAGTTCTTAGCGAATACAACTCCTGATGACATTTTCACAGTGCACATAAAAATTACCAAGCACGATCTCCAGAAAGATATTGAAATGTCAAACACCGATAATCGAATTATGTGAAAGAAAATTAACTTAATACTGATGGCCTTGACTGTATGAACTTGTCCCATTGCCTTTCGCCTTTAGTCAATCATAACTAACCGTGTGGTGACGAGATATCGCACAAGGGTTAAAACAGCTCGAGCATTCCTCTCTTACCACTTACATACTGCGATTTACGTGTACGATGGGTGGAAATAGGCTCGCCTCCTATTACATGGAACCTAACATAGGTAATTGGCAAAACGTCTGTATTAATTCACCGATTTATGAATATACATACTTCATAAATAAATTATGAAGCCTAACCTTCTATTGTTTAGATATCCTCAAAAGTCTTACCACTTACTTATGAACTGTTTGGTCTGTCTTGGTCCTAAATTATTTGGGGTTGGTGCAGAATTACTTTTATACTGCTCTAGGATTTGGATAGGTTTGACACCAACCCTCCTAGGGGACGCTATTGTGGGTGTTTTACAGACTACCTTTTACAAATCTTTTAATAATTTACTAATCTTTTCCAGGTTACGCATCGTAACCGGGAAAAGATTAGTCCTTATTCGCCTTTTACGACACCTACCAATCAGGAAAAAGGGTAATGAAAACTGATGATGATGGATTCTGCTCTACCGTCACCACATGACCTTTGTTTTAAGCTAACATACAGTTTAATTTAAATATTAAGTCATTGACTCGAAAATACTTATTTTAATCCCACCATCTCGGAAAAAGCGTTTTTGCTCTTCGATATCTGAGTGCAAAAGCCGTTTTTATCCTCTAGAGGTTAAAGTAAATTTGAATTTAGAACATCGTGTGCAATGAGTTTGTGAATTCAAAACATCATTATACATATTTTCACTTCTCCTGCTCTGAAAGTGCTTGTTTGTGCAGGATATAGGCTGCACAAAATCGAATTTTGTGCTCTAGAGCATTAACGTATCTAATCTTAAAAGTATCTATATTAAGGCAAAGAAAATGAGCTATGCAGCCAAACCCAATAAGAAATTCAGACATAGAATTTGTTATTTTTTAATATTTACTTAAATTTATTTGCCTAATGTGTTTTTGAAGATATAAAAGATATTAAAATTTTAATTCAAGTAGGTACGGTAAGTATTAAATTAATTTAAGAAAAATATTATTTAAAATTAATTTAATACTTGGCTGTATATGTCTGCAGCCCAAGCCTAATATCAATGGGAAAAACAATTTCCTTTAGTATTCAAAACTGTACTAATTTTAGTTTGAATTTTAAGAAATGTTAAGATAAATTACTGTTTTATTTCCTCGCAATCGAAGTGAAAAGAAGAGTTTCTAACTCGTCCACAAAACCATTTTTATCCTCGACATTACTATCAGCCCTCGCCTTCGGCTCGAGCTGCTAAAAGTCTCGGACAAAAATGATTCGTTTTGTGCACTTGATGGAAAATCTACTATTATTTCTACCTTCATGGTGCCGAAATTGTCATGTAACCTATTTTAATTTGTTAAAAACTCAGACTCGGAACCTTCTTGGTGTACTTTTTTTGTAATTTGCTTTGCGCGCGCCATTTTCTTTTCACGACATAAATTGTTAAAAGCTAGGAGTTCCGTGACGGTCAATCAGCTTGGCGTCAATCTTGCTTTAAACATTTTGATCGTCTACAACGCTTGCTGGATGCTTTAGTCAAGCATTTAAAAGCTTTTAAGGTCTGTTTGATTTGTTTACGCTAGCAACGGAACAAAAACATACAGAAAATCAACGTGCTTGACTCAAGCTGATTGACTGTCTCGGAACTCCATTAGGGACGGTAATTTTTATTAGGTACTTACAGGTGTCTGGATGAATGTTGCAGGTGTGGCTGGGTGGATGGGTGGCTGTTGGAGGTGTGTCAGGGTGAATGGGTGTTTTGAGGGGGTGTCTAGGTGAATGGGTGTTTTGTGTGTGTTTCTGGGTGAATGGGTGTTTTTTGGGTGTTTCTGGGTAAATGGGTGTTTTGTGAGTGTTTCTGGGTGAATGGGTGTTATGTGGGTTTTTCTGGGTGAATGGGTGTTTTGTGGGTGTTTCTGGGTGAATGGGTGTTTTTTGGGTGTGTCTGAGTAGTGTATTGCGGGTGTGAATGTTGTGGGTGTTTCTGGGTGGGTGTTGAGAGTGTGTTTGGGTTAATGGGAGGGTGTTGTGGAAGTTTCTGGGTGAAAACAGAAACTGTTATGATTGTATTTTTTTTTCGTATTTTGCAATTTCCTCGTTGGGGGAGATGAAAAGTTACGTGTTGCACTCGAGTGCAAAGATTTTTCACCTTGTGCTCTTTTGATTCCCTCGCTATCGCTCAGGATTCTAATTTTAGAATCCTTCGCTAGCTCGGTCATCAAAATTGAGCACGTGGTTAAAAAACAACTTTGCACTCACGTACAACAAATAACTATTATTTTCAGAAATAGGTCGTACAACTATTATGTAGCACACAATGGTTTTCTCTTTGTTTTGCTCTCTCACTCTCCAGTCACCCTGTTTCTCATAATAATTTTGCATTATAACACATTCGTGAAGCAAGCAACCCTAGTTCCCAGTTATACCGCATTTATGACCCTTTATTCTTTAAATAGCCCGATTAGACGTTTGCTCAGCCTCAGCTAAGTAATACTTATTATCATTGGGCTGAATCTAATTAAGTTTTATTGCAAGATAGGAACGAACTTGCTTTTAATTCGACTTTTATCTATAATTTTTCCGCCTATGCTGGTCTGTCTATTCATTGTCCTTTAAAAAGCACGGTCGTAAAAAATATATGTATTTAAAAGTGTTGGAATTATTTGACCACCCACGCACGAAATTAAAATTAACAGGCTTGTATTCAATGGAAAATAGCGTGTA
This sequence comes from Cataclysta lemnata, assembly GCA_963931975.1. NCBI lineage: Eukaryota > Metazoa > Arthropoda > Insecta > Lepidoptera > Crambidae > Cataclysta > Cataclysta lemnata. Next base: position 4,414,690 of record OZ008355.1, on the reverse strand, counting down.
TTCAACAATTTGTTGCTAACTTATCTATTTCGATGCAAAACTCTTTTTTTGTGGGGTACTTTGTAATTTTCGTATTTAAAATGCAATGCAGCACCGGATTTTGTACAGTTCCTTGTCTAAATAAGGAAACTTTTCCATAATTAATTCCTCAGACAACTCAACATGCGCCCAACAATGTACGTGTGAGGTAAACTGTGCCGCATCGCGGGACGCCGCAACTAATTAAAATTCTACGCGAATGAATAACTGCACTGCGGTGCTAACGTGTTGTATATTAAAACATACATACACATACATTAACCACGCCTATTTATCCCCCAAGGGGTAGGCAGAAGTGAATTGACAGCACTACGAGCATTACATGGAACCCTCGTAGTGCCGTCCTAACGTAGAATTCGTGTTACATTACACGATGGATTACACTACACGTTACAATTGTCTTACAATTGGCTTAACACCCACGTTTCGCCAATGTTAAGTCTCATATACATGCGAGCCTATTGCCGTCTATTGGCAAGACAAAAATGCACTCAATAAAATTCACGAAATCAATCAGTTGAAGGCCAATATCAGCTTCAAAACTCTGCACTGTCTTCATAAAATCCCGGACCACATTTATCTCACTTTACAGCAGTGCTGAAATGATTCATCCTATCTATATAATCGCTAATTCCCTCTAAACTGCCCAAGATTACGTGGAGTCCATCAAAATCCATTAATTAACTTGGAAAGTTAACGAGCCACTGAAGATCGAAAATTTATACCTTGAAATAATTGCAAAGTACGTAATAGGTTTCAGAAGTCTTTTGAACTTTTGTGAAGTCATCGTAAATTTTACAGACGCAGCAGGGGAGCCAGAAGGTCGGCGGTTCCTCAGCGAGCGGGGCGGCGAGCGGAGCGACGAGCGGAAGCGGTAGCGTAGCCCGGCCCAGCGACGTCAAGCCGGTCGAATGCAACCTCTGCCACCGCAAGTTCAAGAACATACCAGCTTTAAATGGCCACATGAGACTGCATGGCGGCTATTTCAAAAAGGTAGGTAACTATTGAACAAAAGCACAGCAACTAAGTTATAAGAAACATAAATAATGACAATTGACACCACTCCATATCATTTCTGGAGCTGTAGTACGCGACTAAGGGTTAAAACAGTGATGAGAAAAAGCAGGAGCATTCCTATCGTACTACCTTGCAATATACTGCGATTTAGGTGCCCAATATTGACTCGTCCCCTATTACATAGGACTATACATAGTAAGCGAAATGTGGGCGTTAACACTCATCTGCCTACGTTATTAGATAAATAGTCGTGACATAAATGTATATAGTACCTATGTAAAAAATATTTACAAAACTAATTGTGTTTACAGGATTCGGACAGCAAAAAATTGGATAAAAAGGAAACAACGGGACCACCATTGCAAACAGCGTCAGTATCAGTCAGGGCTCTCATCGAAGAAAAGATTATAAGCCGTCGTGGAGCCTCTGCAGCGTCAACACCCTCAAGTAGTAGTGAGTCATCAACTTATAAGAACACTATAGTTCAACAGAGATCTTGCAAAACCTACACTTAGTTTGTAGTTTTAGTTTGTAGTTTGCCTACACTTGCAAAACGCCCAGAACACTTACAATTTTTTTTTCGGTATATGTAGACGATACGAATATGCAGAAATGCAATAGTAGGTAGGTAGGTAATACTGGAGGTAGCACATATCTGCAAATTTGTTGCCATAAAATTGTAAGAATAAGCAAACCTACTCGTTACGAAGAAACTGAGCATCAAAATATAATCTATGTTCAATAATGAAAAAATTAAATTGAAGTTTAACTTTAATTACATAAGTAAAGTCGTAGATCTTTACTATTTACATCTTTTTTTCAATTCAAAATTTGTTTATTCATATCTGGTATGATTACAATACACTCATGAATCGTTAAGACAAGAAATTTACGCCATCCGTTCGCAAACTACCAGGAGGCCCTGTCCTGAGAAGAACGGGCAAGAAACTCAGTTAGGTCTCACGGGTACCCCTAATTTTTTAATGCTCAGGTTAATTATTTTACCCATAGGTTCAACTGCAGACAGCGTAGTGTCTCGCGCAGGCTTCGTAGCACCAGCACCACCCCCACTATCATCTATCCGCGGATCCACAACATCACCAGCATCTCCAGCCGCATCGACCCAATTTGCTTCCCCTCGCGCACCTGTCGTCACTATATCAGCCAATGTTACCGCGAACCTCGCACAAAGGGACTCCACCCTGATTGAACTTCTAAAAAAAGGAAACACCAAGGTTGGTAATATTTTATTGAAGCTTTCGCTTCATATCACAATGTAAAACGTAATGTTAACTTTTTGTTTCACAGGTCGTGAAAAGGTCAGCGTCAGATCCGGGGCAAGCGTCTCCACAACAAGAATTCACTTTCCGGCCTGAACTGTTCGGCGTCTCTTTCAATTCGGACGATGGATACTTTTCGCCAGCTCTTAATGAAGACACTTTCCAATTTGCTACAACACCTGAACAGCTCGACGATCTAGCATCGTTAGAAGATTACGCCACTGTTGCTGCTTCTATCAGGGAGCGCTCACCTGTTCCATTCCCGTCTAGCCGACGTTTAGCGGCTGTTCTGAACTCCCCGCTACCGGAATCTTTAGCCGATTTTGGAGCTTGTCACGGTGGTTCCCCTGTGCCGTCACCAGGGCTTGGTTACACAGCAAATTCTCCTGGCCTTTCGTATTCGACAGGAGATTCACCTGGCCTCGCATATACTGCGGTGTCTCCTGGTGGTAGTTATTCTACTCAGCCAGAGCCATCACCGGGACTCGCTTACCCAACGCCACCAGCTTCTCACGATGCACACTCACCAGCACATACAGCACCTCGGGCGTCTTCGCCGCTTTCAGCTGCTTTCTTTACGGCAACGATGTCTAGTCAGGAAGAGGTAAGAGAACATTCAATTCACTTAAGTTGTGGATGATTCTTTAAGATTATCTAATTTCACCTTTTGAACTTTTAAATAAAACCAATGTTTCATTGTTGTTTCTATTCAGGTGGAAGAAGCGTTAGAAGAAGTTTTGCCGGAAGAATGCCGTTCATTAGATGCCTATACGTTAGAGCCATCTCCAACGCCAAGACGCATCATGCTAAATTCAGAAGATCCACTCCTCTCGAGTAGTCCACGCGATTTCTCACACCAACGCCCTTTACGGCGACACCAGCGGATCACGTCTACTGTTTCTTCGATAGACCAATGGCAACATGACACATCGCTTCAAGTAAGATATTAATCTCAATTTATATTTATGTAACACTTGAGTACGGCAATTATTTTTATACGATATCATCATCTGATTAGTGACTACCCTTTTTCCAGTTTATCTGGATTCAACCATTGAACTACTATGGATTCAACGCAGTATGTCTAGGATTCATATCGGTCAGGTCATCAGGCCACTTCCTTTTCCCTTATTAATATAGCTTGACTTTTTTCGCACTTAGTTTCTTGATTGGGCATTCTGTGTTCCCTTTTCCCTGTTTCATCTAATTCAAGAGCTCACTAGCGCAGTGGCATAGCGCGCTTGACCTGCGATTGCGTAAACTAATCAATGTTCGCTAAGGCCGGTCATTGGATGAGTGAACAAAAATGTATTATCTCGAGTTTTTCCGTGCTTCGGAAGGCACGTTAAGCCTGTGGTCCCGGCTGCATCTGCAGTCTTTAAAACCCACCAACCCACACTGGGCCAGCGTGGTGGGTTATGGCCCAATCTATATTCTTCCATCCATAGAGAAGGCCCGTGCCCCAGCAGTGGGGACATTAAAGGGCTGGAGGTGATGATGATGATCTAATTCAGGGTTTACATTTATCGTTACAGGTATGCGTTGAAGGCCGCGATACAGTCCCAGCAGTGTTCCTAAGCCCCAGCAGTGTGCCCGCGTCACCACAACGGCGCAAGCGGCGCGCTTCTCCAGCCGGCCCGTACAGATCCCGAATGCGCAGGATAGGCGCACATTTTGTGCCCCAACCGATACTACCGCCAGACAGGGACGGGTCGGGCCTGTACTCGGAAATATCAGGTAAACAAAGTTGATTAGGAACAAAGGAACATTAGCAGTCTCTTTTATTCATAGATGGTTACAAGTCAACGGAACGCGCCGAACCAAACCGCTTGTAATATCATTGATTTATAACCTAAACTGATCTGCAGATAGAATATGTACTAATAAGGATCGTAGCAGGATCGTAGCGTAAAGATCGTGGCAAGTGGAAAGAAGTGATCTCTGCCCACCCCTGTGGGAGAAAGGCGTGACATATGTATGTATGTATTATCTGATCCGATGTTATTTGTGTTTCTAGGATTGTCGGCAGCAGAAACCGATATGCTGTCGCACTTAGAAGAGCACCGCCAGCCCTTGATCAACATCGGCAGGGACCATCAGGCGGATATACCAGAGTTGTGCAATGATCGCATTGACCTCCATAGAGCGCCGGAACAACTGCTCTGGGACCCCGGCATCAACGATTGCCTGGACGACAACGAAGGTAAAATTAAGTGATGATGATATAATAATAAGGTTCAATTAGAAAGAAAACAGACGATCGTAGGATATAGATAATTTTCTTCCGATATACTTATTACCACTGATCCCTATTATATAAATAATACTTCTACTAAATTGACAAATGTTTCTTGTGGCGATTTGAAGCGCCCTATCGAGAGGCGTGGGTACTAAATTTGACGTTTGTTGCTTGTATTTCACATTACAAATGCATCTATAATATTAGTTCCGTGGACTTTCACCTTCGCACACCAGTGCCATCAGCGCCAAGATGGCGATAATCAAATTTGCTTCATGTTTTGGAAGACAACCTACAGTCCAGCGTACTAGTTTAATGGAAGTCAGTGCTTATTACTCAATGTACCAATCGCTGCCCCGCAGCGGCTATCGCAGAGTGGTGGTGACCGCGCCGCAGCCGTTGTCATTCAAACAACGCGCCAGCATAGGATTTTCATACAACATTGCTGGAGCTTGTCATGTTCCAAATTCAAAAAACGCGCCAGCAATGGATATGATTTTCTTTGTCCGTAAATCCAGTACTTGGCAGGTTTTTTCTTTGAAAATAATGACAACATTTCCGTGCATGTTTGAGAAAAAAATATCACAAAGAAAAAGAAGTTGGACAATTTTCGTGTTTCAATGGTTTGGTCTTTACCAGCCAAGTTCACCAGTCTACTCGTTTACCCAGTGCGCATGTTCATGGAGCTCGCGATGTGCGCGGCCATGCCGGTGGGCGGGCACACGCGCGAGTTCGCGCTCCAGACGCTGGGCGAGTGCGGGGGCGACATCCGCGCGGCCACGCTGCGGCTCATGTCGCGCCCGCCCGCGCCCACCGAGTACGAGTCCCGGTGGACGCCCGACGAGGTGGAGGCGTTCCTCGCGGGGCTCGGCCACTACGACAAGGACTTCTACAGAATCGCTCAGCTGGTAAGAGTTAAGTCTGGAGCTGTTGTATGATCGCTTAGCTGGTAAGAGCTAAGTCTGGAGCTGTTATAAGATCGCTTGGCTTGTAAGAGCTAAGTCTAGAGTAAGTTCTACACTTGAACATTTCCACCGTCACACGTCTGCCGTGTAGTGACGGCAGAGCAGATTACTGTCACCACCCCCATCCATCCCGTGGGTGTCGTACAAGGCTACTAAGGGTAAAGATAGCGTTGAGTAATGGGCAGCAGCGTTCCTCTTATGCCACCTAGCAATGTACTACAATTTCCATGAAACCGGATCTAATTGGCGAAGCGTGGGTGTTAAACACTTTTTTGTTATAACACCGTTAAAGCCTTACCTTCGTATAAACGTTTTAGAACCGCACTCGAAATATTTTCAAATATTCCAGGTAAGAACGAAAGACTCCAAGCAGTGCGTCCAGTTCTACTACTTCTGGAAAAAGGTGACCAAAGATTACAAGACGCTATACCTTCGGAGCTGGAGTACAGAGCATACCGCACAAGTAAGCACCGCCAATGGTCTTCAGCACTTTGTCTTCAAATTCGAAGAGTGAAATTCTAACCGCGTCTCTCACGCCCAGGGTTCGGTAGGGCCGGCCGCGGCACTCGTCCCCTCCCCCACCTTCGAAGGCGAGGAGTTCCCCTGCAAGATCTGCGGGAAGTAAGTGCCTCGAGCGTACCGCTTCCGTGCCGCAGACCACGCTCGCTAAACGCAATTTACGCGCAACTTTACACTGCCATTATACTGTTTGTGTTCGACCTGGATTCGCGCATTGGGGATCCTATCCTTTCTCAAAAAAAAATCTCAAAATTATTTTCATCGCTCCAACTAGGTTGTTTCGCAACAAATCTTAGCACTAAACCTGAATGCTAAACTCGTAACTTTAGTATTCGCATAGAAATTGGAGAATATTATTGATGGGGAAACAGTTCAAGATGATATAAGGTTTACCAATAGACAGTACTCGACGCCGGCCATGAACAAACGTTTTCTAGGTTAAGTTTCACCTAAATTGCCTTTCGTGCATGCGTAAGAATAAGAAGATAACAGTCACGCTTCGTAAGATATGGAACTGCAAACGAAATACGTTAAGTTTAAATTTTTAGACACCGGTGCAGTCGACATCTTAAAATGTCGTTATTATTAATAGGTAACCTTGTACGGCCAAGGTGTGCATGTGACATTTTCCATAAGTGTTCAATAGAGTTGTCCTCTGTACCAGTGTCGTCTCGGTGTTATTCAATGTTGATTGCATGTAATTTTTAATGTTTGCGCATCTTCCATGTCTAATTGTTTAATATGTAGTGTAAGAGTTCTGGACCGTGGTGTAACGTAAAGTTATAAATAAGTATTTAGAACAAAAGAGAAAATTATTTTCTACTACTATTTAACGTCGAGATTGGTAGAGTAGGGAACAGATTTCAAAAAGTGCGATATTGTCTAACATGAATTATATATATTGTATAGAGAAATTAACTAAAATTGTTGTTAATGAAGAATCTATAGTGAATTTAGATAAATCCTAGGCTGCCTACTGGAACGTTTACGCCTCTATACGGATTACTATTGATTATTTGGCCAGCGATCTTTGTAAATATAAAGTATATTTTATTGGTATAAGACATTAATGTATGTCCGTCGCGTTAGGAGTTGCATATAATATTTATTTGTCGTTAGGATTAACTTATTTAAAATTTCTGTGTATTCATTCGCTTATATAATTATGTACCTACCTATATAAGTTACTAACGCTTCGGGGCTTTGCTTGGCGGGTTTCTGTTTTGTTGAGTATTGTGTTACTTGGCTTGTTTTATGATTTTTTTTACGTTGCCACATTTTAATACTGTACCATGTTATGTTTCAGAGTATTTAACAAAGTTAAAAGTCGTAGCGCGCACATGAAGTCGCACCGGCCTCTGGACGCCGAGCCGAAAAGGGCTAAGCTAGAAAAGCCTTATGAAAAGGTCGATAGGGACGACAAGCCCCCCCCTCTAGCTCTCAACCAATAACGAATTTAAACGAGTGAAATGTAAAGCTTAATTCTAGCTGGAAAAACTTGATATATCAGCTGCAGTAAATGTCTCTGTAGTTGTTTTGTTCAGCTCAGTGGGTTCCAAAGGTGATATCTCAATCATAGCGTTTGATTTGCGATTGAAGAAAAAGCCACGCTCGCTAACCCTAAAGTTGACCGATGTTTTGATATCTCTGAATCTCTCTCGCTCTCTCATGATTGATAAGGTACTTAAAGTTTGGGATCACAATTATTGAGCTGATTATGATTACTCCCTACCACTATTTGTGTACTAACATGTAAATAATCCCGGTCTTTCAAAGCTGCAGTATATTTCACTCAACGTCTATTATTCCTGAGGTTTCCCGCTCTCGCTAGAGCTATGCCAGCACAGCTCTACCCGTAGCTTCTAATGCTGACATGATTTAAGCATTTATTATTTTAAATTATAGTTTAAACCGACTAGACCGAGCGGCTTAGTGACTAGTAGTAAATTAGCTTTCGGATATACAGATCTTACGTAAAATAGATACTTAAATTAGTAACTTCCAAATTCTTGTAATGCTAAGCTTCAAGAGAGCGTATAAAAATATTTTGTATAACGATTGATAGGTAGGTCTTCGTAAAGTTTTTATATGACAGACTTCACAATGTGACTGCAAGTGTGATGATGTAAATAAAACGATAAAAAAGTCGTTGTTTGGCGGGCTGCACTGGGACATTGGCGCGCCACAGCATTGGTCGCAATTGCCCACTTCCATTTCCTTTTGAGTGTGACACCTTTGCAATTCTTCCTTCTCTTTTTCTAATATTAACAATCTTCGCATGGTATGTCCATATACGTACAATTAAGACATTCAACCCTTAAAGTGCCTAATACCTATAAGTAATGTCGATGATACAGACCACATTGAACCTAACAACATAGAACTCATTTGTTGTTTGAATATTTTTGAAGCAACATATTTTATTTAAACTATTTTTTTTTAAATAGTGTCGTTAAAAACTTGCTATTGTTAATTATACGTCTCAATAGTATCCACTCTTGGCGCATTGAATTTCTATCTATATAATCTTTCTTGAAGTTCACCCTTTACGCGTGAACTCTTTCCCCCCATCTACTTTCATTTATTGAAGGTCTGCAGGCCATAAGCCTCATTTAGTTTTGTACGCAGCTTAGCTAAAGATTGTAAGTCTAACCGCTGTGGCGTCCCATAGGGCAGTGAGCACGACAAACCATCTGTATAAGTGTTTTATAACTATAATAATTACCTTTGATACATAATTTGTGTAGCAACTACACTAATAAGTACCTCGTTTCTGTTATTATATTTATTAGCGAGCCCAGCTCACACTGTTGCTTGTTTATTCATTGTTATTTTGTAGTTTTCACCCGTTGTTTTTGTTTATATTGTTCTTCTAGTCGTATTAGACAAACGCGCACACTTGGAATCTGATATTACTTTGTTTTAGGGAGCGTCCGTTTACTAGTCACATATCGATATTGCTACTTCGAAAACTTTAGTGAATTATTGACAGACAAACGTACCTACCCCTGTGAGTTGTTTGGGGTGAGTATAGCTAAACCAATATTGCACGTGTATTTTAAGAGCATTGGTGTTTTTTATATTATTGGTAACTATTGATGTGTATTATGTTGTTAGGATGGTTGTCGTTATAGAATGAATAGTATACTCTGAAACATTCACAGGGGCGACGTTGGCTAACCAAAATGGAGGGATGATATTTTTTTACACAAATATTATTGATATGCTCAAATATTATATTTTATGTTGGTTAATATTATTATCTAGTTCCTTGTTGATTGTTCTGAAAAATATGCTATAATTTGATAATTAAAATGTAGTTAAGTTTCGAATGTACATTTTTGTCTATTTAGTGTGGTATAAGTGTATCAACGTGTACCTACGTGTTGTGATAAATGTATGGTTTCCTCTCTCGAATAGTTTTATGGAAATATAATGGGCAAGTACTTACGAAATGGGCAATAAGCAGACGTTTGCTCAAATGTATCTATAGCGAGTATCAATGCCTGTACCTTGTGCCTCCGATATTTGTCTCCAGTTTGCCTCTCTATCTATGACGTTCGTTCATCGAATAGATAGAAAAGGAGGGCCTAATTATTTTTAGCAGGATCCAAGACAGAGATCGGAGGCAGCGCAGGCGCACTGTTACCAAAGTTAAAAAAAATCTCTCACTCAAGCGTTAATGTATCGTGGTTGTGATGTTCATTAATCGACTATTTTATGGTCTTCCGAAGTATGTACAGCACTTCCCTTCTAATTTTGGAGCAGTATTCCTTGAAAAAGACATGTTAATTATTAAAATATCTTTATCGTGTTATGTTGTAAGCGATCCTTCTTTAGCGTGGCGTTGTGACTATCGTGTGGACATCTGACGCGTTCAGTGCCTACCTACGTACTGCGTGCATGTCCCCGTATAAGGAATTTTTATTAAATCAATTATACTTGTTGTACTTAGTTCATAATAGTCCCGTCTACCTGAACAGGTTGAGTGGTAGAGAATGCCTTATGGGATTAAGTCCGCCAATTGTACCTTTTATTTTGTATGCAATAAAGTTTAAATAAATGTATAAATAAATAAATAAACAGATGCAGCTTAATATTCCAATTAGTTAACACAGTAAATACAGCCTCGAAAAAAATATTTCTAAATTAATTATTAAGCCTTGGAATAATGCATAGATAGTCATTTATAAGTTGAATCATTTTTTCCAATGTGATATCATGAGTCATATTTGCTTCCTCAAATTAACCAGAGCCATTTAACGCTTCCCGTGTAAAAAGTTTTTTTTGTCCGCAGGCCTATTGATTATAATTACAAAATAGCTGAAAAACTTCATAAATCACCATATTCCTAAAATTAATACCGAGCTAATTAAAAACTTAATTTAAAAAGTCCTATAGGTTTTCCCGATGTGTGATTATTTTTTGGCTATCACTCTCATAAGGCAATCCTTGAGAGCGTAGTAAATGACAGTACGTTGTATGTTTTGTTTACGTTATTAGACGATCATCTGCGACGAATGGTTATCACTAGTTTAAAGATTTATCGGACTACTGCTACCAATTAAATGCAGTAGTCACCCTGATTAAAAAACCGGATAACTGATATGAGGATATGACAAAAGACACGCGCGCGCGCACCCTTGTGTTACGTTTTACCCAGTTTCACCCAATTCAATTCACACCTAAGCAACTTGAATCACCAGCTCCTGTTCAGTGTGAGACGACCTTGTAGTTAAATAAAAATATATTTTAAAATTAGAAGGATTGTCGATTTTATTCTTCCTGTGAATTGTTATATTGAAGTACACGTTTGTTTTCCTTGTATTAATTAGTACCTGAGGAGACTTGCCGACGTCAGTCGAGCCTGTCCAACGATGCTCTCCTAAATGTATATGGAATAAATGCAAAGATAAATGCTATTGTACATCACTAACTTGTGTGATTATTTGGTTGTGTTCTATGTTAACATTGTAGATGAATTTTCTAATTATAATATTGTCTGCCAACATGTTTGCCAAATACTATTCTATTGTAATTGAGTAATGCCGTATACAATTAGATAAAAACTATTTAAGGGGACACCCCGATTAGGAAATATAGAAACTATTGTTTTAGGTTAAGGCTTTAATTGAAAACCCCATAAAGAAAAAGATGATGGAAAATTTACAAAACATTACCTTATGTATTTTTCGAAAATTTTCTGGCTCTTTTTCTTTGTAATAATTTGTTCATTTATACATGTTATGGTAATGTTCAAATCAAATTGAAATAATAACCCCATAAAGATTTATAAGACTCGTGCCATTTACAAACCAAAGCATCGCAGCGGCATTTCAATTACACACGAGTAGTCTAGGATTATTTATTCATTCGCCAATCTCAGAGCATACAAAAGTTATTTTCATAAAATCTAAAATTAAGTCGTAATAATATCTTAACTATTGTGTAAATATTGAATATTTTTTCAAATTAACTTTATTACTGGAGATAGTTCTATTTCATAAATTTACAAGTTATTAAAGACAAATCCCTCCAGAGATAAATTTAACAATACTCTTAGCTATTAAGACTGAAAGTATTCTTTTAAATTCTGATCTTAATTTTACGTTCACTCAATTGGAACGAGATCTTTACTGCGTTGAACTTCTATTTATTTGTTACTGTTAGTATAAATTGTCATGGTGTCACTAACCCATTCCATGTGCCAACTTTTCATACTAGTCAGGGTATAGCTTTACTTGATGCCCTTATTAATTTAACGGAATTAATAGAGAGAGGTCGATGACACAGTGCGACTCGCGGCAACTTCGACAAGACAGTCTTTAAGGGTATCCGCTGTATTCTTATAGTGCATAATGCACACAGATGCGATTTAAGTAATTAAATTATTACGCGAGATTGCCCATTGGACAATCTTGTTTCAACTTAAATATAGAAGTGCCTTACAATTTAATTTTGTACTGTTTAATTTTATTTCGATTTTAATTTACATAATATCTACACTATCAATGGAGCACTGGAAAATGCATTTATTTGGGGCCCCCGTCAATTTCTACGTCGGAGATGACGTCGCGGAGGGCCCAACTAACTCGATTTATTCTAAGACATACGTTGTTTCTTCTTACTATATCTATTTTAGAATTAACAAACAAAAATTTAGATGAACCTAGACCTGGTTAGAAGTTTTAAAAAGGGATATGAAAAAAAATCAGTTTTAATCATCAACAAGGACGAGTCAATTGTAAAAAAATACATATTATGATATCTTTCTACCTGTATAGTGGATTCCGACCGAAGGATACAGCGACTATTTGATAGTAATAATTGTTGTTAGGTGTCCCGAGCTATGTTCGCTTAGAGGCCTACGTCCTCTCCCCACTACCCTTACCCCTGTGCCCACTCCCCCAATCCCCCACCCTGGCACATAGACTAAGTGTAAAAGTACTTCTGTGTTTGTGTCAACATATATTGAGAATGTGAAATGTTACTATAGTATTAATATTTTGTAAGTCTAAATGGATATTATATTCTTCTAATTTTGTATCGGATAAAGAACGCCTGCGAGACCCTCCCTCGCAGCGCTAGCGTACTACTTGTAATATATGTAGTCGGGATCGGCGCGTGCGCACCGAGCCGCGCGGTAATGATACACTCTGTGTTGTGATTTTGAAAACTCTGTAAATTACAAGTCTTTGAAAATACTATGAGGAAAAATTTGTAGACACCTTTTTAGATTAGCACAATTCTTCGCGTAGACACGTTAGGTCAAAAATTTACTAAGCATGTAGAGACATTGACATAGGTAATCATTGGATGATGTATTTGTATTACGTATGATAGTTTCATTGTTATTTGATCGATGTGATGATTCGTAAGAACAACGACTAGCTAGAGCGCTGTCCGCCGGTGACTCTCCACAACTTCGCATATCCTTGATACAATAAGTAATAAAGTAAAAACTCTATTATATATAATATATATATATCTAAATATATATTGATAAATTTATTAGGGTAACTAATTTTTTAAGACAATGACTATTAAGTGATCTTTTAGATTGTCTTTATTAATAAATATATGGTGAAGGTTTTGTCAATTTGTTTTTATTTTCATCCCTCGTATATTAACCCCGTTTGACTCAGAAAATACTACAATGAAGTCCACATCAAAACACAGCCTTGCACTTCTGTTGCTAGGTCAAAAAATCAATCAGACATAAAAAAGATCTGTTTGACTTAGAAACAGAACAGAAACACAGAAAATTAACGAGATTGACTCAAGCTGATTGACCGTATCGGTAGACCATTATAACATATTAGGTAGGTATTATCATTTCACTCATTTTATATAAAAAGGCCAAACTCAAAAACTCCGAATCACATAAATACAAATTGTATTCAAAATGTATAGCATCAAGACTTATTTTGAAAAAAAAAATAAGGTTGTGCCATTTTTATATCCAAGAAGCCGTCAATAGAAGTAGATAACATATTGAAACTTACTGTAAATGGTCATTAAGGAAGTGTAGAAATAAAAGCCAGCATTTAGTCTTCGTCCGTTTATTAAGAACATTGTACACACAATGGATCCTTACACACAGATCGATAAAACTCTGTTACAATTACGAAAACAAACAGTGTAGGGCAACAATAAAATTAAATACATTTAAAACATACTCCAGACGAAATATACAATGCTTCAGATAAGCACTGAACAGTCTGAGTTACGTACTGCTCTCAAAGGTGGCGACACACCTGTGGAAAGTACGTATCCGACACTTCGTCGCATTTTTCGGTTTACCGTGACACACCAAACGCACCTAACGGCCTTTTTGTTAAGCAAGATATAGTATATGGCGGGAAATGACGCTTTTGCGTAAATACTTTTTAATTCGGGAGATTACTTAAGGGTCAAGTCACATCAAACTAAATAATTTTTGCCGGTCTGCTGTCACCAAACGCCATTTCATAGAAAAATCTCACACTTTTAAAACAAAATATGTGTTACACGACTAAAGATCAGCGATGTAAATTCAGTGCCAAATTCAATGGGATTTGACCATAAAAAATACTGCGAACGCGTGGTGATGGGATGCAGAATACACTGCCACCCCATTCACAAGGAGTGTCTTAAGAGGGGGCTTAGGAATCTATCTAGAGACCTGTGTACCTCATAGCACCCAGCCAGGCTAGCATGACCACCGAAACACGATATGATATAGCCATTTATAGCATTGAACTGTCAAAAACCTATAGATCTTTGACAGTCCAAAACAATAAATGGCGCATATCGTGTTTCGGTGTTCATGCTAGCAGGGCAGGGCTCCTAACACAAAAGAACCAAAGCATTGCCAGGTAGGCCATAAAAACCTTGTCCAGCCCTCGAGCAGTGTGACAATAGCCATAATACACCAGCCCCTAATAATTAGGGGAAAGGCAGAAAAAGAGGAAGAGCTATCTACCCGAGCTTCTAGCGCCGCACTTTCAGCAGATGTGTCGCCACACTGAAGGAATTTTGAACCGAGTAGCCTCGAGCACTATAATCCGACAACTTCGTGCGCGACCTTCCCGAGGTATGAGAGACGGTGGCGGGGACGGGCACTCTAGATGTAAGCGGGGGCGGGTGATGCTGGAAGGAGGGAAAACACGCTCCTCCCAAATCACCTCACCTACCCCCGCTAACTTTTTGAGTGCCCCGTCCTCACCACCGTCTCTCATACCGCAGGAAGGTCGCGCACGAAGTTGTCGGACTATTAGCATATCATCAAATCATAGCACTCGATCCCCAAGACGAGCTCGCCCCAACGACATAGACGAGATATCACTATAGAAAACAAGTGTCAGACAGAAAGAAGCCCCGTTTACAGAGATACCTTTTCAAAACTACACTCTATCTTTTGTAACGAGATAAAAAACGTTAACAATTTTTATGTTTCTTTATCGACGAAATTCATTTTTTAAAAATGTATGTATTTAAAAATGCATCAATCATTTTGCAGCCTTTGAAAGAAAATATAGAAAGATATTACAAATTTATATTTTTGTATTATATATTAAAAGACACTTAAAAAATGTTAATCTTTTTTATCTCGACAAAATAGCTGGAGTATACACACATTACCGCTCCTATAAGGTGCGTCCACACAAAGTTTAATTTATGTGGAGCAACATTTCACAACACGATAACATTAGGTAACATTCAATGGACTTTTGTAGCATTTCATACTTTTTTATGTTTTTCTCTGTTATCACTTGATGCTGAGAAATGTTATTCAACAAAAAATTACTTTGTTGTGATGTCGCACTATTACCCAGAATACTGTGTTACCTCGATAACAATCGACAAAAGCAACGTCACAATAGTTTCACTCATAAGGACGCGCCTATTTTAGTAAAGGGGGGTCAAAGAGGGTTATTATACCATTTAAAACGAGCACTCTCATGTATATAAAAAAAATACTTTTATTTACCCAAGCATACAGGTAGAGCCTTGTATCTAGTCCAGCCCGGCTAGCATGACCATCGAAGCACGATTTGACATAGACATTTGTCGCTTTGAACTATCAAAAATATGAGGAGTTTGACAGTTCAACGCGATAAATGGCTATATCATATTGTGTCTCGGTGGTCATGCTAGCTGGGCAAGAAGCAGATAATTAAACAATTTTACAATCGGTAGTACTCTTTTTAGGCAGTATCTGCACCGCTTCTGTTTTGTAGTACAATCAACAGCAAGTCAAGACTACACAAAACCGGCATATATCAACTTAATAATCGGCCTAATTAGTTTGACGTAAAGCACAAAGTCGATTGATACTGTGGTGACCTGCATACTGCTGCTGTACATAGATTAAAAATAGGCGGTTCAGATGTATGATAAAGTCAATGTATTTGAGATAACACGTTACTCTTGTAGAGGATCGCATATCGTTACTTTACGACACATACAAACTTTGGTAGCTATCATTAAATACATATATCAAGTCACAAAAATATTATTGCATCCATTTATAAGCATACAATATGTCCACATGTGAAGTGACGAACTCATTCTATATATAATAGTATTGTGATAAGTACCGAAAACTGAACAAACCACGCTCTCGCTCCAAAAGAGTGTATAAAATCTAAGGTGATAAAATAAATATAGTTTTCAATTGAGAAATAATCGCGTTTCCAGTAGACCTGCTATAATTGTCTGTGAGGGAACTACTGGGAATTTTCTGCCTATAAATTCCGTAATCAATCCGATTTTTATAAGTTCTCACTATGTTTTATTATCACAAAGCAATTATAGCAAAACTAATCGGAATACGCGCAAATAATCCTTAACTATTTAGAATAATATTTAGTTAATATACAATTGGACGTAGCAATTATTACACGTATCACCCCAGGCTTCATAGCTCGCAAATAGAGTCTTCTTAACGAGAGACCGACTCATGTTGGTCGCCTAGTTACGAGCGTCAAGCCCGAGAGACACTACACTATATTCGAATAACAATTTAAACTTCGTTAACATGAGTTAATATTGATATGAATTCACATACTAGCGGGTTTGGGTGAGAATTTACGTAATAAATTCACGTCGGTTTCAGTAGAAAAACATGGTTAGATTGGTTAGGTATCTATTACTGAATATTTTACAATGCTTATTTCTTGATACGTTTTCGTAGGAATTATAATATGGAACTTTATTTAG
This sequence comes from Cataclysta lemnata, assembly GCA_963931975.1. Taxonomy (NCBI): domain Eukaryota; kingdom Metazoa; phylum Arthropoda; class Insecta; order Lepidoptera; family Crambidae; genus Cataclysta; species Cataclysta lemnata. The sequence continues at coordinate 4,397,927 of OZ008355.1, read as the reverse complement.
GCAGTATTTAGGCCCACTACACACCTTGTATAAGTATAAGTAAATATATAAAATTTGAAGTCATTTGGGTAACAACGCACAACCGAATAATAGTAAAGAATACGATCAAGAAATAAGGTTCGAAAGTTGTATCATTTCTGTGTTTATAATATAGGACTTAATAGGGTCTTAACAAGAAATCAAAGCGCTCTACGAACACATCTGCGAAAGAAATTGAATCGAGTTGCGAATTCTTGATAAGCCCGTTGGACTCATGTTAATTAACGCACCCCAGTAGTGTTCCGTACCGAACTGTCTACATATTCAGACATTTCATTATAATACCCTTAATTAAAATAGATATAGGTGTCAGTCGTTCTTCGGTTATTTTGAATCAGTGGTAAGAGTGCAACAAAACCTAAAAACAACCATTCGGATTGGTTGGCTCGGCGGCCAATCACGTCCGCGGATTTTAGTGCCACTGTTATAACCTCACCCAACCGACTCTATTTAGTAACATAATAGTTATATATGATAATCTACTTTGGAGTAGATGAAGTGTTGTTGACGAGTTGTTTATAATCCAATGAAAAATTTCACTGTTACGGCTTTAAACCAGGATACTCGAGATAAAAAATGATTGCTTTTAACGTCTAATAAATACAAAAGTCAAGGAACCAGATTACCCACAGCACATTTGCACAATGACTATGACAGATAAAAATATTAAATACAAAGTAGTTGATCCAAATTTTTCACTCTGAATATAGGTACAACGTGTAACATGATAAACATACACAATGAAAGTGGTTTGATTTCAGTCACTTTTTTACATAGTTTTAAATTTTGGGCCTGCCTAGTTAATTTTTGCCCATTCTTCCATATATAGGGAAGGTACTCCAGTGAGGATATTCAAAAACTGGTGATGATTGTAAGTATCCCACCCGAACGGTGGCAAACCACTAAAACACTATACCAAAACATGGTTGGTGTCAGGCCGGTGGCAGGCTGAAAACTTTATCCAGAACCTTGAGCAATATAGACTGAAATACATTCATTCAACAATAGCCAGAAACTGGGGAGAAGGCAGAAGGATGTTTGTAATAATTCTCTACGTAATTTGGCTGAAGTATAGGTAAATAACCATGGCGACGCGTTTAGCTAGCATCTATTTGTACTATACACGGATACGGTATATTTTGAATATTTTTATTAAAAGTGACTGAATTGATTCATTAGCCGATTTAAGCTAATTCATTTTGTGAGTTTTTCATCTTACACGTTATATATTTATGTCATGAAATATTTAAGAAAATAATGGTGACTTCAGAGAACTAATGATATAGATAGAGAAGATAATATGTATTTTTATTTAAAGTATTTTAGACATTTAATTACAGATAAGGAACTGTTAGCTAAATCGTTTACAAGAAAAATAGGAGTAATTAAATATTGTTAAATTTAATGTATTGTCCTTTGTACTACCTTCAACCAGAACTGATACCAACTAAGAGCATATCAGTTTTTGGGCGTTTGACATCGTTTATGACTCAACATTGTAGTGAGATGTACCTAAAATTAAATTGCTTTATTAAATATACCTAACACTGATTTATGTATCTTAAACTAATGTAATAACCCAAAGAGGATTGGTGTCAGGCAGGCCGGTCGGCTGTAAAATTTAAGCCAAAACCTAGTGCAGTATGGATTGGAATGTCTTCATCCCTCTCACTCTCTCCGTAAATCGGTCTCTCGACATAGTCCTTTCTGTTACTTTCTTATAAATTCATTCATCACTAGTACCTTACTGGTGTCATGGATGATATGAATTAAAAGTGAGTGGATGGCTCGATGACGTTTGACCGATATTAATGAAAGAGAAAACATACTGCGCCGACCTCAGTTAAACTGGAAACAGGTCTGGACGAGATAAAACTAAGACGAGCCTAACTAAAGGTTGTGTTTTGAGAAAAATATAACAGGACAAGAAACTTCTCTTACAAAAACTAATTGACTGTCAAACACCCCACTAACGTACACTGAAACATTTGTACAAAATAAGTATTATTACATTTCAATACGATAAATGAATCATAAATAGAGTTTATTTGTAACAAATTTGTATAACTGGTTACTGGATTGTATCATTCACTCTTAGGACCCTGTTCAAACGACACGATAACATTAGAATTTACCAGAAAATATTATTATATCGTTCTAGGAATACGAGTGACGCCGATAGCGCAGCAAAAAGTGGGATCACCATACACCTCATATTTTTAACATATCTAAACCGTGTACCTATTAACGAACGAACAAAAACATGGTCAACACGAACATCGAACACTTTGTTCGCACAACACTGTGTTCGTTAAAAATGTTTGGTGGGATTGTTGGCTACTCCACCGATGATCAACGGCGAATACTCGCAAGGTACTCGTGTTCGCTTTGCTAATTTACGTCCACACGTACGAAACAAAATTGTTCCGTGATCTAACTTCGTGCTCGCCATGTTGTTAGTTCGTGCGTACACGGCTTAAAATCTAAAGTAATAGAAACGTCGGGTTAAATAATAACCCGCAAATATACGCGAGTAAAATCTTAAAGTGTTTTATTTTACTCCAAAAGTATCCAAGTCTTTGAAAATCATCTCTAAGCAGAAAACTGAGCGTAGGTACACGTGAAACGACTCGTCAATGTGCTACCGGGCGTACTCTCAATACAAATTGTGACAGGTGAATTAGTACAGACATCGTTGGAAGTGTTTATGAAGGTTTTTTGCATAATATTACCACTGATATGGGAACGTTATCTCGTGCGGGAGGGCGCGGTGGGGCGGCGTCACTCGAGCTTCACCCTCTTGCCTTTCACCACGGTCGGCTTGTTCTTCAGTAGGCCTTTTCTCCTCTTCGACGTCTGCGTGGAGAAATTGGTTTAAAGTCGATTATAGTCCGACAAATTCGTGCGCGACCTTCCTGCGGGGTGTGAGATGGTGGGGGGGACGCGGCACCCTAGATGTTAGCGGGGGCGGGTGATGCGGGGAGGACACTGACCTATATTTAAACAAGTACGCTGGTCTAAAGGTTGTCATCCAAAAAATAAGGCCAATTTAATAATCTAACTAATAAGCAATAATATGAATTATAATTAAGCAATAATATGAACTAATATTAGTGATGCATCTGTGGTGCATTTATGAACTATTATTAGTGATGCATTTGTGGTGCATTTATGAACTAATATTAGTGATGCATTTGTAATGCTAAATATGTCAAATACAAGCAACAAACGTCAAATTAAGTACCCTTGCCGCTCGATGGGGCGCTTCAAATCGGCACAAGAAATTTTAGTAGAAGTATTCAGTCCAGCGTACTTGTATAATAGTGGTCAGTGGGGGAGGAGTGAAAACTCGTACAATACAGCATACAATACCTCAGCACCCTCAACATCTCTCACCCCGCAGGGAGGTCGCACACAAAGTTGTCGGACTATAGTTACACTACTTGGTTCGGCAACGGTCGTATCCAATATCTATTCACAGCTACCTTGATAAAATTGCGAATATTTTTTTTTTATTCATTAACATCGCCCATATTATTATAATAAAATAAACACGCAACTCAAAATAGGCTCCGAGAATTAGGTTCTAAGTTTATAACTGTAAAGTCTACTGTTGCCAGAACGTTTGTATTGAAGAAGCCAATTTCAAAGACAAGGGTGGCCTAAGTAATTATAATCCGTGCGCTGTAGGTTGGTGCAGTCTTAATACACATTTTAATTTATACCTACCCTCACAGAATCCATCCTACAGCGCACATACTATAAACTATGCAAGCTGTGTAGATAGATTACTATTTCAACATATCGAGGACAAAACAACTGCAGCACTGCAGATGAACAAAGCGACGAAGAGAAACGACACAACGACCGCAAATGACTTGCATTCTTTTGCACAAATAACAAGAAAAAAAAATCAAAAATACACAAAATAGGCAACAAAAAACCGCAGAAGCTTGGTGGCAGTTTAAACAGAGTACCAGTCCACGACTGGTGTGACACATTATTGACGACTTGTACAATTTTTCTGTCCCAGCTAGAGCGCCAATATGGTATTGGCGCCCAAACAGGGACAACAATTTTTATGGTGTAAATGATGTAGTTTATGTTGATGTGGTAAAGAATTAAACACTAGATTCATTCATATTTAAAAGGACTGTTTGAAGAACTTTAAGTGAATTAACAAATACTGCCGCTCTTGATATCACAGCCCACAAAAGACAAAAACGTTTCAGACACAGCCATGCATAAAAAAGACACGGAACATGCTAAGAGCTACCAAATGTTACTGTACCACTTGTCCGTTTCCTATTGAGAGCTGTAACAATAATCATGCAAATACATTTAGTTTTGTTCTGTTCCCCTTTCTTATTCCATCTATAGGAAAGGAGGTATTGTGTCCCAATAGTGGGGTCGTCAAGGACCTGATGATTATTAAGTAGAGCTTAAACTTAGTGGTAGTATGTTTTTTTTAAATGAACACTATCTTTCAAGCAATAAGGTTTAAATTGCAATCTGACCTTTTTTGACATGGATCCTGTAGAGGCGATCGTCCGTTTGGCCACTGGTAATCGTGGTCGGTTGAACTCGTCCGGTTTTTTCACCCTAGAACGGCCAAAATTATTTCACAACATGGAATTTATTTATTATTAATTATTGCCACTACCATATGCGAGCATGTTTACATTTCGCTAAAATGCCAATTTAAGAGGAAATTATTCAAACGCATTTGTTTTTTAAACTGTTAGAATATATTTCATTAACAAAATGGCGTAAAATACCAATAGATGTATGCGGGGTGTATAGTCCTGTTTTCTTTTCTCTTTCTTTATTTGAGACAAAAAACAACTGTACAATATATGTTTTTTAACTATGTTTACAGCAGGTCTTAATTAATTGTATAATCAGCATCATTATCCACATATTGAATATCTGTTCATTCAGAAATATTGGTGGAATCCAAATGTAGTCATCACCTGTATATCCTAACCAGCCAATGCTCTGTAGTGTACGCTTCCTCCAGGTACGTGAGCTTGAATCCTCTGTTGCCGGGCAGAGAGCCGCGCGTCCGGTCGTAGCCGGGCGGACTTCCGCCGCTGTCATATCTGACACAAAATAAAATTAGTAAAAATAATTTTATTAGATTTTCTAGATGAACATGAACAGCTTATTCCGTTATTTCACCCTATTTCTGTTATAATTATGGAATACCGTCGTGTAAAACCCTTCTTATTGTAATGTTGTTTGTGGTGAGATGAATAAATAAATAAACTATTGATAACTATTCACCCTTCGTATTTCATTTTAAAATGTAGATTTCTATATATAAAGCAATTTAATTATTTCTCTGATATTATCCCCCCATCTCTCCCGCGGGTTAAAATATGATGCTTCCTTGTTATATACCACCTAGCAATATTCTGCAATTTCCATCCCCGATAGATGGCAATATACTGACCTCCTATTATGATACCTAACATAGTTATGTGCATAATAATGCCTACTCCTTTATTTATCGCAGTTATTTATGCATGTATGTTTCCGCATCAAGACTATAATTTTTTCAAGTTACAATATTCTTTGTATGAATGTAAAAATTAATAAGAAGTATAAACATCAACTGATGCTCACCTATAATATGACAACTTATACATAAGACAGTTCAACATAGTCTTTGGCGCTTCTGAGTCGACCTTATACTCCCCCCTCTCCGTGAAGTAGTCTGCTTCCTGAAAATATAACACAATTCAGTTGGGTATAAAATACCTATAAATGCACTTTAAATAACTTTTTTTATTGCTACATATTTCAATCTTAATGGAGTTCAATATTCGATCAAAATCAAAATCAAAATCAAAATTCGTTTATTCATATCTGGTATGATTACAATACACTCATGAACCGTCAAGACAAGAAATTTACGCCATCCGATCGCGACATGCAAAAACATCTCTGATTTTTCTATTATTAACCAAAAAACTTTTTAAATTGACCACTTCAGGGGGTACTACTCTACGCTTTCTGTGAATTTAAAACTACTGTATATAGCAAAGCGATCATGAGCCCTATGCGGCCAAGGATGTCAAAGACCCATATGTAGGTATGTATGTTGCCTCAAGTCTGATTTTTTTATCTGGGATACTAAATTGACAAGAGCAAATGTCAAGTTTATAGTTTAGTGATGAACGCGAAACTATCGACAATGTCTGTGCACTGGAAACAAGTGGTTTAGCCATGGTATATTTTAAGAAAAAAATTACATGATTATCATATTCGAGCAAATTTAAAGGCTTATTAGTTTATTACGCTAACTTTTATACTGACTAAAAATCGTTGGAGTACCAAAAAAAATATTTATTTTTGTATGGCCGTGTATTAATTTATCGTTAACTTTCGATAGTGGTGGCACATCACTATTTATGAATTGCAAAACAGGCAACACAGGTAATGTCATTTTAGTATCTAAGATAAAAAAATAGACTAATTCCTTGGCAATGTTGCCAACACTCACGTGGATATCCTTCGGGTGCTCCCCTTCGGCGATCCGCACCATCCATATGAACTTGTTGATGTCGTCCCCAGAGTACCCGATGGCGCCACCGAATATAACGAGGACATAGTCCACGTTCAGTGCGGTCATGATGTCGTAGGCGGCGCTCTCGTTGCTCGCCATGGCTTTGCCCACTAGCGCTATGTGGGAGTTGTTCCACGTGTTGTTGTCGACTAGCGTTGTTCGGTTGCCCATGCCGGCGATCTGCAGAAACAAAAATTAAAAAAGCATTTGTATAAGACAACATTGTGGTGACAATTGTATTCTGCTCCGCCGTGTGGTGACGGCAGAGCAGAATACAATTGGCACCACCCCCATCTCTCCCGTGGGTGTCGTACAAGGCGACTAAGGGTAAAGACAGCAATGAGTAATGGGCAGCAGCATTTCTCTCATACCACCTCGCAATATAAATTTGTACTGCGATTTATGTGCCCGATATATGGCAATAGGCTCGCCACCTGTTACATGGGACCGAACATAATTGGCGAAAAGTGGGTGTTAATTCTCTGCCTACCCCTTGGGGATATAGGCGTGGTTTATGTATGTATTTGTATAAAATCGCCTTAAGGTCTCTGAATAACGAGATAATACCTCGGACGGGGCATGAACGAGATATGGACACTAGTGAGTGCTACGTTCACGTCCCGTCCGTGACTGTGTGAATATGTCCTTCATTCATGTACATTTTGTACGAAACGGTATTTCTAAAACGTCCCACCCTGTTCATATAAAAACTCGTCATGTATGCAGAGACCTATTTAATTTTAGCGGAATTAACTTCCACACACCACACTACACTGCTATACGCTTTAACTGCGTTTTTTCAACAATACTCTACTAATATCACTACGACTTACCGTAATAATACTTTGATATCTACATTCATACATACATACACCACGCCCGTTTAACCCGGAGGGGCAGGAAGGGGTGAATTGACACCCTAACTTGGCCAACCATTTTAGCTCCGATAGGGGCGAGACTATTCTTTTTTTATGGCGATACGTGCATAAAGTGCGCGCTACTAGCCAAGCGATTTTTAATTTCTTAATTACCTGGTAACCATAGTCCCACCAAGACATAATCCTCGCATCGTCGGGGGTGTTTTGTGACAGCCAGCCGTACGCCTCGCGGAAATCGTCCAGGATTCTGCGTGATCTGTATCGTCACAAGTAAAATCACACATAAGATTTTGTCTTAGCTTCAGATTTAAGTAAGCCGAAACAAAAACTTGATAAGAAACTCAATTTATGTAAATTATAATGTACACAGAAATATGTATGGAGTGGAGTTAGTAGATGACAGCTAATAGGAGTGAATGGAAAAACAAAAACATACTGCGCCGATTATAATGGATGTGGGATTTTCTTTCTTTTTTATAGGATAATAAACACGGATAAGGGCAAGAGGACGATAATGATCAAAATTAAACTGATTTTAGATTGATGACAGAAAAAGCTCTATTCCCTACTTAAAGATGACGCGCTAAGGTTCAAAATGGTACTCACCCATCATTGCCGTAGCTGGACAGCACTATGCTGGGGCTGGAGTAGGCGTTAGACGTGGCCCAGGTGCAATGAACAGAGAACAACATGAGCAGAATCATGAACGCTATGAGCGTGCCAGAGCGCACGTTCATTCCGAGGCCCGAGTCCGCAGGTAAGGTGGGTTCGTGTGTTCTTTTCTTCAGTTTGCCAGCCTGAAAAACCACCATCACAATATAGCAAGGAACCTAGTTAATTAATATTTTTGGTGACATTAAAAAAAGTAAAAAAAAACATATTCAACATTTATGTAATTATTAGTTGACAAACAATGTTAATTTAAACATTATATCAATTTTAGAAAAATTAGCACAAAGAATATTCGTATTAGTACAAAGAAATTCCCGTATCAAGACTATAATTTTTCGAACTTTTTCTAATCACAATATTCTTTGTAAATATAATAGGTAATTCTGTTTTTTTTTATCTCGGCTGAACTCGACTGAGTGCGTGAATTTGACCAGATACATACACTATTTAGCATTCAGAGTAATCCACATTTCAATCAATAAATTAATATAAATAATTTCAACCTAAAATTCTGAGTAAGTTTTTTAATATATTTGACTTTGTGCAGGTTCTGTGGGTTCTCACTAAGATTAAAAAAAATAACAAAAATATTATATCATAAAAATCTATAAAGCATCATTATCAAAAAAAAATATGAAGAATGATGTGACAAGCAACCAAACAAAAACCAACCTTATCATACAGATTTTTGGATTCATTCTCATTCTCTACCGGCGGCGTGGGCATCTCGTCGTCTCTCAACATGAGATCCATCAGTATTGAGAACGCTATACCGGACAGTACGCAGACGACCGGCGTAAGAGTAAGCATGAGTCGCACCATCACGCCAGCGAAGTATACTGCGCTAAGCGCATACAGGGCCACTAAAACAAACAAAATAACACTTACTGCCGCACTCAGAGAAGTCAATTAACTTTAATGAGTATTTAATGTCAAAAATGTTCATTCAAATCTAAACCATAGACCCGGCAAGAATAGCGACAAGTACTCATTACCGTTATATGCCGTCTCTGAGTGCGGCAGTTATACCAACATAATTATTACTAATTACTAATGCAACACAGTAATGCATACAATACAGTCACACAAAACAATAAAAACTATCACATTACATACAGTCACGTCAGACTACCACAAAATGGCAAAATTTCTCAATCGATTTTGTGCTCTATTATTACCAAGTTAAGGTAGATAATCGATTAAAGAAATTTGACAGTTTTGGGTAGTCTGAGAAGTGCCGTTGACTGTACATAAATCACGCCTATATACCCAAAGAGGTGAATTAACACTCTCTTCGCGAATTAAGCTAGGTCCCAAAATATGGCGAGCTTATTGCCATCCATCGGGCACATAAATCGCAGCTAGGTGACACCAGAAGAATGCTGCTGCCCATTACTAATTACAGGCCTGTACACATAACTGCGAATTGGCAACACAGGACACTATAACATAAATTGCTCCAATGCGATTTGGTGCGGTAACGCGGCGAAACAAAGAAGAACGAAATTGAGGGATTACGCGGTGCGAATCAATTCGCAAGTTCTTGCGATGCGTCTAGGGAGCTCGTAGATTAGAGATGCGACGTCGTATCGCAGTTTTGTGTACAAGCCTATCATAAACCTAACATAAGCCTATCATAACCTCTAACCTACCTCTGCCTATCATAAAATTATAATTAAAAATTATTATTTCATTGATTCTTTGTCTGTGTATTTTAGGAGTTATTGTCGGATCCTATTGTTATTGTCAGAATTAAATCTTCCTTACCAAACACCCTCTCGTCGTTGACATTCTTGATGCAGTACCACAGGCCCACGGGGAAAGTGCAGACCAGAACGTGCAGGTCAAAGAAGAAGGAAGACCACGTCGTGGGCTGGTGCTCGGACACCGAAGCAATGATGGGGATGTGGATTTTGGCGTACGCCGTGTCCCACAGCGAGTAGAACCTGTGGATTAAGCACTTTTATTACAATTTTTTTTTTTAATAGATTACATTGTTAAAGATAATTATATCCTTTGTCAATATGTACAATATAATTTTGAAGGACCTTTGGACACTATTTTTCGTACTCAGCAGTCAATTAACGTAAATGAGTGCTTAATAGAAAAAAAAATCATTTAAATCTAGAGGCTAGACCTGTGTAAGCCTCTTTCAATCGCTTTCGTCTACCTGTCACTCTCACTCATTGAGAATAATCGCAGTGTGAGACTGACAGGTAGATAGAAAAAAAAATCAACTTCAACAACTTTCGGGGATAGGATAGCCGTGACTTATGTATGTTAATTCATATCAATTTTAAATTGCTATAAGTAAACTATTCGATTTTAATTATAACATTATATAAATGTTAGAAAAATTAGTGTCTTGGGTGGCCGAGCGGTCAGACACCTGCCCGGATAGCAGCGGACGCGGGTTCGATTCCCGCCTCAAGATCATAATTTTTCGAAATTCTTTTTCCAACCACCAAAATCTTTGCTATAAGTACCTAAATTCAAACTGTTTTTCCGCTCCATATCAATAAAGCGTAACAAAAATAGATCATTCTATTAAAATATCATAGATATAGATGAAAGCGATTGAAAGAGTGAGATTTTTGACGCGTGAGGCTAATTAGGTTTGAGTTAAAAAAATATTAAAAAAATATATATATGTGTTCTCGAGCGAGAATTATTTGTAATAACGTAACTTAGTATAATTAAAAAAATTAAACCTTTATAGGGCAATTCATTCAAATTTTTTATTGGTTTTAACCATTATTAAAAATCCCGAAATCCATAATGTGTAATAATCATGGAAACTATTTTACCACTGGCCTACAAAACCGTTAAGCTATTCAGTCACTCTTTACTTTTATGAAACATAACACCATAGAGATATTAAATGTTTTAGCACTCCCTTATAACAAAAGAGGCATCCATAACATAAAATTTTATTGTATGACTTTATTGCTTGTAACATGGAAATAGGATCCGCAATATGAATACAAACGACCCTATAGGTAATAGAGCAATAAAGGTCATAATCATTTAGGGTATTGCTAGAGCATTAAATAAACCACTTATAAATATTGAAATACGGAATTCATTTTTTTTTATATATTATTCTCATCTTTGTGTTTATTGTTGAAAATTAGATGGCAAATGTAAACAAACTTCTATAATCGTGAAAAATACGTTGTTAAGGACGTCTCGTTAACTGCCACACTCAGAGACGTCAATTTACTTTAATGAGTATTTAATGTCAAAATATTTCATTCAAATCTAGACCATAGACACGGCAAGAATAGCGACTAGTTTTGAATTGTCATTTTTTGACTTTAAGTACTCATTTAAGTTATTTGACGTCTCTGAGTGCGGCAGTAAAACAAGTAAACCAGAGCGTGTATGTTGCACAACTGTACTGGTTAACACACTACTCGGCTAGAGATTAACTTGTTCCGATAAAGGTGCCAACAGTGCGGAAAAAACTAATTACGCGTGATAAATAGGAGTCAGTTGAGGCAATGAGTTTTAAACATATTTTGGTACCATGACAGGTACTATTGTGTAATGTGTACTTATACTTTTAATTTTTCTCTCCGATCATACGCAGTCAGCGCCATTTTATTTCATGGCGCACACTATACCTTATCTTACGGTCACACCTAGCCCAAAGTAAGCATAAGCACTTGTGTTATGGATAATAGATGATGGACCAATTTTAAATACTTATAAAATAAGTCTATTAAATATTAAAAAATATACTACATAAACAACCATGATTCAAGAACAAAAAACTGTGGTCATCACATAAACATTAGGCTACCAGGATTCGAACCTTCTTGACCAATAGCCATAAATCTGACCATTTGACCATGCTGGCCGTCCATTATTTTCAGTTGTTAATAAATGTTAAGTTGATCTTAATAAGTTGAATCGTCTCACCGTCCACTCCACGGTGCTATAACTCCCATGTAGGTAAGGAACACTACAGAACAGAACACCACACCGGCAGAGGCAAGCCCACCCAATATCAGCAGCTGTTTCCACTGGCCTTTGGGATTCAGGCTGTACAGGTACTTGAGTGCACCCACGGCCATCAGAAGCGCGAACACACCTAAAAATCACAACTCTATTTGCAAACACACAACAGTTTCAGAGTAGCTGCCGTTGCTGTAGGCGCGTGCGCAGAAACTATAGTAGGTATAAAAACGTAGACTATGTCTAAAAGTCTTCTTCCACTGTCTACCCTGATCCCAAATCAGGGGTCTAGGCAGTATCACTTACTCACACAATAGATTTGTGTGAGTAAGTGATACTGCCTAGGCTTTAGCTACAATATTTTATGACTGACTATCCCATGTGGTGACGGCAGAGTAGAATACACATACATACATATATCACGCCTATATCCCCGAACGGGTAGGCAGAGATGAACTGGCACCCACGTTTCGCCAATTATATTAGGTCCCATGTAATAAGTGGCGAGCCTATTGCCATTTATCGGGCACAAAAGTCGCAGTACATTGCTATTGTTAGGTGGTATAAGAGAAACGCTGTTGCCCATTCCTCATAATGATTTATCCTAAGTCGCCTTGTACGACACCCACGGGAGAGATTCGGGGTGGTGACAATTGTATTCTACTCGGCCGTCACCACACGGCCTAGTAGTAGGAGTAGATTACACCACCCCAAATCTCTCCCGTGGGTGTCGTACAAGGCGACTAAGGATAAATCAGTGATGAGCAGCGTTCCTCTTATACCACCTAGCAATGTACTGCTATTTTTGTGCCCGATAAATGGCAATGGGCTCGCCACCTATTTCATGGGACCTAACATAATTGGCGAAACGTGGGTGCTAGTTCACCTATGCCTACCCCTTCGGGGATATAGGTGTGATTTATGTATGTATGTATGTATGACTATCCCAAGGAACACTGTGATTCAGTCACCACAGAAAATTCCAACCAGCCCATTTTGGTATTCTTTTTACCTATGCTATTTCTATCAATTTACCAAAAAATGTCAGTCAGCAAAACTTAAAACAAAACTGAAATTGGATTTAAATTAGTTATGTTTACGAATTATGTTTAAAGACCATCTAAACCTTTTTCAAGTATAGTAGAATACTTGTAATAAAACATTTAGGCAAGAACAAATGATTGTTTATTGGACTAGCTAGAGGACCATCCTTTCAATACGTAAGGCATTAGGTAAACCACTGTCGTTATGCGTTTTCAATTGTCAGAATTAACTTTAAATATTTGGCTCATTTCCTGAAATTGAGGCTGAGCTGATTTTGGAGAAATATGAGCATTATCTTAAAGTTTTATACACACAACCCAATTGACAACATTTCAAAAATGACAACCCCCAAAATTAAAATACCGTTTCTTTATTTTCCAATCCTGACTCCGAAAATATTTTTATTAAATTTTTTTATTACTTTAATTAAAGAGGAAAAAAATGTAAAAAACATGCGATGACGTCCCGGTCATGGATGTATGAATTGAAACGTTTGCCTTCCTAGATGGAAGAATAAAAAAGTTATCATAGACATGATAACAGACGTCAGTCATAAATCAAATCCAGTGTCATTAATTTTCATCGTCAAAATTAATTAATAAAGTAGCAATAAATTGAAATCCTTCTTAAACTTTAATTTGAAACGTATTTTACTTTGAAATTGATTTCAAACATTTCAGATAAAATGTTTTTATATTCGACACCGGAAACACCAATTCGTCAATTTTGACAAGTGATCTTTTTTTGCGTCAAGAGTGATTTCGCCATTTGTCCACGATTGTGACGTCATTTGGCGCTTACGTCTGTTTAGAATGACCGGTATTTCAATCATGATTTTTTGTATGAAAAAAATTGACGATTCATAAGTGTATTGTAATCATACCAGATATGAATAAATGAATTTTGACTTTGACTTTGAATGGAATTCAAAAGAAATAAAAAATATGGGTGTCTTCATTTTCGGTTTAATTTCATATAACATCATAATAAAGGTATGTTGAAAAAATGAAATGTTGTCAATTGTGGGTACTAAAGAAAATATACTGATAGTTCATCAGAATGGGTCTCAGCAATCAAGGCCTACAATTATATTTATAACAATGTTGCTGTAATCAACCATTTTTATTGCGTTAAAAGTTAAAAAGCAGAATATCCTCTATGTTCACCAGAAGGGGTTTTAGGTACACATCATGGCGACTATGTAATTAAATCTTGATAATATGATAATGGTCCTTTTACTCTAAGTCAACTGTGTAAAACGAATGCCAACTGTGTAAACACCAAGTCGTAATTTCAACATCTTCATGGATATTGTTTGTTTAAGAACAAGCAGTCAAATGTTTCATAATTTCAGCAAATATTCTAGAAGAAACTTGAGGATGAGATTGAGGATGATTAATTTTTACGAGTAACTAAAATAAAAATTTTGATGATTTGGATCACAAGTTAATGTTTTATAAATGATAATAATTTTTTCGCTATAGCTTATTTTCAGTCAGGCTGCTTGGTCAATTAATAACGATGACATGAATATTATAAAACTGAAGAAAATACTGATTTCACTGATCCAGTTGACAACACATATAGCAATAATATTAGTGAAACAATTATCTTCATTAATAAATGAAGGCAATATGCAAAGTACCAAGTTTACATAGTTGTCATATTATCAGTAACAGTTAATGGTATTGTGTGTGGTCATTAAAATATTTACATTATGTGGGTATTAATTAGTATTAATGATTATACCTAAACTACCCAATTTAATATGTGGGAAGTAATGTTTATAACTAACAAATTAGAAAAACTAAAACTCAACAAAAACATCAAAATTTTGATGAATTATGAAACATTCATCAAAATTTAGATTAGATTTGTCAAATGTTATACCATTACTTTATGTGATTATATTTTCTAATTGGAATCCAACTAAATATTGAAACAACAATCATACCTGAAGCAGCCATATGTTCACTAGTACGGATAGGTTGGAATCCAACAAATGGTATCTGCATTGAGAGCAGCAACCCAACAATATAAAACACAGAGTAGCTCACAAACAACCGTTGTGAAAAACGTCCCATTATCAGTAGTACAAAAACATGCAGTGGAATCAAATTTATAATGAAAACATATCCACCCCATGCTGATACCTAAAACAAAATATATTTATTTATTAACATCAACTAAAACATTTCCCAGAATTTTCAAACTCAAAAAAATTTTTTGTAACCTATTTGTCTTAAAAAAATATCTACAGTTTTATTACCATGTAAAAGTAGGATAGCGCTGTGCAGATAGACCAGAAAACAGAACCACTTTTGACACTCTTTAGCCACAAGTAATATGTGAATTGTAGAGCAAAAATTGCAATCCCCTCGTTGTCATAGCTTCCAGCCACAGATCTACTGCTATATCCTGGTATTATAGCTATGAAACATGCAGCGAACAATCCCGCTCCACGGGACCACAACTCTGAAGTTAACAGGTATGTCGCAATTGCTGTGAGGCCACTAAAATTAGAAACAGGAATAACTTTTTTAGATTAAAAACACTATGTATTGACAAGTATTGCAAGTTACAATTTAATGAGATAGTAAATAATAATTTTCTTTTAATAAATTAATAAAATTTATTCTTATTTTAAGTATTGTGTCAATGTCAACATAAAGATTTACCTATTTAAACTACAAAATATTGATACTACTAATTATTGAAAGATACAGATAATAATTTATTTAGTAAAACACTTGTCATTTACCTGAATACAGGGGCCAAGAATACACAAATATCCCTTATGTGAATAGGAATATTCAGTGCATGTAAAATCCAGTGTATAGTGCCTGATGTGATCATAAGTCCTGGATACACTGTTCCGCCAACAATACGACCCAGCGGGTACCAAGCCCGCTCATCAAACCAGTTCAAGAAGTTGTAAAATCCATGTTGAACCATGTATGCTGTAGAACGATAGTTAAACCTGAAACACGTATGCATTAAAGACTACCAGGCGCGACTACTATCAGTGAAGGTTATTATAAAAGTACCAGACCAAAGCTTACCATGGATCAAATTCATGGATTATACTTTCGAAACGAATTACAGCGAATAATCGGGATGCAAAGCCGGCCAACCAAGCCAGCGATAAAACCGTAACTGTGATCAGGGTGCTGGAGCCGGTATTTTGTATTATCCCTTTGTTCTGGCCATTATTCTGGTTTGCAACGCCGGTGTCCGGCATTTCAGCGAACGTACTTAATATCAACTATTAAAAAATAATAAACTGATTATTTTCATACAATAATTCCGACCAACAATTCGATTTTACGAAAATTGACTTTAGTTCACAGACTGACGGACACGTCTCTCTCTAAAAAAGTTGCCATAACAAAATAATTGTAAGAATTCCGAGAACCATTTGGATTATCATATTGTTAATATGTTAAGAATTTTATAATTTTAGAGTTAGTATTTAATGAAACTCAAAATTATCTACAACGAACATTGAAAATTAGACATTTGGGAAAATATCTTGATATTCATATTTTTGATTTAAGTGCTTAATTTCATTTGCGAAAACTTTATGAAAATGACATTTGTTTGTTGACTACGTTGACATTGACGTTTAGTTATAGGTAATCTACGTATTGTAAATAATTTCACCCCTTTATTTTTGTTAATTTAACAATTAAATGTATTAATTAATAATAAATTTATATATTTAATATGTCTAATTATCAAGAAATAGTAAATCTGAATGTGGGTGGCACAAGGTATGTGTAATAGAAAGTGTAACAAAATTATTCAATTGGATTGTTTGCTTCTAAATGTTTTGTAATGCTTTCAGATTTTCTACTTCATGGCATACATTGACCTGGGTGCCCGATACGTTTTTCACGGCCCTCTTAAGTGGGCGAATACCTACAGTTAGAGATGAGAATGGAGCCATTTTCATAGATAGAGATCCTCAACTTTTTGGACTCATTTTGAACTTTCTGAGGACCAGAGACATAGATCTCAACAATATAAATATAAGAGCACTTAGACATGAATGTGACTACTTTGGTATCACTCCTCTAAGTAGGAGGTTAGCTTTGTGTGATGAAATGAATCATTCTTCCTGTGGTGATGTACTCTTCTATGGGCATTTGCCACCCCCACGTAAGTCAAACCTCAAAAAAAATGTATATGTTATCTGATATGTTTCATTATTTTTATATTATGAGCTTTGCTTGCTTACAGTTAGTACAACATTGCCAAGTAATACAAGTCGTAATGGAAATGGATGTTCAAGAAAAAATTCAACAGCATCTAGTTCTGAAGTATCTACAAACAGAACTCACTCTAGAAACTCATCATTAGATCTGCGCACTATTGGAAGAATACCTTCACAAGACCAAATAAGGTTGGTATACAAGAAATAGAATGGAGTTATATTAATAATAATTGTTAAATATAGTACTTTTATATTGGAACACTATCCTGGAGACATTCCACAAGAATTTCTCCAGACATTCTAGAGAAATTCTTGTTATATTCTGTATGTGAAGTAGAAATTTACAAATTTCTAATATCTTGATAGATACTTGATGATTATACATATTCTTTTGTTTTCTTTCTTCAACTCTTTATAATTCAAATAAATTGAATCAAAATGCAAACCGGCATTATTCTGGGTGGAGGCCTTATTTGATACCAATATTATAAGGTTATCTGTTAAATTTAAGTCATTTATTGTGTTCAATCTATGTTATTGTTTGAAGGATTATTTTAAAATATGGCACCAAATAAACATTCATCTATCAATCTAAACTTTTATAAAATTTCAGCCGATGTGGTAGAGGTCACTCAAGGGCGGCATCGTTAGGAAATGCAGATTGTCACAAAGGTCTAAGACCACCAGAGAGTAAGATCATAGAATAATATCACAAATACTGTTTGTCACATTGTTGATAAAATTTTTGCTAATAACACAAATATTTTCAGTTAATTCCTGGTCTGACAATGTGAAGGTTCATATAATTAAGGCTCATCACAATTGGATTGCAGTTGCTTATTCCCACTATGTGACAGGATACAGGTAAAATTATATTTACAATAGAAAAGAATAAAACAGCTTTACTTTTAATATTTTTTTTTCTATTTATTTATCATTTGTTTCTTTGTTGTATTATTTTTGTAAAAGAAATAGTAAACATATTAATAACAAGTACATACAATAAAAACGTTGGCGTAACAAAAAAAATGTTGGTTCACAATTCGTAAGCGGTGGTCCATGAAATATGATAAATTAATATATTTTTATAGTACTGGGAATATGGTAGAACGGTAGAGCAGCAGGTCCACCAGAACCACCATATTTTGAATGTCGTCTATGAGAAAAAAAAGTTTGGGAACCTCTGTGAGATACTAATTAAAACGTGTCGATGATATATGACCGATATGAATGGAAAAAGAAAATTTGCTAACCCCAGATTAACGTGCAACTGAGCAGAAAGATGATAACCTTATAGTGAAACGTAACACCTGTATTTCACTGGTGACAAGTATATGACTCTGCCATCACCAACCCAAATCTAATATAGTAATATTCAATAGGTTTTTATATTACTTTTCAGACTTACCGACTCATGTGGATGGTATGTAGTATTCCAATCACCAGTCCAAGACTCTGTAATCGAGAGAATTGCGCTGAATGCCAAAACAGGGGGAGCGGGAGCCAACACGAGTGGCAACAATACTACTGGAACTGATGTCATGTTGGGCATTGCTAGTGGTTCGCTGGTCCGATTGTGGGCTTTCTCGACACAAGCCGAACCGGTCCGACGAACATTGATAGGTTAGTAAAGTCAGCTAGAAGTAGTGATATCCAGTCCAATAGAAAACGAAATAAAAACAAGGTCAAAATTCAAAGATCCTATTGAATAGCTTCTTATAAAACACTGAAAAACGCACCGAATCATTTCGTTGCAAAGGCAGTTTTAATTTCATATGTTTAGAGCACGACTTTTCTAAGACTTTGTAGTCATTGTCATTATACAATTCATTACAATGTCGTTATCAAATTTTCTTATCAATCTCTTCTAACCTTTTAAATGTCTCACGCGTTTGATACTGCCGCGAGCTGGGCCGCAGGCGCTCGCCGCTAGTTACTTAGAACGCACGTGCGTTTCGTACGTGAACACTTGGATATCACGTCATTATTATGTTTGATATTTTGTGACCGCGCCTGCCACCGCGCCCGCGAGTCCGTTTTATTTTCCAACATACATACATACATAAATCACGCCTATATCCCCGAAGGGGTAGGCAGAGGTGAGCTAGCACCCACGTTTCGCCAAATATGTCAGGTCCCATGTAATAGGTAGCGAGCCTATTGCCATTTATCGGGCACAAAAGTCGCAGTACATTGCTAGGTGGTATAAGAGGAACGCTGCTGCCCATTCCTCATCACTGATTGATTTATCCTTAGTCGCCTTGTACGACACCCACGGGAGAGATTTGGGTTGGTGACAATTGTATTCTACTCTGCCGTCACCACACGGCCATTTTCCAATATTATAGAATAAGGGCAACTAGTACAGAAAAGCCTATTATTTTGCATTTTTATATTATAAACAACATTTTGACTTAGTTTTTAAAAAGTTTTACTACCGTCTCCTTCTTATTATTTACAGGCACATTCAACTTGAGTGTGCGCGTTGAGCACCTCCTATTCGTGGGTCCCCAACTGGTAGCACTGAGCGGTGCAGGCAGCCGCAGCAAAGCCGGCGTTTGGCACACGAGCACCCAGCATTGGCAAACGCAGGACGTCGCCCATCTGACCACCTATGACACGGCCGGCTCTTTCCTGCTGCTTGGCACGGCTACGGGTGCCATAAATTATATTGGTAAGATTGTGACAAGAAATGCTTAAGCGTGAAATTGACTTTTGGCAACCTATATATATATTGTAATCATCTTTAAATTGTAATTATTATCATGCAATAAAATGCCGTACGCTTTCTGAAGAAATTAATATAAATTTTTTTTACCATGTGTCAATTGCCTATTGCCACAGAGTAAAATAATCTCTTACCATTATCTTATTACACTTGGGATCGGCGTTGTATGTTTCAGTCCACCCTCAACATTTATGTTCATTGCTCTTTTAGTCATAGAAACATGTTGAAGTAGGTATACTAATGCCGTAATATTAAAAAATAAATATTAACATATTAAAAGGCTTTAAATATCTGCAACAGTATTATTATAGTGCTCTGGTTAGGACAGAGCAGAGTGGTTTTGTTTAGAATAATCTCAGTGAGTCAGTGATCTATTGTAATTTCATTTTCTTTTGCTTTGTTTCAGATATGCAAAAGTTCCCTCTTCGCATGAAGGACAATGATTTACTAGTGACACAGTTATACAAGGATCCCAATCAGGAACCCATCTCGGCTATATCTGTGTACCTTACGCCGAAAACAAGTAAGTGGTTGATTTATGTGAAACCTTTTCTGTTATCCATTTCAATCAGAAAAACCTATGTTTATTTTCGTAACATTTATGTTTATTTCAACTGTAAAGTAAAAGTTATATGAACTACATACTACATGGCAATTAATATTTTTAAATTTGCATTTTGGCTAAATAACAAAAATTAAGTAACGTCAAAATTTGTTTACATTTAGGACCTGTTTCACAATAGATGAGTAAGTATGAATGATAGGGCTTACTTTGCAGTTCAATTGGCATATATTTCATATTACAACTGTCAAAGGATCTGCCAAGTAAACTATCAAGAACTCACTTGTCGATTGTGAAACAGGCCCTTAGTCTTTTGTCTGTATATTATATTATGGAATTCCTATAGACATTTATCGACCTACAATGAATGTGAGAAATCTTTAATAGATATGTTTTACAGATTTATGTGGCAACTGGATAGAGATTGCCTACGGGACCCGCTACGGGTCCGTCCGGGTTATCGTCCAACACCCGGAAACTGTGGGTCATGGCCCACAGCTGTTCCAAACATTTACCGTCCATCAAAGTCCAATTACAAAGGTAGGTGCGAAATATCATTCATCGCTTAACCGGCTATGCATCTAATAATGTGGTAAATCCACACATAAAACGCTCCCGTCCTCTAGAATGTTAATAAGATGCCGTGTGGTGACAGCACAGCAGAGTACAACTGTCACCACCCCAAATAAAGGAGACTAAGGTTAAAACATTGATGAGGAATGGGCAGCAGCGTTCTTATACCACCTAGCAATGTACTGCGACTTTCGAGCCCGATAAATGGCAAAAGGCTTACCACCTATTACATGGGACCTAACATAATTGGCGAAACGTGGGTGTTAATTTACCTTTGCCTATTATATAGGTGTGATTTATGTATTGTATGTATGTGTATGTATTCCAATCCATACTGCCCAAGGTTTTGGCTTATGTTTTAAGGCCGGCCCTACACCTTTACCCTACACCACCTTACAAGCAATATCGTTTAGTCGACTTTTACGACACCCCCTTGCTCAGTTGGAGCTGGCACATTCTACGCTATTTTTAGCTCCCAGGCCAGCGTGGAAGGAAATTCAAATAAAAGTCAAATATCAAACGTTATTTTTAAAAATGGAAGGTGACGGCAGATTAGTATACAATCACCACCCTTATAACAAAGGTAATTTTTAAATTTGTGTGGTGACGGCAGAGCAGTATACAATTGTCACCACCCCCTATCTTTCCCACGGATGTCGTAAAATCCGACTAAGCAATGACTAATGGGCAGCAGCGTTCATCCTATGCCACCTTGTAATGTGATTTCCGTGATTTCCGTGTTCGGTAGATGGCATAAGCTCGCCACCTATTACAGTCATGAGAGCTTACCTAATTGGCGAAACGTGGGTGTTAATTCACCTATGTCAACCGTACGCCTTCGGTAATATAGGCGTGATTTTTTGTGTATGTATTTTTGAAATTTTCAGGTGTCTCTATCGGAAAACTACCTAATATCGGTGTGCAGCGAATACAACCATGTGCGCTCTTGGCGTGTGACGAGGTTCCGGGGGATGATATCGACACAGCCCGGCACCACGCCCATGGCCGCTTTCAAGGTGCTCGCCTTGGAAGCGCCTACTGCGCAACCGCACAATGACTGTGGTATGAAATAATTCTTTTCACTTCTCATGCCTTCCGAAGCACGGAGGAACTCGAGATTATACATTTTTGGTCACCCATCCAATGGCCGGCATTGGCGAACATTGCTTATTTTACGCAATCGCAGGCCAAGCGTGCTTGCCACTGAGCTAGCGATCTCTTCCTTTAATTGGATAACGAATTCAAAGTGGATTGAGTTTCTCTGCCAAACGTCATCATCATCCGTTCTACACCGTTCGCTCTCAATCGGCCTTTACTAAAACAGTGTACTTTACTAACACACTGACGGCGTTGTATGCTTAATAAAACGCAGAAGAATTCAGGCCTCAATTGCCTCTTCAGATGGAGTGAATTCTTAAGCTATTCCTAGTTCATTGCTGGTAGACTGATAGACCATTGTACGAAAGTTCCTTAATAACGAGCGATGAATGATAAGAGAATATCTGGACTCGATTTTTCAGGGCCTTATGGAGAACAAGATGAAGAACAAATATTTATACAGAAAGTGGTGCCGGATACTGACACGCTGTATGTGCGGCTGGCTTCTAATGGCAAGAGGTAAAATATGACTTTAACTATGTATTTGTTTATTAAGATATTTGCATTTTTGGTTGACATATTGCCCGATAGATGGCAATAGCTTGCAATAGCCACCTCACACAGAACCAAGAAATGGGTATTAATTATTTGTTGGTTTTACGTGTCCTTTTTACAAATTTTGAAAATTATATTTTTGTAAAATATTAAGATTTTCATAGAAAAACACATGTTTTGAATAATGCAAATAAAAAATCCGAAAAAACAGCAATGGCGTCTGTGTGACGTCACTATAGGGTAAATTATGACCGTTACTCTATTATAGATTTCGATACGCAGATAAAATGTCAAAAAAATAGTAACGTCTGACCAAATGTGGCGGATTGCTAAATTTTTTACATATTTTCCGTTTATTTATTCTAACAAAGAATCATGGGTTTGTACCGGAGATCGGAATAGTTCGTAAGCAATATCCGGTCCGAGTTTTACAGACCAATATTTTCACGGGTTCAGAGGGGCTACTCTTTAAATTAATTGGAATCGGTTTTGTGTTGCCATCTCTCTCAAACGTTGCTATCATACCTAATGAGTGAGAGTGACTGGTAGACTAAGACGATTGCAATCTGCTTGCAGAGTTAGGTCGCTGATCGGATGAGGATCGGACGTAGTGTGAAACCGAACTTAGACGTTGTCCTAATAGAACGCGTACGCTATCATCGCCAGTTTGCGCGAATTTTACTCGTACGAACGCGCGATGAAACCTATTGTACTCGAACAGGTGTCCTAACTGACAATCAGGTCAATGCCTCAGTCGCCTTGTACGACACACGCGAGTGAGATTGCGGGTGGAGACAGTCGTTTTCTGTTCTACCGTCACCATACGGCCTTAACATAACAATGTACACAATAACTTCTACGTTTGCTCGCGCGATGATCGCGTTCTATTAGGACAACGCCTTAGGGCCGATTTCACCGTCTCTCACTGAAGTTTAATTAAACTTGGTTTTGATTAATGCAAACCGAGTTCAACTGATCGCGGTTAATTCTGCGTTGAAATCGGCCCTCAGTCGCCTTGTACGACACACGCGAGTGTGATTGGGGTTGGAGACAGTTGTTTTCTGTTCTACCGTCACCATCCAAAAACACCACCCAAAAACTTCTATGTTGTTCACAGGGTCTGCACGATCCGTTCGGTGGACGGCTCGGCGGTATCCTGCTTCGTGGTGGCCGAGTGCGAAGGCGCGCTGCGCCCACGCAGGTTACTTCTTTGCGGGCACAGGTCGGGCGCCGCGCAGATGTGGGACCTCACCGCGCCGATACATAAAGCCGCCAAGGGTGGTCAGCTGGTGGCTGCTAACGGAGGAGGTGAGACATATACATACACTAGCGGTCGCCCGCGGCTTCGCTCGCGTTAATGTCGGTCGTTATACTGGGTGTAACAGAAAGGTGCAGTCATCTTTAAAGAGGTTATTCAGGCCATCAAACTGAACAACTTTCGCTAAGGGACCGAAATCAAACTCTCAGAAAAAAAATTACTTCACACTAAACCGAGAACCAGCTGACATCAGTTTGTATGGGGGGAGTGTTTATTTTTTCTGAGATTTCGATTTTGGTCCCTTATCGAAAGTTGTTTAGTTTGATGGCCTGAATAACCCCTTTAAATATGACTGCACCTCTCTGTTACACCTTGTATAGCCTACAGCCATTCTCAATAAATTGACTATCCGTCACAAAAATATTTTTTCCATTTGAACCTAACTTTGAAACAAACTCTTCAGCTTTATAATATCAGTATAGATAACGGGTAAGGTAAAGTAAAAACCCTGGTGCTATAGTATGCGGGGAGGAGGGAAAACTCGCCACCGTCTCTCGCCCCGCCGGAAGGTCGCGCACGAAGTTGTCGGACTACAATAATATTTCAGAAGAAAAAGTCAAGAGGCGTGACTGTAACATTGAGTGTGATTGTTAAACCTGGCACGCAGGTGAAGGTGAAGAATCTCCGGTGCCCGACGGGGGCCCGACGCCGGACGAGCTGGTCCGACTGCTGTCCGCGTGCGACCTGGACGCGTCGCCGACCCCGGTGATGCCCCAGTCGCCTAACAGGCCGATACAGGCGCCATGAAAGTCGGCCTCTGTCTTGTGCGGCGCGCTACGAAGGCTGTACTGTGTCGTCGTACAGGTATGACTCGAGCTCTCTCTGTCTGTGAACACACAATACTCGCGCGATAGATATGTTTACAAGATCACAATAGACATAGAATAAACAAATGAAAATCGAATAGACCCCAGCGTCTATTGGATTTTCAAATGTGATTCGTTTGCCGTTGATACATTTTATGAATGCACTTTGGTCAGAACTCTTTCGAAAAATTATGCCTCGTCGAAACGGCGTCGTCCGCAATGTGATCTGACTGAATCATTAGGATGACTAAAGTGCGCTACCTGAAGTGACAATTTTATCGTCAGGAATTCTTATTTAGATAGAATTAATATTGAAATTAGCATGATACGGTCAGCAACAAACAACTACTACTTACCATTCCCAATGTATTTGAAAATGTTGTATTCCTACAACTACTCAAATTTATTTTAAAACGATTCAAAATAAATAAAGTATACCGCACATGTTATAACGTGCTTAAACAAGGAATTATTTTTTGGGTATTTTGATAATTAATAGAATTATTAAACAAATCAACCCAAGTAAGCTGTCATTTCGGTCAATCTGAATTGGCTGAATCTTTTTAACGTAAGTTTAAGAACTTTAATTAATTTTATCTTCTACGATCTTTGGCTCTTCGACCTTCTTCTTCTCCCTGCCCTGTTCCCAGTCTTTCTGGTGTCGGCGCAGTATGTTTCCTCTTCCATCCATATCGGTCAGACGTCACCAAGCCATCCACTCCCTTTTGATTCATATCATCCATCACACCGTAAAGGTGCTAGTGATAAATGAATGTATAGAAAATAGACGGAACGGACCATGTCGAGAGACCGATGAACGGAGAGAGTGATTGGAATGACAACATTTCAATCCATACTGCTCAAGGTTTTGGCTTAGGTTTTACAGCCGGCCGGCTGCCTGACACCAACCTTTTTTGGGTATGGCCCTCTTTGGCTCTTCGACCTTATTAGGTAAAAATATAAACAGACTTCTAACAGCAGTATTGTTTGCTCTGTGGGTATACTTCAAGGACATTTTTTTTAGGTATTTAGATGTAACACGTTGTACACATCTCAGAGATTAAATTAATACTCTAAATGATTTTATTGCTGACTGTATCGTCCAGATTCTTGTCAGGACTATGCTGTCGTCATAATTATTTTACTCGGACATTAAAAATTATTAAGAACAACATGCCTTTTGCACTTAGTTAATTATAAAAAAATATATCTTTTATTAGTAGGTAATAATTGACTTACTGCCGCAGATGCCTATTTAGAGTAGAATTTATTTATACAAAAAATATGGTAGTTTAGATACAGCAAATTGATTAATGTTAATATTATAATAATTTTTATTTATTTTGTACACCTCACCATTGCCTTTGCGGCTTGATGTTAATGAAAGATAATGGATACTATTGTATTGGCGTACAGTTTGATTAAACTAAGCAATTTTCGCTAAGACCCGTAATTGGATAGGTGACCAAAAATAGAACTGTTTTGCATTACAACAAAACAATTATTATGTGTTGGATAAAACACAGTGTTGTGTGAAGAAGCGGTCTGTGATCCCTTTGCCAAATTACAATTTAAGAATCAATAAACTCACCGAATTCGCTGTCAAAGTTACTTGATGGTTACCTCACTTGACACTAGCTGGCGCCACCTTCTTTGAATTGGCGATTCCGGAATCTTCCTTGTCATAGTCTTCTTTCACCAGCAAGAACTTGCTGCAACACTGTGTTTTATCCAACACATAATAACTGTTTTGTTGTAATTCAAAACAGTTATATTATGTGTCCTTATAAAACACAGTGTTGTGTGAAGACCTGTTTGTTATCTGCTGGTGTCAAGCACAAACGCTATGAAATTATGGAAATAAATGTATATTTATTGAAATAAAAAGATAATATTGTAATTAAGAGTTTGTAATAACCTCTACTTGTAATTCAAGCTTGTTTAAAATCAAATAAAGTTGTAATGACAATCTAATCAACAAAAACCTAATACAGTAGTAGTTTTCAACATAACAAAAAACAAAAGACTCTTTGTCTATAATTATCAAAAAAAAAATTGTAATTTATACACTTTCAAAATTGTTATATAATCAACACATGAATCAATGTTTACTGTATCCCGCACTACTTCCCGGCAATAAAACTTCTGAAAAGTCTGAGCGCTTTTCCAATTTCCTCTCTTTAGGTTCTCATCAACTGATTTGCCAACTCCGAGATGCCACAGCTGATCTAATGCTTCCTGGTAAAGCATCAATATGAACTTCTCTAAAAATTGTCTTGATCCAATTTGCAATATTTGTCCTAGATGCAGGTTTGACTATACCAGTAATAGAAACAAATAGTTGTGTGATATGACATAAAGATCTTCGTTCCTTGGAAAGCTTGATTAATTCCTTTATATGCCATACCGGACAAATATTAACATTTGGGTGTTTAACTAAGGACCACCCAGACTGTCTATGAGTCGATGTATCTGTCTTTGACCCAAACACTGGGTATAAAATTATTTTATCTGAATGTTCACAAAGGCTATTCTGAGATATATCTGGGTAAGGTCATGAATCCTAATAAATAAATAAAAAGGCCTGAAGCTAGCAGAAGTATTAGTGCAGTTCTTCGAGAAATATCAAAAAGAGTCAAGGAAGATGGAGTGGTTTGCAACCAATCAAATAATATCTTATTGTCAAAAATGGCAGGCTTATGAACCCTTGGTTGTACTAGAGATATAGCTTTTATAATCTGTTGAACAAAAAATTCTTTGAAAGGTTCTCTGATGAGGTAGCACAAAAAGTTGCTACTGCTGACTTGTGTAACACTATAGTATTATAGGCAAACTTATCTTCTAAAAATAGCTTAGCTAAAAATCTGGCTACATCATTACCTGTTGGCTGCTTTGGATCTATATTATTAGATGTGCACCAACCAATCCATCTCTTGATGGGAGATTTATAAGTAGAGAGTGTAGATTCACGCCAGCTGTGTTTCAAAAGGTTTCTCTCTTCTGTAGACCAGTGGGATATCTTCCCTGACCACCCCCAACCTTCCATGCTAGGAGAGACAGTTTCTCTACCTGCGGGGGACACTGGTGTGTTGTCTGGTCTACTAAGGTCTTCCGCAGATCCTCTATTACTATTGGGCTCTCCAGAGCTCTGGCCTCTAGGTCTGGGAGCCAAAAACATCTGGACCATTGGGGAACTATTATTATGAATGTCCTTTTTGAAAGATTCAAGTGGGCGAGAACTTGTGGGATCAGGCTGGGAGGTGGAAACACCCATCCCAACTGACAGTCCCAAGGACGACTGAAGGCGTCGCAAAAAATTGCGGATCCATCTGTTGAGTCCAGAGTGACGTAGTCTGAAACGACTGCCGTGCTCTTGGTAGCGAATAGGTCTACGTCTGGTATGCCCCATACCCTGAAAATAGCCTCCGCGGCTTGGGGCAACAGATGCCATTCTGGAACCGCTTGACCCCTGGATAGGCGGTCTGCTATTCCGTTTAGCCTTCCTGGAAAGCAACGAGCTGAGAGTGTTATTTCGAGCTCCTCTGTCAACTTTAAGAGAACTGTTGTCAATCTGAGCAGGGCTAGTGACCGTGTGCCTCCTTCGTTTCTGAGGTAAGCAACTAGAGTCCTGTTGTCTGTCTGAACAAGAATGTGAGCCCCCTTTAAGGATTCTTTTTGATTTAAAATTGCTCCGTAAACAGCATACATCTCCTTGACATTGGAGTGCCATCTTCTTTGACAGGGTGTCCACCTTCCTGACAAATGTAAATTGTTTAGTTGTGCGCCCCACCCTGCATCCGCTGCATCGGTGGTTAAGAAGAAGGTGACCTCTCCTCGGCGTAATGGTCTGGAACTCTTTTCTATTGCGGTTAGCCACCACAGCAGGTCCTGGTGGACACTCTGGGGCAAAGCCCTTCTTTGCCTTGGTTGTGTCCTGTGGAATTCTCTTAGAAACAATTGCATTCTGCGACAGTGAAGACGTCCCCTTGGGACAGTCAAAGTTGCAAAATTCAAAAGACTCTTGAGTGTCTTTCAGGGTGCATCTCTTGTCTCTCTGTAATCTCTCTGAGATGATAGATCTTATTCTTTGAACTTTCTTCTCTGGTAGTGCCATCACGCCTGTGAGAGTATTCCATGTTATGCCCAAGTATTCGAGCTCCTGTACAGGCTCTAGAATTGACTTCGAATAATTTATATGCCAACCCAAGGTTCTTAGCAGGCTCAGCGTTTCCGCAACCTGAGACACTAGAATTGAATAATTCTGATTTGCTAGGAGATAGTCGTCTAAATAGACTACTATTCGTATTCCCTTGGTTTCCGCAACCCAATTTGACACCGCTGAGAAAATCTGCGGTGCCGAAGAAAGGCCAAAAGGGAGGGCAGTGAGCTGTAGGACTTCTCCGTTGTAAACTACTCTGAGAAATCGTCTGTGGGATTCTGCAATTGGAAGATGAAAATATGCATTCCGAAGATTGACCTTTGCTAACCAATCCCGATCTTGTAAGAAGTCGCCTACATCTGACTGAGAGATTAGGTGAAAGTGTTTTGTCCTTAAATAGGCATTGAGATGACGCAGATCGAAAATAGGTCTCATTCCATCATCGGACTTTCTCACTAAAAACATTCTGGAAAGAAATCCTGCATCCCGGCCCCGTACTGGCTCTAATATTTTCATCTCCTTGAGGTCCGAAATTACCTGTGACATTTCTGGTGTTACTCGGGTGGAAATTCTCTTTAAAAGTTCTGGGTAAGGAAACTGCAACGGAGGTTTGGTTTTGAACGAAATCCTGCAATTTGTAATTATTTTTAAAATGAAGTGATTGGCTTTCAGATCTCGCCAAATATTCACCCGGTGTCTCAGACACCCTCCGTTGAAGTTCCTCTCCAGATTGTCAGCCTTGTTTTGAGCTCTTGTTCTCAGAGTTCTGGTTGCGCCGAAAGGGCTTTGGATTATAATTGGTATTATAGTTAGATTTTTTAATATCTTTATTCCTTGCATTTTTAACCCGATTAAATTTATTCTGCCCCTTATAAGAATTATGAAACTTAGGCTTCTCTGGTCTCTGCTTATTTAAATAAGATGGAGTAACTAACCAATTCTGCGGTCCTCCTAAAGCTTGAATAATAGGATTAAGTTCATCTCGACTAAACAAATACTCTGCACTTGGTGGAACATTCTGTAAACTAACCCTGAGATTAGTATTTCCTATCTCTTTAAGAATACGATCACGTCTTAACTCTATGCATTCAGCTCTCTTACCACAAATTATTTGCATTGTAATGTCTGAATTTTTTGAGATAGCAGAATTCGGACCAAACATTAAAGTAAACTTTTCAAATAGGGAGCTAACATTTAAATTTGCATTTTCCGTGGAAGCCCAATCTAAAATATGTTGCAAGGATTCCTGGAGCAAATGTCTCTGTTCTAAAACAGAATTTGATAAACAAGCCATAATGGTCTCAGTAGGAGCAAGGTAATCCTTGCTTTTATTAAAATGACACATTTCCTCATTTAATTTTAACCCCATAAAACCTGGGACGGCTAAGCAAGATTGCACTGCTTTTTTATATCTAATGCCCTTCCATGCTTGAGAATTAAACTGTTGTAAGTTAATTAACTCTTTAAAACGCTCCTCATTAGCAGGAGGAATTATTCTGGTCTCATCATGGTTTATATTGACGTCGCCCAATGCAATGGTTGTACCCTCCCTGTTACTAGTAGTAGACATCTTTAAAAACTGGTTTTGTGTAATGGAGCAATTATCTTGGGTACTAGTGCATTCATTGTACTAGGGGATTCAAAGTGGGATTCTTGCTGGGCCCTAGTCGGCAAATTGTGCGCAATGAAATTCGAAATGTAATTCATCTGCGCCATTAGGGTATCAACCCGAGGATCTAATAATTGGCACTTCTTACCTTTAGAGTACTTATATGATTTACGTCTCTTATTTGGGGGTGGTGAAGCACATCTTACATCCTCCGCGGATGAAGACGATGAATCAGATTCCGCGTCTTGAACCTCAGCAGAGGAACTAGTTTGAGTTTGTCCCCCGTCCGGGGCGACAGAATTCAAACCTTCACCATCACCCATCTTCTCCATTGCACATAAAAAACTGAATTTAACTGTGTTTTATCGCTTAAAGTATGTTTTTAAGTGGTATGAAAATTTTTGCTAATGGCGTAGGCAAAAATCACAAACGCTATGACAAGGAAGATTCCGGAATCGCCAATTCAAAGAAGGTGGCGCCAGCTAGTGTCAAGTGAGGTAATCATCAAGTAACTTTGACAGCGAATTCGGTGAGTTTATTGATTCTTAAATTGTAATTTGGCAAAGGGATCACAGACCGCTTCTTCACACAACACTGTGTTTTATAAAGACACATAATATAATATTATCTCGAGTTTCTCCATGCTTCTGAAGGCAGTTTT
This sequence comes from Cataclysta lemnata, assembly GCA_963931975.1. Classification (NCBI taxonomy): domain Eukaryota; kingdom Metazoa; phylum Arthropoda; class Insecta; order Lepidoptera; family Crambidae; genus Cataclysta; species Cataclysta lemnata. The sequence goes on along the minus strand of OZ008355.1, from coordinate 4,366,478 downwards.
AGCCGTGGGTCCCATCAATCCGCACTGGGCCTTTCTTCCATCCGCAGTTGGAAAGCTAACATAAAAAGGCTGGTGATGATGATGATGACCATTACAGACTGTAAATCCCTGCAATGTAATATTAAAGTGTTTCATGATGAAACTTAGACGCCATTGGCAATAACAATCATTTCATATACATATTTCTTAATGCACACTGTTGCCTCGACTAGGTATTAGTTTTATGGAGACAGCTGAAATTGTATCTTTGTAAATAAAATGTTTTATGTTCATTGTTATCATTTAACAAAATTCTTACGAATACTTAGTTAGAATGCTTTTGTGTACTTTTTGGTTCCTAAATAAAGTTGATATCGTTATTCATGGCTTATCCGCCTACGAAGTTATAATATCATTACTTAGAACAATATATTTTTGAATAAATTATTATAAATCGTCGGCGCTTGTTGCACATACCCACTCCACTCACATTATATGTCTGTTTGGGACATAAAGACTGATTTCATTTCTGGCTCAAAAGATTCATGAACTTTATTACTGTTTAATAATATAATCATGAAATCTTTATTTTTGAAATGTAATATTTTATTATAAATTATGAATTGGTGTGTGAGTTAATTAATTGAAATTCAATTATCTGATATGTTTATAAGTTTTCTAAGACTGTTTTTCTTACTTGGTTCCTATAGTAAACAATCTTCCTAACTGTTCTGTGTAATGTAATTGGATTTCACTTTTCAGATTCAGTTACTGTAAATTTTTCAAACCAATTCAAAGTACATTCTACTTTCGGTAAGAGTTAGAATCATGCTCAGTGCTTCCCGCCCAATGCAAAAACTACTATTGCCTGTGTCATGATTGGTCGGAAAGCGAAGGGTATGACCATTGACTGTATTTCGAATCAATAAAATTTATTTAAAACAAAAGTGCACTAGGGCACTCTGAAACAAGTATTTGAAGTTTTTAAAACATTAAAGCTTGACTGCGAAGATTGTTTGCTATAGGTGCGGCAAGTATCAAAAGCTAGTTTGCATTTATGTCTCTAGACGCGATGAGATTTTGAATTAATGTAATGGTCAAGTTTAATATAATTGGTTTGCCGTTCGGTACAATCAACAGCATGTCAGGTTACTACAATATGTCAAATTTTCTCAATCGACTTTGAGCTTTACATTATTAAATAATGAGACTAAAAGTATTTTTGATGGAATCACCGTGCGGGTGCCGGTGGGGTTATTATGTAATCGCTTTCGTCTACCTGTCACTCTCACTCATTGAGAATAATCGCAAAGTGTGAGAGTGACAGGTAGACGAAATCGATTGAAAGAGGCTTACATAATCGTGGTTCGGTTCATAGTGGTTAATGTTGCAGAGAGGGAAGTCAGGAGCAGCGCCTGGGACTTGTTGTGACCCATGTGTAAGTTTACGGGGGCCTTTCACAACATGTCAATACTCACCTTGGGCACCTCTACATCTCTCTTTCTATCTCTCTCTCTCTCTCTCTCTCTCTCTCTCTCTTTGCCCAATAAGTTGTGTTTGTCAATCATTTGAAAATTGTTAAGACCGATTGGAGTAGCCTGACGTACTGTTGATTGTACCTACATTGAGCTCATGTGTTTTTCTTGGACCGACAAGGTAATGTTCTCGTGATGTTCGATTTAAAGCAGAGCTTTTTTGCTCAATACCTGCAGTATATTACTATTGTAGTGGAAGGTTACATTGGTTGCCTAAACGCTGGTCTACCTACTTGAGTATAAAATTGTTTGCTATCACCGTTTTACGGTTGATGGCGACATTTTATTATGCCGAATTCGACGATCGGCTTGCCACTACTGTTAGATACAGGCACTCATTTTTTATCAGCTTGCTTAATTTTTAAACGAAAATGCTCTGTCAAATCTCATCGCGTCGAAAAAATATCTGAAGTTTGTTTTTTATAAGTATGTAGTTTATTGTGTAGTTTGTTGTTGTTGTTATTGAATCGTTACGTAGGTAACATACTGGAACTTCATATTTCGTAGAAAAACTACTACAGAAAATTTACTCTATATTCGTTTTAATATTAGACTAAATTATTTATTGCTTAAATCAATGTGAACACTTGAGACGTTTGCCTTATTATATAATTAGATATAGCCATACGTGTACAGAATTATAGGTAGCTAGTTGCAAAATAAACTTTATTAACAGGCCGTTGAGGTACAAATTGTCTGTATTTGAATGTCTATATCTAATTTTAAAATTACCGCCTATTTATTATAAAACGCGGCGTAAAGGTTGTTATCTTACCAGCGAGGTTATTTTATTAAGTAAGCCGAATGCTATTGATTTAGTCTATCCGTCACTCTTAGGTTCACCAACGCGTAAATCAAGCGATTAAAAGATAACCGGCAGTTTTTGACAGTTATTCCATACGATAAAATGTCAAAAACTGACGATTAAATATTAATCGCCTGTTTATATGTTGGTGAACACCAGCCTTACTCATTTAGATAATAGGAAAGTGTGAAAGAGACGGGACGACTTAAGCAATAGCAATCGGCTTACATAATAACCGCGCAGATTATTACGCTCCAACCAAATGACAACAGCAATATCTATTGAGATATAGATTATATTTATACATATTTTGGAAGTGTAATTAGAAAGTAATAACTTAAACCTGCGTTTTGACATGTTTAAGGGGGAAGATATGTTCAATTCAAATTATGAAATTTTATAAGCTTGATGTTTTATTGGTGTAATTGTGTATATATCTATGAATATGTGATGGACGAAATAAATTATTTACAATATACGAATACCTGTTTTATTCTGTAACAGTAATTTATGTACCAACTTAGGATCACCACTCAGTACACATTTTGAGTTGTTTATTATTACTTATTCAAAGGTTCAAGTAATTTGGGACAGTTTAGAATATTGACTATCTACGATTATATCAACCAAACTATTTTTTGTACAAAACTTAAAAAATTGTGAAGTCGGCGCACGCAACTTTCAACCTTTTAGCTGCAGTAAATTTTTAAACGAGACTTTTCATTCGAACTTCTACCAATGTTGATGTCCATTTTACCTCGTTAAAGATGGGTATTTTCTTTATTTTTAATTTATATAGATAGGTAGTGTTTGGCCACAATCATGCCTGATGGAAAACGATGATGAGGCCTAAGATGGTACACGCTCGCCTAGAAGATGCCTGTTCACACTGGCCTTGAAGATGTGCAGATCATAATTATTGATCCGGGAAAACAGACCGCGGCAAAGATTTCCATTCCATAGCTGTTCGCATTATGAAGGCAGAAGCAAATAAAATGTATGTATGGGTATGTAGAAGCAGTTCAAATAATAAAGCAAATATTTGTTAGATTTTTATTGAAATATCTTCAAGTTTAATAAATAATAACAGCAATAAAAATGATCGCCTAATAAAATCTAACATCCACGTACATGAGCAAAACTAACTAGAAACCAAAGTCAAAGACAATAATAAATAATCCCACCATTGATAACAATCCGTTATACCTTCTGCAAAATTTTATCGTTTGAACCATATAACATGACTTAAGACACATTATTCCCTTTGTCTGCACACTCAGTTAACTTCAAGACTTAGGGTGCGTCAACAGCAATTTATGATGTCTTTTAACATAAAATACAAAAATAAAACTGTGTAATACAATTTTTTTTCAGTCACCAATTTTTTATTTTTCAAAAATGGATGGCAAAGAAATATATCTCTTATTTTAAAATGAAATTTGGTCGATAAAGAGGCACATAAAAAATGTTTACGTTTTTTTATCTCTTTATTGTGGCTGGAGTAGGTATAGGTACTTAGGTACACACAGGGTACTGCTACCCAGTACTTTCTGTTATCATCGATTCGTAATCGTGTCTACCCAAACATTCTTTTACAAAAAAATTATATAGCGTACTGTACAATATCATCACAAAGACATTCAAACATTACCATGAAAATGAGAAAACTGTCGACAGAAAAGTGAACACCACGTCAGCTTACCACAGTAATAATTATGTCAATTGACTTCGTGTTAAAATATACTACAAACAAGGTTGACAATCGATTGAACATATTTTATAGTTGTGCATACTCTGACCTGTTACTCACTGTACCTACATATAAATGTACAACTGTAGTCTTAATAATACTTATGTAAGTATAATAATATAATGTTACATTTTCAATTTTGATATCTACTTAACATTCCTATGGTAATTACAAAAGCGGCATATGAAACGTGAGAGTAAAGAGTAATCGTTTATGCTGTTTCCACAGATTTATATGGCTCGTACGTATGGGTGTAGTGCGCTTGTGTGAGTAATCTACATATGATTTATAATCATTTACAAAGACTTGGAGGGTAGTTCAGTTGTTCTCGTAATTAGTGAAGCTTATGGTTGAGCTATGAGCACCGCTATTATCATGCAAAGAAAAATAGTTCAGAAATGTATATGTCCTATGGATCATCATCTTTTATTTATGACCGTTTGGACCTTTCGGACTTTTGGACAATGTTTCCGTATTTCCACTCTTTTGCTGCAGACGGTTACAGACTATTAAATTTTATATGATTGACAAACTAGCCTAGAATAAAATAACATATCAATTATTATTGACTAGTGAGGCATTTTACGTTTTTTAAGTTATTAGTACCTACTTCGTAATTAAAATTAATTAAATCTAATATTAAAAATAATACCCATGGCACATAACACAAGGTAAACTATTATAGTAATGTTTAATATGCAGTCGTTAATACCCACCAATTCGCACAAGGCAGTGTGGTGGGGGGTTATCGCCGATTCTCCCTACAGTCTTCCACCGGTTGTGCCCATTGTTATCCATATGACACGTTTATCGCAGTTTTCCTTGAGAGTTCTGCCTGGCATTGTCTATAAACTCTCAGCCCGTACGACCATGTGTGGCTCTTCATTCCACATATGGTCTAATATTCATTGCCTAAGAATTATTTTATAATGTAGGACATACTAACAGTCCTTTTAGTGAAACAATCTAAAAGCAGTGCGGGGTTCAATCTTTTTAAAACAAGAACAGATAATGAAAAATAATTGCAATTTGAGAGGGACAATCTTATCTATACTTATTAATAATACTGGCGATTAATAGTTGGAATTTGATATGTGCCTTATGATAACATTTCTTGTTGAGTAAAAGCTGTTAAAAATCTAATACAAAAATGAAATAATATTGCATCAAAAATATCTTATTATCTTTAAATTACAAAAATACGTATGGTGCACATTATCAAACTGAACCACCTTGCGGACACTTTATGAACTAATTTATTTTTAAGGAAATTTGGAACGGTAAAATAAGTGTTGCTGTGGCATCTTATGCGCAGTTTCTTATTTTAACCTAAATAAGAAACTGTAATATAAAATAAATCTTTTAACTTATCAATACAAACCAGAACATCTTCAATGATAATCCGTAGAAAAAGACTGTCACAAAGCAGTCGAAATCTCACTCAACCCAAAACTGCATAGTATTATAATACTAAAATATATGTATACTTTTCTGTATAAGTAGAATGAACGAATGAAAATTTCTAATTATTTCTAAAGTTTACATTCTAAACCATTGTAATACTAATCCTCAGATAATCGTAGGATCGATAAAGTTTTCGAACTGCGAAGTAAGTTAATGGTAACATCAAATGATAGATATATGTAATAGAAAGATACCTTAATGTGTAAGTATTAAAAATTTTACAATCACTGAAAACACAAATCCTGACCTATCGTCATCGAATCGGACTTTTCTTAACATGGTTATCTATGCTATTTTAATACCCTATAGATAAGAAATATTTTATTATATTAAAAGGTGACTTAGTTTAATGAAAAAATACCTACCTATTAAACTCCCATAGGGATTAACGCTTTTCACAAACGCTTGCTAACAGTCACCAACCCTAGCGGTGACAAAAAGTCACCATTAGAACATTCATACTAATATAATTCCCTCCCTTAAATTAAATACAGAATAGATACAACTCAAAATTTCATTCCTGCAACCGTAATTCTTACTGCAATAAATTTAGAACACGTTTTGTTTATAAGTATTTTTTGGGTTGCATCTTTATTGTTTGAAATATGACAAAGTTCTGCAACGACAGTAGAGAATATTTAAGTATAAATAATTGAACTTTAAAATTAGATTTATATTGAACATTAAAAAGGTGCTATCTACTATTATTCGATTAGGGATTATATATTACCTAAATTTAATTTTAAAAAAATTGCCTTTTATTGGCTCTTGTAGTGTGAATACGTGAATACCCATGCTCAACTGTTGAAAGGCAGAATGTTTTTTTGCATAATTCGATTTCACTGTTGAATTTTGCTCACGGTAATAAGTTTTAATAGTAGGTAGGTAAGTATGTTTTCTATTACATTTTTTATTACTTGCCAGATTCAGCCGTCCCAGTGCAATCTGTTATCGTACATTTCGGGGTTTGTCATGGGGGAGAGGAGAACGCACCACAGGAACAGACCCAAGAAGAAACTGCAAATGATCAACACCCTTTGCAGCGGGGGATAATGCGCCACTTCGCCAAAGTTTGGAAAACCCATGTGGTTGCAGAACACGTGAGCCACCAAGGGTGCAGCGAAATGTCCTGGAAATAGAAAGCTCGCTGTATTTCTTTATGCGACGCGAAGCACCAGCAATAGACTCATAATCTTTCTGCCCTGATTCTCTTCCATTAGTGTTTCCTCATCCATTCGTTTTTTTTATACTAGACAGGGAAGCTCTTGCCCTTCATCTCACCTGATGGTAAGTGACGATAAGGGCTGAAGATGGAATCGAGTTTCACCTGGAACCCTCAACCACAGAGGAGCTGGCTATCTTATCACAGTTGTCACAACACTATGCTGTAAACATTATTATTATGGCGACAGATTTTGATAAGATTGTGATAGCTAGCCAGGCGGACTTGAAAGAAGTCCTACCACCAACCTAACCGAGTAAAAATTTGTCCTCCCCTGGGGATCGAACCCGGGACCTCTGGATCTTAATTCCGATGGGCGAACCACTAGACCACGGAGGTCAGGCGTCCAAGCCATCCTATCTTTTAGCATTCCATGGATTCACCGTGCGGGTGCCGGGTCCATAGTGTGGCAGAGGAAAGTCAGTGTCAGCGCTTGGGACTTATGACCCAAGTGTAGGTTTACGGGATCCAGTCACAACATGTCAACACATACCTTCGCCAGCCCGACTTCTCTAACTAGCCATATTAGGTAAGATTTTGTACTATCATCAATCACACCGGAAAGGTGAGAGAGTAACCTATAGAAAAGTTATGGAAAGGACCACGTCGAGAGACCGATGTAGGTGTGAGAGTGATTGGGATGACAACCTTGCAATCCGTACTGCCCAGAATTTGGCTTAGGTTTTACAGCCGGCCGCCACCCTCTTTGTGTAAGTTGACGCAAATTTTGTCTACATAGGTAGGTACTTATGATTGGATGGGAATATTGTCATTTATTTTAGGTCAATGTGGACTGATAATAAATGTTTTTTTTAATTCAATCATTCTCTCCATTCATTGGTCTCTTGACATACTCCGTTCCGTCTCTTTTTTATACCTACAATCATTCGCCAATTATTCGCCACGAGCATCTTTACGGTATGATGGATGATATAAATAAAAGGGAGTGGATGGCATGATGATGTCTGAATGGAAGAGGAAACATACTGCGTCGACCCCAGATAGACTGGGAAATAACGAACAGGGCAGAGAGAAGAAGGTAGATAGGTAGATACTTATACTTTTTGGTAAATAAGAAACCACAAAACATAAAATCTAAATTCTTACCAGTTTTCGCAAATAAGTACGCAGAGTAGGCACCAAAGAGTGTAGTGTAGGTGAATTGGAATACTGAAAGGTAAAATTTTACAACTATAAAGATCCAAAATCAAAGTAGGGAAGTCATTAAAATCGTTGGTAAAATATTGTGTTTTTTAATTGAACTTCACATACGTTTTTTTTTTCATATCAAAATTATGTGACTTATTTTTATTTAAAAACTAATATGGTCACATGTTTAGTAACACAAATAAATAGCAAATTGAAAGTCACAATCTATTCATTAATAAACAATTTTTTTTCAAAGGTTTACTATTAAATGAAGTAGTATATGTATATGTCGAATTTCTTTACGACAAGAAGTAGTTTTAGTCAAAATTAGATTATAATTTGTGGCCACCTGCACATTACCAATACAATCTTAATTAATATATAGTGAATTGTTGGCTGCAATAGAAATCTATTTTAATATTTTTCATATAGTTAGTGATGAAACATTTGGCTAATACATGATATTCAAGTGCCAGACCATGATTTTGGTTTGCGTAAAGTATAAGCAAAACAACTGATATAAATTTACAGCACAGTAAAAATAATTTGAAGAATAAAAACAAGAAATATTCAATAACTATAAAGTGTTTGTTTTTCTGCTAGTAATTGATTTTCAATCTGGAGGCTGATTATACCTAACTCTTTGAAATAAATACAGTGTTTGAATGATGAAGCAAAACAATGAAATTTTCATTTTAGGATAATCATACATAATCATTTAACATAGGATAATCATTTTAATTTACTCTCCAGTTGCATTCTAGAAAGTCTTTTGTGTAACTTAATTTACAATTTACATATAAATAGAGCAGGATCCACCTCCTGCACTCCTGTCTGTGTGCCTGAGTAAATAAAAAAACTAAACAGCTGTCAATACTCACCTGAGATCAATAATGCTCTTTGCAAGTCAAATCCAGACTTCATTCTCTCAAACAAGTGATGAAAGTGTGCTGAAACATAATAAATAATCTACTGTCCCCTTTTTATTGTAGTCTTCCTTATTAGGTACTTTGCGTTTACTTTCCTTTTCAACTAACTTTCCTTACCCTTACTTTCCTTTTCAAATGGAGTTTAATAATAATAATTTAATAACAGGTACAAAATTTGCCTCATTACAAAAAAATGTGAATTCAAGTATCTTATTTCAGCACTGTACTTGGGAGAGAGAGCAAATGAATCATAGAAGTAAAATTAAAGTAGCTACAAACAACTACCATTCTGTTAAAATAGTCATAACCATGTGGCATCAAGTTCAACTACAGGTTAACATATAAGGGTGTGTACCTTCAGTAATTATAGTTAATAAAATCTCACAAACAACTTACCAATACCAAATAGTATAGGCCCCATGAACACAGCTGTCATGGGTTGTACACATTGCAGCAATACTGGCATCATACAAGCCCGAAAAACCCACTCTTCGCTCAATGGTGCTACAAAATGGTTTCGCACCCAAACTAGATCTTGCCAACTACATATCCAATACACTGGTTCTAAATGATGGACAAATTTTTATTTATTACTATTGAATGGTATATTATTAAAATGAACATACACCAATATAATAAGTACATCTTATTATAATAATAATACAAAATGGGAAATTCACTAACAATAATGTAACTATGTTAATAGTTAACAGGTCATTTTATCACAATAAATTAATACAAAATCTGTACCTGCATATATTTTCCATGTTCCTGACAAAAAATGCATCATTAAAGGTCCCAAGAACAGAATTGCAGTCAGTATCAAAGGAACAATAGATGCATATAGTAAACCTGAACTTCGGAGACCCAACTGTTCACACAAACCTCCTCTTTTTAGAGATTGGTCAGTTAAAAAATACTTAGTGAAAAATGGTGCCACTACCATCATACAAAAAACGCTGAAGAAACGTCTTTTGATAGTTGAAGGATGATCTCTAAAATGAAAATAAAGTGTTTCAATAGAATCATAAGATAAGATTCGATAATTATCTCATTCAAAAAACACACCTGCTTAATGTTGATCTCCAAACGTACAAACTCGCAACATAACAGAAAGTCAGCAGAATGCATGCTGATATAGAAGACACGAAAGTATTTACGGTGGAATTTTCTTCTTCTGTCATTTTTAATTAATTATGCAAAGAAACGTACTGACCAAGAAAATTACTTTGTTAACATTTTCATTGAACGTAGTCTTCGTATGGTGTTTATCTTAACAACAATACATATAATTATAAATTTAATATAAAACTTCTCCGTAGTATACTATCCTTATGCTCATTGAACTTTTTCCTTCCTTTCCTTCCGTAATTTTTATTTATTTAAATTATGATTTATGAAGTAAGATTAAGAAAATAAATAAACCAATCTGTCAAAACTGTCATTTTTGAGACGTTCGACTTTACTTTTCATAATTTTGTATCACCAATGGAAGTAGACTCGTGCAACCATAACGATCAGAAAAATTGGTTTTTCTAAAATCGGTGTTCAACATTTTGGAAGTCTTGGGGATTATCCTGGGGGTCCTGCCACCTCAGCTCCCTTAGCACGGGACGTGGACACATCTCCCTTGGGGGAAAGAAAATCGTTTCCTCTCGTTCTAACTCCCACTAAATCCCGACACAACACTGTCAAGTGGTGGAGAGAGACTAGACCACGTCCCCGTGCTAGGCCCGCAGTAGGCCTATTCGCTAACTTTTTTTGACACTTGGTAGTGATAATCAATGAACTATTACTAATCCATTACTACTTTACTATAACGCTATTGTGACACTTGTCCTGTGAAAACAGTAATGAATAAGCAAATAGTTAGAATTTCTAGTTGATCATCACTTTCAACGTCCTATTTACTCCGAGCCAAAGAGTATATAATACACTATGCTCCGAGCTTTCAACTGAAAAAAAAAGTTAGCGAATAGGCAGCGGATAATGGTAGATGACTTACTTCACTAGTCAACCGATTGACTTAATTATTTTCGACCATTTAATTTTTAGAAAGTTTTACTACAAAACAAAAACATATGTATTTGTCAACTAAAATAATAACGTATACCAAATAAAGTGATGTTAGAAAATATATTGTGAACTAGAAACATTTGCCTTACTATTTTGTAATTTAAAAACTCTGTTCATACGGTTGATATAGAAAAAAGACTCTTAATAAAGTGATATAAGGCCTAAAATAGGTAATTCTTAAAATAATCCTAGGTGTATTGTTGTTCATTATTACAGGTGAAAGAAGTTTAGAAAGTGTATTGATAGAAACTTAGTCCTTTATTAATTGCTGTATGGTTACATATCATCTCAAAAAACCTACAAAAACAAAAAAAAATACTTAATTCAATAAAAGTACAAAGTACGGTCGATTGTAGATGGCGCTAGTATCGCGCCGCCATGTTAATCCCTAAAATCCGCCATATTTTTGCTGAAGAGTCGCCCATTGCTCGGGGGTACTGTGGATATTCTTTGTAATTAGAATAATAATGATTTTATGAGTTAACTATAGCAATTTTAGTGTCAGTGTGTAGAGAATAATTTGAAGAATATCGAAACATATAATTTATAGCTGCTAATGTGGTATAACATTGGTTTTCCGTTTAGTTTCTCCAATCTAATCTAAACAGAAAATGGCCGACGGTTTTGGTGCGGGTGTCTCCTTTGTTTAGATCTGAATTCTAGTGAAAATAAGTGTTCAAAGAAATAATGCCTAGTGCCTCGTTTTCCTCTTCGCGTTCTTACGTCCGTAGATCGCGAAGAAAAGGCGGACATCGGATACCATTACCTTCGAGAACACAATCAAGTAAGTAATCCGGGTCGTCGATGTCGCCCAATCCTTTAGTAATGACTTAAATCGACATTTTCATAGATGTGCAACGTTTATGTTACACATAGTTGATTTTTTATTTTATTTCCTATGCGAGAATTGCGGAAAATTTTATAATTAGCATAATTTTCTAATGGTGCGCCCATATGAATATGTTTTTCAACTTGCCATATCCGTAATTTATAATTCGTTCATCATTGTTCTCGTTACGTTGATTGACATGCAAATTCTCATCGTTTCTTCACCATCCTCTTTGACAAGGAGTGGTATAGCGCATTTCGGAGACATTTTGCGCAATATGAGTATTGATTTGCTAGATCAAAACTTATTTTACATACCATGTCGAAACAGCTGTTTAGAATCGGTCCGCGAGTTAGTGCAACGCACTTATTTCAATGAGAAGATTATTGTTTATTTTCTTAAAGTTCCATGTTCTTATTTGATAAAAATGTTTAAAGATATAATTCAACACATTGTTGTATTCAACTGTTCAATAAAAATGATAGTATTTCCATTGTATTTATATGACTCAATGAGGTGTGTCGAATTTATATTGACTAAATCAGATGTTTTGGATCAGTCATTACAATTTGGTCAATGGACATAGTGTAGCTTTAAATTATATGTAATAATTAATAAAGTTTTTAAAAATCTTTATGATTTACAATGTAGGTATTATGGAATATAATAATAAAATGTTTACTGTTGGTTTTACACACAAAAAACATGCCATAATCAATATGTTATATTATTTTTTTAAATTTGCTTGTGCTAAAAATATTAAAATTTACACACTACCTACAACTTGTCCTTTACTTTGAGACCAATGCACTACACAGGAAACTGATTTTCATAAATTTTACTATGTAATCTAATCTCCTCTCCTCTGGCCTTTACTGTTTATTCTGTCTGAGTGATTACTATAACAGTTTTTAGGCTTGGCATACAATTTATGTATACTATGATATTGTTACCTAACTCTGTATTATTAACAGTATGGCAGGTTATTAATTATGTTGCTTTATTATTTGGTCAAACATATTAGATTAAAAAAAGTAATGAGTATTCGATTTTAATTTCAACTTTATATAAATGTTAGAAAAATTAGTACAAAGATTTTGGTGGAAATTAGTAGAAAAATCATGGTCTTGATCGAACCCGCGTCTGCTGCAATCCGGCCAGGTGAATTTTTGGAACTTTTTCTAACCACCAAAATCTTTAAAAGTAACAAGACTAAACCTATGGGCAATTTTTGTATTCACTTTGCAGCTGTTGGGTTCATAAATCAATTTTTGTCCACTAAAGTTCCTTCTAACTGAATATACCTTTACGAATATATAAATACTTTAATTTAAATATTAAATTTAAGTTTTTAAGCTTTTTGTTTGACACAAAAGATAATTTAGATTCAAAGGATCCTTATAGGATACATAACCTGTATCCAAAAACCTATAAAGCTCAGTAATTATTTATTCTCTAAGAGCTCTTATGTCTTTGTATCTCTTTGTAGGATACTTATACCCATACTTTTCATTGTTTGGTTAACTTTATATAATGTTTATCTGATTTCATATTAGATCATATCTCTATTTAAAATAAAATCAAAAGCAAGACACAGCTATCGGTACTACAATGTTATAAATAATATTTAGAACAATTTAACAATATTATTTATTTCATTGGATATGTAATATACTTGGAGGAGTTTCCTAGCGCTGTGGCATAGCGCGCTTGACCTACGATTGCGTAAACTAAGCAATGTCTAGCGACATTCAGGCCGGTAATTGGGTGACCAAAAATTTATTTTGTCGAGTTCCTCTGTGCTTTGGAAGGCATGTTAACTGTTATATTAAATATTCTTCCATCCATAGGGAAGGCCCGTGCCCCAGCATTGAGGATATTAAAAGGGCTGGTGATGATGAATACACCAATATATTTTCTCATGATAAATACATACAAAATAAAACTTTAAATATAAATATATAATAAATAAAAGTAACATAGTAATTTTTCGAAATTTTTCGGGCCTATTTTCCTTTGTAATATTTTGTCTAACATTTATATTATTGTAATGTATAAATAAAAACCAATGTACTAAAAAACACAACAATAATATTATCAAATCAATGTTTTATAAACATCCTTCAACTTGATTAAATTTTATTGAACAGTATGGGTATTTACAATGAAAATTCAATGTGTTTTAATTTAACTTAATTCAGCTCTGTTGGTTGGCAGCTTATATAATTCCTTAATCATAAATATAACATATGTTAATATTTGCAGGTGAGCCATGTGAATCAGTCCCTTGCCCTAACAACGTGACAGGCAGTGCCATGGCTGCAACAGCAGCGTGTGCTGGACCCAGCGGGAGCGGCGGGGGTGGGTCCCCTCCTGTGCCAGCAGCTGCTCCAGCCACGACCGCCGGCCATCACAGCCCATACGACTTACGCCGCAAGTCACCGCCAGCCTATCACGAACCGGGACCCTCGGGCACTTGCTCTCTACCAGCCAGGAAGAGGCCCAGAACGTATGTGAAATATAAATACTCTTTAATTGAAACATGTATCTATTCCATGAAATGCTAAGAGTTAAAATAAATAGCCTAATTTCAATCAGTAATGTTTCACAATGAAAAATAAAAAAATATTGATCAATCATAGTAGTAAAATAAGTCTGATACAGAACAGTTATAATGTTTATACTAAGATTGGCTTCCAAATCAAATTTAATTAAATATAATGAATTAAAATAATATAAAGTCAATAATGTTGTTATATAACTTTAAGAATATTATAATTTATTGATAAATGTTTACTTAAAATTAAGTCACATCATTTCATCTGGAAATGTCTGTAATTCCAATGTTTTCAATGTTGGTTTCAACATGTTTTTAACCTTTTTACTAGTAAGGCCTGAGAGTGCATTATGGTAATGAAAAAAGTGTTACCAGTATTAATACATACTTTCACTTTTCTGATTATAGGCATTACTTACTTATTGCATTAAGAGGCACTGACAGTGGTTTATTTGATTGATATTTAATGGAATTCAATTTGGAAATCATGTACTCTATGAAAGGTATTCATGGTATTCCTTTTGGTATATAAAAGTAGTCTGTATATATTATATACTTTATATGTCCTGTGTTATACAATACAAATAACTTTATATACTACTATACATTCATATTTGCAATAGATTTACAGACATTTGGAGGAGGAAACAGGATTGTAAAATGTAATACAGTGGGCAGCAGCATCTTATTATTATATTATGTGACATTTAACCTTTTTATTGCCATGGTTCAGCTATTGGTAAAATCTATTTGTTTTGCTGGTACACAGATTAGAGATATGAGATATGATATATAGTAGAGATATGAGTATATGCATACATACATATGTACATACATAAATCACGCCTATATCCCCAAAGGTGTAGGCAGAGGTGAACTAGCACCCACATTTCGCCAATTATGTTAGGTCCCATGTAATAGGTGGCGAGCCTATTGCCATTTATCGGGCACAAAAGTCTCAATACATTGCTATTGTTAGGTGATACAAGAGGAACCCTGCTGCCCATTCCTCATCATTGATTTATCCTTAGTCACCTTGTACGACACGACACCCACAAGAGAGATTTGGGGTGGTGACAATTGTATTCTACTCTGCCGTCACCACACAGCAATGAGTATATTGCCGTGTATATACTTTAATATAAGGCGATGCAATTATTCCTGTCAATATAACATTCTTTAATTGTGAATTTTCTTCTTTTCCCATATAGATCACTATCTCAGGGCGTAGATGTATGTAATGTGTCGCAGTACTTGCAATACGAATTGCCAGATGAAGTTCTTCTGTGCATCTTGTCCCATCTCACCGAACGTGATCTCTGTCGCGTTGCGCAAGTCTGCAAAAGGTTCAACACTATCGCTAACGACACTGAACTATGGTAAGGAAACATAACTTTGTTAAACATTTAGGTATTATAATATGATGGAATGCACCCCCTGAGAGTGTTTAGTACGCTTTTAAGCAATAGTGACTGGCGACTTATATAAACAAATATGAATTATTCTACTATTGCTTTAATATAAAATGTGATGATTTAATACTACTTAACATTAGACTGCTGTAGAAGTCGTTTGTGGAACATGCATAACTCTTTTTTTTATTTTAGTTCACCCTGAACACAAGACCGTTTTCTGCAACTAAATAACAATATGTATTAGTTTGTAATAGTAATGATAATAAAATATTAATAAATCCACGACGCAACCACATTCTAATCTGGTTGGAATTTTATAAGAGTTGCACACTTTAGAGATGGTCAAAAGGTTTTTGAATGCAACACCCTTTCTCTTCATGTATGAATAAACGAAATTTTATTTAATTTGGTCTAGCTTACTCCAACACTTGAGAAAAATCTGGATGAATGAAAATTCAAT
This sequence comes from Cataclysta lemnata, assembly GCA_963931975.1. Taxonomy (NCBI): domain Eukaryota; kingdom Metazoa; phylum Arthropoda; class Insecta; order Lepidoptera; family Crambidae; genus Cataclysta; species Cataclysta lemnata. Next base: position 4,350,308 of record OZ008355.1, on the reverse strand, counting down.
GAGATTATCTGCTTCACAGGAAAAGCCTCTACCAATCTGTGTTTGAATATGACACCCCGTTGATGCACCCCGCTTCGTGCCAGTTCGAGTTTGTCCCCGCCGACGAATGCGACGCGGATAATCCATGGAAGGAAAGTTTCCGGCAGCTATACTATGGCATACACGTACGGCCCAACTATCGCCCCAAGAAGGATTCGAGAATCAAACATTTCAACACAATTAGGGTGAGTTTAATATATTTGGCTTGATTCTACCTAAAATGGTGTCTTTTAATGTATGTTGCCAGAACTGTGCCTTAAAACTTAGTATCTTAGGTGATTGATGACTCTTTTGGAAAGTGATGGTTAATCAAACAATGAGTTTGATCTATATTAAAGGCTTGATTCTACCCAAAATGGTGTCTTTTAGTGTATGTTGCCAGCACTGTGCCTTAAAGCTTAGTATCTTAAGTGTTTGATGACTCTTTTGGAAAGTGATGGTTAATCAAATATTGAAACAATCCTCTGGCTAGTGTTTATCTCATTAGATTCATTATCATCGCACTGGTAATCAACCCATCTCTATGCTTCAAGAAAAGAATATATTTTTAGATAGAAATTCCAATTAAAATTAATTACTAGCTACCCCTTTTTTTACTTTTGTTTGGTAGCGCACCTAGACCAGACCTTCTTCTCCCCGCCCTGTTTCCAGTCTATCTGGGGTTGGCGCAGTATGTTTCCTTTTCCGTTCATATCGGTCAGACGTCATCAAACAATCCACTCCCTTTTGATTCATAGCATCCATCGGACCGTAAAGGTGTTAGTGATGAATGAATTTATAAAAAAGAGACAGAATGGACCATGGCGATAGATTGATGAATGGAGAGAGTGATTGGAATGACAACAATCCATACATGCAATCCATACTGCTCAAAGTTTTGTTTAGCTTTAGTTGCCTGACACCAACCCTCTTTGAGTATGCTGTTGTTGATGGATTGCCCTCTACCATTTGAGTGCCCCAAGGCATTGGTCTATACAGGGCAATCTCCATTAGTCGACTTTTACGACGCCCATGGGATAAATCGGGGCTGGCTTTGTACGTTATTTTTCCACTGGCAGGCTAGCATGGGAATCGGACCATTTGACCAGAACTGCAGACAAGACATGTACGATACAATTGTGTTGCAGGCCGCACTGGAATACGTGGAGGAGCGCACCGGTGGCAGCGGCGCCGCCAGCGTGGCCGCTAGCGGCTCCTCCACGCTGTCCACTTGTTCGTGCAGCCCCACCGCGTGCACGTGCCGGCGGCCGGCCGCGCAACCGGCGCTCGTCTTTGTACACGCCGGCCTCTACCAGGAGGAGTGTCTGGCGATCGACACTGATGTTCAGCTCATTGGTAATTTAAGTTGTTTGGTAGCTACGCGATTTGCTTTACAGCATGGCATTCTGGCTAGCATGACCACCGAAACACATGATATAGCCATTATTCTATTTTAACTGTCAAAAATCAGTTTTTGACATTTCTAAGCGATAAATGCACTGACCTCTAATAAACTAGTTTGCTGGACTGTAGGTTGTTATCCGAAACATGAAGCAAATTTGATTGTCGCCATCTTGGCGCTGATGGCACTGGTTTGCGAAGGTGAATGTCCACGGAACTATTATAGAGATGCATTTGTAATGTCAAATACAAGCAACAAACGTCAAATTTAGTACCCATGCCGATCGATGGGGCGCTGCAAATCGGCACAAGAAACATTTGACATTTTATTGAATGTATTTAGTCCAGCGTATTTGTATAATAGAGGTCAGTGAGTTCATGTAAGGCCTTAATAGGACTTACTTTGGGCTAGTCACAATAGACCTCAATAGGTCGCAGTGAAGCAAACAGCCCCGATATATCGAAGTTAAAAAAAAACATTTAATTGTTTGGTACTCGCTTTGCATTATACGCCGAAAATAATTATATTATTGATACACCTTTTGTAACTTCCTTCCCGTGGATTTGGTGGGGAGTGAATTGCGAAAACTAAGCAATAATCGCTTAGGCAGGCTATTGGATCTGGGGGGAGACTGGTGAATTGCCTCACAGCGGATCCCAGATTCTGCCCATTCAAAGGGCTTGGGGACACCGGAGTGGTTTAATGGCGTATTTCCGACTAGGTCGGGCGAGTCCCACACACGTCAGCCGTCTAGCTAGCAGCTGATATGGTGCGTAAATGCATTCCTCTCCGTCAAAAAAAAAATTATCTTGAATTCCTCCGTGCTTCGAAAGGCACGTTAAGCCATTGATCCTGGGTGCAATGACTTCAAAATCGTTACACCCACCAATCCACCATCCCCCGGGCCAGCATGCCAGTCTCCCTATATTCTCCCATCCATACGGAAAGCCTGTGGCCCCAGCGTAAGCAAAAACAACCATGCTATCATCATATTTCAGGTTGTGCCCCCGGCAATGTGGCCGAATCGGTTGTGTTGGAGCGCGAGGCGGAGTCAACGCTCACCTTCGCCGAGGGCGCGAACCGCGCGTATGCGGGACACATGACGCTCAAGTTCTCGCCGGACGCGACCAGCACCATGCAACACCACAAACACTACTGCCTCGAAGTGTCTGACAACTGCTCACCTACTATAGACCACTGCATTATACGCAGTGCCAGTGTTGGTAAGTACTAAATAGGTAGTTACTGAATTAGGAATGTGCTATAGCAAAAATTTCAAAAAGATTGATGGAACAACCATGCCACACAACAAACACTATTGCCTGGAAGTGTCTGATAACTGCTCACCGACCATAGACCACTGCATCATATGCAATGCCTAATTGGTACTTACCAACACTGGTAAGTACCAATTAGGTGCCTATACCCCCCATTCACTTGGGCTTGAGACGAAATGTAAACAATCTTGATGTGTCTTTAAATAGGTAGTTACTAGGGTCAATTCTGACATGAGTCTATAAACTTAAAACTAAATTTAAGATCAGTCTCTCCTTTTCATTCTATATTGAGAATGACAGAGAAACACTGTTGTCAAATTAGTCTTAGGTTTAGAGAACCATGGTCAGAATCGACCCTACTGAATTAGGAATGTGCTATAGCAAAAATTTCAAAAAGATTGATGGAACAACCATGCCACACCACAAACACTACTGCCTGGAAGTGTCTGACAACTGCTCACCTACTATAGATCACTGCATCATATGCACTGCCTAATTGGTACTTACCAACACTGGTAAGTACCAATTAGGTGCCTATACCCCCCATTCACTTGGGCTTGTGACGAAATGTAAACAATCTTGATGTGTCTTATAAAAGACAAAAATAAAAATGTGTAACACCAATATTTCAAACCAGCTAACAGTTTTCTCTAATTGATGATGTATTTTAGAATACACGTTTCTTGTTTTTAAGAACATTTCGTAGATAAAAAGACATTCAAGATTGATTACATTTTGTCTCAAGCCCAAGTGAATAGGGAATAGTTACTAAATTTAGAATGTACAAAGTAAAAATTACAAAAGAATGGATAGAACAAATGCCGTGTGCTGATAGCAGAGCACAATAAAATAGGCGTTCCTCTTATACCGCCTAGCAATGTACTTATGTTTTACGTGCCTGTTTAGATGGCGATATGGATCACCCCTTTTACATGACTGAATAATTGACGTAACGTAACCCTTTGAGAATAAATATGCGTGATTTATGTATGTTTGCAATACAAAATGATGCCTACTACTGATCAGAGTAGCTAAGCAATAAATATAAATATTTTGACATTATCCCTCTCAGGTGTCAAAAAAAATAACCTTGGCCATCTAATGAATAAAAGGACCTCACTCTCAACTGTATCATATCTGGGAAAACAGAAGATGTCCAACCGCTCGCTGGTGCAATGTGTCAGGGATCTAACATTGCAAGAAGACTAAGCAGCGAAGCGGAAAATCAACCAACTCGATATGGGCGTATTTTTGAGTGCGTTGTCAGACCTCACGTCCAAAGCAGCGTTGTGGACTTACAGATTCGCAGCACATGATTCAAGGCTTTGACTTAGATAGCACCTGAGTATATAATAATTACAGTTACGACAGGGCTAACATGTATAGAAGTCCCTTTAAAAAATAAACAGAAAACATAAACAATTATTCATATTATTATAATTTTGTTTTGTTTTTGTCACAGTTGGCGCGGCGGTGTGTGTAAGCGGAGCGGGCGCGAATCCTGTCATCAAACACTGTGATATCAGCGATTGTGAGAACGTGGGACTGTACGTGACGGACTACGCCCAAGGCGCGTATCAGGACAACGAGATCTCTCGCAACGCTCTCGCCGGCATATGGGTGAAGAATTTCGCCAACCCCATAATGCGTCGCAACCACATACACCATGGGCGGGACGTGGGCATCTTCACGTTTGAAAATGGATTGGTAATTTCTTTTTAAATATTTAATTTGTAATTTTTTGTAATAATTATCTTAACAGTATTCTTTATTTGCTTGAGAACATGCTGTAAAGGTGTTACAGTCAAGTATACAGTGCACTTACCTGGCAGATTTGCAAATGCAAAATATTCTTAGTGTAATTTTTTGCATTTTCTTTCAAATTATACCTAACTGGAATGCCGTATATAGTTAGAAATCAATTTTTTTATCTAACGGGATGGAGACAAAGTTGGTTAAATATGCTTACTGGTGGTAAATTTATTTAATTTTTTAATAGAATATTGTTTCATTTTGTTCTAATTATTTTATGACTACTGTTGAGCTTTCTTAAAACAGTTTGTACAGTACGCAAATATTTATATTTAACCTAGTACACAGTAACAATTGTAACATCACACAAATCCACAATATTTATCACTATATTATGTATTTCCTTTTTCCCAACCAGGGTTACTTCGAGGCGAACGACATCCACAACAACCGAATCGCCGGCTTCGAGGTGAAGGCCGGCGCCAATCCCACCGTGGTCCACTGCGAGATCCACCACGGCCAGACGGGCGGCATCTACGTCCACGAGTCGGGCCTGGGCCAGTTCATAGACAACAAGATCCACTCGAACAACTTCGCCGGCGTCTGGATCACGTCGAACAGCAATCCCACCATAAGGCGTAACGAGATCTACAACGGGCACCAGGGCGGCGTGTATATATTTGGGGAGGGGCGCGGACTCATAGAGCACAATAATATTTATGGGAACGCGTTAGCTGGAATACAGGTGAGCAAGCATAGTTATGGTTTATTGGAACGCCTTGCGGTGACGGCAGAGTAGAATATAATTGTCACCGCCCACAATACTAGCCCACACGACTAGGGTTATACAGTATTAAAAAATGCCTTTATGTCACGTCACACCTGACCATAAAGTAGACTTTCCAAAATAAAAATCCCACTTCATGGTCAGGGGTGACATAAAACTATGATCTTACCTTGGGCGATAAAAAGAAAGCCTCAGATCGCATATTTATCGCCTTCGCCTTAGGCTCGGGAGTCAAATACTTGCGATCGCTTTGTTTATATCTTTATCGCCCTTGGTATATAATCTACTATTACCATCATCATTGAGCTCAATAGTAGGTATAGAGGAATAATTAAAAGAGTAAAAAATACTACAGATGATAATATTATTGTACTGCTACAAAAAACCTACAATGTATGACGTTATTTTGATTCACAGATCCGTACAAATAGCGATCCAATCGTGAGGCACAATAAGATCCACCATGGACAGCACGGGGGCATCTACGTTCACGAGAAGGGCCAAGGTCTCATAGAAGAGAATGAGGTGTATGCCAACACATTAGCCGGCGTGTGGATCACGACCGGTTCTACGCCGGTGCTGCGGCGCAACCGCATACACTCTGGCAAGCAGGTCAGTGCTATGCACATGTTTTTAGATCTTGGCCAGTATATCTATTATTTGGCTATGAATAACTATGTAGGAAATTCAAGGCGTTGCTCGAATCTGAAAATTGTATATAGCTAAGGATGCTTTTCTATTTAGAAGAACAAACTTTTTTCCGGTTTGTGATAAGATCTGGCTATCCCTCTGTGGCTGAGGGTTCCAGCTTCCAGGTGAAGCTCATTTTATTGTCACTTATCATCAGGTGAGATGAAGGTATACAATACAGCCCATTCTCCCTATATTTTTCTAGTAATATGGAAGGTCGCTGCTCCAGCAATGAGGACACTAAAGGGCTGATGACGATGACGTTATTAGATAAATGCAATGAAAGACTTTGAGCTGACTTTTGAATGGCCCAATGTTTATTGAAATTTTTTGCGGAAATACTATGTTTTATAGTTACTTATTAAAGCTACTGCAGTTGTCCTTAGTAAAATTGCTTGCTAATTTCAGGTGGGAGTCTATTTCTACGATAATGGCCATGGTAAATTAGAAGACAACGATATATTCAACCACTTATACTCGGGCGTACAAATAAGGACAGGCAGCAACCCCGTCATTAGGGGAAATAAAATCTGGGGGGGACAGAATGGTGGCGTTCTAGTGTATAATGGGGGGCTAGGATTATTAGAACAAAATGAAATATTTGATAATGCCATGGCCGGAGTATGGATAAAGACTGACTCTAATCCTACACTAAAGAGGAATAAAATTTTTGATGGGAGAGATGGAGGAATCTGTATTTTTAATGGGGGAAAGGTCAGTATTATTTTACTTGTTTATTCTCATTTTTACCTTAGGAGTTTTGTCCCTTCATAAAAGCGCTGCGCATATCCACGTTTTAACTAAATGAATAAAACAATTGGTATCAAATATCTAAGTTATTTTACATTGAAAATGTACCATTGGCTTAACATGAAATGCATAACCATTTTTTAATTAATTACCGTATTAGTAAGCCAAGGAATATCGAGAGTTGGATGGATTTCAAAACACGTTAGTTTGATTCCAGAATCAGGACTGATCCTACAAAATTTTCATAAATATTTATTATCTAATGAATGGTATTTATGTTAATTTTACAAGTTTGGTTTAATGGTCATATTCCTAGCAGAACCAGGTTCGAATCCTGTATATGGACATTTGTTCTCGAGTAATTAATAGGTTGGGGAAAAAGGTTCTTCGCATTTTTTAAGAAAATTCAAAACATTTTTTAATATAGTTTATTTACATTTAACTAAAGTATGTAGGTACCATTTTGTTCGATAACTTTTTGCCATCTTGTAGGTAGGGACATGATCCCATTGCTATAGAAATTTTGGGACTTCTGGTCAAAATACCGCGACAAGTTGTTTTGGCAGTCCTCTCGCGATGTTAACCTGACACTGCCTAAAGAATTCTGAAGAGACCGAAACAGGTGGAAATCTGAAGGTGCAAGGTCAGGACTATACGGCGGATGCATTAACACCTCCCAGCCAAACTCTCTTAATTTTTGCTGAGTGGCTAAAGATGTGTGAGGTCTAGCGCTATCATGATGAAAAACCACACCCCTTCTGTTGATTAATTCCGGCCGCTTTCTCTCAACTTCTTGCTTTAATCTCATCAGTTGTTCGCACTAGAGTTCAGAATCGATGGTCCTGTCTGGTGGTAACAGCTCATAATGAATAATGCCCTTCCAATCCCACCACACACACAGCATCACCTTGTTGCGAGTTAACCCGGGTTTCGCCACAGTCTGTGAAGCCTGACCGGCCTTTGACCACGACCTTTTTTGCACGTTCTTGTCGTACGTGATCCACTTTTCATCACCAGTTATCAGCTTCTTCAAAAATGGTTCGGTTTCATTACGTTGTAATAAAGAATCACAAATGAGTACACGGTTCATTAGGTTTCTTTCAGTGAGCTCGTGAGGTACCCAAATGTGGAGCTTTTTTGTGTACCCAGTTTTTTTCAAATGCGCCAAAACTGTTTTGTGGTCAATTCCCAGTTCTTCAGCTACGTCGTTACTACTGGCGATCTTGCTCCACTTTTTCAAAAATGTCATCCATTTTATCTGTAATAGGGCGACCAGAGCGACGTGCATCTTTGACATCAAAATTTCCGGATTGAAAACGCTTAAACCAAATTTGTGTTACTCTCACAGACACTGCACTAGGTCCATAAACATCGCAAATTTTTTTCGCGGCTTGCGTTGCATTTTTACCTTTTTTGTAGTAAAATTTTAAAATGTATCGAATTTCTTCATTAGATTCACTCATCTTGGCGGTACGAAAAACAAATGAAAATCACACATTTTCCTAATTTGAATTTGGAATTATGTTCTTTAAAATTTAAACTTTTAATGATACCAAAACCAGCCAGATACAAATAGTATAGCCAAAGAGATTTTATTACAAGTTTATACATACTATAATGCGAAAAGACTTTTTCCCCAACCTAATATATTGTGTTTCTTCACAAGCTTTCTTATAAAGGCAAGTTGATGATAGGCACGAGTGTCAGGAATATTATTTATGCTTCTGCCAAAAGTTAATTTACCTTGTAAGCGTAATGGTTATTCGAAGCTAGAAAATAATCCACTAACGCCGTTGTTCGTTCAGTTGCCTGGCATTAAATTAGTCGCTATGCGACTAAGCTGTAGTACGTCTATCAACATTGATAGAACATTGGGACCCGCCGTAAATCTGTATGGGCGGTCCCGGATGGTAATAATATGTTCATTATAGGCAAGGATTAGACGGTCAATAAATATCGCCATCCAATATCGTGATAAATATTGAATCATAAAAAAACATCATAGAAAAATCCTGATTTTTTTTTGTCAATATCGACAATAAACTTGCAAATTCCGTTTACACATCAAGAAATATCGCGATACTTGCGATAATTATTGAGTGTCTAGTCCTTGCCATACATAATATTGTATTGTTTACAGGGTGTACTGGAAGAGAACGACATCTTCCGCAACGCGCAAGCGGGCGTGCTTATCTCCACACAGAGCCACCCGGTGCTGCGGCGGAACAGGATCTTCGACGGGCTAGCTGCGGGCGTGGAGATAACCAACAATGCAACGGCCACGCTCGAACACAACCAGATCTTCAACAATCGGTTCGGCGGACTGTGCCTCGCGTCCGGCGTGTCGCCTCTAGTCAGGGGGAACAAAATCTTCAGCAACCAGGACGCGGTGGAGAAAGCCGTTGGAGGAGGGCAGTGCCTGTACAAAATCTCGTCTTACACGTCGTTCCCGATGCATGATTTCTATAGGTATGTTTAGTCGCCACCCCAAATCTCTCCCGTGGGTGTCGTACAAGGCGACCAAGGATAAATCAGTGATGAGGAATGGGCAGCAGCGTTCCTCTTATACCACCCTAGCAATGTACTGCTATTTTTGTGCCTGATAAATGGCAATAGGCTCGCCACCTATTACATGAGACCTAACATAATTGGCGAAACGTGGGTTTGTGGGCTAGTTCACCTCTGCCTACCCCTTCGGGATATAGGCGTGATTTATGTATGTATGTATTAAACTAATTATATTAATAATGATGAGCTCGCGCAGGGGCATAACGCGCTTGGCCTGCGATTGCGTAAATTAAGCAACGTTCGCTAAGGCCGGTCATTGGATGGGTGACCATAAATGTATTACCGCAAGTTCCTCCGTGCTTCGGAAGGCACGTTAAGCCGTTGGTCCCAGCAGCATCTGTTGTCGTTAATATCCACTAATCAGCACTGGGTCAGCATTATGGGTTATGGCCCAATCTCCCCCATATTCTTCTATCCATAGGGAAAGCCCGTGCCCCAGTAGGGGGACATGAAAGGGCTGGTAATGATGATATTACTAATCATTGATGATATGTTGTTGACTAAATTGGATTAACAAAAATTTTCTAATTTATTCATATTCAGTTATACTGGTAATTACTGGTGATAATCTCTTTGGATATTTATTGTTCTCGCATTTTATGAAGTTTAAAGATACATATTTTGGATTTGAAAAATATTTATAAAGACCTGGGTATGTAAGGCTAAGTTAGAAATGTAACTTGTTTGATTTTTCAGGTGCCAGACATGTAATACAACAGACCGTAATGCCATCTGTGTTAATTGCATCAAAACATGTCATTCTGGACACGATGTAGAGTTCATTCGCCATGACAGGTAAGTTCGACTTTTACGAAGATTTTAATAATTATTACAGTTAGATAAGTAAGTATTTAAAAAATCTGAAGGTACTTCTTAAATTTAACCTTAGAATAACTAAGGAACAATTTCACTGTCTCTCATAGAAACTGAGTTTAATAAAACTTGGTTTTGATTAATGCAAACTATGTAGTGGAACTCAGTTTAGAGCATAAACCGAGTTCAACTTCAACTGATCGCGTTTAATTTATGCGGTGAAATCGGCCCTTAGACCAGCTAGATGGCACAGTGGCTTAGCGCGCTCGGACTGCGACTGAGTAAACTAAGCCCGTGCTCGCTAAGGCCGATCATAGATATAGATTGGTGACTAAACATTTATTTTCTCGAGTTCCTCCATGGCCCGTTAGACCTGTGACTCAGCAGTGGGTGGCGTCATTAAAGGGCTATTAATGATGATGAACTACATATAAAATAAAATGTTTATTGGGTTTCCATGTCACAGATATTTAAAAAATAGTCTAACATCTTCTCCCTGCCCTGTTCCCAGTCTATCTGGGGTCGGCGCAGTATATTTCCTTTTCCATTCATATCGGTCAGACGTCACCAAGCCATCCACTCCCTTTTGATTCATCACACCGTAAAGGTGCTAGTGATGAATGAATATATAGAAAAGAGACGGAACGGAACATGTCGAGAGATCGAATAACGGAGAGTGATTGGGATGACAACATTCCAATCCATACTGCTCAAAGTTTTGACACCAACCCTCTTTGAGTATAAATAAATCTAACATCTATCATAACAATAATGTTAACAGCATTGTGTTCTGACAGCCGTGATAAGATACCCAGCGCCTCTTTGGTCGAGGGTTCCAAGTGAAGCTCGATTCCATCTTTGGCCCTTATCGCCACTTACCTCCAGGCGAGATGAAGGGCAAGAGCTTCAGTTTAACATAATAAAAAAAAATTGTTTCAGATTCTTCTGCGACTGCGGCGCGGGAACGCTGTCGAACCAGTGCCAGCTGCAGGGCGAGCCCACGCAGGACACGGACACGCTGTACGACTCGGCCGCGCCGATGGAGTCGCACACGCTGATGGTGAACTGAGTCCGCCCCCCGCCGCCGCGCCCCGAGCCCAGCCCGTGTGCGACACACCAGTATTTATTTGTTTGTTTTAGCTCCTATATTGTGTGCAGCTTCGATCATGTATTCTGAGGTCTATTTTTTTTTTCGGACACTAAAATGACAAGCGTTGCGTGTGTTTTGCAATTCGAAAATAGTGATGTGGTGCCACCTCTATCGAAAGTTAAAGATCAATTAGAGGATATCATACTACAATATTTTTTTTGCACTCGATCGATTTTTAGTCAGCATATAGGTTAGCACCTGTTTCACAAACGACAAGTAAGTTCGAAGTAGCTTACTTTGTAGTTCAATCGACAACTGTCAAATGATCTGCGTAGTAAGCTACTTAGAACTTACTTGTCGATTGTGAAACAGGCCCTCAGTGTAATAAATCTTTAAATTTGCTTGAATATGATAATCATGATTTTTTTTTCTTAAAATATAACATGGCCAAAACACTTGTATCTAGTGCATCAACAATGTCGATAGTTTCGCGTTACACACTAAACAATAAAACTTGACATTAGGGTCAATTCTGACACGATTCTCTAAACTTAAAACTAAATTTAATATCAGTCTGTCCTCTTTATTCTGTATTGAGAAAGAAAGAGAAACACTGTTGTCAAATTAATATTAGATTTAGAGAACCGTTGTCAGAATCGACCCTAATTTTTGCTCTTGTCAATTTTGTATCCGAGAAAAGAAAAAAAAGACTTTGGGTGGTTGGTCACGTTGACTTATTGAAGCTGTTATGATAGCGAGATAAGTACCTGCTGCGCGGTGTCCCAAACGTTATTGCGAGCTATAATAACAGAAAGAGGTTTCCGATTTGAAATCGGAACGTAACGTAGCCTGACTGCTTCAATGGGGAAATAGTCTAACAAGCCATCCTCCATAATGTCTCATATATATATCAAAAGAAATTAGCGGAATTATTTTGAATATAGCTCTAAAGTCAGTGTTTTTTTTACTTGTGGTGTTATTGTAAAATCTAATAATTGTGAGAAAAAAAATTGTATTGTAATTAACTCGAATCGACACATGTCATCTCTTTTTTGAAACGATTGTGCTTCTTTGTTTATAAATATATGATCGAAGGCACCCTAGAATAGTCCTCGTAACGACTACGGCCGCTCCGAATCTCCCACCGTCTGCCTCCGTACGTATCGTTCGTTAGATGAATTTCGAGTGCGCATGTTTTATTTTCTACTATCGATATGAGTTTACAAGAATTCTAATTATTAAGTAGTGTGTGTATAGCAGAAAATCAGCATATTTGGAAAAAAGAACTATAGGACGCAATGCAAAATTCATCTAACGAACAAAAAGGCCCCTTATGTGAAAGTCTGTTCGTAATTCGGAGCGCCTGTACAGTTACAAGGCGGCTTTAACCTTCGCGAGTCCGTCCGCTAGCTCGCCAAACGGACATTTCCACGTAGACCCGATTTATTCGCTAAAACTTTCCACAATATGTTCCTTCTCTCGTCTCGGGAGACGAACGCAACTTTTATCCAGTTCCATGACGATCGTGTACGACTGGTTTTCACTGTATTTGTATCTTTGTACTGACGAAACTGTTCACACTTCGGACATGTTGTTACACTATCTGTATATTTAAGACATTTTTTTTATTATTCATCGGTACTTAATTATGTATTTTGTCGAGTAGTGTCATGCATTCCCAAATTATAATCATAATATTTGTATCGAGAGATCACACATTGATATTTAGAGTAATGTTATTCGTTTTGTAAGATGTAGGAACCTATTATATAGTGTCGACTATAGTTTCGTAATCACGGGGAAAGAAAGAATTGATTTTGTTTTCCTGAAATGAAAGTTGCCTTAGGAACTAGTTTTTTTTATTACCCGGCGATCGCTGGTCAGGATAGTTTTTGTATTATATTGAATTATGCTTATTATTTTTACCTTTTTGACGACAAGATATCATTTTATTTTGGGGCTGAAGCCCTGAGCTCTCCTGACTCAGTGGTCTTGAAGGAGACGTTTTAGTTGATAAAGGTACGGGGGCAGCGGAAAAGGCGCGGCGCAGTCATAATCTCTTCTATCTGGGAGTCTGCCTCGCCTAACTATTTCGGCGCTCCTAATGCGCTTTGTAAATATTTATGTCACACAATAATCGAAAAATGTAGCAATTAATGTATTTGTATCATTATATTTTTATTATTGATCACAACATGTATGTTTAATTATGAAATTATGTACTTTACGCTCAGCGGGCCCAGGGCGGACGAGCCCGGCCTGTCCCGGAGATGCTGCGCGTGCGCAGACTAGTTAGTGTATAATAAGATGCAAATTAAGAACGAATGTGCGTATTTCATTGGAAAAGATCTTAGGTACAATTGATATTTTATTATATTGTTAATTTAAATTTGGTAATGATAACGATCGAGAAGCAATGTTAAGAAACTGGGATGTGCCGTATGTGAACGGCCAGAGTGCTGATAGTGGTAAGTTAGCCAATAAGCTATATGAAAACTAAATTACTCAGTAATCACTATTGCAAGTTTCGAATTGTTAAATCGTCTCCATAGCACGGTATGTTCTGAATCTGCTTTTTTTATAATCCTCAATCTGTGATCATCGCTAAATGTGTAAGTGAATTATTTTAGTTGAATCCACATGCAGAATTATTGTTTCTTTTATTATGTCATCAAAATTATTATGACGCCGATGCTTTATGTATTTGAATGTGAAAATTGTTATTTATTATTGAAGTGTCAGTATGATCTTAATTTATTGAATACAAATCTGGATATTTTGTTTATACATGAAAATACCACTGTAAAAGCCGTGATATACATCATATAATATTATCAATCAGAATTTTATTTCACTCCTCTATTAATAACACAGTAAAGACCTAGCTGATCCTATTATGTACTCACGTATTATGTAAGCCGATTTCAGTTGCTTTGAAATGTTTTGGTGTACCCGTGTCTCATACTTTTCTATCATTCTCAATCAGCGAGAGAGACTGGTAGACCACCAAAGCAACTTAAATCGGTTTACATAATACGGGTACTGGTATGATTGCAATACACTTATGAATCGTGAAGGCGCTCGATATCGAAAACAAGTGCCCAAGGGAGAATAGAGCGAGTGCGCAGTATGCATCGGTCCATTATGAATGAGACTCCAAAACCCACCCACGACCCGATTCGCCAATAAAGCGCTGACCATTCAATATAAAAGTACTAGATACTAAACTCGTCAGAGACCTACGACTCTATGATGCCTACAACATACGTACAACGTAACGGCACGCAAGTAGGCTGTAGAGAAACCAATCATTGTCGACGAGTTGATACTGCAAAAGTTTTACTACTCAAAGTATCCGAAAGGCATTTGCTGATAACTTTTTTGTTTATATCTATACACACCGTGAATTTCCAGAGATAACCGGCAATATCTACGTCACAGCAGAGAAAAAGGTTAGAAGTCGTAAGGTGGCATGGCACCTGTAGGCCTATTCCCCAACTTTTTTTGACAGTTGAAAGTGATGATCACCGAACTATTTACTAATACATTGCTGTTATCACAGGACTAGTGTCACAATAGCATTATAGTAAAGTAGTAATGGATAAGTAAATAGTTCGGTGATCATCAATTTCAACTGTCAAAAAAGTTAGGGAATAGGCCTACTGGTAACACTGGTAGCCAGTGCTAAGAAAATGAAATCCATAAAGCGTAGGAATAAGATCTACGAATGTTTCATTTTGGTTATTGTATCTAATCACGTAACGGCGTACGAACAAAAGCTTATGTGTGCGTGTGGCGACACTGGCAACATCGCTTGATAGGACTTTTCACCTCTTTCTCTGTTCTGTGTCCAGCAGAGTCAACAACAGGCTCTTTCTTACGCCGGACCGATATCCGGTGCATGTACACAGATTCATTATCTTACGTAGTATTGTATTCTCTTTGATTCGCGATGGTGTATGTAACCATAGAGGACAGTAATACTACGCTGGGAACAGGGCAGGGAGAAGATACACCACCGCGAATCCGGTAATAAACACTGTCCGGTAAAAAAAACGGACATCTACAAGCGGCTGTACTGTACTCTACTTGACCAGCCATAGCGTTAATTAGCTTGCCGAATTACTCTAACCTTGCAATGTAGAAAATTTTCTAAAAATTTTTAC
This sequence comes from Cataclysta lemnata, assembly GCA_963931975.1. Lineage (NCBI taxonomy): Eukaryota > Metazoa > Arthropoda > Insecta > Lepidoptera > Crambidae > Cataclysta > Cataclysta lemnata. The sequence continues at coordinate 4,334,995 of OZ008355.1, read as the reverse complement.
AAATACCGTGGAATCGGTTAAGCTTGGGTTTTTATTTTCTTTGAGAATAGAAAGAAATAGTAGATTGTACAACGAGGGCATAAAATGAGTCATTGTACTCCGAGACGAGTTTATCCTCCCTTCAGAGCCGTAGGCGACAGTGGATAGTAAGTCGAGTGTCAATGACTGTTTATGCCTGTGTTTTACACTCTGCTTTTCACTTCGATAGAGAGAAACTTATTTCAAAGATCTATAGGAAAATTTAACCCACCGATTTCAGCATTGTTGGATGCTGGACCAAACTCCTAAGAGTCTTTGTCTAAAAGAAAATTTTTACATTATGCTCAGGGCATACAATGTACCGTCAACAGCACATCAGGTTACTACAAACTGTCAAAATTTTCCAATCAATTTTGAACTTTATATTAAGGATGTTAAGGTTGAAATTTTATTGGAGAAATTTGACAGATTGTAATAACCTGATGTGTACCAATTTATGCAGCCTTTATACGATACGACATGAAGACGAACATTTCGAGCAAGAGAAGTGAAAAAAACAAAGAAATTTTGCCAGTGTTGAGGAATAATACGTCCCTCATTGGGACAATTTTTCTGACCACTTTCTTTGTGTAAAAGGATAGATAAATAAAGTTGAGATTTTCATTATACTATATTAAAATAATTATGTATTGATTTACATGATTGATTGATTTACATTGAATTCAATACTATTTACAAAATGGCCACTGGATTTCTTTAATCACACTTTTTCCCTACAAATGTAATAATAAATGAGTGCTATTCACTGGTCAACTAGCTAATTGAGCTGTATAAATAGATAATTTAAACTAAGTCTTGTTGTGTAGCTTGGCTTAAACACGTTTCTGCCGCGGCGACCGCCTTCTTGGAGATATGTGAACGGCCTTCATTGGAGTGTTGATTTTCCTAGAGTCCACTATTGCTGTTGGTCCTCTCATAGTTCTCGGAGTGCAAAGAGGTTTCTTTAATACTGGAGCCTGTGGAGTTTTTATTACACTGCTGGCATAGGGAGAAATGGGTTTTTTGGTTGGCGTTGTCTTCCTGTTCAGTCGCCAAGTGTCAAAATCATCTTTGGTATGAATGTTCAATGCCCGTTGACCTCTCGCCTGCTGACTGACCATATCTGCTGCGCGATTCAACCTGCCGGACAAATTAGACCCGCAGTCATGGATATTTGTGGCCTGTACTTTAGGCTTCACGTGAGCAACTAGTTTTTGAGGCTTTACTTGAGTATTCACCCTCGGTTTCCTTGCAAAGCCAGCGTGGGCGACTTTATCGTTTCTCTCCGAGGATTTATCTGAGCTCGACTCGAACAGTTTCGCTTTGGCAAGCACTGCGCCAGCGTTTTGGCGCCTCAATTTATTGACCGAAGGCCTACCACTTTGATTCGATCCATCCAACTCTCCCGTTTTATCCATAAAGAACGCTGCGGCGCTTGACCACTTCTGTTGCGTTAGGTGAGTACTTGGTTTGCGCAACTTATTCGAATTCCTATCCATAATATTTTGGTACTGATTCTCATTAGCACAATCGGATTTGTACGACTTCGAACTGGAGTTCATTGTGTTATTCAGAGAACTTTCTGAACGAGTGTTATCCCAACTGTTTTCCACCGTCAAACTTAACGATCTTCGAGTTTGATGTTTGCCAATTGTCTTGTCTAAATTGCAATCTGAGGCGAGGCTGACTCGTTTTCGGTTCTGATACTTTTGGTTTGTATTCGTGGACACGTTCAAAGAGTCCCCTGACACAGACGCATCCCAGTCGTGTGGCGACTTCGACGCGGCCAAGTCGGGCTTTGCAGTACTAGTTCGTCCTCGGCGCGACAATCCAATGTACGGATAGAATCTATCACCATTCTGACTAACTTGCGACCGCGAGGAAGCGTTCCAAGACTTATGTCTGACGATTTTCGTGACATTTTCTTTGGAGCGTCGCCTGATGGATCCAATTTTTCTCGCACTGGGCGACCGAATGATTTTGGCTTCTTCGGTAGGTCTTATTTTAAGCTCCTTACTAAGACGCCTCGCCAGGTGATCAGAGTTAGGGTAGTTCAACATTGCCACTTCTTCCAAAGTTTGTTCGTAGACATTTTGTACTTGTTGTAAAGGTTGTATACGAGGTATCACGTCAGTGAATTCTCTAGACAGCCTATTTTCAATCGCGGACACTCTGCTTTTGATCTCTTCGTATTCCTGTTTCGATATCCTGACGTAATCCTTGTCTACTTGTTTCATATCTGGAGACAAATCAATGGTGTCGTGAGCACTGAACAAATGTTCGGAAGAAGTCAACAAGTCCTCGCTGCTGCTGATGCTGGTTTCGGAGTTTTTGCGTGAACTGAAGTCTGAATTGATGATTGGAGTACTTCTCGCATCCATTAAACTGAGGCGCAACCTTTTGCGTTCTGTTAGGCCCCTGTCAATGTAAAAACACATTCAATCAGTCACTACGCCCTTTCTTAACTACTGCAAGGTGATTATTTAAGATAATGTTAGAATTTTTTTTAAAGGTATAGGTCCGTATTTTCAACTAGTACTATGAAGAAATTGATGTGTGCGCATTTAGAAAAAAATATATTTTCCAACATCTGAAGAACATAGCCGCGTGGTGGTAGAATACAATTGTCACCACCCCAAATCTCTCCCGTGGGTGTCGTACAAGGCGACTAAGGATAAATCAGTGATGAGGAATGGGCAGCAGCGTTCCTCTTACCACCTAGCAATGTACTGCGACTTTTGTGCCTGATACATGGGACCTAACATAATTGGCGAAACGTGGGTGCTAGTTCACCTCTGCCTACCCCTTCGGGGATTTAGGGGTGATTTATGTATGAAGAACATAACAGTACTAATTTAGCAACAATTTTTAAATTTTGTTTAGGAACTCTATAGAACTTTATGTACTTAGTATACTCACATCTTCATGGGTGTGAATGATAGTTCTTTCTGAGGTAAGCATTGAGTTATGTCTTTCCTGCAAAACAGATTATCATTAAAAATTTACACTGCCTTTGTTGGTGAGTACATTTATACAAAAAAAAAAGAAAATATTCATATAATTATGCAAGGATAAAATTCGTTGACTGTCATGGTGTCTCACTTTGTTTTTGCTGAAAGTCCTTCATGGCCTTCAAACTTTCTCTTGGAAGCAGACTTGGTCAGAACCGGAGTCTTGGTATTCTCTCTGACTGTTGCAGGGGTATTCACAGTGCCGGAAACCATTTTACGAAGACCACTCAATACACCTAAAATCAAAATTTTATAAAATACATGAATTGTATGATGGCAGAGCAGAATACAATTGTCGCCACGACTGTCCAATTATTGCAATTAAATTTCCTGGTGAATGGCAAGAGGTCGCCCCTATTATATGCGAATTAAACTCGTGAAATGGAGGATGGATGGATGTATATAATTCACACCTATTATATACTAATAGAATCCATTTAGACATAATAACATTATTATACAAGCAACGGATTTCGTTAGATATTTCAAAACAAACACGATTTCAAGATTATGTTTATTTATATCCTTTTTCTTATGTCTACTCACGATTAAGGGACCCACTTCGTCTTTTCTTTCTTCTTGCAAGATACACCTCAGAATCATCATCCAACTGAGCCATGAGATCTTCTGTGAGTAAACCTATATGGTGTGAATTCTCAATGAATATCTGTAATATAAAAACAACTTATAAATAATTGTGTTATAAAATAAGTACTTAGTGTATTCTAGACTGAAAGAAAATGTTATGGGTCAAATATAGGGTCAAATTAAATCAATTAAAATTTATTTAAAATAACATACTATTAATCATTAATAAAAACAGAAAAAATTGAATTTATGGTAATCCCGAAAACTAATTTACAATATTATTACCTTAACCAGGGCAACATGGTGTTCAAGTCTCTGTGCCGACGCAGCTGCTGGCAATGGCATAATACTTGGAGCCATAACTATGGCTAAATTGGAAGAATCCATCAGATTGTCTTTGTGTTTTGATGCTATAAAGTTTAATAGCTGAAATCATAAAATATCAATGTGTATTTTTTTTATTTAAGCATTATTTAAATATTACGAAATAAAAGGAATAAGAGGTGATTATATTTCGAAAAAGTTAGAACTTTAGTAATTTTTCTACCAGAGGTGGCGCAAAATATGTGGCTCTAATTTCTTAAATCAAGTGAACCCCATCACAGAAAAAATTGTTGTGATAAACATGTATAATGACAGTTTTTTAGTAAATTTAATTCAAAATTATTTTTATATTATTCATTACTGGTATCAATATTTTATACACTTATGACTTGTTAAGATGCTACATATTGAAAATCCATTATCCATAGAGTGACCAATATGCCTCAGCTTATAAATAAATACTGATACTACCTAAACCCACTTAAGATTCCACTCCTATAAAACACCTACCCTGATATATTTAAAATTAATTTAGTGCATGCATTTGAAATAAGTATTAAAACTTCACATAACACCGCTAGCAATGTGGCTAAGATGTAGATTAAAGTGAAACCTCCTTCAATTAACAGTGACATCACAGGTACATTGTAAATTTTGTAAATAATATGTAAAACACATAATGTAAATTCAAGTACATGAATTTGCTGAATAATTATAGAATTCATATGAAAGGAGAGACATATCAAGATAAAAGTAGATGATCTAATGACTCTCAGTCCATCTCTACTCTCAATACATTCATGTTATCTTTCTCCCACAGGGGTAGGTCTTTCCTCTTGCTATGATTCTTAAACACTTTATTTGCTTCAGTAAATCACATTAATATCAAATATGCCAGTCAGTTGTATATTATTTAACTTTGGACATGGTTGTATTTTTAGTAGGCTTTCATTTGAATGAAGTTTTTGTTTTAAAGTAACTTACCTCCATAATGTAGTGAAGAAGATGGACATGTAAAACTGGTAAAAGTAACAATGTATGCAAAGTTGATTTAAGAGCATCCTCCCCAGTAGATAATCTACATCGTAGTAATAAATCTTGAACCTCTGCACTTATTAGGGGTTCTGGCAAACATCTCAGGTATAGTTTTAAAACACTTGCTACGTCTATAGGATGGTGACCTTCAGATACGCAGCCTCCAGCATCTAATAATCTCTGAAAGCAAGCGAGAATACGCTTGTGATATACGTAGTAATAATAATGCTCAAAGACTATAAGATATAGACATAAAACAAGCAATAAAATCAAACCTTGATATCTTTTTGTCGATTTTGTGATCCTGCTTTCCTAAAAAGTCCTTCAATATGGGCATTTGATCGTAATACTGTAGACATTTCAGTGACAACCATGGGAACACTTAGTGTACTTCCACAACAAATAACACTACAAGAAGGCACTTTAGCCAATGGAGCTCCGAAAACTGTCTTATAATCCTACAATAAACACATAAATATTAGGAGTAACACTCATGCAAATTGTTGAGCGAAAATTATCAAATTTTATGTAAAGCATACGCACTTACTTTAACGTTTTTCAGTATAATTTTCTTCAGTCGATGTTTCAGTCCAACTTTTTTCAATTGACCTACTATAATAGATTGTAATTTAACGTGATTTATACCGTCAGATATTATCATTTTGCTAAAAACTATTCTAGTCTTACAACAACAAATTTCCCCTATTCAAATTCAACATGGTTCGTTACGTTAACGTTCCGTTTCGCAGCTTATAATTAATTCTGATAGTAAAGTATGAGGCGATTATCATTATTGTCCTCTATGCGATTATCGATGATCGGCGTTCTATCTAATATAGGATAAAGAACGTGTCAACTATATAATGCAATAAAATGCATTATTTACCGCTGTATTTTACGACTTATTACAAAAAAATATTATTTTAATTTTAATCCCACAAATCGACTAGAATTCTATTATACTATTATTAATAGACCAAGATGCATAAGTTGAAACATTTTTTAATTTAATTTATTTTTTACAAATTATCCTATTTTTAGGGAGAGAGAGATTGGCGCGTTTCGTGGTGTCATTGTCATTCAAAAATTGTTTCAGAGTGGACTTTGTGTAGTAAAAGTGGTGTTATATTGATGCATAAGGATCCGTGTTGATGTTCAATTATGAAGAATCATTGAAATAAAAATGTTGTGCCGTGTTTGACGTTGAGAATTTTATAGTGCTTTTCACCACCTCATCGCTCACCGTCACGAACTTTGTTACCATTTGACTAGAGATGCGTTAAAATATATGACACCCATAATTTAACGTGAATTAATTTCATTCATACATTTCACCCACTCATTATTTCATAAGACTACAGATAAAGTATACACTAAAGACATGGCTGTATGGGCTAGACCCTTTGCTTTCCCTAAAATATAGGGAGAATTAAAAACAAAAAAAGGGTGTTTGGCGCGTTTCGTGGTGTCAGTCAGATTTTTTTTCAATAATTCTTATATTGGTTCAGAGTGGATTTTGTGCAGTGACAGTGGTGTTATTTTGATGCACAAGCATCCGTGTTGATGTGCAATTATGCAGAATCATTGAAAACAAGTCTTATGATATGGTGAAGATCACTATAAAAAGCGGTTTTATCCATTTCATCAGTCACCATCATGAACTCTGTTACCATTCAATTCGCGCCAAGCACTCCCTAGATGCGTTATAATGTGTGACACCCATAATTTAACGTAAAATTAATTTCATTAATACATTTCACCCACTCATTATTTCATAAGACTACAGATAAAATATACACTAGACTTAGCTGTATGGGCTTGACCCTTTGCCTTCCCTAAAAATAGGGAGAATTTAAAACTAACTAAAACAAAAAAATACGAGTGACAGTGACAGTAGTGACACAAGAACGTTGTGTTGTGACAGATCTGACAGAGCAATTCTATTTCTCGTATTGTTGTAGGTGTTTAATTCATATCATAAAAATACGCACTCTCTCTCCTTGGGATAGAATGTTTGTTTACTTTGTTTCATAGAATAATAACTATTAATAGGTATTAAACGTATATTTACCATTATCATTAGATTAATTTGTTTGTCTGGCACACGGCACACCATTATGATTGAACTCTCAGCAAAACTTACTACTGGCACAGTTTATTTAGCTGGAGAAGCTTTAGAATGTTGTATTTCATTCTGCCACACTACTCAACCTGAACACAGGAATTCGCAAAGTCACAGGTACTTAGATAATTTTTTAAATCCATTGATGACATGATTACATAGTCTTATTAATTTTTTCACTTAATTTTTACTTATAGTGACATACTCGAAAATCTGGCATGGGCTTCAGCACAGATACACTGTTTCTACTCAACATCTGGAAACACAGGAGAAAAAACACAAACATCAGGCAAAACTACTTCTTTAGAGGTAACATCTTGTGACATTGGAGATGTTATATTCCATACAAAGCCCAAGATCTTATTTTGTGATTTGACAATTCCTCTGGGAGAGACTAAAACATGTAAGTTTCCAATTCTATTTTAGTTTTTGCATTTTAGTTTTAAATTCTGTACTGAAATTATTCTTATTTTATTCTAGTCTGGTATAGAGAGTCTTTGCCTATAGAAGCTGCTCCATCTTATCGTGGCACATCCGTGAAATACTCTTACAAAATTACTATAGCCACTCAAAAAGTTGGGTCACACATTAAAATGGTCAGAATACCATTCAGAGTTTTGCCCATAAGTCCAATCATGAATATGCAGGATCTAGCAGCTTTATGTGGCAATGAAACAACAGAAGAATTGCAACCAACAAACCCATTCTCTGAAGAAAGGAAAGTTGAAACACCACTAACAATGGCGTTACAAGTCTTACAGGTAGATAAATAAGATAACAAATATGAATCTTATATTCTCGTACTTTAAAAATTCTTAGAAGCCACTTTAGGTAGATGATGATTTTAGAATTTAGAATCTTTTTTGCAAATACCTATGATGCATGCTATGATGATTTCTACTGACATGCTGAATCGTCAAAGTATGCAATATGATTTCCTCTGACCTTTCACTTAAGCCTGAAAATATAAATAAATAAAAATAAAAATAAAATGCATTTATTTCAGACCAGGTCCATATAAAAAAAAAAAATATATACAACATTAATTAATAATAAAATCTAGTCATGTAAAATATAGGTAGGTACTGACAATAAAATTTCAAAATAAAAATAAATTATAAAGTATGTCAAATTTCAATTAAAAGTAAATAAATCATATTAAAATCAAATTCATAAATTATAATTATATAATTTATGAATTTATATTATATATATATATATATATAATATATATATATATATATATATATATATATATATATATATACATCTTGAAGGACATGTTGCGTCCTACATGGCGTTATTTACCGATGATGCTGCGTCCGACTGACTTTGGGCATCCGAAATACGGATGCAAGATTGACCGACCCTCATTTTTAGCCCAAGGGTCCCTTATGATCATTAGAATGCCAGGGCGAAAAATTGGCATGGACGTAATTCCATCACTACAATGCCTTTTAGCGTATAATACAGTTCCGCCATCGTCCAACTGAAATTTGGAGGGCGCTAGTGTTCAGCGTATAATTTATCACGTATACTTTGAGTTCAGTTCACCGATCTTATCGTGTCCATTGAATATCGTACTTAATTTGTAAAGTTTTTATCATTTTTTCGTGACAACAATCTTGCGTCTCTTGAATATCCTTAAACGGGCACTAGGTACGGTGTCTGAGGGGCCTATTCGGGGTTCACGAGGGACGCATGGCGCGGGGCGCGGGGCGCGGGGCAGCGGGCTTCAGTGCGCTCGCGCGCCGAAGTTTGTAAACAAACAGACATGTGCCGGCCGTGTTGCAAGATTGTCACCAAAGTGAATTATTTGCAAGTGCGTTAAAAGTGGTTATTTATTTTGTCTATTATTATAGTTAGTGATTATAATAATATATGAATCACAATGAAAAGAAGTGCAAGGATTCTTAAATTGGCAAACCGTAAGTACTTACTTTTTACTACTTAAATGACCTACTTACATTTAAACATGTTGTCTGTAATATTATGATTAGCTTAGTTTGCGTTAAATTGTCTGTGAGTGAACGTGTGTAGTCTGCAAAAATGGTTGTTGTGATTGATGTGGATACTTTTTTTAAAAGAAATGATTTTATACATTTTTATAAAGCTAAACTGCAATGGCCTTGGGATTCAACGCATTTCATTTTGCAAAATTGGTGCATACATTGTGATACGAGTATTAATATTACTAATTCAGTAGTTGAACACTTTGTACTACCCATGAATTTCCATGACTTTAAAAGGCTTTATAACTCTTCTTTCATCTGGTGTAAATTTTGCGAATATGCCATTTATGATCATTTTCCAGAAGACGAATGTTTTTGTAATAACCAGTAATAATCAATAGTAAGTATAGGTACATGCTTCTATATTACTTACCTACCTATTTGATTCTTATATCGTAATATCATCCTACTTCGTACTAATACCTATTATAAACGCGAAAGTTTGTATGCACTCACGACTGTTATCCCAGAAGGGGTATCCAGAGGCTTTTTTGCGACTTCACACAGTTCTCAGGGCGAATGCGTTAGCCACGTGACTCGGAAGTTTGGGTATGGTGTTTGTGGGTATGGATGGATGGATGCTTGTTACTCTTTCACGCAAAAACGGCTGAACGGATTTGGATGAAATTTGGTATGGAGTTACATTACATCAGACAACGTCATTACAGTTAGGTATATAAAATCTTTTTCATCCCCCCATCTCGGAAAAAGCGTTTTTGCTCTTCAATATCTGAGTGCAAAAGGCGTTTTTATCCTCTAGAGGATAAAGTAAATTTGAATTTAGAACATCGTGTGCATTAAGTTTGTGTATTCAAAACATCATTAAACCTATTTCATTCTACCCCCATGGTGCCGAAATTATTATGCAACCTTTTTTAATTTGTGAAAAACTCGGACTCGGTGTATCTACTTTTTTTTGTAATTTGCTTTGCGCGCGCCATTTTCTTTTCACGTCTTAAATTTGTTAAAACCTTGGAGTTTCGAGGCAGTCAATCAGCTTGGCGTCAATCTTGCTTTAAACATTTTGATCGTCTACAACGCTTGCTTGACGCTTCTGTCAAGCATTTAAAAGCTTTTTAGGTCTGTTTGATTTGTTTGACCTAGCAACGGAGCAAAACACAGAAAATCAACGTGTTTGAATCCAGCTGATTGGCTGTCTCGGAAATTCAATTTTTATTAGGATCTACTCACAGGTTTTAGGCAAGTAGAAAATAATATTGTGGTGAGTGTGTCTGGATGAATGCTGCGGGTGTGTCTGGGTGGATGTCGTGGGTGTGTCTGGGTGAATGGGTGTGTCTGGATTAATGGGTGTTTTGTGTGTGTCTGAGTGGATGGGTGTGTATTGTGGGTGTGTATGGATTAATTGGTGTTTTATGAGTGTGTCTGGATGAATGAGTGTTTTGTGGGTGTCTCTGAGTGGATGGGTGTTTTGTGGGTGTGTCTGGGTGAATGGGTGTTTTGTGGGGGTGTCTGAGTGGATGTATGTGTGTTGTGGATGTCTGGGTTAATGGGTATTTGGTAGGTGTTTCTGGGTGTTTGAGTGGGTGAATGGGTGTTTTGTGGGTGTGTCTGAGTGCTCGGTCATCAAAATTGAGCACGCGGTTAATAAGCAACTTTGCACTCACGTATAACAAATAACTATTTAACCCCTGACGTAAAAAGAAAGGTGTTATAAGTTTGACGTGTTTGCATGTATGCGTGAGTGCGTGCGTGCGTGCGTACCTGACTGTGTGTCTAACTTTTTATAGGTTTACTTGTTTTTGTTTGCTTTTGGGTCGAGAATATTTAATTTTTTTATTGTTTTATAATAATACAAATATATCTGTTTTGTTTTCAGAGAGACAGGAAGAAAAAGAAAACCAACCAGAAACCTTACATGAGGTACGTATGTTTTACCTTAGATAAAACATGACTTACGTACACACATTTTTTTATACATACTTACCTGTCTAAATCCGGACTTACCTGTTCACACCAGCCTGTGCCTCTGAGCTTACCTATTTATACATACTTACCTGTCCAACTCCGGACTTACCTGTTCACACCAGCCTGTGCCTCTGAGCTTACCTGTTTATACATACTTATCTGCCCAACTCCGGACTTACCTGTTCACACCAACCTGTGCCTCTGAGCTTACCTGTTTATACATACTTACCTGTCCAACTCCGGACTTAGCTGTTCACACCAGCCTGTGCCTCTGAGCTTACCTGTTTATACATACTTACCTGTCCAACTCCAAACTTACCTGTTCACACCAACCTGTGCCTCTGAGCTTACCTGTTTATACATACTTACCTGTCTAACTCCGGACTTACCTGTTCACACCAGCCTGTGCCTCTGAGCTTACCTGTTTATACATACTTATCTGCCCAATTCCGGACTTACCTGTTCACACCAGCCTGTGCCTCTGAGCTTACCTGTTTATACAAACTTACCTGTCCAAGTCCGGACTTACCTGTTCACATCAGCCTGTGCCTCTGAGCTTACCTGTTTATATATACTTACCAATACGTCTCTGATTTACCTATATAGACGTATTTACTCATCCGATTCTGAATTTACCTGTTCATCAGCCTGTGTTGGTTCGAGTTTTTCGCAGCTGAATACCTAATAGCTACTGCTGTCTATTCATTAACTTAACATTAGTCGCTCTTAAAAAAAGAAAAAAGTACCTATGACGTTCACCTTCAATTTCTTCTCTTAGTGTTGTTAATCATGTATTTTATTGTATGTATCTCTGCTTACAGGAATTATCTGATTCAAAATCTGGTTCAATATCTGACTTTTCTGCGACATGTTCTAATTACACTCCACCGAGGCACGAAGTAAGTTTAATTGAAATACTTCATTAATTCATTAATAATAATATGCTAACGGCTGTTATCCCAAAAGCGGTAGCACTCTAAGCCGAAGCAGTCCTTAAGTCATGTCTGAAACCTTCTAGGTGGCTTAAGTTGTTACCTATATTTTAACGAAGCAACAATAGTAAAGTGCAACAAAATATAATAAGCTTTTTTTTTGTTGCAGACCAGTTCTGATGATTCTTTTCGCGATGAATTTGGAACTTCGAATAATTTAACGCCATTAGAATGTGTTTCGAACTTCGATTTATCGGTCAAGGAGCCTATTAATCTTAATTATAGCGAAATTAGTCACATAAGCGGTTCTCCATGTAGTGTATTTGTAGAAAGGAAACTTCTTCAACCTTATAAAGCAGATAAATTCGTACCAAATCAAGGAATTCCTCTCGATGTTAATAATTCCTTGTCTAATGTATCTTTCAACCCACCTAATAACATAAGTTTAAGTGAAGTTAGTTATAAAAGCAGTTCTCCTTGCAATGTAATTGTAAGTAGGGAATTTCCACAGCCATACAATGAATCAGAACCAAATGAAGAGATTATTTACGATATTGATAGAAAATCTCAAATAGAAGATAGTTCTAATGATAGTACAACAATTATCCAAAGGCAAAAACCCAAAAGTTCAAAGGTTCGAGATAAAGATTATTGCTTTTACTGTGAGTCATTTGTTTTAAATTTTGCTCGTCATTTACTCCGACACCATATTTATGAAACTGAAGTCCAAAAAATTATGTCAAAACCTAAAAAAAGTCTTGATAGAAAACAATTAATTGCAGCTCTACGCAAAAAAGGAAACTACCTTGTAAATTCAAAAGAGGTCACTAAACCGATGCGAAAATTCAAATTTACTGATTATTTGCCGTGTACAGAGTGTCTGGGATTCTATTCTAAAAAACTATTGTGGAAACATAAAAAGAAATGTAGTGGTAAATCAGGAAGTAAAAACATTCAATCTGAGGCTCAAAATCTACTGATACGTCATCTTAAAATCGACGAAAAACTTAAGGAAACTGTATTTCCCCGAATGCGGGCAGACAAAATATCACTTATTGCAAAAAAAGATAATCTTATATGTGCTTTCGGATCTCAATATTTAAAAACTCACCGTGAAAAACATTTCGTTAACGTAGTGTCTAGAAAAATGAGAGAGCTTGCAAAATTATTACTCGAATTAAAAAAGATTGATCCATCCATTAATGACTTCTTTTCTGCCTTAAGACCAATTCATTATGATATCATTGTACAAGCAACCAAAATACTGGGAAATTATGACATAGAAAAAGATAGGTATGAGACACCTACGTTCGCAATGAATCTGTCCACCACCTTGAAACAATGCTGCAATATTGCAATAATGTGCGCATTAAAAAATCAAGGGCCTTACATGGAAGTAGATACTGGCAAAACAGAAGCCGACTTAAAAACTTTGATTCAACTTATTGAATCAAATTGGAAATATGATGTGTCTACACAAGCTGCAACAGATTTAAGCAAGAAAAAGTGGAATAAGATAACTATTGTGCCTTTAGCAAATGATTTAAAAATTCTTAAAGAATACCTAAATAAAAAATCCTTGCATGCTGCTATAAAAATTAAAGAAGGCTTACAAACTACTGAAACATATACACAACTTTTAGAGACTGTGTATTGTAGGGTTTTATTATTAAATAGGCGCAGGCCGGGAGAACTTCAAAGAATTACAGTGCACGATTATTTAGAAAGCGACAATAATGATAATAATAAGTATGAAGAGTTTGATCGTGCGCTTACTGCCACAGAAAGGATTCTGGTAAAGAAATTTAAACGTGTTGTCATTAGAGGTAAACGCGGCCGCGGAGTACCAGTTCTGTTTAATAAAGAAGTTCAAGATGATATTAAATTATTATTATCGATTAGGCATATTTTTTTTGCTTCGACTCCAAATCAATATTTGTTTGGTAATCCCGGTTATAACAATACAATTTATGGCTACAAAGTTTTGGAAAAGCATGCCAAATTATCAGGGGCGAAACAGCCTAAAGCAATTTCCTCTACAAGGCTAAGAAAACATTTAGCCACCTTATCACAAATTTTTAGCATGTCTGAAAATGATACGGAGCAGCTGGCTACATTCATGGGCCATACTAATGAAGTACATAAAAAGTCTTACAGATTGCCAGATGACGTATACCAAACTGCTAAGATATCAAAGCTTCTCATTCTTATGGAAGATGGAAAAGCAGACGCTTACAAAGGAAAATCTCTCGATGAGATTGATTTAGATTTGAATGAGGAGCTAATTGAAGAGCCCGTGGACAACAACGAAATTATAGACTATGATCCTGAACCTGAACCTACTTTAGATGCTAATTCTGAATACGTACAAACATATTGTAATTTAAATGTCTTATCTCAGGCTAGACCATCTGGTATGCAAAATAATTCTCAACCACTTATTAATGAACCCGTGTCTCAATTAGGTAACGAAAACAAAATACGAAAAGGAAAAAAAGGACGTTGGTACCTTGGACAAAGGAACAAAAGTACGTCGTTACAAAATACTTTAAATTTCACATAAAAAATCACCAACCACCTAAAAGAAATGAATGTGAGAAACTAAAAGAACAACATGTAGATTTACTTAAGAATAAAGACTGGCTAAAAATAAAGGTATTCGTCCAAAATATTTACTCTAAGGCTAAGAAATGAGAATTTTCATCGATTCTTTCAATTTTCATCGATCCGTGCCAAAACTAGAATCTACAATTGGATTCGAGTCCAGAACTCACGTCTCAGTACAAGCAGATCATGTTTTATTTCAAATATTTTTACTTTGTTAATGCATAGCAATGATTAACTGCCGCACTCAGAGACGTCAAATAACTTTATAGAGTATTTAATGTCAAAAATTTTCATTCAAATCTAGACCATTGACCCGACAAGAATAGCGATTAGTTTTGAATTGTCATTTTTTGACGTTAAGTACTTATTAACCTTATTTGACGTCTCTGAGTGCGGCAGTGAGATACTTATAATTATGTTTGAATTGATGATTAATACCCAGTTTCTAACTGCCGCACTCAGAGACGTCAATTAACGTTAATGAGTAATTAATGTCAAAAACTGACAATTCAAAATAGTCGCTATTCTTGCCAGGTATATGGTCTGGATTTAAATGAATTTTTTTGACGTTAAGTACTCATCAAAGTTTTTTGACGTCTCTGAGTGCGGCAGTAAGGTCCGTATCAGCTGTTTATTTAGTCCACAACTTTATCTGATGTTTAGCTGTCATTAAACTTTGTTTAAAAACGATTTTACGGACATAACTGCAATTACGCAAATGCCTTTAAAAGCATTTTTAAACAAAGGACTTAATAAAGAATTAAAAATGTTGTCTGTTTATCGAATTAATAATTAATGACGAGATATCTAACAGCACCTCAGAAACCGGGCATGAGACTTTTAGTTGTAGCCACTGATTTATTTTAATTATAATATAAAAATACATGTTCCATTGTAATGAAGACTTATTGATGTTCATAATTAAGTTTATTTTTGTTATTAGGCAAAGGCAGAGCCCATTTATGTTTAATTATTTACTATAACTAAAATTGTTAAAATGTCAGTTAAAATGTTCTGATTTTTATTACCCATTTTAGATACCCATTTTTTTTTACAAAATTTTAAATTGAAAGAGAAGCTGCAGATGGAGTTTACATTTCTTTTAAGTAGATATCTAAAAAATGACAACATTGGGTTGATAAAAACCCTACTGATTTCTTTTAATTATAATATAAAAAAAATTAATGTTCCATTGTAATAAAGACTGATTGATGTTCATAATTCAGTTTATTTCGTTATTAGGCAAGGCAGAGTAAATTTATGTTTATTATTATGTCAATGTTAAATTACATTGATTTGCTGATTGAAAAGTTTTTATGTTTAGATACACATTTATTTGTAAAATTCAAAATAAAACATTAAATGTTTTATATTACGATATGCCTTTTATTCCGTATATTCACCTGCATAAATATGACTACTATTATATTATTCGTATCATGAAACGACCTTTTTCTACCTTTGAACCTACATGTTCACACCAGCCTGTGCATCTGATCTTATCTGTTTATACATACATACTTACCTGTCCAACTCCGGACTCACCTGTTCACACCAGCCTTTGCCTCTGAGCTTACCTGTTTATACATACTTACCTGTCCAACTCTGGACTTACCTTTCCACACCAGCCTGTGCCTCTGAACCCTTCTATTTATACATACTTACCTGTCCAACTTCGTACTTACCTGTTCACACCAGCCTGTGCCTCTGAGCTTACCTGTTTATACATACTTATCTGTCCAACTCCGGACTTACCTGTTCACACCGGCCTGTGCCTCTGAGCTTACCTGTTTTTACATACTTATCTGTCCTACTCCGGGCTGACCTGTTCACACCGGCCTGTGCCTCTGAGCTTACCTGTTTATACATACTTACCTGTCCAACTCCGGACTTACCTGTTCACACCAGCCTGTGCCTCTGAGCTTACCTGTTTATACATACTTATCTGTCCAACTCCTCACTTACCTGTCCACACCAGCTTGTACCTCGTGCTGTTTATACATACAAACTTACCTGACCTGTTACTCGTCAAAAATGATAATATTGCTTTTTAAGATTTTGTAGACCACTAAAGTGAAAATACCTACGCTATACATAGGTATTGTCACTTTTGTATGCTAACCCATAAATTATTTATTACCTGTGCCTGGAGTCATTATGAGCCCTTACATAGGTGGAAGCCTCTTGTCTGATAAGCTGGATACGATAATTCAAAAACAGTATTCGGAACCAATCTGAATTCAATAGTAGATGGATGTCATTTAGTTATTATAATCATTATTATATATGCAGAGCATTATACGGAATTGTTTTAATCATACATTCGGATGGAGGCGGGAATGTGCATGCAGTGTTTAGTAGGTATACGCAGGTATTCAGTGTGCAAGAAAGATTATAGAGTGAACGGACGCACAAATTCAGCTAGAAATATTTAATTTGAATATCACCATTTAACGTTTAAATGAAAGTTGACGTCGACTGCTGATATGATACTGATTAAAAAATCTTACATACGCATTGAAAACATAAAAAATCTCACTACATCAAGTAGACGCCGCAGGGTGGTAGTTTGTAAAGACGCAAGAAATCCTTCGCGATTTATATATATATATATATATATATATATATATATATATATATATAATATATATATTTTTTTACAACGTTTTAAATATTACTAGTTCATATACCTGCTCCCCACCGGTGCACCAGGCCCAAGACTGTGTGTTCTTACCCAGTGCTCCATAATGGGGCAGTCAGGTTTGTCACTAATGACCCTCAGAATGCTGTTGGCACTGCCCCGCACCCTGCATAGCAGTGACGCGACTCGCTTGCGCACCACGGCGTGGAAGCCATCAGTGTGCGCGTGCGCAAACATCATTGATGCGCTGCAGTGGCGCGGCAGCCCCAACAACACTCTGAAGGCATTGTTGTATTGCACACGAAGGGCGTTGAGGGCCCGCTGCGTGTAGTTAACCCACAGATTGCACGTGTACAAAGTTTGACAATATGCCTTAAAGAGAGTCATCTTTACCTCCACGCTGCAACGACTAAATCTACGGGCCAACATATTACAGCGGACCGCCATCGCCCTTCTTTCCCTCTCAATATCCTCGTCATCTTTTAAATGTTCAGTTACAATATGTCCTAGATATTTGAACTCATTAACCCTACAAAGAGCAACGCCGTTAAGTTGTATAGGCGCAACATTTGTCAGCTTACGACCCCCCGCTTGAAAGATCAAGAGTTCACTTTTTTTAACATTATAAACTAGCCCGTGCGACTCTGCATACTGTTCACAAACACCCAATAACTTTCTGATAGCCGCTACCGATGGGATGAGCAACACCATGTCGTCTGCATAGCTAATACTGTTGATGCAGTGACCATCAATTGAGCAGCCGACGCCAGTGTTGCTCAGCTTAACGATCAGTTGATTGACATACAGGTTGAAGAGCACAGGTGAAGTTAACCCCCCCTGCCTCAAACCGCACTCCAACCCGTATTCGTCAGAAAGTTCACTACGCCATTTGACCCGGTTAGTTTGGTGACCGTACCAGTATCTGAGGATATTAACCAACTCACCAGGTACTCTCGCATCTCTTAGCTTTTCCCAGAGTATGTCGTATCTAACCAGATCAAATGCCCTAGAAAGATCCAAAAAGCCAGCATATACTGGCGTGTTCCTACTCGTGTAGTACCTGACAGTATGTTTGAGAGACAAAATAGCGCACTCCGTTGAAAGTCCTGCTCTAAAGCCAAACTGAGCGTCGTGTAAGTGTAGGTGTTTATTAAGTTGTCTCTCAAGCAGGCCGTCAAAGACCTTAGATTTGACCGTAGCTAACGAAATCGGCCGATAATTGCCCTTATCGGAAGAATCTCTTTTATATTTAATTATGGGCACAACAACCGTCTTCATCAGCTCCTTGGGAAGATAGGAATGCCTAATACAAAGCGTGAAGAGCAGCCCCAGCAAAATGGGGAGATGTGGCCCCGCATGTTGAAAATGCTCGATGCTCAAACCGTCATGTCCGGGTGACTTGCCTCTTGTCATACCTTTAATTAATAAAGTAA
This sequence comes from Cataclysta lemnata, assembly GCA_963931975.1. Classification (NCBI taxonomy): domain Eukaryota; kingdom Metazoa; phylum Arthropoda; class Insecta; order Lepidoptera; family Crambidae; genus Cataclysta; species Cataclysta lemnata. The sequence goes on along the minus strand of OZ008355.1, from coordinate 4,316,346 downwards.
CCTGCTTAGCAGTGATACGCTCGGGCACGCCTGACACCACGGTCTCAACATCTTTAATAGGTGAACCCGCAAGAGGAGATTTCACCCGGAAATGTGCACCAAACATATTAGCTATGTCCCTGTCATCAGTCACATCCCCAACACTCATCGGGACGCCAGGTTTCGGACTCAACTTTTTTGTTTGTCGCCAAAATCCGTTAAAATCTTTGTTTTTATGCTTTAAAGATAAAATATTCATTTTAATTTGATCTTCGTTATTCTGACAATATTTTAATTTTTCCTTAAATAATTTTCTAGATTCACACATTGCATTATAGATTTGACCATGACAGGGCTTGTCGTACCACACCCATGTCAGAAACTTGTGCCTAGCATCCCGATGAGCATCACGAACATACTTGTTCCAACCTGCTATAGAACGAGCGCTTTTTGGTTTGCGGCCACCGCTATTTCCCACTTGACTATGACTACTATAGCGGCTTCACGCAGGGTTGAAACAATGAGATCATATAACTTATCTATTTCCGCAGTATGCTCTATGCTTTTATTATTACATACATTGTCAATGCAGGATTGAAATTCCATAGGGAAGTCGATATTTCGGAACTTTTCATTGCAGTACTTTGAGTATAATTCTATTTGTTTTATGTCCCTTTCCCCCCAGTAAACATTGTCGCTCGTGTCGCGCGGCTGCGGAGAGGCCTGACAGATGGCTCTCGAGTTGCACTGAACCTCTATTGGAAAATGGTCAGACCAGTAAACATTATAATGTATCTTAACCGACAGCACTGACTTCAGTGCCGCGGCAGTAACAACACAGTGGTCAAGCCATCTGCGGCAGCCGTGCGCCTCGCTCACATAAGTATATGTACCAGAATCTAAGCCTAACATTTTTATGTCAATACATGTCAAATTTTGATCAGAACAGATATTTTGTAATTCCTCACCAAAAAGTTCTCCCGGGTGGGCATTGAAATCTCCCATAATATACACATTTTGACCCTCAACAATTGCCGAAATTTCACTCATACACTGAACAAATTCCAATAAATTTTCTGGTGAATCCGTTGGCATGTACACTGAAAACACTAGTATCCAGCGACCCGACACGCACACGCTGATAGCAATAATTCTTTCACTTTTACATGGAATCAAGGATACGTTGCTAAACTTTTTGCTGTTCCATAAAAGGGCCACACCACCAAACGGCCGCCCACGCAGTATACCCTTTGAGATGTCAACTGCCGATTTTCCACAAAATCCAAATTCGTTGTTTACTTTGCTCAGTTCAGATATTTCGTGAGGCAACAACCAGGTCTCCTGTAACGCAATAATGTCGGCCCTTTCACTTAGCATCTTCACACATTCCAAAGATCTTTTGAAGGATTTGCAATTAAAACTAATTAATTTTGTAATATCGGGTGTACTATCCATGAATATTATATACTTCGACATCTGAATTGCTTCTGTTCATTTCTCTCTTTCTAAATTCTATAAAACGACGGAACGTAATGCCGTCAGGCCATAAATTACAGTCCATAAAAACATTCGGCTGCGTTTCGGAACAAATACTTTGTAGGAACTGTACTCTCTCTGTTGTTTAGATTTTATTTTACACAGAGTAACTTCAACACCTGTTCTCTTTTGTATGTATGAGATAATGTCCTTTTCACATGTTTCTTTATGCACATGATTTATAAATAGGGGTATGTTGGTATTAGCGGCCTTAAATTTTTCATTTGTTGCTAAACATGAACCTTTCTCACCTATGAATCAATTTTTGTACCTTTTTCTTTGTATAACTTGCCATTCCTCACTCTTGTTCTTATTATTTATTGCATTCTTTGGAGAAATTAAAATACTGGCAGCATAAGTTTGTTTATCGTCTTTGTTTATATCCACCAAATCAGCTGTTGAGGTACTTTGCATTTGAATATAGGTCATATTTCCATGTGTAGCGGCGTGCTGTTGTGTGATATACTTATCGGTGGGCGCTACGCGCGAGTGGGATGGCGAGATTGGCGAGTGTTGTTGTGAGATAGACTTATCGGCGTTCGCTGCAGGCGAGAGGGATGGCGAGCGTGACGATGCCGGAGCAAGTTCCGGTAATTCCTTGTCGGTCAAGGTCAACTTCTTTTGGTCATCATAACCGCTAATTATTACCTCCTGTGGAATATGTGGCAATCCTATAGGTCCACTGTCGCAATTGTCTTCGTAATTATAGCTGCTAATCAATGATCCATTACTAGCACCCCTCCTTATATGAGTGTTAACAAAATTTTCACATTCAAAATTATTAACGATAGATGCTTTTTTTAAAATGGTGATTTCATTTTTCATTTGTAGAAACTATCCTGAAGTTACATATTCCTCCTTAATTTTTTCGATCTCGTTCTTAAGAGTGATAAGATCTCTCAACAATCTAGTCGCGTCAATATGATCAAATGTAACGGGGGGTAGTTTTTGCAGGTCCCGGGCTACAAAAATAGGCATTTCTTCCGGGTCTATTTCCTTTACTAGCGAGATTATATCCTCCAGTTCTCGCTGGGTCTTGCCTTCTAGTTTTCTTCGGCTTATATTCTTTTTCGATGTTTTCACCGAATTAAACAAAAGACCTTTTGCTGCACTTATTTCCTAAGGTTGAAACGATGTAGCACATAGGCGAATGATACTAACTTCGTCCATAACATCGCACTTGTTTTGAATAAATGACAGTACCTCGTTTATCACTAAATTACAATTAGCGCACTTTAACATATTCGGGGTCAACGGAATCAACGAAATATACTGAAATATACACTTATTCTTTTTCCAGAATCTCACTGCAAGGAGAAGTCCAAACTCATACATGATAACAAACACTAGAGGAAAGGTTGGAAGATTTTGTTTGTTTAAGTCAGCATACAAATTGGGAGAAGATATTGTTGGCACTTTTGATTTTTCTGTTGGAACTGTTACTTGTATGCAGGTATAGTATTCAGTGGATTTTATGTTAATGCCCTTGCATCCTTAGCTTTATTTTTTTGATATTAAGAACATAGTGTAATAAAGAGCTTTACACCATACAATAGCAAAATCAATTGTCGCTCAGGTTTCAGTATCATTACAACCAGAGGAGAATATGAAGTCAAAATCACCTTCAAAAAATTCAAATAAGGAGTCAAGTAGCAGATCGATGACTGTAGCAAGGTATCATGAGGTGACATTGGGGCTGACTCATTCCCAACTTATACTACCTATACCCCTACACATCACACCAGCTTTTGAAGTAGAAGAAGGTATGGTTTCAATGTCACTAAATCATAATTAATTGGCTTGCCTTTATTATGAAGATTTATTTTTTGTAGTTTGTTTGAGATGGCGCCTACATTTTGAATTTGTGACAACAAATGAAAAGTTACTACCAAATACAGAAGATAAAGATTGGAATGCACCTTTGAATGTTCCTATAGAAACAATGGTTTGGAATTTACCTGTCAAAATCTATTCGACACTACCAAAGCAAATTACACAACATTCTGTAGGAAATGATGCATACACATTGTTAGTGAAATAATCAATGAAAATTACCTAAGTTTAAAGTTTTTTTATAAAAATAAAGTATAAAAATAATGTAAATAATAAATATATTTAATAAAATTAATACTACAATATTACTGTCATTCATTCATCAACAGATTCCTTGTCCCAATCTTTCATTTTTGCACCCATCATGAAATCATCTCTGAAATGAAATTTAGAAATTAGTAATTATCATTAACCTTTCAACATATTTTTGGTTTTTTTAAATTAATTCTACTTAGCTTAGATTTGGTTAAATGGAAGTCCATACCTTAGCGCACTCCATTTGGGTTTATCTTCTTCACATTTTACTTCATCTTTAACATTATCAATTTTGTCTACGATAACAGATTTTGTTTGGCCCATAAGTGTGTCTAAAAATGCTCTCTTGTCAAATTTTTTCAATATTTTCTCTTTCTTGTTCTCTGATATATCATTCCTGTTGATTTCTTTTTCCAAAGATTTTTGTTGATTCCTAACAGCATTAAATAGCTGTACTACACCTTTTGTAGCTATTTTAGCTAGTAATCTCTCTCTGTCCTTTTCCAAGATATTTGGTTTTAGTCTGATTGAAGCTTTTTCATGTTTCTAAAAAAAAAAAAAATCAGTAAGGATGTGACAGCACTAAAACCTTCCCCCTTATTCATAAATCACTGTTTTAACTAAATCAGGGTTGTGTCTATTTTTGTCAAACTGTCTTAACGCTGTGATGAAAAGAGACGGATTGGTGATTTAGTTAAAACAGTGTTTAGAATAAGAGGGTTAATATATATTTAATTTTCATGCGAAGACTAGATTTTATTTTTTGATTTCAAAATTCCTTTCCGAAAGACTAAAACAAGTAATATTCCAGTTCTATTTTCCATTTTAGGTTTAAAAATCTGAACTGAAATCATTATTATTTAATTCTAGTTTGGTATAGAGAGTTGTTTGCATAAATAAGAGTGAGACAGTAACACTTTAATGTATTAATATAATGTCTTCTTACCACTTTCTTTTCAGGTACGCCTTCTGCCTCATTTTCTTCAACTTTCAATTCCGATTTCACACTTTCCCCAATAACTTCAAATGCTGGTTTTTCTTCCTTCTCTTTTTTGATAACCTCAGAATGTTTCTTAGCTCTAGATAGGACCAAAGTTTTCTTATTTTTGGGTTTATTAGATCCAAGGATTTTCGCAACTGAATCAGCCCAGCCTTCATTTGATACAAGTACGCTTTCATCTGCAGAGGCGTCATTTTCACTCTTCTCTGAATCTTTCTTGTCGGATGAGACATTGACATTCTCTTCTATTTCAGAATTTTCTGATTCACTTGAGGAATCCGAGTCGGATACTATCAAAAATATAGTAGGGTAATTATACCACAATTTAAAATGTTAAATTACAAACGTTGAAAAGTATACTTACTAGACACTTTTAGAGTTGCTTTATTCATTCTTTTTTCTAATACTTCAGCAACTACCATATTAAAATGAAATATCTACCAAGTTTATACAGTTACTTAGCAATCAACAAAACGAACAAAAATTGAATTAAAAAAAGCACGTGTTCATGTTGTTTTGTTGTAGTTGACAGCTGTAAGCCTGTACTTGTAGCCACACACAACTTCGCATTCGCGATGTTCGATTTAGATTTGATTAATCGGATAATTTAGTACTAATCGATTTTTAAAAATTTTAAATATCTATGTAATTATAAAGACGCACTAGAAATGTTGATACAAATCTACGTTAGTATAGCGCCGATTGTATGTTCTTTGCTTTTTAACCGAACACCACTTTTATTAGAAAGTCATTTTCAGTATTTATACTTATTATTATTATGCCGGCCATTAACATTCACATTCTGAAAATAATAGATTTCGACTCATCTGTAACTAATAATTGATAATGGAACAATCGAATATTTCGTCATTGAATACATCTCTATTTTGTCATTTTTTTTAATTCCCCTTATTTTAGAAAAAGCAAAAGGTCTAGCCCATACAGCCAAGTCTTTAGTGTATTTTTTATTTGTAGTCGTATGAAATAATGAGTGGGTGAAATGAATGAATGAAATGAATTTTACGTTAAAATATGGAAACATAAAAAAATACATGTCAGTAGAAAAATATAAAAACATTTTAACGCATCTAGGGAGTGCTTGGCGCGAATTGAATGGTAACAGAGTTCATGATGGTGACTGATGAAATGGATAAAACCACTTTTTATAGTGATCTTTGTTTTCAATGACTCTGCATAATTGCACATCAACACGAATGCTTGTGCATCAAAATACTTTCACTTTTCTACCACTTTCACTGCACAAAATCCACTCTGAATCAATTTAAGAATTATCGAAAAAAAATGACACCACGAAACGCGCCAAACACTCCCTTTGTTGTCATTGTCAAAAATGTCATCAGTCAGATGAATATGTTTTTAAGAAGTAAAAAAGGAGAGGGGTTACATTCTAAACGGCTTATCCTTCCAAAGTCGTTTTATACATATGGACCGCTCTTTGCTGGCTGTTCTTTTACATACATGACCGTAAGCCATCTAAGAAAATTATTTAACTGCGGTTACCGATATTATAAAAATAATCAAATGTGCAAACAATGTCACATTAGACGATACAAAAATATCAAAAATCTTTATTCAATTGTCAACCTTAAACTTATTATGTATAAAGCATGAAGTCGATTAAGAAAATTTGTAATGATACAACCTACCCTATTTGCAGCTGCTGTCCTATTTTTGTTAGGGAGATGGAGATTCCTTACTTAAAGTTTAAAAACCAAAATAATAATCACCTATTAAACCATTATATATCACCATTATATTAAACCTTGAAAAATACCGAAGATTTTTGTTTCAATATTACTGGGGCAGTAGAGAAGCAAAAGTTTACAATGGAAACGTAATGCTGTCATAATATGTTTAAAAAAATAAAAATACAGCTGATTTTCTGACGATCGGTTATTGTATTCATTATTGGTGTCGTCAGGAAAATGGTGGTTTGGATATAAACATGGCGAATGTATCAAATCCTCTACCGTACCTTATAAAAAGGGAATCTGGTTGTCTTCCTGATTTTAAAGCTCATTTATTTAATCAACGTTTAAGTGCCGCTAAAAACTTATATCGGCGAGAATTAGTTTGTCATTTTGGGTGTGTAAACGCCATCGAGTTTTCTTCTAATGGCGAATTACTCGTATCAGGTAGCTAATTTTTATGTTTATTTACTACATCAACAAATTAGTTAATGTAGCAGTCATAGATGCACCGCTTACTTCTTTAATATTTATTATATAAGAATTCACTAATGCGCGTTTTCACCAAACGTAACTTTATATGGCCCTACCAAGACACTTTATTTGTTTCGTTAAAAACTGAAGATATATTTGAATTAAAAGGCCCTTAAAACAGGCAGAACAACAATTAGAACTGAATGCTACAATTATTTAGAGAACTTTCTGTTACTTAGATTGCAATACAGATATTTATAATTAACAGTTTATCACACTAGGCAAGGAAAGACCTAAAACGCAAAAATATTACTGGTACACCAAATAGCTGCTTTGATTGTTTATCTGTTAATTTGCTGTAAATGTTGATGTGCAGATTAATATTTGCTGATCATTATTATACTTTATTAATAAACACTGACCACAACTCACATGAACCATATTCCTAATTAAATTTCTCAAAAGGAGGAGATGACAGGAGAGTGATTTTATGGCAGTTCGGTCAAGCACTCCTTGACCATGGCAAACCTGAACAGATGAAGGCAGTCCATCAATCCAACATTTTCTGCCTTGGAATCACTAATGATAATCAGAAGATTTATTCAGGGGGCAACGATGATATGGTAAGACAAATAAAAGTTCCATTATTTAAAGTTTACATATTTTGTAATAAAGAAGCCGAGCAGTTAAAGCATCTGCCCGGATTGCAGAGGACATGGGTTCATTTCCTGCATCAAGACTATTAATATTTCCAACTTTTTCTAATCACAATGTAGAATGAAAGGAAAGGACCATGTGGAGAGATCAATGAACAGAGAGAGAGTGATTGTAATCACAAAATTCCAATCCATACTGCTCAAGGTTTTGCCTTAGGCTTTACAGCAGAACATCAACCCTCTTTATAATGTAATTTCCATAAAGCTATTTATAGTCATTTTAATATCCATCCATACGATGTATATTTACATGCTTTGTCATAACTTGTCAAAATGTTCATTAAATTTATAGGTGGTGGTTCATGATCTAGAAAGCAAATGCCCACTAGAAGTCCTTCAGCACCAGCGTGCAGTTTGCAGTCTCAGTATTGACCCTTTCAACTATAGAGTTGTAACAACAGCTGGCAATGATGGACGCCTGTTGCTATTTGATACCAGGCAGTCGGTACATGGTAAGATTTTTTTTATTATTATCTAAAAAATATATAGTATATTGCTAGCTGACCACGCAAACTAAGTACTGTCTTCTAAAATAAATTTTAAAACTATAAGCTAGTCTCAATATGATGCTTATTGATGAATTTATAATCAGTTTTTAAAATAAATTTCTGCTTGTTGTAATTTATTCATCAGAATCGCTGGTAATATCTCGCAGTAGGAAAGCTTTTCATGGTGTGATGTTTCACCCGCAACAAGTAGGCATGCTTGTGTCTGCCAACGCTCGCGACGGTGTCGCCTTGTGGGACCTCAGATCACCCAAACAGTAAGCAAAAATTTTAAATATTACTTACTTACACCAAAATATACCAAAAGTTTTATTTGCGAATAAATTTTATCTATTCCTCCATTTAGCCCTGTACTACGATATGTAGGCAACAATGGGACATCACAGAACAGCATGAGTGTTCGATTCAATAATGCTGGAACACACATATTGGCACTACGTCGAAGACTCGCCCCCGTGCTGTATGCTGTGGAGTCTCCTGAGCCAGTGGCAGAGTTCTATCACCAAGACTATTATAATTCTTGCACAATGAAAAGCTGCTGCTTCGCTGGAGAGAATGACCAGTATGTGATGTCTGGGTCGGATGATTTTAACCTATACATGTGGAAGATACCTGATGGTGGAACAGGTAATTTGAAATATGGTTTGATAACATCACAATTTTTTAAAATTAACTGTATATTAATTATTATTATGATATTCAAATATTTCATTAATTCTTTTACCATTACACCTTTAAGCTATACAAAGCAATGTCAGCAATGTGTATCAAAGGAGATGTTCCAAAATGTATGGACTCTGGCCCATATATTTGTACAGTTCAAAATGTTGGCAATAATTTATTAAACAGTTCTTATTTTCAAGCTTTGTCTTTTGGCTTGTCTAAGTATAGTTTAGGCCTAGATTGCAATACAACATTGCGATTTAATGGTTTTAAAATATTTTTAAACCAAAAAACTATACATTATATAAATTTATTTGCAATTTGCCCAGAATCATCAATTTTTTCTCAATTTTTTGATATAGCCATATACATGAGCCATTTTGAAACATCTCTTTCAGTCACTTTTAATTGTAGTAATTTTTTTAAATGTAATTTTTCTATAAATTTTAAAATGCTATCAGAATAAAATTGACACAATAATTATGTTGGAAAATGAATCTTAAATTAAGAATAATTATGTTTTTGCAGATGTTGTAGTGGAGCCTCCACACATAGTATTGTACGGGCACAGGTCTATTGTAAACCAAGTGCGGTATAACCCACATTACTGCCTCATTGCATCGTCAGGAGTGGAGAAAATCATCAAGGCAAGATTATAATCACAACCTTATTTCATTGAAGGCACATCATGCAATCAAATCTTTAAGTAATAATAATTCCGTTTTTTATTTACTGCCTTGACATTGATACTTTATAATAATTTATGGTTTATTATATTTTGTGGGTGCTGGTTCACCTCTGCCTACCCCTTCGGGGATATAGGCGTGATTTATGTATGTATGTTATTATATTTTTCCATTTATATGCGCAACATAATATTAACATGATTTTGTTTACAGGTATGGTCAGTGTTGGAATACCCTCAAATGAGGGGCTCTCTCTTACAAGAGGCGCAGGGGTCAGACAATCCTCGTGAAATATACAGCCACGAGGATTATGTGTCTTTAGTACATCATAGTGGACAAGTAAGAAGTTTTACCTATATTATATTATGACTATATGATGTCGATATGGCAGAATGGTCAGGTCGCTGACTATCAGCCAAGAGTTCCCTGGTTCGAATCCACATGATGAGCATAGACATTTGTTCTCGAATCTCGAGTCATGGTAGTCTTCGTGTTTATGTAGTTAGTATTACAAATGATTATATTTATATATGTGTATTAGCTGTGTGGTGACGGCAAAGTCACCTCCCCAAATCTCTCCCGTGGGTGTCCTACAAGGCGACTAACGATAAAACAGTGATGAGGAATGGGCAGCAGCGTTCCTCTTATACCACCTAGGTGGCTAGCTAGCTGCTACTTTTGTGCCCGATAAATGGCAATAGGCTCGCCACCTATTACATGGGACTTGAAATAGTTGGTGAAACGTGGGTGCTAGGTCACCTCTGCCTACCCTTCCGGGGATATAGGCTTGATTTATGTATTTATGTATGTATATTCATATCAAAAAATCACAAAATTAGTGAGACCTGGGTAATGAATGGGATAACCCCTTACCTTGGGCGAGATGATAGTCGTGAGTGTAAGAAATAATAAATAATAAATAAATATATTTTTTTACACCCACACCTATCATCTAGTCCAAAGTAAGTAGCCTAAGCACTTGTGTCATGGATACTAGATAACGGACATATTTTTAATGCAATTATGTATATAAATGTTGAAAATATACTACATAAACATATACACAACCATGATAAGAGAACAAACTTTTGTGGTCATCACAAAGTTTGCCCCTACCAGGAATCGAACCCGGGACCTCTTGGCCAATACCCAGCGACCTGAGAACTGGACCAAGGCGGCCGTCGAAATATGTATTATTACACATTTTAACTGTTACACAACACTTCAAATTGATCCCTTACTACCTATTTGTCCACAGTACATATCCCACAACTACGCAGAACAGTCGACCAGGGAAGACCCGCGCATGATGGCGTACTTCGACTCGCTGGTGCAACGAGAGCTCGAGTGCCTAGCGGATCAAACGGACTCGCTGGACGGATCGAGTAGCTGCGACACCCTCCACAACGACACGGACTCGTCGGACAGTGACCAGATCGTGCTGGACTTTTTGCAACTACCGCCAAAGCGAGGTAGGTATATACATAAATACGGCTGGCGGCCGCCTTGGTCGAATGGTCAGATTGCGCACAACACTTTTATTTCAATGATTCTTCATAATTGAACATCAAATCACATCGGATCCTTATGCATCAAAATAACACCATTTTTACTACACAAAGTCCACTCTGAAACAATTTTTGAATGATTGAAATAAAAATTTGACTGACGCCATTGAAAGCCCGCCAAGCACCCACCTGACATTGATTGTTACCTATTTTAATTCTTTCTTTTTTAGAAATGGTAAAGTGATTTAGCCCATACAGCCATGCCTTCGGTTTAATTTTTCTTGAATTTATTTAATTTTTCTCGACGGCCGCCTTGGTCGAATGCTCAGATTGCTGGGTATTGGCCAAGAGGTCCCGGGTTCGAATCCTGGTAGGGGCAAACTTTGTGATGACCACAAATGTTTGTTTCCGAGTCATGGTTGTGTATATTTTTATGTAGTATATTTTCAACATTTATATACATAATTATATTAAAAATATGTCCGTCATCTAGTATCCATAACACAAGTGCTTATGCTACTTACTTTGGGTTAGGTTATAGGTGTAAGTGTAAAAATATTTAATTAATTAATTTATTTATACATACATAAATCTCATCTTTCTCAGTGGCAAAAATGTAGTCACACATTAATAAGCAGTACATACATACTTAAATAAATTAAGCTTATATCCCCGAAGGGGTAGGCAGGGTGAATTAAACACCCACTTTTCGCCAATTAAGTATGTAATAGGTGGCGAGCCTCCAGCGAGCGGGCCTCGACTTATGCCATGTACCCGAAGGAGCAGAGAGTAGGGGGGAAGGAACCTGGTGGTGGGAGTCTTAAGCCTTAGTCGCCTTGTAGGACACCCACGGGAGAGATGGGGGCGGTGACAATTGTATTCTACTCAGACGTCACCACAAGGCTTACGTACCCTTTTTAAATACGTGCCGGCTGATTCTCACATACGCGTTGGGCCTAGTAAGACTTGTGATGAGAAAATGCGTTAGGAACAGACTGACTGACCTGGTACACTGGTTGCTTCTTTGATAGCTTCAGCAAGTCCTGGCGTCCTCGCACTCCTCAGCACTTTAGTTGAGTTTCTTTTAGGTTAGTGATGTGATTTACGCGGCGCGAACCGTGTAGGGAATTTTGAGGTGATTTTCGAAAAGAGAAAAGTTGAGTTTCCGAGGGAGACGATGTGATCGATCGAATCCGCTAATGAACCGTGCGACAGACCGGCGTGTGTGCGACGAATGATGTATAGCATAGAATGACGAGTCAGTCTACAGGAATGAATGAATGGAACGGGAAAGGAAGGAGTTGTTGGAAAAACTACCTTCACATATACCTAAATACAAGTAAAAATACATACATACATAAATCACGCCTATATCCCCGATGGGACCCGCGTTACGCCAATTATGTTAGGTCCCATGTAATAGGTGGCGAGCCTATTGCCATTTGAAGTAAAAAAAAAAATCCTGCCTATATTATGCGTGTTGTTTACTCATCAACTTGTGATGTACGATACTCGAAATCTGGAGTCGTGTTTTCGAGACATTGGTCTGATTTGCAGTGCTCTATGAGCTTAAAATATTCCCGAGTCTAGTCAAGCGACAGCTCTTTAAGTATCGATTCGAGCTTTCAATAAAATTTTTGTTACGAAAATTAATTTGAAATCGCTCTTGAACTACTTTTTTAACTATTTGATCACTTATAAAAAGTAAAAACTTAAAATTATATGGACCTTTAGGCATTTTACAGATCTTAAGCACGCCAGACACGTGCCGTAGCAGACAAAATATTATTCTTCTATACAGTGTTTATTAACCTATTTACATCTATCGTAACGTGGCCACGCAGACAGACAGGGCCGCGGTCGGCCTGTATTCGCGGAAAGAATATTTTGTCTGCGGGGTTCATGTTTGTACGTGTCTTTGCCAGAGACAACCCGGCCGTTAGTCAAAGACTCTTTGGTTACTTTCCGGGCAGTTTGAATGGAGTATCGGAACCGTACAGACGTTAGTGTTCGGTGCTAGTGAGAGCGGCCGCGTCCGACGCCGACGACGGTGTCTGTCGATGTCTGTGAAAGTGTCTGTCACGCTCAATGTCTTTATTTATAAACGGACTTTTTAAAAAGTTAATTTCGATTCGACGCCTGAAAAAATACTACGAATGATTAGTATGAAGATTCAGAGAACACTAGTCTGGAATTTGAATGCTCTAGTTTTGAAGTAATAAAAGACTCATTAGTTCAATTTTCTTTGTTTTGCAGCAAATTCAAATGGCAATCGCAGTCAACGGTGCCCCAACAGACTGGCTCGCATAGTTGCGTCAGCGTCGCGTTATTCAAAGAACCTACGATCTCACAAACGAGGAAATGTCAGGTAAGACACAAGCACAACAGTGTTGTGTGTGTAATTTTTTTTGTGGCGGCATACCATTTTTGTTGGTTAGATGCAAACTGTGTGAACTTTGCGTTCTCTTTTTCGCATTTACATCGATAACGGCGGGTCCCAATAGTTTATCTACAGATAAAAGTAAGCTTACTAAAGTTTAGTTGCCGCCTGGCATTTTTTGTTAAATAACAGAAGTTGCCAAGCAACTAAGCTGTAGTACGTCTACCTTCAATTGTTGATAGAATATTGATTGGGACCCGCCGTTAATCGCAATAAACCGATAGATAAGCCACGATCGATTCAGCACTAGCACAGAGGGTGTCTTTGCCGTATTACAAAAACAAAATTAAGAAAGATAAATGGATGAAATGAAATGAAGATGAGTGGAATTTTATGGGGACATTGGACTTGATCCCTTTGCCGACCACACATTATTTTCTCTCTATTAAGAGCTACATAGATCCTCAAGTTTATTATAACCACCCTCTTCTACTTTATGCACCCCACTATTAGGTTGAAATTATAAAATGACATACATAAATCACGCCTATGCCAATGGGTAGCCGGAGGTGAATTGACGCCCACTTTCCATGTAACAGGCGCCGAGCTAAGTTTAGTGACACACAGTTGTTTGTATCATGTTAAATCCCCAAATACAGAAACGCTACTCAAATTTTGAGCACTGCTTATAAAGTTAAGTGGACAAATACCTGTCAGAATTTTTATGGAAAAACGTCAATTTTGACAATACTTAAATGTTAAGCGTTTCTGTATTCAGGGTTTAGAATCCTAAATTAATCGTTGCAGACGAAGTAAACAGTCGCGGTCGTCTCTAAGCAAATCGAACAGCAAGTGTTTGAACTCGGAGTCTACCAAGGGGAAGAGGGCGGCGAGACGCGCGGGCAACGGACGGAGGCCTGCCTCCCGTAGGGCTCCGCCCTCGGCGCCATCCAGCGAGCGCACGGACAGCGACGAGCCACGTAGGCGACTTTACGCTGACACCAGTAGGGTATGACTATTTTGTAACCCACTCCACAGAGAGTGTAAGGAGAGTGACAAAAGGGATTTGTATGTCGGAAGTGAATGGAGAAAATGGCAGGTGTGTGTTTCGATGCCTCGGCGCAACTTTCATAATCAAAAGTATATTTAAAACCAGACACCAAGAGGCATTTATGCATGGGGACAGTAATGAGATTGGAGGAGGCGAAAGAAGTATGTAAGGATTGGAGCAAGTGGAAAGAAAATGAAATTATCGTTTTGCTTCACATTCTTATATCACATCATTATTTATTATTAGAATCATGTGTGTACTTAAAACAATATTTTTTTTACAGATCATAAGGCCTCTTCGGAGACGAATCAATCTCACAAGAACTTCCAAGAGGAAAAACAAAGTCACTAGTTATAGAAAATGTATGAACTTAAGAAGTAATGGTAAGATGTTATCAATTGTTCTTTGCCATTTTTAGCTTAACATTGTTGCTTATTTAAGTTACTATATTTATGTTTATGTAAATTTATGTTTCAGGGGCCACGTTAGCTCAAGACAGTAGTGATAGTAACAACAATTTTTCTAACTTGGACAATGATGACAATTTAGCATTACCCAGTACAAGTACTGGTAAGTTAAAAATACAGTAGTTGTAGGGAATCTGTGTAACTCTTGTATTTTCCCTACAGTTGAGTAGAACACTCAGGTCAACCAAATTATACATACATACATAAATCACGCCTATATCCCAGAAGGGGTAGGCAGAGGTGAACTAGCACCCACGTTTCGCCAATTATGTTAAGTCCCATGTAATAGGTGGCGAGCCTATTGCCATTTATCGGGCACAAAAGTCGCAGTGCATTGCTTGGTGGTACGCGGTGGTATAAGAGGAACGCTACATGCCCATTCTTCATCACTGATTTATCCTTAGTCGCCTTGTACGACACCCACGGGAGAGATTTGGGGTGGTGACAATTGTATTCTACTCTGCCGTCACCACACGGCAGACCAAATTATACGGTTTAATAAAATAAAAAGTTTATAAAAAGTAAAATAATATAAAAAGTTTATAAAAAATATTGTTCGGTTTTCGTAGAATTTTTGAATCTCATGGGGCAACACTGAGAGGTTAACAGTTTGACATTAAAAAAGTTCAAAAAAAATTATTGTCGTTGAAACTATCGTTATCGTATCGACGTTTAGCGCTTTTGCGGCAACGTCTTCTATTTTCGAGTTTCGTACCAAAGTTCCAAGTAAAGTTTTATCCATCTATACTAATTACGCGCTAATAGAAGTGTAAATTCAAGTGTGAACGGGCACTTCCAAGGAGTGAGTAACTAGACAGCCAGGTAACAGGTGTCCTTGTTAAGTTTGGCCAGCACAGGGTTCCTGCACCGTCCTGAGTCTGTCTGGAGCTGATTCAACGGCAGCACAATCCAAGGTGAGTGTCTGATTTCATTGGTTGAAGTTACACTTTTTTCGCGAACAAGATTAAGTTAAATACAGTCCACTATATGCTCGTTTCGTATTGTTAACATTTGGCCTTCGAGCCGCATATTGCTGTAAGGCGATCTAAGGCATTTGTTTTACTTGGAATTTTGTTAAATATTTTGTTTCTTTATTGTAATAATATATTTTACGTAATCATAATTTTATTCATATTTATGTAGGTATATTTAAAAAAAAAAACTTCTTCACAATAATTCTTTCGGTGGGTAGTGGCTAGTGTTGCGAACAATAATTGATTATCGGTTGATTGGTAGCATTGCCAATTAGATTGGTTGTCAGCTTGAATTGTTGAGGTACAACACTAGTAAAATATATTTTTTTTTGTTTTTTTTTTAACTGTCAATTGTCAGTCACGTTTGACATTTGTCTATATAATTTGTCGTAGAAAAAATAGTGTTTGTTTACGTTATTTTGTCGGTTCAGTTTTTTTGTTCATTTACTATTAGTCTATGTTTACTATGATGACGATGGAAACTAGCGCCTTAATGTCCGACTCTGCCGATAAAAATCGCATCTCGCGTGATTATGCTTTCGCCAGATTAGAGATCATTAGGGATTCGGATCTTTTGGGGTATACTTTGGAAGACATCAAATCAATAGAGGATGAGTTCCACAAAGCTCAGGTTGAACTATTGTCGTCGGTGCCTAAGGTGGATAGGCAATGCGAAATAAAGATTTCTGTTCAGTTTGAACAACAAGTGAAGTCCATAAAATGTCGCCTTGGAAGTAGTGAACTTGTTGAGAAAAAGCCGAATGTGACAAGCAGTAGTTCCATTAAATTGCCTAGAATTATAATAAAGCCATTCGATGGCAAGATTGAAAACTGGGTATCTTTTATACAGCTCTTTGATTCGCTGATTCACAAAAAAGACATACCTGCAGTAGAAAAACTACACTATTTGTTGTCTAATGTTCAGGGCAGTGCTTTTGATTTGATAAAATGCTATCCACTTTCAGAGGATAATTATATGCTTGCTTATAGCACGTTAAAAAATCACTATGAAAAGAAGCGTGTGATAGCAAATATATTTTATGAAAAATTGTTGCATTGTGAATCAGTTAGATCAAAGAGTAGTTCAGAATTGCATAAGGTTTATCGAACATTTAAAGAAAATTTGGATATTTTATCAAAATATCAATTACCTGATAAAAACTTTATGCTTTTTTATTTATTGTGGTCAAAATTGGACATTTCAACTAAAGAGGCATTTGAATTGCAACTTGACTCTAATTTTGAAATACCAAATTTTACAGAATTATGTGAGTTTATTGAAAAACGTAGTCAAGCTTTAGAAAATTCAGGTATTAAGTCAAGTTTCATCAGTAACAAGCCGGTCATTAAACCTCATGGGCTTAAGTCCAAAATTTCGTTTATCGTGCCACCGGTAAAAAATTGTATAGGGTGTTTGGGTGCTAATCATACCTTGGATGAATGTCAAGAATTCTTATCTAGGACTCCTATAGAAAGATTTAATTTAGTAAAGGAGAAAAGACTTTGTATTGGTTGTTTTCACCCTTCACATTCTGTGAAAAATTGTACTTCATCCAATTTTTGTAATAAGTGTACCTATAGACATAACACTTTACTTCACTTTAGCCCTGTGAGTAATGCAGGACCCTCGCAGTTGTCTTCGAAAGTCACAACATTAGCTGTATCGGGCTGTGACTCGCAGGTTCTGTTCTCAACGGCAATTGTTTTGGTGAAAAATAAATTTGGTAGGTTACAACCTGTTCGCATATTATTTGATAGTGCAAGTGCTTGTAATTTTATGACACTATCATGTGCACAACAGTTGGGCCTTAAAATAAAGGGTGATGGTTTATCGGTCAACGGTATTGGTGAGGTTTCAGCTAATACTCTGGGATCGGTTGATTGTGACATAGTTCCATCGAATGGTGACTTGTCACGGAAATTATCGTTGCAAGCATTTGTTTTACCAAATATTTGTTCAGATATGCCCTCTGGGAAAATTGATATCTCGTCCTGGAGACATATACAAGGTTTAGATCTTGCAGACCCAACTTTTCATAAGCCTGGACCTGTTGACATGTTGCTCAACGTCAATATTCTCGCAGCTGCACTTCTGCCTGGCCTCGTTAAAAGTGTGTCAGGTCCGGTTGCTATTCACACTGTTTTCGGCTGGATAGTGATGGGCGAATGTGCAGTTGACGTTGACACCTCTCGTTTTCGTTCACGTCAAAGATCCTACGGTGTGACCAAGAACTGCCTTCTCGTATCGAACTCGTCCTTGGACAATAGCATTAAGCGGTTCTGGGAGTTGGAAAATGTAAGCCCGCCCATTAAATCTGTCGTTCTTTCGAAATCGGAATTATCATGTGAAACCTATACAGAGGCTTCATATTATCGTACTGCTCAAGGTAGAATGGTAATACCGTTAACTTTCGTAGACCCACATGAGAAGCCCCAATTTTCGAAGTCTCGTGAAATCGCTCTCAAGCGTTTGTTAAATTTGGAGAGGAAATTTTATTTAAATCCTCATTTTCAACAACTTTACAAAAATTTCCTGGCTGACTATCTCGAATGCGGACATATGGAAGAAGTTGAACCACCTTCGTCGTCTCATGGTCACTTTTACTACATCCCACATCATGGCGTACTGCGACCTGATTCTGTCACTACTCCTCTGCGTACTGTATTCGATGCTAGTGCTAAAGATGCTGCAGGGATGTCATTGAATAACTCACTGCTGCCAGGCCCTAAATTACAGAAAAGTATTTTTGATTTGCTGGTTAGATTTCGCTGGCATGCAGTTGTGTTTACTGCAGATATCAAGCAAATGTACAGGCAGTTCCTCGTGTCTCCTCAGGACTGTGACTACCAACGAATATTATGGCGGTCCTCGCCTAAGGATCCTGTAAAAGACTATCGATTGCTCACTGTGACGTACGGTGTATCGTGCGCTCCTTATCAGGCACTTTGGTGTATCAAGAGGTTGGCTCAAGAAAGTTCGTTGCGTGCTCCTCATGGTGCTGCAGTCTTGGCCAGAGACACTTATGTGGACGATGTGGTATCAGGCACCTATTCAGTGGAAAATGCTTCCCTTATTCGTAAGGAGATATTAGAAATACTGTCGTCTGCTTGTCTGCATTTGCGTAAATGGACTTCTAATAACTCAGAGTTTTTAGGTAGTTTGTCGGATACCGATTTATATTCAGAAAAATTTCGTTATTTCGATGACAGTAATGATTTATCGTTGAAAATCTTGGGCCTTTCGTGGCTGCCAAAGGATGACACGTTCACCTTTAACACTTCGTATAGTGATTATCGTTGTACTAAGCGATCTATTTTGTCGGATATCGCTAAAATTTTTGACCCGTTAGGTCTTTTATCGCCAGTTGTATTCCTCGCTAAATATTTGATACAGCGGTTGTGGATGATTGGAGTTGATTGGGACAGTAATGTTCCAACAACTATTGAACAGGAGTGGCGTAAATTTAAATGTCAACTGTCGATGTTGAGTACGCTTTCGATCCCTCGTAGAATGGTTGAGTCCTTCGTGTCGCTACAGCTTCACGGGTTCTGTGATGCTTCGGAGAAGGGTTACTGTGCTGTCATATTTTGTCGTGTCGTTCGTAATGATAGCTCAATTTTCGTTCGTCTGTGTTGTGCGAAGTCGAAGGTAGCCCCTCTTCGTAAGCATTCGGTTCCACGGTTGGAGTTGTTAGCGGCCGTTTTATTATCGGAGTTGATCACGTCGTTCAAAGAAGCCTTGACGGAATTTAATAGTTTCGATGAAATTTATGCCTGGTCAGATTCAAATGTAGCCTTGACATGGATCCGTCCCTGTCCATCACGATGGAAGACGTTTGTGGCTAATACGGTCACTGATATTCAGGACAAAGTGTCTCCAGAAAATTGGCATCATATTGCGGGTTCTGAAAATCCAGCAGATTGCGGTTCTCGCGGTTTACTTCCTGCTGATCTGATCCAGAATCAATTATGGTGGGCGGGACCCCCTTGGCTTTCCGGTCCACAAGAGTCTTGGCCACAATCTGAATCATGTTTCGACAAGGTAGCTGATGATGAGCAAAAAATCTATACTCTCTTCACAGCTTCAAATATATCTTGCGTAGAAGAGATTTGGAACCGGTTTTCGTCGCTTTCTACAATTAAACATGTCGTGGCGTATATTTTTCGTTTTATCGCAAATTCCAGACGTTTAGCTGGCAATAAAATAATTGGTAATTTACAAAGTTGTGAAATTAATAAAGCCTTCATGTTCCTAATAAAGCATGTACAGCAGATTGTATTTTCGTCGGAAATTGACTTTCTGAAAAGGGGACTCCCTAATGACTTGTCGAAGAGCATGCGCAAATTGTCACTCTTTCTCGATGATGCGGGTCTCTTGAGGGTGGGCGGTCGTTTGGCCCATGCTGACGTTGATTTTGACGTCAAGCATCCTCTGTTGTTGCCGCGAACTCATCGCCTCACTACCTTAATTATCGAAGAGTATCATAATAGATTAATGCACCCTGGTGCTCAAACACTGCAAAATATCCTTGCGCAAAGTTTTTGGATTCTTTCGCCGAAGAGAGCCATCCATTCTGTTATTACGGGACGTTTAAAATGTTTTCGGGCTAATCCAAAACCTGCTCCTGTTCCATTAATGGGGAATCTGCCTACTTATCGGGTGAATAAAATTAAACCTTTTTCTAGTGTAGCCATTGATTATGGTGGCCCTTTTGATATTGCTTTGGGTCGAGGCCGTGGAGTAAAAACGTTTAAGTCATATATTTGTGTATTTGTTTGTACATGTACGAAGGCTGTGCACGTGGAGCTCGCATCAGAGTTATCGACTGAGGCCTTTTTGGCAGCACTCAAGCGCTTTATTGCTCGTCGTGGTCGGTGCTCTCATATTGTATCGGACCAAGGGCGCAACTTTGTCGGCGCCAGTAATTATCTCGGGTCTCTGATGCAAAAGGCTGCGGAGTCAGTGGAGTTGCAGTTTTCGTTCAATCCCCCTGGAAGTCCACATTTCAATGGACTTGCTGAGGCAGGTATAAAATCCTTCAAAACTCACCTTGCTCGTGTTATTGGTAGTCAAAGGTTGACATTTGAAGAATTTTATACCGTCCTAACGCAAATAGAAGCTATGTTAAATTCGCGTCCCCTTACCCCACTTAGTTCTGATGCTAATGACTTGTCAGCATTAACCCCCGCTCATTTTCTGACTCTGGAACCCTTGTCGTTCATTCCAGAGGAAAGCTTTATCGATGAAAAGGTTAGCGTGTTACATAGGTGGAAATTAATCCAAAAGCTCCACCAAGACTTCTGGCGTAGGTGGCAGCATGAATATCTTCACACACTGCGACAGAGGGCCAAATGGACGAAGTCTTACGCTAATGTAACCGTGGGGACCTTAGTGTTGATAATCAACGAGCAAACAGGACCGCTGCAGTGGAACATGGGTCGAATCGTAGCTCTACATCCAGGGCCTGATGGTGTATGTAGGGTGGTAACAGTGAGGACTGCCTCTGGCGAGTACCGGAGACCAATTGTCAAGCTGTGTCCGCTGCCAATCACCTATGATTAATTATCGTTTATCCCCACTGTTGTTATTATATATTAATGTGTATGTATATTTTTTAATATTTTATATGTGTATCGTAGTTAAAATACTGTGTATTTTGGTGGGCGGAATGTTCGGTTTTCGTAGAATTTTTGAATCTCATGGGGCAACACTGAGAGGGTAACAGTTTGACATTAAAAAAGTTCAAAAAAAATTATTGTCGTTGAAACTATCGTTATCGTATCGACGTTTAGCGCTTTTGCGGCAACGTCTTCTATTTTCGAGTTTCGTACCAAAGTTCCAAGTAAAGTTTTATCCATCTATACTAATTACGCGCTAATAGAAGTGTAAATTCAAGTGTGAACGGGCACTTCCAAGGAGTGAGTAACTAGACAGCCAGGTAACAGGTGTCCTTGTTAAGTTTGGCCAGCACAGGGTTCCTGCACCGTCCTGAGTCTGTCTGGAGCTGATTCAACGGCAGCACAATCCAAGGTGAGTGTCTGATTTCATTGGTTGAAGTTACACTTTTTTCGCGAACAAGATTAAGTTAAATACAGTCCACTATATGCTCGTTTCGTATTGTTAACAAATATAAAAAGTAAAATAATATAAAAAGTTTACCAACAGTAGTATTTGACAATCATTACTTATCATTTCATCATATAACCAAAAAAACTATTTTATATCTCGAGTTGCTATATACATGCTTCGAAAGGCACGTCAAGCACTTGGTACCGTGCATCGGCAGTTGTTAATACCAATACGCATTGGGCAAGTGTGGTGGTTTAAGGCCCATTCTGCCTATGTATTTCAACCATAGCCAAGCAGAAGGGACAATTAAAAGCTGGTGATGATGGTTATTGTAACTTATCATTGGATGATTTTTCCTATTGCTATTAGGTCACATGTCATCAATGCCTCAGGAGCCTGCCTGAGGAGCTCGCTAGAGCAATGGCATAGCGCGCTAGACCTGCGATTGCGTAAACCAAGCAGTGTTCGCTAGGCCAGTCATTGGATGGGTGACCAAAAATGTACTATCTCGAGTTCCTCCGTGCTTCGGAAGGCACGTTAAGTTGTTGGACCCAGCTGAATATGCAGTCGTTAATACCCACCAACCCGCACTCTCCCTATATTCTTCCATCCATCGGCAAGGCCAGTGCCCCAGCAGTGGGGACATTGGAAGGCCGGTGATGATGATGATGATGTATATTGGTTACAGGGTACAGGGGTCAAAGCACCTCAGCGCTTTTTAGGATAGCCGAAGTGGATTCGGACGACGACCAGTCGATCGGAAGCCGGCCCATATCCCCACGAGGCCAGAACGGCGCCCAGAACATTCTGCCTAACCTTGTAAGCATCATCCCGACACCGGTCAACGGATCGCGCGACTCGTTGGGCGATTCCCTGCGAATGGATCCTCCGGTAGCAGGAAGCCACAACTCTTCGCCTCCCCAGCAAGAGAGGCCGAGGAATCTGAGGAGGCTCAGACGGAACGGCCGGCTCAGTATGCAGCGGTCGGACTCGAGCGAGTCGCCGCCCCCTAAGGAGGCCACCGACATCGCCGAGAGGCTCTCCCCCCAGGTAGGAATCCGGGAGAAGTATCGATCGATGGTAGGGATCCGAAAAGTGTCGATGCCGGCTAGCATGACCACCGAAACACGATATGATATAGCCATTTGTCGCGTTGAACTGTCAAAAATCATTGGATTTTAACACTGAATAAACTGTTTCACAATCGAGGGGTAAGTTCTGAATCGCTTACTTGGCTGTTCAATTGTCATATATTTCATATTACAACTGTCAAATGATCTGCCAAGTAAGCTATCCAGAACTTGCCCATCGATTGTGAATCAGGCCCTAAGCCTATTTCGTTATATTATTATATATTATATATATTATTATGTTAGAGATATATTTATCGCTTTGAACTGCCAAAAATCCATGAATTTGTGACAGTTCAACGTGATAAATGGCTATATAATATCGTGTTTCGGTGGTCATGCTAGCTGGGCTGACTATACTCGATACATCTAGAGTGTCCGCAATTGGCACTCACCACGCAGAAAGGTCGCGCACGAAGTTACATACATAAATCACGCCTATATTCCCGAAGGGGTAGGCAGAGGTGAACTAGCACCCACGTTTCGCCAATTATGTTATCGGTGGCGAGCCTATTGCCATTTATCGGGCTCAAAAGTCGCAGTACATTGCTATTGCTAGATGGTATAAGAGGAACGCTGCTGCCCATTCCTCATCATTGATTTATCCTAAGTCGCCTTGTACGACACCCAAGGGCGAGATTTGTGGTGGTGACAATTGTATCCTACTCTGCCGTCACCACACGGCACGAAGTTGTCGGACTATAAAAGGGCTGGTGATGATGATGACCGTAACCACATCCCTACCCGCAGGTCGGCTACAACAGGACAGTGGCGCGCCTGATGAACGAGACGAACGAGAGCGAGTTGGAGAGCAGTTGCAGCACCGAGGGTAGCTTATGGCTCGCGCCCGGGGTGACGGGCACGCCCGACAGGGGCGGGGCGACAGGCACGCCCGACAGGGGCGGGGTGACGGGCACGCCCGACAGCGGCGTGGCGACCGGCGTCGGGAGCAGCGCCCGCACCCAGCCCAGGGCCGACGACGTGTCCGACGACCCCGACTACCAGGCGCTCAAGTTTCGCCAGCGGGTCAAGAAGGCCCGACGCAACTACAGGAACCATATGGAGTCCGATTCGAACTGACTTAGCGAGGTAGGTAGAGTGCGCTCTTCGGGCCGGTTTTTTGATGCATAGCTGTTGACTCAACCAATTGTTACTAAGGTCCGGTTGCTCGTACGTCACGGTAAAGTAAAAGTAAAAATTTTACTATTGTCAATTTTGACATTGGTAAGAAAAAAGGGACGTCGGTTATCTTCGCGGTTGTAGATTATCGAGATTTTACCTCTCGTTAAAGCAGCAACGCTTTTTAAGTTACCCCGCCGTTTAATTTGCTCATTGGGCTAATTGACAACATTTCAATTTTTTTTTAACATACCTTTATTATGATGTTATATAAAATTAAACCGAAAATGAAGACACCCATATTTTTTATTTCTTTTGAATTCTGTCGTTTTCATATAAAAAAACATGATGAAATACTGGTCATTCTTATTAAAGTTGAATAAAACGCAGTGGAATATTTCACTTTATATTTAACCAAAAAACTAATCATCACACATAATACGAAACCATAGCAACCAGAACACACAGATATAAAAACAATACTGATATAAAACTACAAGATGTGTTCTAATACTACATATGCCATCTTAACATTCCCTCTTCTTTTTATTGGGATAGGCCAATCTTTTGACACATTCTTGTTAGTGCTGGTTTGTATAACGGCTTAGTAAAACCATCATCAGCCAGCTGTTTATCAGTAGATATTTGCTGAACTACTAAAGCTACCTTGGCCACACATTGCTGTACATAAAAATGCTTAAGCTTAATGTGTTTAGTTTTCCTATGTTGTTCATACGCAGGATTTTCAGACAGTTTTATTGCGGATTCGTTGTCTATATGTAATATAGGCGTGTTGAGGTTTAATCTCAGATTCTGGACTAACCTTTTAAGCCAGACAATTTCTCGACATGCTTCACTAGCAGCGTCTATTTCGGCTTCTGTGGACGAGATAGCAACCATCGTCTGCTTTGTACTTCGCCAGGATATTGCTGAACCGGCAAACAGGCACAGCATCCAGCTTTTAGAGCAGGCATCTGTGGCGTCGCCTCCATGATCTGCGTCACTGTAACATACAAGACGCTTTTCGCTCTTCTTGTAGACTAGTTCAACGTCGATCGTTCCCTTCAAGTATCTGAATATTCTTTTCACTTGTTGAATATTTTTCTTGGTTGGTTTATCTAAGGTACTGGATACAACACCGAATGCATACGCAATATCAGGTCTAGTACCCACTATTAAATAAGGTAACGAACCAACAGCTTGTCTGTAAGGAAAATCTATAGGAATGTCTTCTTCCTCTTCTTTTACACAATCTTTGATTATAGGGCGTTCCTACAACCTTACACTCACTCATCCCAAATACAAGATGTGTTCTGATACTAGATATGCCATCTTAACAATTCTAAACAGACGTAAGCGCCAAATGACGTCACTGTCGTGGACGAATGGCGAAATCACTCTCGACTCAAAAAATAAAAAGATTACCTGTCAAAATTGACGAACTGGCGTTTCCGGTGTCGAAAATAAAAACATTTTATCGGAAATGTTTGAAATCAATTTCACAGCAAAATACGTTTTAAATTAAAGTTTATGAAGGATTTCAATTTATTGCTACTCTATTAATGTTAATTTCGACGATGACAATTAATTGGATTTGATTTATGACTGACGTCTGTTATCATGTCTGTGATAACTTTTTTATTCTTCCATCTAGGAAGGCAAACGTTTTAATTCATACATCCACGACTGTGACGTCATCGCATGTTTTTTACATTTTATTTTATTTATCTGTAATTAAGAAATAAAAACATTTATTAAAAATATTTTCGAAGCCAGGATTGCAAAATAAAGAAACGGTAATTTTATTTTGGGGGTTTTCATTTTTTAAATGTTGTCAATTGTTAAATGTCAGTCTGATATTAAACCATCAGTAACGTAGTAATAATAAAAGATCTTCAGCGAGACTTCAGCGTAAATACTTTATTACTAATTAGAATAAACACAATACAATCAATCAAATAGGCCAAGCGCCATTAAGCAGAGTCAAGTGAAGTAAGTGACATCACCGGCACAGCCTCTTTCTAGCCAGTGTTGCCATAGGTTTGCTAGATAATACTAGTACAACAGTAACAATTTTAGTTACCAATGTTACTTATGGTTAAATATCAGTCTGATATAGGTAACTATCCCCCGAATACAGAAACGCTATTCAAAGTTTGAGACCTGCTTAACATTTAATTATTGTCAAAATTGACGTTGGTCCATACAAATTCTGACAGGTACTGTCCAATTAACTTGATAAGCAGTCCCCAAAATTTGAGTAGCGTTTCTGTATTCGGGGGTATATCAGACTGATACTGATTGTTAAATATCAGTTTGTTATTTAAACACAACATTTTTTTACAATTGGTTGCAGTATGTATCAAAAAACCGGCTCTTAGACCTAACCACTAGGCCTATTCGCTAACTTTTTTTGACACTTTAGAGTGATAATCACTGAACTATTTACTGATCCATTACTACTTTACTATAACGCTATTGTGACACTTGTCCTGTGAAAACAGTAATGGATAAGTAAGTAAATAGTTCGGTGATCATCACTTTCAACTGTCAAAAAAAGTTAGCAAATAGGCCTACAGAACTGTTTCTCCAATCGATTGTCAACCTTAACTTGTTTGTAGTAAGGCACGGGGTCGATTGTGAAAGTTGCTGACGTGCTATTGACTGGACTATTTAATGTTTCTTGTAAAAAGTGACGTAGCAAACGCACACCCTTTCGTTTAGAATCGTTGATTGAATTTGTTCTGTTTGACTGCCGTACCTAATGTTTTTTTTTGTCGGCGGCATGTCTGTTAAAAAAACAACCGGAAAAAAGATTAACCTTATACGTTGATCGTCTGAATAATTATTTTTACAACCTTTAGTCGCTGTAGCCGGTGACGGCAAAGCAGAATGCAATTGTCACCACTCCCATCTCTCCCGCGGGTATCGTACAAGGCGACTAAGGGGGACCTCTTGTGGCACCTACCAATGTACTGCGATTTCCGTGCCCGACAAATGGCAATAGGCTCGCCACAGTGGACCTAATCTATTTGGTGAAACGTTGGTGTTAATTCACCTCTGCCCACCCCTTCGGGGATATAGGTGTGATGCAGGACACCTGGGTGAAAGAGAAGGTGGTAATTGTATTCTGTCGCCTCCACACGCAGCAGGAATACTCATGTCGTACAAATTAGAAGTAAAACGGTGAAAGGGTTAATATAATCTTGTTATTTGAAATTAAACTCTATTGCAATAGATTCAGCAGCCGATTTTCATCTCCAACTCTTGAGTGTGCGTTTATTACGTTACATGCTGTTTAATATTTATAGCCTTATAATAGTGGCGACTTATGAAGGATTTTATCTTGTACTGTTTACAATTATATAAAGTATCTTTCGTGTTGATGTGCAGTGAGTAAGTATAGCACCATTTATAGGGGAAAGCAGCCCAAAGCGTTTATACTGCCTATAAACCTGTAAAAATTGTTTTATAAACGCACATACTCGTATTTCCGTCAGCCTCGTAGTCAGTGGAAATTTTAATTTACCATTAGTCCCTCAACTATAGAAATAACATGATTTACATAACAGTACCCTTTAGGCTACTTTCCCCTGTGCCATGCCGGTCGTGCCGCCATATTTCAAGTATTACGGTTATGTAAACTTTGTATCTAATAATTGATAACATAGCGTTATTATGCCTCTGGTTTAGGCAGTTAACACCCACAGAAATAAACATTATTCCCCATAAGTTATAACGGTGGTATAATAAGACTTATTAGGTGTTTAAGCTTATGGGGGTTATTGTTGACGGGACATTTTATATTTGACTATACTATCTGTTTAATAATAAGTAAATGACAAAATGGTGTATGATATTGACTGTTTTGCAACTAAAATATAACTTTATTTATAAAGAAAGCGCAATATTTCGTTTGATCATTCATAAAGGTTTTGTTGATGTGGTTCCGTATTCGTCGGTGAGTACGGAATAAGCTGATTTTGATAATTTTTTATTTTATTAAATTTAACAATCTATTGAACGGGTGATATAATCAATATTATTAGCGGTTTATTGTGATAGTTTACTTAGGGCGCCTGCACCCAGGCGTTTACATCATGCATACGCCTTTCCTTATGTATAATAATTACAGCACAATAGTAGTTATCGCATATTTATATTTATTGAACACATGTGCAGAAAGCATCGAATCTGAAAATTGTACAGTTACTAGTAAAATTTGCTATGCATCCTTTGTCATCTTAGGGACTTCGGACATGGGTCGTAAGTGTAAAAAATACCTTAAGTACCTTTAGTACCTTAAGGTACATCGCACACTGCGTTGTTACGTACTGGCGTAAAAAAGCGTAAAATTTTATTTTATAATGAATAAACTTTAGAGTTTGTGAACTTAATCGAAACATTTCCTTGCCTACATAATCATCATTTAAGTGATCACTCTAGGAAAGATATTACAGCGAAAGCTTGTGCAGAAATATCGTCAAAAATAAACAGGACATGTAGGTAAATAATATTTTTATTTAGTACAGATTAATATTATATACAATAATAAAGAAATCCTCTTCGTCTGAAGAGAAGGTAAGGTCATCAATAAACTCCCCAAACACGTCTGGTACACTTGACGCCATATTTTTAACTGAGATATTACAAAACGATACGTCTACGCGACGATTCGTTTGTAGAACCCTCCGAGTCTCGTACGCGTATCGTCATAACGCTACGCGTACGAGACATTTACGCCTGCAACCTATGTGCGAAGTCCCTTAGAGGTTTCAATCATATATTTAAAGTTGCTGTAAGTGAATTGTAAAGGGCTTATAGGGATGCATTGGACTTTTATCAGGTATGGTTATATTTTTCACCCTTATCACTGTACCCTTTAGGTTCAAATTGCTATGATTCCATTACTATTTAACAGTCATAGCAATTTGTTGCTGTTACTCGATACTTTGTTTATATTGCAGTGCTATGGCGTTACGTGATTGCTATAGGTCAATGATAGTCATAGCTTGTCCAGTCAACAGCACTTCGGCTACCATAAAATGTCAAATTTGCTCAATCGACTCTGTGCTTTACTACCAACAAGTTAAGGTTGACAATCGATGAAGAAATTTGACAGTTTTGGGGGGTGGTCTTTAGTGCCGTTGACTGTACCTACGTTGACTGAGGCTCAAATTCACCAACACGTAAAACTAGCTATTAAAAGATAACCGCCAGTTTTTGACAGTTCTCCCATACGATGAAATGTCAAAAACTGACGGTTAAATAATAACCGCCCGTTTAAGTGTTGGTGAACTCTAGCCTAAAGTTCGAGTTCACCAACAAGATTAAAAGATAACCGTCAGCTTATGACAGTTCTTATAAACGCCAAAATGTCAAAAACTGATGGAAAAAAATAATAATCGCTCGTTTAAGTGTTGGTGAACTCTAGCTTAAACAAGACCAAACGCCAGTGTGTAGGCAGCCTTTGTTTTGGCAGTTCCCGATCATTTTATAGTTTATGGTAAACTGGCAATATTATTTTATGCCTGTTCTATTTTGCTTCTTGTATAGTTTATATGAAAATATAAGATATGTGATCTATTAATTTAATTAGTTTTAAGAATCATTGGTGTTTCCTTATAAGATGTTATAGCTATAAAAGCTTGAATGAAAGAATACATTGAATTTAATGTGAATGTGTTTTTCAGTATCTACCTAGTAATCGTTAAAAAAAATCCAGGGAGATTGCCCGGTACACCGGACAAGCTCCTTTAGTTGTCGTCAAGGTCTCCGTTAAGGTCTGGGCATACGTAACAGGAAAACACCCTGGACGGGGCCTCTCTCGTACAAACACCCCCGTGTGACAGGTCACGGAGACACGGACGGAGCCGTCTCCGTCCCGTCCGGGGTGTTTTCCCGTTACATATGCGGAGACCTTTATACAGACCATAGTACCTTAGGGCATCCGAATGGTGGAGAGAAAACCACCAACATCAACATACCCCAAGGGAGTTGATGTTAGACAGGCGGCCGGCTATAAAACTTAAGCCAAAACATTGAGCAGTAATGTTTTACCCACTCACAATCCGTACATAAGTCTCTCGACATGGTCCTTTCCGTCTCTTTTCTATACATGCATTCATCACTAGCACAATTTTGGCGTGATGGATGATTTGCATCAAAAGGGAATGGATGGCTTGATGACGGGTGATCGATATTAAGGAAAGAGAAAACATACTTCGCAGACCCCAGATATGCTGGGAACAGGAAGGAGAGTCGTTAAAAAAATAGTAAACAGCGGCGGGACAATTTGCATTAGCATGGGCACTAAATTTGACGTTTGTTGCTTGTATTTGACATTACAAATGCATCTCTAATACAAAGAGTATATAATACACTACGTTTAAGAGTCGGGACTTCATACAAGCTTTTTGACAATTTTGACTCGCAGTTTAGGCTAAGATCTCGTACCAACCAACAGAGACAGATAAAAAAGTAATGCCAACATACTACAAAAGCAAACTAAGGATGTGGTGTACGCTACAGAATGTCGATATCGATAAAAACGAATGGGTACCCCCCCTGCCTTGCAGAACTTGCAGACAGGTTTTTTAATCCTACAAAAGCAAAATAAAAAGCTCTGTTCGTTTGAAAATATTGAGTATTATTTAATTACGTGTAATTATTTAATACAATTTATTTAACAACAAAAATTAAAGTTATGTTTACAATGTGGAAATTAAAATTGTTGGTAATTTTCTGATCTCATATTCTAGGCGGAGTCTTCAGATGTTAGCTGATCGATCAACACACGTTTTTGCAATGTTGTGTAAGCAAGTAAGCAGGACATTTAGATCTGAAATAATAAAAAGAGATTAGTAAATATATCGTTTGAGTTTACGCTGGTCATCATCAATTCAATTTATTGTTCACCGCTTACCATAGCGGACTATGTGTAACGCGCCCGAAGGTCTGGTTCTGCCCAATCAATGAAATCTGGTTCTAAAATAAACCACTCATTAGCTTCAGGCTCAATTAGCTATCAAACCATATCGGAAAGATAAGTTATGTAACTTACCAATAGAGGCGCTTATGCGGTTGCAGGCAACGATCACACCCGACGGGCATCGTGTACCAAGGCGGCAGTCACGCTGTCTTCTTCTTCTAGTGCCTCTTCAATTCGGAAGATAAGCCGTCAGCTTTTTATATTCATCTCTGTCAGTCGCAAACCGAAACGGCTTTTCAACGGGGTTAATGCCGATCCACTCTCATATGCTTTGCAGCCATGACTCTCATCGCCTTTCAACAAGTCACGCTGTGATCTGAAAAATAAGTGGAGTTGAACACAGAAGAACTTTTGATGATGATAATGAGAGATGAATAATAAAACTCATACAACAAACTTTGTTGTTAATGATGTTAGCTATCTAGTCATGGGAGGTTTTTGTTGTTTTATAAATAACTCTATATATGATATACTATATTATAATATATTGCAATAGACAATATTTATATGTATAAAACTAATGAAACATCTCAAGTACATTTGATACTCAAATTTACGAAAATAGATTTTTTATCGATAATTTGGTAAGTAGTAAGGACATCGCTACGGCGCATATGATTTTTGATTAAAGTGACCAGAACTTATTTCTAATTACTTAGCGTTTATATATTAACATGGAAAACTACTTACCGCTTCTCATCTAGTGGGAATTGGCCATGAAAACCCTCTTTTGGTTTAATTTCCTACTAGATTTTAGTCAACATATTTCACACCTTTTGTAAAACATTTCGCTGTTATGCACATAAATAAATAACACAAACTAGTTAGATATACACTAATGATAAGTCACTGAAGACAATAAATAAGCACAAGATGGAAAACTAAACTAAAACAACGCTTTAATTTATATTTTCAAAACGGCATAGTGACATAATGACATTAGTGACACACTCCGGCAGCGCGAGACAAGGAAGGTTAGATCGGAAGTAAGAGACAAAACAAGTCGCCATTAAAAATTGCCTAAACTCCATACATTTTTTCTGCAGTATGGGAGTTTCGCCAGGCTGCTCTAATAGTTCCGTGGATGTTCACCTTCGCACATCCGTGCCATCAGCGCCAAGATGGCGATAATCAAAATTTGCTTCGTGTTTTGGATGACAACCTACAGTCCAGCGTACTTAACTTTGAAATGTTAAATATCGATATTCATCGCCCTATATTATTGTCTTCTGCGGAATATTTAAATCCTAAGATACGGCTGTATGGGCTATATCCTGCCGCCTTCCCAAATAGAATAATAAAAAGAAAAATTAGGGAGTGTTTGGCGCGTTTCGTGGTGTCAGTCGGATTTATTTTCACTAGTTCAAAAATTGTTACAGAGTGGATTTTGTGCAGTGAAAGTGGTGTTATTTTGATGCACAAGCATCCGTGTTGATGTGCAAATTATACAGAATCATTGAAAATAAGTGTTGTGATGGGTTTGATGTTGTGGTTAAGACCACTTTAAAAAGTGGTTATGTCCACCTCATCACCATCATGAACTCTGTTACCATTAAATTCGCTCCAAGCACTCCCTAGATGCGTTAAAATGTGTGACACCCACATTTTAACGTAAAATTCATTTCATTCATCATTTTACCCACTCATTATTTCATAAGACTACAGATAAAATATACACTAAAGACTTGGCTGTATGGGCTAGACCCTTTGCCTTCCCTAAAATATAGGGAGAATTTAAAACTACTACTAAAAGAAAAATTAGAGGGAGTGCGAGTGTTTGGCGCGTTTCGTGGTGTCAGTCAGATTTATTTTCACTAATTCAAAAATTGTTACAGAGTGGATTTTGTGCAGTGAAAGTGGTGTTATTTTGATGCACAAGCATCCGTGTTGATGTGCAATTATGCAGAATCATCGAAAATAAGTCTCATGATGTGTTTGATGTTGTGGTGAAGATCACTATAAAAAGTGGTTTTATCCATTTCATCAAGCACCATCATTTACTCTGTTACCATTCAATTCGCGCCAAGCACTCCCTAGATGCGTTAAAATATGTGGCACCCATATTTTAACGTAAAATTCATTTCATTCATACTTTTCACCCAGTCATTATTTCATAAGACTACAGATAAAATATACACTAAAGACTTGGCTGTATGGGCTAGACCCTTTGCCTTCCCTAAAATATAGGGAGAATTTAAAAAAAAAGAAAAATTATCCACAGATAAAATGAAATTTTACATTTTCTTTTGTTTTTTTTTGTTTACTTTTTACGTGGTTTTCACCACAACATCAAACACCATCACAAGACTTATTTTCAATGATTCTGCATAATTGCACATCAACACGGATGCTTGTGCATCAAAATAACACCACTTTCACTGCACAAAATCCACTCTGTAACAATTTTTGAATTAGTGAAAATAAATCTGACTGACACCACGAAACGCGCCAAACACTTCTTTTCTTTCGTTTTGACATTAAAAAATATAAAATAACCTCATTTTTTTTAACCTCAGATTGAAGTATTGTTTGAACTAAAAAAATGAAAAGTTCTTTTTAACTAATTGTTAAATAATAATGGATGGAATATCAAAATATACCAGTTTTTTAGCACTTCATAAACCACAATTAGTTTTGTCCGGAGTTCCCGAGCACTTTTGGCATATTTTATGTAAAAAGTTAGATGATCAAATATTTGATGCCGGTCTTACTTTCCAACTTGTGGAGATAGACTATGAAGACACTGAGAGAAATCCTTTTGACCCCCTGTGGAGTGTTGTTGCTTTAACAAACATAGACCGCGAAGATTCTTCTCATATTTACTTGGTTGACCATGCCTGGACCTTTAAAGCAAACAATGTTAAAAGTACATTATCGAATGTACCTGAACTTTTACATAGGATGTGTGCCATGATGAAAGTAACAGGAAATTCGCAAGCAGAGAAAATTGATGGGGTTGCTAAAAGTGTGTGGAAATACGCCCACACATATTCTATTGGAGGCGATGACTTTTCTGTTGAAGATAGAGTGCCAGTTTGGTATGTAATGGATGAACTAGGATCAGGAATTATTCACTCCGACAGTCCAAATTTTAGAGCTGTGCCTTTTATTAATGTTTCTGACCAAACAGTGTACACTTTACTTTTTCCTTTAGAAAATGTTGATGAAGGTGATATTGTTACAAGAAATTTTGTTGAAGGACAATATACTGATGAAATTCAAAGGGATGCCATGCTTATTCCATGGAAGCATTATGGACATTTTAATGTCGATTTTACACACAATGAGCCGGAATCAGATTACTTTCTCGAAGGTCACATTGTTGAAACATTACCAGATTTAGAATTGTTAAAGGATGTAAGAGAATATCCAAGTAAGTTAAAGGTGTTCTCAGAATACAGATACATCAATGAATTTCTAACAGCACCTGAATTTGAAATTGTCCATAATGAAGAAGAAGCAGATATCCTTTGGTATTTGAATCATTTTAAAGCATTTAAAGAACTGAGTGAAAGCTCTCCTAATAAGTTTGTCAATCAGTTTCCCTTTGAATATGTCATCACTATAAAAGATTTACTATCTATTGTAGCAAGGAGATGCTGTAAAACTACCAAAAATCTTACTTATCTTGAAACAAGTCCTTTGTGGTTACCTACATCATATAATATGAAGACGGAAATGTCACAATTTGTTGCATATTATATGCAAAGAAAAAAAGCAGGATTGGATAATCATTGGATTTGTAAACCTTATAATCTTGCAAGGGGTCTTGATACATATATAACAGACAATTTGGATTTCCTGTGTCGCTTACCATTGACTGGTCCAAAAATTGCACAGAAATATATTGAAGATCCAGTACTATTTGATAGACCAAATATTGGATATGTAAAATTTGACATACGCTATGTTATACTTTTGAAGTCAGTCAATCCTACACAAGTATATGTGTACAATAATTTCTTCCTTAGATTTGCAAATAAACCATTTGCTCTTAATAATTTTGAAGAATATGAACAGCATTTTACTGTAATGAACTATACAGAAGGTACTTCATTGTACAGGTTACTTTGTGAAGAGTTTAAAGTAGAGTGGGCAAAGCAATATGGTAGTTATGATTGGGCCACAATAGAAAAGTCTATATTTGAAATGATATCAGAATTATTTACTGCAGCCACCATGAAAGAAGTGCCTTGTGGTATTGCCAGAAGTCCACAATCTAGAGCCTTGTATGCTGCAGACATTATGTTGAGCTGGCACAAACAGAGCAATGATATAAAAATCCAACCGAAGTTGTTAGAGGTTAACTGGATGCCAGACTGTCAGCGTGCATGTCACTACTATCCAAACTTTTACAATGATATATTTTCCATTATGTTTTTAAACAAACAAGTGAGTACTTGTACTAAAGTTTTGTAATTACAAAAACATTTATAACTTGAATATAACATTACTTAAAAGCGTGTATCACATTATATTATTGATTTATATATTATATAATTTAATAAATTTTTACAATTCCAAAGAAAGTTCTATAAATTAATTCTTTAATATACAGAATAGATGTAATATTTTTATAATTATACATTGAAACTAATTGTTGATAGTAAAATGTAGAGGCTCCACCTCCATTTAGTTCTTCTGAAGAATTCTTCTCTCATCATCTTTGAAAGCAAATGGACTTTCTTCATCTACATCTCTGTGGCTTAGCAGGATTAAAATAACTACTACAGCAAACAGAACAAAGAGCAGTATCCAATATCTTTTGTAAATACCTCCTGCTCTCTGCAATCGAATGCTTGGAAGAGAGTTCCTTAAAAGAAATATTAAAGTTTGAAACTTAGTTTTAAAGACATAAAAGAAGATATAATTAAAAACTATCATGTAAATCTCAAAATATGCTTACTTCCACCATCTGCTGATCCAAGCAAATGTTGATTTCTGCTTGTATTTATTGTCATCATGATCATAATTTAATGACACTTTCGGATGATCTGATGATTTAAAGGATTTCCTTGGAGCTTGACCACCTAAAATTATAAATATACATGTATCCAGTATAAAATCTATAAGTACAGGGCAACACAATCCAACATAAGTAGGCAAGTAGATATTTTTTCTTTAATTTTAATTTATTATAAAATTTTTATTTCATTTAGTTAATTTCAATAATTTGCCCCTACCAAAATTCTTGATATCTAGCGATCTAACCAATCTAGCTTAACAATACATTATGGGGTGGCAAAGGTGAGTGTTGATATTTTGTACATACATACATGACGCCTATCTCCCCGAAGCGGTAGGCAGAGGTGAATAAGCAGCCACTTTTCGCCAATTATGTTAGGTTAGGTCTCATTTAATAGGTGACAAGCCTATTGCCATATATCAGGCACAAAAGTGTCGCAGTACATTGCTAGGTGGTATAAGAGGAATGCTGCTGCCCATTCCTCATCACTGTTTTATCTTTAGTCGCCTCGTATGACACCCACGGGGGAGTTTTGTGGTGGTGACAATTGTATTCTACTCTGCAGTCACCACAAGGCACATATGATATTTTGTGATGGAAGTAAACTTCTAAGCACTGCTCTAGACATTTGTCACAAGTTCCAAGCACTGCTCTAGACATTTGTCTCTGCCACACTATGGTCCGGCACCTTTACAGTGAACCATGGAATCCGTAGTTTGATTAAGTTTACCAACATAACAAGTTTTTACCTTGTAAACTATCAGTCCGTTTGACTGAAGTACTATCATAAATATTGACAGGATCATCAGATATTTCGATTATGGAATGTGGAGTGGCATTTGCTGATCTGCTGCTTGATTCATCATCACTAGCTCCAACAGGTGTACCTCTTTGACTGTCTACAGTACTATTATAGTATTGAGAATGATCACTTAGCGATTGACTTTGTCTACCCACAGCACCTTTCAAGTCTTGATCATCTGATAACTACAAACGAATTACATTTTGGTTTTAATATAAATACTTCCATTGAATAAAACTTTAAATATGAGATGTTGACCTAAAACAAATTAATATTGTAGAATAATTGCAATGTATGTTAACATACTAAAGGTAGCCCAAGGCCAGCACGTGCCCAATTCACTCCTGCCAGTTTTTCTCTTAATACATCAGCAACTGGGGATACCAAGTTGGGTGGAGGAAACACAGGAGTTGCACATGATGGACACTGATAGCCAGCTGGAGCTGTGGTTCTTGGCAAAGCGCGATACCGGCCTTCGGCACAAGCCCAATGAAAAACATCTGGAACAAAAACCTCTTGTAGGTAAAAATGCTAATAACAAAAGATGTATGCGTTAATTAATATTGTTATCGTCGCAATTTCACTTACGGTAACACGTTAAGCGAATACACTCTCCTTCGCTTAAAGTTTTTGTACATATTTCACATATGGGGTTGTAATCACTGTCCTGTAGCCACTGTAGGTAAGATTGGATGATGCACTGCAAAAGCAAGAGACGGAAATCATTCCTGATGAAAAACTGAGACACCTGTTTGTAAGAGGTCCAATTTTTTAACTACCTTTGGATGATTCGTCACCATACAGTATTCACAAACATTGACTCTGTGTTCAAAGCAAAACTGATTAGTGACTCTACGTTTAGGACACTTACAAAGCCCCATATTTATACTGTTTAGCTAATGTTTAAAATAAAACTGGTTGAACTATTTATTCATTAAATTACTTAAATTCAATAGTTTTTGCTATTAATTGGAAAAATAATAGCAACATCGACAGCCGACCCAGCAGCCACGTAAATGAACTGTCAAAAATTGGATTTATCAGTCGTAAGGATGCGTTTTGAAAATGGGAAGAGATTTGTTTTTGTAAAATTTAATAAATATCCATAAAACACTAGGTACCCTAGCTAGACATTGAAATGTTAAGCACCGAAGGTTGAATGGGAATAAATTATATTGACAAAATGAAAGTCACAAATTAACGCTTGCATAAATGGTTTTGCTGTGAAATAAATATAGTATAGATACGGCTGTACGGGCTTGATATTTTGCCTTCCCTGAAAAAGGTACAATTATAAACAAATAAAAAAAGTACATACATACATAATTCACGCCAATATCCCCGAAGGGGTAGGCAGAGGTGAACTAGCACCCACGCTTCGCCAATTAGGCTAGGTCCCATGTAATAGGTGGCGAGCCTATTGCCATTTATCGGGCACAAAAGTCGCAGTACTTTGCTAGTTGGTAGGTATAAGAGGAATGCTGCTGCCCATTCCTCAATAAAAAAAATATTGTCAAATATGACAGCCATTGACTGAAGTCAACCAGAGATAGCTGAAATGTTATGATTTTAATTTGTGAATTACAACTTTGAAACTGAAGTAAATCCTTAAACAGTTATGCTGCTTAAAATTTTAACACTCCGTAGTCTAGCTCCTCCAATAAAAAACACTCTGAAGCTAACATGTACTCCATGTAATGCACTATTTAACCTCAAAACGTTTAGTACTTCGCCTGTTTCTTGCGTAAATTTCTTCAACAAATGTAAGTTCTTATCCGTGTTAGTTATAAATTATTTTAAAATGTTACACAGAAAGTTTTAGCACTCGTATAAAAACTATTTTGTTTCATAGTGCCAGCAGACAAGTTGTGGAAATCTGTGACATCGGTAAGCAATGCGGGTGCTAAAAAAGGTCGTGGCAAGGGAACGGGTCGGATCAGGATACGTGACTTGAACCGCGGACAAGTTATTGGAGTCGGAAAAATCAACATGCTCTGGCCAGGTCTTTCAGCGCCTGTGATTAGGGGCAGAGAGCTATTAAAGCAACAGAGACTGCCAGATGACCCGGAAAGGTAAATATTTTTCTTCTTCCTGCCCTGTTCCTAGTCTATCCGGATTCGGCGCAGTATGTTTCCTCTTCTATTCATATGTCAGACGTCATCAAGCCATCCACTCCCTTTTGATTCATATCATACATCCCACCGTAAAGGTGCTAGTGATGAATGAATGTATAGAAAAGAGACGAAACGGACCATGTCGAGAGACCCATGGATGGAGAGAGTGATTAGAATGACAACATTCCAATCCATACTGCTAAAGGTTTTGGCTTAGGTTTTACAGCTGGCCGCCTGCCTGACACCAACCCTCTTTGGGTACGCTGTTATTAATGGTTTGCCCTCCACCATTCGGGTGCCCCATGGTGCTTATTAGTCTACACCGGGCAATCTCCCTTAGTCGACTTTTACCACACCCATGGTATGAATTGGGGCTGGCCTATTCTACATTATTTGTTTGCTCCCAGGCCAGCACAGAAGGCCGGAAAGGTAAATATTATTAACACGTTGACGGACAGCCCCAAGACATTGGCACAGTATAAAGCAAAACAACAGTATGCCTGTCAACATCAGAGTTTTAACTTGTACAAGATAAATACAGTTCCATTTTCTATATCAACACAAGGAAGAGCATTATGTAGTGTCACAACAGATAATTTTTTAGGCTTTCACTGTCATATAGTGGGGTTAAAACATAAATTCAAGAAGTCTTTAGGCCTAAATTGCCTCTAGGCAATGTACGAAATTTTGTAGTGACTCAGCATGGTTACTCAGTGAGGCAAGCCACCATATTAACTATAAATGAATCATATTGTTTGTGGCACTGATTTGTGGATGTCATGTTTTAGAATGGAAAAGTTGATAAAGTTGAGAGATTCAATGACAAAATTCCGCCGTCTCAAGCTGAGCCCAATAGAGAGAGGATGGTCTGGCAGCCGTATGCCTGGACGTAGCATTGGACCACCTGATCCCATTGGTGAAGGTAATAAAACAATCACAATTAACATGTAGTGGTAGAAGGAGGGACCTCAGTTTAAATATTATTGATTTTTACTAATTTTATTTGACTAATTTGCAGATGAGTTCATTGGTTTTGATACAAAAGTACTTCAACTGAGATCATTGCTAATAATGAAAGGTAGTTTGGGTCGCACTCGAAACTATCAGGCCATGGTATGAATTATTTTTTAACTTTGGCTATCTCATACAACAATAGAAGCAAGTTTTAATTTATTTTTTTGATTGCAGGTTGTTACAGGAAATGGGCAAGGGCTTGCTGGATTTGGTTTTGGAAAAGCTAAAGAGGCCCCAGCAGCTCTCAGGAAGGCTAAGAACAGAGCTGGACAAAAGTTGATGCAATTTGATATTTACAATGGCCACACAAGTAACTATACTTTATTACAGTCTTCTCATATTCAGTAAATTTTTTTTCCAACTGTTTTTTAACTGTTACTTTTATTTGTCCATTAATGTGTATTAATATTTGTGGTGGCATTATTTTTTTTTTGTACTTAACACAGACAAAAGAACTAATTATACAGGGTTATTTTTAAAGCATTAATAACCTCCCATGACTAGATCATATATCATCATCATTAACAGCAACAATTGTTTTGTGAGTTTTAATATAATGCAATACATTGCGCAAAATTATTTTTTTTAGTTTTTTATTGTACTGTTGTGACATGGGACTTAACATAATTGCCGAAACGTGGGTGCTAATTCAACTCTGCCTACCCTTTCAGGGATATAGGCGTGATTTATGTATATATGTATTTTCTTTATTACAAGTATTCAGATTTAATAATTTAGTAATATGTATTTCAATTACTCTTGGTCACAATTAAATTTATTTTTCAGTCTTCCATGATTTCTATACAGCTTTTGGCAAAACTAAAATTGCCTACCCTTTCGGGGATATAGGCGTGATTTATGTATATATGTATTTTCTTTATATCAAGCCTTCATGGCACAGTATATGTATCCCAATCCACACCCATAATTTCTTTATTACAAGTATTCAGATTTAATAATTTAGTAATATGTATTTCAATTACTCTTGCTCACAATTAAATTTATTTTTCAGTCTTCCATGATTTCTATACAGCTTTTGGCAAAACTAAAATTAATGTTCAGATGAAAAATAAAGGATATGGATTGAAATGTCACAGAGCAATCAAGGAAATCTGTCAAGCCATTGGAATCAAGGATTTAAGAGCCAAAGTGGAAGGTTCAACAAATTTACAACATATAGTTAAAGCATTCTTTATCGGTCTTTTGCAACAGGTAATGAATATTCACTATGTATTTATTTATTGTGCCAAGCGAACATTTATTTTAATAGCTTGAAACATCACTCAGTACAATGAACTTTATGTTTTATTTATGATGGAACATATCTTTGTATTTTACTCTCAAAATATTTTCCTCAGAGATCCCATCAGCAACTTGCCGAAGAGAAAAAACTTCACCTAGTTGAGTACAAAGCAGAAAATTCATATTATCCTAAAGTGATAGCTAGTCCGAAGGAAGTTAGAACTAAGGAAGAGATTCCCAAAGACGAAAACTTGGACTTTACTCAATATGTAATGAATGACAGAATTATTTTGAGGAAAAAGAAATTCCCCAAGTTCTATCAAACAATGCCACACTACAAAATATACTTGAAAAAGTTAGAAAAGTTTAGAAATCATGAGAAAATTAGATTGGATTTGAAAGTGCAGTATGGTGATGTTAAGAGTTTCCTTACAGAAAAATATCCAGAGGAAAAAGTGGAAGCTGAATCATAAATTTTTAATCATGAACTAATATTGTGTATAGTATAATAGATTAT
Source organism: Cataclysta lemnata (assembly GCA_963931975.1). Classification (NCBI taxonomy): domain Eukaryota; kingdom Metazoa; phylum Arthropoda; class Insecta; order Lepidoptera; family Crambidae; genus Cataclysta; species Cataclysta lemnata. The sequence continues at coordinate 4,274,644 of OZ008355.1, read as the reverse complement.
TGCATAAAAAGTTGTCTCATTATATGATATATATATGATATCAGACCCCCTGTAGCACCATATTCCCAAAACTCGACCAAAAATGTGAATATTAGATCAACTATGGAAATTTGCCCCAACCACAAATAAACAGTTTTCGAAAAAAAGTGACAATTGATTGTTTAATTAATTGATTGTGCTGTGAGTTGATATCCTAGTTTTTACAAGTAACAGTCGTTGTGATTCTTCTTTAGTCTTCTATGCTGGCCCGGGAGAGCGAACAAATAACAGCTCCGACTCATCCCATGGGTGTCGTAAACGTCGACTAAGGGGGATTGCCCGGTGTAGACCAATAAGCACCTGAATGGTGGAGGGCAAACCACCAACAACAGCATACCCAAAGAGGGTTGGTGTCAGGCAGGCGGCCGGCTGTAAAACCTAAGCCAAAACCTTTAACAGAATGTATTGGAATGTTATCATACCAATCACTTCTCCGTTCATCGGTCTCTCGACATAGTCCGTTCTGTCTCTTTTCTGTAATTCATTCATCACTGGCACCTTTACGGTGTGATGGATGATATGAATCAAGAGAGAGTGGACGGCTTGATGACGTCTGACCGATATGAATGGAAGAGGAAACAACATACTGCGCCGACCCCAGATAAACTGGGAACAGGGCAGGGAGAGGAAGAAGTCGTTGTGATTCTTAAAATATTATCTACACTGATAGGTAAAGTCAAGCCAACGTTCTTCATTATCGAAACCAGATAAATTTTCCTGGACCCCCGCTTACGAATTGTGAACCCCCATTTTTTTTGTCTCGCCACCGTAGACCCCCGTCGAGTCTCCCGTGGACCCTGGGGGTTCACCTGGAACACTTTGGAAATCAATGTTTAATAGTTATTTGTTGTACGTGAGTGCAAAGTTGTTTTTTAACCGCGTGCTCAATTTTGATGACCGAGCTAGCGAAGGATTCTAAAATTGAATCACGAGCGTAGCGAGTGATTCAAAAATTAGAATCCTGAGCGATAGCGAGGGAATCAAAAGAGCACAAGGTGAAAAATCTTTGCACTCGAGTGCAACACGTAACTTTTCATCCCCCCCAACGAGGAAATTGCAAAATACAAAATAAAAACAATCACAACAGTTTCTGTTTTCACCCAGAAACTTCCAAAACACCCTCTAACACACTCTCAACACCCACCCAGAAACACCCACAACATTCACACCCGCAATACACACCCATTCACTCAGACACACCCAAAAAACACCCATTCACCCAGAAACACCCACAAAACACCCATTCACCTAGAAACACCCACAAAACACCCATTCACCCAGAAACACCCACAAAACACCCATTTACCCAGAAACACCCAAAAAACACCCATTCACCTAGAAACACCCATTCACCCAGAAACACCCACAAAACACCCGTTTACCCAAAAACACCCAAAAGAACACCCATTCACCCAGAAACACACACAAAACACCCATTCACCCAGTCACACCCACAATACTCACCCATCCATTCAGACACACCCACAAAACACCCATTCACCTAGACACACCCACAAAACACCCATTCACCCAGACACATCTCCAACACCCACCCATCCACCCAGCCACACCGGCAAAATTCATCCAAACACACCTGTAAGTACCTAATAAAAATTACCGTCCCTAATGGAGTTCCGAGACGGTCAATCAGCTTGAGTCAAGCACGTTGATTTTCTGTATGTTTTTGTTCCGTTGCTAGCGTAAACAAATCAAACAAACCTAAAAAGCTTTTAAATGCTTGACTCAAGCATCAAGCAAGCATTGTAGACGATCAAAATGTTTAAAGCAAGATTGACGCCAAGCTGATTGACCGTCACGGAACTCCAAGGTTTTAACAAATTTATGACGTGAAAAGAAAATGGCGCGCGCAAAGCTAATTACAAAAAAAGTACACCAAGAAGGTTCCGAGTCTGAGTTTTTAACAAATTAAAATAGGTTGCATGATAATTTCGGCACCATGGAGGTAGAAATAAATAGGTTAATGATGTTTTGAATTCACAAACTCATTGCACACGATGTTCTAAATTCAAATTTACTTTATCCTCTAGAGGATAAAAACGGCTTTTGCACTCAGATATCGAAGAGCAAAAACGCCTTTTCCGAGATGGTGGGATGAAAAGGTTTTTGTTATTCCGTCATAATATCTTCCTTTCCTTGGAGACTGGTATTTTCTAATTCTAGATCCTGGTCACACTGTATACTCCCCTTGCCGGTTTAGTACCCAGCAGTATTGGCGTCAACAGGCTGATATTATACAGGTGACTTTAAATAGGTGTAATTGTTTTAAGGGGGTAAGAGTACAGCCCATGGGATGTTCAAAAATGTGTGGAACACCTGGTCGAAATCTACTGGTTTCGGAAATACACGATACTTTAACTTTTTTAGGAAAATTACCAATATTCAAGAGAAATCCTTAAAAATGAAAATAAATACTGGATGCATGGATTTTATTTGTATTTTATCTGATTGCTGGATAAATTATCCATAAAATAAAAACATCAAATGTTATGAATCAGTTAAAATTTTAGAGTTATGAGAGCTAAAACTTGTAACAATAAAAAAAAAATTGCTTTACCGAAATTTCAATTGATTTTAGTGAAAAATATCCACTCCGAACTGGTCGTACAAACGATGTCATTAAATTTCTTGTTTCCTTAGCTTTCTAAAAAGGTATAATAAGTGTACAAAATTCTAAGATACCGCCCAACAAACTCAGTTATTGCCGAGTAGGTAATACGTAAACTGCACATTAATAACATTATTAGCACTTTACCATACTACCCTGCTAAGGTTTTTTCTTTAAGTGTCATTAATTTACCTCGTAAGACGTCTCGTTGATTTGCTTTAGTGGACTTTATGAATGCATTGTGTATTGTTGCCCATTTGGTTCTCCAAGCAAGTAAGGATGACTATGGTTAATTTTACTAAGAGTAGTATGAAAAAATATCTAATGTAGATGAAATAATACTCATACTGATACAAAATAATAAGATTTAATAAGAAAAAACGCAAGTTATCTTTACAATTAAAATATTTACATAAAGAAATAACAAAAACACAGTAGGAAAAACACGTTTTATAACACTTGATTTAATTAAAACACCTTATTATTTTAAATCTTGCTCAAATTGACCTCCTTGGTTCCTAATACACGCCCGTAGTCGTTTTCTAAAATTGGACCTAGTAACAACTCCCGTAAGATCTTGCTGTATTTGATTAGCAGCTGCTATGATTCTAGCTTTCAATTCTTCAATCTATTATTGACGGGAGTTGTATACACTAATGTCTTCATGTGACCCCATAGGTAATAATCATAGGGGGTCAAATCTGGACACCTCGCTGGCCACGGCGTCGGGCCTCCTCTGCCAATTAAACGAAGTGGAAACGTTTCACCCAGCCATTGTCTAACACTAGCCCGGTAATGGGCTGGGCAGCCATCGTGCTGGAAGATCATTTCTTCCCCGTTAGTTAGTGGAAAATCTTCCCGAACAGGAACATCTTCGAGAAGGTTGAATAAATGGTTTCGAAGAAAATCCTCGTAAGCTTCGCCATTTAAGTTGTTTGGTAAGAAATATGGCCCCACCAAGTATCTGTCAATAACGCCCATCCATACGTTTACAGAGAATCTTCTTTGATGAGCTCCTTCCTTGGACTTTCTTGGATTTTCTCCCCGTGTAGTCTAGTAGTGGAGATTGTGATAATTCGTTATGCCGTCTCGGTCAAACTTGGACTCATCCGTCCATAAGATTTTACTTAAAACATTGCGTCTTCAGCGTTAGCAATACATTAACAATAGGGATCATAACTACCTGCTCGGGACTAACTGAGTATGTTGGGCGCTATCTGAGAATTTTGTACACTTATTATACCTTTTTAGAAAGCTAAGGAAACAAGGAATTTAATGACATCGTTTGTACGACCTGTAGGCCTATTCCCTAACTTTTTTTGACAGTTGAAAGTGATGATCACCGAACTATTTACTAATAATATTTACTATTTACATTGCTGTTATCACAGGACAAGTGTCACAATAGCATTATAGTAAAGTAGTAATGGATAAGTAAATAGTTCGGTGATCATCACTTTCAACTGTCAAAAAAAGTTAGGGAATAGGCCTACAGTTCGGAGTGGATATTTTTCACTAAAATCAATTGAAATTTCGATAAAGCAATTTTTTTTTTATTGTTACAAGTTTTAGCTCTCATAACTCTAAAATTTTAACTGATTCATAACATTTGATGTTTTTATTTTATGGATAATTTATCCAGCAATCAGATAAAATAAAAATAAAATCCATGCATCCAGTATTTATTTTTATTTTTAAGGGTTTCTCTTGAATTTTGGTAATTTTCCTAAAAAAGTTAAAGTATCGTGTATTTCCGAAACCAGTAGATTACGACCAGGTGTTCCACACATTTTTGAACATCCCATGGGCTGTACTCTTCCCCCCTTAAAACAATTACACCTATTTAAAGTCACCCGGTATACAAACATACATAAAAATACGCCTATATCCCCGAAGGGGTTGGCAGAGGTAAACTAGCACCCACGTTTCGCCAATTATGTTAGGTCCCATGTAATAGGTGGCGTGGCCATTTATCGGGCACAAAAGTCGCAGTAGGTATATAGCTAGGTGGTATAAGAGGAACGCTACTGCCCAATCCTCATCACTGATTTATCCTTAGTCGCCTTGTACGACACCTACGGGAGAGATTTGGGGTGGTGACAATTGTATTCTACTCTGCCGTCACCACGCGGCAAAGGCTGATATTGCCTGATAAAATATTTCCTTTTAGGCCGTGCGCTGCGTTAAGCGGGTATACGGCGTGGACACCCGCGCGGTGTGATGTTTCATGTCATCTCCATAGAGCCGCGTGCGACGGGAGACTCGCTTTACACCCGCTTAACGCAGTGCACGGCCTTATTCGTGTTTTTGCATAAAAAACATGAATATTTCAGTGGTGATACTAAATTGAAAATAAAAACTAGGTTTTAAATGAAAGACAAATTTAAAATAGTGAATTTATTTATTGAGATATGATTTCAATATCAAAAAGTAATAGGACTCCTACACTATTTCCCCTTCATGGTTGGAATCACTTCTTATGAGCCTAATCAAATGGAAATTAAAAATAATCACCAGTTTAATGCAAAGTAACACAATTATTAGTCAATAAAATTCAGAGTTCAATTATTATTTAGTGGCTACGTACGTGTCTATAAAATTAATCTATAGAAATTACAAAATAACCAACTAAAAACAAAATTCAAAACATACATTTTTTTTCACAAAAATGTTGATTTCACTAAACTATATCACACTTCATTCAAAATTGTCGACGAAATTATTACAAAGTCTATAAAAATTAATAACAAAAATAATTCGAAATGTTTTGGCATTGCGAAATATTTTGATACATTTTTTTCGTCATGGCACCCATGTAATCGTACTTTAAATTTTCTTAATAATATTTACACCAAGAAGTCGCCTAAATATTATATGTCACTAAATGCTCTAAAATGCTAGAAGATAGCTCTTACAAATAAGCACCATTATACTATAGATGATAGCATTTCAATACAGGCTGTCTTTTATGGGCACTAGTACCTTTTTAGTTTTGAAGTATTATATTTATGTTACATTATAATTAAAATGTATACATTCTACAAAATTAAATCATAGTTTGGCTAAACTATGTGTTTAACATGACACATCAACAATATCATAAAGGCACGGTGTGTTTATACATACATTAACACCCACATTCCGCCAAATATGACAGGTTAGGGAGCGACCCTATTGCCATCTATCTACGGGGAACGCAAATCGCAGTATAACAAGACCGCTGCAATTTCTCATCACTGTTTTAACCATAACAGGTGATGAGAAATTGCCCATAAGTCATCCCCAGAAGGCTTGGTTGGAAGGGTTATGACAATTATATTCCGGTCTGTGTCTTTATAATATTGTCAATATGCCCATGCTCTTGAGAATTGACAATGCCTGACGAAAGCCTTACATAGCTTCACTTTGCTTTTTAAAGATTTTATATGGATATTTTATGTATATCGCATAGTGAAATAAATCAAACCAGACACATTCTCTAAGGGAATATTATTATTATTTCTTACTATAGGTACATTTATAATATCGAGTTATTTAGATAGTTTTCGTTTAGATAAGAAATGGTACCCGGGTTCTTGGTTTTTAATTAGCTGGTACCATCTGATTTACTTGTCAACCTCTTTTCGACCTTATTACAATGCAATAGAGCCGATCAGGAACTGTTCTGATTAATTAACAATGGATAAAAATAATACCGCAATTACACGAGACATCATTTCCTTCATAACGAACCATAATGGCTTTATTTATACCCCGAAGAAGGGACAGTATCACAATTTCTTTTACAACATAATATTGTATTGAGCGTTAGGTGGTTTATTCCGAATGAGTTACATTTGACATTGCGTCCATTTAAACCCTTATCAGAATCATAAAACAAATGTTTTCATAGTCCTTATACCGTCATAAACATAAACACCATAATAACTAGTTGACTGATAAGTAATTTTTTTAGACCCTTCGCAATCCCAATGGATATGTTATTTTAGTAATGTGTACAAATTGTGACTTACTAGGAATAAACCGGATTGAAAAATAAAGTCTTAGTGAAACTGACTTGAGGACAATTGCTGGTCCTAATAAAAAATTGATTTACAAATTAACGCTGTTCGTAGGTTCCTAGGTACAAACGGGAATATTACAGCTAGCGATGTTATTCTTGGAGGAATTGGAACTATTACATCGCTGCTATATATCTGATACCTAAGGCAATTCTTAAAACCGTAAAAAGTAATACAGCAAACAGAATATAATGAATAATACTACGTCTGTGTGTTACATACAAAAAATAGGACTGTATACAACGAACTATATTAATTGTAGCTAGCAGGATCTACTATTTCGTCACCATCACCGCTCAGACAAGTGAACTAATAATATATTATATTTAAGGGCACAGTACATTACTCTGCTGTATCTGAAACAAACATTAAAATAATAAATTACTGATTTGTGTTCTGTGAACCCGCGATGGTTAGTACGACAAACTGTTTATTTCGGTATGTCACTCTGCTTTGTCCCCTTGCTAGTAGCAACTAATCGGATAAAAAGTTTGAACTGCTGACTGCCCCCCGTTAACGTGAAGGGGACAGTTTGTGCATGTGGCTATAGTAGATTTTCCATCAAGTGCACAAAACGAATCATTTTTGTCCGAGACTTTTAGCAGCCCGAGCCGAAGGCGAGGGCTGATAGTAATGTCGAGGATAAAAGTGGTTTTGTGGACGAGTTAGAAACTCTGCTTTTCACTTCGATTGCGAGGAAATAAAACAGTAGTTTATCATAACATTTCTTAAAATTCAAACTAAAATTAGTACAGTTTTCGATACCGAAGGAAAAGTTTTTCCCAGTGATATTAGGTTTCGGCTGCAGACCTATACAGCCAAGTATAAAATTAATTTTGAAATAATAATTTTCGTAAATTAATTTAATAGCCTACCGTACCTACTTGAATTAAAATTTTAATATCTTTTATATCTTAAAAAAACACATTAGGCAAATAAATTTAAGTAAATATTAAAATATAACAAATTCTATCTCTGAATTTCTCATTGTGTTTGGCTGCATGGCTCATTTTCTTTGCCTTAATATAGACACATTTATGAGTAGATACGTTAATGCTCTAGAGCACAAAATTCGATTTTGTGCAGCCTATATCCTGCACAAATGAGCACTTTCAGAGCATGAGAAGTGAAATAGTAGATTTTCCATCAAGTGCACAAAACGGATCATTTTTGTCCGAGACTTTTAGCGGCCCGAGCCGAAGGCGAGGGCTGATAGTAATGTCGAGGATAAAAATGGTTTTGTGGACGAGTTAGAAACTCTGCTTTTCACTTCGATTGCGAGGAAATAAACAGTAATTTAACTTAACATTTCTTAAAATTCAAACTAAAATTAGTACAGTTTTGAATACTAAAGGAAATGGTTTTTCCCATTGATATTAGGCTTGGGCTGCAGACCTATACAGCCAAGTATTAAATTAATTTTGAAATAATAATTTGCTTAAATTAATTTAATACTTACCGTACCTACTTGAATTAAAATTTTAATATCTTTTATGTCTTAAAAAACACATTAGGCAAATAAATTTAAGTAAATATCAAAAAATAACAAATTCTATGTCTGAATTTCTTATTGAGTTTGGCTGCATAGCTCATTTTCTTTGCTTCAATATAGATACTTTTATGATTAGATACGTTAATGCTCTAGAGCACAAAATTCGATTTTGTGCAGCCTATATCCTGCACAAACAAGCACTTTCAGAGCATGAGAAGTGAAAAGGTATTTGTCTAGTGTAAGTGGCGTACAGATTGGGGTGTCTGTGGTGCATGCGCATGTCTAGTATCAGTGGCGTAGCTTTGTCAAAAGCAAGTACCCGTGTGTGTTAAGGTAGACTTCGGAGCAATGCGGCTTGCGACATGCGTCACTTGCGACTAACGCGGCATTCACTTTGAATTATAGGAGTTTATGGAACCCTTTCCGAGAAAGTACAGCCGCAAGTGACGCATGACGTAAGCCGCATTGCTAAGTCTACCTTTACATGTGTATAGCTGCCGTACTGGCCCTGTGTCAAAGCCGCATTTTGCCAAATGTGAGTGCCTCTGGTGTATGCGTATACGGTCGATATGTACTTGTACAGTGTCAGTGCGCTATTTTTCCAGATGCGAGTGCCCGTGATGCATGCGTATACGGTCCCTCCTTGTCCAGTAGTTATTAGCAGTAGTTGCGTAAATGATTTCCACTCCGTCAAAAAAAAAGATATTAGAAGTAGAGTGCGCACCAGGGCCCGTAGCCAAGTGGCAATCGTTTCATAACGATAACGTGTCGAAGTTCGTCACGATCGGTTATATTACTTTGGTATCTACAGCGTCTTAGATTGGGCTACCAACATAACTAGGAAC